>OY728142.1:1736102666-1737437036 GCA_963277665.1 Viscum album
TGGTTTTCAAAGATATACTTGAAGGGATTATACTTATCATTTATTGGGCTTGTATTCTGACCAAATTACTTTCAAGTTTTTAATTTTACTCTTAGTGTTTGTCCAAGTGGCAATCAAGTTTACTTTTTAGCATTGTGGGTTGGGGATGTGTGTCTGTGTGCATACAGGTACTAGGGAAAATGCCTCCCACTTGTGGAATAATACCTTTTATTCTAGTTGTCATCCCATAGCATTTGGGATGTGGGATTTTCATAGTGACAACATGGGTATTGTGGGGACTTTTAATGAAATTAATTGATTTTATTTTACTATCTGTGATGTTAAGTGCATTTTCCCAAAAAAAACCTGGTACCTAAGGTATGAGATCTAATTGAACAACTCTTTTTTTCTTTGGGTTATGACTTTTCCCACACTAACTTACCATATATATCTATTTTATGATATGTAATGATTAGAAATTATGTATATATTTCAATTAAATTTATAATTATCTTATTCTCCCTTCATTTTATGGGGTAATACGTTCTTTGAGATCATTACTCAAATTACTTCTCTAAAATAAAACTCAATTAAGGGGATATTTTCTATACCTTAATCCTTTTATGCGATGATCATTTGATGGATCTATTCTAATTAATTATTTCATTATATAATTTTATATTATAGGTATAACCATTCTATTTTAACTCTAATTTTCAATGAAAATTTCATACATAGTCAATCTCCAAAATTGTTTAACCGATTTCTAAGACATCATTTTGAAAGCTCATTTTATACCTAATTGTATAACCTTTCTCTTGATTTTTTTCCAAATGAAAAACTTATTTTTAGATCTATGAATATGTACTCATATATAAATGTAAAAAATATTTAATTACTTCTTCTATTTAGAATATTTTTAAAATATACATTGATTAATATATGAGAAAATATTATACAACCTATTTTTTCCATGGGAAACTATTATGTTTATTACTTATGATTGATTTTTATTTTTGTAACACATAAGTATTATATGTTATTATGGGTGAAACTAGATAGTTATCTAATTAATTTTTATTTTTTTTCTCATGATATATTATGTATGTGATTGGAGAGTAAACTCAATCCGCAATGTCCCTATGTCCATACTATTATACTATCTTAGAAGTCAGCCTTGACTTATGATTAATCCATGTTTTATGTTTCTTCCACTTTAATATATTTAAATGATATTAGTATACCATTTATTTATATTATACTCTCATATGATTCTTTATAACCCTTCTATTTTATGATATAATTTCATGATGTTTCAGTCACAAGATATTCTTTGTTATCATGTTTATTCCATTTCTAGTATTTATATCTCACATAATTTTTTATGTATTCACTATGTTATCCTATAGAGTTGTATTATCTCAACAGAATTTTGGATCTCATTATGGACAATAAAATAATTTTTTTGGGTTTTTTTCCTTTTTAATGTTTTATAAACATTGTCTTTGAAAGACACTAGGCCTCAGGTTATATTGGTTGTGTTTATTGGATGTTTATATTAAAAATCATATATTTTTATTTTCTAAATACATGGTAAACTATAATTGGTATCATATCATGATATTTTTTTTTATTAGGAATAAAATTATTTTATGATTACCCTATGGATAACTCTGAGTATAAGAAAATATTCCAAAAATTTTGGGAAGTATGGAGTGAGTATTTTCAAGAAATTAAATCCCTATCTTTATAATTCAAGTAGATGTGTCTTTAATATTGTTTTACCAAGAGGTAATAACCCCAAAAAGGAAATATGGGTATTTTCTTGATCTTCACTTAGTGTATGATAAAATTCATTTACTAGATACCTGGTTTGAAAATCTTTGGCGATATGAATTAAAAAATAACAAAATATTTACCCACCATTATGAATGACTTGAATGGATTGTTTTGTTAGAAAAACTAAAAGAAAACATTGACATGGATAAATTATATTGAAACCTATTGAATCATAAGTATGGGTATAATTTTAATTTTTAATTTATTCCTTTTATGTTTAGAGTTTCCCTTTTATATTTTGATTCTTTAAATTATTTTATTTACTTTAGTTAATGGAAGGAAATAAGATGTACTATTCTGAAAGCCATCATGATAGAAAATGTGATGATTTCCCTAATTATATTCATATAATTATTAGTGAATTAGATAAGAACATAATAGAAGTATTGGGTTAAGATAATCTTGTTATTAATAATAACTTGAATCATGTGGAACACCATCATTATCCAATGAAATAGAATTTTCTAGTTGAGTCCATTATAAAAAAGGCATCTAACATTAATGGATCTTATGATCCTCTAATTATAGAAGAATTGATTAACTATATTTAGAATATATTATATTTCCTCAAATTCCCACAGTATGATAAATTTTTACTGTCTTTTTACTTTCTGGTGGTGGAAGATAATCAATGGTGGAAATTGATAATTAATGTGAAGTCCAAAGAAGAAATTGATTCCATGGAATGAGAAGGATTCAATAAAATATTTTTGAATACATTTTTTCCCAAACACTCTATCACAAAAAAGACAAAGATTTCCTCTGACTAAAGAAAAGGGATGATATTTCTATCATGTAATATGAGGCAAGCTTCACAAGGATTTTATTGAATGCCTCCGGCTTCATCATTAGCACTTAAAGTAAGGAAACACACTTCTTTAGTTGATTAAAGGCAACTCTATAAAAATATTTGGTGAATTTGGACTTTGGAATCTATGGAGAGATTATCCATTATTCTCTTATAGATGAGATATTGTTCAATTTATCTTAGTGATATCATGGGGAAGGAGATAAAAAGTATAAAATGGAATATAATTTAGGAGGATCTATGGGACAAAATCATGGAAGAATGAAATCCTAACATCCCATGTGTAAACAGTGTAGGAATAACCATCATTAAAACTATCTGAAGAGACATAAGAGATAATTACTGTGTGGAAAATAGGATAATAAGGACAAACAATGATTAAGGGATATGAATAGGATAACTAATGAGATAGAGAAAATGAAGCTTCAGATCAACAATTATATTTTTTTATACTGTATAAATCACAAGGAAAACATGAATTATGTGAACCATGACCTAAGACATCGATTTTTGGGGATAATAAATGATAACAACATCCAAGGCCTAGAGAGAAAGGAGGAAAATATGCAACTACTAATAATGAGGTAGTTCTTCAAAATAATGTGGTAATTTTTATAATGGTTATTTACTCATGAAAAGAGAATGTAATTTTTTTATTCGGGTTCCACACATTCATTAATACCTTTCAGGTTTAAATTAACTATTCAAAAAACACCTTAAAACAAGGGGGAAATCTATCTACGAGAATATAAAACTGATTAATTATTGAATACAATGTATATATCTCCCACCAATCAATATCAGTGCACAAACCCTTCCAAAAATAATTGTCTTACTTACTTTAGTATATTTTGATGCTATATTGGCCATGTATTTTCTATCCTTTTATATATCCTACATCAACTGATTTGAGAGAGATATCACTCTTCACATACCAAGTCATATGCCAATTTTTTATATGTGTAATGAAGAAGATGAATTTTATTTTTAATATTAATATCAATAATATATATTATTTCCTTGTGAATTAAAATATATAACTCATATGATTGATACAATGGAGATATCCATGTTTGATAAATTACCATAGTGAGGTATTATACTAATGTGTTCACTAATGTGTTTCTTGGTCTTCCTTTTGACTGAGAGATTGAGTTATCAATAAAACTTATTCCTTGATCTCTTAATGTATATAATACTCTATTGAGAATAATAAAATTTTGTTAGAAGAAATTAAGAATCAATTATAAGTGAATCTTGATTACCATTTTATATACTCAAGTGATTCAATATGATGGTTATCAATCCAATTCATAATGAATAGAGATGGGTCAATGTTCCACTGAATTAATTATTTCTAACTCAACAGAATCAGGATAAAAAAATCCCCTTCCATGGATTGATGTATTATTCAATCAACTACATGGGGCCTAATATTTTTCTAAGGTGGAACTTCCGTTTGGATATCCCTAAAAATTTAATGAAGGAAGATTTTCAAATTAACAACTTTTGAACAAGGTATGGATACTTTGTGACAATAGTGATACCATTTAGACTCACTGATGCTCTAATAATATTTATGTACTTAATGAAACAAGTCTTTAGAGATTACCTTATAAAATTTGTGGTATTTATTATATATGATGTTCTAATATACTCTAAAAACAAGGAGAATCATTTCAATACTTTTCAAAAAAAATTAAAAGGATAATCTATATAGAATGTACAGTTAATGTGAGTAATAAAGGGAATATGTATTATTCTCATGGAATTTTATCACCAGAAAGGGTAATTTTTGGACCCTTCTCTGGTAAATTAAATTGAGGAGTGGCCTAGGCCTACATTAGTATCAAAGATATGAGTTTCCTTGGACTTTCTATGTATTAAAAATAATTTTTTAGAAAATTCACATGGTTAGAAACCCACTAATTAATTTTATTCATAATGGAGTATTGTTTTTTTGGATTAATGAATGTGATGATAGCTTCACGGAATAAACAAGAGGATTATCACTACCCCAATACATATAATACCAAAAAACTGGGAATTTTCCATGGAATAAAATGACACTTCAAATAAGGAATTGGGATATATACTAATTAAGAGTGATAAATTTCCAACATATGCCTTAAATTAGTTGAATGATCATGAGAAAATATATCCAACACCTTATCTAGTTTTGGATGTAGTAATTTTCTCTTTGATAATATAGTGGAATTATCTCTAGGGGAAAATTTTGTGATATATTTTTATTATAAGAGCCTAAAATATATATTCACATTGAAGGATCTTAATATGAATCAATGAAGATTATTATAGATGATCAAGGATTATGACTACTCAATCCACTACCATCCCAGGAAGGGAAATAAAGTGGAAGATTCTCTAAGTATAAATGATCATGGTTGTTTGTCAATGATGAGAATTGAAAACGATCCAATATTCCCAAACTTTCACAGGATGGATATGTGGATCATAAAGAATGGAAAATAATCATTATTTTCTCAAATTATTGTTTAGTCACCCAATCCATAGAAAATAAAGTATGATTAATGTGATTTTATAGATATTTATAACAACGTGGATGCTAAATGATAATGTAAATCATCAAAGATAAAAATTTATGAATACAGAGGTATAATATTTAGGCCATGACTATGTGTACTATAAAATCATGAGTTGAAATAAAAAGAGTCATTTAATGAGGCACATAACTCGACCTTCTCAATTAACGCAAGGATAATAAAATGTATTGTGATCTGTAAGAGAACTATTAATGGGAAAATATAAATATGGAAATCACATAATATATATCAAAGTGTCTTGTATATCAATATATGAATGATGAAAGGAAAAATTGTAAGGGTATAATGAAACCACTACCCATACATACATGGAAATGGGAAAACCACTATGGAAATTTTCATTGGAATTCTGAAGACATCAAAAGGAAATAAGGGTATTCGGGTTATGGTGGAACATCCTATAAAGACATCTAATTTCATTTCTATTTGAGGGGAATTATCACTTGATCAACTTTCAAGCATAAGTATAAGAGAATTAGGGATGTTTTATATAAATCAATTATCTATTGTATCTTATTAATATTTTTTATTTACTTATAAGTTATATAAGATTTTCTAAAATTCTATAAACAGTGTGTTGAACTTCAATACGACTTATCACCCTTAATCTGATGTCCCACCGGAGTGAAATGTCTAGACACATGGGGAAATAGTGAGAGTATGGACAATCGAATTCAAATGAGGATAGGATCAACATACTCTTCTAGTTGAGTTCTCATTAAATAATAACATTCACCTATTCATCTAAATGGATCTATTTAAATACCTTTATCATTAGATATGCACAAAACCTACATTCAAGGTTGAATTTTGTGATAATAATATACTATAAGATGAAATGGTTTAAGAAAGGGTATAAATGAGAAATTCAATTCACCAATAGATTATAGAAACTCAATTTCAACCAAATAGATATATTGCAAATTATTAACGAGATTGGGAGTTGGAATTTTTAGATAAGTTGGTCCTCGATATATCTCCATTGAAGAGATTCATGAGATTTGGGATGAAGGGAAACATAATTCCTTGGTGAATCAACCCATTTTGACTCTCAATTGGATCAGAGCCACAAATTATTGACTAGAACTCCCATTAACCATCTCAATTAAATGATATTTTCCATGTATCCCTCTTAGGGATGCAAATATGTGATCTATTAGATGTAATTAATTTAAAGGTGGTACAACTAGAAAATGAACATTTTTATGAAGTGTATCTAGTGAATATATTGTACTATAAAGATAATGTTCTAAAAAATAAGATAGCTAACATAGTTAAATTTCTACGGAGAAACCATAAGTACAAAGGGGTGACATGGGAACCATATGAATAAATTAAGATTAGGTACCCTAAATAGTTTCCACCATAGTATGTAAAATGAAATTTTTAGGGTGAAATTTATTGTGGGGGGAAGAATGTAATAACCCAAAATTTTGTCAATTGAATTTCCCTTCTTATAATTGTGCCATATATAGCGATGTAATATAAATAATATGCACCACATGATGAAACTAACAAAATTTTATTATATTAATTTATAAAATAAAAAATTATATAAGAATAGAATGTATTAAAAATGAGATGAAAAATATAAAATAGGATAAAAATAATAGGAAAATTTTGATATGCTTCATCTCCCAAAATAATCGTACTCACAAACAACACTGTAGAAATGAAGTAGAATACTAGTAATAAAATATTCATTTTAAAAATGAAAAATATATAACATTGAGAGAAAATATAATTGAATATAGAATTAATGAAATAATATGTATTTACAGGATTTGGGAAACTCATATCACCATTACAAATATTGTTGTTGGAATAGTAATTACACCATTAGAATAGTAACCTAACCATTGGAATAGTAATCAGAACATTGAGAAAAGTAACCTAACTATTATAATCGTATCCTATACAATTGAAGAGTATAATAATATTAAGGTCTCTAAAAATAAAAAATTATATTTTTATATCTTTATAAATGTATATAAAGTTTTAAAAAATGAAAAACTGTGTTTTCCTATTTTTCTAAAGTAGAAATTTTTTAATTTACACTTTATACTAAATATAATGAATTCAAATAAAGATTATTTTCATAAAATGGATATATAAATCAATATTTTTCTTTTTTGTTATAATTATAAGATAATATTATGGGACCATAAGTAATTTTTTAGTGGGTTATAAAATTGATGAAAATATTTAAATTGGTATTTATCTATTTAAAATTTAGTTTTCCCATATTTAAAAAATTTAGTTAATAAAAATAGATATTATTTTTTGAATCTACACATTTAATAATTATCTGGTTGAATTTTTGTTATTGTTTAAAAATATTTCAATTTTTATTAATAGAAAAATACTGTAAAATAGTGTATTTAACATTATAACATAAATATGTGAATTTTTGAATCATGTTTGATGAAAGAACCACTATTTTATAATCACAATGACTATTTGATATATTTAGTCACAATAATATATACTATTTTTTGTCTTGATCCAAAATAATAATTTAATGAATATAATAATAAAAAATACCCATATCCTCCCCTTATAAATACCATATATAACGACCTCTTATCCTTACAACTTAAAACCCTTATAGATTTACAATTTTATACACAATTACATTCAAAAAAACTACCCCATTTCACAGTGCTTCTATTCTCATTCATATACCATTTCATTATGCCTTATGGGGTATCTTAAGAAGAAACAACAAAAGGAAGAGGGAAAATTATCAACTAAAGTATTTCAATTTTTTTCTTCTTTTAACACCCATTCAATTTTATATCCACCTAGAAAAAGTAAAATAAGTATCCTAAGTTTAAATTAATTTTATTATTATGGAAAATATCTATCTTCTACCAACACTACATTTGATTCTTAAATAAAAACGTTGTTTATAATATGATTAATTCACCGCCTCCATAAACCAATCGCTTTGTTTTTCTCTAATTCCATAAAGGATGGTTATAAAAATAATATTATGGTTAAATATTATTATAATAATTATATTATATTTTTTTCATGTTATTTAATTTTTTATTATCATTTAATTAAATAAAATGTATCTAGTTTTTTATGTTTGGTAAAATGACCTAAATAAATTAACCACATAACATTAACATTTCTACTTTGTGAATCATCCATAAGAAAAAAATAGATATTTTGGATAATTTAAATTTATATAAGGAAATTAATTATATTTAATTTAACTTCTTGGGTTGTGTTCTCATTTTATGATAATATCAATAATTACTCATAAGTTATCTGATCTTGGAATCTTGAAACAAACAACCTCAAATCAATAAATGTTTTCTTCATACTTCAATGTAATGTTTTAAAATAAAAAAAAATAATTTTAATAAATAAAATATCAATTTAGAATGTTTTTAATTAATTAATTATGAAATTTAACTTGACTATTAAATATTTTATTTGAAAGTGAAGAATGATTCAAAAACCTAAGGTAAGGGACTTATTCGAACATTCTTTTTCTATTGGGTTATGACCTTTTTTAATCAAATAAACTTATATATCTCATTAATTTTATGGAATTATTATATATTATATATTTATTTATTTATTTATTTATGTTTCTTACATATATAACTAATTTTTTATCCCTACCTTTTACAGGGAAATTCATTCCTTAGGTTCCTTTCTTTAATTCCCTTTTTAAAATCAAATTCGATTAAGGAGAATATTTCTATCCATTAATCCATATATAAAACAATAATTTAAATTATTTATAGTAAATAATTATTTCATTAAGTAAGTGGATATTTTACTAATAACCATTTTTGTTTATCTTTTTTTTAAAATAATACATATTCATTATCCAAAATTCATCAACTGACTCATTGAGTGAACATTTTTAATGGTCATTTCTATACCCAATTATCTAATATTTCTCATGATGTTTTGTAAAAATGGAAGTAATATTTTGAGACCTATTCTTATGTACTCAGATATTAATTCAAAAAAAATTAATTACTTATTATATTTTGAATATTTATGAAATAACCTTTTATTATGATATGAGGGGCGTGTATGAAACCAATTTCTTTCCATGGGTAATTCCCATGTTTATTAATTATGAATTATTTACTTATGTTAAAATCATAAGAATGTATATGTTAATATGGGTGCACCCAGATAACACTCCAATGAATTTGGTAATTTTTTGTCTCGTGACACAGTAAGAATGAGATTAGGGACTAAAACTAATCTATGAAAGGACTCCTTCCACCATGTGATTTTTTATTTGTAGTTAGCCTTAGAGATATGCTTATGTAATGTTTTATATTGATTCAACTATCCTATATTCCATTGATATTATGATACCATGTTCTTTATGTTATGATAAAATGTGATTATTCATTATTCTTCTCTTTTATGATATCCTGTTATGTCATTTGACTCATATGTTATTCTTTGTTAACATGTTTATTTATTTACAGGGATTTATTGATCATCCTTTTCTTTTATGTATTCGCTAGGATATACTATGCATTTTTAGTAGATCAAAGGTATTTAAGATTTCATTATGAATAAGAAAATAATGATGTCATTTTTTAGTTTCTTTTTGATATATTATGAACCTATGCTTGAAAAGACACAAATCCTCATGATGTTTTGTTTTTTTTAAAGGTGAGGACATAGAAAATACCAAACCTCATTTATTGAAAATTAAAGTGTAATGAGATTCTAAAATGGGATTATTTATAATGATTCCTTTTGGAGAGATGTAATAGGTTAGGGAGAATTTATTACATCCAGATGAGGACACTACTTTCAATATCCTTATTGGAATGTCCCTAAACAACCATATTTACCTCCCTATATGAATGAGTGATAATAGATTCAATATATTATAGGAACTCAATTAAATCTATACATTAAACAATTAATATCTATGAGAGGTGCATACTGTTTTTTCTTATTTTAAGCACTATTTTCTGGGAGTATCTCTCTAACTATAGATTTAACTAACCACTTTTTCAATCAATTATCACAATTTTTATGACTCCAAACATGTAATATTTGAGAGGAATGTTAGTTCCATTATAACTGGAAATGAAACCATGTATGTACCTGGTGTGGCTACTGAAAATAGGTCCACCTCCTAAGACCCCAAAATTATCTTCATAAGCTCCATCTATATTGTTTTTAATCCAACCTACTAATGTTGGTTCCCAAATAACATTAACTTTTTCAGCTCGGGGATAAAAGTTATAAAAATTTCACAGAGTAGAAGGAAAATAAAATTTTGAAAGGAATTTTTTTAAAATATTTTAATAGTGTTGAAATCCTTTATACAAGAGATGAGGTCTGACTAAGATTCCTAAAGGTTGAAGATGAATTGGCCATGAATAATGGAATTTTATATTCTCTTGAAGACATTAATTAATTCAGCCACAAAATCCTAGAAAATACCAAGGAGATGTGCTAACATTTTTAATATAGTGTTGTCTAAATACATGACATTAATGGAGGTTTCATTACATCAATCAGTATAGAAGATATCAAAAAGGGATTTCTAGAGGGATATGTTATTAGAATATATTAACAATATATGTTCTGTATCTTACATGTGCTGGATATGAATTGAGAATTTGAAACAAATAAATACTAAAAAAATCTATATATAGAACTATGTATGAATTATTTCATGAGAGAGCCTCTATATAATGGTGAAACTTGAGGGTCTAATCCACTGTCTTTTGAACATTTGAATCCATGATAATTACGATCTAGAATTTCAAGAAGTAAATATATAAAAGATCTTGGTATTGAGTTGGATATTAATGGTGGGATATCATGCAATAATATCTTCATGGGGTGAAAAAGAAACACTATAATGATTTTTTCAATATCTTGTGATTAATTTAGGTGATTCTGATCTAAAAATTCTATAATAAAGATATGTAGATCAATAGGAAAGTAAATTTTATGAGGGGAATGGATAAGAGGAGAACATATCTACATTTTCATGAAAAATATATGAAGGTAGTCCCTACATGGAATTCATATAGATGTATGTGGGATATTGAAGAATGAATCATTGAAGGATTATCATAATGAAATGTTCATGTAGTTTATTTTTTCATAATTGAGTTTTAAAAATAATCTAGATTTAAGGAAGGTGATGTATTTCAAATTATCATTGATGATTTTCCATATAAAGTTCACCAAAATAGATTCATTGAAATATATGGTTTTCTTTTAAACCCAACACATGAGATTTGAGGGGTTGACAATATCACCCAAAAGGAATAGTGGCCAACCGTTTTTCATAAATTTCACCTTTCCAATAAAATTTCTTGATGTAATCCGCATGTCTTTTGATAAGAGGGGAGGTTTATCTATAAACTATAAATTAATTATTTAGTTTACAAATTATGGTGTATTTAACATGTAAAACCATTTGATCCATAGAAAAGTATTTTCTTTTCCACATAGGTAATTGGAATTTTATTTATACAAGAATATCATAAAAGTAAGTGGACTTATTCCTACCCCAAAACATTGAAACAAAAATATATTTTAGGAAAATAAATCCCCCTATTATGTATAATTAATTCAAGATATAAATTTTCATAGATAGGGGGAGGATATTCCCAAATTAAAAAAAAACATTTTTTTCAAGATGATTTAATGGCATAAAACTCTTTCATATTGTGAAGTTGTTTTTTTAAATAGGTGGATGTCTATTTTGTCTCACTTAAAAAATAAGATGATATAATTTGTGAAGGGAAGGTGATAGGAATATCAGATTATAAATATAGTATTGATGGTCCTCAGGTAACCCTATTTCACTATATTTTATTTGAACCTAATAAGGAAATATTTAGAAATATAAAAAATAATAGAGGATAAGGGATTACCCTGCCTAACCACCCATGATCAGGAAAAATATACCCTTGGAGAGGCTTTGAGATTCATAGAAATATGATAGGAGTAGAATATGGTCTAGACCCAATTTATGATGGTTTAATTAATACCAAATCTCTTCAAAGAATTGAAAATTAATCTCAAGCCCATGCTACCAAATTAATTTCTCACATCATTAGTTATAGAAATTGGGATACCTATTGAGGGTTTATTTAAGAGGTTAACATATTAAAAGGATATAAGATGGAAGTATTGGATGGTTCTACTCTGAATGAAATCAACATGATTCTAAGAAATAATTTATCTAAAAATATAAATAATCTTGTTGTCAATGATATTACTAATAATCTTACATATGGTATTAACAAGAGAAATATTTCATATAATGTAAATTATTCTCTGCCTTAGGGAATACTGTGAAAAATTAGGCATTGACTCCATGGGGGAGAGATTAATTACAGAAGAAAAAATAGAAACATATATAGATATCTTTTTAAACACAAAAAAAAAATTGGATAAAAATTTATGAGAATTCATTTGTTCCAGGAGAACTCAAAGGGTTCAAAATAAATATCGCCTCTATAATTTAAATTTTTGAGTTGGATTTTAGTGATCTTACCATTATATTCTGGGATGACCCGAATATGAATAGTGTCTTCCCTAATATAATTAATTTATTTTGATCCATTAATGAGTATTTGTATGTACTCTACAAGGAATCTTCTAATATTTAATTTTTATTGATGGTCAAATAACCTTCTTTACAAAAAGAGAGAGGTATATTGGATTTCATGAATCATTAAAGGGAGTTATAGAAATTTCTATTTTTTATCCATATTTAATCCATTTTCATTAAATGAATCCCATTGGATGATCTAATTAAATATGATAAAGTAATTATGATTAGAGGTGAGTTTAATTTCCCTTCCAATATCAATGACAAAGTCACTATTGGTGGATGTATCTCACATTTGTTTTAGGTCATATTCTAGTGTTTCAATATCCTTATCTTAGGATTTGATAGTATAAATTCCCCAATATATTATCTTATTATTAAGGAATATAATCTTCATGACACAAGAAAATGAATAATTTCCGTAATTAAAATTATTCTAATTATCTTAAACAAGGTTAGATAAGTCCAGATGAAGAGATAAGATTCTGTTAAATCTATATAGAACATGATGTTTAAGATCCCTTTTAATTAGGATTAGTAAAATGGGGTTATGGTTTTATTTTTTATTGGGATGGTTGGTGTAGGATATGGAGTCTCATTTTTATAGTGATGGTACAATGGGTAAGGCTCGGTCTATCTTACTAACCCTCATCCTGGTGGAATGTCCTATATACCAAGTCTACTTATCCCCCATGAATAAGACTTCAATAGAGTCATTTTTGTAAACAAAATAATTAAACTCCTTAAATTAGAAATAAATATAAGTTTCAACAATAATTTTACATATAATCATAATAATATTAAAATCCCCCAAGACAACACATGGATTATTAATGTAGCTACTGATAATGTCAAGCTCGCCTCATAGGCCTCCTCTATCTTGATACATATTTTTAGAATAAAAAAAGGATAAATAGAGGAGGACGCCATAAATCTCAAATTCCCACTTAACCACCTAATCTCTATCCATTAATAAGACTATTATATTAATTTTTGCCCGAGAAATTACACAAAGAGTCTCTATAGTAGTGGAATGTTTATTTAAGTTAATTAAGTGATATACTGTTCCATCATGATCAGCAACTCTTGAGGAGAATAATTTCTTAGTTTAGATAATCCAAGAGTTTTCCCCATAATTTTTAATTAGTTAAATACTTTTTAGTAAATTTATATATTTAAAAAAACTTTCTTCAAAAAAATTCATTACCCTTCAAATTTTCTTGTTAAGAATTTTATTTTCAAGAAAATTTACCTCCTATTTTTTATCAATCGAAAAACAATTTAAACCATTAGTATTTTAAGGAATAATTAAGACTCCACCTATGTATGAGTAATGATAATCTATATATTGTTTCATATGTGAATTGAGTAAATAGTAGGTGTTCCTTAAAAACCAAACCTTAAATTAAAATATTTGATTTTGTTACATCTCTGAATAATAATTTGTTAGTAAATAGAGTTCTTACATCAATTGAGTTGTAATAATTATCCATTTTCATAACTTTTACATCTGATTATAGGGGTATATGTTATTTATAGTATAACTAACCCTACCACTACTGTGAGGATATTAGATCCAAATATTTCATATTTTATAATTTTTTTAATGTCATTATATAAGGTATGTTGCTTTCCTCGGTTTTCATCCCCATTCTTTGGATAAAATATTGTTCTTGACCTTCATTTTGAATCATATTGATTAGGGAAAACATGATTAAATACAAATTTATATCATTTTCTTTATGGGTATCATATTAGTATTTTATTTATTTTTGTCATGTTACATGATATCATGTTAGTACGACTCTATGTTGGTGTAGAATGAGAATGTGCATTTTATTTTTTATGGATCATCTTCATTACATTGATATAGATCACATCCCATTTTTTTATAGAGTATGTATATCGATTCTCTTTAGTTCAGGGTTATAAATATGATATTGAGCATGCATATTGTATGGATATAAATCATTCTTTATTCCTTAGAGTAGCTATTATTTTTCTATGTATTACAAATATTAGTGACTGGAACATGTCTTGAAGGTTCCATCTTAAGGCATGTAGGTTGGTTAGATATGGTAATTCTATATATACACATGATATATTCCTATCTAGGAGTAGAGTGGCATCATATAGAAGGGGGATACATATATCAATATGATTGCATAGATATATATATATATATATATTTGTGAGTGTGTGGTTATTCCTATCAGAAGTTGAGTGGACTCTAAGGTGAAGATAAAATATTCATACAATTCCTTCCTGTGATAAATTTATTGCCTTCCAAGGTGAGGATGATATGTGAATCCTATTACTTTATATTAGAATATGAGTGGCCTCAAATGGTAGGATGATATATGTATATAGTTCTTTCCAATAAGAAGTTGAGTGATATCAAATGGAGGATTATTCTAGAAACACACATGTCTATATATACATAGTGGTATACACACCGAAATACGCATGTGATTTTGTGTACAATAACTCTTAGTGTGGTTTTAAATAGTATTCTTAGGAGGTTCTAGGAACTTTCTCGAAGTAGGTAGTGCATGTATGAGTCGTCTAAACATAGGGAGTTATTGGTTATTTGTTATAATTATATATGAATTATCTCATTATTGTTATACTACTACACTTTGAGGTTGATTATTAAAACTAATTTTTTTATTTCATATGTTAATATATACACCTGTTCATGAAAAAACCTATTTTTAACTCTTTATAATTTGATATTTTTATTTTCGAGAAAGAAAAATTTAAGATATTTAGTTTGAACCCCCATAAAAATCACCAAATAAAAAAACCAAATAATTTTATAAAACCTACCCATTAAGCTATCCACATCATAATATTATAAACAACATACTAGATTCAAAATCATCCTGAAAAAATATTGATCTTACTCCATCCAAGCACCCCACTATAATAACATTTAATCATGCCACCACTTGATAAAACTATTGAATCTATCATAGAGATCAAATATATCCTGAAAAAAATAAAAAACACAACCTAACTCACCAATATAATGATATGGAATTAATACCACATTGAACCAATATGAACCCCATCAAAACCCTAGAATTAGACAAATATTTTGCAATAAGCAGTTGAAACAAGATAATTTTAACAATAAATTTTAATCTTCATCATCCCATGTCCCCATAGAGTTTAATTCATAAAATTTTTGAACATTATAATAATAAATATATTTCTAATACATGTCCCAGATTTAATTTTTGTTTTTTAACCATTGGTTTTCATTGAAATGAAAAATTAAGAAAGTATATACTAGTGTCAAGTTGTAAATGTATAAAGGTGTAAGTAAAATTTCCTAAAAAATACATTGTGTTCTAAATCCATTGTTTGTGACCTAAAAATCATTTAGTTCACACCCCACACCAACAATTTGATTGATATTTAGTTTCATATACTATATTTCAGGTATATATATGTATTAAATTAGAAATGGATATCTGTAATTAGTTTTTATCCCATCCATGAGGTGGGTTAGAACCCATGATCTTGTTTGAATTAATGGTGTGATAGCTAGATATAATTTCCACCACCTCACATATTATTTTTTGTTTTTCTTTTATGAGAATTAGTTTGGAATTTTCATTATTTATGAACATATTATAAATCAAAATCTATATTTGTATTGATCAAATAATAATTAATATATACATTAGTAGTAAATTTAAGATATTATCTATTATTTTATTTCCAGTTTGGTATTATATTATATTATTTTTATGTTTGACCTATGGATGATTCACAATCCAAGAGTTATTTCTAGAATCAAATAATAAAAATCATTCACTAATAGTAATAGAGAACCATGGTACAAGATTCCATCCTCTAGGGATCAATGAGTTCTTTTGGGTTCAATACTATCCTGATTTAGTTTTCATATAATTATATGTGTAAGAGTCACTACAAGTGGTATTAGAGTGGTGTTGGGTTATGGGTATTTTTTTAACTTCTCAACAAGACACCACTCATTAGTTTCCCAACCAGAGTGCCACATGAACTTAGGTGTTACAATATATATTTTATGGTCTATTGACTATAAATGAGGTAAAAATAATATATTGAGATGATTATTTTCTTTCATATCATAATCATCAATAATAAGAAAACAACAAACAACATCCACAATAGATAATTAGAGTACATATAATCAATAATCATATACATGGCATAAACAATGAATATAAAAGAATATAATCATACATAATAATTTATGTACCTTTAGGATGGTCCTACAGTAATATAAAAAATAAGGTATATACAATCTACTTCAATCCCCAAGACTCATACCCATTCCATTTCCAATTACTATCATGATAAACCAACCCTATCCATTGCGCATCATATGATCATACCATTAAAAGTGACATAAGGTCCGAATACAAATTTAATTTCCATTTAAGTGTGTGATAAATATGTCTTCGTATGGTCTCATTGAGTTACCGTAATATATGTTGACATCTATGTGTGTATTCATGTGGAAAATAAATAACTAAAAAATAACACACAAGTTTTCATGTTGGGTCTTCATGTGCTAACTAGGCCAGTATGACACCAAAACATACCTGGTTCATCCTCTAATAGAAATTGTGTTCCCTCATGAAATTGATCATAACCCATACCCAACTATATAGTGTAGGGTTACATTCCATTCCTTAACCACTGCTCAAAGACATTGGGTAGGGTTTCATACCATACCTCAAAACATACATGAAGATGTGAGGAAGATTGTCATACCAATTCTCAACACCCACAATTTTTCTTTGGGTAAAATCCCTTACCAATATAATAACATGTTATATCAAGTCTCAAAATCTACCCTACTCATAGTGTAGGGGTCCAAAATTATATCATGGACCAATACCTTCTCATTTATGGTGGTCTACGCCAACACATTCTAACTAAAGGTGAGGCCATGCATCCAACCCTATAGCATATCACATCAACTACTCCCCTATCTCGAAAGGTTGGTCATGTAAAACATATCAACCTAGAACATACCTTTTTACTCAGGGAGACACTTACAACACATTCTCACTAATGGTTTGGCTTAAAAGCATCTTCTCTCTCAAATTCTAACCATATATCTAGTCCTACTCTTGAACCCATCATACCGACCAATCCTATCTACCATGTTGGGTCTCAAAAATAGAATATGAACCACAACTTATCACTTAAGGAATCCCTAGTAGTATATTATCAACCATTGGGGAGAACAAAAAAACAAGTTATCAATCTAGGTAAGGCCTTATTTGGAGGTATCATATCATATCTCCCCACATTAAATCTTGACCAATACCTTATCACTCAAGGTGGGGTCCAACCAAAACATTATCACTCAAGGTGAGTCCATACCACAACATATCATACCACATAACATATCAAAACATTTATAATACCTTCTCACTCGTTGTAGGGTTATTTTACACACTTTTAACTCAACGTGAGACCATCCAACTGGTCTTGTTTTCCAACACACATAAAACTAATATATGCATGCAACAAAAAATAGGGCACAAATCCTATCTTATAAACTCAAAACTCATCACCTATATTATAGTCACTTGAAAAATATCCCAATGTCATGATACATTCATCAACATCCATAAATTCCCATATTCAACACTCTTCAATACCATCTTGATCAAAATCAAGACGTAGAAATCCTATCTACATTCTCATCTTTCCCACAAGGGAATCTACTGGACCCCTTAAATATTTATTGATATCTACCCATTGTCACCAAATCACATGTCTCACCCTATAGTTACTTCATATCCTGAATAAAAATACTATATATAGACTCGTTTTTTTATTCTGATCCTTCACAAATCACCAAATTACATCTCGGTCCCACCAACTTGGGACCATCATGGGATAACTCCTATTAAGTCTCTTGGAATCTTAATGCCAAGTCATTCAATAATCCTTTTTACCCATACATGTTCCCATTTCATATCTACCTTGGAGAACTCTAAAACCTATACCAAGTAGGAAACCCTCCAACTTATTCCATTTATATTCCCATATGACTTATCCTACTCATGGAAAACACTAAGGCTTAAATTCTCACAAACCAAAATGGTTCGGCCTTGAACATATCACTCAAAGTGATCTGTTGCATGGAATGATGGGAATTCCCAATCCCCACAAGTAGGAAACTAGTGTTGGGAATCAATAGTGTACAATAAGGGAATTATTTTTCCCGATAAATAAATAAATGTACTAAAGAGTAGCAAGTTGCACAAGAAGATCAATATACAATTGTAACAGAACTGAACATCATTTATACCAGAATCTAAAAATTCATCTCAGCCACAAAATAGCACCAACTAGACAATAAGACTACACCAACTCCATGTGACCCCACGGGTCACACTCTAAATCATGATCAATCATCACCCAAGGAATCTTAACTAAGGCTAAAACATGCACAAGGGAAAAAATAGAAAAGAACTACATGAGTGACCATTAAAACTCAGTAGGCTGGCCTGATTATCTATTCCCAAAGAACATACTTTAAAATAAAAGAAACATCAATTTCAATTTTGAATAAAAATCTATAGTATTTTTTTTTCTAAACATTTTACTTAAAAACAATGTTCAACACATTGTAGATATTCATTTAACCAAAAACCAATTCAATGAAATAGTGATAAAAAAACCCATTTAAAGGGGGAAAGTGATGCTTACATTTTCAACTGAAAAAAGAGGATAAAACAATATTTTCTTTTAAAAAAAATTCATTATTCATTTTGAAACTAACACATCACTTTCTAATAAAAACACTACACAAGATGGAACTATTTTAATCATGAAACAAAGGAAATGGATATAATCATACAAGTATATCAATCATCACTACAAGAAACTAAGATCCAATAGACATAGGTGAACCCAAGAGATCAAGAATAATCTAAAACATACTAATACATTAGACCTCATCCCCGTTATAATTCCACACATGATGAAATAAAAAACGCATTTACACTCTTGGCTAAATTAACTCAGGACAGGCCGAGGGGAAAATCCCATAGCAATAAACCCAAATATATCCACCTATTATGGGCCACTATCAAGTGTGTAATATTGAAAATATATCAATAATTGTTAGAAAATTCTCTTACAATACCAGTTTTCCATGTCTCGTGTATAATGGGGGTGAGCCAACAGATTCCAGCTGGGAACCCAATCACATGCATTCATAAGAATAAATCAACAACATGTATCACCTCAAGACACCAGGAGGATTGATCTCATGCCATAGAATAAATAAAACACATAGAGTACAAACTAAGGAACTCTAATAATCAATCACAAGGATTCTATAGTGATAACATCCCATCCATTATATGTAGATAAGGAATGAGAAACATCTAAATTAGGATTTCATAATAAAAACATTCATTAATTTCACAATGTTTCCAAAGGGGTCATTAAGCATGTTAAAAACCAAAAAATTATCAAACATTGAAACCCAAATTTTATAAAAGGTTTAAAACAATCCATTTTAAATTTTAATATCAATTAAAAATTCTCCTTAAAGAATCTAGGTTAAAAATTTAATGCACAAACCATTTTTTTTATAAAAATACCAAACGGGCCATTCACTGATAGAACATGTCCAATAAACATAAAAACCCAATAAAAAAATCTTTATTAAAACAAATCACAATTCAGATACCATATTAGGATCTAGAAATATCATTTCGCATGCTTCCAAAATATTTATAAACCCAAAAAATCATTTTATGTCTCAATTAACCCATAAAATCCAATTGAGAAATAAATCAAACTCAAGGAATGAAATATTTAACAAAAAAATTCTATTTAACACTGAAATGGTATAAAACACAAATTTTCATGCTATAATTTAATTTAAATTGATAAACCATGTTTTAAACATCACAAACCATGTACAAAATCTAACGAAACATTTTATCAAACACTTGGTGTACACATTTTCAATAGAATAACACTATTTAACATAAAACATGGCATAAATTGCTAATTTTCATATCAAAAAATAAATACAATTATCATTTATAAATATTTATTAATTAATAGAGGTGATCAAATTTTGAAAGAGGTGATTCATAAATTAAAAAGTCAATTCAAAGGGGAAACCTACCTTGAACCCACAGTGGAACGACAACTCATGCCCAAAATCAGTTCACGAGGGTTGTAAAACCCTAGTTCTACAAATAAAAACCCTAAAAAACACCCTTTCATAAACCATGGTAAAAATAGCCCTTGGTCTAACATGACCATTAGAGAATATATATCTAAGGTAAAATGAAATAAGAAGTAAGACAGAGGAGAAAATAATGGAATTAACTTGAAGAATATTGCCCCAACATGAGGATATCTTAGATATACATTAAATGATTAAGTGGAATGGATTATAAGTCAATAGAGAAATCTCCCTAGGACTGTACACACTATGAGAAGTATATCTGGTTGGATTTGGGTCTAAAAACCCTTAGGAGGAAAAATTGGGAAAGCACATTTTTTAGGTTCTAGGAAAGTCACACGGTTAGGCCACACAATTTATTAAACCATGTGAAATCCATGTAGTAGCCATATGTACCAACTACATGGTCACCCTTAATTAACCACATATCCATGTTCCAAATGTGTGTTTGGTTTTATACCTGCCACACAGTTTCCTAGGTTCAGCCGTACGGTTTATCAAACCATGAATAGGGAACACTCAATCCAAACACTCTCATGTTTTCTCAAAAAACTCCCAAACAAACCGATGATCAATCATGGGGAAAAATAGACAAATAAATTCAACTAAACACGTCAAAATTTTACCTCCATTATACTGAAAAAGTTAGAAAATGATAGGGATTTCCGACAAACTAGAACATAAGATAAGAAAATAACATTTGGGTTTGAGAATTCTTCCCACCGTTAATGATTTCCTCCACCATAAAGCCTTAACAATTTCCAGAGGGCGGATCAATGCCTAAGGATTCAACATCGACTTGATCCAATAGCTTGAATGAGGGATATCTCACCTAATACTAATGGAACTTATGGATCTCTCCAAAAATAGAGCCCAAACTCGAAACTACATCCCAAATGGGAATGGTCAAGCCATTACATCCACAACCATGCCAAGAACCAGTTATTTGGGACTTCTTCCAATAATCCTAATGATCACCCAATCCAATATCACTCACAAAAGACAATGATTTCAAAAGAGGACAGAACACACTCACTTTCATTACAGAACAACTAGCACTCATCCAATTCATAAATGAAAGATCAACGATACTGATAGTGGGTATCCCCACCATGAAAACACATGTAGCAACACCCAAAAAATAATTTAACATGAACCAAAATCAGGACAATCCCACACAAGACAACCCAAAGGTCTCTTATAATAAACTATCATCTCAGGTAAAGAACAACTAAACATGATCCTTTTAACAACCCACTCACAAAAGGAGGGGGAAGGAATTGAGCCAAACCTCCCAAAACAGTTCCAAAACCCCCTCTACCTAGGGAGGGGAGGGAAGGGGCCCCATGATTGTGAAAATGAAACAACAAATGATAAATACCCAAAACATACCACTCAGATTACTAAAAACCAAGACGCATCCAATTTACATAGGCGGTCAATGAATTTATTTTGATTGGAAACTTCCATTGATATAGAAACTGCAATAGAAACATATGAACTACCTCACCAAAATGGTATAGGCACAAGATTATTAAAACTTCCCCCACTCCTAGGATTCTTGACTATGTACCAACTTCACTCCATGATATTTGGATGGAGATCTTTTGGATGAAGCATCACTTACATTACAGTCATGTTTTGATAATCCAAACAACGAACATGCACCACCCAATTATATAAAAATAATCATAGAATTTTTTTGAATAGAAAACCAACATTTATTGAAACTAGGAGCTCATTAAAAGGATCACATAATCCCCTACATATCAAAAACCAAGACACTACCATCTCAACTACCACAAAAATGGACCACTTAAAATTGTATGGAGACTTACAAAAAGAGACATTAAAAAGATACCAAATAACACATCACTTATGAGGATATCCTCCATGACACTTTCTAGACACTCTGTCAAAACTATTGCAGGTGAGCAAAGAATCCACAAGCATGTAAGGGATTAAGAGAATTTAAACATTATGGATTCTTGTGGCCTGACTTTCCACACTAGTAATATATAAAGATATATTTCCTAGAAGAGTTTGATGAAATTCTCTTAGTCCTTTGGATTCCCTGACCTACTCCATCAAATTTAATCCTCTTTCTCATCTCCTTACAAAAAATTTTCCCACATAATCCTTGGATTGAAGGAGGTTGGACCACCTCAAGAACTCCATCCATCACATCTTTAACATTAAAATCATTCCCCACCACATCGATAAAAGAGGTTAGATTGGACTCTTACTCCTTCGACTAGAGATCTGTACAAATCCCAACCTCGAAATGACGATCCTTTCGGGATTATTCTAAAATATACTTTGGAAGGTAAGTAACTTGGTCCGAAAATGGTGGAAATACTCCAAAAAATATTCTTCACCTTATTGAAAACAACACATCTCCATCCCCCTTTTCACCCTTTCTTTCTCAGAGAAATACTGATGAATGAACAAAGCCTTGAATAACTCCAAAGTATGATATTCACAGGGCTTATCCAAGAAACAAACCTTCAACACATCTATAGTGAACCTGAAAGCATTAATGTTTGAAGAATAACCTTTAACAACTTATGAAACTTGATGAAGATAAAGTTACTTTCGATCTTTCACATCAACTCCACCACCTCGAGAGGATCCACTTGTCCATAAATGAGTGGTGGGCCCAACCTATAAAATAGAATAATGAAATCCTTAGGTTGATCAAACAAAAATCCAACTAATAGGGAATAACTCATATTCTCACTAGTACCACACAACAAAGCTCCATGGGGAAAATCACTAGATAAATAAAATACAATTAATAAATCAAGGCCAACTCAACAAAAAAATCCTCAAGATCAAACACTGCCTAGGTGAAAAGATTTTAACAAAGGAAATAAATACATTATAACAAAAAAATCATTTTCAAAACACCTTTA
This sequence comes from Viscum album, assembly GCA_963277665.1. Lineage (NCBI taxonomy): Eukaryota > Viridiplantae > Streptophyta > Magnoliopsida > Santalales > Viscaceae > Viscum > Viscum album. Next base: position 1,736,126,605 of record OY728142.1, read on the forward strand.
ACAAAAAATAAAAATAGTGGGTTGAACACTCTCCATTGGCATTCCATGGAGTCTTACTCACATGCATGTTTTCGTGCCACCCTGGGCACCCATCCACTATTCCATACTGGGCATCCATCAACATTCCCATATACCACCATGCATGTGAGTACCCATGAGATCACCAAAGGCTAAGAAAAAACATTCTCATTTCATAAAATAAATCATTCAACCCAACTCAAAATAATCACACACCTTCCAATATACCATTAACCACCAATTCAAAACCATTTTCAAATTAACACATCAAAACATTTCACTATACAAGAAAATAAAACCACACAAATTTCCCTTAAAATATTTTTTATTACATTCAAAACATTTAATAGAATCTCAAAAAAAATATTATTTCATCAAAACAAATTAGATAAGAACTCACTCGTTTTCATTTAAAACAAATTCCAAAACAAACATCCATATTCCATAAAACCCAAGTTTTGATTAATAAAGTCTAATTCAATTGAAACATTTCTATTTTACCCTCAAGAGGTCATTTTATAGAAAATAATTTTTCTCAGGTCTTCCAGAAGGTAAATTCTGAAAATATCATTTCCAAAATTACCACACAATGGTTTTTCAAAACAATTTTCAGAATTCAAATGAGATCCAAAAAACTCAGAATGGAAACTATCATCATTTAGTTACTTGTACATATGTTTGGAAGACATATTCCAAACACCCAACCAACATAGAGAGCCTTCTAGGACCACTCCCCATGCTCCACATGGCTTTCTAGGCCATGAGAGCTCATAGAGACCACTATACCAACACCCATTTCATATCCCAATCACCAAACAATCGATAAATACCATGAAACTAACAAAACCAGACTTCCCATGGAAACCCAAGTATCAGAATGAGAAATATTCCATGATGCTCTTCCCACATAAACCCCTCAAGTTTTGATGATCCCGCTCCATCTATAATTACTTCACCATGTAATAAAGGGTGCTCTGAAAATAAAGGTCCACTAAGAGCTGACCAACTCTGATACCATTTTGTCATGAACCAACCCGGGTCGACAATGAACCAGTCACCTAAACCAATCTTTGGCATGGCCTAAAGGGATTTCCCAATCCACACAGGCTGAAAACTGGTGTCAAGAATCAATAAAGTACAACAAGGGAATGATTTCTCCCAAAAAATATATAAAGGTACTAGTAAACAATATGTTGGAAAAGTATGTCAATATATAAATGAAACTGAATTGAAAATCATTTATACAAGATTCAGAAAATACAAATGAGCCACACAATACCACCAACCAGACAAGAAGACTACCCCAACTCTATGTCACCCCATGGGTCACTCTGCAACACATGATCAACCATCTCCCAAGGTAACTAAACTAAATATGAAACCTACATAGGGGATAACAAGAGAAAATAACTATAGGTGTGAGAATTATAACAATGTAGGATAGCCCAATTATCTATTCCAAAAGAACATATTTTAATATAAAAGAAAAATTAATTTCATGCCTGAAGTACAATCTATAAAATTATTATTTTCTAAACATTTTACTTAAAAACAAAGTACATCACATTCCCCTTATTCATTTCACAAAAACAAGGCCATTCCATTTATGATATGAAAACCTTTTCATGGGGGTAATGTGCTTCTTATATTTTAAACTTTCACAAAAGTGGCTAAAACAATAATTTATTTTTAAACAATTTTCATAATCCATTTTAAAACTAACACATAACTTTACATGAAAAAAATTACACAGGATGGAACTATTGTAATCACACAAGAAGGGAAATGGAAATAATCATACAAGTATCGCAATCATCACTGCAAGTAACCAATAGACAAAAGGCATAGGTGAACCCAAGAGATAAATAATAATCTAGAACAAACTAATACATGAGACCCCATCCCCAATAGAGTTCCACACATGATGAAATAAAAAATTCTCTAAAAGTCTCAACCATCCTAGCTCAGAATAGGCCAAGGGTAAATCCTGTTACAATAAACCCAAATACATTCACCTACTATGGGCCACATACTTGTTCATAATCTAGTCAATGCAGCAATATTTAATATAAATTTCTCTCACTAGGATAGGTTCCCATCTCTCAGGTATAAATGGGGTGATCCAACTAATGTCAGCCGAGCATAGAATCACATGCATATATTATAATAAATTAACAACATGAATCACCCCGAGCCACTCCACGGATTGATCTCAATCCATAGAATAAATAGAAAAAAACTATTCCAAACTGAGGACATATAATGATGGATCACAAAGATTCCATAGTGAAGACATACCATCCATTATACATAGACATGGACTAAGAAACAACAAAATGATTTTTTCATTATATATACTTTCATTATTGTCACAAAGTTTCCAAATTAGCCATTAAGAATTTTGAAATACCAATATTTATCAAAAATTCAAAACCACCTTCCATTAGAGGGTAAAACACACCATTTTACATTTCAAGAACACTTTCAAAATATCCTGAAAGCATTTAGTTTATACATTCAAGGAACAAACCATTTTTTTTATAAAATTTTTAAACAGGCCATTCACTGACAACACGCACAAAAAAACAATAAAACCCAATAAAATTTTCATTATAAAAACAAATACCCCATGGGAAACCATATAAGTAACACAAAATATCATTTATCATGCTACCAATAAATTTATAAATACAAACCAAAAATTTTATATCACTATTAACCTATAAAATCCAATCGGGCAATTAATCAAACACTAGGCATGCAATATTTAATGAAGAAAGTATTATTTAACATTAAAAATGGTATTAATAACCAATTAGGATTCCATAATTTCTATTTAAATTTCTATAACAAGTTTAAAAGATCACAAACCTTGTGCAAAAGTTAACAAAACATTTTATGAAAAAACATGGTGTTAACAGTTTCAACAAAACAACACTATTTAGCATAAAACAAGGCATAAAATGATACTTTTCACACCAAAAAAATTATAAATGTAAAAAATATCAATAATAATTAATCAATAGATTCTTGAAAATCATTAAACAAGTGAATATTAAATAAAAAAATAATATTTAATTGGAAACCTACCTCGAATCAATGTAGGAATGACAACGCATGTCTGAAATAACATCATAAAGGTTCCAAAACCCTTGGTATAAAAAGAAAACCACTTTAAAACAAAACCCCAATAATAAACCATGGGAGAAATGAACCCTTGGTTGAACATGGCTTGGGGAGAAGAGAAACCCAATGAAAAATGAAGGAAGAAGGAAGTAAGAGGAGAAAGGAGAGGAATTGCCTGGATGAATCTATCCCCAACATGAATATATCTTATAAATACACAAAATAAGGTAGGGGAATGGAATGTTGTGAAGGATAGAGGGATACATAGGTCTGGAAGCACCATGAGAAGAATATTTGGGTGGATTGGGGGTCCAAAAACCCTGAGGGGGGAAACATAAAAAACAAAGTTTCTATGTTCTGCAGAAGGTGAACGGTCAGGTTGTACAGTTTATTAAACCATGAAGAAATCACATAGAATCCATAGGTTATGACCACATGGTCTCCCATAATTAATCAAACATCCATGAGCCAATCATGGGTTAGGTTTTATACCAACATCATGATTACCTGGGTTTGGCTTCATGGTTTATCAAGCCATGCGTCAACCGTGTGTAGGGAACACCCAATCCAAAAACTCAAATTTTTTCTCTAAAAACACAAAAAATAACCAATGGTAAACCATGAGGGAAAATAGAAAAAAACAATGTCAAATAAAAACTCTAAAATTCAACCCTTGTCACACCCTACACTTGAGAAAATGAATGACATTTCCAATGAACCAAATCATAAGATAAGAAAAGAAAAACTGGGTGTGGCATGAATCCACCCTCAAGAGGGTGTCCCTCATAACACTAGAGATATATAATAATATCATGAATCACCACTATTCCTGATATTATCATTCCTACCAAAATAATTGATTAAATTAACCTGTGATATTCTAATCTAATCGATAACCCAAGGACCTTTCCCATCCCTTTCATGACCTCAACATGTGACTTTTTCTCACTAGAGTCATAGTTATTGGGTGATTCTATATTTCCTGAAGTGATGAGGATAAAATATTTTCAGTATAAGAGGTATAATGCCTCCTATCTCATTCTTTAGGGTGACCTTGGTCCCTATTCACATTTCTAGGTCCCATAAATTCTATTAATTTTTCATAGTCATAAAAAAAGTATTTGAGTTTGTATTAAGGGGAACAGGTACCTCAACCACAGTGTTACCATTATCATGATGATTCTCTCACCGTGGATAAGCCCGCCATTTCACATCTCATTATTTTGTTAAATAATTATCCATCATCTTATTATATAAAATCCTGAAAAAATACTTTTAAATATTAATAACTAATTATTTAATTTTATTCAAAACACATAATTTCCAAATAACTCACTGAGTAGAACTATGGCATTGAAACCATAAAAAAATATAGGTGTGACTCATCCCATGATATCCCTAACCCTGATGAGAGAAATACCCATATATCTTGATAATTTACACTATGATATAGTTAAATTATCATTTAAACCCTATCAAAAACCACTAAAATATGTGACTAAGTAATGGGAAGAAGAAAAAAGGAAAAAAAGGAACAATAATACCTTTAAATCACCAAGTAACCACCCCTCACCTAGGGGAATTGAAAAGGAGTGGGTATAAGAGGGGGATGATCAGGCCAAAATGGGTTTACCCTAAACCCCATTAGGCCAAAATATAAAATACATGACATAAGAATTGTGGTTCTACCGTTATTTTCAAAAAAACATTAATGGATCGTTATCAAAACTTGGCACATATGGGTCATAGTGTGATGACCTTTCTTAAACTACCTTTATTTAAGGCTCCCCTTGGGCACTAAAATCATGCACCTCTAACAAACACAACCCAAATCCTCATATTAATCCCTCATGGTGTGACAGATCTAGTCACAACACAAAAAAAAATTATAGGAAGAATGAAAAATTCTCACCCCTCCCTCACCCCACATCATGGCCACTTCCCTCTATGGCATGGACTACCCTTCAAGTCCATATAACTCATGATTTGTAATGTGACCCCTCTCCTCGTATGATCCCTACCAAGGTTTCCCAAAGGTCATATCATAACCATCTTCCTCAGAAGGAATCACACAAAATTACAACCACTAGTTTTCTAATGTATTACTCATGGGTACTCATGACGATGTGGATCTCTCATCCATGGCATGACACCCATATATAATATTTTTTACTTATCTAATCCCCTATGAATATATAAAATTTTATGATACCCATTGTTATGGAATGAGAATATACAAATTGTTTTTCAATTATCCAAATACACACTTAAGAAATTTACCACACTGTGTCATACACGTGTCACATTATTACCCACTACCCCTATATCGCAGTGCCTCTCTATCCATGATGTGATTCCTAGAACATACCCTCATAATGGTGTGACATATTACCATCAAAACGTGATGATATATCTATTATAAAAATTTCAAAAATCATTTTTCGATTCTACTCTAAATTCAAACATTTATATTTCAACAAAGTTTCACAACATATAACAATAAGGGTATTTACAAATTCTACACAATAATTCTACTCATCCCTGATAATTTGTTGTGGTCTGAAACCATCATTCCTAACCCACATTATATGTTAATTCACCAATAAAATTATATGTATTTTCCCTAATCATGGAACTCACTTTTCCTTCACAATTACAAACATCAGTGTACAGTATTCATAAAAAGCTGAGTTGTCTAATCATTACCATCACAAAACCAATATAAAGATCAACTACTCAAACATATCCTAGAAAAATAATAATTAAAAATCAATTTATTCCAAGTAATATGATTCCTACCACTATAAGGTTTTCCTCACATCGAGAAATTTTAAATCATGGTTCTCTGCACCATTGGGAGCTCCTTCAAAAAATTCCCTTGATCGGTCCACCAATATGATTGATACGGTTTCCAACATCCTTAAAATAGACCCAAATCCAATATATTATACAAAAAATACCATTTTTCAAACACTGAAATAGAAATTTATTATCTTATATGATAAACTTGATGTATTTTTAATGTCCCCTCTTCCAATTATACAAAAAACACCAATCAATCCCCTTATACAAGACTATACTCGAAAACACTCATCTCACTTACTGACATGCTATCTCATCCCATGATCATGATGTATTAATTCCTAGAATAATCACGGATTCATTAAAACACCAACATTAAAGTATAATATCATGAGAAAATGTGATTCCATGGGTGGGTCCCCAAGAACCCACACCAGCCATCATAATCTCTACATGAGAATCTGCACACATCTGATCTGAACCACTCTCAAATTCCACTAAATTCCTTCCCAAGATGGATGATGATATATGAACTCTTTATAGTACTACACTATAATCCCAAATATATTACTTATGAACAAAATATAAAAAAAATTGCTTCACCTACTCACTAGAATACTGGTTTTATCTCGACTATCCTATAACTACTTTCACGATATCTATGACCCCTATGATATGAGGGATAAGCACCCATGGAAAATTTTATTCTCCCAATCATGGGAATATCCTTATCATCATCTCACTTAACCAAAAAAAATATCTATGCACTATGTCATATCAATCACTAAAAATAATGAATAAATGTGAAATCCTCACTGACACCCAACATCTAATATCAAACACCCATAAATAACTGTTCTTCACTTACCAAGAATTTTATCCTAGAAATCTAAAAAATTTACCCACAACAAGGGGAAAACCCTCCCAAAAAATGGTGTTCTCCACAACATATAGATTCCATTAAATTTCTTCTTGATCAAAAACCCCAATGATTTTCAATCCTAACACACATTCCACTAATCCAGATCTACATTCATATTATCCTTGGAAACTCATACTAAGGACCATGAAAATGTTGACAATACTATGTTACTCTTATCCTTAATTGATTTATCCTATCCTTAAATGGGTACACATACAATTTTCATCAAAACCTTCAGCCACCATTATCATAAGTCTCTCATCAAATCCATATTTCTTCAACCAGCATACTATATCTCAACAATCCACAAACCAATATTCCCCCACACATATCAAGTGTTCACTTTCCTTTACACCTCTAGAAATTTCCTCAAAAATACATGAAAACCATCACTAATATCATCATATGAATATTTAATATCCAAAATAATCCACTAAAAAATTTTTATGGACTATCTATCTCAAAAGCATCTGAACCCAACTTGTGAATAGTCACATATCACCCAATAACACAATGAGGCTCATACATCCATGAATCACATCCCATCAACCCTAGATTCAAATTATTAAGAAATTAAGTATTATCCAATGATATGTAAATTTTATATAGAATAAATAACACCTTTATGATTTCTTTATAAATTTTTTAGGAGTCTCCCTCATGTTGAGTACTACTGCATGATCACCTTCCACGCTTGTGTCATTCCAAAATTGTTAAGCATCCATCAAAACCTAACCCATTCTAGATCTTACCATGTAGGATATCAATACATCAAGGATAGGAATCTAGATGTTCCTTACCTATAAAACATAATATAGGTTTTAATATCACTATTATTTATTTTTATCTAAAAATCACAATGAAATCGACATACCTCTCCTATACCCTAACAGGAGTATCCATATTCTCAAGGAAACATGTGCCCATTCCAAACCATATCTCAAGAATAATATTCCTACATAGAACCCACTAGGGTATATTACCTAGGAATTCAATGTTTTTTCTAACCCACTTGGGGACACTATACATATATTTCACATTATGACTGTATAACTATCACTGAAGATCATTCACCACAAATCCACACAACCTACCATCATATAGAGATACCATAGTTTAGCTTAGTAGAATTCCGCCAATATGTTATATATTAAAAAACATATTTTTTGTTATGGAATGTTTATGTGTCTAATAAATATATCTTTAGTGAAATAAATAAAACATAATCATGTGAATTTGATGTGAGTCTTTAATTCCAAATACGATACATGTATGCATACCTTCTGACACCAAGTGTGAAAAAAAATATTGATCCCAAATAAATCCATAATATCGAGTTAATATATCAACTATGATTGTTAATCCAATGAATAATGATCCTACAGTACTGATAATAAAAAATCCAATCAAAATTGTGTTTATTTATCCCCAATTGATGTTCCATCACATGATATGAATCATCCTTATTATTTTTCCAACATATCGTAAATATTATACTAAAAGAATATAATCTATGATATGATTTTTTGATTCATGAAACTAAGATGACTAGTCAATTTCATTAACAGAGTGCCACATGACCTAAAGTGCTCCTCTATATATTCCAATTCCTATCATGTAATTATTGTAGAAAAACATACATTGGGGATACTATGACCATGATACCATAAATATCAATAAAAAAATGAACAAAATATTATCAGAGTATACATATCAATAATCATATCCATGCTATAAAAAATGAGTATTCTGTTGGAGTTGGTGGCATAGAACCAACAACGTTGTACTTTATTCATTAATAAATACCATATAATATCATGATTGTTATTCCTCATGACAGTGCATGTGATAATGTCTTAAGGATCATTGTTTCATTAAAGTGTCATAGTGGATCCCTACAATGATGTGAACCTAGAAGTGCCATAAAACTATTTTTTAATATATGTTCTATGGTCAAATGAAGTTATTTTTGGGACTCAAAGAATACTAGCTATTATGGTGAGGACTCATAAAACATTGAGGCAACTTTTCATGGTGTGGTCCCTTGGTAATATCCAAGAGGATATTATGAGAATGAGATCTTCTAGTAAGAAATCCATATTTCATAGTGCCATTGGATGTTCATAACTACGGACGTGTGTATCAATCCTTATTATTTAAGATTATTATTAACAGGTTTTAAAAATCACGTACTAGGATGTACTGATGAAAACTGTGATGAGACAATGTTCGTAGTGAGTTAGGATACATTGGGTACGTCACATGTGATAATGTATTAAAAGATAATGCCAGAAAGGATTTGTTCCTTATATTCCATAACAGAAGTAGATATCTTAGTCCCTTTCATGGAATTGATATAGCCTAAATAAATCCATAGCCATGGTGTGGAATGGGAAAGTTCAATTTTGAAAAGTTAGAGAAAGAATAATCAATCACATGGGTAGATGGCACTAGCATGAAACCATATTGATACGAGATATTGAGACAAAGAGATTACATTACACGGTAAGTGTTCATAGGATATGACACGTCATTGCACTGTTAACTTCTTTTTCAATTGGTGACTTGGTGTGTTCTTAGAGGATAACCTTGGAATTTAAGTAGGTTACGCCTAATTACACTGAAAAAGAGACCTACGGGGTCACACATTAAGAGTGTCCAAGTATCTCAATTAAATATTAATTTAACAAGTTGAATTATGATTATTATTGATTGTGGTTTAATAATTATTCTAGGATGTTTGATCACATTTATTTCACCACAAGTTATTTGAGAGAATATATTTTGGGTGAAATAATATATTTATTAGCAATTAATGTTGTGATATTTATTTGATAAATAAATATCCATTATTCAAGGTCAATTAAATTTGGTGGAGGAAATAAAGAGAATGGTAAAACAAAATTACACAACCTGTATATATTAATATACACACCCTATATTCTGGGATTTTATGAGAAATAATATTATTTATTTAATTAAATAATATTAGGTGTAATTTGATGGGTTTAGGTTAAGTAATAATAATAGTCAACTGTTATTATTAGACATGGGGTATTACTAATAATTAAATGAAATTAAAAAATACTTATGGGTAATTTATTTATTTCATTATTCTAAGGAATTAAAATAAAAATTATATAATTCTCATTATCCTATCCATTTTATGTGGTTGGGCACAATGGATTTTGAAAATATCTCAAGCTAAGAGAGTATTATTTTTCCACCAAGAATGCTCTCATGATATGAGAGAGAGATCCTCCTCCACCGGATCATGGAGATCAAAGCTGGACATCGCAAGCGAAGGCTCTTCCACATTGGCTCCCGGAGATCCCTTAAACGATTTCCAGAGATATGTAGAGCATGTGTGGATCACAGCTAGAGGAATCCTACACTTGGATTCTATGACCCAACGACCGATCACATCAAATGGTGATAAGAAACATCAACATAAAGATAATTCCATCAAGGTAATTCTCATATTTTAATTAAATAAATTATAAAAAACATATGATGATCCGCTATATGGTTCTGGGACTCCTCAGTTTCTTTCATTATTCATTCTATTCTGAAGATCCGGCACTTTATTATCATGATAGATCTTGGATTAAAAAACATTAATAGAAAAAATTATAGTTGTGTACCTCCACCAATGAAATTCCACTTCACCTGGAACCTACAAGTTGTATTAGAGGGGTCATATCATTGATTATAAATATTTAGTTTTCCATTGGTAATTTATGTATTTAATAATTTAGTTGTTTCAATTCAAGTTAATTTTCATGTAAATCTGAATCTTGATATATGTTCCTCCTCTTTCGTTTTTCATTCAACTTACAGAAAATAATTTTTTATTAATTTTTATTAAAATAAAACATAGGATCTCATCTGGAGGTGCCAAACATTTTGGCTCGTACAACACCAGAATACACGACATTCATTTGGCTGTACTCACCGTGTAGTCTTGGTTCAATGCATCAGATTGGTCCGCCAAATCAGGCCATGTGTTAGAGTATCTCTATGTCTAAAATGACCCTATGTGTTGACCAGGAACAGGTGGAACATGGTTTCCAGATTACACGCCATGTTTTCTACTAAACACGGAGTTTTGTCCCTTCAGGTTAGGGTTGGACGATGTACCTTGTACATGGCTTTCCCCAAATAGAAACGGTGTAACATTGATACTACACAGAGTGTGTCCCACTAAACACTCTTTGTAATTCAAAGAATTTCAAAGTACATCTACATGCCATGTCCCTAGGTGTGTACATCAGATGGACGATGAACAAAAGTACACACCGTGTAGTCATAACTACACGTTGTGTACTCATAAAAATTATGCTAATTTATTAAAAATTATTATTATATTATACAAACCCTAGAGTTGTGTACCAAAGTACAAGCGTAAAGCTAAGGCACAACACATGAAAGGTGTTATATATATGTGTTTTTAATTTAAAATCTGTGTAATGTTAATTTCTACTCATTGGGCAGTTATGAATGAGAATTCACTGGGTTGACTCTAAGGTACAAGTTACTTACAATGATAATTTAAGTTGATTTATTTTTTTAAAATTATGATGATTGAGAATCTCAAATAAATTCAAAAACGTTTTTAAGATAAAAGGATTGATTAATTAAAGATAATTAATTGTTTTGAGAGTGATTTATCTTAAACAATAATGATTAATGAATTGTATGGTAGTTTTATTTATGCATAAGTATCATTGCATGTATTGATGATCATGAGCTAGACCAAGAACTTGGTAAGTGAATGATTTCTTTTCATTTTTTTATTTAAATTAAATTTGTTGTTTTGCGAGCCTTCTCCTCATTAATATGTAGGGCATGCATGCCCAAGGTTTATTTTATGTAAAACCCTTTTTTTACCCCTCACCAACATGTGAGAAAAATGCATAGGTAATGGATAGATCTCCCATGATGGTGGAGGCGGTTCATGTTTGGAGCCAATGTGACACCAATCCAATGATATATAATGGTTAATAGGTGGAAATATATAAACACAAACCCAAAAGGTTCAAGGTCTTTCTCACCTAGATCTTGGGTTAGTTTATCAACCACTAGATAAACTACCCAATAGAAAAATCTCATGATCATACCATTTATTTTATTTCTGTCAGTTTCATGGTTTATTTATTGTGTCTATGTTGTCAGGATCACAAATTTAATGAATTAAACAAGAATGCAAGATGGAACTAAAATAAGACCGGCTTATGGGTAAATATTATCTTAGACATGGTTAATCACATAAGTATATAAAACATAATATGAGAAAGCATGTAATAAAAGATAATAAAATGGAAATTTATGTTTAAATATAAAATCCCTCAAAGAAAATATCATGTCGGTATAGCCTTCCACAAACTTGGTTAGAATCGAACAATAGTTCAATTTTCTTGAAGAATCGTAGTTGCAGTTATTTCAATTACAGGGGAATTCTAATTCAAGGTTTTGAGTTGAATTGAATCTGTTTTCTTCAAGGGATGACTACCACAACAGGACATGGTGTGACTAAGAGGCAAATGTTGAGAAAATCCAAAATAACAAGGATTTTAGGATTGGGGAGTCCACTTAGCGAATCATGGAGCTATGAGTTAATGCAGTTAGCATTTGGAATGACTACCTAAAACCCTTCATGTTTCTTAACCATCCCTAGTTGGGGTAATGTGAAGGGAAATATGGACCCTTTTTTCTAGAATATTCTAGAAACAAAATATTTCGATATCAATGGTGAGGGATATTGGATTTCGATAAAAGAGTGGGAGACTAATATGTATTAATTTGTTTATTTATCTTAGTTTCATCATGATAATGTATTAAAACTTTTCCCATATTAATTTGTAGAAATGAAAAGAAAAATGACTTCAAACATATCATTTCGAATCATACTCAAGAAGGAAAACCTTCTCAATGACACTAATTTCCAAGAAAGGAAGAGGGTTTTATGCGTCATCCTTCTCCATGAGAGGAAATTGTATGTGCTGGAAGAGATTGTTCCAATTGCACCAAGAAAAGAGGCTAGTGATGAGGAACTATCTATCTATATGAAACATATGGATGATTCCATATATTTCCAATGTTTCAAGCTATTGTCCATGTCTAATGATCTCTTGATGCAACATTAAAACATGAACGTGTTTAGCCTAATGTCTCACCTTAAGAATATCTACCAAAGAAGGCCGGACATGAGAGATATGAGATCTCCAATGCTTTGTTTACAAAAAATCTTGGATAGTCTGCACCATCTTGGCCTCATGTAGTCAAGCTTATTGGATTCATTGAATGTCTGAACATCATAGGGATTAAGTTCTCGGATGAGCTATGTATAGATATCATCATATCATCACTGTAAAAGACCTTCTCTAGCATTGTTGTCCACTATAAAATGAGAAACAATGAGAATATTCTATTAGAACTTCTGACCTTGATTCTCCAGCTAGATAAGGACATGGGGTGTGAAAAACTCGCAATCGCTATAGTGTATAAGAAAAGAAAGGACAACAGAAAGGGTCCAAGGATTCATAAACAATCTAAAGCCCCTTATCACCATCCCTCTAGGAAGGGGAAGATCGGGAGTCTAGGAAAGGAATTAGAGGCAGTATGTTTTTCATGTGGCAAGAAAGTCCCTTTGAAGATGAACTACACTGAGATGTGTAGGGACACTAAAGGTGCATTTGTTATCTAGTTCAATCATTACATTTCTACTCATTGGATATTAGATACATCTTGTGGGGATCACATTTGTATTCAAATAGATAAAACAAAGTATATTTATAATGATTTCCAGAGGAGTGGTGGATCTTAGAGCTACAATGGCAAGAGTCTGGCTATATTGGTCATTGGCAATTACCACCTCTCACTTCCAACTCAAATGATTTTGGTTTTACATAACTGTTATTATGTGCCTAGTGATACCAAAAACATAATTCTGGTATCATGTTTGGATATGGATGGATTTATTTTCATGTTTGGAAATAAGGGTTGTATCTTTTATAAGAACAACGTATGTTATGGTATGGAACATTTAAATAATGATTTTTATTTATTAAATTATGAAAACCATGTGTTGGAAATCGACAACAAAACAAACTCACATGACTCATACATCACCCAGTTGGGGCATCACCATCCTGGTCATGTAAACGAGAAGTGCTTGACGAATCTCTTCTAAGATGGTTATTTAGACTCTACTAAGCTAAAAACACTTGATATATGTCACATGTTTTTACAAGGTAATATAACCAAGCCGCCTTTCGGTGGATAGGGTAAAAGGGCCACATAGCTTCTAGGATTGGTGCACAAAGATGTGTGTGGACCATTTCCAGTAGAATCTTGAGGTGGATATTCTTACTTCATTACTTTTACTGATTATTTGAGTATATATGGCTATGTATAATTAATGAGGTATAAGTCATAATCCTTAAAGAAAATTAAGGAATTCAATAATGAAGTTGAGAATCAGTTTGGTATGAAGATAAAAAACATCAATCAGATCGAGGTTGAGAATATATGAACCAAGAGTTTATCGATATTATATCAGAGTCTGGGATTAATTCTCTGCTCATTCCTCCTTATATACCACAGTGTAATGGTGGTAGTGAAAGGAGGAACTGAACCTTGTTAGACATGTTGAGGTCAATGATGAGTCAAGTAGATCTTCCACTATTCTTTTGGGGATATTCACTACAAACTATAGAATACACATTAAAATGAGTACCAACTAAGGCTTAAAATTGAATTACATTCAACTTATCAAATATAAGTAACTCATTTTGTCGCACACACATGTATGGGGATGCGAGGCATTTGTTAAAGGCCTTCTCAGGAAATAAACTAGCACCCCATGGCATGGGGAGTATCTTTATAGGATATCACAAGGAAATTAAAGGATATTACCAATATAACCCTTTAGAAAAAAAAATAGTTATTGTCGCCAAAAAAGTCGTCTTTCTTGAGAGGGGGCACATCCTCAAAACGATAGCGGGAGAAAGATTGAGTTCGACAAAGTTGATGCTCAAGATATACAGGAATTGGTATAGGAACAAGTACCACAGGTCCCCATGGAAGAGGATCCAAAAATACAAGTGCATTGTAGGAGATCAAGAGAGGTAAGGGAATTAGAGAGATTTGGTTTCCTAGTCACCCAGGATGGTGAATCATTTTTGTTAGACAATGATGACCCTCTCTCCTACTACGAAGTAGTAGAAAGCTTAGAAGTTGCAAGATGGCTAGAATCTATGAATTCTGAGATGGATTCCTCGTATCAAAACCAAGTATAGGTTTTGTTCTATGAGCCAGCTTATGTAAAGCATGTTGGATGCAAATGGGTATTCAAGAGAAAACTAGACATAGAAGTTTATGTTAGCACCTATAAAGCAAGGCTAGTGGCGAAAGGATTCAGACATCATCAATTAATTGACTATGATGAAACCTTTTCACCAGTTTTCATGTTTAAATCTATAAGAATCATAATTTCCATAGTAACTTACCATGACTACAAGTTTGGAAAATGGATTTCAAAACAACATTCCTTAACGGGATCCTTTGGAGAGATGTCTATATAACACAACCATAAGGTTTTGTGACACCAGTTGAGTCCAAATGGGTTTTTAAGTTGCAGAAATCCATTTATGGATTAAATAAATAATCTGGGTCATGAAACATTCGATTTGATGAAACCATAAATAATTTTGTTTCAATAAGAACGAATGTGATCCATGTGTTTATAAGCGGTTTAATGGAAATGTGGTCTTTATCCAAGTAGTATATGTTGACAACATATTTATTATCGAAAATGATGTACCCATCTTACAATCAGAAAAGGAATTGATGAAAAATTATTTCTCGATGAAGGAATTGGGTGAAGCAGTATATATTTTAGGGATAGAGATCATTCGTGATAGATCCAAGAGGTTGTTTGGACTATGTCATGGTATATACATTGACAAAATACTAAAGAGATTTAGTATGGAACAATCCATGAGGGGATTGGTTCTAGTGTCACGTGGCCTACATCTTCCTAAGAAAATCTGTCCTTAGACACCAAAAGAGAAATATTGAATGAGTAAGATACCAAACCCTTTGGATATAGGATCTATCATGTATTCTATGTTATATACCAAGTTTTATGTTGCCTATGCACTAAGCATGAAAGGTAGATATCAAGAAGATCCATGAGAACAGTAGTGGACTACTGTTAAGACTATCTTTAAGTATCTGATAAGAACAAAGGATATGTTCTGAGTGCATGGAGGAGATGGGGAGATTTTCATAATCGATTATGTTGATGGTGATTCTCAGATAGATCAGAATGATCTAAAGTCACAATCTGGATATGTTTTCTATATCAAAGAGGATATGTGAGTTGGAAGAGTTCAAATAAACAAGTTTTAACTAATTCTACCATGGAGTACATATATATAGTGGCTTCTGATGCAGCCAAGGAAGCAGTATAGATTCAGAAATTTTTCCAAGAGCGTTATGTGGTTCCTAGTAGTAAAGATCTTATCACATTATATTGTGATAATACTGCAGCATTGGCTCTTCCAAAAGAACCAAGGTCACATCGATGGACAAAGCACATACTCTGAAATTTTCACCTCTTGAGGGATTTCTATAAAATGGGTGAATTTGTTTTGAGCAGAGTATCCATGGAAGAGAATGTGGCAGACCCCCTAACTAAAGGCATATCTCAGAAGAAGCATGAATATCATGTGAGATCTAGCGGGTTAAAATTTGTTAGTAGTGGGCTCTAGTCAATATGGGATCCTGTTGGAGTTGGTGGCTTATAACCAACTAATTTTTACTTTATTAATTAACAAATACCTTATCATATCTTGATTTTTCTTCTGCATGACAATGCATGTGATAATTTCTTAAGGATATCTATTTTATTAAAGGGTCATAGTGGATCCCTGCTATGATGAGAACCCAAAAGTGACATAACCCAATTATTGAATATATGTTCTATGGATAGATGATGTTATTTGAGTGACACAAATAATACTTTCCATTAGGGGTGAGGAATCATAAAACAATGAGCCACCTTCTCATGGTGTGCACCCTAGGTAATATCCAGGAGAATATTATGAGAATGAGACCCGGAAGTAGGAAATCCACATTTCATAGTCTCATTGAATGTTCCCACCAGAAGATGTGTGTATTGGTCCTTAGACATTAAGATTATTATTTATGTATATTAAAACTCATGAACTTATATTTTTTGACAAAAACTATGACAACACACTATTCGCAGTGAGTTAGGATATGTTGGGTGAGTCACGAGTGATACTACCTTAATAGATTATGCGAGAAAGGACTTTTCTCTTTTATTCTATAACAGAAGTAGATATATTAGGCCCATTGATGGAATTGATATAGCCTAAATATATCAATGGCCATGGTTAGGAATGGGATGTTCAATTCCAAAATTTCAAAGAAAGAATCATTGAGCACATGGGGTGATGGCACTAGCATACAACCTGCTTGATTCGAGATATTGAGACAAAGGGATTACATTACATGGTAAGCGTTCATAGGAGGTGAAACATCATTACGGCATTAACATCTTTATCTATGGGTGCCTTGGTGTGTTTCTAGATGCTATCCTTGGATATTAGGCAAGATCTACCTAATTCCCGTGAGAAATAGGCCTAGAGGGTCGCACATTGTTTGTGTCCAAGTATCTCAGTTAAATATTTCTTCAACAAATTGAAGAAAAGATTATTCCCAATTTTCGTTTAATAATAAATCAAGGATATATGATTGCATTTATTTCTACACTAGTTATATGAGAGAATATATAGTGGGTAAAATAAAATATTTATTAGTTGGAAATGCAGTGATATTTATTTGAGAAAAACTAGCCATTATTCAAGGTTAATAATTGTGGTGGTGGAAACAAAGAGAATGTAAAAACAAAAGTACACACTATGTATAGATTAATATACACGCTGTGTATTATGGGAATTTAGGAGAAATAATATTATTTATTTAATTAAATTATATTAGGTGTAATTCACTGGGTGCAAGTCAAGTAATAATAATAGTCAACTATTATTATTAGACATGGGGTATTACTAAGAATTAAATGAAATTAATAAATTATTTCAGTTAATTACTTCATTTCATTATTCTAATTAATGAAAATCCAAAATATATAACTTTAATTATCCTATCCATTTTTTTGGTTATGCACAACAGTTTTAGAAAAGATCTAAATCCAAGAGAGAATTATTTTTTTACCAAGAACACTCTTAAGAAATGAGAGAGAGATCCTCCTCCACCGGATCAAGGCAATCGAAGGAGGACATCGCATGAGAAGGCTCTTCCATGGTAGCACCTAGAAATCCCTTTGATAATATCTAGAGATACATGGAGCACATGTGGATCACCACTTGAGGAATCCTACACTTGGATTCTATGACGCAATGAAGGATCACATCAGATCGTGATCGAAAACATAAACGGAGAGATAATTCCATCAAGTTAATTCTCATCTTTTAATTAATGTAGTTATAAACAACCTATGATGATCCTATATATGGTTCCACGACCCCCTATTTTCTATCGTTATTCTTTATCTTCCGAAGATCTGACGTTTTATTATCCTGACCGATCGCAGATTGAACGTTGTCAAAGGCAAAAATTAATGTTGGGTACACCCTCCAATGCTCTTCTGCTGCGCCCGGAACCTACATATGCAAGCATGAATTATTACATCACAAAAAAATCTTCATCTGAGTTGGTAAATTAAAAATAAAAAAATTGTTATGGAATAATTTCTATCTCTAAGCCTCATATCCATCCCATATTTTTTCTCGGTCAAACTAACCTAACTCAATTCACTACACATCATATGCTCAAAACATTACAGTAAACATATGGTTTATACATATACATGAGTTCTGGATTAGGGTGTGAAAAATACCTCTTATTAAAGTTCCAAAATGTGATCCTAATATACACTATCATATAAATTTATAGGAATCTGAAAAATAAATAACAAAATTAATACACAAGAATACACATAGGTTCGTTGAGTTCCAAATAGACCACCATGGAACCAACCATACCTGCTTCGGTCTATGTTAGAAACAAAGTATCCCTATGCCACATATTCAAACCTATACCCATATAATTTTTGGTAAACACATTCTAATGATGTATGGAATTTCCTGGTTCTATACCTTAACCCATACCCTTATATGAAAGGTTGGGTGTCTTACCATGTCTTGACCGCTACCCTCTCACTCAAGGTCGGGTTCCCTACCAAACCTATAGTTTATTATAAAAATTCTCAACTTCATCATACTTCTTAGGGTATGGTTTCACAAATATATATTGGAATAATATATTAAAACTCTAGGTTGCCAATTCCATTACATTCTCATTCAAGGTGAGACCATGTTTCTAATCCCAATCTATATCACATTGACTTCCCCTATCAATTAGGGTGGGATATACACAACATCTAAACCTAGACCATTAAATCTCACTCAAGGTTGTCTTATAAAAAAATTTCATTCAAGATGAGGCTTTAATATACCATCTCAGACATGGTGATTATATAAATTTTATCCCCTCATCAACCACATCAAATTTTCTTCTCCCCTATTCCAAGGTGGGTCTCACAAATATAACCCAAACCATGCTTTCTTACAGAATATGGCCCATGTCAACACATTATTACTCTACACGTGTCCTTATGACGCCTTATAACTCATTGTGAATCCATACATTAAGGTCTCAAATCACATCACACCAAATAATAATATACCATTATATTATCACTCTTGGAAGGGTCATACCAACACCATATCACTCAATGTGAGACCATACCTTGAGATCTCATACCACATCATGAATTAAAACTAGAATAATACCTTACAAATCACAGTAGGAACATTCCAATACATTAACACTCAAGGTGAGGCTACCCAACAATTTTTTCATCCAGTACACATACAATCCGCACAAACATGAAATAGATAATAGAGAACATGACACATACCACAAGAACACTACTCATTGCCAAGGAATGAGTCACTTGTGATTTTTTCCCATAACATGAATAAAACATAATAATCAATAAATACCCAAAGGGTTCCATCATCAAGATAATCACTACCACTGAAATAGAGTGGATATAATATCTTCATTATAACCTCACCTATGAGGGAAATTATGAGGTCCCTCATATCTATCTTAGTCTTTAATAAACGACACTAAGACACACTAATCACCCAATGGTGAGTTCATAACACGAAGGACCTTCCTATATCTCTCCTTAAGGGTCTATTCTGATTATCTCCCAATTCATGAATCAGACATAGGTCCCAATAACTAGGTAGTATTCTGTGTTAACACACACTATAACTCTTTGAATCCCTATTTGAAGTCATCTAAAAAACCCATCAACCAAAACATGGACCGTATTTCACAACTACATTAGTGATATATCAATCTCATAATAAAGAGGGAACCCTCCACATCAGACCACGTAAATTCATGTAGGACTTAACTAGTTGATGAATAACTTAAATGATCTAAACCACCCTCAATAGGGTGTCTATCATCATCAATGATTCATAAAATCATCTCACCCATCACTAATTGGACTAAGACTCTCATGCCCTCCATACGTTCCTTATAAAATTAACCAAGAATATTCTTATCCCATCTTAAACTGAAGGACCTATCTTGTCCTTCTCATAACCTCGTCAGTACCTTCTCCCCCTTGGAGGCATAGACTTTAGGTGATTACGAATTAAATAATATCTTAAGGAGATCATGTTTTATATCTAGGAGGGTCAATTCCCTTTTATCTCTTTTTCAAGGATGCTCTTAGTCCCTATACACGTTCCCTGATCTAATGAATTCATGAAGATATGAAAATTGATGCATAAATAAGAATATAATTTTCAATTAATGGGGAAACCTACCTAAACCAAAGAGTTACCATCCTTTTAATAAATTTCTCACCATTTTCCAAGCCCTTCTATTCAGCATCCAATACAAAATAAACATGTGATAACCTATCTTAATTGATAACATCCATAATTATTAATTATAATAATTTATAATTTATTAGTTATTTTAAATTAAAGAGGTTTCTTGCCTAAATACTCATCGAACAAAACCGCATCACTAAAATCGCATAATACTTGGGTGTTAATCCCCATAGTACATCCTCCAGTCTTGACAAGAAAAGTCCTTATTGATCAAGATGATTTCTTCCATTCTCATGTGAAATTATAATAAAAACCCTAGATATGAAACTAAATTCACTGGATAATGAACATTCATAAGAATATATGGTAAAAGGTAATAATCATACATTGAATCGTTGTTTAAAACATTGAGTAACTATCAATCGCCAATGATAATTCGAAGGGGGTGGGGTCCAACTGAAACAACTCCCCATAAACCCCCATTCGGGCCAAATCTAAAGTGTCTGGATTAGAAATAATGGGGTTTTCCGCTATTTTTAAAAACATGAAAGGGGACTCATCACAACATAATCCATATGGATCAAAAAATGATTCCCTCCACCAAACACCTATCATGGAATGCACCCATTGGTTTATGGTGTGAAATACCTCCTCTAATAAAAACAAAGAACCACCATAGCCACTACTTATATTATGATCCCACTGGTCATGTCATAGTTCAACCTTCATAGGTAGAATAAATTTTTTTACCCTCCATGATTTGTCCTCCTCCCTCCTTGATTTGGACTCCTCTTTACAATCCCAACCCCAATGATCCTTTCTATGAAACCTCTCCTTGGAACTTCTATTATAGCATAGACCAAGGGTCAAAAGATGACCAAATGTTTCATGATAGATCCCAAAAAACAACCACATATGCTTATTTAATATACTAAACAAGGGTACTCATCATGTCATGGTTCCCCCAACCATAGTGTGATACCCACATGAAATATATTAAACCTAGTCAAAACCATCCCAAAAATTCACCAGGTTGTAACACCCACTAGTCACATCACGACACTATACATAATTTTTTTTACATCTAAAAAAACTACCCATGGTGAATGAAATGTCATGATAATAACTTTTCAATAAATTGTAGGATTCTTATATTCCATGGTACCTCCCAATACACAGAGTGATTGTGGACTAGCCTCTTACAATGGAACGACCGTCAACCATCAAAGTGTGATGATCCATACACAATAAAATGTTTATTATGGTTTTTACCAACCCTTACCAAAATCCAAAAAAAAAATTCATATGAATTAAAAACCTCATAAAAACATGGGTATATATATATTTTATTCTTATTAGATAAGAGATTGGGAATCTAGGACATGATAAGTAACCCATAAAAATGAATCAAAAACTTCTTTATAGTGGAAGCTAATGATACATTGGAATTTTCATGTACTAAGTACATAGTATAGGAATTAGGGAGGACCTCAATGTCATTTAAAAATTATAATAGAATGAAAATTGAGAAGGTTTTATAGGGATCTTCTGGGAGTGAACTTTTTATTAGGTATATTCATCATGTGTAGATGTCTATAAGTAGAAACTATAGGGAAGCGTGTCATACTATGTTCTGGAATGTGTATTTTTAGATTATATTTTGGTTTAATTAGAGATATGTATTTATTGAAATAAAAATATTAAATAATTATTGGTTTCTTAGTTATATATTGGTGAACATTAGTTTAATATGAATCAAAAATTATTTATTTTGATTAGGATATATTTTTTTATTAATATTGATATCTAGATTTTCCCCTTTAATATTCACAACTGAGAATTCTCTTTAATTAATATTTGTATTTTATTATTTATTATATCACATACTTTCTATTTAGGGTTTTGTACTGAACTTTATTTTGATATCATGTTTTATAATATTTTCTAAGAATATAACTTTTTTTATTCTATTAAATATTTTTCTAATGAGAATGTTTCTTATCCATATTTTATTGATATATTTCTAAAATTTCTCTAGAAATATATCATGAATGAATTATAGTCAGTACTTGTCCAAATGGAATCTATATCTCCAAGAATAAAAAATTATATAGATTCTTTCATTATGTTTGAGTAAATGAATCTATTTTATAACATAATGTTTTATAAATTGAAGAAATTTAATTCATCTAAATCAATTTATAATAGAATTTTATTTTTTGGAGGTTTTTATAAATGTTCTTGTGTCCTTTTAAAATTGGTTTTTCATATTGTTCATTATTGAGGAATAAATTTTAATTTTTAAAAATGGAAAAACTTATTTTGGTTTTAAATTAAATTTGGGCCTACTGAAAAACTATTCCTACAAAATTAATGTTCCATTGAAGGGTAATTTAAAAAAAATTATTTATTAAAATAACTATTGTTGAAATTATAATGATAAATTAATATTTAAACTTGATTTTTGTTTTTATTTTAAAATTAAATAGAAATAAATGTGATACTATTTTATAATCTATATTATAAAGGGTATAAGGTTTTTAAAATAAATGATTGGAAATGTTTCAAATAATATGTTATTTATAAGGAATATATTTGGTAATATGTGGTAATACTTGGTAATTAGTTGATATATGGATATTTAAATAAAGGTTGTTTCTCTAAACACCTTTTTCATAATTGAATGTTTATGAAAAGCTATAATTTAGTGGTAGGTTATGAATAGTCTTCCCCTTGAAGTATGTTATATTATTAATGGTTGGTGGTATTTATGGAAGAAAAAGGTCTTTAGTACATTATTTTATGATGATATCATATTTTTAGTAGTGATTCAAGTTGGTTCTTTATGTCATGCATTGGAGTCATAGTGATTGGTTAGGATATGCATTAGTGTTATGGTTTTGAAAATTGGAATTCTTTCTTACATGGTATTATGGACACAATTTTGGAAGATGAACTATAAGTGAGGTTTTTTATTTGATATATTTTTATCTATGTATATGGGATGTGATCATGTTTTGATTATTTTGGATGATATCTTGGTTGAATTAGTGATTTTCTAAGGGTGTTAGTATTAGATAATCATCTCCTTAAACTTTATAGGAATTAGAAGTCATTTGGTGGGGATTTTTTAAAGTCACATTCTCTTGGTGATTCAATTTAAGAAGAAATTTGGGTTATTTTTGGGTTGGATAATCATAAATATGGGGCCATTTGAATATTTAATTTTGATTTAGGGGTCGTTTTTGGTTTTAGATGATATTTTAAGTATTTTTGTATGAATTATTAAGTGTTTTTTGGTATGGTTCAAGGTTATGTAGGTAGTTGGGGTGTTAGAGAGTGTCTATAAGGTGGTTCCCCATACAGTTAAGTATTTATGGTCACACCAGGTACCTTATGGTGAGGCACTAGGTACCAACTGTTATTAGAAGGGGATTAATATTTTGGAGGAATAACCAAGTACCAGTGGTCCTTACCAAGTACCTAGTAGCTTTAACCAGATATACATTGAGAATAGTGGAACCATTATCATCGTCCCCATATTTTTACCCCCATTTTGAATCCAGTTTAAGAAATTATTCAACTAGTAGGTGAGAGCCATCTCCTATTCAAAATTTAGATCCTTTTATTCCCCTCTATTTTTATCATGATTTAAGGTTTATCTAATGATTATTCCACATGATAGATCAATGTTAATTCATCCCTCACACTGCCCCCTTTCACCTATTTTTCCTATATTTTGATTTTTCTTTATGGATTAGTTATTCATTGATGAATTCCATTAGAGAAATAAGAAATTAATTTGATATTATGAGGCTTTTATTCTCTTTTATAAAGGTGAATAAAACATGTTTTTTAATACTATCTATCACTATTTATTTATTATGAGATAATTGTATGCTCTATTTCAGGTATTTCATGGTTTATATGTTAAATTGAGAAATGATATGATAGAATTAATTAGGTATTTATTTTTTATATTATGAGATTTATTTTTTAGGTCATTTGCTATGTTTTTCTTTGGGTTGGATAATTCTTGATTCATGGGTTTATTTTAACTGGATTACTTTACTCATAAAAAATAGGTTTATGGGACATATTTTTCTTTTGAAAACTATTAGTATTTGTAAATATTTATAATGATTATGATAGGTTGTCCTAGATCTCTCTGATATATTTTATCCATTACTACCATTATTTAAAAATTATTAATATATCAAAAACTATATATTTTCAATATAAATGAGTGTGTTTATAATTTTATATTTTATCAATAATTTATATATTCATAATGATGTTATATTATACATATTATGGTTGTTCATTTCCTCTTTATTTATTCTGAGGACTTTATTATACTGAGTTGTACTTGATTGATTATTTTCATGATTGTGTATTTTTTATTTAATTATCTCTTGAAGTGTGATATGGTTGAACCATGTTGATTTATTCCACATAATCTAATTATCTCAAATTTTCACATAATCATTTCTTTTTGATTTCCAACATTGTCTAAAATGGAAACCTTTAGTGTGTATTTTTTTCCAACTTACCTTAAGGGATTATTATAAGATAGAAATTTTTTGTTGGAATAAAAATTATTATTTTTATAATATAGATAAATATAATCTTTTTGATTTATATTATTTGGTTCCAAAAATGAAATCAACTAATCACACATAAATCTATATGAGTTAAAAGTCAAAAATCTACACTTATCCTCTGGTTATGAAATAGTTTTGGTAGAAATGTAGTGGTTTTGGTAAATGAGTGAGATGGATTGACTTGAAAAAAAAGGATGATAGTTTTACTGTAAATTATTTCATTGATATATAATAGAAAAATGGATATTATTAAGGACTAATGGATTGTCTATTTTTATGTAAAATCTTTATTTAGAAAATTGATACCTTAAAAAACTATTCTTTGAAAATTTTCATTCTCATTTAACTTGTTTTGTTAT
Organism: Viscum album; assembly: GCA_963277665.1. NCBI lineage: Eukaryota > Viridiplantae > Streptophyta > Magnoliopsida > Santalales > Viscaceae > Viscum > Viscum album. The sequence continues at coordinate 1,736,152,409 of OY728142.1, forward strand.
GAATGTGGTTGTAAGAACTCGTACATAGATCTGTTGAACTATGGTTTCATTATTTTTAATGATGTAAAATTGAATTAATTTTAAAAAATTATTGAGGCTATGAATAATGATAATAAGTAAAGTGTATTTACAGTACCATAAGTACTAAGATGTTTTTTCCTTCAAAATTGAACCACATATTGAATTAGTTTGTGGGTTTACAAATATTAATAGTAATTTGGTTATAAATATTGTTTTTACATTAAAGTAGGTGTAATATGTGGCTATTTTCATAACATTTACCTTTGGTTATTGGATATACCTACTAAACCCTACCACCAGTGTGAGGTGGTTACAACCATGTTGGTTTTATTTATAATTTTCCAAAAAACATTATACATGTTATAAGTTTTCCATGGTCAGAATCCTAGTGGTGGGGAAATAATATTGAACTTGAACTACAATATAAATAATTTGGACTAGTAGCATCATGATTGACTAAAACATTATCGTAATATAATTATGTGTAACCTATAATTTTTTCTTTTTTATAATGTATTAGTTATTATCATTTTTTATGCTAATGTGATAGTGGTTAATGGGTATGTACATTAGGATTTTATATGAGGCATGTTTATTTCTTTAATATAGATCATTTCATTTTCCACTTATAGAGAATGCCTACTGCTTATTTTTAGAGTATGGTAATTACATTAATACTCAAAATGTTTATTTTGAGGATATGAAACATGTATATTGTATTTTAATTGCATTTATTTTTCTATGTACTACACTTGAATGTGTTTAGATGTTTTCTTTTGGGTTCCAACATGAGACATGAGTATTTTTTACACATGGGGATTCTGTATACACATATCTTATATTCCCCATACAAGGATAGAGGCCTATTATAGATGAGGGATATATATATATATATGAGTATTATATATATATATATAATTTCATATGAGAAGATGAATGATCTCTATGGTGGGGATGATATATAAATATATACATAGTTATTTTATTTGACAATATGTGTGGCCCCCCTAAGTGATGATTATATATGATTGTAGTTTATTTCAATGAGATTATGTGTTTCCCCCTTGGAGAGAATGGTATATAAATACTATTTCTTTCTATGAGAAGATGAGTGTCCTCTAAGGGTGGATGACTCTGGACACAAACACACACATACACACATATATATACATAGTGGCACACATACACACACCTATGTGTGTACACTACCTCCTAACAAGTATTGTTTCAGTAATCATATTAGATTCAAGGAGTTTTCTCAATGTTGGGATTACATGTATGGACACTCTCAATATAGAAGGTTATTGGTTATAGTTAATATTGATATATAATTTTCTTAACTATTTTAATTTCGATGTACTTTTATTGTTCAATGATGAAAATTGTTTATCATGTATAAATTTCAATGTGTAAAAATGTTCATACATATAATTATTTATGTATTAAATGAGTTGATACACCATTGGTGTTACCCTAATGAGTATTCACACTAACACCATGCATAGAAACTTTAGTAGGCAAGCAATTTCATTTAATAAATTTTGGGTATATACAATTAATTATGTAGATATGGAGGTCCATGGTTTGTTGGAAATGCATTCCATGGTGTTGGAAAACCCCCACGACCAGGTTGGAACTGATATTATAATAGTTGGAGTTCATGTTTTTCATGTCACTAATTTTATTTTTATTATAGAGAACCTATTTGACCTCATCATTATTTCTGATCTATTTATATATTTTAAAAAACATATGGATTGATCTGGTATGAATTAATTTAGGTAATTTTAGTATGTTTTTTATTTTTTCTTGTCATGAATTATTTTTTTGTAATTGGTTTTTATTATTGGTATGTTTGAATTAAGGAAAATTACAACCAAATTTTTGGTGGAATAGATCTATTCTTAATTCTATAACCATATTGGGTAAATAATTATATAAATATTTATCAAGACACGCTTGTTGTTCTAGTGATAATACCTTGAGTATTGAAGAGAACTCTTGGGGTCAATAGTGGATAAATTTGGGAATGGTTCTAGTATGCAAGTTAATATTTCCATATGGATATTTTTCAAAAGTTGGATTTCAAAACTCCATGAAAGGAGGGAAAAACAAGATCCTCATTATAGAAAACTAGTAAAATTACCAAATTTGGGAAACTTAATATTAGATCTTCATAAATGGGATCTAAAAAATCCGTTTTAATCTCTATAATTCATGCATAAATATCCTCATCAAATCTATATATTAAATTCATCATTTAAATTTAAAATAAATACAAACTTATTTACCCAATAATACATATTCAAAATTCCATAATTATTATATTATTTTTATAGTATTCATGTACACATGTAAATATAATTATGATGAAATGTTTCGTATCATAGTGAAATTTTCTAATTCATACCAGAACACTAGAAACAATAACATGAATCATGAATCAACACATAACATCATAAAATTTGTAACATGATGACCAAAATAACATAATTAGATTATATATATACTTATTTTATTTCATTCTTCATCTCATATTGACGTCATACTTGTTGAATCATACATTGAAAACAAATAAAACGCAAGAATAAAGGGGGTTCATCAATCCATCCCTTGGATTTTTTTGTCAATACAAATGATATAAAATGACATTTCAATTTATGAGCTCATTTTTTGGATCTCTCTTCCTCTTATTGAAAATAATTAAAAATTGTTTGAAAGGGGGTGGTTTCACTTATTACTTAAGAAAATTTTCATCGATCATTTCCCTCTAAGTATTCTTGTGTGATGCTCGGTGTAGAAAACAAGATCATTTGATATAGGCATCAAGGATTTCCATAATCTACAAAATATGATACAAACCATTAATTTTTTCATCTCTCTTCCTTATTTTTTTTACATTAGTTTCAAAGATGATAATTCCTATAAATATTATTTGTTTCAAATATTCTCAAACATATTTCTACCTAAATTTTTTGAACTTACTTATCAAATAGAGTAAAAACATTCATGTGAAACAAGATGGTTATAATTTCAAATATCTCAATATCATTATAGATTTCATAAACTAATTTTCATGGTTTAAAAAACTTGTCCCCCTCAATTTTAGGACCAATTATTTGAAAAAAAACGTTAAGATAATTAGAATTATTACCTTTTCAATTAATGTTTCTCAATCACCTTATAAAACATCTTGATTTATATTAATTGAATGATCCTAGAAGAATCTCCAGAATCTCTCCAATATGATTAAATACCTCTTCAAATCATCAATATTTATCTCATCAACATGAAAACATTATGATTCCTATTTTTGAGATAATACTAAGATGTACTCATTCATATTTACTTCATCAGGTTGGATTCATTTATTTAAATTCTCCATAGCATATCATGTATTTTATTTCTAGAAAGATTGGTCATATAAGAATTCTATTTTCTAGTTTCTAATATATATTTTTACCATCATCATTGTATATATTAAAATTATATTTTCCTTAGAGATCAATTGGAAAAATCACACCATTCACATCTTCTTTAAATCTTGAATAAATATTCTAGCTTACCCTATCTCATTATTTATCCATTTTAGAACTATAATAACATTCGATTTCCTACATGGTCAATACAAAAAGTACAACACAAATGATTTTTTGAATAAGGTGGACCTCTTTGTTCATAAATCTGATTAGTTATATTTATAATTTATTCTCACAATGATTTCCATTTTCAATTTAGATATAGGACTATGTGAAATCTTCATTTATGCATTATTGTTTATCAAATAAATGTTTTCTTTGGCCTACATTGGTTATTTCCCTTTTTTATTTTCATGAAATTTTATATTTATCATGATCCATAAAGACACTTGCATCACCTGATGTATCTTTTAAATACATTAGGATTTCTTCAAAGGTAGGTATTATTGTTTCACAATCATTTAAATTTTGTCTGACCAACTGGAACCTTCCAGAAATCTCAGCATGAGATTTTAGGTTATCTTAATTTAAAAACCTATAATTAAATTATATTTCTTCTTCATGTGTAATATTATATTTCCATTTTTCATTTTCAATATCATTGGATTGTAAATATATTTCATTCTAAAAAATAGATAACCAGATTTACAAACATATTTTTGGCACATGCTCAGCCTTTTTTATTCTTCCAAATGGATTATAGATGTTCACATTTCCAAATGGTTTATTTAAATTAATGGTTAGATTCCAAAATTTTGTTCTAAATTAATACTTTCAACTCTCACATTTATAATTTTTTTCAAGTTTCTATGATGTTTTATTTCCTTCTAAAATATAAAAATATTCTACTCTTTGGTGTAGATTTCAAATTTTACTTTCTTGGTCTGTTAGTGAAATTATTTATGCTTTTTTCTAATGATAAATTACTAACCCTATTCATAGACATATTTTGAAGGATATTTTCAGCATTTTTCACATGATTACATCTAAAGGTTGTATTTTATATATTATTGATCTTATGTGGTCTCATATCTATATCTTTTGGATGAATGATTTAATTATTTATACTAGTATTATTTTTCCCTTTGAACACTTCCATTAAAAAGAACAAATATTTTTTCAAGTATTACAATTTTTTATTATATTTTTTATTCATATCCAATAAATGTTACTACTTCATATGTTTTCTCTCCCCCATTTTAGGCTCTCCTTTTATTATATGAATGACATATTATACCTAAATTAAATAACCATATTCCCAAATTAGTTACAGAAAAATAAAATAAACAAGAAAACATGTATTCTTTTTAAAATTTCATACAGTCGTGATTTTTCAAAAACTAGTAGCTTAATATTTTTGATATTTGGTAGTAATTAGTCGGGATTTATTCAGGTAAAAATATCTCAAATAAATTATTTTATCCATACTTGATATGATTGTTGGATTTCTATCACTTTTCAACATTCATATAAATAGAGATTATGAATTTTATTTTTCAACCTCTATAAAAATGGTTTTAGAACGTATATTATTTCTAGAAGTAGATGGTAACTTTCCCTTGGAGGCTAGTATATAATGATTGTAATTTGAAATTGGGATGTTTTATTCATGATATATAAATTTTTCAACATTATATTCATCTTTTTTTTGTTCTCTAAGATGTTACTTACTTTTTAAATTATTTTGGAGTCATTGAATGAACTAATTATAGATTTTTAAATTTAATTAAAAATTCCATGAATTTTATATTAAGTATTGTTTTATCATTATATAATAATTATAGTTTGTATTCACATTATTTTTTCAAATTATCATCATATTAAAACTGTATCTTTCTATTTTCTTTTATAAAATAGTCAATCTCTTTTTCCCTTTATTGTTAATCTCTATTTGATAAAATTTGATAGAGGTTGCATATTTTAATTTATGGATAATTTATTTATGACTTTTATTATTTTCTTATGTCTTATGTATTTCAGAAATCCATTCATTCTCAAAATCATAGTATCTTTCTTCATTCTACCCATTCATGAATTTTAAGGCACCAACCTATTTAGAGAGATTTATATTGATATTGTTTCTTTTTAATAAAATCATTTTCCATATTTTATTATATTATTAATGATGTTTGATATCCTCATACAAAAATATAAATATAAAATGATATGTGGAACCATTTCATTAGGAATGTTATATAGGATATATTTTTTAGCAATAATCAATTTATCTTTTGAATCCTTAAATTTGTGATCATATAAACTGATACAAAGATATTTTTTCCAACAATTTTCACACTCTCTTTTTAGTAATCATTATTCCTATAGAGGTGATAAACTATATGGTAGAGTACTATTTCCCATTTCCTGGTGGGGAAATTGACCACCATATCTTAATCATACCTACATTATTTTTATTCATCGGGATTGACTAATTGGTGGAAAATATTTCATCCTCTTTAATTAAGAGGGATATATTCTCATAATATTAAATATGTGAATCAATAATATATGTAAAATAATTAATTTCCCAACTATTACCTTCAAATAGTGTAGAGTTATTCATCTTTTATAATTCCTTTTTTAAATTTTATGCCCCCCCCCTTTCATTTTCTTCATTTTAAAAGTAGAAAAATATTCCATGATTTCTTTGACAAGGTATTCATAATATTCTTAAAATATACATATCATAAATCATTTTTAAAAGAGGAATTAAATCATTCAAGTAGGACATAAAATATGAAAATCTATTATAGGTGTGAACAACCCTAAAGTACTTATTATTATGAAAATATCAACATATTCCCATATTAAGGGGGTGAATTAGTGTTTTTTCAATTATAATAGAATTTTAATTTAATCCCTTAATTAGCTCTTCACTTATTCATTGATTAGGTCTCTCTATATTTCACTCTAATTTGGTATATTTACAAATATATAATAAGAAACCATTATAGGAGAACACCAATGACTTTTAATGATGTTATCCTCCATTAAGATGACTATATCCTTATATAATAATAGCTACTATCATAGGTCCATGAACATCATATTATTATCAAAATATCATTGGAAAGGGTATGAGTTGAACCTGTAGTCCTAGAAATGACTTGGTACAACAAAATATAAGAATTATTTTCCCTTCGTACAAGAAAATGGGATTTCACTTCCTTTGAAGTCTGATCACATGTGACGGATCCAATACCTCATGGACTATATGTGTGATCTTATTCCACTCTTTCTGTAGTTAGATGGGCTGCCTCAATGTAAATCATACTTCTATAGTAGGATGATATAGGCAATCACTCTATAAAAATTATCATGGAATGTGATAAAAACAGAACATTTGAACTCTCTCTTTATAAATATTTTAAAGTAAATAATTTTTGTAGTGTAGCTCTCTTAATATTATCATTCATATTCTTTATTAGTGTGTAAGAGTCTTTAAAGAACTAGAACTGGTTCTTCTTTCATTGTCTCAAATAATTTGTAGCATACCCAATTTTAGTTTGTATCCCTCTATTCTTCTTTCAACATAAAGTATATTCATCGGTATGCATTTTCTATAACCTTACTCAGTTGAGAGTCACTTATCTAAATTAATATTATTCAAACTGTATATATATTTAGAGAGGGAGATAGGGAATAGTTATAGAAGTATAAAACCATTCTCAAGTTCAATCTTTGAAAAAATATCAACATTTAATTCATTGAATCTTCACATAAAATCATTATTCAAATAATCCTGAAAGTTCAGTTGAAGACTCCACTTATTTCCTTAGTCTGATATTGGAAATATTATGGGATTTTTACTTTTTTGAAATTTTCACCTTTTAGTTCACTAGATACTTCCACATAAGAATATCTATATGGTTATTATGATGTTCCATATCATTTTCACACTAGAACTCTCTTTTAATATCGTCACACATGCTGTGATGGGGTACCATCTTCTGTGGTGTAGAGATCTCATATTAATAATACTATATCTTACCTTGGCTTGTTTAATATCAATAATAGCTTGAAACATGATAATATATTTAATCATAATGTTCATTACATTAATATCATCACACATGTATTATAATATTTTAATCTTCCATTTCTAGTAGAATATTCAAATAAGAATATATCTCATTTAATCTCAGTCAAAAAATATATAAATATTGTATTCACATAGTTTTACTAAGTAAATAATCATATTCACTCAACATAATTGAACTATATTACATAGAATAATATATTTAATGAATAAGATATGTATTATCACTTTAACCTTTAATATCTTATATACGTATGATAAATCCCTTTACCAAAAATGGACAACTCATAATTCATCGTTCATAGATAAATTCTATTATTCACTTCCCTATAATATATTATTCTTTTATCATGTTTCCTTAATGATTTGACCATTTAGATGAATTATATTAAAAGAATTTAAGAAAAATTACAAGTTTAATTGAATTTACTTACAATTATTTATGTAAGATAAATTTCATTGTCATTTTTCATCATTATAACAATATATTTAGAATCTTTTTAAGTTAACTCTTAACATCAATAAGGAGACTCGGAATATTCTTAATCACAAAAAAACATAATAAAGGGATAATTCAGAGTGTATTTAAATATTAAAAAAACTTATATGTATTTTCCATTCATGAAGAAATATATAGATACTACAAAACACCTTCTTTAAAAACATTTATAGGTAGTGTAACACCCCAAGCTTTCACGATACTCTTCTCTTTCAATAATGCAATAGCTTGCATTGTACGCAAGTTCGAGATTCTAACACACTGCGACCAATCAAAGTAGTAGTTATGAATAGTAATACCCACTTTTGTTGAAATTATATAAATTTTATATTTCAAAATGTACTTCATTTTTGTATTCGGAATATCGAAATTATCCTAAGTTGAATTTTTTGTAATTTTCTGAGAACTTCCAATTTTCTATGAATAGTGAAAAATACATAAAAATAACTTTTTTAATCAAAATAATTTATAGTGATAAATTATACAATTGAGTGGTTTTAAAGTATAATTAGAATATATTTTTACAATTTTATCCAATGGTGTTCATTAGAATTAATTTCACTTTGAAATTGGACATAAACAATTGTTAATCTTTTGATATATATTGTTTCTTAAAAACACACTATTTGTTGTGACAGCGGGAATTAAGTATGAAATTAATTAATGAAACTTATAGGTTTGTAATTTTTTAAAATAGACATCATTTTTGAATTCGGAATATTAATTATAGCTTAGGGTGAAATTTTGGCATTGTTTTGAAAAACTTCAATTTTTTATGAATAGTGAAACCACTAAGTGGTAGTTAAAAAACTGATTTTTCGTTTAAATGAAACATTACCACTTCTATGATTTGATTTTCAAAAATCCGACATACATGGTTGTCATTAATAAGTAAAATGTGGTTCAATGGGATTAAAATAATTTTTTGGTGAATAGTAGCTTTTAAGATTAATTAATCACGATTAAAGGTAATTAGTGAAATTTAAGGTAAATATAATGTTATAATAATAAGAAATGACCTTGAAACTTGTCCTACCCCTATTTCATGAGTCATGAACGACCAAGAAAATCCATGGGTCAACTTTGGGACCCCATTGAGCCACTTTGGTAGGAAAATGACATAAATAACTTTTTATTTAATGTTAAAATAAAAATGTCACAAACAAGAGTTGTTTTACTAAAACAATTTTTAAATGGGGTTATAAAAATCATATGTTTTACTATAAATATTCATTAGAAAGATAAAAATATTTCCTACATCATAATATTTTTTTATAATTTTTATACATTAAATAAATTAAATTATTTATGACACCGTGATGATGAAGTGATTACCTCATTAATTAACGATTTAAATAAAATGAAAAGATAATGTAAAATATAAGACTTAAACTTGTCAAAAACCGATTGGATGAGTATATTTAGAACCCTTATCACCTTATCCTAGAAATATATAAGTGTGGGACCTTTATAATCCGAAAAATCATTTCATAATAAAGTACCATTTCAATCTTTCCAAGAGTGCCCCTTCGCTCCTCTTATAAAAGGCCCCCACCACTACCACCTTACTCACACCATCAAAGCCTTTTGGATCGGCCAAACTCTGCCCAAATACTCTCTCAACTTTCCTCCCTTACTCTTAGAAGACTCACGTTGGGCAGAAGTCCTCCCAAAGAAGCCTTTGGCTCAAATCAAAAAGAGTTACCCGATTTTAAGGTAATGTCTTCTCTAATGTTGTTTTGTATTATTTTTATTCTCCAACCCCTTAAACTCTTTTTATTCCTTTATTTTGTAACAAAACCAGTATCTACAATATACTAGGATGTTTTTATGATAAGTATTTGGTTTACACTTACACACACCTTCGTCTAATGGTTAAAGAACAAATTGTTTCTGTGGGTGGTGAAATACTGCCTCACGAAACGATGATTGTTCAATATTCTTTTAACACCTCTAATAGTGGCCATTTTGATGACTCTATTTTCATATATGATATATATATTAGGTTTATTTTTTCCTTATTCTTCTTTATTTCTCATTTATGGCATACTTTATGATTTCCATTATGGGTAAACGCGATAATTTCATTTTAGGAAGTGCGGACTACCGCCCCCTCAAAGTGATTTGAATCGTTAATGCCATATGTGGGATGTATAAAGGATGGAGTAAATGGTATTATACATTATATTATAATGTAATTATATTATACCTTTATATAATTATAACTTCATTCCATTAAATATGAAATAGAAACGAAAGTAGCGTTCATGCGTACGTACGGCTTACCGTCTCCATGAACGGTGCATTTCATTTCTTACCTCTAAATGTTATGTAATATTATAAATGAATGTATATAATAGATATATATGATGTATATGATATATAAATTATGAATATAATTATAGATATAATGGATATTTTACCACATGAACAAAGTGTAATTATAAGAAGTTTATTTTTGACTCAAGTACCTAAGATCGACAAAACGACTGTTATAAACTTGAATAATTACATAATGTTCATGACATGGTAATAAGTGATATAAAAGGAATAATGAACTTGAAAAATTTTCTTAAGGAGGTAGAGATTAACTCTAGGTTATTATTCAGGAGATCAAATAACGTTGGAGTGAATTCAGACACGAGGTATGGGAACTTCTAAACCCAATTTCTATTATTTGGGTTAATCTCCTACTTTAAAATTATGTCATGATATTATTATATCCTATCTTGTATTTGTAATTTCATTATGTTTACTTATAGTGAATACACATAAAATATCTATTTTATTTAAAAAAATTATCTTTGTAAGGTACTTTGTCTCAATCTCCATTCATTGAGGCATATTTTGTTTTATACACAAATTTCTTTTATATGGTGTATAAACCCCTTTGGATTTTACGTTTATTCAAAAGGAATATTTTTATACGAAGCGTTTTACTAAATGACAAAAAGGAATTTTTTTTCTTGTCATACGTATGCGGCGACAATGAATTCTCTTCCGCCGTAACCATTATTTGAGTTTCGGCTTCCTCTACAATCCATAACATTTTTTTAAATGAAAAATAAATGCCATGTTTTAATTTTATTTTATTTTGGTATTGAAAATGGTTTTGATAAGGTTTTTATTATATCAATGTGTTGTATTGATATCTTGTGATTGAAATGTGGAAATGTTATGTTTCCTTTATCCACGTTTTATGTGATACGATTATGTTATGGTTTATGATATGTTTAAACCTGTTCATATGAGGAATTCATTAGACTTAATAAGTGACGGGTAGAGCCCACTATAGCTCCTCGATGCATTGGCAGGTCTCATGAGACAAACTAGTGTCTTGGCACAAGGCCTTGACAAAATCTTATTTTTGGTCTTGGCACGAGGCCTTGACTACGTGGTTATGATAGTTTGTCATTATGCATTCCATCATTATGAAAGTGGTTATTGATATTGCATGGGATTATTCGACTAGTAGAATATCCATGTGAGTAAGTAAATGAAATTATTTAATTTTATTTTTTCCATATCGTGTTGAAGTTCAAGTTTAAAAAGGCTTTTGTTTTAGTTATACATTGCCTTAAATGTTAATGTTTATTTATGAAAGCTTCTGTAATATTGTTATCTTTACTGAGCATCTGAGCTCACCCCTTTCAATGTTTTTATATTTTCCCGGATGTGAAGAAGTATTTTATGAATGACCTGTAGGGATAGTCAGAAGAGGATATGAGTGTGGACTATAGAGACTTTGTTATTTTAGTTTTTAACTTTATGATGTAATGTAACATTTATAAATGTATCTAGTGTTTCCAAGGCTACTAAACTAATCGGTCTTTCGAGACATGATCTTTTGTGATCATGCCAATGTTACGAAGTAATGCACCGACTCTGGGTAGCTGGGGTCGGGGCGTTACATTTGGTATCAGAGGCAGTTTAGTACTACCCTTAGAAGCTAGATTTAGATAAACTCTTATTAGATAACATAGCCCAAAGATAGACTTTGAGGATTATTATAGAAGAACTTCCTAGAATTTTGGTATTATAGAGATATTGTGAGTTTTCCGAGAAATAAATCCTTGTATGGATACGAGCAGGTAGAGGTGGCTCTGGCACAGATGTACCTAGGGGTAAAACTCAAAAACACAGCTTTGATCTAGACTCGAATGGGAACTAGTGCACGACAACGGTCCTTGCTGCACTCTTGGTTACGACACTCCCAGGGGATATGCTTAGGATAATTCTCATTTTCTTTACAAACCACTATGAAGGGTTATGAGTATATACTTCCTCAAAGAAAACATTTTTATGGATTATATCCATAAATAGTTAAATTTATGTTAAGTATTTTACAATTATGGAATTATGTATTTTGATTCATAAACTAATATAGTTTATTCCATTGTTTAGAAATGGCGCCTAGTGGAAGGAATGGAAACCGTATCAATACACGCACTCCGTGTAGGGATTTCCCTCCTGCTCAAGATAATTATTGTGGATCTGGAGATACAACTGGTGCTGATCAACTTATTACCATACTGGGACAACTCACTCAGGTTATGAATAATAACCTTACTCGTATGGAGCACCCTGATCCACAACGGGGAGGATCAATGTTAGACCGCTTCATGAGGAAACAACCACCAACATCTAATGGGGGTACAAATCCATTAGTAGCTGAGCAATGGATAAACTCCTTAGAGAAAATATTCCACGCCTTGGGGAGTAGTAAAAGGGAAAAGGTTATCATGGCCGTTTACCACCTCACTGGAGATGCCGATCAATGGTGGTCGCTGATTCAAAACACAAAGGAAGATGAAGAAGTATCAAATATGGAATGGAGAGAGTTCAAAGATCTTTTCTTAGAAAAATACTTTCCACATGACCATCGAGAAGATATGGAGAGACAATTTCTGAGTCTGAGGCAGAAGGAGGATGAGAATGTCGCAAAGTATGAGGCTAACTTTACAAGGTTAGAGAGGCATGCTGCAGATTATATACGTAACCCAAGAAGTAATATTGATCATTTCTTTGATGGGTTAAAACCATTTCTACATCGAGCATTAGTCTCACAAACCTTCTCGTCATACGAAGATATCGTCTCATGTGCTATCAAGACGGAAAAGTAATTCTCTAAGTCTTAGGACTTTAAAGCAAAGCAAGAGAAGAAGAAAACGGTGGAACAAGAGACAGATAAAGGGAGAAAGGGAAAGAAGGATTTTCCATTATGCGATAATTGTGGGAAGAATCACCTCGGTACTTGCTTGAAGGGAATGGGAGTCTGTTACAAGTGTGGTGAAAAAGGCCACCAAGCTCGTGATTGTAAGGGAAAGAAAGAGGCTATCAATGTTGAATGCTACAATTGTAGGGAAATAGGGAATTATGCAAATGAATTTCCTAAGCGTCAGAGAAACTTACCTCAGAAAAGGACAAGGGATCAAGGACAATATTATGTTATTACTACAGTTGAAGTGGAATAATTAATGTATTGGTGCTTTTGGACTCAAGGATTATATTCTGGTTATAAGAATAATGTGATATATATAAGGATTGTACTGCAGTACTTGTTGTTTCTGTAAGGTTTTAATATGATGAAGGTAATCATATTTTTAGTATGTGACAAAAAGAGAAACATTAATTTGTTTGGGGAATCTGATGTTACAATTGATTTTTGAATTTAGAGACCTTTTAGAGAAAGTCTGGACAGAGGTATTTTGGATAACTATAAAGGTTGTAATGGATTAAGTTGATCTTTGGATAGTATCGTTTAAGGTTAAAACATTTCTGAAGATTATTTTTGGAATATTATAATACTATAGTTTTAGGAAAAGGACAACCTGCAGGGTGGGGCATAACTCGTCGCGTCGGACAAAGCTGTAGGAATCAAACCCACAACCATAGTGCGACAGGCCTTTATTACCTACCACTAGCCTACAGGAAGTCCCTAGTTATTACAAAATAGTTTTCCTAATCTAAATGGTATGTGGTAATATTTTGAACCTTATACAATTAGGATAAATAGAATATTTTTTTAGTTTTGTTACCATTTGGAGTGAAAGATGGGTTCTTGGTAAAAATTTATTAAAGAATAAAATCCTACATGACAAGTAAGTATATTTCCTTACATTCTTAGAAAATATCTTAAATAAATTCCCCAACTTTATAAAAGGTAACTTAAAACAAAAATGTTATCGGTTAACTTTTCCAACTGGAGATTCAATGACCGTTTAACCAACCACAAGTTTGTGATTTTCTTGTGGTTAACTTTCTCCTAATTCTGTTTTCTACAACTCTCCATCAGACCTTGATGGTTTTATTCTCCTGCATATCCATATTTTCATAGAATCCTAGTATGGGCTATCTCGGGTGACATTTGTACTTCTCTTTCTTTCTTTTAATGCTATATTCTTCTTAACCCTATTTCCTATGTGGGTTTTCCACAAAGGTATTTTCTATTTTCAACCTTTTATTTTCGAAGAACATTTTCAAATTGTGAGGACGCAATTTATTGAAGGAGGGGAGAATGTAACACCCCAAGCTTTCACGATACGCTTCTCTTTCAATAATGCAATAGCTTGCATTGTATGCATGTTCGAGATTCTAACACACCGCGACCAATCAAAGTAGTAGTTATGAATAGTAATACCCACTTTTGATGAAATTATATAAATTTTATATTTCAAAATGGACTTCATTTTTGTATTCGGAATATCGAAATTATCCTAAGTTGAATTTTTTGTAATTTTCTGAGAACTTCCAATTTTCTATGAATAGTGAAAAATACATAAAAATAACTTTTTTAATCAAAATAATTTATAGTGATAAATTATACAATTGAGTGGTTTTAAAGTATAATTATAATATATTTTTACAATTTTATCCAATGGTGTTCATTAGAATTATTTTCACTTTGAAATTGGACATAAACAATTGTCAATCTTTTGATATATATTGTTTCTTAAAAACACACTATTTGTTGTGACAGCGAGAATTAATTATGAAATTAATTAATGAAACTTATAGGTTTGGAATTTTTTAAAATAGACATCATTTTTGAATTCGGAATATTAATTATAGCTTAGGGTGAAATTTTGGCATTGTTTTGAAAAACTTCAATTTTTTATGAATAGTGAAACCACTAAGTGGTAGTTAAAAAACTGATTTTTCATTTAAATGAAACATTACCACTTCTATGATTTGATTTTCAAAAATCCGACATACATGTTTGTCATTAATAAGTAAAATGTGGTTCAATGGGATTAAAATAATTTTTTGGTGAATAGTAACTTTTAAGATTAATTAATCACGATTAAAGGTAATTAGTGAAATTTAAGGTAAATATAATGTTATAATAATAAGAAATGACCTTGAAACTTGTCCTACCCCTATTGGATGAGTCATGACCGACCAAGAAAATCCATGGGTCAACTTTGGGACCCCATTGAGCCACTTTGGTAGGAAAATGACATAAATAACTTTTTATTTAATGTTAAAATAAAAATGTCACAAACAAGAGTTGTTTTACTAAAACAATTTTTAAATGGGGTTATAAAAATCATATGTTTTACTATAAATATTCATTAGAAAGATAAAAATATTTCCTACATCATAATATTTTTTTTATAATTTTTATACATTAAATAAATTAAATTATTCATGACACCGTGATGATGCAGTGATTACTTCATTAATTAACGATTTAAATAAAATGAAAATATAATGTAAAATATAAGACTTAAACTTGTCAAAAACCGATTGGATGAGTATATTTAGAACCCTTATCACCTTATCCTAGAAATATATAAGTGTGGGACCTTTATAATCTGAAAAATCATTTCATAATAAAGTACCATTTCAATCTTTCCAAGAGTGCCCCTTCGCTCCTCTTATAAAAGGCCCCCACCACTACCACCTTACTCACACCTTCAAAGCCTTTTGTCTCGGCCAAAATCTGCCCAAATACTCTCTCAACTTTCCTCCCTTACTCTTAGAAGACTCACGTTGGGCAGAAGTCCTCCCAAGGAAGCCTTTGGCTCAAATCAAAAAGAGTTACCCAATTTTAAGGTAATGTCTTCTCTAATTTTGTTTTGAATTATTTTTCTTCTCCAACCCCTTAAACTCTTTTTATTCCTTTATTTTGTAACAAAACCACTATCTACAATATAATAGGATGTTTTTATGATAAGTATTTGGTTTACACTTACACACACCTTCGTCTAATGGTTAAAGAACATATTGTTTCTGTGGGTGGTGAAATACTGCCTCACGAAACGATGATTGTTCAATATTCTTTTAACACCTCTAATAGTGGCCATTTTGATGACTCTATTTTCATATATGATATATATATTATGTTTATTTTTTCCTTATTCTTCTTTATTTCTCATTTATGGCATACTTTATGATTTCCATTATGGGTAAACACGATAATTTCATTTTAGGAAGTGCGGACTACCGCCCCCTCAAAGTGATTTGAATCGTTAATGCCATATGTGGGATGTATAAAGGATGGAGTAAATAGTATTATACATTATATTATACTGTAATTATATTATACCTTTATATAATTATAACTTCATTCCATTAAATATGAAATATAAATGAAAGTAGCGTTCATGCGTACGTACGGCTTACCGTCTCCATGAACGGTGCATTTCATTTCTTACCTCTAAATGTTATGTAATATTATAAATGAATGTATATACTAGATATATATGATGTATATGATATATAAATTATGAATATAATTATAGATATAATGGATATTTTACAGCATGAACAAAGTGTAATTATAAGAAGTTTATTTTTGACTCAAGTACCTAAGATCGACAAAACGACTGTTATAAACTTAAATAATTACATAATGTTCATGACATGGTAATAAGTGATATAAAAGGAATAATGAACTTGAAAAGGTTCTTAAGGAGGTAGAGATTAACTCTAGTTTATTATTCAGGAGATCAAATAACGTTGGAGTGAATTCAGACACGAGGTAAGGGAACTTCTAAACCCAATTTCTATTCTTTGGGTTAATCTCCTACTTTAAAATTATGTCATGATATTATTATATCCTATCTTGTATTTGTAATTTCATTATGTTTACTTATAGGGAATACACATAATATATCTATTTTATTTAAAAAAATGATCTTTGTAAGGTACTTTGTCTCAATCTCCATTCCTTGAGGCATATTTTGTTTTATACACAACTTTCTTTTATATGGTGTATAAACCCCTTTGGCTTTTACATTTATTCAAAAGGAATCTTTTTATACGAAGCGTTTTACTAAACTTCAAAAAGGAATTTTTTTTCTTGTCGTACGTATGCGGCGACAATGACTTCTCCGCCGCCGTAACCATTATTTGAGTTTCGGCTTCCTCTACAATCCATAACATTTTATTAAATGAAAAATAAATGCCATGTTTTAATTTTCTTTTATTTTGGTATTGAAAATGGTTTTGATAAGGTTTTTATTATATCAATGTGTTGTATTGATATCTTGTGATTGAAATGTGGAAATGTTATGTTTCCTTTATGCACGTTTTATGTGATACGATTATGTTATGGTTTATGATATGTTTAAACCTGTTCATATGAGGAATGCATTGGACTTAATAAGTGACGGGTAGAGCCCACTATAGCTCCTCGATGCATTGGTAAGTCTCATGAGACAAACTAGTGTCTTGGCACAAGGCCTTGACAAAATCTTATTTGTGGTCTTGGCACGAGGCCTTGACTACGTGGTTATGATAGTTTGGCATTATGCATTCCATCATTATGAAAGTGGTTATTGATATTACATGGGATTATTCGACTAGTAGAATATCCATGTGAGTAAGTAAATGGAATTATTTAATTTTATTTTTTCCATATCATGTTGAAGTTCAAGTTTAAAAAGGCTTTTGTTTTAGTTATACATTGCCTTAAATGTTAATGTTTATTTATGAAAGATTCTGTAATATTGTTATCTTTACAGAGCATCTGAGCTCACCCCTTTCAATGTTTTTATATTTTCCAGGATGTGAAGAAGTATTTTATGAATGACCTGTAGGGATAGTCAGAAGAGGATATGAGTGTGGACTATAGAGACTTTGTTATTTTAGTTTTTCACTTTATGATGTAATGTAACATTTATGAATGTATCTAGTGTTTCCAAGGCTACTAAACTAATCGGTCTTTCGAGACATGATCTTTTGTGATCATGCCAATGTTACGAAGTAACGCACCGACTCTGGGTAGCTGGGGTCGGGGCGTTACAGTTGGTATCAGAGGCAGTTTAGTACTAACCTTAGAAGCTAGATTTAGATAAACTCTTATTAGAGAACATAGCCCAAAGATAGACTTTGAGGATTAGTATAGAATAACTTCCTAGAATTTTGGTATTATAGAGATGTTGTGAGTTTTCCGAGAAATAAATCCTTGTCTGGATACGAGCAGGTAGAGGTGGCTCTGGCACAGATGTACCTAGGGGTAAAACTCAAAAACACAGCTTTGATCTAGACTCGAATGGGAACTAGTGCACGACAATGGGCCTTGCTGCACTCTTGGTTACGACACTCCCAGGGGATATGCTTAGGATAATTCTCATTTTCTTTACAAACCACTATGAAGGGTTATGAGTATATACTTCCTCAAAGAAAAAATTTTTATGGATTATATCCATAAATAGTTAAATTTATGTTAAGTATTTTACAATTATGGAATTATGTATTTTGATTCATAAACTAATATAGTTTATGCCATTGTTTAGAAATGGCGCCTAGTGGAAGGAATGGAAACTGTATCAATACACGCACTCCGTGTAGGGATTTCCCTCCTGCTCAAGATAATTATTGTGGATCTGGAGATACAACTGGTGCTGATCAACTTATTACCATACTGGGACAACTCACTCAGGTTATGAATAATAAACTTACTCGTATGGAGCACCCTGATCCACAACGGGGAGGATCAATGTTAGACCGCTTCATGATGCAACAACCACCAACATCTAATGGGGGTACAAATCCATTAGTAGCTGAGCAATGGATAAACTCCTTAGAGAAAATATTCCACACCTTGGGGTGTAGTAAAAGGGAAAAGGTTATCATGGCCGTTTACCGCCTCACTGGAGATGCCGATCAATGGTGGTCGCTGATTCAAAACACAAAGGAAGATGAAGAAGTATCAAATATGGAATGGAGAGAGTTCAAAGATCTTTTCTTAGAAAAATTCTTTCCACATGACCATCGAGAAGATATGGAGAGACAATTTCTGAGTCTGAGGCAGAAGGAGGATGAGAATGTCGCAAAGTATGAGGCTAACTTTACAAGGTTAGCGAGGCATGCTGCAGATTATATACGTAACCCAATAAGTAATATTGATCATTTCTTTGATTGGTTAAAACCATTTCTACATCGAGAATTAGTCTCACAAACCTTCTCGTCATACGAAGATATCGTCTCATGTGCTATCAAGACGGAAAAGTAATTCTCTAAGTCTTATGACTTTAAAGCAAAGCAAGAGAAGAAGAAAACGGTGGAACAAGAGACAGATAAAGGGAGAAAGGGAAAGAAGGATTTTCCATTATGCGATAATTGTGGGAAGAATCACCTCGGTACTTGCTTGAAGGGAATGGGAGTCTGTTACAAGTGTGGTGAAAAAGGCCACCAAGCTCGTGATTGTAAGGGAAAGAAAGAGGCTATCAATGTTGAATGCTACAATTGTAGGGAAATGGGGCATTATGCAAATGAATGTCCTAAGCGTCAGAGAAACTTACCTCAGAAAAGGCCAAGGGATCAAGGACAATATTATGTTATTACTACAGTTGAAGTGGAATAATTAATGTATTGGTGCTTTTGGACTCAAGGATTATATTCTGGTTATAAGAATAATGTGATATATATAAGGATTGTACTGCAGTACTTGTTGTTTCAATAAGGTTTTAATATGATGAAGGTAATCATATTTTTAGTATGTGACAAAAAGAGAAACTTTAATTTGTTTGGGGAATCTGATGTTACAATTGATTTTTGAATTTAGAGACCTTTTAGAGAAAGTCTGGACAGAGGTATTTTGGATAACTATAAAGGTTGTAATGGATTAAGTTGATCTTTGGATAGTATTGTTTAAGGTTAAAACATTTCTGAAGATTATTTTTGGAATATTATAATACTATAGTTTTAGGAAAAGGACAACCTGTAGGGTGGGGCATAACTCGTCGCGTCGGACAAAGCTGCAGGAATCAAACCCACAACCATAGTGCGACATGCCTTTATTACCTACCACTAGCCTACAGGAAGTCCCTGGTTATTACAAAATAGTTTTCCTAATCTAAATGGTATGTGGTAATATTTTGAACCTTATACAATTAGGATAAATAGAATATTTTTTTAGTTTTGTTACCATATGGAGTGAAAGATGGGTTCTTGGTAAAAATTTATTAAAGAATAAAAGCCTACATGACAAGTAAGTATATTTCCTTACATTCTTATAAAATATCTTAAATAAATTCCCCAACTTTATAAAAGGTAACTTAAAACAAAAATGTTGTCGGTTAACTTTTCCAACTGGAGATTCAATGACCGTTTAACCAACCACAAGTTTGTGATTTTCTTGTGGTTAAATTTCTCCTAATTCTGTTTTCTACAACTCTCCATCAGACCTTGATGGTTTGATTCTCCTCCATATCCATATTTTCATAGAATCCTAGTATGGGCTATCTCGGGTGACATTTGTACTTCTCTTTCTTTCTTTTAATGTTATATTCTTCTTAACCCTATTTCCTATGTGGGTTTTCCACAAAGGTATTTTCTATTTTCAACCTTTTATTTTCAAAGAACATTTTCAAATTGTGAGGACGCAATTTATTGAAGGAGGGGAGAATGTAACACCCCAAGCTTTCACGATACGCTTCTCTTTCAATAATGCAATAGCTTGCATTGTACGCAAGTTCGAGATTCTAACACACCGCGACCAATCAAAGTAGTAGTTATGAATAGTAATACCCACTTTTGTTGAAATTATATAAATTTTATATTTCAAAATGGACTTCATTTTTGTATTCGGAATATCAAAATTATCCTAAGTTGAATTTTTTGTAATTTTCTGAGAACATCCAATTCTCTATGAATAGTGAAAAATATATAAAAATAACTTTTTTAATAAAAATAATTTATAGTGATAAATTATACAATTGAGTGGTTTTAAATTATAATTAGAATATATTTTTACAATTTTATCCAATGGTGTTCATTAGAATTATTTTCACTTTGAAATTGGACATAAACAATTGTCAATCTTTTGATATATATTGTTTCTTAAAAACACACTATTTGTTGTGACAGCGGGAATTAATTATGAAATTAATTAATGAAACTTATAGGTTTGGAATTTTTTAAAATAGACATAATTTTTGAATTCGGAATATTAATTATAGCTTAGGGTGAAATTTTGGCATTGTTCTTAAAAACATCAATTTTTTATGAATAGTGAAACCACTAAGTGGTAGTTAAAAAACTGATTTTTCGTTTAAATGAAACATTACCACTTCTGTGATTTGATTTTCAAAAATCCGACATAAATGGTTGTCATTAAGAAGTAAAATGTGGTTTAATGGGATTAAAATAATTTTTTGGTGAATAGTAACTTTTAAGATTAATTAATCGCGATTAAAGGTAATTAGTGAAATTTAAGGTAAATATAATGTTATAATAATAAGAAATGACCTTGACACTTGTCCTACCCCAATTTTATAAGTCGTGACCGACCAAGACAATCCACGGGTCAACTTGGGGACTCCATGGAGCCACTTTGGTAGGAAAATTACATAAATAACTTTTTATTTAATGTTAAAATAAAAATGTCACAAACAAGAGTTTTTTTACTAAAAAAAATTTTAAATGGGGTTATACAAGTCATATTTTTTACTATAAATATTAATTAGAAAGATAAAAATATTTTCTACATCATGATATTTGTTTTATTATTTTTATACATTAAATAAGTTAAATTATTTATGACACCATGATGATGCACTGATTACCTCATTAATTAACGATTTAAATAAAATGAAAAGATAATGTAAACTCTAAGACTTACACATGTCAAAAACCTATTGGATGAGTATATTTAGAACCTTTATCACCTTATCCTTGAAATATATATGTGTGGGACCTTTAGAATCCGAAAAATCATTTCATAATAAAGTAACATTTCAATCTTTCCAAGAGTGCCCCTTCTCTCCTCTTATAAAAGGCCCCCACCACTACCACCTTACTCACACCTTAAAAGCCTTTTTCCTCAGCCAAACTCTGCCCAAATACTATCTCAAATTTCCTCCCTTACTATTAGAAGCCTCACTTTGGGCATAAGTATTCCCAAGGAAGCCTTTGGCTCAAATCAAAAAGAGTTACCCGATTTTAAGGTAATGTCTTCTCTAATGTTGTTTTGTATTATTTTGCTTCTCCAACCCCTTAAACTCTTTTTATTCCTTTATTTTGTAACAACGCCAGTATCTACAATATACTAGGATGTTTTTATGATAAGGATTTGTTTTACACTTACACACACCTTCATCTAATGGTTAAAGAACATACTTTTTCTGTGGGTGGCGAAATACTGCCTCACGAAACGATGATTGTTCAATATTCTTTTAACACCTCTAATGGTGGACATTTTAATGAAACTATTTTCATATATGATATATATATATATATATATATATATTATTTATATGTTTTCCTTATGCTTCTGTATTTCTAATTTATGGCATACTATTGGATTTCCATTATGGGTAAACGCGATAATTTCATTTTAGGAAGTGCGGACTACCGCCCCCTCAAAGTGATTTGAATCGTTAATGCCATATGTGGGATATATAAATGATGGAGTAAATGGTATTATACATTATATTATACTGGAATTATATTATACCATTATATAATTATAACTTCATTCCATTAAATACGAAATAGAAATGAAATTATCGTTCATGCGTACGTACGGCTTACCGTCTCCATGAACGGTGCATTTCATTTCTTATCTCTAAATGTTATGTAATATTATAAATGAATGTATATATTGGATATATATGATGTATATGATATATACATAATGAATATAATTATGTATATAATGGATATTTTACCACATGAACAAAGTGTAATTATAAGGAGTTTATTTTTGACTCAAGTACCTAAGATCGACAAAACGACCGTTATAAACTTAAATAATTACATAATGTTCATGACATGGTAATAAGTGATATAAAAGGAATAATTAACTTGAAAAAGGTTCTTAAGGAGGTAGAGATTAACTCTAGTTTATTATTCAGGAGATAAAAGAACGGTCGAGTGAATTCAGACACGAGGTAAGAGAATTTCTTAACCCAATTTCTATTCTTTGGGTTAATCTCCTACTTTCAAATTATGTCATGATATTATTATATCCTATCTTGTATTTGTAATTTCATTATGTTTACTTATAGTTAATACACATAATATATCTATTTTATTTAAAAAATGATCTTTGTAAGGTACTTTGTCTCAATCTCCATTCATTGAGGCATATTTTGTTTTATACACAAATTTCTTTTATACGGTGTATAAACCCCTTTGACTTTTAAGTTTATTCAAAAGGAATATTTTTATATGAAGTGTTTTACTAAACGACAAAAAGGAATGTCTTTCTTGTCGTACATATGCGGCGACAACGACTTCTCTACCGTTGTAACCATTATTTGAGTTTCGGCTTCCTCTATAAGCCATACCTTTTTTTAAAAATGAAAAATAAATGCCAAGTTTTAATTTTCTTTTATTTTGGTATTGAAAATGGTTTTGATAAGGTTTTTATTATATCAATGTGTTGTATTGATATCTTTTGATTGAAATATGGAAATGTTATGTTTCATTTATGCACGTTTAATGTGATACGATTATGTTGTGGTTTATGATATGCTTAAACCTGTTCATATGAGGAATGAATTAGACTTAATAAGGGATGGGTGGAACCTTCTATAGCTCATCGATGCATCGGTAGGTCTCATGAGACAAACTAGTGTCTTGGCACGAGGCCTTGACAAAATCTTATTTGTGGTCTTGGCACGAGGCCTTGACTACGTGGTTATGATAGTCTGGCATTATGCATTCCATCATTATGAAAGTGGTTATTGATATTGCATGGGATTATTCGACTAGTAGAATATCCATGTGAGTAAGTAAATAGAATTATTTAATTTTATTTTTTCTATATCATGCTGAAGTTAAAGTTTAAAAAGGCTTTTTTTTAGTTATACATTGCCTTAAATGTTAATGTTTATTTATGAAAGCTTCCGGAATATTGTTATCCTTACTGAGTATCTGAGCTCACCCCTTTCATATGTTTTGATATTTTCCAGGATGTGAAGAAGTATTTTATGAATGACCTGCAGGGATAGCAGAAGAGGATATGAGTTTGTACTATGGAGACTTTGTTATTGTAGTTTTTCACTTTATGATGTAATGTAACATTTATGAATGTATCTAGTGTTTACAAGGATACTAAACTAATTGGTCTTTCGAGACTTGATCTTTTGAGATCATGCCAATGTTACGAAGTAATGCACCAACTCTGGGTAGCTGGGGTCGGGGCGTTACAGTTAGTTCTTTCCTAGCACCATATGTTGTCATATCTCTATTATGATCAACACAAACAATCATAACACTTGAAGTATTCACCGTAGAAAATATCCATAATGATATTCAAGGATAGTGGAAACTCTTTGATTTTCCATTATAAAAAATTGCATAACCATTATCATTTACATTTCGACTTTAACCAAATTTTGATGTGAAATATGAATTAGTGAGGTATTTATATTCCAAATGATATTTTCCAAGTGGATATATCTTCAAGAAACTCAAATATACAATATATACTTTATAAAATTATCTCTAATATGTCAATATATTATACCTATGAACAATATGCAAAATTTTATCCCTTTGAAAAATATATATACTAGTAGAACATACAACACTTCTTATTTTCCATATAGGAGAAACAAACTGAAAATTACATGATTTATTACTTTGGAACTTTAGGATATTATAAATAGTCCTCGTTTCTATAATATCATTCCATGTTTTCCTTATTCAACTAATATTGGCATTACCAATGATACCTCACAAATTTTTAAAAAATATACAAGTAAAAAACAAAGGGGGTTCATCAGATATCAAATAAAAATGCATAAGAACATATTTAATGTTCAGTCATGATTCTAACTAGAAAAAGAGTTGAATTATCATCCATATATAGGCCAATGATTAGTATACAAATAATATGAGGATAAAAAATTAAAATCACAAGGTGAATAATCATAATGGACATTAATTACTCTCTAAAACCCTTTAATTTTTTGAATTATTTTTTCGAATTAATTTAACCTTTTTAATACTTTTCATTTTAGGAAACACTAAAGATAACTTATTTTTCATCAAAGCTCTATGTTTGGATTGAATTATAATAAACCCCAAGTTAATCATGAAAAACACACAACATAAACGTAACATGGATATACGTGAAACACTAATGATATCTTGAATTACACACAACAATGACGTTCCTCGATGGCTTGCGTAACATGCAAGATCGAGTTTTACCGAATAGTAGTATATCATTTAAATGTTATTAGTTAATATAATAAGATATGATATACCTGTTAAATTATTGGTTAAGAATATTATTAAATAATTTATGAAAATACATGGTTTAAAAAATATAATATGAATTAATATGTTACTAATAAATTATAAATGATTATGAAAACTGATTGAATGTAAAAAAGAAATATTATTATTTTAATGGTCATAAAGATGTTTTTACCTAATAAAATAAATAAATTAAAATTAGTGAGTCATATTAATTTAATATATTAGTTATCTATTCAATCAAATATTTTTTATATTAATTCAATAGATTTTATAGACATAAGATAAGAACAAACACAATTTGATGCTTAAAAACATATATTTTTGTAAATGTAGTTTTACATCCTATAATTGGTAAACCCATTTAAAATAAAAATTAAGAAACTTTTGTAGAAATAATATATCAAAATAAACTTTATATTTTTAATTTAAACATAAGTATTATGTTAGGAAAATTTTTTGATATTTTTTTGTAAGGTATTATTTTTTTAATGAATAGTTAAAAATAAATAATTTTAGTTCAAAATTGATTTTTCAACTAATTTATTTATAAGGGTAAATTATATTTTAAATTTGTTTCAAGTTTTAATTATATATATATATTTATTTAATTAAATAATATAATTTAGGTCATTAAGATCAATTTCACTTTGTAATTGGGTATAAAACCCTATAAAACATTTGATTTTTTTTACTTTAAAAACCGACATAGAAGACCCTACTGTGGGATTAATTTTAAATTAATTTATGTCACATATTTGATTAGAATTTTGAAAAATAGATTCCATATTTTGAATCAAAATAATTTATAATTACTAATAAGGTTAACTTAGTTTTGGACTAAAAAAAATTAGCGAATGTAATTAAAATCAATTACATCGATTAAGGTAAAATTCAGCTTAACTAAGAATTAACCATAACATTTAAGAGCCAAAATGACTTATAAACTTGTAAAAAATCCATTGGATGGAAAGAATTCATTAATTAACTGCCCATTATTTATTTGGGTTGGTTTGGTATGACTTATTTTCGGTAAAAACGTAGGTACACCTAACTTGTTCTAAAAAATTATAGTTGTGTCCTTTTCTATCCCAATAAAAGTCCACCAACCCTAAGTAATCTTCACACATCTTAAAACAATTAGGTTAGGAAAATATTGGAGAAATAAGATTCCCAAAATCACTCAATTCCTCCTTGAATGCTCCCTTTGGGTATAAAGAATCCCAATTAATCCACTTGGCACAAACCAAAAGGAGTTACCCGGTTAAGAGGTAATGTATTCTCTCAAGCTCCTTTCATTTATTTTATTTCTCCACCACTACATGATATTTAATAAATTATTGTATAAAAAGATAAATATCATAAATATTTTAGGATTTTTATGCCAATTTTTTTACTTAAACATACACACACCTCCATCTAATGGGTAACATACATACTATTTATATGTGTGGCGAACTATTGCCCCACTGAATAATGATTGTGCATTTTTTCATTATCACCTCTCATGGTGGAAATTATGATGAAAAATATCATTATATATTTAATATATTATATTTATTATAAATTTAATCTTATTTATTCATTTTAAAACACATATATCTTTTACTTTCTATTTGGTGTAAACATGATAATTTCGTTTAAGGAAATGTGGACTACCACCTCCTTAAAGTGATGTGATTCTTTCACATTACATGTAATGTATTAAGGATAGTTTTAGTGACAATATATGATATATATAACATTATAATGATAATATAATGATTATATATATATATATATATATTTATTTTTTTCATTATTTCGATATGACAATGAAAACGGAAACAACATTAATGAATACATAAAACTTACCGTCTATATAAATAGTGTATTTTGTTTCATATATATATAATATATGGATTATTGTAATATAAATATATTGAATATAAATTATATTTAAATCTTTTCTACAAGATTTAAATCATGATATAAGTATAATGACCAAATATTTAACAAATTAAGACACAAGCTGTAATGCCCCAACCCCAGTTACCCAGAGTCGGTGCATTATTACATAACATTGGCATGATCAAAAAAGATCAAGTCTTGAAAGACCGATTAGTTTAGTAGTCTTGGAAACACTATATATATTCATAAGTCTTACATTACATCATAAGGTAAAAAAACTATAACAATATCTTGACTTCATATCCCCTCATATTACCCCTACAGGTCGTTCATAAATTACTTATTCATATCTGGAGAAAAGTAAGACATTGAAAGTGTTGAGCTCAGATTCTTAGTAAGGATAACAATATATAATAAGCCTTCATAGATAAGAATAAACACTTAAGGCAATGTATAACTAAAACAAAAGCCTTTTAATCTTGAACATCAGCATAATATGGAAAAGATAAAATGAAATAATTCCATTTACTTATTCACATGGATATTCTACTAGTCTAATAATCACATGTATTATCAATAACTACTTTCATAATGATGGAATACATAATTCCATACTATCATAACCACGTTGCCAAGGCCTCGTATTGAGACTACAAATAAGATTTTTTCAAGGCATCGTTCCAAGAAACTAGTTTGTCTCATGAGACCTACCGATGCATCGAGGAGCTATAGCGGGCTCCACCCATTACATACTAAGTCCAATTCATTCCTCATATGAAAAGATTGAAATATAACATAAACATTCGTATTAAAACTAGCATATGAAATGTCAATACTTGATCCACAAACCATGAATGGTATAAAAATATCACATCCACAGTCAAACATAACTCATTCGATACAATATGGAAGATTTTATTGTATCAGATTAACCTCAGTCGAGAATAATTAAGGATATTTACATAGATGAAAATAATCATCAAAACTATTAGAGATAAATATCCCCCTTTTTCTTGAAATCATTTAAAAGTCACAATATTTGTCAAGAAGACATTTAAAAATAGATTTTTGAATCAAAGTGTCCCATACAACTTTGAAAATTTTAAAATGAGTTTTCATTTTAAAACATTAATGTCCATAAAAATAAATCCTTATAACCATTTTTAAAACATGGAAATTAATGAGAAATATTTAGAAGAATAAGTCATTAAAACATTTAAAAATGATATTTTAGTTAGAGTTTCTAACCAAAAGAGAGACACTTGAATAAAAATAATTGAGGTAATAAAAACTTTGTAATATCATGAGAATAAAGGGATTCATGATATACTATGTCAAAGTACATTATATACACCACATAAAATTGATTTGGTGTATAACAACAAAGAAGTCTCAATGGAATGTAAATTGAGATGAAATCTATTATAAAGACTGTATCCTTAGGTTAAGGATAAATAAATGACATAATTATGTGTGACAAAATATAAATACACTCAATATGATTGGATATTCAGTGTAAATAAATCAGAGGACATTCACACATATTCTTGTGAAAACAACACCAACGAATTGGATATTTAACTCAACAAATGGAGATTGAGTTAAAATTACTCTTATCAAGTTCATATTGATGACTAGAGAATTTATAAATGGAGTGATTATGTGTATCAAAAGTATATCCACACAAAAGGGAGTGGAAATTATGGCATAAGAAAATGAATAGTGATTCCACACATAATCTTGGAGTATAATAATCATTGAAGTATGCGTAAATCCAAATGAGTGAAAATTTCTTATTCCCTTATCAATTTTGTAACTTATGAAAAATACACCCATGAAAGGAGGACCATAAAATGGTGATGTAGATATTAATAAATTAAAGAATATTACACAATGAAAACAATCATGGGCAGCACACACACCACATGCAATAAATAAGTGGTGAATAATGGAAATCTCACGAAATTAAAATTGAGATAAGAAACCCCTTACTTTTTACTTTTTCCTTGGTAGACGGTAGATTAAACTCTTTTATAATGGTGAAATAATTATTATTGAATTATACAAAAATAATTTACATTAATAAGATATCATATATGATCTTTTAACATTGATTTGTTAATAATATATTAGTATTATCGTCGTTTCGGGTGTTAACTGATTCGTTTTCCTTTATATTATTTGTTAAGAGAGCCATCTTTGTTATGGATGGGATGTATCTTATTCATGTATATAATGATACCATGTCTCTAAAAATTATTTTTATTCATCAAATGAACTTTATTCTTGAATGGATGTGATGGGGAATGAATCTCATCACGTTCATGGAGACGGTAATCCGTACATACGCACGAGCGACAATATCATTATTTTGATATTAAAGTAATATATAATTGGATGATATATCATATATACAGAATAATTATCATGTTATATTTATTATTTAAATAAATTAAACATCATTATTATACCCATACAAATAATAATATATTGAATAATAACTACACTACGACGTGGAGACGGTAGGCCATACGTACGCACGTATGGTGACATGTCATTCAAAGGATGGATAGAATACTGAATATGGTTGTACCATATTTATAATAACATAAAATTATATAGAAGATAATGGATTTATTATTTTATAATGGAAGTAACAAAGAAAGAAGAAGTGGAAGAAGAAAGGAACCTGAAAGAGGGGGTGAAAACATTACCTCTTCTTCGGGATGTTCTTTTTGATTTGATCAAAAGGGATCTCTAGGATGGATTTATAATCAAACTAAGGCCTCTATGTTTAATTGAGTTATGTTGGGAGAATATTTTGGCAGAGTTTTTCTGAGAAAAAAGTCTTTGAAGGTGTGAATAATTAGTTACAAGTGGTGTCCTTTTATAAAGCGGAGGAGGGACTCTTTAGAAAAAACTCAAAGTATTATTTTATAATAAATTCATATTCGGTTTCTAATGGATACAAAGTGTATTATTAAAAGACTAAGGTGGGTATGAGTCGGAATCCTTTCAAAGAATACATTTTATACAGGTTTGGGTCATTATATTAACCTTATCTTTTAGTTTTAACTCTTGGTTAATTAGTTTGACACTTACCATGTCACTTTGAATTTTTATATTATATAGTTAATAAAATTACTATATACCTCCAATATACCCCCAAGTGGTCCATTAATGATACAAAAATCATGATACAAGTACTTTGGCCGATATTTATATTTTTAGGAATTTAATATCAATTAATAATATAATATTTGTTTTAAAAACTTTTTTATGACAATTTTGACACTATTTGGTATTTTATTTTTTTGAAAATCATAACAACATGATTACTTTGAAACCAGTTAATTAAATCAATACTAACATGTCATATTAACATGTAAAATTCATTGAATTCATTAAAACTCTCAAATTATATTTATTTGGGTATTTATAATATCAATAATTTTAATATTTCACTAATAAGGTAATTACTACATCATCATTATGTCATAAATAAATTAAATTATTTAATGTCTAAAAAATATATATAAAGTACCATTATGTAGGAAATATTTTTATATTTCTAATGAATATTTATAGTCTAAAATATAACATATATAACTCATTGTAAATTTTTTTTCTAAAAGATATATGCTTATGTCATTTTTGTATTTACTTTAACTTAATTAACATGAAGTGTCATTATCACTTACAAGTGGATCCATGGGGTCCTAAAATAGACCAAATGATGCCCATAGTCAGACATGTATTAACCAATAGGGATAGGAAACGTTTTAGGGAAAATTAGTATTATTATAATATTATTTGTTTACACTTATTTACAGGATTTACCCTTTACCCATGGTAAATAAAATATTTACCGAAATAATTATTCAAAATGTCTAAAAATAAGAGTTACCTATTTACAAAATTTGGACATCCTGATTCCAAATATGGAGTCCATTTTTCCAAATTCAAAACACAGAAGTGGCAGAAATTAATTTAAAATTAATTCCCGCGGTCAAAACAAAAAGCGTGTTTTTAAGAGATAATAAATATCAAAAGATTGACACTTGTTTATCTCCGGTTTAAATGTGAAATTATTTACAATGACCAAAATTGTAATAAATGGTAAAAATACATTCTCAATATACTTTAAAACCACTGAAATTAATTATTTGTTTCTATTAATTAGGTCGATTAAAAAAGTTTTTTTAAATAAAAATTTAGTAATTTTCACTATACATCAAAATATGATAGTTATCTGAAAAGTGCCAAAATTTCACCCTAGGCTAATTTCGATATTATGAATCCAAAAATGAAGTCCATTTTGAAAAATAAAATGTATAAAATTTCAAAAAGTTGGTATTACTATTCATAACATCTAGTTTTATTAGTTGTGGTGTGTGTTAGAACTTGAAGTTGCGTACAACACACGCTACTGTATTATTCAGCGAGAAGCGTACCGTGGAATCTTGGGGTGTTACATTATCCCCTCCTTCAATAAATTACGTCCTCACAATTTTTAAAATTGGGCTTGGGAATATAATGGAAAGTCCCACATCGGAAAAAGAGTCAATAAAACTATCACTTTAAAAGAAAGAAAGAGAAGTACAAAGGTCACACGAGATAACCTATACTAGGATTCCATGTATAAAAACATGGATATGGATGATAAACTAAGTGTCATGTTCTAATGGAGAGGGATAAAAACATGATCAGGATAAAGTTAACAACAATAAAACCACAAACTTGTGATGGAAAAAACAGTCATTAGTTTCCCAGTAGGAAAAGTAAACGAATAACATTTTTTTAAGTAACATTACATAAAGATGAGGAATTAATTTCTGAGATTGACTAAAAACATAAAGAGATATACTAAATTTTTTATGTAAAGATTCATTCTTTAATAAATTTATACTACTAACTCATTTTTAAACGATGAGTATTCCAGAAGACTTGGTCACACTAGAAGAGCTAAAATAAAATTCTTATAGAATCACATGATCCACGAAGAATAAACTATATATTTACCTTGTCTTTAGAGATTAATCAAAACCAAAACAGTTAGTATAAGATCTGATGATCCCCCAAAAGGTTATTTCATTAGAGAAAGAAACACTAATCTTAATTTCTAAAATAAAACAACAATACCCCAAAGTTCAATAAATAGCATTCAATAAAGAATTGTCCTTAAAATCCTTTAATAAAATCTAAAATAATATTGAAAGTCAAAAGATAGAAGAATTTGGTTATGTATTCCTCCACGTTAAATGGTATCTCCAAAAGACATCAATTACTCTTAAAGTCACATACTTAAAATTAATTAAGCTAATCACATATTCCCTATTATAGGTTAATCATTTCCATAAATAACCCAAATCACTATAAATCCATAATAAAAACATAGATAAAAATCCACCATTACTCCTCAAATGAAATCCCATACTATTTTATTTTCCTTGGGCATATAGTTTTCCCAACAAAGCGAACATCTTCCAAAATAACATTTATCACTTAATCACCAAATCATTTTCCTATACTAAGGGTATTCATTTGATAATACATAAGATCCCAAATCAAATTTTTATTGATCAATAAAATCATTTAACTAAAAATAATAGTCACACTAACCAGGGACTTCGCGTAGTCCAGTGGTAGGAGATAAATCCCAATCGCACTTTGGTTGTGGGTTTGATTCCCACAACTTTGTCCGACGTGACAGTTTGTCACACGGTCTGTGTGTTTTCCTTTTTCAAAAACTATATTTTATAACATTACCAAAATGAGATAAATTTCTCAAAATAACCATAACATAATTTAACCACAAATTTTATCTCATACATTTCATTTTCATCCCAAATTATAATAAATTGTAATTGCCTCAATCCCAATGGCCGTATAAAACCAAATGGTTATTTATAACTATATACACAATAGAAAATATAATTCTTCCTCAAATATCATTCATACATGGAAAACTGCAGGGTTACAAATACAAGATAATATTATTCCAAAGTAAACCCATCAATAAGGAGCACTAATACTTTTTAAACATTCCTCTAACCATTTATTTCCACATAGCTTCTTATTTTACCATGAAAATATAATATAGAATAGGGCATTCACTCGGGTAATGTCCAGGTCCCCTAGATTTACAGAAAATTACTGTAAATGGATTCTTAGGACTATTTTTTCCTTCTTCCATAGTACTCTTCATTTCTCTTCAGCAATTCTTCACTTTATACCCTTCATTCCCACATGTAAAGCATTTCTTTGTCCCATTGAGACACTTTCCTGGGTGTCTCCTTCCACATTTCCTGTATGATAGAAATTGAGGATTCCTTTCTCCATGGTCTCCACTGTTGGAGCTCCTATCATTCATTACCTTTCTATTCATTGTTGAGTCTGGGAATTGTTTAATATATATATTGTTAATCATGTTTTTGGAAAATTGATTTGGCATGAAGACGATATATTTTACTCCTATCAACTTTCCATTTTTTACTCATTTCCACCACCATTCCCACCTTGTACATCATTCTCAAAGTCACTATGACTTCCTTGGAATCCATCCATTGACTAAAACCGGAAAGCATTGTGTGAGTAATAGTACTCATAAAATCATTTAGAGAATATCGTGTCACCATATTCTCTATTTGAAACACATTAGGATTAACCAAGGTTATTTACTCTCATCTTATATATAATACTTCAAGTCTGTTTGTAATGAAAATGTAAATTATCCTAAGCATATCCCCCGGGAGTGTCGTAACTAAGAGTGCAGTAAGTCCTGTTGTCATGCACCAGTTCCTATTTGAGTCTAGCTCAAAGAGGTGTTTTTAGGTTTTACCCCTAGGTACATCTGTGCGAGAGCCGCCTCTACCTGCTCATATCCATACAGGGATGTATTGCTCAGAAAACTCACAAAATCTCTAAAATACCAAAATTCTAGGAAGTTCTTCTATACTAATCCTCAAAGTCTATCTTAGGGCTATGTGCTCTAATCAGATTTTATCTAAATCTAATTCCCAAGGTTTGTAATGAACTTCTTCTGATACCAACTGTAACAACCCGACCCCAGTTACCCAGAGTCGGTGCATTATTACATAACATTGGAATGATCACAAAGGATCAAGTTTCAAAAGACCGATTAGTTTAGTAGTCTTGGAAACACTAGATATATTCATAAGTCTTACATTACATCATATGGTAAAAAAACTACAACAGCATCTTGTCTTCATATCCCCCCATATTACCCCTGCAGGACATTCAAAAATTACTTCTTCACATTTTAAGAAAAATAAGACGTTGAAAGGGGTGAGCTCAGATGCTCAGTAAGGATAACAAT
This sequence comes from Viscum album, assembly GCA_963277665.1. Taxonomy (NCBI): domain Eukaryota; kingdom Viridiplantae; phylum Streptophyta; class Magnoliopsida; order Santalales; family Viscaceae; genus Viscum; species Viscum album. The sequence continues at coordinate 1,736,187,340 of OY728142.1, forward strand.
ATAGCAGAAGCTTTCATAGATAAGCATAAACACTTAAGGCAATGTATAACTAAAACAAAAGCCTTTTAAACTTGAACTTCAGCATAATATGGAAAAAATAAAATGAAATAATGCCATTTAATTATTCACATGTATATTCTATTAGTCTAACAATCACATGCTATTATGTTATAAAATTATCAAAGGGCCACGAGACCTCTCCCCCCGAAGAACAGTAGTTCTTCCCCGTGACGATGTCGGCCGCTACGCCAGTCCCTCCCCCCTGTTGGGGGAGGGACCATCGGCATCCATCAACGGAGTGGTCTCTTCTTTTATTCCTTTTTCAAATCCGGATTTGCTTCCATGTTTCCCTCAAATCGCACTTGGACCCAAAGTCCCGGACTTTCTTGAAGGATGCCCTAACCTACAGATTTCAACTGCAGAGTTCTCAGAATCGTCTAATCTTTTGAAGCATAACCTAGTTTCTAGATTTCACCAGCGACGACCCTCAGTTGATGCGTTCGACAGATTCATCTTCGGCGCTTGGGACTTGCAGGACAGGGCGACTGTGGCCTTCTCGATAGTTGTCAAATTATGATACGCTTTACATCGGAAGTAGACCTCATCAAGGCCTAGTCAAGATATCCTTGCAGTGTTAATGGTCTCAGATACATGATTCTTTTGTGGTCTTTCGATCTTTATATGAAGCATTATCCTCCATCTATGGGGACATGGGTTAGCTTTCCTAACCTCCCCATTCCCTTTCAAAATGTTGTTGTATACACATGCTGGGTAATCTGTTAGGTAGGTATATGTGTTTGGATAGTAGAACTAATGCGCTTTGTCAGCCTATTAACCATCGCGCATGTATTGAAATGGATGTGTCAAGAGAACCGTTTGATTATGTGTGGATTACGGTGGGTGAGGAGTACAGATACAAGCAACGGGCCATCTACGAAACTTGGATGAACTTCTGTCCAGAATTCAAGCAATTGGGCCATTCGCTGGAATGTTGTCTCAAGAGATCTCGCTCTGGAATGAGGAGGAACAACGACAAGGGCAAGGCACAAGGGGTGCATGAGGAATCAGAGGTTCTAGGTCAGGATCCGGCCAGTAAAAGACCTCGCATAGTTGTTTTCATGGAAGAGTCTGGGAGGTAATCATGATCACGCTCACCTGTGCAAAAGACGTCGATGGCCCAGGGATTACCAACGGTGGCATCGATTTTTATTAAGCTGAAATCAGATCTCTCCATCCCCCGTTTGCACCAAATTGATAGTGTGAGGGTGGGAGAATCGCTTAACCAGGAGGCAGGATTTCCGCAGGGACTTGGGAGTAACACTTCCACGGTCCAGATACTGGATGACACGGAGAAGTCCCCTTCCATGGCACTTATACTTGGTAGTGACCCTCCTCAATTGCAGGGGACTGTCATGGAGGTGCCTTTCCAGACCAGTATTGGGTAAGCAGGGGGATCGGGCCCTAGCAATCTACCAGGGGGTGCAGACTCTTCAACCCAGACCCCAGTCATCTTGAGCAATAGGTTTGAAGGACTTGCTGAGGTAGAGTCAAGAGATGAATCATCTATTCTGGTTGTGGGAGGTAAATCCATTAGGAAGAACCTATATGTCCCCAATATGGAAGGTTGGATCATTGGACATGATTATCCAAATTGTACTAATGGAGGCGAGGAGGAAGAATTCATATAGGAAAGTAAGGGTTTATCTAAAGAGGACTCCGGTTCTAGGAGCAACAGGAGTAATAGGAGGAGGATGGGTAGGAAGGAATATTACTCGTTCCCACCTCCTATGAAGACTCGGTCATCAAAAAAGAAAATGGATGCGAAGTTGGACAGCGAGGTCATGTGTCAACTAAAACCACCTGGTCAACCTGAACTACCCTTGGATTTGATTTTTAGTTTGAATGATGAGGTGACAGAGCAGGGGTTATTTCTCAATGCCTCGTAAGAGGATGTAGCCAAGATGATGGGCTGGAATATTGAAGTGAATCTTAATGAGGAGAAATATATTTGGGTTGACAAACAGGACACGATCTTGGTTGGGTGCTTCAATAAGGGGATGATCAGGCTCGAGGAGTACATTTAGGTCTGGAACAAACTGACTTCTTCATTTGAAGACCAGATAAGGGTATATCAACACTCTCAGGTATCCAATATATCCTGGAAGTTGTTTAGGCATACGGAACTTGGCATAATTCAATTAGTTTTCAATGATTTTTCTCACTCCTTTTCTATCTAATGCTTGGTTTCTCACTCTCCCTTGATGTGTGTGGAAATTTGAAAGTTTTTTTTCAGCTTGTTCTACCTTTGATGAGGGTCAGGGCAGCTCTGATGGTCTCAAACACGCTGATATCTCCTCTGCAGGTCAGTTGGGATTTGGTTGACTGAGAGGGATGGCTTTGCCATCAGGAGGGACCATGCTTTCATGGGATCGTTGAGTGGTCTTTCATTGGAGATGGCGACTATTGCTTTTGCTTGGAAGAGGTTGTTTCTATTTTTTGCTTGGGGTTGTTTGGTGTTTTGTTGAACTTTATGGTTTCTCACTTTTTTCCAAAAAAAGTATTTTTCATAATAAAAATAATAATTTCCAGCTCATAATCACATGCAATATCAATAACCACTTTCATAATGATGAAATGCATAATGTCATACTATCATAACCACGTAGCCAAGGCCTTGTGTCGAGACTACAAATAAGATTTTGTCATGGCCTCGTGCTAAGACACTAGTTTGTCTCATGAGACCGACCGATGCATCGAAGAGCTATAGCGGGCTCCACCCGTCACTTACTATGTCCAATTCATTCCTCATATAAAAAGTTTGAAATATAACATAAACATTCGTATTAAAACTAGCATACGAAATGTCAATACTTGATCCAAAAACCATGAATGGTATAAAAATATCACATACACTGTCAAACATAACTCATTCGATATAATATGGATTATTGTATTGTATCAAATTAACCTCAATCGATAATAATGAAATATATTTACATATTTGAAAATAATCATCAAAACTATTAGAGAGAAATATCCCCCTTTTTCTTGAAATCATTTAAAAGTCACACTATTTTTCAAGAAGCCATTTAAAAATAGATTTTTTAATCAAATTTTCCCATACCACTTTGAAACTTTTAAAAGGGATTTTAATTTTAAAACTTTAATTTCCATATAAAAAAAACCTTAAAACCATTTTTAAAACACAGACATTAATGAGAAAGATTTCGAAGAATAAGTCTTTAAAACATTTAAAAATGATATTTTAGTTAGAGTTTCTAACCAAAAGAGAGACACTTGAATAAAAATAATTGAGGTAATAAAAACTTTTTAATATGATGATAATAAAGGGATTCATGATATAATATGTCAAAGTACATTATATACACCACATAAAAGTGATTTGGTGTATAACAACAAAGAAGTCGTAATGGAATGTTAATTGAGATGAAATATCTTATAAAGACTCTATCCATAGGTTAAGGATAAATCAACGACATAATTATGTGTGAAAAAATATAAATACACTCAATATGATTGGATATTCAGTGTAAATAAATCCGAGGACATTCACACATATTCTTGTGAAAACAACCCCAACGAATTGTATATTTAACTCAATAAATGGAGATTGATTTAAAATTACTCTTATCAAGTTCATATTGATGACTAGAGAAATTATCAATGGAGTGATTATGTGTATAAAAAGTATATCCACAAAAAAGGGAGTAGAAATTATGACATAACAAAATTAATAGTGATTCCACACATAATCTTGGAGTATAATAATTATTGAAGTATGCGTAAATCCAAATGAGCGGAAATTTCAAATTCCCTTATCGATTTCGTAACATACGAAAAATACACCCATGAAAGGAGGATCATAATATGGTGATGTAGATATCCATAAATTAAATTATATTACTCAATTAATACAATCATGGGCAGTACACACACCACATGCAATAAATAAGTGGTGAACAATGGAAATCTCACGAAATTAAAAGTGAGATAAGAAACCCCTTGCTTTGTAATTTTTCCTTGGTCGACGGTAGGTTAACCTCATATATAATGGTGAAATAATTGTTATTGAATTATAAAAAAATCATTTACATTAATATGATATCATATATGATCTTTTAACATTTATTTGTTAATAATATCTTAGTATTATCGTTGTTTTGGGTGTTAACGGATTCGTTTTCCTTTGTTTTATTTGTTATAAGAGCCGTATTTGTTATGGATGGGATGTATATTATTCATATCCAGAATGATACAATGTCTTTAAAAATAATTTTTATTCATCAAATGAAATTTAGTCTTGAATGGATATGACGGGGAATGAATCTCATCGCGTTCGTGGAGACGGTAATCTGTACGTACGCATGAGCAACAATATCATTATTTTGATATTAAAATAATATATAATTGGATGGTATATCATATATAAATAATAATTATCATATTATATTTATTATTCACATGAATTAAACATCATTATTATACCCATCCAAATAATAATATATTGAATAACAGTTACACCACGGCGTGGAGAAGGTAGGTCGTACGTACGCACGTATGGTGACATGTCATTAAAAGGATGGATAGAATACTGAATATGGTTGTACCATATTTATAATAACATCACAGTATATAGAATATACTGGAGTTATTATTTTATAATGGAAATAACAAATAAATAAGAAGTGAAAGAAGAAAGGAACTTAAAAGAGGGTGGTGAAAACATTACCTCTTCTTCGGGTTCTTCATTTTGATTTGATCAAAAAGGCTCTTTAGGTTGGATTTATGATCAAACTAAGGCCTCTAGGTTGATTTGAGGGAATATGGGAGGATATTTGGTTAGAGTTTGGCTGATACAAAAGGCTTTGAAGGTGTGAAGAATTGGTTAGAAGTGGTGTCCTTTTATAAGGGTGAGGAGGGGCTCTTTAGGAAAAACATAAAGTATTATTTTATAATAAATTCATAGTCAGTTTATAATGTCTACAAAGTGTATTATTAAAACCCTAATGTGGGTATGGGTCTAAATCCTTTCAACCAATAGATTTTAGACAGATTTGGGTCATTATATTAAACTTATCTTTTAGTTTTAACTCTGGGTTAATTAGTTTGACACTTACCATATCACTTTGTATTTTTATATTATATAATTAATAAGCATACTATATACCTCCAAGAGACCCCCAAGTGGTCCATTAATGATAAAACTATCATGATAAAAGTCCTTTGGCTGAGCCTTATATTTTTAGAATTTAATACCAATTAATAATATAATATTTGTTTTAAAAACTCTTTTATGTCAATTTTGACACTATTTTGTATGTTATTAATAATATAATATTTTTTATAATATTTTTTTTTTGAAAATCATAACAACATTATTACTTTGAAAAAAGTTAATTAAATAAATCCTAACATGTCATATTAACCTATAAAATTATTTTAATTCATTAAAAGTCTCAAATTATATTTATTTGGATATTTATAATATAAATTATTTTAATATTTCACTAATAAGGTAATTACTACATCATCATTTGTCATAAATAAATTAAATTATTTAATGTCTAAAAATGATAAATATAATAACATTATGTAGGAAATATTTTTATATTTTTAATGAATATTTATAGTCTAAAATATAACATATATAACCCACTGTAAAAATTGTTTTTCTAAAAGATATATGCTAATGTCATTTTTGTACTTACTTTAACTTAATTAATATAAAGTGTCATTATCACTTAAAAGTGCATCCATTGTCACACCCTGAATTTTTTATTAATTTTTATTTATTTAATCCTTGGCTCTGGGTTCTCGCGCCAAGGTCCGAGCCAGATCCTGGATTAAAATTTTTGTCGTTTAATATTTTTAACGGGTTTAGATCCTGTGCGCAGTCACCGCACGATAGGCGGTAGCCGCACGATCGCCCCAGGTGCTTGTACGGGTGTCGAAGCGGGCTGCGCTGAGGCGCGAAATTTGCGTGCGCGTTTTTTTTAAGTCATGAGATGAGCGCACGGGTACCTGGTTTCCAGAATTTGATAATTAATTGGATTATGGTTAAAAAAAGGGTTTTAATAATAATAATAATATGTTATTATCATTATTATTGGGATTATTATTATTCTTTATATTATTATTACTATTATTATTATTATTATTAGTTTTATTATTATAACTATTTTTATTTTATTAGAATGGAAAAAATAAGAATATAAAAGAAAAGTGAAACCCTAGATCTACCTAAGCCGCACCCCACATTCCCCTCTTCCCCTACCCGTGGCGCACCCCCACTATGCGAACCCTTCCCCTTTGTTGCGAACCACCGCCCTTCCCTCGCTCTACTCCTTCCTCACCAGCGCGCTCCAGCCGCTCCTCCAGACTCCGCACTCGCCCCCTTCGCCCGTCCCGCACGCTGCCTACGCAACTCCCCACAGACCCTCGCCCTACCCTTGCCGCTACCTCCTCTGTGCCGCCTTCCCCGTCTGGTCGCCAGCCTCTCTCCGCACTACACCAGACCCCCAGCCTTATTGTCCGTCTTTTTCCCTCTCCCTCAATCCATCGCACCATCCCAGTGCCCCATCCGCACCCTTGCCCTCCGAGCTCGCCAGGTCTTGCCTACTGCTCTTCCCGCACGCCCTGGTCTGCTTTCCCTGCACAACCACTCTCCGGCCAGATCCTCGTCGCAGCACACACCGCCGCCTCCCATGGCCTCTTCAGTCGGTGCCTCAACCTCTCCCTCTTGCAGCGCCCACCTACCCAGAACTGTCCGACCTTCCTGTGCACCATCTATTACCCGACTTCACCTCACCTGTGACCTCCCCCTGCTGCGGGCGCCACCTCCCCCTTTCCAGAATCTCTCCGGCCGATCTCCGTGGTGCGACCTGAAACCCCCCCTTGCGGGTACGACTCCATTTATGGCGACCGTGACCTCACCGGTGCCCATCTCTTCTAGCGGAGAATCCCCATTCGGTAGTAATTTTTCTGCTTCTCAATTTGATTTTATTCTACCTCTTAGGCTTCTTTTTTTAGGGCCGATTCCTATGTTTTGCTTAGGGTTGATCTTAATATCTTTGAGCGTTGTGTGTTTATAGTTTCACATTGGAATTCCAGAAGTTTCGTTATTCTTGAGTTAGGATTTCTTTGCATATTCCTCTTTAAATTAAGTTTACATTGATTACTTGAAGTTCGCACCACTAGGGTTTTTAGATATGCGTTTTTTTTGTTAAATTAATTATATAATGTGGAAATTTTTGGTTTTCCTTTTTTGGCTAATCATTTTATCCATTTAATTGTTTTGACATGTTTTGTCATTTATTTGGTTTGGTGCAAATTTTAGTTTGTGTTTGACACTTGGTGCATTGTTTTATGTGAAATAGGTAAGTTTTGTTGGAAACCAGATTTGTTCAGTTTAATATCTTTTTATGAAATTGTGTAATTAGTTTATTCGACTTTTCAAGTCATGTGTTTTATGTTAGGTTATGTTGGGGATCGGTGGTTGGTCATCAAAGAGGTTTTGAAGGGGGTTTTTGGGTGTGTAAAGCTGTGAGTTATGTTTTGGAAATTGTGTTATAAATTTTTTAAGTGGTTTATTAAATAGTGTAGATGGTGTGCACTATGTTTTAAAAACATTTCGAGGTAGTTCCTTTGTGCTGGTTCGTTTGAATTGTTTTGAGTCCGCGTTTATGCGTTTTAGTTGTGTGGTTGTTGCAGCGTGTCGGCGAGGAAGACCCGCGATACTTCGGTCGTCGTCTTGCGTGAGTTTGTGCATCTATGTGAGGCGTGACGTTCCATTATGTTTGGACAGCGAGTCGAGGTAGGTCCCCCACTGCACTCACCTTTAAATTTAGAATTTATTAATTTCTTGATGTTTTATTAATTTTAATGAATGAGAAATAATATTAGAAAATAAAATTTTAAATGGTTATTTAGTGGGAAATGAGCCCTTTATTTTATAACAAACACTTGAAAAATTTCCTTGATGAGTGGACAACTAGTATTGAAAGAATGCATGTTTTTCCTTTAAAAATAATTCACAGAATTTCAATTGTACTTCTAGTTTTAAAGATAAGTGATTTATTTTGAACAAGTGTTTTGGGTTTTCTCAAGAAATTAGGTTTTGTTTTAAATTTTGTGAAGGCTCGTTTGGAACTTTAATAGAATAAATTATTTTGGAAAACCCATTCAGGGGTGATCTTTTGTGTGCGTTGATTGTTTGAGCTGTATGTGATTTTTGTGCATCATGACTGATTGATTTACATTGTGGATGCACCCCTTTTTATTGTATGTGTTGACATGGGAACCTGGCATATTGAGTGAATTTTCGGAGAACGATTACTGCACTAGTTTATAATATGCACTAGCTAGTGTCCCCATAGCAGGGGAATACTGAGTTATTGCTGCTATGGGGATTGGTCCCCTCGGTTAGGCCATGAAGGGCTATTTCGGGTAGTAGTATGGGCGTTATGACGTCATCGAGTTAGACATGCCTTCAGGATGAGTCAGATGTATAGTATGTTCTGGATTGTTCACGATCTCCTAGGTTCGAACCATGTTTCTTTTTGTGTTTATTTGTATGTGGTGGATGGTTGAGAGGTCTAGTTCAGTTGCTGACCCATGTGTTTCACTTTTTCCATTGCCCTTGGTGTTTTTTGTGTGTTGTGTGTGATTTTTCCTTTTGACTAATAACTAAAGTTTGGATCTCTAAATTGTTCACAAAATGTCTTAAAATGCAATGCACCTATTTCATTCAACATTTAACTTGTTCTAAATTAAAAAGGGAAATGGACTGTTACTTGTTTTAAAAATGAAAGTGTGTGTGTGAAAAACCATATTTTATATAATTTAGTGCAAACTTGGAGTTGATAAATTCTTTGTTTAATGGTATGTGCTTTGGGAATAGAATTAGTCGGGACTACCTATTGAGTTTTAATACTCACGCCTATAGTTTTATCTTTTTTTTAGTTCTGTTGCGGGTTCGAGCTTTAGTTGTTTACCTTGAGCGAAGTTTGTCGTGGTATTGGAGAGTGACCCACAGGGTCACATGGAGTTTTGGTCGTGGTCAGGTTAGTAGTGTTTTTTGTTGTTATTTGTTTATTCGTTTTTTCTCTTTTTATTTTCCACTGTTTAGTTTATTTTCCTTTGGTCCAAATCATTCCCACCTGCTTAATTTTGATGCCCGGTACTAGTTTTCAGCCCATGGGGATTGGGAACGCTCCTCAGGCCATGTCGTGGGCAGGCTCGGGTGACCGGTTCAGGGTCGACCCGGGTTGGTTCGTGACAAAATGGTATCAGAGGTGGCACTTGTTATTTAGGATGTCTAGTAGATAGAGATTATGATTTTTGGGACTCGAGAGGTAGGTACGGGAAGGACGTCTTGAACCCTCGCCGGTTCTTCACCACGAGTCGTCAGGGATAGTTTGGAAATTGAGTCGTTTTTTCGTTCTGGTTTGTTTTGGATTGAGGGATGACAATAGACGTAAACCGATCTTACATCGTGATCTCACATGGAGTAGTGACCCATGTGGAGTCCGGGTACACAGTTTGAATTCCTCCTAGTTGTTGATGCTTACATGGGGCATGGCCCACTACCATGTCACCAGGTTACGTGTGACCGCTATTCCTTCACTCCGATGGTTTGATGCAAGTTGAGTGTCGTTTTCGTTCAGGTTGGTGTAAGTGCATTTTTTGAAATGAAAAAAAGGGTTTTTGAAAATGGGACTATTTTATTTTAAATGACTTTAAATTTATGAAATGGGTTTTAGAAATGAAAGTCGTTGGTTTGGAAAACCTTTGTTTGCATGGAAAGTGGTTGAGAATGGTTTGGGTTGAAACCTCAGGTACTCCTTATGAACGTTTTCACATGTGAGAGGATGCGTGGAAAGTGTGTGTTGGTGCGTACGAATGAAAGTGGATGAAAACATGTGCAACAGTTCACAGGATTACCTGGGCGTATTTGAAATTCAAGGCTTGACCTTGATTTCTAAATTGGATTTTAAAGAGGAAAATGGTTTTGGAAAGTGATTTTGGTTTGAAAATTGGATTTGGTATTTGGAAAGTGGTCTTGAAAGAAACCGGTTTTGAAAAAAAGGGGTAGTTTTGGAATCTAAAATGGAACGGGAATTTTGGAAGAGGAATTTTTGAGTTTTGTTTGTATTTTCTTGATTATTTTGAGCTGGTTGTTTTGGATGAGGGCATTTTATTTGATGTTTATTCGATTGATATCAGTTTTGGCTTGGTGTTATATATGTTGTTCAGAAATGCCGCCCAGAAAGGTCCCCAGATTTTTTATGAGTCATGCCCAGTTTTTTGTCTTTCTCAGACATTGTCTTTCCTTCATGGTGATTGGAGTCTATTAGAGACAGTGGAGTGTCTTGAAGAGGTCGAGCACGTCTTCAGGGTATTGGGAACTCCCGAAGCTGTTAGAGTGCTTGTTGTTTTGGGTCTGTTTGAAGGTCCAGCTCTGGAAAAGTAAGAGTTGTTCACCCTCCATTAATACAAGTCGGGATGATGTGGTATGTCTTTAAAGGCGTCTTCGTTCAATGGTTTATACTTGTGGAGGTGAAGATGAAGAAAATGGAAGAGATCATGTGTGTTCAACATGGACAGAAGATGGTGAAAGCGTATGTTAGCCATTTCAAGGATCTGGTGTCTCTTTTTTCGGGGGTAGTGTCGCAGGACTGGATGAAGACTTCTCCCTTAATCAGGGGTCTTCGACCAGAGATCAAGGAGTGAGTCCTCCCTTTTTGGGAGCATCACTTCTGAGAAGTTGGTGCATGAGGTGTTCTTAGCTGAGTTGGTCCCCGGAGTGCAAACGGTTGACAGTCCACCGTATCCAATTGCCCGTGAAGGTCCCCCATATGGAGAGCAGAGTGTGTTAGAGGGATCTGTTTCTAAAGAGTCCTCTGTAGTGGTTCTAGTTTCCAGTTCATTGGACCGTTCAGTGGTGTGCCACCAGTGTGGCCGATTCGGGCACGTGAAGTCGTCATGTCGCATCCCTTCGAAGACGTGTCATCATTGCAGATGTCTGGGTCATCTAGAGAAGTTTTTCAGAATGCATCGCCAAAAGATGAAATTGTGACTGAGAGATTCTAGTGCCTGACTGTGAGGCAAAATATGCTTCAGCTATCAGAACCCCAGCCACAGATCTTGGGGTGAAGCTCGCGCACAGTCAGTACTTTCTAGAGGTGTGAAGCCTTGGTCCAGGTTTTGTGTTCCGTGTTGGTGAGGGAACATTTAACGTCTTTTCACCCTTTCTTTTTCTGTTTTTAATGTTTTGACGTCATTGTAAGTTCATTGCTTCATTATGGAGTTATAATAGACACGTTCTGTTGTAATCCGACAGTTTTGTTTGTCATCTTATGGTTTTCTGAATCATGTGTTTTCTTAAATGTATGTTTGACCCTTGTATATGTTGTTCCTGGTTTGGTGGAATTAGTTTGGAGATGTAAGTGCCTGCAGAGGAGTCAAGGCTTGTGGTTATACTCAAGTTCACTATTTGGGGTTATGTACTTCTTAGAGGTTTTTCTCCTAGTGTTGGGAGTGTTTTGTCTGGGTCGATAGATCTAGGTTTTAGTGGAGGTGTTGTTCGCTCGTGATTTAGAACATAGTTTGGATCGATTGGGAGTTCCCTTGTCGACCCCACTTTCTAGGGTAGTATGTTTGAGTGTTAAAATTTCCGCACTCGTTGAGATCTTGTGGTGGGGAGAACCCTCTCGTGTTCTCCTGCTCTCTTGTATTGTGGATTCTTTTGGTCTCAGTCAGGAATGGATTCTTGTTTTATCTATTGTTTGGTCGGATGAATTTATGGGGAAAGAAAGTGTTTGTGGTGGAGAGAATTGTCACAAACTGACTTTTTTATTAATTTTTATTTATTTAATCCTTGGCTTCGGGTTCTCGCGCCAAGGTCCGGGCCAGATCCTAGTTTAAAATTTTTGTCGTTTAATATTTTTAGCAGGTTTAGATCCTGTGCGCAGTCACCGCACGATAGGCGGTAGCCGCAAAATCGCCCCATGTGGTTGTGCGGGTGCCGAAGCGGGCTGCGCTGAGGCACGCAATTTGCGTGCGCATTTTTTTTAAGTCGTGAGATGAGAGCACGAGTACCTGGTTTCCAGAATTTGATAATTAATTGGATTATGGTTAAAAAAAGGGTTTTAATAATAATAATATTATGTTATTATCATTATTATTGGGATTATTATTATTCTTTATATTATTGTTATTATTATTCTTATTAGTTTTATTATTATAACTATTGTTATTTTATTAGAAAGGAAAAAAAAGAAAAAAAAGAAAAGTGAAACCCTAGATCTACCTATGCCGCACCCCACATTCCCCACTTCCCCTACCCGTGGTGCACCCCCACTATGAGAACCCTTCCCCTTCGTTGCGAACCACATCCCTTCCCTCACCCCACTCCCTACTCACCAGCGCGCTCCAGCCGCTCTTCTATAGTCCGCACTCGCCCCCTTCGGTCGTCCCGCACGCTGCCTGCGCAACTCCCTACAGACCCTCGCCCTGCCCTTGCCGCTCGCTCCTTTGCGCCCCCTTCCCCGTCCGGCCACCAACCTCGCTCCGTGCTGCACCTGACCCCCAGCCTTATTATCCGCCTTTGTCCCTCACCCTTAAGTTGTCGCACCGGCCCAACGCCCCAGCCGCACCCCTGCCCTCCAAGCTCGCCAGGTCTTTCCAGCCGCTCTTCCTGCACCCCCTGGCCTGCTTTCCCTGCACCACCACTCTCCGGCCAGAACCCCGTCGCAGTGCACACCACCGCCTCCCCTGGCCTCTCCAGTCGGTGCCTCGACCTCCCCCTCTTGCAGCACCCTCCTACCCAGAACTGTCTGACCTTCCCGCGCACCATCTATTATTTTGATTCACCTCACACGTGACCTCCCCCTGCTGCGGGTGCCACCTCCCCCTTGCCAGAATCTCTACGGCCAACCTCCGTGGTGCGACCTGAAACCCCCCCTGCGGGTACGACTCCATTTTCGGCGACCGTGACCTCTCCGGTGCCCATCTCTTCCGGCGGCGAATCCCTATTCTGTAGTTATTTTTCTCCTTCTCAATATGATGTTATTCTACCTCTTAGGATTCTTTTTTTATTGTCGATTCCTATGTTTTTCTTAGGGTTGATCTTAATATCTTTGAGCATTGTGTGTTTGTAGTTTCACATTGGAATTCCGGAAGTTTCATTATTCTTGAGGTAGGATCTCTTTGCTTATTCCTCTTTAAAATAAGTTTACATTGATTACTTGATGTTTTCACCCCTAGGGTTTTTAAATTTGAGTTTTTGTTGTTAAATAAATTATATAATGTAGAAATTGTTGGTTTTCCTTTTTTTGGTTAATCTTTTTATCCGTTTAATTGTTTTGACGTGTTATGTCATTTATTTGGTTTGGTGAAAAATTTAGTTTTTGTTTGATACTTGGTGCCTTGTTTTATGTGAAATAGGTATGTTTTGCTGGAAACCAGATTTGTTCTATTTAATATCTTTTCATGAAATTGTGAAATTAGTTTATTAGACTTTTCAAGTCATGTGTTTTATCTTCGGTTATGTTGGGGATCTGTGGTTGGTCATCAAAGAGGTTTTGAAGGGGGTTTTTGGGTGTGTAAAGCTATGAGTTACCTTTTGGAAATTGTGTTATAAAATTTTAAGTGGTTTATTAAATAGTGCATATGGTGCGCACTGTGTTTTAAAAACATGTCGAGGCATTTCCTTTGTGCTGGTTTGTTTGAATTGTTTTGAGTCCGCGTTTATGCGTTTTAGTTGTGTGTTTGTTGCAGTGTGTCAGCGAGGAAGACCTGTGGTACTTCGGTCGTCGTCTTGCGCGAGTTTGTGCGTCTGTGCAAGGCGTGACGTGCATTTATGATTGGACAGCGAGTCGAGGTAGGTCCCCCACTGCACTCACCTTTAAATTTAGAATTTATTAATAGCTTGATGTTTTATTAATTTTAATGAATGAGAAATAATATTAGATAATAAAATTTTAAATGATTATTTAGTGTGAAATGAGATGTTTATTTTATACCGAACACTTGAAACATTTCCTTGACGAGTGGAAAACCAGTATTAAAAGAATTCCTATTTGGCCTTTAAACATAATTCACGGAATTTCAAATGTACTTCTAGATTTAAAGATAAGTGATTTCTTCTGAACAAGTGTTTTGGGTTTTCTCAAGAAATGAGGTATTGTTCTAAAATTTGTGTAGGCCCGTTTGGAACTTTAATAGAATAAATTATTTTGGAAAACCCATTCAGGGGTGATCTTTTGTGTGCGTTGATTACATGAGCTGTATGTGATGTTTTTGCATCGTGACTGATTGATTTACATTGTGGACGCACCCCTTTTCATTTTATGTGTTGACATGGGAACCTGGAATATTGAGTGAATTTTCTGAGAATGATTGATGCACTAGTTTAGAATACGCACTGGCTAGTGGCCCCATAGTAGGGGAATACTGAGTTATTGCTGCTATGGGGATTGGGCCCCTCGGTTAGGCCATGCAGGGCTATGTCGGGTAGTAGTATGGGTGTTATGACGTCATGGAGTTAGGGAATGCCTTCAGGATGAGTCATATGTATAGTATGTTCTGGATTTTCCACGATCTCCTAGGTTCGACCCATGTTTCTTTTTGTGTTTATTTGTATGAGGTGGACGGTTGAGAGGTCTAGTTCCGTTGCTGACCCATGTGTGCCACTTTTTCCATTTCCCTTGGTGTTTGTTGTGTGTTGTGTGTGATTTTTCCATTTGACTAACAACTAAAGTTTGGATTTCTAAATTGTTCACAAAATGTCTTAAAATGAAATGCACTTATTTCATTCAACATTTAACTTGTTCAAAATTAAAAAGGGCAATGGACTATTACTTTTTTTTAAAATGAAATTGTGTGTGTGAAAAACCATATTTTATATAATTTAGTGCAAACTTGGAGTTGATAAATTCTTTATTTAATGTTATGTGCTTTCGGAATAGAATTAGTCTGACCTACCTACTGAGTTTTAATACTCACGCCTATAGTTTTCTCTTGTTTTTAGTTCTGTTGCAGGTTCCAGCTTCAGTTGTTTACCTTGAGCGACATTTGTCGTGGTATTGGAGAGTGACCCACAGGGTCACATGGAGTTTTGGTCGTGGTCAAGTTAGTAGTGTTGTTGGTTGTTCTTTGTTTATTCGTTTTTGTTCTATTTATTTTCGGCTGTTTAGATTATTTTCCATTGGGCCAAATCGTTCCCACCTACTTAATTTTGATGCCCGGCACTAGTTGCCAGCCCGTGGGGATCGGGAACGCCCCTCGGGCCATGTCGTGGGCCGGCTCGGGTGAGCGGTTTAGGGTCGACCCGGGTTGGTTCGTGACATCCATGGGGTCCCAAAATTGACCCAAAGATGCCTGTGGTCCGACATGTATCAAAAACTATGGTTAGGACACATTTTAGTGTAAATTAATATTATTATAATATTATTTTTTTATCCTTATTTACTGGATTTACACTTTAACCATGGTAAATAAAATATTCACCGAAGTAATTATTCAAAATGTATAAAAATAAGAGTCACATATTAACACAATTTGGACATCCTAATTCCAAATATGGAGTCCATTTTTCCAAATTCAAAACACAGAAGTGGCAGAAAATAATTTAAAATTAATTCCCGCTGTCAAAACAAAAGGCGTGTTTTTAAGTGATAATAACTATCAAAATATTGACACTTGTTTATGTCCGTTTTGAATGTGAAATTATGTCCAATGAAAAAAATTGTATTAAATGGTAAAACTATATTCTAAAAATACTTTAAAACAACTCAGATTCATAATTTATCACTATTAATTATTTTGATTAAAAAAGTTGTTTTTAATAAAAAATTAGTAATTTTCACTATTCATCAAAATATGAAAGTTATCCGAAAAGTACCAAAATTTCACCCTAGGATAATTTCAATTTTATGAATCAAAGAATGAAGTCCATTTTGAAAGTTAAAATGTATAAAATTTCAAAAAGTGGGTATTACTATTCATAACGAATAGTTTTATTAGTTGTGGTGTGTGATTGAACTTGAAGTTGCATACAACACACACTACTGTATTATTCAGCGAGAAGCGTATAGTGGAAGCTTGGAGAGATACACAAGCGAAGAAGAAAGCGAATATTACTCTTTGTGAAACCTCAACATAGAATTATTAAAAAAGGGGTAATATAAAGTCATAATTAAGTCATATTTTATATTATATGTAATGATATTTTTCTTTGATAAATTTTAAAAAAATTATTATACATGAGGATTTTATGAGTACAAAGATACTCAAAACACAAGGTAATGGAAAATTCACCTCCCATTTATTTCTGTCAGATACATGCCTTATTCACTACTCCCTTCTTTTGTTTGGTGTATGTAATGAATGTAAATGTATTATGTTTATATTATAATTAAATTTAGGGGTATTTAAATATCCATATTATTAAATTTATTTCATGGGGTTTATGTTTCAAACATTACTGAATCAGTAAGATAGTTTTGTCTCAATTTTCCTTATTTAAGGTTTTTTTAAAAGGTTAGGGCCGAAGCCTCAATTTATTATTTAAAGCAAATACCTATTTATACTGGGTAGAGGGTGACCCATTACATAGCCCAAAGGCCCTAGGCCAAGTGGCCTGAATACAAGGCTTGAAAGCCCTTTTTTTTACATGGAAATTGAGATCCTATGTTACCATGTAGTAAAAGTTTATTGAGATATTCTCATCATTTGTTTTTTTATTATGATTCCATTGATGAAATAAGGTGATACATATCTCAAGAACATTCATGAGATCCCTTATACTCTATTATTTAATGATATATTCTTGTATTGGTACCATTATTCCACACATTGGTACACAAAATTTATAAAAATGTGTTTTATAAATGCCTGACTTTATGCTCTCTTCGTTCAAAATTTTTGATTCCATCAAAACCATGATTTCTAAAAAGGGTTTCCAAGAATATTTCACCATTATCCTATAACCTTTGAAATAAAATTTTACCATTTTTTATTTTATCAATATCTTAAAATCATATTCTTTTCTCTTTCCAAACAAGGCATTCTTATGATCTTTTTACCATGAAAACGGAATGTTATTTTCACCTCGAACGACATGTACATATTTACCTGCCATCATTTATTTGAAGCCTCATTTTCTTTTTTAAATGGATAATTTTGAAGAGAATGTTTTTAAAATTAATTTTCAAGTATAATGAGTTTCAAAAAAATTTCAATATTCTTTTATATGTTTTCATGGAAAATTGTATTCATAATTGTTTCAAGACCTGTTTATATGTTTTCGATGTATATATAAAGAAATATTTTTTAATAAATTTTGAAGCTTATTTCATATAATTTCAATTATAGAGGTTTTATAAACATTATAATGGTTTATTTTTAAATTTTCAATGTTCTTTGCAATAAAAAACCAGTATACAACTCAATGTACTAAGAGGAAATCTCCTGAAGAGGATCGGGAAGGTGGTATGAGTATTGGTTACATTTCTAATAATGAAGTGACTATAGATGAAATGTAAAAGGAAAGAGGTGTTATGATGATGTATCCTTTTTAATGGATTAAGGATGAAGTAATAGATGTTTTATGTATTTAAATTCATTAATTATGAAGGGTGAAATATATAAGTATTATCATTTTATGTTTTTCGTTACGAATTTTCAAGACCACATTGAATGGTTCTAATGGAATTGAAAAGTGATATAATGGCAAGGTGATTACCATGGAAAACACATCATTAAGGGAAAGATAACCTTTAATATTTTCTTTATATTATTATAATGTATTTTGGATAAATATATGTGGGATATGAACATGTAAAGTGGACGGTACTAATTATCTTGGAACTAATTAATGTCTTGTTGACATGTAGTTTATGCTATCATGGATGATGTTTCCAACATTTTTAGATTTATGGAATAAATCTAATATACATTGAAAAATAAAGCAGTCATGTTTTCAATAAGTATTTATGGTAATTCATGTTATTACCATGTTTCAAGAAAATATATGATGTTGTTATTCACTTGTTTGGACTGTATCCACCAAAATCTACTTTTTAATATATGGGGGGAATGAATGTTAAGATGATTTAGTGACTCTCTTTGTAATGTGTTAGATTTTCATTTTTCATAAGGGTTATAAGGTTAAACTTTCATGAAAAGTTAATATTAAAATTAAGAGGATGTATTTATTTATTGAGATTGTATTAAGAAACTCTGTTAACAGGATATTTAGCGATTAACAACATTTAATGGATGTCAATCTATTTTTGGAAATTATATTAGTGTGGTTACGAAAAGGACATCACGTATGTCAGTGAAAACCAATCATGTAATGCAAGACCATGGGGACTTGATACCATGAACAAATGATGATAAGGGTTTAACACCTTCCTCAAGCCTACACGATTTTCCGGTTAATGTATAATTTTGTTTGATGAATAAATATTATTGAGGAATAAGTATTGTTACTTTTTATGTTTATAAATTTTGGAATATTTATTTTTATTATACAAATGGTTATCATTTTCATTCCTTTAAGTGAATTAATATATGATGAAAGTGAATTTTATTACTTTAGGCATCAAAGTTAATTTATGATCATTCATTTCTAGAAGTAATAAATTAATTAGAAATTGGTAAAATCACAACCAAGAAAAGAAACTTTAGAAATATATCATTTAAAAATATTTCCTTATATTCTCATTCAATAAAATAATTACTAAATATTAGGATAATGACCAATATAATCTTTGGTCATAATACCTAATATTTTTGAACGAATGGTCTTTTAAATCATCATAGATTTGTGACATTGTGGAACTCATCATTTCTTTGATCATTCAATTTTTTATGATTGATGTACTAAATCACTCCCTATAACTATTTATTCTTTTCATCCATCACCAATATTAACTCCCAACCTATGTTTTCCTACATGGAAACCGAGTTATATGTTACTTTGGGTAACCGTTATGGGTCCATGTTTCCCTTTTTAAGGGAGGTTTTAGTATCCACTTTTGTGATGTGGGTTTCTGTGAATGAATATTTCAAGTATTAACCCTTTTATAACCCATAAAAATTTGAGGAAAAAACCATTTTAAGGGGGTAGAATTTAACACCACAAGATTTTGTGAATTATTTGTTTTCTAATTAATATAACATTTTTGATATTTTTTATTTAAGTTGACAATGAAGATAATTTATTTATATTAATGAACTATGTTGGATTCCATTATATGAAGCACCAAGTAAATAGTTCACAAATCACAATATAAAATTTACTTGGATTGACATGGAACACCAATGTTATCTTATGCTCAATTCAATGATAAGTTTCCTTAATGGTTTTCCTAATATTCATGTCCACATTTTACTAAACAATATTATATCTTTAAAATTTTATTACTTAATATAATAAGATACAACCTACCATTTAAATTAACATTTATTATTATTATTAAATAATTTATAAAAATAGATGGTTTCAAAAAATATAATATGAATTTATATGTTTTTAATTAATTATAAATGAATATAAAAACTATTTGAATGTAAAAAGAATTATTTTTTTATAGTCACAAAGCTCTTTTAAATTAATAAATTAAATTAATTATAATTATAGAGTGATATTAAAGTTATATATATGTTGTATATTAATTATTTTTTTGATATTCATTCAATATATTTTATGGAAAAAAATATGAACAAACCAAATTTGATGCTTAAAAACATAAGTTTTTATAAATGTATTTTACCTCATTTTAATAGATAAACCATTTTAAATCCAAATTTTGGAACTTATATAGAATTAATATGTAAAAAATAACCTAATATTTTTAATAAAAAAATAAAATTTACATGAGGATAATTTTTTGATATTTTCCTATAAGGTTTTATTTTTTATTAAATAGTTAATAATACTGAATTTTAGTTCAAAACTGCCTTTTCATCTATTTTATTTATAAGGTTAAATTATATTTTAAATTGTTTTAAATGTTTAATTATATAATATTATTATAAATAAATATAATTTAGGTTATTTAGATCAATTTTACTTTGAAATTATTTTTAAAACGTAGAAAACAATTGAATATTTTTACTTTAAAAACCACCATTGTCAACCCGACTGCGGGATTAATTTTAAATTAATTTATCCCAATTTTGTGACTATAATTTAGAAAAATGTAATGAATATTTGGAATCATAATAATTTATATTATCTAAAAATTTCAACATAGTTTTTTTTTCAAAAATGATAGTGAAAGTAATTAAAATTAATTACATCAAATAAGATAAAATAAAGCTTAACTAATGTTTAAACCTTAAATTTAAGACCCAATATGACTTATAGACTTATAAAGAACCCATTTTACTTCCATGATTCTGAAATTAACCTTCAATTATTTATTTTGGATGGTTTTTATGTCTTTTTTAAGTTAAATAATGTGGGTATACCAAATTTGTTTTTCAAAAATTCTGAGTGTGTCATTTCCCTTCCCTATAAAAGGCCACCAACTCTTCATGTTATTCACAACTCTCAACCAACTTAGTTTTGGCCAAGATCTTTCCAATAAACTTAAAAAATACATATATTCCTCAAATTCTCCCTTTTGGAATGAATAAACCCAAGGAATCCTTTTGGAATAATCCTAATGGAATTACCCGATTAAGAGGTAATGTCTTTTCTCAAGATCCTTTCTTTTATTTTATTATTAACCCCTTGCACTATTTTTATTAAATTATGGAATAATAAAAACAGTATCCTCCAAATAATAGTATTTTTTATAATATTTTTTCTACCTAAACTTACACACACCTCCATCTAATGGGTAATGAACATACTATTTATGTGTATGGAGAACTACCACCTCACTAAACGATGATTATTCAATTTTCATTTATCACCTCTCATGGAGGAATAAATGATATAAAATATATTTATATATGTAATATATTATATTTATTATGTATTTAATCTTATATATTCTTTCTAAAACACCTATCTTTTTACATTCTATTTAGTGTAAATACGATTATCTTATTTGAGGAAGTGTGGACTACCGACCCCTTAAAGTAATGAGATTCATTCAAACACTACATGGAATGAATTAAGGATGTTTTAGTGAATGTATATGATATATATAAAATTATAATTATAATTTAATGATATTTTATACATATATGTCATTTTATTTATTTCATTTAATGTGAAAATAACAATAGAAACAATATTCATGCATACTTATGGAATACTATCTCCATGAACGGTGTATTTCATTTCATACTTCTATATTCCATGAATTATTATAATAAAAAAAATACTGAATATAATATCATTTAAATCATGGTTTATATTTTTTAAATCAATATATAATTATAAGGAACAAATATATAACAAATTAAGTCGCACGCGAAGAACAAAGAGAATATTACCCGAAGTGATACCTTAACAAATAATTATTAACAAGAAAGTAATATAATGTAATAGTCATACCATATATGATATTACATGTAATAATATGGTTCTTTTATAGATTTATAATTAATATATATTTATTATACATGAGTTTTTTCTGAGTAGGATGTGATTAAAGACACATGGTAAGGGAAAATTCGTCTTATATTTATTTCTGTGAGATACATACCTTATTCACCACTCACATATTTTGTGTGTTGTATATACTACCGATGAATGTATTATATGTCTCTAATGATGAAATTTATGTGTATTTAAATATCCATTTTATGAAAATTATTTAATGGGGTTTATGTTTCAAAAGATACCAAATCAGTAAGATTGTTTTCTCTCAATTTTCATTCATTCAAACTTATATTTTTTTATACACCTAAATTAATTTTCAAGGTGTATATACTTAAATTTTACATGTTATTTCATAAATATACTTATTTTAATGATATTTTATGCTTCATTTTATTTTCTTTTCCTACATGGATATTGTTATCCTACGTTACCATATAGTAATAATTTAATGAAACAATCTCATCATTTTTTTCTATTATGATTGCGTTGAGAAAATCTTGAGATCTATATCTCAAGAAATATCTTGATTATACTTAAAATATATTATTTCATGAAATATTAATGTATTGGTACCATTATTCAAATATTTTATATATATGATAGTTAAGAATGTGTTTTTAAGAAATCCTGCATGTACACTCTCTTTGTTCTGAAATTTTTGTTCCATCAAAACCTTGTTTTCTAAAGTGGGTTTTCAAGAATATTGTACCATTATCCAATGAAATTTAAAAAATATTTTTACCATTTATTTATTTTACCATTATATCTAAAGAAATATTCTTACTTCTCTCAAAATAATTAATTTTTCTAACCTTTTTACCGTGCAAAGGTATGATCTTTTTACCTCGTATGGTGGGTATATATTTACCTGTTTTCATTTCCTTGAAGATTACATTTCATTTTTAAATAGATAATTTTTAGGAATACTTTTTTAAAATTATTTTTCAAGGAAATTTTTTTTCATAATTTTTTCAAGATTCTTTTATTTATTTTCATGGAAATCTATTTAAAAAATTTTTAAGACTTATTTATATTCTTTTGAATTATTTTTAAAGAAATGGTTTAGAAAACATTTTCATGATTATTTAATATGTTTTCATGTAAAATGGTCTTCAAGTAATTTTCAAGATTTCTTTATAAGTATTAAAAGTGTTTTCATGGAATTTTTTATTTATGGGTTTTGGAGGTTGTTTTATATGATTTCAAGTATTATTTATATGTTTACAATGTATTATCAAAGAAAATGATTTTAAAATGGGTTTATGTGTTAAAAATACTTTTTTAAAGGAGAAAAGATATTTTCCTCCTAGAAATTTTTTGAAATATATTTCCATATTATTTACCATATAAGATGAAATTGTTGATGCTACTCATGGCCCTATTGGAAATGATATAAAGGTTCCATTTATATTTTTTCTAGTAATGGCTTATTCTTAATGCCATGGTCTTTGTGAAACCTATTCCTATTTGAGAGTTTAAATTTTTATGAAATATGTTTCTCTTTTATGGGTTATGTTTTTGATGAAATGATTATGAAAATTATATCGTTTTCCAAAGGTTATTATTTTTTTATATATTTATGATACTTGTTTCATTTAATTGGTTAAGAAATGATTGTTTATTATTTTTTGGAACATGTATGTATGATTTCATTATTATATGAGTGAGACCTATATATTCCTATAATTCATTGGGTAAAGATTAATATCTCAAGAGATAGACATGATAGGAATAAGAAATGAACTCAATTTATTATTACAGGGCTAGAATGTAAAATGAACATGATTTGGTATTATAGGGCTAGAATGGGTAATGAAGTTGGTTTAGTATTACAGGGTTGTAATGCTGAGTGAACACAGTTTAGTAATATATGGATGGATTGAGGTGTCAACCCAATTCAGTAAAAGACTTTTTTCCACTAATATTTTCTTATTAGAAATGCCTTGATTACCGTGGGAATAATTATATATGCTTGTTTTCCTTCAATAATTACATTGTTTATTCTTATGTTTAGATTTCATGTCTTATGTAATTTATTTACTTATGATTCATTTCTTATGAACTGCAATGATTTATTTCATGATTCATGTTTATGATATTTGATATGCATGGTATGATCTTTTACTTTAATTATCATGTTCTAATACCCTTATACTCCGGATTATACTTACATATATCCCTTGTTTAGCCTTCCTAAGCATCTGAGATCACCGTTTTTATCTTTAATTACCCTAGGTTATGAATATATCTATTATATTTTACATTTCAAATATGGGTGTTAGTCCAGGAGAACTTAGTAAGAGATAATGTTTTTCGATGATGTACAAGTGTTTACGTTTCGATGTATCCAAGGGAACTAAACTAATACGGTCTTTGAGAATCTATTTGTATAATGTTTTAAGTACTAAGAAAATGTTATGTAATGTTATTTTATGAAACAAGATCTTCTTTATAGACTCAGTCATTAGACATGGGTGTGGAAACCAAATAACAATGGTAGAATAACAAAATTTCATTCTAGAATAATCGACATCAGAATATATGAAATTATAAGTTGATAAATCCATGAAGGGATTATTAATATAATTGGTAAAATATCAATATACACTCAAACAATTGAGGGTAATGAATGAAATACAATAATAAAAAAACCCAACCAAAATAATTGTTTAATCACTAAATAATAATGAATATACATGAGCATTCTGGGAATTTTAATGGAATTCATTGTCAATACCTTGACATATATTTGATGTTAAGATTGTGTTTCTCTGTAAATTAATCCCCTAAAATATATTAGGTTTCTATGGATAACCAAATATATATTCATTAACAACGTTTAAATGTAGACTTTCTCGGTTAAATAATGAAATAAAAAATTATTACTATTTTAATTAATATTCCTCTAAATCACCCCCCAATGTAAACTATTTTATGACCCAATATGAATGGATCTTACCTATCCCCCAGGGTAAAACATTCATTATTGATTCAATTGTATTCTGGGTATTCTTGTTAGATACTTTATTCGGGGGGAAAATAAAAATACTTGAATATGTGTGCACTTGAGATACAAATAATATATACGATTTTAAATATACTATTATCGGGGCCCCATAATACCCACATCCCTAGTAAGGATCCTATACTAATCTATGAAATATTATTAAAAATATTCTAAGGGATACATAGTTAAAAATAATAGTTATTAAAATTACCACTTTGGGTTATCATGTTGATAGATGGGACAAATGATCATCATTACTATTCTATAGAGAATATATATGTGACAAGATCATTCCTCACAATAAATTAAAATTGTTAATAAAATGAAACATTAATGAAATGTTTATTGAAATATTTATTTTCACATCCTGGTTATAAAGAGAACTATTGTATAACTCTCAAATTTTACAAAACCTCACTTCGAACACACTCCCCACTTATAGATTACACTAGGATGAATACATGTATCATATCATTAAACTATTATATCAAACCACTTCATAAATCTCAATGTATTTCTAAGATAATTCCTCTAACTATAAAATACAAGATTATTCAACAATTATATATTTCACCAATAATATCATCCAAGCCATATATCATGTTTAACCAGTGATTGTAAAGAGGAATTGTATATATATTCCTACTAATGGGTTCTATTAGGGGATCATCTATAACTATCATCATTAACACATATAGTTTGACTACACTCACGTCTAACTAATTTGAAAATATGATTTTACATAAAAAATAATATTATGAGTTTCAAATGATACAGAGGAATATATCATTGTCTTCTTTTTCATAAAATTAACAAAATGATACTCACAAAATTATCTAAACCAATTTCAATAATATTTAGTTTTATGGATCCAAAAAATAAAAATTAAATCTATCAAAATATATCATATAGTCTTTAAAACTTCATAATTGGGATATGAATGAAAAATGAATAAAATTAATATTTCATGGGTCCCAAATAGACATCAGATAAAATTTCCATGCTTTTCTCATTTTTGAAAAAATAGACACATTTATGTCACATGTGGTGAACCACATGACACCATAGGAGGCTTCCATAAGGATAGAAAGATACCGGACATGAGGGTTTCAATGTGCAGAGGTGTTGTAAATTTGTTGGTGGGGTTGGTCCCTTTTAAGAAAAAATTTCTTTTCTCCGCCCACCTGACCTGAAAGGACGGGCCCATTGATCTAGAGACCCACAAGACTAGCCCCAAATTTATTGAATAATATCCATGGATGATATTAGGGTCTAGGAGAGATGACATGCCTAAGGAATCCTATTGATTGTCCACGTGGTTTGGGTGGGTCTCAACTCACACTTCCAATTGGTGGGTATGGCTTTCTCGATGGAATTTAACAAATTCCTTTATGAATGATATTTGGATTAATCCTCCATTGTTTAATGTTATGCTCACCAGAAACCGCATCATTGGTCATGGATTCAAAGATGACATAAAGAAGGCGAAGGCGAATATTGAATGTGATGAAAACTTCAAAGAAGACAAAACCTTAGAGGAAGGGAATCATCGATCGTTCTTCATTTACAATTGTGTGAACACTGGAAGAATTAATATAATATATACCACTCACTACTACAGATTAAAATTTACTAAATTATACCCACTATTAGTGATAAAAAGAAGCTTTTATAAGGGAGGTACCTATAAAGTCTCCAACCAAAAGTACTAATGAAGGGATACAATTATCAGTGCTAATAAAGAACTGATAAAAGGGTATTTCTTCTAACAATTCTTATCCCTGTAAATGGTGTGACCCTTATCGGTGAAAATACACTTTTTTTGAACTATTAAAAGGAATATTTCAGAAATAAAATTTTATATACTATTAAATTTCATATTGTAATATAATAAAATATTTATATTAATATAATATATAATATATTTTCTTAAATATTATTTATTTAATAATAAATATGTATTTAAACCTAATATATAAAATATTTAGAGAAATATGGTTTCCAAAATTATATAAAATTAATATTAAGTAAAAATTTACTAATTGGTATGGATTAATAGTAATTAATTATGATTTGGTGATAGAAAAAGATAATATATTAAATAATATCTTATGATATGTTAATAAATGGGCTTGAAATTCAAATGAAAATGACCATTAATTTGGATTCCCATTTAGGCTTCAGGATACATCAAATCAACTATTGAGAAGTGGATTGCAACATTTTATATAGGTCCCATAAAACAATGTTATTTTTTGGTCAGAAAATGTAATGGAATTCCTCTCTATCTCTGTTTTTTGGGAATACCCTAATTTTTCATCATTCGATCAAATTTCAGTTTCTTTTAAGGGGTGTTGTTGTCTTTTTTGGTCAAGAATTAATTTATTCACCAGTACTACAGTCATATAGATATTATACAATGAAAATTTTAACATTTTTCATATTCAAGTGTTATTTATAAATTAATATATATATATGAATGTTTTAATATATTTACATATACAATTTTAATTATATATATATAGATGTTTAAATTTACATGTAAAATTTATTTTTATAAGTATAAACCATATGGAAATAAATATATATTATCCATTTTATTTATCTTATAAAAATCGTTGAATATATATATATGTATACCTGTAAAAGTGTATACATAATGTTTATATATAAATATTTATGTGTGTTCATATTAATAAACTGATATATATTTACATATATATTCTAATTATAAATATATTATATTATGTTAATATTTCAATATATATATATTAGTATTTCAATATATAACAATTAAAATCTTCTATGATAGTGGTAAGTGAACTTGTTGTATGTCTATATATGTGTATGTATCTTAATAGATTACAAATAATATATACTAAAATATATATACATTCACATATATAGACACACACATGTGTGTATATGTTGAGATAGAGATATATTCACACACACACATATACAAATACACACACACATATATAAATACACACACAAATAAATGTATTTATAATAAATATGAATTTTATAAATACATCATAAAAAATTATATTTAAATATAATATTATACATAACCATTTAAATTAATTTGTAAATATTTAAAAAAATATGTAAATATATAAATCTATACCAATATATATATATATATATATCAACATATTTTAGAAATGTACTACAAATAATTATATAATTATAGATGATTATATGAATTTATTTATAAAAAAATAATGTAAATATATATAAATATGTATATATATCATAAAATATCAAAGAAAACAATATAAAGCAATTTTAAGGATGTTCACCATGTATAGGAAGTATAACACCCCATTCCTCTTGTCACTTCCCGACCTATGCGTTTAATTTATTTAATTATTTTTCTACTTTTAAATATTTTTTCTAGGGTCTAGGGTGAGTCCCAGATGAGGTTTCTCAGTTTTTGATAAAAATGATTGTGTTTTGGGTTCGACGTCGTTGGACGCACGAGCAGAGAATGACACCGCACGACTTCACCCACGCAACTGTGTGGTCATTCGGTTAATTTTATTATTATTAAAATGATATGAATTCATTTTATTATTTTTATTTTATCATTATGGATATTATTATTTTTATTAATATCATTATTATTCTGATTATTGTTATTATTATTATTATTATTAAAGAAATTATTTTTATTATTATTAGAATTAATAATAGTAGTAGTTTTTTTTAATTTAACTTTTTAATTTTATTTAATTTTATTATTTATTTCTGTCTTTCTTTCTTTTTTCTTTTTTTTCCTCCTTCCACGCAGGTGTTCCCCTCCCTGCGTTGCACAGCGACACATCCCCTGGTCTCCTGCACCTTTCCACAGCACCCCGCCCCAGACCTACCCTCCTCTGGTCTCGACCCAGCTACATCCAGCACCTGCACCCCGCTTCGGATCTTCCCTCCTTCAGTGCAACAGCCCGCCGCCGGCGCCTTCATCTCTCATGCATGCAGCACTCCCCCTCCGCAGAGCTACTCCCGTCGGCCCCACTCCTCCTGTCATATGAAACCCCGGTCTGCCCTATAGCTCGCCACTCCCAGCCGATTCCTAGTGTGGAAGCCCAACGTCGAGCGCCCCTACCTCCCCGTTGTAGGTCCTCCCCGGCACTACTTCTTCCTCTTGCCGCCTCGGCGCCTGTTCGGCTTCCCCGCGTAGCAGCGCAGCCCTCCGTCTAACCAGTGATGAACCCTCCTAGACTCTCCCTTGCAGCGCACCCATTGCCTTTTCCAGAGGCCAGCCACTACAGGACCTCACCCTCCTGCTTTCCCGCTGCCCCCCGGCCACCCAGTACGCTGCCCGCCACTCCCCAGCTCTGCCGCCTCGCACCGCCGTTGCCCGGATCACCCGCACTGAGCCCACATGCCGCCTCACACCGCCGGTATCCGACAACCCTCACTACAGCCCCCAGTCAGACTACATCCAGCCAGATAGACGTCCCCCGCTATCCTGACACATTTTCCCCAACTAGAAAGCCTTCTCCTTTTCCAGAGCGCACTCCCTGACGTCTCGTGTACCCTGCCAGCACACCCTCTGTATGTGAGCCCAGCAACCCGCCTTGCAGGCATGTCCCTATTTCGACACCTGCACCTGTCGGCGTTACCCCGACCAGCCCTCTAGTGGTCCGTTTCCAGTCGCAACCTTTCCACATTGGTATACCTTTTTGTTTTATGCTCCTTTTGATATTTTTATTTGATATATATATATTACCTTGGTTTGATTAGGGGATTTATTAATTAAATGTTATTTTGGATCAGTGAGATATTTTAGGACTCACATGAGGCATTTCTGTGTGAATGTTGTCATCGCGTCTTGGTTCCAAGGTTGCATTGCTATCACACATTGATATTGAGTTAGGATTTCCCTTTTCACTTCCTTTTTAATTTAAGATTCATTTATTTCCTGCTTTCCGCACATTGTTTAATTTGTAAATATTGAAGTATAATTCTTTGTTTCATTGTTTAGCATGCAAAGGTTGGTTTGGACTTGTTAATAAATAATTTTACTTAGGAAATATTGATCGTGGAATTCATGAAAGTGTTTCAAGTAGTTTTATGTTTAAAAGAAGTGTTTATTCGGTTTTCAAAGTGGGTTTTGGTTTTATATCAAAATGGGTGTTGAGTTTTAGGGTGTTTTAAAATGTGTTGTCAATTAATGAGCATTTGAAACTTTTATAAAAATGTGTGTACCCTAGGAAATGTAAGCTGAAAATTTTGAGAGAATTTATCATTGTTTTGGTGTTGAGATGATGTGTTCTCCCTCTTTAAATAATTTGGATTTTGTGTTAGTGATAAATTCCGGTTTATGAAAAAGAAATGGTTTAAGGCCCCTTTGGACACTTTGTGAAAGTTAGTGAAAATCTGATTGTTATGAAAACATTCTGTGGATGTTTCTCATGCCATACTTGCATGTGACAAATGGATTGGATTTCCTTACTAAGGAATCATCATGATCCATTAAGAGAGTGTCTAATGTTGGAATCTTTATGTTCTTTAAAAAATGGTATGAGATCAGTACTTAGAGTGGCTCGGGTTGATTCCTGTTGTGCATTATATATATATAAATATATATATATGTGGTTGGATTCTTGTCTAGCATTGGTCAGATCACCCCCTTTTCTAAATACATGAGACATGGGAATCTAGCATACTCAAAGAATATTCTATGAATGATTGTTAAACTGGTAGGTTATGGTATTAACCAGTAGCCATGAGTAGGTGGATATATTGGGTTTATTACTATGAGATTTTCCCTCTTCCTCCCTGAGAAAGGGTCATCAAGCGTATTGGGAATTTTAATTTCATCATGTCTAACATGTCAACGGAGATTAGGTCTCATGTATTGGTGTCTTATCATTTATTCTTGATCACCTAGGTTCACCCATGTATATTCAGCTTTTTTTCTTGCAGTAGTGATTATGATGCTTATATGTATACCTATATTTCCCTTGTTGTGTGATTTTTTTGTTCATTTTTGTATATTGTTTTCCTTGGAATGTGGTGAACTGGTTTTGATTAGGTTTCAAAAAAATGGGTTTCAAATGAAAGTGTTTAATCCTATTTGTGTAAATTTGATAATATAAACATCATTTCCCTTTCTAAAACTCTATTGATAGTAATTAAAAGAATCTAGATGTGAAAATGGTTAAGGGAAATGGTTTGTACATTGCTTTTGAGTAAAATACATAGAAAAAAAAAATTTTATAATTTGAAGTTAAAACTTGAAATGGTGTTTATTTTATTTTAAAGGTAGTGTCTTGGGAATAGATATCGGGCTAGACTACTGAGTTTTAATACTCATGCCTATTGTTATGTTTCATTTGTAGTGTTTGTGCAGGCTACAACTTGAGTTCAATCGCCTTGGGAGACACCTGATCGTTGAGTCATAGAGTGACCCACGAGGTCGCATGGAGTTAGCTCAGACATCGAGTTTGGTTAGATTTATTTTCTTTTGTTCATGTTTAGTAATTTTATTTAGTTTATCTATTCTGTGCTACTCTGTATTATTTCTACTACTTTATTTATTTTTATGAGGAGAAATCATTCCCACAACCTCTATTGATGCCTTGGCGCTTGTCGCTAGCCCAAGAGGAT
The DNA here is from genome assembly GCA_963277665.1 of Viscum album. Lineage (NCBI taxonomy): Eukaryota > Viridiplantae > Streptophyta > Magnoliopsida > Santalales > Viscaceae > Viscum > Viscum album. The sequence goes on from OY728142.1 coordinate 1,736,218,560, forward strand.
CAGGAATGCATCTCGGGCCAAGTGGCAGATCGGCTCGGGTGATGGATTCAGGGTCAAACCGGGTTGGTTCATGTCAAAATGGTATTAGAGGAGGTTGAATCTTAACAGACCTTGATTTTCAGAGCTCCCTTTCTTATTTTGGATGTCAAGGTTGATGGAGTAGGATTTTTGGGACTCAAGTGGTAGGTATGAAAAGAGCGTCACAAACTCTTGCTTGTTCTGATCCTTATTATTCCATGGGAAGTTTGGTTTAATTAGATTCTTTGGGGTTTTATGGAGGGTTCTATTATTGGGATATGAAAAAGGGAGTTGGGATAATAGTCCTCCTAAGATGCATGTACTGGAAATCCATGTAGAGTAAGGGTCATGGTCCTAAAAGTCTCCCTATGTCGGTGAAGTGTTTCTCATATGGCCACCAACCATATGGTCAGGTCACTCACCAAAAATATTTTCTTGTTGAGTTGTTTTGGGTTTCCTATGACTTATAAATGTGGTTTGAATTAGAAAAGTTGGTTTTGAAAAATGGGTTGTTTGAAATGACATGTTTAATTTGTAGATTGTTTTAAAATAAATGGGATGAATGGTTTGTTTTTTGGAAAATGATGTTTCTTTTCTTTATCCTTGGTTTTCCTATGGGTTCTTACATGTATAGTGGTATGTTGGAATATGAACGATGTCTGGTATGACATATGGATGCCCAGGGTGGCATGGAATCATGCATGTGAGTGAGACTCTAAATAATACCAATAACAAGAGCTTAACCCACCAAACATTTTTTAAATTAATTATGTTTTTAAAATGGAATGTTTTGATATTGTGATAGCTGGTTTTCTTGTGTTTAGAGATTTTCACCTCTGTATTGTTTGATTTTGAGGATTTTATTTATTGAGTTGGCCTTGAGTGAGTTCTTGACTTTTCTTTTCTGGTAGTTTCCCCCTTATAGCTTCGATGGGTGATCGTAGTGCAGTTGATCAAGCTAAGGATTTTAGGCTTGAGTTTCAGAGGCTTGATCCACCACTCTTTTATGGTCAAGTAGACGCTTCCATAGGAGGGGAGTGGATGAAGAATATTGAAAGGGACCTTAACCTCGTTGAGTTTCCCGAGTCGTTGAAGGTCAAGTTTGCGACCTTGATGCTTGAAGGTTCACTGTGGATGTGGTGGAAGTCGGTGTCTCAGAACAAGCCACATCAAGATCTTACTTGGGAGTTTTTAAAGTCTTTGTCCATTCTTCAGTATTTCTCTGAGGAAGAAAGGGTGAGAAAGGGGATGGAGATGTTTTTTTATAGTAGCGTGACAGATCTGTGTTGGAATATTTCCCGTGCATTGTAGTGTTTGTCTCTTATGATTTATGGTATGTCCTAGATAACTCCATGAAGGCTTGACGCTACGAAGTGGGCCTCCGCCCCGATCTATAGTTGACGATGCCAGAGTCCAACTTAACTTCATTTTAATATGTGGTGAGACATTCATTTCATGTCGAATCCATGATGGAAAGAGTACTCAAAGTAGTCTTCCATCATTCGATCCCTTTAAGTAGTGGTGAAGATTCCGGAAAGGAGATGAGGAAGCGATTGAAAGTGGATGGAGAAAGTCATGGAATCAAAAGGCCTCCGGATTTTTCATCAAACTCTTAAGAGTGAGAGATCCTTGAGTGTTATTTGTGTGGAAATATGGGTCACAAGAAGTCATAATTCCCAAGTACTCTTATGCCCTATCATGCTTGCAGATGTTTGGGTCACTTAGAAAGATTTTGTCGGTGTGTTGCCATAAAGTATTGTGGAGGAAGATCTCAGAAGTGATGTATTGTTGGGTTTTTGTTTAATGTTTCTTATGTATGTTTCCTTATAGTTTAAGGGATCTCTTATCATTGTAGTTTACTAATGGTGTTTTAGGTTTTTAAATGTATGGGAATGTCGTGGAACTTTTGATGAACTCTTGTTTTCAATGCCAACGTATTATTTCTTTCAGAATTCTGTCATTTATTTTGAAAAATGAAAAGATGTCTATTTATTATTGGGATTATCAGAACCTGAATATGAGGAATAAGATGCTTTATCCATTAGATATCCAACCAAAAGGTCTCGGAGTGAAGGATGCATGTCGTCGGGAACCCCATGGAATTCTAAGAAGCATGAATAAGGTTGTGCCCCTATCATTGCGGTGAGGTAGTTTTAGAGTGTCAGTTGTGCTTTATTGGTCATTGTACTTATCCTCTTGTCACAAGGGTGAAATGGAATTATCCCTCATACAATTTTAGTAATTATGCCTTTTGTATTTGAGTTTCCAATCAGGGACTTTTCATGGACAACCTATGTGAATCAGTTGCGGCCTTGATTTGTGTCCATCCCGATGTAGTGAGTTGGGAGTAGTTTTCTGTCCTAGTTTCATTGATCTAATCCTTGGGCCATCCCTCCTCAAGCATGGGGATATGGTTTTTTTCATGTAGAGTTTTCAGTTCAGCTCTTATCTCATTAGGACGAGAGTAAATGGTTTAAATCTTCTTGTTGTGTTCTTTCTAGCTAGAGTATGGCCCAGTTCAGCTACTAGTTGAATTCCTATGGTGTGGAGTCTATTCAGGCCTCCCCTCTTCGGGTAATTTGTTTTGGGGGATATAGTTATGTCTTGTTGGTGGTCGATGGAATGACCATGTGTTAAGAGGTTGGATCACGTTGTGTGGAATCTTTAAGTGTTGGTCGACAAGGTGGAATGTATCGTTGCTTTCTGAGGATGGAAAGCATTATGGTAGGGAGAATTGCCACACCCTGGCCTATGTATTTAATTTATGTAATAATTTCTCTGCCTTTAAATATTTTTTTGGGGTTTGAGGTGAGTACCAGATGAGGTTTCTGAGTTTTCGATAAAAAACGGTGTGTTTTGGGTTTGATGTCTTTCGATGCACGTGCGTAGTGCGATGATGCACGAATTTACCCATCCAACTGTGTAGTCTTACCATTAATTTTATTATTATTAAAATGATACGAATTCATTTTATTATTTTTATTTTATCATTGAGGTTAGTATTATTTTTATTAATATCAATATTATTCTGAATATTATTATTATTGTTATTGTTATTATTATTGTTATTATTATTATTAAAGAAATTATTATTATTTTTATTATTAGTATTAATAATAATATTAGTATAATTTTTACTTAATTTCTACTTTTCTTTTATTTTATACTTTTTTTCTTTCTCTCATTCTTTTTTATTTTTCCTTTTCCTCCTTCCACATAGGTTTTCCCCTCCTTGAACTGCACAGCGACACAACCATTGGTCTCCTTCTTCTTACCGCAACACCCCGCTTCAGATCTAACCTCCTCCGGTCTCAACCCATCCACAACTAGCTCCCGCACCCCACTCTAGATCTTCCCTCCTTCAGTGCAGAAGCCTGCTGCCAGATCCCTCTTCTCCCCTATATATGACACACCCCCTTCACAATGCTGCTCCTATCAGCCCCACTCCTCCGGTAGTCCGAAACCTAGGACTTCCCTCCTACTCGCCACTCCCAGCCACTTCCCAGTGCAGCATCCTGTCATTGAGCACCCCCGCCTCCTCGTCATAGGCCCTCTCGGCCCTGCTTCTTCCTCCATCTACCCCGTCTCATATTAGGCTTCCCCGCGTAGTAGTGTAGCCTTCCAGATCACCAGCGCCAATCCCTCCTTGGATCTCCCTTGTAGGGCACCCAGTGCCTTCGCCTGAGGCCTGCCACTGCCGGCCCTTGCCCTCATGCTCGACCACTGCCCGCTGACCGCCCCACATGTTGGCAGCTGCTCCCCAGCTCACCCGCCTTGCACCACTGCTGCCCGGCTCTCCCGCACCCTATCCACCGGCCATATCGCACCACCGCTGTCTGGCGGCCCTCACCGCAGCCCCATGTCGGACTACATCCAGCCACGCGGATGCCCTCCACTGTTCGGAAAACCTTTCCCCGACCGGCCAGCCTTCTCCTTTTCTAGAGTGCACTCCCTAACAGGGCGTACCCTGATGGAACACCCTCTTCTTGTGAGCATAGCTACCCTCCTTGTGGGAAATGCCCTGTTTCGTCACCCACACGCTGCCGACGTTGACCCGACTAGCCCTCCGACGGTCTATTTTCAGTCGCAACCTCTCCCTATTGTTGTACCCTTTTGTTTTATGAATTTTTATTTTTCTTTTTGATGTATATATATATATATATTACCTTGTTTTAATTATGGGTTTTATTAATTAAATGATTTTTTGGGTTAGTTTGATATTTTAGGACCCGCACGAGGCTTTTCTAAGTGAGCCTTGTCATCGCGCCTTGGTTCCGAGGTTGTGCTATCATCGCGCTTTGTTATTAAGGTTGGATTTACATTTTCCCTTCCATTTTAATTTAAGATTCATTTATTTCATGAATTCTGAACCTTGTTTAATTTATATATATTGATGTATAATTCTTGGTTTCACTGTTTTTCATGCAAAGGTTGGTTTGGAATTGTTAATAAATAATTTTACTTACGAAATAGAGATTGTGGGTTTTGTGAAAGTGTTTCATGTAGTTTTATGTATAAAATAAGTGTGTATTTGGTTATCAAAGTGGGTTTTGGTTTTATAAATAAATGGGTGTTGAGTTTTAGGATGTTTTAAAATGCGTTGTCAATTAGTGACCATTTGACACTTTTATAAAAAAATGTGAGCCCTCAGAAATGTAACCTGAATATTTTGAGAGAATTTATCAATGTTTTGGTGTTGAGATGATGTGTTTGACCTATTTAAATAATGTATATTTTATGTTAGTGATAAATGACTATTTATAAAAAATAAATGGTTTAAGGCCCGTTTGGCCTCATTGTGAAGGATAGTGAAAATTTGTTTAATATGAAAACCTATAGTGGATGTTTCTCAAAGCATACTTGCATGTGTATAATGAATGGGATGTCCTTACTAAAGAATCATGAAGATCCACTATGGGAGTGTATAATGGTGGACTCTTTATTTTCTTTGATAAATGGTACGAGATCAGTCCTTGGAGTGGCTCGAGGTGATAACTATTGTGCATTATATATATATATATATGCAATTGGATGCTTGGATAACATCAGTTGGCTCACCCCCTTTTCTAAATACTAGAGACATAGGAATCTGGCATATTGAGAGAATATTCTATGAATGATTTCGGCACGGGTAGGTTGTGGTACTGACCAGTGGCCCTTAGTAGGTTGATATATTGGGTTTATTACTATGAGATTTTCCCTTGTCCTGTCTGAGAATGGATGTTTGAGCGTATTGGGAATTTTGATTTCATCATGTGTGACATTTCACTGGGGATGATGTCTCATGTATTGGTGTCTTCTAGTTTATTCATTATCTCCTAGGTTCACCCGTATCTATAAGGATTTTTCTTCTTGTGGTAGTGATTACGATGCTTATATGCATACCTACATTTCCTTTGTTGTGTGATTTATTTTGTGCATTTTTGTGTATTGTTTTCCTTGGAAAGTGGTGAACTAGTTTTGATTAGGTTTAAAATAAATGGTTTTCAAATGAATGTGTTTAATCCTACTTGTAAAAATTTGATAATATAAAAATCACATTCCCTTTCTAAAATGACATTGACACTAATGAAATAAAAATAGATGTGAAAATAGTTAAGGGAAATGGTTTGTAATTTTATTTTGAGTAAAATAATTAGAAAAATATACTTTTATAAACTGTAGTTCATACTTGAAATGATGTTTCTTTTATTTTAAAGGTAGTGCATTGGGAATAGATATTGGTCTAGCCTACTGAGTTTTAATACCCACACCTATAGTTATTTTCTATTTTAGTGTTTGTGTAGGCAATATCTTGAGTGCACTCACCTTGGGCGATGCTTGATCGTTGAGTTGGAGAGTAACCCATGAGGTCGCACGAAGTTAGCTCGGATGTCGATTTTAGTTAGCTTTATTTTCTTTTATTCATGTTTTTTCATTTTATTTGGTTTATTTATTCTGCGCTGCTCTGTATTATTTCTTCCTCTTTATTTATTTGTATTAGGTGTAATAGTTCCCACAACCTCTATTGATGCCCTGGTGCTTGTCACCAGCTCGGGAGGATCAGGAACGCCTCTCGGGCCAAGTTGCAGACCGGCTCGGGTGATCGGTTCAGGGTTGACCTGTGTTGGTTCGTGACACCACCACTCCCAAGTCTTGTGTTACAAACACTTTATATGTTTTTTAATAAAAAAATTAACATCATAGAATAATATATAGTAATTTTCATATCCAATAGTATTTTATTTTAGTTATTTAGATATTTTCTAAATTATACATATAAAATTCCAAAATCTAATTACCCAAAGGCATTAAAACAAACTATCCAATTGTTACACCTCTAACACCGATAACTATACCCTACAAGAAACATAATTTTTCTTACTCATATCTTTTCCTAAGAATATTTTTTAAAACATTATATGATCATATAAAAATACACAATTATTATTTTTAATTGTTTTGAACTTTTAATAATTAGAATTCCTATGAAAACGATTAAAAAAAATATTTTCATTAAAAAATATTTGAAATTTCTTAAATGAGAATCATTTGACAATTTCATAAACTCTTTTTAAAGAGAAAAATAGTTTTACAAAAAATATTCAAGAAGGATTCAAAAAAATATGAAAATAAATATTTTCTTTTATAAACATAATCCTTGGAAACTATATATTCCAAGTGTTTATTTTGAAGCAGGAAATCATTATTCATAAAAGGGTCAGAAATTCCCTTTTTCATAATCAACATCATTCCATAAAATTTTATGACTTTAAATACAACATATTGAAAGAAAAAACCCATAATTGGAATCTCGGGGAATCATAGTTTCATCTTGGAATTACCAAAATTAAATATTTCTAATATAATTAATAATGGAAAATACCAAATGAACAATTCCAATATTCTCTTAGATGTAACTTCTATCCAGTCATCTACAATGTGTCTTGGAAGTAACTTTCATCTAGTTAACATTATCTCATTAACCAATACTTTGGAGGGTTTTAATAGACCCACCATTTAGATAATGGACATCAACTCATAAGGGTTTGTGTTTCTCACCAGTCCTTCATTCATCATTAATATTCAAGAATAATATTGTAAAGAAATTTAATAGCTTGAAATTTTCACCCTATCTTAAATTCGAAATTTTCATAACATTAACATTATATCATAAATCTCATCTTATAATCCATAAATATGAATATTAAAAATGAAATTATATTAATGAAATCTTTTCAAATTGATATTTTCTTTAAAAAAATCATAATCATAATCATTTAAATCCATCCATAAAAGTAAATTCATTATAGTAGAAAAATAATATATTGATAAAAACGCAAATAATTTTTTCAAGAAATAAATAAATAAGAACATAACATTATTAATTTTAAAATAATTTATAGATGGTTTCTGTTAAAATATATTTCAAATAGTTATTTTAGAATACACATATAAGAGGGGTTCTTCCAAATATAATATGATTTTTGAAAACATAAAATAATTATTCCAAAAATTTAACATTGAATAAAAAATTTAAAATGAAATAATATTTCCTTAAGGAATCATTTAAAAAAACATGTGTACTATTTTTAATCATATAAAAATAGATAATAAAAAATTCCCCTAACCTTATACTCTACTATTAAATTGAAAGCACAATTTGGGGATACTTAGCTAATGTAAACTCAAATAATTTAGTTTAGGAATCAAAATATGGATGTTTTATATCATTGAAAATACCATATAGGGGTTTCTTATATAATATAGTCCATATTTATGTAAAAAATCATACATGGGGTTCTTAAAAAATAGCCTCTTTTTGATTGTTTTTTTACTACACTAATTTATCACTGCCTCCTGCTGAATTTTATATCTGAGGAGGAATACAATCACCATTGATTCTGAATATGTGTGATACACTAATTATGATCCATGATTTATCATCATAATGGGGTTATTATGAGGATTCTCCCTTCTTATAGGCAATATATTGTTATATATATATTCATGTATATCCAATGATATCACTGATAGACTCATTTTTAGAATAATATATAGATCAAAATGTTATTATGACCTGTAAATGAGCTTTTGGTGAAGATACAATCATCTCCATGTGCAATAAATAGTCATATATATACTGATGTTTTCCCTGAAAATTCTACAACTATAGAAACATGAAAAATGACCTTCATGATAGAATATTCATGTTTTAGTTCCTCACCTTTTCATTCCCTATATTCTAATTATATATATAAATATATCCCATGGGTGTTCCTATGAATCATTTGTGTAAAAATATTATGATGCGTTAAAGGAAGAAGGTGAAAGAGGCACCATTATACATTTTTATTTTGTTTTTAGATGTTTCCTCTATTCTGTATATCCTTACAGATTATAATATACATCAATATTTCATTATTCTATATATGTATAAACATATATATAATATAGTTTTTCCCAAAAAAAAATTAATACACTTAATTAACAAATTATATAATCTTCAATTTTCTTACATAATATCATTTTCTAGTAAATTATGAAACCCACTTCATAAATTTTTTCAATCGTGTAATGAAATTTTATATGCCATAATTAATATTATTTAAATATTTTATTAATAATAAATTTAATTATTATATTAACTTATGCATCAATTGATACTATATTTAAAAAAACAAATATATCTACATCTCAAAAAAATTATTATAGTTAATTTTATTGGGATAAAATATCTGAATTGTGAAAATTTTAAAATATACACGCATTTAAAAAAAATAAATTACTATTAAGTTATATTATTTATGGGAGGCTAAAATATATGTGTAGATATGTTTTTGTATACTTTTATTTAAATTATAACATATTAAATTTAACATCAATTAAATAAAATAAGTATTATAGTTAATGATATTTTTATATTATGAATACCTTAAGTTGATTTTCCCCATATATTATCCTTTATCTAAGAGAATCCTATAATGATTTATAACTATATTTCCTTTCCTTAATGGATAAATTTATGAAATCCATAATATATTGTTTCTTTAAATCTCATCTTACAGTTCACATAATCATCTTTTGAAAATCAATGATTTCTAGTATAGTCTCTTTACTTGTATCATAAATTATATCTTTTAGATGATATATATTCACACTATCCTCATATATTGTGCAGACCTTCTCATGATCGACCTTAATGAGACATGATAATTTCTTTTCCATCATGATTATTTTTTGTTTTCCAATTTTATTATTCTCTATAATTTTAAAGTTTGTATTTTTAGCTAGTTTGTGGAAGAATTTCTGTATTATGAAGAGATGTTTTCATACCAAAATAGGGTTGTCGTATTGTTTTAAATAAAATTAACTTTATCTTTGATTTATGTTTAATATATTACTTTTCTAATTTTTTTAATCATTTAAAATACATACATGATACATTTTTGATGTTACACTTTCCCCTCAAATTTTTTTTACCATCACAATTAATTCACTATACTTAAAGAAACCATGAATCTCGGTTTTATGCATTCAATTTCTTATATTTTTTCATCACTATTAATAGTACATTGTTCCATTACTATAAACTAGAAGAAAACTTATATTTAATAATTTTTTTAAATAATTCCTACGATCAAAAAATTCATCATTTATCCTATCAGTGTCACTCATAAATTGCATGGGCCTAAGGGGTGAAAAAATTCAATAGGATATTTTCAAAATATTTTATTTCTTTTATTTAAATAATAACTAATAAAATTGGGTAAATTTGTTTTAAAAATGATATATACATGGATGTGTACTATTAATATAAAATTTAAACTACCATTATGAACATAATATTTGTAAAATAATCATACATTGTTAGTTTTAAAGGATAAAATATATGGTTTTCAAAAAAATCATCAATATTTACATAAAAAAATAAAACTAAATACAAAAAGGTTTTGTAGAGGTATTCCTATTATATAGATTCATTTAAATCACCGAGAGATTCAAATTATTTGGATAATGTGAAGAACATGAAAATACCATGGTATTACATCCCATGTCGATCAATGTAAGAAATTTGGGATTGTAATATTTTTTCAATGGAAAAATCACGTCCTTTAAATATTAGTGTTTGTAGGAGGTATTAGATATTTCATATAATGATTAAAAGAATCATTAATATTGGAAACATTTTCAAAATAATTTTACCATAACATGGTTATAATTATTTCAATAAAATAATCATAGTTGTACAAGAAGGCCCTGTGAGATTCCCTCTCATCCATCTCAAAATAATTCTTTAATATGTTCAAAAACACGTAATAGAGGTAATATGAAAAATTATGACATTTTAATTTAAACACAAAATAATTTTTTTATTGATATATTAAACTAAAAATAATATTTACAGATAAATATAAAATCGATATACTAAAAAAATTTCCTCATTAAATATCATTACATTATATCCTAAATTTGAAATAATAAAATCATTGTTTGTTTAAAGAATTCTCAAAAAATTAGGAAAACGTAGATCCAAAAATGTCTCCTTAACCTCAAAATAACTTCAATTACTGAAAATATTATTTTTATAATTATGAATTACATAATGTATCCTTAACTGAGAACATCTGAACCAGAAAATTATTCTAAACCTTTAATCTGTTACCAACTATAACCCCATAGAATTTTTCTCCCTAGTCTACTTCTAAAAAACTATATATTTTTGTCTAAATATTCTTTTTAGTAGCAGCCAAAAATATACAGTCTTTTACATGCATAAGAATCTATTTGGTTTAGATCATTATATAATTATGTAATTTTAAATATAAAATCCCAAATATTCATTATCTAAAATAAAAATTGATAACACTCTTATTGTTATTCCATAACCCCACATAACTATACCTTGTAACACATATAATCAATATTACTCATCTCTATCCCTAGGGAATTTCTATTTTACAATTATATATGAGAATAAAATAATTCCATGTAATTTTTTTAAATTGTAAATATCTATAAATAATTTAAAACCATAGAAAACATTAGAAAAAATGTTTCTTTCAAAAATGATTTGAACATTCAGAAATAAAATTCATTTAATGGTGTGTTGAACTATTTTTAATGTGGATAATAGTTTTTAAAAAATATGAATGAAGAACAAATAATTAAATTGAAATTAATAATTTCGTTTATGAACATAAAAATTTGAAAAATACATTTTCTTGTTTTTATTTTTAAACATAGAAAAATTATTCAATAAAATATCAAAATTATATTTTTTCTCAAAATGAACATTTTTTTATAAAATACAAATATTTTAAAAAAAATATCAAAAGAATCAAATATAAAAATTATAATATTGGGGTATCATAATTTTATCATATAATTCCCTCATCAAGATATTTACAACACTATTCATAAAAGAAAGTCCAAATTGGACAATTCTAGCATACTATTAGGAGGGACATAGATCCAAACAAATCAATAATCTCTTATGTGTAACTTCCATATAGTTATTTCTATCTCATAACCTAATGCATTAGAGGGATTTAATGAAACCAACCATCACATAATAGATATTGCCTCATAAGGGTTTGGGTTCACACCCCATTACCACTTTGTTCATTAATAACCAAGAATCATTTCTTAGGGAAATTTAATACCTTGCACTTTCCATCATATCTTAAAATAAAAATATTTCCTAACATTCAATTTGTATCATAAATATAATAAAATCATCAATAAATATGTATTTTGATGTAGAAATTATATTAAAAAATTCTACTAAATTTATGGAAATATATTTCGACATTATTTGTAAAAAAATCCATCATTTCCATTATTTTACATCAGTACATATGAGTGAAATCATTATAGTAGAAAAATTAGAATTTTATAAAAATATAAATAATTTCCTCATAAAATAATTATACAAAACATAATATTATGCATTCTATGATAAACCATGATGGTTCTTATCAAAATATCATTAAATTTTTTCTTTTAAAATCAACCTATCTGAGATGATATTCCATAGAAAATATTATTTTTTAGAACATAACATAATGATTTCAAAATTAAACATAAAGATAAATGTTTTAAATAAAATAATATTTCTTTTCCAAAAAAATCCCAAATAACTAAATAAAATATTTTGAAACATTAAAATTTATATTAATAAAATGATTTCCACTGAAATTTTCCTCTACTAGTAAAAATGAACTCTTCCTATGGGAATACTCAAATGATGAAAACTATATGAATTTCCAACCATGATACAAAGTTGTACGTTTGGTATCATGAAAAAATTAAATGATATATTTCAACAATACTCATGGAATTTTGATACCCAAGATAAAGAGACTCCCTATTTAAATAACAGAACCATTTCTTTTCTGTATTGAATATTGGTTTCATAAAATATAAATTCTTTAAATTTTTTTACACTGTAAATATTTACTATAAATTATAAATGAATAGGTTTAACTTCAATAAGAATTATAAAAAAATCATAGCTATAATAACTTCATCACCTCACACTACATCATATATAAATTACTAATGAACATGAGAGGTTAAACTAGATAATTTATTTGTTCTTGCATACTGATAAAATATCACAATATCTCTTTGTCTATAAAATGCTTGTGAGATAAAGGAATGGGTTCTTATAACTTAAAATATTGTTTATATATATGGACATAGAATATGATATCCATCATTAATGAAAATCTTAGTTTGAATATAGAATATTATATCTATATTATATGAATTTATTTACCACTGTTATAGAATATATCTAAGAAAGTCACCATTTATTATGAATACATATTATACACTACTTATAAGCCGAGATCAATCTTTGTAATGAGTTCTTTATAAATATTATGTCTTATGATATACGATATATTCTTATATATATATATACATGTATATCATATGATAAAACTAATGATCTCATTATTAGAATAATGAAATGATTAGAACACTATTATAACCTATAAGTTTAAAGATCCAATCCATTGTACATGCAATATATAGTCATATATATATATATTGATGATATCCCAATAAATTCTATAGCTAGAAGAATATGAAAAGTTCTAATAAATTATGAAAATAACATCAGAGATAAAATTTCAATGATAATTATTTCACTTTGACATGCCACATATATCATATATAAATAAATATATAGATATAGATATTTCCTAACACTATTTCTTCGAATTGTTGGTGGATAAGTACAATTACCATGTCATAAGAAGAAGACAACAATATAATGGGTTATCATTTTTTTGAAAAATACATGTTTGTTATTTTCTATATATTATTATATATTCCAATTTATATCAATTATTAATTATTATATATATGTATACATATATAAAATATTATATTTTTTAATATAATTTTTAACACAGTTCATTATCACATTACACATGATTCAATTTGTATGCTCAATATCCTATTCTAGAAAATTATAAAACTCCATTCTTAAAACATTTCAATCCACTAATGGTAATTTATATAATCTAATAAATATTATTTTAATATTTTATTTATAGTTAATAAAATTTCTCCATTATCACATGTTTCCATTAATATTATATTTACCAAATTATATATATCTATACATTAATTAATGGTAGGTTAAAATAAATTTCATTATGATAAAAGATTGGAAATATGTATATTCTTAAATGTGCACACATTAAAAAAATAACTTTTTTTAATTATATTATTTATAGGATGATAAAATATGTACGTAGATATGTTTACAGTTCTATTTTAGTTAATTTTAGACATAATAAATATAGTTTCATGAAGATAAAATTTGTATTATAGTTAAATAAATATGTATATTATGAATAACTTAAGTTTATTTGATCTAGACCCTATCCCTTATCAGATAACATCCTATGAATATCTCCCAGTTAATTTCCTTTTTCTAATGGTTACATTCTTGAAAACAATCTTATTTTTTCCTTTTAATACCCTATAATATTTTTCATCATCAATTTTTCAAAATATATTCTTTCTAGTCTTATCCATTTACTCTCATCATGGATTAAGTCTTTCCATTGATTTGTATTCTCAATCTCATCATATTTAGTGTATTCATCCTCATAGATGATAATAATGAAATGAACTACTATTTTTTTGTCATCAGGTTTATTCATTCATCCCCCTATTATTATTTTCTATCATTGCATGTTTAGTATATTCATCTCTGTAATTAGTGTAAAATTTTTAGTATTTTGAAGATATGATTATATACCTAAATTTGGGTTGGTGTATTATTTTAAAAAAATTAAAAAAAAACATTTTTCTTGTTCAATATTTTTTTAATTGTTAAATTTATTTATGATGAATATATATTAATTTTGGGATGTTACATGGAGGTCACTTGTTTAAATCTTCATGTGTGTTGAAAATAGTATGGTTTATGGGGAGTTAATTTTTGGCATTAGCGCTGATGAAAAATGGGGTGGGGTACAAGGCGAGCATCTATAAGTTCTCGTAAAATGGGATGGTACTCAATGTGGGGGTGTGGCACAAGGAATAATTCATAAGTGATAATAAATGGGAGTAACTCTCAGGGTAGTTTTCCATTCTTTTTGGAAGCATTTAAATAAAATGAGTTTTATCAGTGTTATAAATTAGTATTGATAAAATCATTCTTTAATAGCACTTATTATTCATTGATTGAGGTCATGGTTTTTGGAATATATAATGTTTTTAAAAATAATTTTTATGGAATATCAGTGATAGACATTAATAGTAACAAATAGTGTATTTATTATTTATTTTTTCTGCAATGATAAAAACACTGGATTTTGAAGGTTCCTAGAACATATTTTTTTTGGATCTTATAAATTAAATGTATATCACCGATAGAAGTTATATCTGTAGTTTTGAATAATCATGTTAGTGAAAATTGGGACTCCATTTTCATAATAGATGGAATTTGGTAATAATTACATTAATACAAGATTGATTCTTCTAAAGGGTTCAAATCCTTGGAAACTAGAGTACCTGGTTGAAAATCTCTTTGAAATTTGGGGTTTTACTAACTAAAAATGTGTATCAATGGGTTACAGTTTCATTTATATGATATTTTTACTTGGATTAAATGGATATATGGGATTGTAACTTCAAATAATTATTTCATATTCAGAAGTGTGATTTTAAATTCAACCCATTGGAGGAATGCAACAGTCAAATTTTGGGTTAGGGTCTATAAACTCAACTATATCTTTTGGAATGCTAAAATATTATATGATTATTCATTGTTAATAGGGTTTCCCATCAAAATTGATAAAGAAATTGGAAATTTTAGGTTTATTTATTATTCCTGACTAATTAACTGGGAATATTTTATCTCCAAATTAGTTGAAAAATTATTTATACAAAAAAATGATGAATTTGAAATTCACATTGAGTATAAGATACTTACTCAGTTCATCATGAAATTTAAATTTATAGGTATTATAAATCTGATTTTAGATGGGATATTTTTTCCTTTAGTTTGTTTTATGGTAATAAAAAATGAAAATTTTTTATGTATAAAAAATGTTCTAAAAAGTGAAGTGGAGTAGATGGATGTGGCTCAATTGCATAGGGTGGAACACCATAATTTTCTTAGGCTGGGAAGGATTAACCTTATGTTATGTTCTTTCCTACTATAGAAAAGTTAGTACAAGGTAAAAACAAAGATATCGATAATAGTCATACAAAAAATGAGTCATTTCATACTATGCTGGTTATAGGTGTATTATGAAATACTGAAAATGGTTTGGAAATAAACAATGGGGTTTTAAAAGGATTATGAACTCCCTATACTAGTGAGACAATAAGGGTTTTTATATATAAATAAGGCTCATAATCCCCATGAATCTTGCAAGGAATGTAATACATTTCTTATCATCATTTGTGGTAGGCTATGTTTTCAAATTCAGATGAACTTATAATAGAATTTGTTTCCACCAACGGAGGTAGGTTCACATTATATCAAGTGCTCTTTATTAGATTTCGCTTCATTGGGGTTTAGAAAATGGAAATACTAACTTGATCTATTTGATCAATAAAGTGATCAACACTCTCAAATTCATGAGGATATTAATGAAATGATTAAAAATAAGTGAATTTAGGGTAATTGGTATGATTTGGAGGATAATGATCTATAAAATATTTTATTTAATGATGTGATGAGAAAAGGGAAGATTACCATTTTTAACAATGATGGGTTAGAAATAGTTTATCTATGGAAAGAAAAGCATGGGAAGCACTGATCCTACTTGAAACCTATTATGGTAAAAGGATATTATGTAACATTGATAAATACCTAATTTTTGATTAAATATTTTGAATATGATAATGATTTATTGTATTATAATCAGGGATTTTTCTTCTACAACTACATTTCACTTTTTTACTTTCTATTTGAATGGTCACACTTTTATCTTGTATAACCTCATTGTTTCTCTCTATATCATTTTCACTTTTTAATAAATGGGGTTTGGGTCTTTTACACTTTACTCTGATATATGTTCATGTACTTTAGTATGTTCTCTTTTACTATGGAAATTCCCATGTACTCTAGTCATTCATTTGTTCTCTAGTCATGCCCTGGTACGTGGCTTGCCCATGTGCCTGGTTGTTCTTGTATACCCAGTCGTTCCTATGTACCTAGTCATACATGTGTTCTTGGCCATGAAAATGTATGTGTACCCCCAAGGATACATACCATGTCACCATCATTGGGTCACATGGTGTGTGTTCTAATGACACAGTTTGAGATATTTACCTCTATTCATAACTGTATCCATCATAAAAATAGGGCCACACAATGTGTGTTCTTGAAATACATGCCATATAACATAGAAATTTATATAATTAATTAAATGCATTATACATCTCTCCCAAAAATTCCAAACTGATGAATCCATCTGAAAATATTATTTTAGAACATAGATCTAGAGTTTACCATTCCTGAACCATCATCAGTGGCTGTATTGCGAACACCCATCTACTCGAGAGGCGCTTCCCTTATCACCACATCCCTAGATCTCCACACTTATAGAAAAAAAACATTTATCCAATACTTAATATTTCTCTTATTTCCACCATACCATGATTGTTCCATTAATTCTTAATTTGAATCCAGGGAAATGATCTGTTGAGCCAAATATTGATATTGAAACCATTGATTTTAGATTATTGTTGAATGACCAACCAATAGAAATATAGATGGTGATCATATGATGAACATGGGTGGAATTACCCAATAATAAGGTGAGAAAACTAATTACAACCATTTTTTATGTTGGATTCCATTCATTAATAAAGAAATTGGTGAATTTTGGTAATAATCTTGGAGTTAAGAAATAATAACAATTTTTCACTCATGGAAGATGAATCAACAATCCCACCACAAATCAATTAGTTTGATGGATTGATTTTTATTCAACATGAGATAATAACTAGGTATTAAAGTAATTCATAAAAAAAAATCAAAACATGATATTGGATCAATTACTAATAAAGAGATGTTTTGCATCATTGTTATTATAATTATCCATGAACTCCATTGTTAAATATGAACCCCTCGATAACTCGATTGTCAACCAATTATCACTATTACATTCTTAAAGTCTCTCGTACAGGACCCTCTAAAATCCTTAGGATTATGTGGCTAACATCAGAGTTTCTATATAATGTACTTTAAATAGTGGAGGTTGTTAGGTCAATCCATTTAATAAATAATAAATTAAAAAATTTATTTATTAATTTATCAATCCTTCCATGACTATACTTAAACCAAGAAATCATCCTTCAAAAATGTGTTTTGAAATCTTAGTTGAAACCCATATTATATATTTAATGGTCTTGTATATCTCATTTGACACACCATTATGGATTTATTCCATTATTTCCCTAAAGAATGTGCACACATGATATAATATATAAAATATTTTTTTTATAACAAAAGTGAGGTCCCCAGCCCCAAGAATCCCTTATTAACCTAGTTTCTGGAATTAAAAAATAATCATTAAAATATTCGAGTAAATAAATTCATTAATTCTCCCCTCCTCTAGTATTTTCATCTCAAAACGAAAAAACTCTACTCAGAAGGATAAGTATACTAAGCTTACATCTGATTCTCCCTCCCCCAAGTGCCCTCTTAAAGACTCCCATGCTACCACCTGACATGCTCCAATGTAATTTCTTTCCAATTAATAGTAATATCATATAAATAATCAATCTCTACTGATTAATCTATAAAGGTATCCCCATCCTCAATTTCTAGCTCAACCTAGTCGATAAGATGAGATGGGTTTGGCACATACCTCTACAATATGACATGTGGAAGAAATCATGTACCTGATCTAACTAGGGTGGTATTACACCTCTCCAACAATAAAAAGAATTTTTAAAGGATTGGAAAATCTCATATATAACATTCCACCTCATCTAAATTTTCATAATACTATTCAGGGTGAGAACTTGAGGAATGCATGTCTCCCTCTTCAAAATCAAAATGTCTCCATCATCATTCTTCATTCTAATGGCTCTGGGTAATAAAAATATGTTTCTATATTATGTATATATTATTTGGTTTCATTCTCATAAACTATGGTCCCAAGAGTGTTGACTCCCTTGTATTAGTCCATCAATGTGATGACTTGTAGGGTCTCCAGTACAAGGCCTTGAATGGTTCCATCCTAATGGTGGAGTGATAGTTGTTGTGGTATAAAAAATACTCCAGGGGAGGTGATCCTTCCTATTATGACCAATTTCTAACATGTATGACCAAATAATTTCCACAAAAACCTAAGTGGTCTGATGTATTTGGATATCTTTCACGGGGTGATATTTTTTCTCCACTTAAAAAAGCACAAAATTCCTCTTATAATCCTATCTATAATCATGATGGAAAGAGGTCATCATGATCTAAAATGATCATCGAGGGAAATCCATGGATCCAAAATATCTCTTACACATAAAGGTGCCCCAATAAATCTACTAACCACTTCTCTTGGATTGTAAGGATGTGGGTTGAAATAGTGAGTTGGTCTATGATCACCGTGATAATGTTATGTACTATTTTAAATTATTAAAGTCTTTAAAAATACAAAGGATATAACATCCCACATACACTCTATATCAAAAAGGTGTTAAGACAAACCCACAAAAACTTTATGTGTATCCTTAACCTAAAAACAATTATGGCATCAAAAAACAAAATCAACAGCACACCTCTTTATCCCTAGAAACAAGAACTGATATTGATGGTGTTGGTAAATCTTTCCCACTACTGGATGTACTGTTAAGGTGGATGTATGAAACTCCCTATATAACTCCTCTCCCAATGTCACTAGTTCCATCACCCACCCTTGGAAATAGAAAACATTCTCCCTAAATTCAGAAAAACAATCAAGAACCCTTCCAATGGATGTATATCCACAATGGTACTCAAAATATATATCTCCATGTTAAGCCACCCTAACATAATGAAGATGTGAAGGGGTGAAAACCATATAATTGAGGTATGATACCACATACTCATCCACTAAGGACAATAGCAATGAGGCCAACTAATCAGAAACCTCAATAAAAACTACGAACAAGATCACTTATCGAGAGAATCTTCCATCAAATTCTCCTTTACAAGAGTATAAACTATATCAATGTTAAAATCATAGGGGAAATATAACTTCCACCAATATCATAAGTTAAAAATTATTTTAACAATATATAAATGAGACTCAATTTTTTCAGAATAGATTATAATCCACTCAACTATAAGATAGTGTCGCTGCATCTTCATGGTGAAAACCGATGATGACATATCTAGATCATGGGATGCATAGTTACTCTCATTGGGTTTTAGATTCCATGACCCATAGGAAATCACCTCCTTCCTATAAATCAGAACATATCCAATCACTGTTTTAAGGGAATTTAAAAACACCATATACTCAATACCCTCTTCGAAAAGTCACAAGATGGGGTGTTTTTAAACCTTTTCACAACTCCAAAAAATCATGTTAGAACCTCTTAATCCACATGAAATTTTAACCCTTTTGGTTAAATTTGTAAAGGTTTATAGAATTATGGATAAATAGAGTATGAATATTGGGTATTACACTACTAGTGCAAGGAATCTCCACACCATAGACGCTCTCTAGGGTGGATCCTATGCTAGAACTGCCCCAACCTTCACTTGGTTCACCAATACTCACTCTTCTAAGATGACGAGTCTAATGAGTTGGGCCTCCGAAATCAAAAAATGAAACTTCCAAAGCTTCCCATAAATCTATTTATCTCTATGTATATACAATATCATACTTAATTTTCTCACATGCTCAACCACTGTTGTTGGGTAAACAAGGATGTCATCAATGAAGACTACCATTAAACAATATAAGAACTGCTGAGAGATCCACTTCATTATTCCCATGATCACTATTTGTGAATTCATTATGCCTAAGGGAATCACCGAATACTCAAAGAAAAAATTGAAAAACCAAAATTCTATATTTGGTATATCCTATGCTCGATCTCAAAGCTGGCGATAAACCAATATAAGTTTGATCTTTGAGAAACACCTCACCCATTTCAAATCTTTAATGATTTATTCAATTACATTGATGTGGATAATTATTCTATATTTTCACCTATTTTAGGTGATGGTAACATACACATAACCTCTAGTTATTATTCTTATTCTTAGTAAACAACAATGGGGATTCCTTGGGAGACACATTTTTTCTGACAAATCTCTTCTTATTCAAATCCTCCAACAACACCTTTAGCTCTTGAAGCTCTTTGGATGGAATCCTATATATTATTATAGATATCAGTGTAGACCATGGGTGAATGTTTATGTAGAATTTGGTCTCTCAGTGGTGAGGTATGCATAATATGTCCTCAATGAATACAATTTCATACTCTACCACCACTATAGGAAACTGGTAACAGACAATATTTATTGTTCCAAAGGTCATACAATCCAATTGACGATTAATCAGTTTTATCATCCTTCATACAAATTCATCCTTTTCGTCTTATATCTCTTTTTCTCCAATAAAGGAAAACCCATCTCATCAGATCAGGTGAACAACATCTTACTCCTAAAATACTCAATTGGTACATAAAATATATGGAGACATTATATACCTTAAATGTCAATATAATTCCTCACCATTTCCAGGAAAAGATCTTATAGGAAGCTCTATCCTCAATGATTCAGGTCACGTTATCGGTAGAAGTGTGTGACCACTAAATATCGTCTAGTAGGAGTCTAAAAATACAATGGTCATGTCAATGGCTACAATGGAATATCTAGATAATGAATAAGGGATATTTTAAGAAAAGAGTACATCATGCCTATGTCTTTGAAAACAATATATAATGTAGAGAAGTAACATATCATATCTCCACTCATTCTTGGAGACTCTACATCATAAACCTCTACTGCCAGCAGCTACCCAAGTCCATGACCACTAGCTCCCTTTGTCTGGTGGGGACCACTCGGGGGTGGTGGTGGAAACAAATAAAAATGTCAGCCAACTCCCACTACTCTCTCAAATCCTCTACCACATCTACCATTGTACAGACCACCATACTTTAACCAATTCCATTTCTTAATAATATAAATGATCATATCTCTATATTCTACATGAAAGGTTGGAAAATCAGACATTATATGTCCTCACCAATCGTAGGAGTAGCAACGAATCTCTCACAGATACCTGAAACCATCCTTAGAGGCTTGAACTACATAGCCCTTATCCTAAGACTATCTACAGAAATTTTTGGCATGCTTGGACCCCTGAGTCTTCCATCGACTACCACTTGTTGAAGTATTAGATCCAAAGTTCCTACTAAAATCACTAACCATAAGTTTCTTCTCATCTGGAAAGATCTCCACTACTAAGACATGATCTATAACCATATAATATTTACGAATGAAAAGATATACCATGATATCTTGTATGTCTCAATGAATTCCATGCATGAAGATCAGGCTTGAAAGTACACATCATGAACCCTATCCAATGAGTACCTCCATAGGTTAGTGAGCCTTGGAGCATACTCTTCAACTAACATGATACCAAGTTGGGGATCTAGAAGCTATTATATGCATATTGATTAAAACATAAATGGGTAAAACATGTTCCTTGATAGATTCTCACACTTTATCCAAGTTAGAGTCACCTATTCATGTTCCTAAGTCACATGAAACCAAAATTTCATTATGGATCCATGGAGAAGGCTTGCTGCTGGGACCACCATCTAATTAGGAGGATTTGTAACATGAAAAAAAACTCACTCAAATACATCAAGAAATTCTCATACTACCTATGTTTTTATATGACACTAAATATAGGGGTGTTTTCCAATGAAACTCATGAAATATTCCCATACTAAAACATCATACACCAATATATACAGGAAAAATGGATACTCAATGAGGGGATTTAAATCGAAAAAACCACTATAAAGCACTATCTCAGCATAATTCCCTATATCTAGGCTTATTCACTGGGATGATCATCATAACAAATGTTTTATAGGATCCTAGTTGGTTGTCATCATGCAGGAATCCTAGAAAAAATTAAATTATCACCACTTTCAAATAGTATATATGGGGAGCTGATTCTTGAAGGATATGGAAACCAAACCTATTAAAATATAATAAATGTAAAATGTCTTCCCAACAACCATTTTATACATGTATCAATTCAACAAGCAAGTTATCAAAGTCTTGGTGAATGGATATGTATTCCACTAAAAAATCATTAGGCTACCTATCCTAAGATCCAAACATGAAATAATTTAACACTACTTCCCTAGTTCCAAACCAAACCTCACATCTACAAAATCTACTAACTCTGGTCTTCAAATAACACATTCTTTGATATGACTCATATACCACCCAAACCACTGGGGACCACTTGGCTAGATGAAATACAAGTGTGAAACCCCATGCCCACCTCCAATAGGGAAATGGCTAGTGGAAAGTTACATATAGGCATATCACACATATGGGAGGCCTTACACTAAGGTACCTTTTCACATGAACACATATCTGAACCCCAATATAATACAAAAATGAATGTAACAGCTAATACCAGGATGCATGCATACAAAGAAATACCACCTCATGGTGCAGAATATTTATAAGAAAGAATAAATGTCTAAATACAAGCTCATCCAAAACTATAAAATATAATAACCTAATAGTATGGAGGGGACTACTATCAAATGGAACTCTTGAAACTGATTATAGTTTTTTAGCTCAAATCTGCTCCACCATCTCCTAGTCCACATTGAACTCCATAGTAAGTCTTATCGTCTTCATAAGACACAACATGTGTGGGAAGATCCCATATAGTGGAGGATATAGTCAAACCTAGTAGGATACCATGAAATCAACAAATATAAAGAATACAGAGAGATTCAGCTCTAATAAAATAATATCTTGAATAACTACGATACACTCATGGTAGACACTGAGTTAGAAAGTAAGGCCACTACCATACTTCTGTCCTAGGATTACACTCAATTATTTATGATAATTATCATCCTAGGTAACTCACTCCTTAAGTATGATAAAACAAATAGAGATTATCCGAGAGGCCATTCCTGTCAGGCCTTTCCATAAAAAAGTACAGACTGGAACTTAGAATATGTTGAGACATAGATAGGGGACCAAACCCATGGCCTATGGGGGATAGCCAAACCCTAATTGATGTAGTACACTAGGATGTGGATCACATTCCCTAGATGTGGGAAATGGAAAACCTACCCATAAATTGGTATGAAAATGATAGAGGATCACACCTTGGGCAATGTGGATGGATACATTACTCTACCCAAGACTAATTCATAGAGGTATCAATCATATATTTCTTCGGATTCGATACCTTACTATACCCCTATAATATTTGACTAATGTAATGAACCATATTGATATTTTTCTATACTAAATATAATGGCGTCCTCATCCTTCCCTGGAAGAAGTACACAACATGTAAAGAGCCTACGAGGAATGTGTTGGCTAGTCTAGATAGGGTCAATCCCTATGGATCATGTTTGTGTACTCCATCCTATGTCTATGTACTCTGGACCATGCCTATATAGTTTGTTCATGCTTATGTACTTTGTTTGTGCAAGTGTGTTATGGTTGTGTCTAGTTAAATATATTTTCCCTTGTACCTGTTCGTGCTCGTGTACCTAGTCATTCTCATGTACATAGTCATTCATATGATCTTGGTAGTTCTAATGTATTTGTACCATACGGGAAGTTTCTGGGTCACCAACATCAGGTCACATGATGTGCGGTCTTTCCACATGGTGTTTGGCATTTATCTCTATCTATAACCCAATCCACGATGTAAATTCATCCACATGGTGTGTGTTCCTAAAATAAATTTTGGATAATAGGGAAATTTATAGAATTTAAAAACTGTTAAATGAATATCTCTACCGCTTCCCCCACCAAGGAATCTTCTATAAAACATGACTGTAGAGCTAGGATCAATTGTTGAACACACCTGAACTATCATCGGTGGCCAGATTCGGGGCACCCATCTACATAGGAAATTCTTCCCGCCACACCACATCACCATATTTCCACGCTAATGGAAACCAAACCATCGATATAGTCTCCAATCATCCATCATTGTTTTGATACCATAATCATTCTATCAATCCCCAATTATAATTCATAGAAATGATTAATTTTCCCAAATATCATTTACGAAAAGATCTATTTATGGGTATTTTTAAACCACAAACCAAATGAAATACTAGCTATGATTATATAAACAATGTGGGGTGAAGAGTAGACAACACAATGGTGATAAAAAAATACTGAAAATTGTTTGGGTTGATTTCTATTCATTTATAAATAAATTGGAAAATATAGGGAATAATCTAATATTTAAAAAACAATATCAATTCATAATTCATGGAATATAAATCAACAATAAAATTTTGAATCAATTTTCTAAGTGAATATATATGTGTTCGACATAAGATAAATAAAAAAGGGATTAATCTAACACAAAGAAAAGTCTTAACTTTGGTTTGGACAGATCTGTTATGAATAATGGTTCTAAACTATTGGCATTGGAAATATCCAAGAACTTCATTTTTGAATACGATCCCTTCCATATGCCAATTGTCTACCCACAATCCCATTGATGTTCATCAGCGATCTCCACTATGGCCCTCTGAAATCCCACGTGTTATGGGGATTAACATAGGGTTGGACTATAATGGGGCTTAAATAGATAAGGGGTTGGGTTATTCTATTTAATAAATAATAATTTTTTAAAAAATTTATTAATTAATTTATTAATAAACTCATGAATACACTTAAACTGAACACCTAACGTGCACAATGGTTATGTCATGTCTAGGGTAAAACATGAATTTTATATTTAATGGTCGTCTTGGATTTACCATTTGAAACTCTATTTGGGTTTTATTACATCATTTAATAAAGACTAAATTCACATTATATAATATATTTTTATATTTTTTATACCACCACTGAGGCTCCCCAAGCACTAAAATCCTATGTTGACTCTACACATTGCTCCAAAAAAAATTATTTAAAATATTCCGAAGTTGTAAAAGGAAAAATAGATTTGTTACAAGAACAATCCAATGGAATAACTAAGCCAATTGAATGATTGAGACCCTATCATTTTTTTATTTAAAATGAATTTAACAAATAGTATTTTAAAATGGATTTAATATCACCCTCTTATATCATATTATTCCAATTATGAATGAAAGATTCTAATGATATTTTTGGAATAATTATTTCCTCCAATAAAATACAATAATAGAATATTAACCTATACCCATGGTTTAGAACCATGGGTATATCCCCAAAAACAATTGGTATAGTCTATACCCATGATTCAATGAACATTGGGTGCTTAAGGCATGGGGATAGGTCTATACCCACAGTTTCTATAGACACCATGGGTATAGGCTATATGGATTTCTTAATACCCACGATTTACACGAAACCATGGTTATATATCTATACTCACGGTTTCTGAAACCATTTATATATGTGGTTGTCCATATTTCATATATACCTATGGTTCTATAATCCTTGGGTACAGTGTCCTACCCTAATTGGACAGCTACAGCACCATCCAACACCTCTTAGAAAACCTAAAAATAAATTTCAAACCATAGAACACATTTAATGTGGTACACTTATTATATATTAATCATTCATCCAAAAAATTATAAATAGTATTCAAAACATTTAAAATATGGTAATATTCATATATAATTCACATCATCAATTTTTTTATTGATCCACAAATGTCTCTACCTAAACTCAAAAATAGAGGGGATCAATATGTCCCACATTACCACAAGTTATATCATAATTGATGTGGCGGATTTTCAATGCATATTTTCACATCATTTTTTTATTTTATTGTATTATTAATATAAAAAATCATTTAATTTTATAAAATAATCACTAACTATTGTCAATTTTATTTATAAATAATATTTTTTGAAAACATGTATTTTATATATTATTTTTTCCATTTTTAATATTTTTTTAAATTAATTCATTAATTATATTTTAACATTAATGTTCTATTATTTTTTTAATAATTATTTATTCATTTTTTATTATTTTAATTATTTTATTATTTCATCAGTTTTTTTCTCTTTTCTTCAATTTTTAATGTTTTTATATTTATTCAATAATTTAATTAATTCATCTATAAATAAATAAATTTTTACTTTTTGTATTATTTAAATTAATTAATTAATCTTGACATTTTATTTCTATTTTGGATATATTTTTAATATTTAGTGATATTTATTTTTAATTTAATTCATGGATTTTTTAATTATTTTAATTACTAAATAAAAAATTATATTTTAATTATTTGATATGTAATCTCTAGTACTTGAGAGCTAATTCTATTGGCATGATTCAAGTAGTAAAGTTTGATGGTGCCTAGATATTATATCTTTATTTTGATCATCTTCTTTATATTCTCTTTAGCAGATTGTGACTTTACATTCAGGTGAGCAAGAGTGAACTCTTACACAAAAGTGGTATACTACATTATTGCCTCATATCTTTTCCCTTAATTTCTTAATTTCTTGAACTGAGCAAATGAGTTGGGTTGTGTGATACAAAAAATCAGTTAAGCTATTCTAGTTTTTGACATCGTTGTCAGAATAAGTTAGCTGAGGGAATCAATTTTCAATTTGGAGGAATAATCGATCATTGAGGAACTTCGATGTTTGATTTTTAATTATTTAGGCAAGAGTGGTGTTTGATCTAAGCATTCATCCATGCACTAAGTGAGTTAGGAATTGTTGACCTATTTCTTTTTTAGATCCATGAAGGGTAGTTGAGGGTGGATAATTCTTGGATCTGGCCTTGTTCTCAAAAACATTTCTTCTTTGTCTTCCCGCATTTTCATGTTCTTCATGTTGTTTTTCTTCCTTTGTGCTTCTTATGTGAATTAACTATTTAATTTACCCTCACTATGGTTCTTATCACTGTTTGGAAATGTTTATTTTTTTGGGAACGTATAAACTCAAAAAAATCATAAATACCACATGGGCTTTCAACACAGCTTCATTGAGAGTAACCACGAGGTTAGACACTGTGTTTTATATAGGGTATTTTAAATGTAACTTGGACTATTATCACAATAAGGATTCTTGGAATAATCATCACCCCCATCGATACCTGGACCACCAACACCACCACCACCATCATTATCTCCACCACCAATGCCATTATCTCAACCGCCACTATAATCCTCATTGAAAACACATGACATTCAATGCCCAAAATCACTTACTACAAATAAAATTGATTACAACAATATCACATCATTGAATAATATAAATTTGATAAACTAGGAAAGAATTTAAAATTTTCCAATTGGCTGATTGACCGATTGACCGATTGGACGATTAACCATTTTTTCAATTGTCCATTTGGACATTTGGATTGGCCAAATAGTGACATAAATTAAATAATGTAAAAAATAAATAATATAATAATTATATTAATGAAATAAACATGGATTAATAAATAAATAGAGAATTTATGAATTTAAACATGATACACACATTTATAAAAAAATCATAAATAAATTATTAAAAATACCTTATAACATAGAATGCAATTTTACAAAATCTAATATTTAAATAAATATATACATGTTATATTTATTCTATAATATTAAATCTTTTATATTATTCATTTAATGAAATTTTTCTTTAAATATATGAAATTTTATAAAATATAAACATTTTATATTTCAATTTATGTCATGATTTTTTTTCAAAATTATAAATTAAATATAAATTTTATTTAAACCTTTAGTCGAATAATTTATCAATCCTATTTTGACATGATTAAAAAAAAATTCAATAAATTTTTCCAATATATTTATAACAAATCATAATTATAAATATAAACACTATATTTTTCTTTATTTTTTGATTTATAAACCCTATATAAATTACACTTATACTTTCCTTGCAATTAATTTATATCTAGATTATAATTCATGAAATTTAATTTTAAAAAATTTATTTTAATATAAACACTTAATATTATAGAATATTTATTAACAATTTATTCTGAACAATTTAATTAATTATTTTTAAACACTTCATAAACAATTAATTATTAAATAAATTTCTAAATTAACTAATATAAAGTAGAAATTTTATCATAATTTATAAATAATTTATAAATTCAATAAATCAATTCATAATGTAATTTTAAGAAAACTCATTTTCAATTCAAATCACACTCAATGATATAAATTGAATCATAAAAAATATTTCTTGGGTTGTGAAGATTAAACTATTTATGCCCTTTGTACCATATTCTATGATATGCATTGATATTGTATTTATGATACAATTCAATATTTTACTAAAATTGAATGTAGGTATTGTTATCGCATAACGTATGCTACATCACCAACTAAAAGAAAATTATTATATAATGTAATGGAAATGACCTTAATGTTGGTAACATTGTTTTATAACGTAATTTAATAAACCCCAAAATAAATGTTATCATCACATAAATTAATTTCATTGAACCCAGTTCATGTCATATTATTTTATAATGTAATGTTAGGGACACCAACACAAGCTATGTTATCGCATAACGTAACATAAGGGTCTCTATTGAGCTTGGGATATCACATAAAATGTAACACTCCAACCTTCCACGATAGACTTCTCATTGAATAATACAGTAGCGTGTGTTGTACGCAACTTCGAGTTCTAACACACCACAACCAAGCAAACATGTCGTTATCAGTAGTAATACACATTTTTTTGAAATTTTATAAATTTTATCTTTTAAAATGGAATTCATTTTGGGATTCAGAATACCAAAATTATCCAAGGGTGAAATTTTGGTATTTTTCTGAAAACATTCAATTTTTGATGAATAATGAAAAACACTAAGTTATAGTTTAATACCAAATTTTTATTTAAATAATTATATATTTTATTTAAATTTATTTTAGGTCAAAATAGATGCATAATACCTATATAAGTTCAATATAATTCATTGGAGTTAGTTTATAATAATTATATATATATAATAATTTTATTGAACTTTTCATCGTCTTTTACCCATCTCCTAGGAGAATTTCCAAATTCACATAAAACATAAATTTACCGCTCCTATGAGTGGAATTTAGAAAATCTGAGAGAAATTGTTAATATCAAGGAGTAAAATGTTGTTCAATAATATAAAAATAATTTTTTTGTGAATAGTAATGTTTTACTTTTATTTAACAAGGTTAAAAGTAAATAGGGTAATTAATGGTAAAAATGATATTATTATTACCCTAGAACAAGTCCTAATTCTATTGGCTAAGTATAATTCGACAAAATACAACCTTAGAATATAAAATATGAACCTTTTTGTTCCACTTGGATTAGATTATGACATTTATTATTATTTAATCCAAAGAAGAGTTAAAAGAGATAAAATCAAAGGTAAATAACTAAAAAAATTTTAATATAGAGTTATACATAAGATAAATTCTTTTATAAATATTAATTAGAAAGATAAAAATATTTCCTACATAATTATATTTTATTTATAATTTTTTAACATTAAATAAATTAATTTATTTATGAAAAAATGGTGATGCAGTAATTACCTAATTAATGAAATATTAATATAATTTACATTATAAATATCTAAATAAATTTAATTTGAGACTTTTTATGAATTAAACTAATTTTATAGGTTAATATAACATATTAGGGTTGGTTAGATGAATTTTTTTTATGTAATAATGTTTTTATGAATTTAGAAAAAACAAAAAAACAAATAGAGTCAAAATTGACATAAAAGAATTTTTAAATGAAATATTATATTATTAATTGATATTCTATTTCTAAAAATCTAAGGATCAGCCAAATGAATTAAATAAGGTTATATATAAAAATAATGAACCACATGGGGGTTCTCTTGGCCTGTTATAGTAAGTTTACTAACCATATAATATAAAAATAAAAAGACATGGTAAATGTCAAACTATCTAACTAAGAGTTAAATATAAATGATAAGGTTAATATAGTGACCCAAACCTGTCTAAAATCTATTGGTTGAAAGGGTTTCGACCCATCCCCCTTTAGACTCTAAATAAGTCACTTTTGAGCCATTATAAACCGAATATGAATTTATTATAAAATAATATTTGATGTTTTTCCTAAGGTTCCCATCACCCCTCTTATAAAAGGGAAATCCAACTTATCTCAAATTAATAGCTTCAAAGCCTTTTGGTCTGGATAAACCCTGCCCAAATATCCTCTAAAATTATCTCACTTCATCCTAGAGGATCTAATTTTGTCAAATATCCATCATAAGGAGTCATTTTGATCAAATCAAAAGGAAGAACTTGAAGAAGAGGTAATGATTTCACCACCCTCTTTCAAGTTCCTTTCTTCTTCCACTTATTATTTCTTTGTTATTTACATTATAAAATAATAACTCCAGATTCTTATTTATACTACGATGTTATTATAAATATGGTACAACCATATTCAGTATTACAACCATCCTTTGAATGACATGCCCCCATACGTGCGTACATACGACCTACCGTCTCCACGTCGTGGTGTAATTGTTATTCAATATATTATTTTTTGGATGGGTATAATAATTATGTGTAAGTCATTTAAATAATAAATATAACATGATAAATATTCTATATATATTATATACCATCCAATTATATATTATTTTAATATCAAAAAAAAGATATTGTCGCTCGTGCCTACGTAGGGATTGTCGTCTCCACGAACCCGAGGAGATTCATTCCCCATCATATCCATTCAAGAATAAATTTAATTTTATGATTCAAAATAATGTTTAGAGACATTATATCATTATATATATGAATATGATACATCCAATCCATAAAAAATATTTCTCACATAATAAAGAATATAAAGGAAAATGAACCCGTTAACAACCAAAACGACAATAATACTAAGATATTATCAACAAATTAATGTTAAAAGATCGTATATGATATCATATTAATGTCTATGATTCTTTTATAATTCAATAAAAATCATGTAACCATTATACATGACGATAAACTACCCTCTACCAAGGAAAAAGTACAAAGTAAGGGGTTTCTTATCTCACTTTTAGTTCCATGATATTTCCATTGTTCACAAGTTATTTATTTCATGTGGTGTGTGTACTGCCCATGATTGTATTAATTGTGTAATATACATTAATTTATGGATACTTACAAAATCATTGTATTATCATTCCTTCATGGTTGTATGTTTAGTAAGTTACCAAATCAATAAGGGAATTTGAAATTTCCATTTCCTCTCATTCGACTTTACGCATACTTTATTGACTATTTTACGCCAATATTATGTGTGGAATCACTATTTATTTGATTATGTCATAATTTACACTCCCCATTATGTGGATATACTTTTGATACACATAATCATTCCATTGAAAAATTCTCAAGTCATCGATATGAACTTGATAAGAGTAATTTTAACTCAATCTCCATTTATTGAGTTAAACATCTAATTCATTGGTGTTGTTTTTACAAGAATATGTGTGAATTTACATTGATTTTTTTACACTGAATATGCACTCATATTGAGTGTATTTATATTTTTCACACATAATTATGTTGTTTATTTATCCATAACCTAAGGATACAGTCTTTATGAAAGATTTCATCTCAATTTACATTCCATTTAGACTCTTTTGTATTTATACACCAAGTCACTTTTATATGGTGTATATAATGTACTTTGACATAGTATATCATGAATAACTTTATTCTCATGATATTAAAAAGTTTTGATTACCTCAATTATTTTTATTCATGTGTCTCTCTTTTCATTAGGAACTCTAACTAAATTATCATTTAAAAATGTTTTAAAGATTTATTATTCTAAATCTCTCTCATTAATGTCCATGTTTTAAAAATGGTTTTAATGATTTATTTATATGGACATTAAAGTTTTCAAATCAAAATTCCTTTTAAAATATTCAATGTTTTATGGGACACTTTTATTCAAAAATCTATTTTAAATGGATTCTTGACAAATAGTTTGACTTTTAAATGTTTTCAAGAAAAACGGTGATATTTCTCTCAATAGTTTGATGATTATTTAAATCTATGTCAATATCCTTCATTATTATAGATTGGGGTTAATCTGATATAATAAAATCTTCCATATTGTATGGAATGAGTTATGTTTGACTGTGGATGTGAAATTTTTATACCATTCATGGTTTGTGGTTAAAGTATTGACATTTTGTATGCTAGTTTTAATACGAATGTTTATGTTATGTTTAAAACTTTTCAGATGAGGAATGCATTGAACTTAGTATGTGACGGGTGGAGCCCGCTATAGCTCCTTGATGCATCGGTAGGTCTCATGAGACAAACTAGTGTCTTGGCCCAAGGCCTTGACAAAATATTTTTTGTAGTCTTGGCACAAGGCCTTGACGATGTGGTTATGATAGTCTGGAATTATGCATTCCATTATTATGAAAGTGGTTATTGATATTTCATTTGATTATTTGACTAGTAGAATATCAATGTGAGTATGTAAATGGAATTATTTCATTTTATATTTGCTATATTTTGATAAAGTTCAAGTTTAAAATACTTTTTTAGTTATACATTTCCTTAAATGTTTATTCTTATTTATGAAAGTTTCCGCTATATTGTTATCCTTATTAAGCATCTGAGCTCACCCCTTTCTATGTTTTATTTTTCCCAGGATGTGAATAAGTATTTTATAAATGACCTACAGGGATAGTATAAGGATATGAGTGTGGTCTATGGAGACAATATGTTTTTGTAGTTTTTCACTTTATGATATAATGTAAACTTTATGAATGTATCTAGTGATTCCTAGGATACTAAACTAATCGGTCTTTCGAGACTTGATCTTTTGTGATCATTCCAATGATACTTAATAATGCACTAACTCTCTGTAACTGGGTTCGGGGAATTACAGTTGGTATCAGAGGAAGTTTAGTACAAAAATTGGAAACTAGATAATCTCTGATTATAGCACATTTCCATAAGATAGACTTTGAGAATTAGTATATAAGCACTTCCTAAAATATTGGTATTGTATAAAATTTGTGATTTGTCCAAAACATACATCCCTATCTGGATACGAGAAGGTAGAGGTGGCTCTGGTACATATGTACCTAGGGGTAAAACCCGAAAACACCACTTTGAGATAGAATCGAACGGGAACTGGTGCACGAAAACACGCCTAACTGCACTCTTGGTTACGACACTCCCAGAGGATATGATTTGGATAATTTACATTTTCTTTACAAACCTATTTGAAGTATTTTAATATAAGATGAGAATAAATGACCTTGGTAAATCCTAAGGATCTTCCAATAAAGAATACAGTGTCATGATATTCTCTAAATGATTTTATGACTACTATTACTCACACAATTCTTTCTGGTTTTAGTCAATGGCTGGATTCCAAGGAAGTTATAGTAACTTTGAGAATGATGTACAAGGTGGGAACTGTGGTGGAAATGAGAAAAAAATAGAATGTTTATTGGCGTAAAAGATATCGTGTTCATGACAAATCAATTTTCCAAAAATATTATCAACAACATATATATTAACCAACTCCCGGACTCAACTAAGAAGAGAAAGGTGATGAATGATAATAACTCCAGTAGTGGAGACCATGGAGAAAAGAATCCCCAATTTCCATCATGCAGGAAATGTGGAAGGAGACACCCTGGAAAGTGTCTCAATGGAACAAAGAAATGTTTTACGTGCGGGAAATAAGGACACAAAGTGCCGAGGAAAAATGAAGAGTACTATGGAAGAGAAAAATGGTCCCAAGAATCCATTTACAGTCATTTGTCATAAATGTAGGGGACCTGGCCATTACCCGATTGAATTCTCTATTCTATAGGATATTTTATTGGTAAAAGAAGAAGGTATGTGGAAATAAATGGTTGGAGAAATATTTAAAAGAATTAGTTCTCCTTGTTGATGGTATTACTTTGGAATAATTTTCTCTTGTATTTGTAACCCTGCAGCTTTCCATGTGAGAATTATATTTGAGGAAGACTTATCTTTTCTCTTGTGGATATAGTTATAAATAACCATTTGGTTTTATATGATCATTGGGTTTGAGGCAATTATATGTTATTATATTTTGGGATGAAAATGCAAGGAATGAGATAAAATTTGTGGTTAAATTATGTTATGATTATTTTGAGGAATTTATCTCATTTTTGTAATGTTATAAAATATAGTTTTTGAAAAAGGACAACACACAGACCGTGTGACAACCCGTCGCGTCGGACAAAGCTGTGGGAATCGAACCCACAACCAAAGTGAAATTGGGATTTATCACCTACCACTGGACTACGTGAAGTCCCTAGTTAGTGTGACTAATTATTTTTAGTTAAATGATTTTATTGATCAATAATAAGTTGATTTGGGATCTTATATCTTATCAAATTAATACCCTTAGTATAAGAAAATGATTTGGTGATTAAGTGATTAATGTTATTTTGGAAGATGTTCACTTTGTTGGGAACACTATATGCCTAAGGAAAATAGAATACTATGGGATTTCGATTGAGGAGTAATGGTAGATTTTTATCTTTGTTTTTATTGTGGGTTTATAGTGATTTGGGTTATTTAAGGAAATGATTAACCTATAATAGAGAATATGTGATTAGGTTAATTAATTTTTAGTATGTGACTTTAATAGTGGTTGATTTCATTTATATATACAATTTAATGTGGAAGACTACATAACCAAATTATTCTAAGTTTTTGGTTTTAATATTAGTTTGGATTATATTAAAGGATTTTAAGGGCAATTGTTTATTGAATGCTATTTATTTAACCTTGGGGTATTGTTGGTTTAATTTTAGAAATTAACATTAGTGTTTCTTTCTCTAATGGAATATCCTTTTATGGGATCATCAGATCTTATACTAACTATTTTGGTTTTGATTAATCTCTAAAGACAAGGTAAATATATAGTTTATCCTTCATGGATCATGTGATTCTATAAGAAGATTATTCTTGTTCTTCTAGTGTGACCAAGTCTTCTTGAATAATCATCTTTTAAAAATGAGTTAGTAGTAGAAATTTATTAAATAATGAAGGTTTACTTAAAAAGTAAGTATAACTCTTTAAGTTCTTATTCAATCTCAGAAATGAATTCCTCATCTTTATGTAATGTATCTTAAAACAAAAAATTGTTGCCTGTTTACTTTTTCTACTGGGAAACTAATGACCATTTGTCCCATCACAAGTTTGTGGTTTTCTTATTGTTAACTTTCTATTGATCATGTTTTCTATCCCTCTCCATCAGAACATGACACTTAGTTTATCATCCATATCTATGTTTTTCTACATGGAATCCTAGTATAGGTTATATCGGGGACCATTGTACTTCTCTTTATTTCTTTTAAAGTGATAGTTTTATTGACTTTTTTTCCAATGTGGGACTTTCCATTATATTCCTAAGCCCAATTTTAAAAATTGCGAAGACGCAATTTATTGAAGGATGGGAGAATGTAACACCCCAAGCTTCCACGGTATGCTTCTCTTTGAATAATACAATAGAGTGTTTTGTATGCAACTTCGAGTTCTAACACACCATAACCTATAAAACTAGTCATTATCAATAGTAATACCAACATTTTGAAATTATATAAATTTTATATTTAGAAATGGACATCATTTTGGGATTCGGAATATCAAAATTATCCTAGGGTGAAATTTTGGTATTTTTCTGGGAACATTCAATTTTTGATGAATAGTGAAGAACACTAAGTTATAGTTTAAAACCGATTTTTTATTTAAATAATTATTTATTTTATTTAAATTTATTTTAGGTAAAAATAGATACATAATACCTATATAAGCTAAATGTACTTCATTGGAGTCAGTTTATAATAATTTTAGGTATATAAAAAGTTTATTGAACTTTTCACCGTCTCTTACCCATCTCCTACGAGACTTTAAAAATTCACATAAAGCATAATTTTCCCGCTTCTGTGAGTGGAATTTCTAAAATCCGAGAGACACGGTTAATATCAAGGAGTAAAATGTGGTTCAATAAGATAAAAATAATTTTTGGTGAATAAAAACTTTTTTCTTTTATTAACCACGGTTAAAAGTAAATAGGGCAATTAAGGGTAAAAATGATATTATTATTACCCTAACACATGTCATAATTCTATTGGATAAGTATAAATAGACCATAAGTAACGTTATAAAATAAAATATGAACCTCTTTAGTCCACTTGTATTAGATTATGACATTTATTATTATTTAATCCAAATAAGAGTTAAAAGAGATAAAATCAAAGTTAAATAACGAAAAAAAATTAATACAGGGTTATACATAAGATATATTCGATTATAAATATTCATTAGAAAGATACAAATATTTCCTATACAATGATATTTTATTTATAATTTTTAGACATTATATAATTTAATTTATTTATGACACAATGGTGATGCAGTAATTACCTAATTAATAAAATATTAATATAATTTACATTATAAATATCAAAATAAATGTAATTTGAGACTTTTTATGAATTAAACTAATTTTATAGGTTAAAGTAAGATATTAGGGTTGTTTATATGAATTTTATTCGAAGTAATAATGCTTTTATGAATTTAGAAAAAACAAAATACCAAATAGTGTCAAAATTTACATAAAAGAATTTTTTAAAAAAATATTATATTATTAATTGATATTATATTACTAAAAATCTACGGCTTGTCCAAATGACTTAGATAAGGTTATATATACTAATAATGAACCACTTGGGGTTATATTGGTTTGTTATAATAAGTTTACTAACCATATAATATAAAAATACAAAGAGACTTGGTAAATGTCAAACTATTTAACTAAGAGTTAAATATAAATGATAAGGTCAATATAGTGACCCAAACCTGTCTAAAATTTATTGGTTGAAAGGTTTTTGACCCATACCCCCCTTAACTTAGAAATAAGTCACTTTTGAGCCATTATAAACCGAATATGAATTTATAATAAAATAATATTTGATGTTTTTCCTAAGGTGCCCCTCACCCCTCTTATAAAAGGGCACTCCCACTTCTCTCAAATTCATATCTTCAATGCCTTTTGGTCTTGAAAACCCCTGCC
Organism: Viscum album; assembly: GCA_963277665.1. Lineage (NCBI taxonomy): Eukaryota > Viridiplantae > Streptophyta > Magnoliopsida > Santalales > Viscaceae > Viscum > Viscum album. Next base: position 1,736,256,324 of record OY728142.1, read on the forward strand.
CAAATATCCTCTAAACTTATCTCACTTCATCTTAGAGTCCCTCTTTTGGTCAGAAATCCATTTTAAAGAGTCCTTTTGATCAAATCAAAAGGAAGAACCCGAAGAAGAGGTAATGATTTCACCACCCTCTTTCAAGTTCCTTTCTTCTTCCACTTCTTATTTATTTGTTTTTTCCATTCTAAAATAATAACTCCAAAGTCTTCTATATACTGTGATGTTATTATAAATGTGGTACAACCATATTCAGTATTTTATCCATCCTTTGAATGACATGTCACCATAAGTGTGTACGTACGGCCTACCGTCTCCAAGTCGTGGTGCAATTGTTATTCAATATATTATTATTTGGATGGGTATAATAAAGATGTGTAATTAATTAAAATAATAAATATAACATGATAATGATTCTTTATATATGATATACCATCCAATTATATATTATTTTAATATCAAAACAATGATATTGTCGCTCGTGCATACGTACAGATTACCGTCTCCACGAACGCGATTAGATTCATTCCCCATCATATCCATTCAAGACTAAATTTAATTTTATGATTAAAAATAATTTTTAGAGACAGGATATAATTCTGGATACGAATAAGATACATCCCATCCATAAAAAATATGGCTCACATAACAAATAATATAAAGTAAAATGAATCCGTTAACACCTAAAACGACGATAATACTAAGATATTATCAACAGATAAATAATAAAAGATCGTATATGATATCATATTATTGTATATGATTCTTTTATAATTCAATAACAATTATTTCACCATTATACAGGTGGTAAACCTACCCTCAACCAAAGAAAAAGTAAAAATTATGGGGTTTCTTATCTAACTTTTAGTTTCATGTGATTTCCATTGTTCACCACTTATTTATTGCATGTGGTGTGTGTACTTCCCATGATTATATTCATTGTGTAATATAGATTAATTTATGGATATTTATATCATCATTGTATGATAATTATTTCATGGGTGTATGTTTCTTAAGTAACCAAATCAATAATGGAATTTAAAATTTCAATTTCAACTCATTTGGCTTTACGCATACTTCATTGATTATTTTAACCCATGATTATGTATGGAATCACTATTTATTTTCTTATGTCATAATTTCCACTCCCCCTTTTGTGGATATAATTTTGATACACATAATAACTCCATTGATAAATTCTCAAGTCATCTATATGAACTTGATAAGAGTAATTTTAACTCAATATCCATTTATTGAGTTAAACATCCAATTCATTGTTGTTGTTTTTATAAGAATATGTGTGAATTTACATTGACTGTTTACACTTAATATCCAATCATATTGAGTGTATTTATATTTGTGACACATAATTATGTTGTTTATTTATCCTTAACCTAATGATACAGTCTTTATGATAGATTTAATCTCAATTTACATTCCATTGAGACTCCTTTGTTGATATACACCAAATCACTTTTATATGGTGTATATAACGTACTTTGACATAGTATATCATGAATCCCTTTATTCTCATGATATTACAAAGTTTTTATTACCCCAATTATTTGTATTCAAGTTTCTCTCTTTTGGTTCGGAACTCTAAGTAAAATATAATTTTAAAATGTTTAAAAGATTTTTTATTCTAAATCGTTCTCATTAATGTCCATGTTTTAAAAATGGGTTTAAGGATTTATTTATATAGACATTAATGTTTTCAAATAAAAATACATTTTAAAAGATTCAATGTGGTATAAGACACTTTGATTCAAAAATCTATTTTAAATGGCTTCTTGACAAATAGTGTGACTTTTAAATGTTTTCAAGAAATAGCGGGATATTTCCCTCAATAGTTTGATGATTATTTAAATCTATGTCAATATCCTTCAATATTCTAGACTGGGGTTAATCTGATACAATAAAATCTTCCATATTTTATTAAATTAGTTTTGTTTGACCGTGGATGTGGAATTTTTATACCATTCATGGTTTGTTGTTAAAGAATTGACATTTCGTATGCTATTTTTAATATGAATGTTTATGTTATGTTTAAAATTGTTCTTATAAGGAATGCATTGGACATAGTAAGTGATGGGTGGAGCCCGCTATGGCTCCTCGATGCATCGGTAGGACTCATGAAACAAACTAGTGTCTTGGCACAAGGCCTTGAAAAAATCTTATTTGTAGTCTTGGCACAAGGCCTTGACTATGTGGTTTTGATAGTTGGGCATTATGCATTCCATTATAATGAAAGTGGTTATTGACATTACATTTGATTATTAGACATGTATAATTTCCATGTGAGTATGTAAATGACATTATTTCATTTTATCTATTCCAAATTATGATGAAGTTCATGTTTAAAATACTTTTGTTTTAGTTATACATTTGCTTAAATGTTTATTCTTATTTATAAAAGTTTCCGTTATATTGTTATCCTTACTGAGAATCTGAGCTCACCCCTTTCTATTCTTTATTTTTCCAAGGATGTGAAGAAGTACTTTATGAATGAACTACACAGATATTATAAGGATATGAGTGTTGTCTATGGAGACAATATTTTGTTGTAGTTTTTCACTTTATGATGTAATGTAAACTTTATGAATGTATCTAGTGATTCCAAGGATACTAAACTACTCGTTCCTTCGAGACATAATCTTTTGTGATCATGCCAATGATACGTAATAATGCACCGAATCTGGGTAACTGGGTTCAGGGTGTTACATAACATAATGATAGGACCTTATTCAAGATTTTGTTATCACATAATGTAATATCATTCAATACTACTCATTTTAAAAAATGGTATAAAGAATCATAATGAACTACATGCTTTGATAATACAAACAATTTTGAAGGAATTATTAGATACTTATTAATCAACTTAATTAAGTTATAATCTATAAATCCCAATATCACCATTATATTGAAATATGGAATCATGTAAACTGTAAATAAATAATTCATAACATATGTAAAATTACTCTACTTCCATTTATTTCATAATATACTTGATAAAGATCACCAAGGAACAACCAAAATGATCTTATCTATACCGTGTATCCAGAGGATTAACTGAATAACCAAAATCCTTTGGGAAGGATTTGACTACCTTCACGATGTGAAAATATATAAAAAGGAATATGGAAGGAGGAAGAGTGCTTCATAAGTGAGATAATTTTTACCATAGTTTTTCATTTCGATCAAGAACACATCCCATAATGACTCATATATATACCTTATTTATAAAGGCTATAGGGATGAACTATGAAACAAGAATTTATTCTTACTTATCATAAATGTAAGAGTAATTCCTTCTCTTAAATATCATATAACCATTATATAATATCTCTAATATATGATTCATATTAAAAAATGGTTAATCAATAATAGATTACATTTTAGAGATCCACTACCATAGATGAATCATATCAGTTTTAAATTAATCATTCCTTACAATTTATGTTACTAAAACTCATCTAATTAATATAAAATTATTACCTAAGGTAGCCTATATGATATTTTTATATCATAATATATCATATACACCAAAGGCATAAAATATACCCTTTTCCATGAATATTTCATACAACATGAGAAGCCATATTTTACTATGTGAAATCAATAGTATTTAGGCTATATTATGCGCAAATACTACTAAAAAAATACTTTATTATACTAGCCCTTATTCCAGGTTCTTTACCATTTTATTATGTATCTTGTAGTTATATAAAACTTGGTTTCAGTTTAAATTTTTTATGGATGGTTTTAGAGTGTTTTGGAAGGGTTTTAATGGGTGTATGGTTTTAGAGTTGTAAGGAGATACAATGAAACTTCAATAGGAAGTAGTGAAAGAGATTATAAGGGTTTATGTGAAGGCTAACTAATGGTGGATAGTTTTTCTAAACATTGTGGGTGCCATGAGAAATCGTGGAAGTGGATTTAGAGGAAAAATTTTTAGTTTGTGAAATATTTTTGTAACCTTGGAAGACAACTATGTGAGGGAGTGGTTTGAATATAGTAGAATATGTGCGGTTAATACACTTACAAATTGTGTACCATAACCATGTGTCGTGCATTTAATGCTCTAAAAATTAGAGTTTAACTTGTTTTCACCCTGAAAACCCTCATTTCTATCCTCCTATCTTAGGATCTCAAAATACAGTCATATCCTAAGAATTTTATGAAAACACCATTGATATAGTTGCATGTTTTAATGAATCTATTTGCATTTTATTTCAAGAACCAAGGATAAATCATAGTTTTCTTTATTTCTATTTAGGTCTCCCTATATCATCTCACATGAAATGTTTGATCTAATTTTTTATGGATACATATATTATATATGATTTTTTTAAAAGATCTTGGTTGGATCTATTGATAGAAATGTGTGATGATCCAAGATCTAGAGGTTTTGTAATGTCATCCACCATTTTCATTACCATTGAGAGGTAGGTGGATTCTCTCTCTTCTCTAATTATTCAAGAACACAATGGATTAATTTTATTAAAATTTTTATTGTATTTTAAAATTAAATATTAGATTGTTTCTTAAAGTGAAAACCATTTTTTATGCTGTGAGAAACATGGGAATTTAAATTTTTTTTGAAAACCCCCATGAACAAGGGTTTAAAAGTTATGATTTTTGTTTTATGAAAGGAAGATATTTTATTGAAATTTTTAAATAAAATAATTAATTAATTTATAATAAATTAATTTTTGAGGACATGACATACATGGGTGGTGTGTTTACACATTTTAATTATACAAGGTCTCGTTGGAATGGTTTTGGTGGTCATCGCCTAATTAGGGCATGAAGGTATATAACCATGTGGAGACTTGGTACCACACTAGATTATTGGGATTGTCATTCAACATGAAAGTGTGTTTGATGGATAGATGGGGTTTGGAAATGGATAGTAAAATAAATGAATAAATTTTTTATGCTTTAAAATTTATATTATTTTAAATTGTTAAAATATTTTGATGTTCCTCACTTTATTATAAATTTTATTTTTAATCGTGATTTAATGTTTTTTTATACCAGTGTACTGAGTTAAAATGTATCTTGAGGAAATCCTACTGGGTATGATTACTCACCCACTATATATAAACTTTTGTGAATATAAAAACATTAATTTTCATGGACTAGGTAAATTAAAGGTCACATATTTCTCTAGTGGATCATCTTAACACTAGTCTCTCCAAATGGCACTCTGGCTTCGAGTTTCTTGTATAAATTCACTAGAGTGATTCCACATCAGTGTTATTATGTTAGTATGTCCTATGATTTCCTTTAGTCACCTTTCTATTCCTTGTCACTACACTCTGATATTTCTTTTGGACATTAATTTGAATTATATTGTCTATACTCTTGCATCATATAGTTTGTTTTCATTTTTTATATTCATTATTGTAGTTTTTATTATTTTAAAATGGAGAATAATTCCCCATTGTTAGGTAATAACTTAGAAATTATTTTCATCCTTTGGTGACTTGGGGATTCCAAATCATGTTAGTATCGCCCCCAACCCAACTAAAGACAATGGTTTGGGTGGGGATGTTACAAATTTTATCAATCATGGTATAGTAGTAATGAAAAATTAATTGTCTAATCTTGAAATATTTAACAAAAAATTTGTATATAACCAATTTATGTTAATCTTCATGTTACCAGGGTGGTCCAGGGAAAAAATTATTCTATGACACTTCTTGGTGCATTGTTATCTCATAATTTTGGGTTTAACTAATGAGTGTAGAATATCATGGATTAGTAATGATACATCCCAATATAATTGTATTGATCATATTTTTTTAATGGTTTTTGAAAAAAAATGTTTCTTTTAATGATTTCAAATATTCTAGTCCAATAGTTTTAAGTGAGTGATGACTAAGTGGAGTTTTCTAGTCTATAGGGAAATCTAACTGGTTAGACAACGTACAATCCATTTACAAGGGAAATTGAATGGAAAACTATAAAAATTGGAACATTCTGCACAATTTTAGTAATAAAATCCACTAATATTTTCATTGAATTAAAATAATAAAAATAAAAGGGTGGCTTAATTTAATGAATGATATTTTTGATTTCCATTGAAGATAAACTAAACTAAAGGTCAATTGAACATTATAATGATGGAGGATCGTACATTCCAATGGTGGTATTTAGCTATGAAATCTTAATTCGACCAAGGCCTCATGTGGGAGGAATTCAATGAGTTAAATAAAAATAATTTTACCCTCACACCTATACGATATCTGAAACTATATATTTCTTTATCCATAAGAAATAAGTTAAATTAGTGAAAAAATATGATGTTATGTTTATGAACATAATTTTTTGGATCCATAAGTACCTACTAGTGAATATTTGAAGGCATGTATCATTTAATTGGGATTATAAATAGAAATTCATTATTAGATAGATGTCCTCTGTATTACTAATTATATGAATATGGTTAATAGAGTGGAAGTGGTGAAAATGGATATCTCTAGAAACATGATTGGAGGAAGTATGTTAACGTATATGGGAATATGTGGTAACTATATTAATGGGAACAATAGGAAGAGGTACACTTACTTAAAATGTGGTAGAGTATCTCATAATAAAAATATCTAATTAGTTAACATTTCACTATGATCCAGTACTAAGATCTAATATTTCCAATGTGGTCCATTAGAGTATATGAAGTGACATTGTACATAACCACTTAGATAACTTCAAAACTATAATAAGATGGTAAATATATTGTATTATTTTCACTCCACTCCAAATTTAGTTTATGTAAATACATATCATGTGTCTTAGACCTCTTCTGATTTTATAGGGTGATCATGTTATAATTTTTATCATCCTTACAACTGAGAAAATGAGGGTGATTCCAAAATAACTATGTTAACTTCATCAATGAAATAATATCATATATGTAAGGAACAAGAGGCAGTTAGTGAGATGTTTTTTGATGCTGAATAAATGATCATATATGACCAATCAGGTCCTTAGACTATACCACCTCCCAATATATTTAAATTTATTAAATAAATAGAAAAATTACATAGATATGGAGAAACATTTCATGGGAGTAAATTCATGGGGGTATAAAGCAATGGAGACCTAGGGAATCCCCAATGACATGATCCATACTCTCAGACAATAGGGAGCCAGGATTGGAGTAGCATGTAATATCTTAACTAGATCTAGGCATAGAGGCAAGACAATATGCAACTCTATTTCCCTCCCTCCATGTGTGGAGGATCTTCATCTGGGTGGAAATGAGACAAAAAAACTTACGGATAATATATGTGATAAACCATGGTGTAATATAACCACCACGAAGAGAACGATGGAGAGATTCAGAATTAGTTTCAATGATCGAGAGGGTGATATTCCTCTCACGGCAGAGAATATGATCGGTGAGCATTTCTTTTTCCACTGCATGCTTCTAAGATTGCAGACCCATTACTTCACAGGTCATTAGTAAAATGGTATTTCATATCAAATATATTCTGTAAGTGATGAGTATTCAAAAAACTCTCAACTAGAAAGAGTGTAGGGGATTTAAATGTGCAGATTATTATATAACGATCAATTGAGTCCAGTTTTATTGTGGTTTTTCCTTTATTGTACAAGTATTTCCTTGACATGATATTCAGAATGGATTGGTTAGTTTATTTATTATCCCATGTCGATTATTGTGTGCAAGGAGTAAAGTCTATATCTCTTGATTGGACACTGTATATTGTTAAAGAATAATGAGATGTGAATGCTATAAAATTAGGATCATTAGAACCAATGGTTTGAATTATTTTTTAATTATTAGAAGCATTCACAATAGCGACTAATGAAACAATTGATACTAGAAATTTTCATACAATGGTTGATCATTATCCAGATAGGTTTCCTGATAATTTCATTAATTTTACACCTGAAGGGAAGTGTAAATTTAAATTGATCTTCTTATGAGGAAAAATAATATTTCACATAATCTATATAGAATATAACCAGCAATATTAAACTATTTGAAATTACAATTGAATGAATTAGAGTGTAAATGTTACATAAGATTGATTATGACAACTTGGGTTTCTCCATTTCATTTTTTCAAAAAGGAAAATGGTTCATTAAAACTCTTTATTGATAATAAAAAGTCAAATCAAATTATATTATAAAATAGATGTCAATTACCATGGATTTATAACAATATTGGTCAATTTATTGGAGCCCAATGGTTCTTTAAAAGTAATCTACACAGTGGGTATCCACAAATCTGAGTTGGTAAAGAGGATATAATTAAGACATCATCCAAAATATGTTATGGTCATTTTGAATATGTTTCCATTACCTCTAGTATTAAAAATTCACCAATAGGTTAAGTAACTGACGAATAATGAATTTTAATTACACCCAAACTCTTTAATTATGGTATTTGTAGAAGACATTCTATTTTATTCTCTAACATGGATAAAACATGATGAATATTTAGAGACTATGCTGATAATTTTGTGAGAGAACCGGTTATATGAAAAATTCTCAAAATGAAATTTATAGATATAAGAATTTTTTTTCCATATCATTTTTGGGAAATGTGTATTAGTAGACCCTATAAGGATATAATATGTTGTCTCTTGAAAATGAATAAAAAATTTCTTTAAGATACACAAATTAATGGGAATAAAATGTTAATACGATTTCATTATTCCATAATTACCATGACTCACATATCCTATAAAAGTTTTCAATAGGAATGGAACTTCATTCTATTAGAGTGAGAATTATCAACCATCCTTTTTTTAGCTAACAGATAAGTTCATATATGCACCAATTCCTGTTTTTCTAGAAATTGGGAATAGTTATTTGAATTATTATGATGTATCTAGAAATAGACTTGGCTATGGTCACATGAAATGAGATCATGTGGTATCTTATGGATCCCTAAAGTAGTGAATTCATGAAAATAATTATCCAAACCATGATGTGTAATTGGTTTAGGTAGTTCTTTCTTATAAAACATGGTGTCATTATCTATCTAGTGAGAAATTCATTATGTTCATAGACCAATAATGTTTGAAACACATATTTTTTCATATAATTTTGAACATGAGACAAATATTTTATATGGAATGTCAATATATGTTTGAATTTGAATTTTTTATATACCTGGAATATGGACTTGCATGGATGATGCTTTAAACCAAAATTTATATAATAAATTATCTAAATTAGATTGTTATTAGTGGAAATTTACATGTATCATAGTGGATATTAATTATCAATAAAATGAGAAAAATTAAGTCATGGTACTTTTGGAGACCCTTATTCCTGACTTGGTTGAACATGTAAAATATACATAGAAATCAGACCCATATTTAAATATATTTATGCCAAAAATTAATGATGGGGAGACCATTGATGAATGTAAACAAAATTGGATCTTTGGGTTTGTTTTTCATGATAAAATATTTATTCCCAAATATTTTTAAGAGAATCATATTTTTGTATACTACGACTTAAAATATACTATTCATTTAAGAATATAAATTTTGTTTAATAAAATAAATACTCATATATATTGGGTTTCCATTAAAAGAATTTTGGTAGGGTATATCTCAAGATGCATAAAATGTAAAAAGGTAAGGAAATAACACCAAGGACTAGCTCGTATATTGTAGTAATTAAATATTCTCATATATAAATTGGATCACATAAATTTTTATTTTTTTTAGAAGACTATAAATAACAGTTGAGAAACATGGTGAAATATGGGTGATTGTAGATTATCTCAAAAAATCGAATCACTTCATAACTATTTGTAAATCCAATACAGTAGAAGACTTATACAAACTCTATATTCAGGTTTTCATAATGTTTCCTAGAATACTTGTTTGAACAATATATAACCAAGATCCTTGTTTTACTTCTCTGATATAGTGATCATTAAATTAATGATTTTGATAAAATTCTGACAATGAGAATGAATTTCCATTATCAAATAGATTGAAAATTGGTATGGATGATCCAAATTATAGACGGCATACTTTGAGCTTGTGTTATGGATTATTGGGTATAAGGTGAGGCTCATACACTTTTAGTGATGTTATCATATAATAATATATATTAGGCCTTGATTTATGTAGATCCTTTTAAATTATTGTATGGATTTCATTTTTAGTCCCCACTTTGTTAGTAGAGACTAGATAAACATAGCTCTTTTGGACTAATAATTGGCAGGTGATGACTAATAAAATTCAGATTATCAATAAAATGATGAAGATGGATCAATTTCATTATAAATCTTATGCATATTTTCTTTATCAAGAGTTATCACTTTACATGTGATATCCCGTGTTCTTAAAAGTCTCTCAAAAGACAGGGAATTAAAATTTGGGTAATAAAGGTAAATTATCTCCTCAATACATCATAAATTTCGAAATAATATAATAGATTGGTAATGTGGATTATCATTTGAATTTACCACCATGGTTCATCTCAATACAAAATATATTTCATGTATCTCAATTAATGAATTATAAACCTGATCATGACCATGTGATTTAATAGGACCATTTTGATGTTGCAATGGATGATACTTTTATACATGTGCTGATATGGATTGTGGATACAGATGTGTAATTTTTAAATGTAATGCGTATTTTTTTGGTGCATTTTTTATGGATATATGGTCATATTATAAAAGATTCATGAGAATGGGAAGAATTCATACTAGAATAATGGATCTAACATTTTAAAATCATCAAAGTATCCATCTTTTAGGGGATGGAAGGACTAAGGTGGTGAGAATGTAACACCCTCGGTTTCATTTATATTACCCATTTACTAGGTATTTTGATGTTATATAATAATTGGGTTGAGTTTTGGTGTTTATTGACGGGGTTGGAGTTTTTTATGTGTTTATAGGGGTTCATGGGTTTAGAACCATTAGAAGAAATTGTACAACTTCTCCAAAAAATTGTGTTATAGATTCTGAGAGTTTCTAGACAAGTGCATAGTTTTTTCAAACCTTAAAAGTTCTAGTAGAAACAAGGAAATTGTATATACTGTAAAAATTATTTTATCTAACCATGTGATGGGGTGGTTTGGAGATACATTCATACACATTCTTAGTGCAATGTTTCCAAAACTATGCAGGTTGACCATGAACCATGCTTTCAATGCTATGAATATAAACTTTTCACTATGTTTTTACCTCAAAACTCTAAATTTCTCTATTAATATATATGTATTTTAAAATCCACTCATGTACTTATCAATATTGAAAACTCACTTTTGCATGAAATCTAGTTTTATAAATCCATTTGCATTAGATATCCTGAAGCAAAGGTAAGTTTCAATTTTCTCCCTCTTTTTTAGATCTCCTCATCTCCTCTTGCACAAAATGTTAGATATAATATGTTATGGATATATATAATATCTATGATCTATTTTTATGATATATTAGTTTCATATTTTTAATGAATGGTTATTTGATCATGGATCTAGTGTTTTGTAGTGTTGTTCATTGTTTTCATCAACTGTTGAGAGTTATGTGTCTTATCTCTCTTCCCAAGTTATTCTAGAACTTGAAGGATTAATTTTTTTTAAAATCATTTATTTTAAAATAAATGGTTAGAATGTTTCTTAAATGATAAACCCTTCTAGTTTATTATTTATAAAACATGTTAATTTTAATAGTTTTTGGAAAACCCATTGAAATATGGTTTACAAATTATGGATTTAGTTTGATGAAAAAAGATATTTTATGAAATGTTTAAAATTAAAAATGAATTTTTGTGGAATAAATTTGTGTATGAGGAGTATTTATACATGGGTGGTTTGTGTTCATATTTTAATTGTATGGGTTCTTTTTGGTAAGGATATTTTACTAGGATCATGATCGGGGAATAATGTCTTCCAACAAATGATGGATTGGTGAATGATGGATAAAAAATTGTGAGTATTAGGATTATCACTCAACATGAATTTGTGTTTGATAGATGGATGGGGTTTGGATATTCCATGTAGAATAAATAGACATATATTTTCTTTTAAATTTAATTTATTTTAAATTGGTACATTATTTTTGGTGTTCCTCTATTTGTTATGAATTCTATTTTTAATGGTTATTTAATGTTCTATTTTTCATGTGGTGTGAGTTAGGAAATATCTTGGGGATGCCTATAGGGTTTGATTACTCAATTACTATATATTCACATGGTGGATATGAAGACATTTTTTTCATAGATGAAGTAAAGGTCTCTTATTTATCAAATTTAGGACCTTTATAAAAATCTACATGGATAGAGGTGGATATTAGAGTTTCTCTTAGGGATTCATTGGAGTGATATCACATTAGTGTTATTTCATAGGGATATCTTACGGTTTTCCTGAGTAAACATGCTATAACCTGTCACTACTATAATATTTTTTTTTGGATTTTTTTTTCAGTTTTATTATTTAAACCCATGAATTATATTGATGATTTTGTTGTTAATATTGTTTTCTGATAAGTTTTATTTTTTTAAAATGGGAAATAAATCCCACTTTTAGGTAATCCCTTGAAATTTATTACCAACATTGTGTGTCATGGGGATGTCACATATAATTAACAGCACCTCCAACCCAGCCCAATCCAATGGGTCGTGTTGTAATGTTACATCTATGGGATGATCCAATAAGAGTAAACCTTTAATCCTCTTATTTTCTATATTTACATCCCAATAAATTAAACCTGACATACCATAAAATGTAAATACTAAAAATAGAGTAATATAACTGAAATTGTTATAAATTTTAGTTCAAGGATCATGTAATAATTTTAACTATTATTGAAATAGATATCAGTATGATGTGTGATATGGAATCAATAACGTATTGTGATTTTTTAGGATAAAATACTTTAATAGTTCATAAATGTTCATCAAACAGTCAAAATTGAGAAAAATAGCTTATATTGATATAAAAAAAATTAGGGATAATGATCTTTTAATTGTTTATGCATTATTAAATTAAATTCCATGTTAATAAAATATTCAATATTCATAGAATAATGTAAAGTATATTTATTCAACTATAATTTTTAATAATTATATAAATGTGAAAACAATGATAAAAACTCAATTAACTATATTTGGTTATCATGAATTTTTTTGACTAAAATATTTTATTCATTTGTGACCTATAAGAAGAATCTACATTTCAATTTGACTTGGGATGTGATTTATACGATTAAAAAATCATTTTAAGCATTGTAAATGTGTTTTAAATGATTAGAACTGAGAATATGAGCATTAATTACGATGAAAAATTACTGAATTGATATTTGATTCATTTATAACATATAGGGGAAAATAACTAATCAATATAAAATGTAATTTTTTCACAATGTTAAAAAAATTAAAAAAAACATTTTAGTTTCTATAAATATGTTTAAAAAAATATTAATTATCAAATGAAGATGTGTTTTTGGAAATTTATATAAATAAAAATCAATCTATAGTTGATGATAAAGTATTTTATATGTACTAAAATTTAGAAAATATCAATCCTTCCATTATATTACAATAGAGGATCCTTTTATAAAAGTTAGTATTAAACTTTATCAGTACTAAAATACGTACTGAAATTTTATGAAATCCTAAAATATTGTTTCTTTTATTAATTCTAAAAATTGTTGATAAATGATTCTTTTTTAGGTTTTTTGTGTGCAGATAACGGATTGTTTGATAAGTGATTTTTAAGCAATTATAAAACTCAAAATAATTTTTAAAAATCTCACCCCATTACTAGTGCCCTTATTATCAGTGCTAGTTTCTAACACTGATGAAATGATTTTTAAAAAAAAATACTATAAGTCATGTAATAACGAAAATAATTTTGAGTTATTAATTGTGAAGTTAACATGCAAATTTCTTCTAGTTGATGGCTCAATCGGTGAACCAGTTGTTGAATGAGAGTTTAGTCAATTTGATCATCTTGAAGAGCTATTTTTAGTAATGAAGGAAATTTGGAAGGGTGAAACAAATCATTAGATTTTAGAAGAGGATTCACAAATAATACAAGGATAGAACATCAGAAAAAAGATAGCTGGTAGGTTGGTTAATGGTCATGTAATCCAACATGACTCATCAATCAACTTATGATCTTGCACCAGGTGCCCGGTGTACCCAGATTAGTTATCCAGTGGGGGAACACTAGGAAAAAATTAATTAACATCCCATTTTATATTTTTGGAAACCTAGAAACTTTCTAGATTATGATTCTTATCTCAATTTTTGGTGACCCATTCAATGATCCTCTTATTATTTCCTCCCTCTATGAGTTCCCCTTGATCCGAGGTGGATAGAGATGTAAACTGATGATAAATATTGGGATGATCTTTTGTGTGCAGAAATATTGTCCACCTTCTATCTCATTATAGGGATGAAAATTATGTCATTCATCATGGATAACCCTCATAAGAATTTGATGAGAACTCCATCAGATCTTTATGTAATTATTAGAGAATGATGGGTATTTGGATTTTAATGAATTTAAGTTGTTCCATGATGATGAAAGTGTTCCATTGGTGGTGATTTAATTTAAGTAGTGTGTTGGAATTGTATAATATCCATTGGAAGATGTTGTAGCTATGATATGTTTTACTGAATGATGTCATAAGAATGTTACAGACCTTCCATTTTGGGTTAGTCATGGTTCAAACTAGATAGTGATATCAAAATGTCATAGAAACTCATGGAACCTAAGTGTACTTGGGAAACCCAGTTAAAGTTATTTGGATTTACATGTTTGTAGTTGAATCAGTTTAAGGTGGGTGTCCTAGGTAATCTACCATATGGTATTATGCATGGTTTATTAGCATGTTGTATAAGGTGCACTACCTTTGAAGAATGATCCTTAATATAATAATTTTTTATAAATAAAATGCAATGAATGATTAATTAATTATTCTTATGCATTAATTAATTAAAAGAACCATTAAATATATAACATAACTATGTTTTAGGGGTTACGATGGACCCTTCTGCTCTGGCTTGATATCAGTATCCAATAGATGAGGCTTGATAAAAATGAGTACTTATATGATACTATGTCTAATGCCTTGGTCATATGTGTTTTCTGGTGTAGTGTGCGAGTCCATGTTTGATGCATTGATCACATGGGTCTGAATGTGTGGCCCGTGAGAAGAGGTTTGATTCCTTGATCACATGTTTGTGCATGTATATCTCATGATACCATGTTTGATTTCAAATCACATGTGTGTTCCAGTGTATCCATGAGAACTATTTTTAATACTGTAGTGTCTTGTGTGGGGGAACGATCATCTGTGGGTCATATTTCATAATCCACACATAGAAATATGGATGACATAGCGCATGTTGAAAAAGGATCATAGAATATAGTGAACTACATTATACTAAATCAACATTTCTGTGGAACTTAGTGATTTATTGACAGTAAAATGTGAGTGGATAACCACAATTTGTTATCACATTTGTTTCTGAACTATTCCTAGGTTGGGTGGACCGATGGAAGCAATGTGGGGAAATAATAAGGAAACTCCATTGGTGGGGATCACCATTTTAATCATCAGTGAAAGGTCTATTTTGTGAAAAGTTTCTTGGTTTGGAAAAATATTTGTCATTGGACTTCCATAGTGATTTTATAAGTATGATGTGTGGTATACCTAAGAGTATATAGTTCAACATTGAATGACTAATATTTATTCTTGATGAGGTGTTGGATATAAATCATATATATGAATTAGAATCAGAGAATGGTTACTAAACATTCAAGAGTGATTCAGATTGGTAGTTCCTTGGTGCACTGTTGAGAGCCTTGTGGATCATAAAATTTATTGGTAATATAATTATTTGTATTCCATCATATTAATTTTTTACATTGATAAGTATTTTGCATTAATTTAATGATTTTTCCATGATGTAAGTCTTCATGTTCGGTGGTTCATTGAGCATCTGTTGTTGAGGCCTATACCCACTATAGGAAGTCAAATGGAATACAACCAAATTATGTTTCCTAAATCAGTTGGATCCACATCAAACTCATTATATCATGTATAACTGAGGTGTTAAGAATCATCTGGGAAATTTTGGTAAAATTCATAATGATCTTCTAATGTTTAGTCAGTAGAGACTCTTTGGTTTGTCTTAGATCCAAGAATGAGGATTGGGTATCAAATTTTGACGTGTGTCTTTAATTTGATTAGGCATGATGGAATTGGACCAAACCCATTATTTCATTGGTTGGATGGAATATTATTTATTATTGTGATTATTATGGTGGGGTTCACCTTGAGTATTTCATAAGAATTAGTTTTGGACAATGTGGTATTTTAAGATCAATGATTGTGATTATCATGGTCTCAATACATCAATAATAGGGATATTTAGTCATGGATTATGATGTTCATTCTAATAGTCAGGAATCATGATCATTATAAGAGTTTAGGAATGAGTATTTTCTTGAGGTCGTAAGTTTTCATTCAAGGATGGACATAGAGAGATCATTGTGAATGAAGATTATAAAATATTGAGATTTGTAATTCCCATGATACCATAACTTCTTGGGGAATATAAGATATATAGTGTGGAGATAGTAAATACACATATAATTATGAGTTAAGAGTTTGGGAGAAAAATTATAAATTTCACTTGGTGGATGGATCATTCATAAAATTAGGTATTTAACGCATGTGTATTCTATTAAAAAAATCATAAATAGGATTTTTTGGAAATGAATGAATGAAATATGGTAGATTAGGAACATGATATTTTAGTGGAGGATATCTAGAGAAATTGGTTTTACTACTATTTTCATCAGCTATATGGTATACCCAATCATCTAGTAGGTGTGGCATTTAGTAGCCCTGATATCCAGTAAGACTCACTGACCAATTAGTGAGACTTCACTGGGTAACTGGTGGGGTGTGTTGGGTATATGTTAAGTGTGGAACCTTTTGGTCTTTCTAGAATCCATGAAACCCATAGGATTTGAAGGTTCATTCATATATCCTATCCTCTATTCCTACCTTCTTGATTTCCCCTTGACATTGGGTGGATCTAGATTAAAACTAATGATTAATCCAGGTGAGATCCTACGTTCTTTATCAATCATGGCCTCCATCTTCCTCATGTGGTAGAAGATCATTAATCAGTTAATCAAGGATGGTATAATTGAGAATTGGATGAAAATTATATCATACATTGATGTAATTTTCATAAAACGATGGTGATTGTGATCAGCATTTCTAGAGGATGTCCCATGATGATGAACAAAATCCATTTATACGAGCTTCATTAAAGGAGTTTGTTAGGAGTAGCCAAAATAAAGTATAAGATGTTACAGATAATAGTTTTTTCTAGAATATTATTGGAATAATGTTATGGACCATCCATGTGTTTTTGTTCAGGACATTAATTGGGTGGTCATATCCAGAACTCATGGCGATCATAGAAGGATGAATGTACTCGGATGGGATATAAAAAATCTACTAGGTTTTTCTTGGTTGGAGTTGACCTTGATTAAGGTTAGTGGTATCGTGTACTCTACCCTATGGTAATATGAATGGTTTATTATCTTGTGGAATTTGTTTCACCACCCTGTGAAAAAATCCACAATTTCATAATGTGTTATGAATAGGATGTAATGATTAATTAAATAATGATACTTTATCCATGATTAATTAATTTAACCTTGCCTAATGTAACTAAAGAATGTTCCAAAGGCCATGATGAACCCTTGTATACTGGCTTCTTGTTTTCCGTAGTTGGAAAAGTCATGATCAAAAAAGGTTACCTCCATGATATGATGTTTGATGCCATGATAACATTTTTTTCCATCTGTAACTTTGGAGACCATATTTGATTCCTTGATCACATGTGTGTGTGTATTCAATGAGACCATGTTTGATGCATTAGCAACATGTGTGTGAATGTGTATCCCTGAGAGAACATTTTAGATTCATTTATCACATGTGTCTACATGTGTAGAACATGAGACCATGATTAATACCAGATCACATGTGTGTGTGTGTGTAACTATGAGTCCTATGTTTGATATTGACCACATGAAGGTGCATGTGTAGCATGTGAGACCTATACTTGATGTATATACTTGATGTTTGGTCACTTGTATATTTTTGTTGGTTATGAATCTTTCTTGAGATGGAGTGAATTTTAATCATTCATTATTTATCTATGTTTTTAATATATTTTTATTTATCTCAAATACTGGTAGTGTACGTGGAGCCTTGATATTAAATCATCCTGTTCTAAATGTCCTTAAAAGAAGGAATGACTATCCGAGCAGAGGGATCTAAATAGATTAATGGTTGACTGATTAGAATGTGGGGTTTCTCAAACTAGATCATTGAGATTTGATTGTTGTAGTATAAATTTCCGTTAAAGTGGGTGTGGTTATCCCTGTAGTGGGATGTGCATATATGATTGTTTGGTTGATCGACAAGTAGTTATAGGTATCCCATCAAGGGGGATATTAATAAACAGCTGATTGGAAATGTATATCAGGCTAGAACATGAAATTATTCTATAATAGAGATGAACAAGGTGTTGTTGGGCCTCATAGTGGATTTTTGAGTGCACAACTACTTGAAAAATGTGTTTTTGTTTCTTGCTTATGCATTGGTGATCATATTCACTATTTGTGAAGTTTTGAATTTTCATGTTTGCTTTTTTATAATATTAACAAAATAACATACACTGAATTTACTAGTTGGGTATTAGACCATGTTGGTGGTACCATACTGATTTTCACTCACACCATTCTTAAGTGTCTATAGAACTTAGGTTCACAATAATTCCTGAACTATTGTAGGTACAGTTTGGGATAACACCCTGGATTGATCACTTAGCGAGATTTCTCACTACATGTCTAGTGGATGGGATATGGTGAGGTATGGATGTATAGTTCCTCCTTATACATCTTTTTCTTGTTTATGGGTATATGATCAGCCCAACAAGTGAACAATGAATAGTTTTTTTGTTAAGACTATAGAGTCTATTATTTATACATTCATTTATTAAAAATTGTATGTTATTGGTTTCACATAATCGGATTGTACATTGTTCCATTAATGGTTATTTGGGTTATTGTGCACTCTGACTAAGTGAATAGTATCCTTATGACCAACATTAGGCCCTCATTACTGTTCAGAAACCTATAGCATATAGGGGGGTATTCTTGGGTTCATGTGGAAATCTATCTCAGACCAGGTGATTCGGGTTGAGGTGTTACTATCTATGTCACCAAAACTATTTATCATTACCTCGTACCCTCTCTATCATCTCAACTTACCTAAAAATAAAAATTAAATATAATTTTGAGGTTTTAATGTCGTTTATTTAATAACTGAATTAAAATATACTTCAAGATTATTTTGAACATCTATTTTATAAATAACCAATGTTAAAAAAATTCCATAAAACCTTTTTCAAATCAGTTGTATTAAAAAATGATGTTAAAAATACCCTCTAATATTATTAATGTTGGTAATTAAAATCAATGAAATAATAAAATTTTTATAGAATATTTTAATATCATCTTTTAATAAAAAAAATTATAAATTGTATATTTAATGAAAATTATTTAATTTACCAATGTTAAAAATAAAACTATAATGTGGAGATTATAATTTTTTAATTCACGACTAGGATATTTCCCTTTCATATCAATAATTTTTTTTCCATTGGATATAAAAAGATCATTTTCTAAATTGGGATATCATATTATTTAGTTTCTCTAGAAAATATATCCCTTTGATGGGTCCTTTTTTCATTTCCATAATAAAATTCTTTTCTCCATCCATCATTAAATCTTCATTCCCACATGATTTTTTCCCAAATTTTTCATTCTTTTCTCTATTCATCAGTCATAAATCCCTTATCAAGAATGAATATCCATATAGAATATGGAGATGGTGGGTTCAATGAGGTAAATTCAAAACAATAAAAATATGATCAATGAAACCCAAATAGACCTTCCATATTAGAATTTAGTTCAAAATTAGATAAATTAATGATATGGATTTTTAAGATGCAATATCCAAGATTTTAACTGATCAATAGAACCTTTAGTTGTTCCTTAGTAGGTTAATCTTGCTAAGAACCTCAGTGAAGACAATGAGTTTTATGAATTAGTTAATGATGGAAAACAAGAAATGTACAAAGGGTGTGACAACTATTCAAAGATGTATTTTCTACTTATTTTTTATCATGTCAATTGTTTATGTGGAATTACTAACAAAGAAATTTTCTTGATTTTAGAGTTGCTTCATAATGAATTTAGTGAATCTAAGATCCATGTATCATTTTATTAGATCAAGAAAATAATCAAAAAATAAGGACTTCATTATATATAGAAACATTCATTACCTAACGATTACATGTTTTACTGGGAAACAAATTCTAATTAGGAATATTGCATAAGATTTCATAGAAGAAGATGGAAGTCAACAAACAAAAATTAGTTTATAAATTAGTGAGACCCCGCGAAGAAACAGAAAAAGAACACTCCTATAAGGGTATGCTGTTACATTCCTATGAGACTACATTTATAAATATTACTCAAACCATATAAGACTATATATTACTTGAAGTGGTATACTCAGGATAGTATCAATTGATTGATGATAAATCCAAAATATTCAACACCATGAAATATGTTTGATTAAGTATATAGAAATTTTTATTCAGATCTAAGGAATGTATGATTAGGATTGGCTTATAATCGTTTTTACCCTTTTGGTATATTAAGTTCCAATTAAAGAATTTCGATAGTTATTTTGATCCCCTATAATCTACCTCCATGAATGTGTATGAATAAGAGTTCATTAACTATTTTGATGACTATTCATTGAAATAAAATTCCTATAAATTACATTATTTTTTACCTTCAACCTCTAATAAAATAATGTTAATAATTATGGGAATATGGTATAGAAACATATGATACTTCAATGATAAAAATATTCAATATTCATATTGTTTTAATGTGGATAATTAATGAATTTCTAAGAATAGGAAAATTATCTAGTAGGAAAACTCAAATTGGTTTGTCTTATCTAGTTTTTTATTTTTGTTTTTCAACCTAAATGGTTACATCATTGTTGAAATTATTTAATGTGTCATCGCCGATTTCTTTAAGCTTATTAATACTTCTGGTTTAAGAGGACACAATTCAATGTAGATATTAAATTGAGAAATCCACCAAACTAATTATATAGTTTAGAAATAATGGGATTAATAATGAATTCCATTATTGAATTAGGAAAATGTATTCAATTTAAATTATGGGAGAAAGGGTATGAGGTACAATATTTGAAGTAGATTCAACCCAACAATGAAAATGAGAATACTTTTTAATCTTATATATAGAGATTTTATTTCTTTATAATGTAAATTTGATGTAATTCATATTCAGAAGAATATCTATGGAAAAGTAATTTTTAAATTACTTAAAGGGCTAGGTAAATTGAAGAATCACCTAATAATTTGGAATCAAGGAATATAAACATAGATTGTGGGAAAGTAGGAATAAAAAGATACATTAAAATACATTTAAAATTAAAAATCATGGGAAATATATATTATTTAGAACCTTATTGAATGTGAATGTTATAGATAGATATTCAAGTAATATATCAAAGTAAATTAACTTAAAACACCAAAATTTACATGTATTGAAATTTCATGAATTACATATTTTTATAGAGTAGTTGTTGGTGTTTATATTGTATAAAATGTTACTAGAAGAAGCTACTAGTATTCCAGTTTATTTTTTACCATTTTTAGATATAAATGTGGATAAAAAACAATTATCCATATAAACTTTAAGAAATTATTGTTTTGAAACATTGTCATTTGGAGATGTTATTACCCCTTCAATATTTACATTCATTATTCGTTTGATTGTTTATTTAGTTGAAAAAGTTAATCATGGTGGATAAGTACCCTAAATATGGATGTATCCAATTTAGAGGTGTGTTGATACTATATTATTTTCCATTTGTGAATTTAGTATTATCAAATCATTGCATAATTTTTTTTAATATGTTTTATATTTTTTCATAAGGTAATTTGGTTATTTGTAATCATGTTTGAGGAATAATGCTCAACCAAAATGATCTACTACTAATGGTTACATACAAAAAGAGTTATTGACCATATATTCTAAGTATTTGTATTGGATTGAGACTATATTAAATCATTTTGGATTTTTTGATGATATCTACACTAATTAAAATGCTGAAAACTAGTCATCAGTAATTCAAATTATTGGATGATGAATTTGAAATGGGTCAAATTTTTCACTGAATGAATTATAATTCCTAAAATCACATATATATGTGCTAATCAATAGTCTTATTGAAGATACATTTATTGATAAATTTTGACTGAAAAAAAAATTGGTGACTAAGGGCTCATACAAGAAACGAATGGGAATTAACAAAATATGTTAATAAAGATATTTTTGAATGGTTCTCCATTCGTGTATGTATATACATATTTTAATATTAGTGACATTTAGTTATTTTTTATTTTTTAAAAGTATCACCTTACATATTATTTTAAAGACAATAAAAATTTAAAATCGATATAAAATATAAAATGTTTTTTTGGATTTTGGTTCTCTATGGATGGATAAGAGGTTTGATGTCTACAATATTCATGGTTTCATATTTCATACAATTTCTCATTTAGTGGACTTGAATTTATAAAATTGTGGTGTATTTACACTTACAGAGGTGGGATACTATGTAAATATCACTGATATAATTGAATTAATCTAACATGGAAAATTTTCAATTTTCTTATTGAAATTAAATTGGGTCATCATTAATAGGGGTGTAATGAATGATTCATTACATTTTACTTATATCAACTTCTCTCACTTTATCTATACAAGTGAGTGTTCATATCATGATCCATTTATCATAGATTCATAACAGAATATGGTTTATTATGTGGATGATGAAATACATGAAAGTTGGACTGTTATTGTACACCTTAATAAAAGAGACTTATATGATACGGGCGATGAAGATGAGATAGAAATTTTTGAAAATGAACCCCATCACCCACAAAAACATTGGAAATTTTTTCCTGAAAATATTGAACTAATAGAACTTGCAATAGAGGGTAAAAATAAATCACTCCTAATAATATATGTAAATAACAATGAACACAGCGAAGATGGAGATAATTGAATGTATAAGTTGGTAATGATACAATATTACAATTTATCATTTATAAGTGTTTTGTATATATATAAATTTGTCATTTTATTCTTTTATCTCTGCTAATTTTTTTCTAGTTTTACATTTTTTATACAATTAATATATCTTAACAATTTGTATGGAAAAAATTCTGACAAAAAAATTTCTAAATCCTAGACGATCTGCATCTCAGAGCACACAACCACTATCATCGATTTCGGTGGATCTGAGTGATTCTGTTGTACCCAATACTTTTAGAGAGAAATATTTTTTTCTAAGATATTTTTCTTATCCCAGCTTATGATTCACCTCTATTGATGAATCATTTTTCACCTCTCAATCTGGGGGATATTGATGAGATACAATTACTAGTACGTATTCTATTGTATAGAAAATACTTATTTTATTTATTCAATAATTTATATATCAATAAGATAAAGATTAAAATAGAAGAGATATAAATATGAACACAAATTATTTATGGGGCCAGATGAAAAAAAATATTATCATTCCATTTGATGATTCTAGGATGCCTATTTGGGACAGTTTAAGAATCTATGCATATATTTTTGGGTAGATTTCTTACAAGGAAAAAATAATTCCCATAAATTATAACTATTTTAAGCATATTCGAACAACATGGAAATATGAGGTCTTCAATAATAATTAAAATTAAATATTATTTTAATATTCATTGATATGTAGTTGAAAATACACGATTAAAATTTTATAATATACTTATAAAGTGTTTTGTTTTTTTCCAAGATATTTTATTCATTTTGATTCCCCAGACACTGTTTTGTGCCCACAAAATCTGAAATATTTTGGAAAGAAATGGAGATAATTAAAATAGTGGTTGTGACATGAATTTAATGGCACATCTCACAGCACATGACAGATGTATAAAAAAGTGACTAATGTAATTTATCATGAGCAATAGAAGTTATCTTTCCATATTAACATAGTTTCATCTCAAGAAAAAATTTATATTTTACAATATATTAATAACATAAACTGAATACAATTTTAATTATTATTAATTATTTTATTTCATTGAAGGAATTATCAAAAAATATTGTGAATTGTGAGAAAAAATTCATTGTACATATAACTAGGGCTCATATTTTTTTTAAGAAATAAAAAAATTTTGGTTTGTGTTTTATCCATTATTATTTATATAAATTCATTATAGGTCAAGAGTTTTTGTAGGTTTTTTATATTTTTCTATAAAGGCTAATTAATTAGGTAACTTTTTGGCCAAAGAGAGGAGTGTTTTAAGGATCATGTGAGACTCAATAGAATTTTTTCAAATGAACCTACCAAAGATGTTGGAGTAAGGGATTTTCATTACTATTTCATGTTATTTCAATAATATAAAAACATAATAATAATGAAAATTATAAAAAAAAAACAATCCATAAACATAATTAAATGGGGATAGATATATATATTAGATAAAGCCAATTTACCATTATTCGATCCATCTAGTTGGCCCCAATTAATTTGGGTTATAGATTTTTGGTTGTTATAAAATATATTTCATTATTATGTTTTTATAGTATTGAAATAACTATTAATATTAGTAGAAATTTTACTAATTACATAATATTAGGTTGTCCATATAATTTGAATAATCATTTAGAATATTTTTGGTATTAAAATGTTAAAATTCATGTAGTATGGGATGAAAAATTTTCACAATCATCATTAGTTTCCCAGAATGATGTAGTTGAAATCGTATTAGGGTAAACAACTCTTGAAATTGTAAGAGAGATGGTTTTCGGTCCTGCTACATCAGATATATATGGTAGGGAATAATTATTAGTTAATTCTACACATAGTGTGTGTTTGACTAGTGTTGTTGATCATGAATCACAAAGGGAAATTGTAAGGTTAGAAGATAAAAAGAAAGAATGGGACTCTAATAGTAAAAAACATGATCAACGGTGGTTTGAAATGGAAAATTCTTTAGTTTTTTTATTTTAGTAGATGATTGGAATTAACCCCATTTAAATTTTTAGCCTTATAAATTATCCTTCCAAGGTAAATTCTAAATTCCATAGATCATTCACACATTTTCAAAGAACGCACACAACTTCTGTAAATATAACTAAATTTACACTTTTATGTTGAAAAAAGGAACCTAATGTTAAACTGGACACATTATTCCTCAGATTGATGTGTGGCTGATCACTACATATAAAAAATTAATTATAGATCATTATCATAATGTTTGAAAACAATCGAAGATAGTTTGATCAGTTTTTACATAGTAAACATTTTTTAAAGGTTGTGATGCCTCTTAAAACATTTCTTGGGGGGTAAAACCCAACAAAATTATGTCTAAAGTCCATGAAATTATTTTAAAATGGATTTAAATTAATTTTTGGAATATAAGAACTTATGAAAACTCATTTCATGTTATTTTATTTTCAGGATGCTCGTAAATGCGTTTTGGGTGTTTTAAAACATTAAAACATCAATATGAAAATCAAAACCTTATAGAAAGACCTAATATGGATATGAAACCATGGTAAACCCACATTTGAGTAATTTTGACATATACACATATAGAACACATCAATCTGGTATGTGGTGTGGTCAGAATGAATTAGTAAAAAAATGGATCCAAAACCATTAAAAATGTGTGCCAAGGGAGAAAACATGGAAAAACACATAATATTGACATAAAATAAGATAAAAATGACCATATATATATTTTTTAAATTTAATAACTAAAATCACATCATTCTGGGTTACATTTTTCCTAGGATGCCGATAAACCCATTTTTAGTGTTTTAAAACACTAAAAAATTAGTGTAATAGTAAAATCAATAAAAATGACATCATATAGGCACAAAATCCTAAGAAAAATATTTTTTCATTATTTTTGACATGAATGAATATGAAACACATCAATAAGACTTATGGTGTGGTCAGAATGACTCCGTTAATAGTTCTTAAAGTTATCAAAGCCTTTGAAAACATCTTTTTGTGGGTCGAAACCAAAAAAAACATCAGATGACCAACAGATAAAATGAAAATGATAATATATAGTTTTTTAAATTTATTAATTTATTTCACATCATTTTGACTTTTAATAATCCCTGGATTCCCATAAACATGTTTTTAGTGTTTTAAAACCCTAAAATGTTCATTAACCATTCAAAACCACATATACTAATCACACACTAAATGTTAAATCATGGATAAACCACTTTGGTGTTATTTTTTACATGTATGTACAAAAAAAATCAATCTAACATGATGTGTGGTTTATATTACTTGATAAATAGTTTTTAATGTAACAAACCCTTTAAAACATCATTTATGGGGGTTAATACAATGATAATGATGTTGGATGGTTATGAAATCATAAAAAAGAAACCGTAGATTGATTTTTGAAATGTATGAATTGATGACCCATCATTCTAAGTTATAATTTCCCTAATAATCTCATAAGCACATTTTTAGTGTTTTAAAACACTAAAACGTGCATGTAATAGTAAAAACCATGGAAAATGACCTCATATTGACATGAGGTCTTGTAAAACCCACAGTTGAGTTATTTTTAATATGTAAACATACAAAACACATCATTCCTACCTATAGTGTGGTTGGAATAAATTTTTAAATAGTATTTCAAAGTACCAATGCCTTTAAAAACTTGTTTTGGGGAGCTAAAACTAGGAAACTAATGTCAGATTATCATAATATCTATTAAAAACAATTGAAGATTTATTTTAAAAATGTTTTATTCTAAAAAATATCATTCAAAGTTACATTTTTCTTGGGATGATCATACTCAAAATTTCAGTGTCTTAATACACTAAAACATGCATGTAACAGTCAGAACCATAGAAAAATACCTCATATTAACATGAAATATTTTTTTAAATAACCATTGTGTTATTTGTGATATGTACGTGCACACAACACATCAATTTATGGTGTAGTGATTTCAGAATGAATTGGTAAATAATTTTTAATGTTGTTGAATCCTTTAGAAAAATGTGGGGGGGGGGGAGGTTAAAACCTAGAAAATGACATTATATTTCATTGAAATCATTTAAAAAAAACCTATGATTGATTTTTGAAATGTAGGAAATAACGCCCCCTTGTTTCAGCTTATAGTTTTCTTGGGATTCCCCACAAAACTAAGTTTAATATTTTAAAACACTAATACGTGTGTGTAACTTTCAAAACCATAGAAAAAAACTCATATTGTCCTAATGTCATGGTAAAACAATTATTCAGTTTTTTATGTATATATATAGAGAATATATCAATTCGATATGTGGGGTAGTTAGAGTGACTCAGTAAAGCATTTTTAAAGGTGCTAATGCCTTTAAAAATATATATCATGGAGGTTAAAATAGTGAAATAAACATTATATGGACATGAAATTAGAGGAAAAGGGTTGTAGATTGATTTGTGAAATGTATGAACCATTTGAACATCATTCCAAGATACAGTTTTCCTAAGATTCTCGTAAATACATTTTTAGTGTTTTAAAGCTCTAAAATGTGCATGTAATGGTCAAGACCATATAAAAGAACCCCAAATTAATATGAAATCATAGGGAAAAAACCATAGAGTATTTTTTAGGTAAGAACCAAAAACGCTTCATTCCAATGTGAAGTGTGGTTAGAATGGCTTTGTAAACAGTTTTAAAGGCACCGAAGCCTTTTAAAACCTTTGTCATGGGGGTCAAAACTCAGAAAATGGAATTTTATGGAAAAATATAAGCATAAGAGAAGTTGATGTCTGAAATAATTTTTTGGGTAACATGATTTGGTTTAAAAGGAACATGCAGTGTAGGAGAAACTACTGGCCCCCGAGCATGTGGAAATTGATAAAACATATTTTATTGGAAATAATGAACTATCATATCATTTGGAAGGGAGTGTGAATGAGAAAGAGGCAACTGAAGATAAGGAGGAAAAGATTAACCGCCTGGATGATCATGGTGACTATTGGGTGACTTCTAAATTGAAGAGGGGACATCACCCTCAGGGTCGTGGAAGGTGTTAAAGAATGTCTCTTAATAGTGCTATTTTCATTGTGAAAGCTAGATGAAAAATTATGTCATCCTTTTTTTTGGTGGTATGTATGTTTTCTTTGTTTTACATCCCAAAATTATGGGTTTTACTTTTATCAAAATAAATTTTTGGGGCCATGGGTTTAACTCATGGTTTAAACTGTCTTAGCATGGGAGAAAAAAATTTAGTTTTATTACATTGGAAAGAAATCATCATACCAAATTTACACCATCTCACAAATGAAAAACATTAACATAAAAAATTGAAATTAATGATATTAAAATTGTTAAAAAGAAATATTAATTTATAATAAAATAATATTCTTAATGGGATAACAATTTTTATGTTTTAAATTCAAATTCCCTTATTAATAAAATTCATATAATATTTTTTGTTTAGGAATGTTATTCTCATTAATTTGAATAAATGTGTGCTTAATAAATTCATTATTATTAATAAATTTATTATAAATAGAAGAACAAATAAATTTGATAAATAAATAAATTTAACAAAAATATTAAAAAATTAATAAATGATTCATATATTTATTAATTTATATATATTAACACTCTTTAATATAATTATATTTATAATAGTATAATTATTAAAATACATTTAGCAATAAATTTAACATATATATATAAATGTATTTTAATTTATATTTTCAGAGTATTGAGGTTATTCTTCTTTCTATATGCAACATTTCATGTCGGGAGTAGATTCATTCTTTCATGTTGGCTACTTCCACCAGTATTTCTTCATACACCTGGTGATCAAGGAATTATTTGGTAATTAATAATCATTAAAATTCTTTTTATACTAGCGTATTTATTATTCATCGGGTGTAGTGTCCCAATTTTTTTGTATAGTTTTTTTAATTATATGGTATTATTTCATGACTGGAAAATCTGACGGTGAGTGATTCTGAGGCCTGGAGTTCCTATAATGATCCATTGAAAAATGCTAAGTATAAAATAGTGTGTGTTAGTGGTTTTCCTAAAAAAGTGGAATAAATCTCAAACGAGTCCCCATATAAGAAATAAGAGGGCACCGTTGCATTTATGATCACGGGTTTAACCTAGGCATGACTAAAGTTTAGTCGGCGCATGCCTCGAGTGAGAAAACCTGAAAATGGTATCAATGTAAGTAAAATAATTAAATAAAAGTAATTTTATTTTTCAAATTGCTTATAACTAAAGAATGGTGACTCAGATTAAAAATCTGAGACCACTACCGAGCACATGAGGGTATGCTTTCTTTAGAAAGATACTAACATTGGTTGGAACAATCCAACTATTGATGTTAGTGTATTGCTGTAAATAAAATAATTAAGTAACAATTATTTTATTGTTAAAATTCAAAACATCTAAATGGTAAATCAGATTGAAAATCCGACAGTACTGTTGAGTTCTCTAGGATGTTTTTCCCTTAGGAAGATCCTAATCTCAACCGGCATGGGTCAATGGTGAATGTTAATAATTTCTTGATATTTTTTAAAGGTGTCTTTAATAAACTCATGGGCGGCATTTTCTAACATTTGAATTGGTGCTCGAATTAAAAATCGGATGGTACCACTGAATCTGTAGTGCCGAGTTCCTTTAAAGGGAGACTTCACTTTCACTACAGTAAGTCAACTAAAAAAGATATATTTTTCATATTTCAAAGAAATAATAAAATAAAATAAAAATTGTTATTTTATTTTATTTCCTCTTTGTCCCATGGATGAGTGGTGGTGGTGGGATCAGCGACATGTCGATCCATTAAATGGCTTGACTCTTCTTTACTCGTAACCACACCATTGAAAATTTGGGAGGATCATTAATTAAATTATCCTAATTAATTCTTCATGCGGGACACACTCTTTCTTCTCTCCTTTTTATATGGAGCTCGGGGAGGGGTGTTGGCACGGATTCACCAAGAAACAAAGATCTGGAAAAATATCGTGATGCTCTGAACCTAGAGGACAAGGATAGATTCAGTGAGTGTTGAAAAGTGCCACCGAATTGCAAATCGATGACAATGACGAAGGAGGTTTCCTAGATCGTCATCAAGGAACCTCTTATCCAGGTAGGGGGTTTGTTTTTATGTTCATATATGACGATTTATTTGCTCCTGAAAGCTATCATATTAATGCGGAGGGCATGGTAAAAAAAACAAGGCACATACCCTCCACTGCTTCGCTCATGTTTCACTCTTCAAAGATGGTTTCCCCATGTTTAAGGTAACGGGAATTAGTGGGCCATGTTTTGGCGATGAAACCTTGGAAAATCTGTAGGCACAAACATCACAAAGAACGGACCACTAGAGCACGTCCGGTGGCCCGTGAAAGAAACAGCCAGTGCACCCTGTCGACGGTGACTGGCGGTGGGTGGAGGAGAACCGCGACATCCAGTCATGGGCGGTGGAAGGTGGTGCACAACGGTATGCTGCGATGGCCGAAGGTGACCGACCTGAGCCTCCATGGGTTACAAAAGGGTGGTGCCCTCAGGTCCATCGATGGCAGCTTCCATGGAAGAAGGAAGGCGGTGCAGAGCAGTTGAGGAATAAAGGGGTGGCGGAACACCGTGTTGCGCCCCATTGGCGAAAGCCATTCGACCGAATGACCGACAATTGAATTGCAGTGGGAAAGAGCCTCACAGACTGGATGAAAAATCCTCACAACCGTAGGGCCAATGAGACTCCACGGTCCGCCTTTGGGCGGACATAGGTAGATGTGGGCCGACTGAATGGGATGGATGTGGGTCGGTTGAGCAGGCCGAACTTGCGGCCCAATGGGCCAATGAGGGTGTGCTGAGCCCCACTCGACGGGCCAGGCCAACTGCGAATCAGTACAGTGAACAAGCTGGGCTAACCCTGACTAGTCATACATAGTGAACAAGGCCGAACCCCAGTGGGCTAGACCCGAGCGGGGTCTGGTAGACCCCATGACCCATTGCATCGAGCCAGTCCAACCTAGTCAGACCAGACCCAGACCCAATCGGTACCCGAATAAAGAAATACCTGTAAATGAAGAACCAAGTTTCCATTTGTCACACGGTCAGTGGAATTGGGATACCTTTTGGAAAGATGTCCCTTTGGCATATTCTGGCCGGCCCGACTGAGCTGGGTCGGACCAATATGTGATCACCCCCGTTTAATGGAAAGCTGTGTAACTATTAGATCGGGAGTCTAATAGATGCACCGTCTTTGGAATAAGAACCCTTGATACAAGGTGGTACTTTGGATATACTCTAAGTGTATTTTTATAGAGTTTTAAATGTGAACTGGTTTGGATAAGACTTGAACCCAACTAGTCCCTTTTTACAAAAGTGCCCATATCTCACAGACCGGGCATCCGATAGTCGCGCCATCTGTCACGTTGGGACCCCTATGATATGGAAGTATCTAAAGTATGATTTTTCTAGGACTTCGTTCCAGTTGAAATATGACCAATGGATTGAGATCAATTCACCCAGAATCAAGCGGGCTATGAGTGGGAATCCAGTGGCTGACTGTAACATGAAGAAAGAACATCGATCCTATGTCAATCAACATTTATCGATGATGTGTGGGTCAACACTTAGCGATGCTTTGTGGGTCATTGTTTATCGATCATCTATGGGTTAGCGCAAAGAGATCATATGTGGGTAAGCATCTATATATCCTATTTGGGTGAGAAGAAGAGCCTCTCGATAGAATAAGATGATTTAGTTTTACAACTAATCATCTATACTTATGTACTTAAGTTATATTCCTGGTGTGATTGGAGTCTTTTACCTTCGTGGTGTTACTTATATGGTACTTTTACCCTCATGGTGTTACCATCATGGTGTTACCTTTGTGGTAATTTTACCTTCATTGTGTTACCTTCATGGTGTTACCTTTAGGGTACTTTTACCATTGTGGTGTTGCCATTGTGGTGTTACCATTGTAACACTTTTACCTTCGTGGTGTAACCTATGTGGTGTTACATTTGAGATAATTTTACCATTGTGGTGTTACCTTCATAGTGTTAACTTTTTGATATTCTTCCCTCATGTAACAATTGTGCAAATGGCTTAAAATTTGGAGCCTTATATTTCCTCATGTATGAGATGAGTATATTTTTTTAACATAGATATATGTATGGGAATATACCTAAGTAGAGTTGATGAATACTTCATTGTACTTTGTTATTGAGGTCTTGCATGGTGATTTTTCATTTTTGGGACTCTAGGAGACCTTTGGGGGTCCTGGGGTCCCTACTGAGTATTGTTATACTCACCAATGCACGGGCTACTTCTGCACCTTGCTATGTCTTGTGCAGATGACAAGCTGGGTTGATTGACTATGAGGGAGCCATGACTGGACGGTGCTCAGAGGTTGACCATTTGAAGTGATTTAATGTAGGGACTTCTGATTGTGATCTATACCTACCCTTCAGGTAGGAACCTCGGTGGAAATTCTAGGAGTAGTTTTCTCTTTCATTTGTACTTGTACCTTCCAGTTGGGCTTGTATTCTGACCCCTTCACTTTCAGTACACTTTTTACTACAGTTGTTTACATCGTTGTTTCTTCTTTTTGTGTTACTAGATTGTGTGTTTGAATTTTTTTTAAAGGTAATGCCTTCTTGTTATAGGGATACCTCTTTCCGGTGCTGATCATCAGCCCCATGCCTACGGAAGGTGGGCTCAGGGTAGTCACGGAACGGGCCCCGGGGGACAGGTCGTGACCAAGTTGTATTAGAGAAGTCGGTTATACGAAAGAACTAGGACTGTGATATTTTCAATGGAGCAATAGTGTTAAGTGTTTTGATTTTGGTTCTCAGTTCGGGGAGTCTAGTGTAGTTATGGAAGCCAACGTATCCATACAATAGGACCCAAGAATTTTAATTTCTGACTCAGGGAATGAAAAACATATTGCATGTGTTTTGGAAATGTTTTTCCTTGGTTTATTTTGATTCATCTCACCATATATAACTTAATAATCATGGAACAAATTTTCCTTATTAGGATGCCCCCACATAGACAGCTAGCTAGGATTCCCGAGGGAGTACACGATGTAGAACCACCTAGTGACCCTTTGTGGATCAACATTCTAGTGAACCTGTGTAGATCTGCACCGACAAATCTTGGGTAGATCAACACTGATAAATCCTTTATATATTAGAAACAAATGCCACTAATGGACCTTGAAAGCTGACTAAGCACATTTCACAAGTTCCATTGGCAGAGGCCTCCACGGTTTCGAGCGAGACTGATCCCCAGGAAGCAACAGACTGGTTGGAGGTAGTGGCTAGAGCTCTCCTCCTAGTTGGAACACCAAAAGATCAGATGGTGATCCTAGATACTAGTCGTTATCAGTGCGTGACCATTAGGATGGTACCTTCTGGAAGTGGTACAACAACATCACAGCCCGTTGGCTAGTAGTTACCAATGGCAGTCCTGATAGAGAGCCTTCTACGTGGCTCAACAAGATGATGAAAAGGTTTAGATTACCCCTAATCTAGTGAAGACATGACTTTTCGGTGGGCATGTTTTAGCACCTTCCTCAGAGAATAGGGTATATTTCCATAAAAAGCTAATGGGTGATTGTTCCCTATAGCTTCTACAGCTTCGGCAGGATGACTTGTTGGTAGCAGATTTTTCATCAAGGTGTACCGACCATCCCAGGAAATTGATGAATATAGTGTGGTAAGTGCTTCAGGGTTGATACCTCTAATAAAGTGTGTTTAGGGATAGCCGAGACAACACTTTTACTCTAAGCATTTTTAATTTCTTTATGGTGCTAGAGACAACCTTTGTGGTCAAATGTTCTTTGGCTGAGGGATACAGCCAGTGAATGTCAGCACTGGGAATGCAGGAAACTGATACCAGATATAGAGACGTGGTAATTTAAAATGTTTCGGGAAGAGGAAGTGATAGGGATCGATGAATCTTTTGGGAAGCAAACATGGAAATGGAGTTAGGTGAGTATCATGAGGTGGTATACATTTTGACATGTTACAACCACCACCCCAATATGGTCCCCACCAGCCTCAGGGAGTTGGAGGACAGAGGAAGGGAGTAACAGCATGCAGTCAAGGCGTGTGTCCTAAGGGATCCAGGAATGATTCAAGGTATGGTGTGTGTCTACTACTAGATATCTTGTTAATAGACAATGATACAAATCATTCCTTCTTACCATGAATCTTGTTCATTAACTAGAGTTTCTAGTTAAATCAATGACTTGACCCTTATGTATAGAGATACCATTGGGCGGAGACTGGATAATCACACATATGCCAATGATGTGATATGACCCTTGAGGTGAGAGTTTCGGTTGGAACCTCTTGGTGGCCACATCAAGGCCTTATAACATTAGTTTTGGGTTTGATTGGACATCCGCAGTTCATACACAGATGGACTATTTTAGGAAAAAAATATATAGTATACCTATATTGTTGGATTGGGGTTTTTCTTTTGTTGAAAAAAAGGATACCCTAGTAGCACATGATAAATTCATCCCTAGGAGAGTGCAGCTGATCACTCTTGATTCGGCCAGCCTTACCCTCGTGGTAGCAGAGGTTTTGTGTTTTCAGTTCCTAACATTAGTGGTAGAGTATGAGAACATCTTTTCAAAAGTTGTTTCGAGGATTACCACCCTAAAGGGAGAGAGACTTATGCTATGGATGGTTAATACCAGTGTTTTTACTGGACTTCTCCAGGGTAGAGACACCATTTTAAGATTTTATGAAGAAGGGGGATCCTTTCCTGTGGACGGAGAAGAGTTAGAAAATCTTTTCGGAGCTGAGAAAAATACTGACGAGTGCCCCCATCATGAGGCTACCAGGAGGGGGAATTGGGCATGTAGTCTACTACGATGCATCAGATACTAGAATAGGTTTTTTTTTGATATAGTAGAAGGTAGTGATCACATATGGTTCATGGTAGTTGACACAACATAACCAGAACTTCACTACCCATGAATTGAAGTTAGAGGAAGTGGTCTTTGTGCTGAAGATGTGGCAATACTACTTGATAGGTGAACAATTGGCTATTTACTATGATCAAAAGAGTATCAGGTATATCTTCTTAAATAATAAAATGAACTAGAGACCTTGATGAGGGCTAGAGTTACTCTATGACTATGACTTTGAGATAGTCTATACTCCTAAGAAGGTGAAATATGGTAGCAGACGCACTCAGCAGGAGGTCTTTTCAATAGATGATGAGTGAGGTGTCAGAGAAGCTAGTCGTGTTTTGGATATCCTTCTTGGATAAATATGGAGAATCATACCTCTAATATATGATTGTCACTTCCCCATTTTTTTAGCGTGTTTGGGAGGCACAGCTTGGAGATGTTGACTGTGAGGCCCGACGTTCTGTGATATCCTCGGGACAGTCTCATGAAAGATTTTTTGAAGGTGAGGAGCATGTAATTATCTTCAGAATATACAACATGGTACTAGTGACACATTGGGATAGGTGTTGAGGTAGTTCCATACATCCCCTTTAATGGTACATCCTAGAGTGCCGAAGATGTACCAGGATCTCTGGGGTCAGTACTGGTGGTCAGGGATGAAGGAAGCAGTGGCAGAGTTTGTACCACGATGCCTCACTTGTCTTCAAGTGAAGACTGCACATGGCCGATAGAAGTCTTATGCTGATAGGAGACAGAGACCCTTGGGGTCCTAGGAGGGAGACCATGTCTTCTTATGAGTAGCACCCAACGAGGACTGCAGAGCTTTGGAATGGGTGGAATGCTATTTTCGATGTTTATAAAACATTTCTAGATTCTTAGTAGAGTGGGGGAGGTGGCATACCGTCTATCTCTTCACCCACAGATGCACAATGTGAAAATGTTTTTCCATGTGTCACAACTACGGAGAAGCGTGCATGATCCACCACACATTATCGACTAGGGAGAGTTGGACTATGAAGACAAGGAGACTTTTATGGAGTTCTCAACGGAGATAGAGGATTGAAAGAACTGAGTCCGTTGTTGATGATCGATCCCTATGGTGCGAGTTTGGTGGTAGTACAAGAACCTCTAGGAGAGAACATGGGAGCGGGTGGCTCAGATTCATACTCAGTACCCTCATTTGTTTGATTTGGCATTGTTTTGGATTTAATGGAAGTAAATCCCTACAGTGGGCAGAATTTAATGTCTTGGAATTTTGTTATAATTTTATAAAAATTATATGGAATTATTTTGAGACCTTGAAATCTGACATTGCGTGATTCTCAGGCCTAGTGTGCCTAAAATGAACCGTCGAAAAATGTTATGTTTAAAATAGCGTGCATTAGTGGTTTTATTGAAAAATCGTAATAACTTTTAAATGGGTGCCTAGATCATAATTCCTAGGAAGCTATTGCATTCAGGATAGTGGGTTTACCCTAGGCGTGACATAAGTTTTGTCAGCGGAGGCCTCTGGTGAGAAAACCAAAAAATGGAAAAACCACAAAACAAATAATTATCTAATGTTATTTTTTTTTCAAATTATTATAACTCCCGAACAGTGATTCAGATTAAAAATATGAAACAACATCCGAGGTCATGAGGCTATTCTTTCTTTAGGTAGATACTAACATTGGATGGCGCGATCCAACTGTAGAAGTTAGTTTTTAGTCGTAAAAAAATAATTACGTTACAATTATTTTATAGTAAAAAATTCATAACTTCTAAATGGAAACTTTGATTAAAACTATAAGAGTAACATTGTGTTCGTTG
The DNA here is from genome assembly GCA_963277665.1 of Viscum album. Taxonomy (NCBI): domain Eukaryota; kingdom Viridiplantae; phylum Streptophyta; class Magnoliopsida; order Santalales; family Viscaceae; genus Viscum; species Viscum album. The sequence goes on from OY728142.1 coordinate 1,736,293,269, forward strand.
GGACATTTTCCCATTAGGCAGAACCTAACCTCGACTGGTGCATGTAGAGTGTGAATGCTAATAATTTATTGAAAATTTTTAATGGTTTGTTCAATAAATGTGTGGGTGGCATATTCTAACTTTCGAACCAGTACTCGGATTAAAAATTTGAGGGCAACGTTTAATCCATACTGCTGTTGGTTGAGATGATTAGACTACAACACATGGTCATGGATGAAATGTGTCTACTATGTCATCTTCCATGTCTTATAATGTACAACTCATACCAGATAAGGAAATGATCAAGGAGAAGTATATAGTTCTCTTCCATAAAAAATTACAATCTGAGTGGGAATCTTCAGATGATGATGATGGATGTGATTATGGAGATGGGAATGACACTATTCCTTTTTATCCAAATTTATCTTATATGATCGTGAGTTTTCTATTTGACCTCCTCCATCATCATTCTTGTTGGTTCCTTTTTCATTATCCTTTAAAAAATGGTTAGGTTCTCTGTCTTCTGGCTAGGCCTTTTTAATAAAAAATATATATTTAAATAACTATAAAATTATAATATATAAATTTAAATAATTAATAAATTTATTATATTTATTATTATATATTTATAATTATTTATATTAATATTTATTTATGATAAATATTATAATTATGTATTTCAAATAATTTAAATATAGTCATAATTATAAAATCGTTGATTTAAAATTATATACATTTATTTTTATTTAAAAATATATATGTTTAATTTTTTATATTAACATTATAATTATAGTTATTATATTATTAAATACTAACTATTTTATTGAATATTAATTATAATAATTGTAAAAATTAAAATAGAACAAAAGGTTGCAGAGGTAGGCGAACCAGCTCCAATTTTTTTTATAAAAAATGTAATGTTCCAAAAAAGACATTACAAAGAGGATTTCAAAAGATGAGTGTAAAAAACTCCATGATAATACAATAAATAAAGAATAGAACAATAATATTTTAATAAAAAAAACTTGAACTATCCTCTAAAATTTATCTCTTAGAAAGAGCTTTAGAATCTTGATTCCCCTCCCTATAGACAAGGGTAATGACAAATGAAATGGTGGCTGTTGGAAGGAGGCACTCAATCCACAAAATTTTCCATGGTACATTCCTAGATCATATTTTTAAAATTTTCATAGTAATAGATGAATCTGATTCCAACCATACTACATTCCAACCATAATGGGCATCAAACCTAATTTCCTTGACCATAGCACAAAACTCAACTTAAATTGCATAACCATTCCCAAAGGAGTGAATGAATAAACCCTTAATGAGATGCTGATAGGTGTGAAATATACCACCACAAACTAAAGGCTATGGTGCACCTGAAGCTGCCCCATCAACAGTCACTTTTGACCACCCTAGGATTGGAGTTTTCCATCTAATGGATTTGACCAATAACAGCTTTTTCACTCAGTCATGAACACCAAGTGATATCAAAATATTCATTTCAGAAAAATCATAATAAATTTCCCCAATTTTTATTTTAGAAGCACACATGACCCCACGAAATCACGACCCGTCTCCTAGGTCCCATGTTGTGACTACCCCAAGCTCGCCTTTTATAGGCAAGGGGATGGTGACTAGAACCATAAAGGTGTGTCCCTATAATGGAAAGACATTTCCTTTAAACCTGTTCAAACACACATTCCAAGAACACAACAAGACACAACCACGATGTAAACTATTGTTGTAAAAAGTGTAGTGGAAGTAAAGGGGTTGGAATACAATCCAAACTAGAAAGTACAAGTAGAACTGAAAGAGAAAGAAGATCTTGGAACATCCACCGAGGATCCTACCTGGAAGGTAGGTACAACTCATGATCAGTAGTCACTGCACCACATCACGTAAGATGTCCCACCTCTGAGCACCATCTAGTCCGGGATCCCTCAGCCACGATCGCTGTTGTTTGTCTTTTTCACAAGACATGGAAATGTGTGGGTGTAGCCTGTGCAGGAATGAGTATAACAATACTGATTAGGGACTCCAAGACCCCCAAAGGGCTCCCTGAGTTCTAAAATTGAAAAAACAAAAATAAAGACCTCAATAACAAAGCACAAAGTAGTAGTCATCAAATCTTCTTAAGTATATTCCCATACATATACCTAAGTTATCAAAATATACTCATCTCATATATGAGGAAACTTAAGGCTCCAACTTTTAATCTATTTTCACAATGGATCCATGATGGAAGAATACTACCATGGAAACACCACAAAGAAAACACAAAAATGGTAAAAGTACCATAATGTTAACACCACGAAGGTAACCCCACGAAGGTGACAACACGAAGGTAAAAGTACCACAAAGGAAACACCACGAAGGTAACACCATGAAGGTAACAACATGAAGGTAAAAGTACCCCAATGGTAACCCCACGAAGGTAACACCATGATGGTAAACCACAAAGGTAACACCACAAAGGTAAAACCATGAAGGTAACACCATGAAGGTAAAAGACACATCTTAGACTAGTTATATAACTTAAGTATAGAAGTACATTTTATTAGTCGTAAAACTAAATCATCTTATTCTATCGAGTGGCTCTGCTAATGACCCACATAGGATCGATAGACGCTAACCCACATAAGATCACTAGGTGTTGACCCACATAGAATCGATAGATTCTGACCCACACAGGAATGCTAAGCGCTGACTCACACATGATCGATAGATATTGACCCACATAGGATCGATGTTCATTCTTCACATTACATCAATCAACTAGATTCCCGCTCATAGCCCTCATGGTTCTAGATGAACTGATCCTCAAGCCATCGGTCGTATTTCAACCAGTAAGATGTCCCGAAAAAATCATACCCAAGGGACTACACCGTCATAGGGGTACCAATGTGATAGATGTCCGATTGATCGGACACCCGGTCTGTGAGATATGTGAAATTTTGTAAAAAGATTCTGGTTGGATTCATGTCTAATATAACCCAAGATTCATGTCAAACTCCATCAAAACTCACATAGAGTATCTCTAAAGGACCTCCTTTTCAAACGGGTCCTTATGCCACAGACAGCGCGTCGATCGGACGCCCAGTCTGTTAGTTACACCCCTATCCATGAAATGGGGGTGATCGCACCCCAGTCCATCTCTGCTCGGTCAGGCTCGCCAAGATATTCCAAAGGGACCATTTCTTAAAAGGTTTTCCAATTCCACTGATTTCTTGTCAAATGGACACCCAGTTCATTAGTTACAGGTGTTTCATTATTCTGGTACTAGTTGTGTCTGGGCCTAGTTCAAATCGGTTTGACTGGCCAGACACAATGGGTCTCAGGGTCTACCTCACCCCGCTCATGTCCGTCCCATGGGGGGGGGGGGTCGGCTCGGTTCACTGGGTTCAGCCCGTCGAGGTCGACCCGACTTGTTTGCGGGCCAAGGCCATGGTTGGCCCATTTTTTTGGGTGGGGCTCTGCCCACCCACACTGGCCCATTAGGCCACGGGTCTTGTACACTTCGCTGATCCATGTCTGGCTCAGTTCACCCAAAGGAAGACCGTTGAGTCCCGATGGCCCCGCAGTTGACGGGCGGTTTTGACTAGCCGTTGGGGTGATTCCCCACAGTGATTCAACGGTTGGAAGACCGGCTTCCACTGACACAACACAGCGTGGGGTCGTATCGCACCTTCCTGACATGATCTCTTTGCACCTCCCTCCTTCTACTGTGGGTTGTAGGCTACAACTGTTGCAAGCGGCACCTGATGGTGCCGTCTTTTTTGTCCAGTACGGGAAACTCATCCCATCCGCCTTCGACCATCATGGCGCACCGTCGCATGCCACCTTCCACTACCCACAACTAGATGTTGCGGGTGTCTTCTGATTACCGTCGTTATTTTTTGACATGGTGCGTCGACGGTCTCTTCTATGGGCCACCGAACATGTTCCAGTGGTCCGTTTTTGGTGTTTTCTATACCTACGACTGTCTCAGGGTGCCTTCATCAAAATGTGACCTGCTGATTCACGTTTCCATCAACTTGAAGAAATTGTCCTCGAAGAACGCGACATGAGCAAAGAGGAGGAGGGTCTGGGCCTTGATTGTTTGGCCCATGCCCTATGCATTAATAAGATAGTAGGTTTGAGAAAAGAAATCATCATAGATGAACTTAAAAACAAACACCCTGCCTAGATAATACGTTTGATGATGATGACTGACGGAACCTTCTTCGTCATTGTCATCGGTTTAAAATTAAGTGGTTATCATCATTTCTCACTGAATCTGTCCTTGTCCTCCTGGTGGTTAGTGTAGCGGTACTTTTCTAGAGATTCTTATCTTGGTGAAGCCATGCCAACACCCCTTCCTGAGCTCTATATAAATAGAAGAAGAGAAAGTGTGTGTCCCGTAAGAAGAATTAATGGGATTTATTTAATAAATGAACCTCCAAAATTCCCAATGGTGTGGTTATATGTAAATAATAGTCAATCCATTTAATGGATTGACATGTCATCAGTCCCGCCACCGCTGGTCGTCCCTTGGAGAATGAGAAAAGAAAATAAAATAACAATTTCTATGTTATTTTATTATATCTTTGAAAGCTGAAAAACTAAAATTTTCACCCAACCTACTACCATCAAAATGATGACTCCCTTAAGGGAAACCCACCCAGCCAAGGCCTTTTGGATGCCTACCCCATCTCTAATATTTTTGAAATAATGTTCCTTCAGGTTCATCCTTCACAACATACAGATTATCCTTTGCATTAACCATTTCTTCAACAATACCTACTGAAGCATTTCTGGCATACCCTGACTCTACATTGAGATATTCATGCACACCAAATATATTTTCATCTACAACATCAATCTTTAAATGATCAAGGGTTTGACAATAACAAGTTCTCTTTAATAGAACCATCTGAAATATTCATTGTCCACCGAATTCGATGAGACTATCCTTTGTATAGGATCTCCCCAAATTTTCCCTGAACATTTAATCCTCCTAGTAGAATCGACCATAATTTTTGTCTTTTCTTTATAATCCTTAGAAACAATAATCTGTTTCTCCACAAGTTATTGATTAACCTAGAATTGAATGGCATATTCCTCACCTGAGAGGTCCCCAATTTCATCCTCTTTTAAGCCATCATGAAGGAAACCCAAGGCTTCATTATCATTTCTAATAGAAAAATCCACAATTCTAGGTTTAGGTTGTACAACATCAGAATGATTTCCAAGATTATCATCATTTTTTACAAAAGACTGGATATAGTTAACTATTCCTTCAGGTCCAATTTGTTGTTCAATAGTTAATCATTATTTCATAGCCTGATAATCCTCACTATTGAACCCATACTCAGGATATTTTTTAGAATCAACCTCCACAACTGATTCTTACTTAGTAGATATTTCTTCTAATGATTTCTTAATATATTATAATCATTTTATTCTAGAGAGAGCTACCTAGTAATTATCCTCCACTAGGGTCTATTTTGAGTCTAGGAGTGTTCCACTATTAGCATGGATTGACACCTAAAGAAGCTTGTCATAATTCATTATCACAGAAGGTCCTGAAGTTTCATGAGGCATTGCATTCCTTGGCTGATATTCCCACACAACCAAGGACATCGAACCCTGTTTTGACAGTTTTTATCCCTATTCCTGCTAGTAGAGAAACCATCACAAATTACATTTCAACAATATATCTTCTCATCATTCCCAATTAACTCTAATAATAGGTGGAAGTTAGGTATTATTTCATATTCAATTCACAACTCAACAACATCACTATAAGTACCTAAGAACACTTTGTCAATCATAAGAGCAAACAAATGAACTTCAACCAATAATCGACCATAATGAATGTACCTGGAATGTTCTATTTCCTTGTCGATCTTAATGGAAATATCTATGGACATAGAGATTTCATGATGGGTTTTTTGGTTCCACAAGATCTAATTTAGTCCAAAGTCCTTCACCCACAATTGCACATAACAATTGGCAGCCTCCAGCAAGTTGAACTTGAGGTCTCATTCACAAATATAGATAAGACATTGATTAAGGTGGGAAATATTGAATCCCCAAGAACTCATATGTTTCACTTCATAGGGTAATATTTTATGTAATAATCCTATCTCTATTGAAACACATTTCTAATCAGAGAATCCCCAAAGATTAGAGGGGATGGTGAAAAATTTCACCAGTATGTTACTCGGATAGTCTATATATTTTAAATTTTAAATATAAATAAAATTAAAATTTTCACACAGAATAAAAATATAATAAATTGGTGGATGAAAAAAAATTCAAAATACGTTAATGGAAAATAATTTTAATGGATGAAAATATCATTGTTTCAAAACATAACATTTGTACAATTTTTTTGAAATACCCTTAATAACATGAAATTTGATTTATAACAATAGAATAAATAAATGTTTAATGTATAGTACTGATTTCTAGTTGTGAAAACTATTTCATAATAATTTATAAGTACAAATGTTAATTTTCAAGTATTCGATATGAATATTTTATAATATATAAAATATATATACAATCTAACTGAAAATTTTAACTATTTGAAGTTTGTTGTTATTTATTAATTGTCCATGTAAATTAGTTTTTGTTTTCTATATTTTTTTTTATAAAAATCATTAATTTTTCACTGAATAAGTTTTTAAATATATGTAATGTGACATCATAATTAATCAACATCGATGCCCCTCCACACCACAACCCAGTGTATAAACCTTACATCCACTCCTTGTCTGACATCTTTTTTCTCTAGTGTTCTTGATATAGGTGCATGTTTCTCCTATAGTAGTTTTGTAGTTTCCACCTTATGATAATTTATAAAGGAGTTCCCAAAATCATATGCAGAGGACTTCCCAACAACATTTTTTGGAGTTATATGACCCTAGAGCTTCTAAATATGGCAGAAGTGTGATATAAAAGAAGTCGTCTTCAGTGGGAGTGGGGGCCACAACAAGCTATGTCACCACACCCAAGTCAGTGTTTATCAAATCTATCCAAGATATAGATGGTATATGAGTTTTCTAAGTAGGAATATAGGGCAAATAAACCTTTCTTAACTGTGAAATATCCTCAGTCAACTGTTTAGGATCATCCTTATGTGGTGCACTAGCATCCGTAAGATCCCATTTACTACATCACTCTCCATGTCATCACGTATTCCCTCACTTATTTCCTTGAATATATTCTCTATCTAAAGGTGGAGGTGGAAATTCAGTGTCCTCAATAATAAAAAAAGGACATCGTCATTCCCATCAGCCTCAACTAAAGCATGTTTATCGAGATATAATTGTCTCTTCTTATGATAGACACTCTCACATATGGAATTGAGAAGATCTTTGAGAGCCAAATGATCTAGGTAAACTATATCCCACCAAATAAATTGAAATTCTTGAGGATGTTTTATATATAAAATTCAATCTATTATGTCTAATTGAAAATGAAATAACATTAAAATTGACAAGAAATATGTGCTAAACAAATTTAATAAATTATAATAAACATACCATCAACTGAATGCATATACCATGATGCATAAGGTTCATGATGATGTATTGTATATTCTCATCTACATAATCCCCCTGATCATCTAAATACAATCATATCATGTGATCTCTTTGAATAAAGATATTGTATTGGGAATGTGTGTCTTAATACTCAATATAGCGTGCATAAAATTGCATCCAAACTATTGTCTTTCTACCAGTATGTATAATTAAATGTAAATGGTCCTCCCTTCATGTTTCCAGGTGGATATTTTGTATACATCCAATCTATTTCATGAATTGATCTATCTTGTTCCACTCAGTAATGCGGAATTGGATGATTGGAACCACTTCACCATGATCTCCAACCACATCTGTGCATTATGGTAGAAGTGATGCATTTATAAATCCCACATACAGTGTCCATGAGACCTGAAATGTAATATAGAAAAAATATTTCATAAATTAGAAAGATAATATTTCTATGATAAAACTAAAATATATTAAATAATTTTTATGTTTCTTTTTGGTTTTTCATAAAAATAAAGTCTGATATTTCAATTAACCCAATATTTACTTTGAGATTGAGTTTATTTTAAGTGAAACCCATGCTTGTCGATAAAAGAAGATACATTCAAATGGAGAATAATATATAATTATATATATACAACTATATATTAGTTTCAAAATATTTAAAGGGATTTCACACATGCTTATAATTTATTTTTGATCAAACAATTCAGAAAAGTTATGATAGATAAAACTACCATAATATATTGTTTTAGTTAATTAGATGTGGTTAAATTTTTTTGATTCTAGATTTATATTATTTTAATAGACATTTTTTATTTGGAAATTGAATTCATCCCCCACCATACTATTCTAATCTGAAAAAAATTATAATACAAAAAAAAATACATCTACCGACTTTTAAATTAACTGATAGAGTACATCAATTGTTTTAACTATTAGATAATTTCACTATACATCTAGTGAAATGTGTTTATGTTTGACCTTACTAGATGAATATTCCACACCTCCATCCAGGTTCCCAATCACTAGTCCAATCCATCTCATTTCAACTAAGAGTCATATTTTTTCATCCCTTTTGGTCCCATCATAGTCATGTTTTGTAGAATCATGGGTGTTCCATCAGATTGTTGGAAATTATGATATTTCATTAATATGAATCCATAGATAACATTAGTAGTCATAAATAATATCAGGTTTATTAAATGGATCAATGAACATCTCCCAAGATAAACATAAGGAAGTGAATGTTACGATCACTTCGCCACAAGGATACCATAATGCTCGAAAGTTTCTACCATCACACTAACACTAATCTTTTAAAAAAACATGCACATGACCATAAATACTAGTCAAAGGATCATGGGGATAAGTGAACTTAAATATATTTTCTCCCCATAATCAAAATATGTGAATCAAATTGTTACAACCTCTTGAAGAACTTTATCAATATCACACTGTATATGGTGACCATATCGAATGGCTCTATTTAGACTATCTTTTTCCTAAATTACTTATTGCATAAAATATATTACCCCATGATAGAAGGACACTTGTACAAAAAATTTATTAATATTTAATGAATTATACTAATATTATTTTATAATTTTGTCTCATTTAATTAATATATAATCTAGTATTCTTAAATTACTATGATGGTTAATTTTCAAACTCCCTTGAAAACTACATTTATATATTCTATGATGTTGGTCATCATATATCCATATCTCTTCCCATAATAATATTATAATGAAAATTTATGCTTTTTAATTTTCATTATGTATTCATAGAATTCCATATTATCTCTAAGAATATATTTTATTCTATCCTCCAACATTTTTAGGCTCATATGCTAACAAATAATAAGTAATGTGAACACATATGAAAATAACTATGAAAATATTTTTTAAAATAAAAAAGGATATGGATACAAATTTTTATGATTTATTTCTTTAGGGACTCATCATTGAACATCCTTCTCACATTTTTGGAAGTGTGTCGAATATATTATAAATGATGCGAATAGGGTGGTATCCATGATAGGCACTTAGACTATACTTTCACCTTTATTCCTATATGAAGATATAAGATTAGAAAAATCCATTATTCTCCCATAACAAACACTCTATTTCAATTCAAGAACCAGATCTAAGATTATAAGTTATCTATCTAAAAAATAGAAAATTCCAAAGGTATAGGGTCTTTATTACCATATTGTTTGGTAGAAATAAATAATTTTCAGATATAATTTCCAAAAATTAAATTTCCATAAAAATTTATAATCTTCTTGAAATGTATAAAAGCGGCCACACATGGTAAAAATGTCCAAAAAATTCTATCAAACACGACCATAGAATGATCAACATGGTTGTGCTAGTTAACATGTTAAATAGTTTATAACTGATATATAAATTGATTTTATGGTGTAAATGATCCACAAGTTTTGGTGAAAATATATTAGAGTCCTCTCAATAAGCACAAACATTCTAAATATTCTTTTTTATGTAACCCATGAATTTAAGCAAGATATTTGATAAGAATAATATACTGGATTCTATCCACTACTAAGAAAACCTGAATTTCATAACATGCTCTTATCATTTCAATAGTTATAGTTGAAACAAACACCACAAATAATTACGAGTGTTCGTGCGACAATATTTTGTTCACACTTGTGTGTGGAGTAAATCTAGTAATGTTCAAATAATGAATGTTTTTATCAATTATAGATCAAAAATGTGTATAGTAAGAATAATATTGTTCCTGATGAATAAAATAATGAGATCTATATGACTCTTCTACAACATAATTTTAATTTATTTTTATGTGATATTGTTTTTTCAAATTTCCATTTCTTATTTTCCTTCCAAATATCTACCAATATAAAAAACAACTTCATTATATAATATATTTTTTATATTTATAATTCCATTAAATTTTATACAATGAGTAATAATTGACCAATAAAATCATGGAAATCATCTCATGCCTTCGGTTGATAGTGATGGAAATGGTGGAGGATGGTTTAAATGTCGGTTGAACCATATAGGAGTGGGAACCTAATGTTATTTGGCATGTTGTTATTATTCAAATTACTCATCATATTCTTATTATAAATTTTTGTGAACCTCAATATTATTAACCATTACATCTAACTTATATAGTGTACTATCAACGGAAAGTTCACTTCTTCTATGAGACATGAAAACATGACGATATAAAACTATGACCTGAGGATATGAAAAAAATATATTATTTTTAATGGAACTTCTTGAGGTGTTATATCATGAGGATATAACACTATGTCAAGATGTTATGATGGAACAAATTCAAATTTCAATTAAACCTCCATTATAGATATAGTAACATAAAAATCCATCATTTGGATTTCATATTGATACTTAACCAATGACAATATGTGTTCCCTATCTTTTTCATCTGTTACTAGAGGGGCTATATGCCACAACCTATCATTAAATTATAGATGCCTATATATTATGGACTCTATCACACCATTCACCATCTACTTTAACATTCACTGAATTTATCATTAAATAGATTCCAATTCTATACACTCTCAAATAATCACATCACTTTCTATACATATACTATAACTACATCCTTTATTGGTCCCAATTATTTGTCCATTGTAATAAATGTAGAAAACCATAATTTTTTATATAAAATAAAAAATCATTATTAATTAAATTTGATAAGATAAAAAAATATCAATTTAAAAAAATATCAATTTATAAGGAATTTCACTGAATCTTTACATTACTAGAATTTTAAAACATCTTCTTATATCTCAAATGATGGAACTAAGGTTTCCTAGTACAATATTAAATTATTCTAAAGGTTTATTCAATAGTTTATAAAGAACATGTGAATTAGTTAAAGCATATCCCCTATGTTTTTCAAAACCACATGTTCCATAAGTCTGGTTTTCATACACCAGCTCCCAATCGAGTCCAGTACAATATGGTGTTTTTGGGGTTGTTACCCTTGGGTACATATATTCCAAATCCATGTCCACTTGTAGTATACAGAGAAATATTTTATTTCTAAGATAAACATTTAATCTGAACGTTACTAAAATGTTAGAACATCTTTTTATATAATAAAGATTACAATAATGTTTCATAGTAAAAATTTTAATATTCCTTAAGGTATGTTTCGTAACTTGTAATGAAAATTTGAATAATATAATGAATATACCCCTAGAGTGTTAAATGAGTTCTGCAACAAGGCCTATTTTTATGCATCTATTCTTGATCGAGTCTAGATAAATACAGTGTTATCAAGGTTCTTACCCCTAGGTATATCTGTACCAAAGACACATCCACTTATAGTATCTGAACATATATTTATTTACTTACATAACCAAACAATATTTTCTTTACCAAATATTTATAACAATTATTATATCCTAAAAGATGACACTATTTTTTATTAGTATAATTTTTAATTATCCTAAATGCATGTTCAGTGGTTTATTAAGACAATGTGAATCATCTAAAACATAACCCTTGAGAGTATCAAACCATGTGTGTAGCAAAGTATAAATCACCTAAATAAAATATCGTGAGAGTGACAAATTAGGTGTGTAATTAGGCCTCATTAATTTGTGATTATCCCTATTTTATCCAGACTTAGTCAAATGTTAATATAATTTTAATGAATTACTATTCATTATTTATCCAAAATTCATCCTAAGTTAATCCTATGATAATCATTAATTAATGGTTATTTACTAAGTACATCATAATTTGTGAATCCTAAGATAATCATTAATTAATAATTCAACAATTAGTTATTTTATTATTTATTAATTTGTAATTAATTTGTAATTAATTTTTAATTAAATTTAAATAATATTCTAGTTTTAATTAGTTATTTGAATAATAAGAATAAATTAAATACTACATCCAATTAATTAATTACTAAAAAAATATGTAATTCTAAACTAATTACTAATTCTTATAATGTAATTACTGATTATTGTAATTTAATTACTAATTACAATTACATATATAATTAATTAATTAATAATCAAAGTTAATAAATTACTAATTTTAAATAAATAATTTTCAATTATATTAAATTAATTACTATTTAAATTTTACTAATTACTTACTACAATTAAGTATTAATAAATTAATTAATAATTCAATTTATGTAGTTACTAATTATATTTATTTAAATACAGATTAAATTTAAGTAATTAATTGATAATTACAATTAAAAATGTAATCATTAAAAATAAATAATTTCTAATTAAATCAAACAAATTACTAATAAAAAATACCTAATTAGTAATTATATTTATGTAGTACTACTTGGGGGATGGTGTGTTCGTGGGAGCAACAACAAGGTCACCTATATGATGGTTAATGACTTTATATATCCCTGGTGATCCATCATTTTTGCGGGCATCAATTGTTGTTGGGAGGGACTTCCAAAGCAGATATGCATCCAAAAATCCCTTTTCCTCATATTGTTTCATAAATGACTAGGAAAAGTTTTCTACAAAATTAAAAGGATCAGATGATCTTGGGAAGTGATTCTTCTCAATTTTTAGGGATTATGGGGTGGATATATTTTCAATGAAAGGCAATACAACCCAAGTGGTTGCAAATGAAGATGTTGTTTTAGATCGGATTCAATTTGGTAAGTATTCCATTATTTATAGTCTTATCCTTATGAAGGGCTATAATCTGTGGAGTATTACAGATAGAGATAATCACTATACCTTGATATATGTATTAAAATCTTGGGATTTATTTTTTATGGGTTGGTGTTATTGTCACCTCTTATTTATTTCAAATTAACTCATTATGATGCAATTGGGGTTCATTTATGTTTCCCTCAAGCATGGATTCTTACAAATTAATGATTGTGACATCAACCTGAATTATGATGAAGATAATGGCTAAAAGGTGTAGGTATTGGTTAGTGTTTATGGTTTGCATTGGATTTTATAAAATAATAGGATACTGTATGATATTTATTTTTCCCTTGGAACCCCAATTAAAATGAATAATGACAGTGACCAAGTTATATTTAGTCATCAAACTCACATGTTGGTACACAAGTGAAAAATGCAGTATTTTTTACGTGCATTTATGATGGTATCCTATCACAAATGACTCATTCACTTAAAATTGTATCATAAAAAAATTATTTCTGATAGGTTAGTATCTCATCAAAAATAACATTTCCTGGTATATAATAATGATCTTTTTTGATGGGAATATTTTCACATCATTAATAATTACTTGAGATGGGTGAATCATCCCATTACAAAAAAGTAAAAAAAAATTAATCAATTAAATAAATAAATATATTTATTTATATGTTCATTAAAATATAAAAATGGAAAATATGAAACATTAAATATAAGATTTAATAAATATATTACAAAAAATATATTCAATCAAATGGTTATCAAAATATATGTGAAAAAAATACATTAATCACAAAGGGGGATTGTCATCTAGGGGAGGTGGTGGAGATAACACCATCCATAAACCCCAAGTTATCCATTTCATGTACTCCATATTCTTCTCATGATGATGCTCCTAAAATTTATGCATGTACTCCTAATGTAGGTACTACTGCTGTCGAAAGATCTATTCTTTCTCCCTACACATGGTCTTTATAAGCTTCTCAGGATCTCACATACGCTCATCATAATGAATTGATTCTTTGATTCTCGATCTCACACTCATTACCATCATGTGTCTGAGAATCCATGTCCTTATATGACTTCTTTAATTCAAATTTAAAATTATAATATTTAAAATTTTAATTATATTGAATTTTAAAACTCCATAAAATATATTGAGCACAATATGACGATGGAAAGAACCTATAATTTCTCTTGTGATAAGATCATTATACATCAACTTATAAACATGTATCTTCGTAATTTCATGATGTTTGAAAACCTATATGAGTATAAAATAAATATTCTATATTTAAAGTTATATAAATTATTAAAAAAATTATATACCAAATTTCATCTATATGTACTAAATGCAAGACTAGAAGCTTGATGTGTCACATCATAACTGCCCCGATTCTACAAACCTAATGAAAAATTTGGTCATGGTTAGAATAAATTGGAAATTTATCATCACCTAAATAATGTAAATTCTATGATTTACTAATTTTTAGTAATTAATAATATCTTTTATTACATTGTATGAAATCATACTAAAAATTAGCGGCAATTAGCACTTATTAGACATGATTACCTCTAATTACCTATAATTTTTAGTAAAATTTGATATAAAGTAAAAAATATATATTATGAATGCAAAAAAGTGTGGATCATAGATTTGGAAATCATCATGTTATGAAACCAATTTGTGCCAACAATGTCAAAATCATTTATTGTCCATCACCTAAAAATTGATGACCTAATTTATTTTCAATATTTTAATAATTTATGCAAATAAATACTAAGTATTAATAAATACAACTAATTTTCACTTATTATTACCATGTTCCACTAATTACCAATATTTATTAATAATTATTATCAATTTTTACTAATTAACTATAATTTTATAGCGATTCATCTCTATTTTTTCTAATCACCACTAATTTTACTAATTACCATAATGTTTTACTAATTATAGTGATTTAATGTGAATTATTACTAATCTTAAAAAATTATATGTATGTTTTTATAATTCTGAATAATAACAACTTTTTTTATAATTAATGTTATGTAATACTAATTTTTACTAATTACTACTAACTTTTAATTATTATAGTGATATAACGTTAATATTTAATAATTTAATAATAATATTTACTAATTTTTACAAATTACCATTGATTTTTAATAAATATAGTTATTTACCATTAACTTTTACTAATTAGTACTTATTTTTTCTTAATTATAGTGATTTACTACCAATTTCATTTAATTTTAAATAATTGCCTCTAATTTTTAACAATTATAGTGATTTATCGCTAATTTATATTAATTACCACTAATTATTACTAATTATAGTTATTTAACGATCATTATTACTAATATTTACTAATTACCACTAATATTTTTTAATTTTTAGTATTTTCTCATATCTTTTAATAATTATAGTGATTTACTATTTCTCGTTCCTAATTACTACTAATTTTTGTTAATAATAGTGATTTATATTTAATTATTACTAATTTTCCAGTAATGTTTACAAATTTCTACTATTTACCAGTATTTTTAATAATTATAGCGATTTATCGAGATTTTTTTACTAATTAATGCTATTTTATTAGAAGTTTCTATTAATTATAACTAATTATAGTGATTTAATATTGATTTGTACTACTATTTACTAATTATCAATAATATTTACTATGTTTTAGTAATTTTTTTTTATAATTATAGGAATTTACCATTTATTTTTACTATATATAATGATTTTATGTTAATTTTTATTAATTAATTTTACTTTATGAATAATTTTTACTTCTTTATAATAATTACCATAAATATTTGACAATTATAGTGATTTACAATTAATTTTTTCTACTTGTTGTAAATTTTTACCAATTATACTGCTTTATTAGTATGTTGTACTATTGTTTACTAATCATCTGTTTTTTACTATGTTTTAGTCATAACGAATAATGTTTACTATTTTTTACAAATCCCTACTTTTTTACAATTTTTTTGTCATTACCACTAATTTTTTTTAATTATTGTTCATTGCCAAACAAATCTACTAATTACCACTTCTTTTTACTAATTTCTAGTCATTATCACTAAATAATAATAATTATAGTGTTTTATCAATAATTTTTAATGCTTATCATTAACTTTTACTATTTATAGAGATTTAACGGTCATTTTTTATTAATTTTTACTAATTACCACCAACTTTTATGAATTTTTACTAATAATGCTCATTTTTTAAAATTATATTGATTTAATGTTATTTTTTTAATAATTAATCTAATTATAGTGGTTTAACATTACTTTTTACTAAATATTGTTATTTATTAAAAATTTATTTCAATTATTATTATTTAACTGAGTTGTAAAGTCTCCCCATAATCCTCCATCAGACCCGAGTTTGAATACAAGTGGTAGTGAAATTCCACATGGAATGTAACAGTACTATTGCTGGCATTGTAGTGGAATTGCATCACTCTAGAGATGTGGGTAATTTATGAGGTACTGTAGCGTGGTACTGCAATAGTAGTACAATTCATTCTGAATGGGATTTTGGGCCACTAAGGCTTTGTGCTATTAAGGGGGCTGTGACGCATTCTTGGAATACATGTGGTACAAGATGCATTGATCAAGAGATCCCTTTGGGCTATCCAATGGTGGGCCTATAGTAAAAGTAATGGGCTTCATAACCACTGGGCCTTAGGGAAAAAATATATAATGTAATATAGTGGCTGGTCTGGTGGGTTTTCCATGGGGGGCTATGACCTACCATTCCGACATGTGTGTGTATTTGAATGTAATTGTACCCCCAAACACCAAATTTAATAATACTATTTATATATCGATTATAATTAATACTATTAATAACACCCCCTTACTAATAATTAAAAATAATTATTGAAAATTAAAACTATTTACTTTTAATTAAAATCATTGCTGCAAATTAAAATTTACAACTTCAAATTTAAAATAAAAACTACTAATTATAAATAATTACTTCTAATTATAAATTATAAATTTTTGATTAACTCTAATTGATACTAGTTAATAATATTGGAATCTAATATATGAAAAAATTAATAAAATAAAAATTTAAAATCATCACATAAATACCTCAAATATGGAGCTATTGTGTGATGAAAACATCAAAATTTCATTCTATGTAAAAAGTTAATCTTTTAATTGAACAATTGAATATAATAAGAGATAATTTAAACAAAGGAGAACTAAAATAGAGATTGAAGGGAAACACTTGGGGGGGGGGGGGTTCTATTTTTTGGATAAGTAGTTATAAGACTATTTGCTTTGGGTTTCCAATTGTAAATAGTTACCGCCATACATATTCAAGGAAATAGTTAAAAAGTTATTTTTGATTACCATTATAAATACAGACATATAGAAAAAGTATTTTTGAATGGAACCTTCTCCAATTTTAAATCACATCAAATGACTTATGGTATGTGCAACAAGAACCTGGTCCCATCACACAAACCCTTTACCACATTGTGGTGGGAAGCCATGCGAAAAGTATTTTTAATGGTTACCTTCTCCCATTATAAATATGTGTTTATTTAATAGTATTTTTAATGGGAAACAAGCCCATCTAAAATACAACTATTTCCCAAAGGTTTATAAGTTTATCTTCGATCCACCATAGTTGATAATGTTTTCCTATCTATGGTTAAGGATAAATTCGCTATGAAAATTGTTTATGAAAATGTGCCAATATTTTATTCTCTATGTAAGTTCATTTTGAATTAAAATTATATTTTTCAAAAGAAACTCACTAAATCTCTTTGTACCTAGAGTTTCCATTATGAGACAAAATTCCTAGTGAATGGTAACACTATTCATTTTGGGAGAGATCTTGTGGGGAAGTCCAAAAAAGCAATTGAGGATAGGCCTGTTAAAATTACTTAAAAAAATAAGATTCCTCCCTTGATGAGGAATGTTGGTTTGGGATCATCCCTTTCTCTTCTTCGAGGAAATCCTGGCTTTTGGATGACATAGAAGAAAAATAAAAGGAGAATAAGTGTAACACCCTGAGATTTTATGAGAATTTTTTTTATGTCTTATGTTATACGCAACACTAAAGAAATCTTTCACAGCACACAATACTGACTTGTCTTGCATTACACACAATCACGACCTTCCTCGATAGCATGTGTGGTACGCAATACCGGGTTTCACTAAACAACAATATGTTATTATGGACTAGCCATTATGAAAAGTATTAACTAAATTTTTAATTTTATAACATTATTATTCATCTTACACATTTTATAGAACATGGTAAGAGAACAAAATAAAATTTTTGGGTAAAATAAGTATTTTTCAAAAAATGCAGTTTTGCCGCGTTTTGATGGTGCACCCACATTAAATCTAGTTTTTGAAATGTTTATAAGTTCAATTTGACAAAATAAAATTCTTCTTTAGAATAAGGATATAAAAATTTACTTTGGATAAATTTTTGATATTTTTCTGATATCTTTCATATTTTGATGAATAGTAAAAATACGCTAATTTTTAATTAAAAACAACTTTTTTCATTAAGATAATTTATATGGTTAAATTATAATATTGAATGGTTTTAAAGTATAAATAAAATATATTTTTACCATTTAATATAATTTATGTCATTATAATTAATTTCACATTGAATTCATAGGTAAAAACATTTCAATCTTTGGCAATGTTTTAACTTCTAAAACCCGTTTTCTTAACAACAAGATTAATTTTAAATTAATTACTGCAACTTATGTGTTTGGAATTTTGAAAAATTTATTCCATATTTGGAATCAGTGGGTCCAAATTATGTTAATAGGATACGTTTTATTTTTGGGCTTTATGAATAGTAACTACGGTAAATTTTATTTACCATAATTAAAGGTAAATCGAGTAATTAAAGGTAAATATAAGATTATAAAATTACCCTAACACCTGCCAAAATCCTGTTGGATGACTAAAAGTAGATCCATATCACCTAAGGGTCGGATTAGATTCATTTAATAGACTTTTTTCTATGAAAATAATTTAATTATTATTAAAACCAAAGAAAGTGACAACATGTCACTTTCTTAAATCTTATAAGTATAATAATTTTAGTTTAGTGATAAACTTAATGAAAATTCTAACATGAATATTCTACAGAAATATAATACAATTATCTACATCATATAAATTTATTTATAATTTTTAGGGATTAAATAATTATCATTAATTATGACACAATAGTGATGTTGAAATTATTTTATTAATTAAAATATCAAATAAATGGTTTTAAAAATATTTAAATAAATATTATATGAACTATTTAATGTGATCCACTAATTTTCTAGATACATATGAAATTTTATAAATCTATTAAATCTTTTATTTTGAACATATCTTCTGTATATATTTTATTTAAATTCAAATAAATGAATAGTGTCAAAATTGACACTATTGTTATTTTATAAAAATAACATATTATAAAATTGTCTAAAAATCAAAGAAATATTTAAAAATTATAAATTAAAATTTATATGGTAGAAAATGTAATAAAGTATCAAATTATGGAAAATTCACAACACCTATTTAATTATTTATAATAATTTAAAATTTAGAATATTATTACCCAAAATAAAATTAAATTGATAAATAAGGATAACTCAAGTTGATAATGTTTAAAAAAAATTCTTAACATGTCTAAATTTTATTGGTTTATGAGATTAAAACCCTATCTCATCTAACATTCAGATATGAGTCATTTTTAAAGTTTTTAAGTGGGGTTGGGATTTAATATAAACTAATATTTCTTATATTTCAAAAGGTGCCCCTATCCTCCCTTATAAAAGGGCACCTCCTCCCTCTCCTCCTCAAACCAATTTGAGCCTTCAATATCGGCCAAACCCTACCCATTTCACTTCCCCACTTCCCTATAAACATCCTAGAGGTCCTGGTCTTCTTCAAAGACCTATTTTAGTGCCCTAAGAGGAGGTCTCAAAGAGGCGCTTCAAAGAAGCGATAATGTCCGTTACCGATTATTTCAACATTATTTCTTCTTCTACTTATTCTTCTTTAGTTGTTTCATTGTTAAGTAATAACATAAGTATCACTAATATACTGATATGTTATTATAAGTATTAAACAACCCTATTTCTCCATCTATCCATCCTATGAAAAACGAAATCACCGTGCATGCGTACGTACAGAATACCCTCTCCACGCAGTGGTGTAATATATTTTCCACCACAACCTTACTTGGATGGGTATAATGGTTTATATAATGAAAATATATGATTATTTTAAAGTGATATTGATTCTGATATAGTTTACATAAACTCCAATACAATTCCACAATCATGGGAATGATATCATCGTTTGTGCGTACGTACGGAATACCGTCTCCACGATGTGATGCGACTCGTTCTACATGATCTTCATTGAATAATGATTATATAAATGAATTTAATGAATAAATATGATATATATTACTCTAATACCAATCTGTAAATGAGGTGTATATATCCTAAAAAGAGGAATAAGAATTTACTCAACAAAACACGCATACAAACATAAAGCAACAAACACCCGAATAACAAGTAGCTATGAAATATTACTAATAAGAAGATAAGTATATGAAAATATATGATATCATAAAAATAATTATGATTCTTGAATAAGTCAATGAAATTATTTAAATCATTATACAGGAGGTTTGGACACTTACGAAGCAAATCGGACCTAAGGTAAGGGAAAATCTCACAATCTCATTTTTATCTGAGATTGTTTATACTTCAGAATTTACTGGGATATATTTATCATCCACATCCATATTTCCTCAATATGTAATATTATTGCCATCCACCTACAATTTTTTTAAATCCAATATTACCCTTTAGTGAGTTTTTAGTAAAAAATATGAAAGTAATCTTTTGTCGTTTTTTGTACAAGGTACTTTTTGACTTTTCCGGCCAAAGTACGGGAAGAATGTTTTTTTAACTTATAAAACATGAATGGATTTCCATGAAGCATCCTTTACAATTTTTCAAGTTTATTTTTAATCAATTTCTTTTAGTTCAAAATTATATTACATGTTATGAAAGGAAAATGTTTTTGAAGTAGAAAGGATATTTTTTTCAAGGATGGAGTTCAAGTGTTTTATCAAAATTATTTTCCATCTAAGATAATATAGGGTTCTGTTTATATCCCTATTTTTACATTGATTTGATTATGTTATGATGGAATTATTTTTACGATATCCTTTTATGGATTATGTTATGATCCTATTTTTATTACATGGGTTATGCTATGATGTATGGTTTATGATTTTGTGGCACACATAAGAATGGTATAATTATGAGATGGGTGGGACCTATATCTCCCTCCAATGCATTGGGTAAATATTTATATCTCATGAGATAGACATGGATAGAACAGAAGGTTAAACCAGTTCAGTGAAACAAGACTGAAATTAGGAGTGAACTCGGTTCAGTAATGGACTTGGTCTGCTAAGATAGTCTTGGCAATGAGTCTTGACTAATAATAAATGATTCTCTATGATTATGTGTGTTTTCCAAAAATCTTCATGTTTTATGTTATAATTATTGGAATTACATTTCACTTCTATGATTTATCCCATGTTATGATCTCTTTTCCAGGATATGATTTTCAAAATGTTATGTTCTTATAAATATGATATGTTTGATATTTCTTTTTTTACCCTTATTGAGAATTTGATCTCACCCTTTTTTATGTTTTCTTTTCACCAGGTCAGGAAGAATGATATTAAGTAGGATATGCCAAAAATGGACTCTATATATAATGAAATAAATGGGAGACAACGTAGATGATTTATGAACCACTTTTTTATGTTTCCCAGTTTCTAAAGACACTATACCTATATGGTCCTTTCATGGTTTTGTTATATGTTGTAATAATTATGATTAAATTTTGAATTAATATCAATGTATGTAAAGTATGGGTCATTATAATAAGATCATATGTATAGAATCCTTATTTAAATATGTTCTTGTTAAAGGGACAGAGTTAGAAAAATCACCTATTGAATCAATGGATAGTCAATTTGACCATGAAAATTCACTCCAAGATGATGTTGATTTGGAATTGTGGAAAGAAAAAGTATTATCTACTACCAAAAGAAGAGGAAAGACCAAGATTATTGATTCCTCCTCAATGAATCCATGACATGTTGTTAATCTTATAAGACTCCCATGTAAGGCTGGTTTTTTAGAACACGGTTCTAGTCTGAGGTCCAACCCTATCAGGCATACATTGGTAGTTCAAAAAAGTGTGGAACCTTCTTATGAGAGTGTTTTTGCTTTGTAAAATCATGTAGTAGTTGTTTCGAAGGAAATATAGAGTAGTAAAAGATTTATTTAACAAAAAAATGTTGTTTATTATGTGAAAACCATTGTCCTTAAGGGTGATACATCATCAGACTTGTAGGAAAGGGGTTTTTGACCATATAAAACCCATATAAGTTCGTCTAGTGTGATGTAAATCTTATTGGATGTGAATTAAATGGTCTATAATGATCCTACAACTGTAAGATCTCTTTGGGATTTGACCATAGCTGTTTTGGGGGATGATTCTAGAGAAGATCATATTTGTTGTTGAGTAGTAAGGTCTCCACATCCAACTATTTTTAATTTCATTCCTCTCAGAGCAATGAGGGGGACTTTTAGAGAATATTTGATGATTTTAAAGCAGATGAAGATATCATTTTCACTTGAAATGAATTTATGGATGATGGAGGTGGCCCTTAGCATCATCTCAATAAATGGAAAAGGGGGAAGTATCCTAGAAATTGGGGTGGAGGAGCATATTTTCATAGAATGAGTTCCTAGTCTTGTGACGATTAATTAATTTTTTTTGGAATAAATGTCATCTTTCCTCATCCCCTAGAGGCTTTTTTACACAATTTAATAATTGTTCTTGACCCCAAGTGGATAAAAAACAATTAAATAATACTAAATTAATTACTAATTCTATTTATGTAATTAAGAATTACAATGGTATAATAACTAGTTAAAATTAATTTCCTAATTAATTAATTATTAATTAAAATCAATAAATTATTATTTACCATTTAGTTATTAATAAATAAATTAAATTAATTAAAAATTAAAATTATGTAATAATAAATATATTACTAATTCTAGTTATGTAATTTCTAATTAATGTTATTTAATTAATAATTTCAAATAATTACGAAAAAGGATATGTCATGAATTTGGAAACCAAAACCATGACTCCAAGTTATTAATAAAAGGAAAATATAGATGGAAAGAGGTGGCTTAAAATAATACAATAAAATAACACATCAAAAGATATAATCCAAAGTAACATCAATCCCTATGAGACCACATAGATTCTAAATTCCTATGATACACTCCTCTTCCTTTTAGATTTTTTCCTCTCTACCATTTCTTAACCCAGGGTGAAGTGTCCCATTCATTATCTAATGAGGACTTAGATGTATAATCCATCACATAGAAAATACCATACATCCATGATAAATACCAAATGTTCACCTCGAGGTGGGATCAAAATCCTTCCTCAATGTCAATTGATAACAAAATTTGAACTATAATAGAGTCATAAAAACCAAATAGATTTAGCTCCATTAAATTATAGAGGGATTCATGTTGAGAGAAAAACAAATTAGATGCGTCGTTACTAAGTCCTTATGTAGTCCTTTTACCTTCCTGGTTCTCAGGAGTAAGGATGCAAGAATTTATTTCCCTTACAATGCCACAATCCACATTTGAGGCCTTTTTAAATGAGTAATGATAAATTAATTACTAATTCCTATTATGTAATTACAAATTACCAATATTTAATTAATTATGAAATATTTATTAATTAAATAACATATTAATAATTACAGTTTAAATGTACTAATTTAAAATAATTAATTTCTAATTACATTAAATTAATTTAAAATTTCCATTAACTAATAAATAATTAGGATTAATTAATACTAAATTAATTTCCAATTACATTAACGTAATTACTAATTACTGTTATTTAATTAATAATTACAATTAATTTTTTTAATAATTAATTACTAACTATAATTAATAAAGTACTAAAAAAAATTTAATTTATAATTACATTAATTTATTTAATAATTATAATGAACCATTTACTAATTACAATTAAGTAATAATAAGTTATTTACTAATTAAAATTATTTAATTAATTATTAAAATTATTTAATTAACAATTATAACTAGTTAACTAATTAATTGATAATAATATTAAATAATGTACCAATTTCAAATAATTAATTGCTGACCATATTAAATTATTTAGAAACTAAAATTAAATAATTTCTAATTACAGATAAATAATATTACATTAATTACTAATTTAAATTTTTTAATTACTAATTATAGTTATTTATTTACTAATTATAATAATTTATTTAATTACTAAATACATTTAATGATGTACTAATTACAAATAATTAATTTATAATTAAATTAAATTCTTTACTAACTATGATTAACTAATTATAAATTACTATTTAGTAGTTATAAAATAATTAATAATTAAAACTATATAATAAATAAGTAATTAAGAATTAGTAAAAAAACTAATAAATTAAATAATAATTGAAATGAAATATTTATTAGTTTATAATTATAATACATTAACAATAAAATAATTATGAACTAATTATAATACAATTAAATAAAAAATTGAAATATAAATTGAATTACCTCAATATCAGATAGTGGTTCTTAAATGAGAGAGGGGAGGGTTTTCAATTTGGAGGGTCACTGAGGCTTTAGAGGACGATCCCAGATCTTCAAAGGGCATCAGACATCATTGGGATGGACAGTGGGGATGAGGGCTCACCCTTTGACAGGGTTTAAAAATGAGAGTGCCAATAAAAGTAGTGCCCTTATGGATTTGAGTTCAAGGAAGAGCGCCACATGCAGTGGCCCTCATCATTTAATATTTTTTACAAAAGAGTCCCACAGAAAGTAGTGATTTTATATTTTATCCATAGAGTACCACTTAATTTGGCAAATTGAAATTCACACCCCAAATGCTCTAGATGAACTAGCGTTTTTGGGTTTTCCAGGAAAAGAGACATTTCATCTAGTGCTTGAGTACCCCCATTTTAATAAATATTAACACATTAACCCCATTGAATTATATACATAAAAAAGACAACTTATATGCAAAATTTTCTGCTGGAAGATCATTTCTATGGAACGTAACCATCACACCCCCAAAAATATCACACCATAATACTATAAAACCACCATCAATTCCTCTATCAGATTCCAGGGATAATCGCTTCCTCCTTAAAAGACTATGTTTACGGTCACCCAATTGTCTCCATCATTTTCGAAAACAAGATATGATGAAGTCCATCTATGTGAACTTCAAGGATTAATAAACACCCATCATACAATCTAACTCATGAAAAACAAATTTCATTATATTGTGTTTTTTATATACATTTTAAAAAAATATTAAAATAATGTTAGGTCAAAAATAATTTTAAAACTAAATTAATAATGCCTCACCCATTTAACAAAAATGGGGTTTTTTGATGGAGGCAAAATTCATTAAATGGTGTAACATCTTTGGTCGGGTGAAAAAAAAGTGGTTATCCCCATTAATGCTTTTGTACTGATTTTTTTTTGTTTTGATATTTTTTCTTATATATATTTAATTAAATAAAATATAATTTTAGCTGAATTTAACTAATATTTAATGTTCAGAATTACTGTAATTAATGGTGTATGGAATCACGAAAAAAGCATCTTGCAGGGCTCTCTTTTATATGGGAGCTTATATAAGAAAACCTTATGGATTTTCAATGCATGATCAGAGTTCCCACTTCTATACATATAATTATTAAAATATTTTCTTTAATAATTTGTAATTAATTAATAATATATATTAATTACTAATAAATAAAAATACCAATATAATAATTAACTTTCAACATTTTTTATTAAATATTAGTAATTGACTAATTAACAACTAGTTCATAATTAAACTAATTTAATTATAAATATTAATTAATAATAAATTTTAATTACTAATTCATAAAATTAATTTAAAACTATTTAATTATTAATTATTAATTAATTTGTTTTAATTAATTTGTAATTAAATTATTTTTCATTGCTAATAAATAATTTTAATAATAACTAAAATAATTAATATTTAAAAAATATATAATTATATTTATAATGAAATTGGTAACTAAAGAATAATATTAAATATTTATTAGTAATTGTTATTTTTTCATATATTAATATTAATAAATATTAAATAATAATATTTAATTAAATTTTTTATTTATTAAAATATAATAGTATTTAATATTGATATGCAACAACTAGTTAAGTAATTAAAAATTATTAATAAATAATTACTAATTTAATAATTTAATCATTATTATTAATATTTAGTAACTAAAAAAATTTATAATTATTTATGAGTAATTATTATATATTAACTATTAATAATTAATAATTAATTAATAATTAAGAAATTAATAACTAATTAATATTATAAATGGTTAATTACTAGGTATTTTGGTGTACAATTGCATCGAAAGATGCACACACACACACACTCACATCTAAACCCTATGGGTAGGTCATAGGGTAATCCAGCCATTAACATCCTTGAATACACATACAAGTTATGCCCGAAAAGGTCCAAGCACATGTTCTTGCATCCATGTTATCCTTACGATTTTTCCACCGAAAGGCTGAATCACATGTTCGAGCACCCAAAATAATGTTTCCATGATCAATGATGTGTTTTTTCCAACTTGAATGAGCCTCTCTTAAAAGCTAACAATAGAAAATATACATTGTCTTACCGGATCCCCATGACATTGCCATAGACGAGCACTAGACCACCACCCTGCTATCAAGATAGGGTTTACAGATCTTATTCATAGCATGATGCCCTCTCATTGACAACCCCATCCATAGATGTTTTTTCTACTTCATCAGTCTTTGTACTAGTTCCTTTAAGGTGGAAATTAATGATGCCTTCATTCACCATCGACCCGCCATTCCAGGAAGCACATCGTCACCCTTCTTCAGAGAGTTCCATGCATGTCTCACTATAGGAATCTACTTATTTTGCATTTCAGTTTCCCTTTTTTACACTACTACTAGATATCCATACCACTATTTCCTCACAACAGGATTGTCGATTCATCATTATTCTCTAAGTGCTTCCGAGACATCCTTGAACTGCATCCTCCATCACCACTGAACCTGTCGCTGGACTTCCTTCATTCACCGGACCGCATCATTAATTTCAATGGACTATCATCACCACTAAAATGAAAACCCTCACCCATCTCACTAGAGACAATTTTTCTTATATTTGGGGTTTTCTAAATAAAAGGGATAAGTTAAGTAATATTTTTTAAAATGGGTATCAAGATTCATGAACCTCGTTCACACATCTTTGGTGTGGAGAGATGCATGAAAGGGGTTCACGCATCTTTCTAAGAGTCAATAAAGGATGTGTGAACCACGTTCACACCTCTACCATATCAAGGATGCGTGAACAGGGTTCCTGCATATCGTATGATGTTTCTAAAGGATGTGTGAACCCTGTTCACAGATCCCATAGAAAGGTTAACTATGAAAATTCAACAATTTTCTAAAGGAAAATTTTTATTATATATTTGATAAATTCAATTACAACCCCCCTTAAATTCAGTTTATTTTTTTTAAAACTATGTGAGATTTATAAAAACATTCATCTTTCAATAAAATGATCTTCCGTAATGTAAATCATTAATTCGTTTTGATTCTAATTATTAAACCAATTTTGGAAGTAATTTCATATTTCTTCATTTAATTCCCCCTAAAGGGAAAAACTCATAAATATCAGTTTAGAAAACTTATATAACTTATCATTATTTACCTACCCCTCGATATAAACACTCATAATCATCTGTTTTGAAAACATATATAACTTCTAAAAGGATGATATTATTCAATACTTATTCTTGGATATGCTAACACATTCCTAACACTTATATGGATTGTTTCTTATTTTTGGAAGAATATGAAATCAATAATTTTCATAATGTGCATAATTTTATCACATGATGGAGGTATTTTAACAGTAATATCCTTTAGTATGGATTGTCTACCAGAAGAAAAAGTTTCCTTTTATAAAGTCTGAATATGTATTATCTCAAACTTGTTCAAAAGAACATCTAATACCATACATCTCATATTGTGATCTTTCTAATATTTAATCATAATCTTTTACTCTTCACAATTATCCATTTTTCATTGATATTCCTGTTCATTCCATTTTATTTTTGTAAAAAAAGAGTCATGATCCATGTTTTTTGGATTCAAATCATTGATATCATTAATATTTTTCAAGAATTTTTTATGTTCATAGAACTTTTCATCTAGAGTATTAATATTTATTAATAAATATCAAGTAGAAATTATTAATTTTCGATGATAACTTGGTGAAAGTAAGACACTTATTAAAAAATGTATAACTCTATAAATGATAATAGTAATACACATACATAATGTATCATAAATAAAAAAACTACCTAATCTATGCCTCTAACATGGATGGTCCTCTGTCCCACAGCCAGATTTATACTAGACGCATCCACATCATGTGCATCTCTGTCTACGCATTGGCATACGCTACACATTATCCTCAGCAGCCACCTCCACATCCTCATATTTGACAAGTGGTGGATGTACAGTATCACCATCTATACCTTGTCATGAATCTAAGGATAGTGGAGGCTGGCTAGAACTCTCACCAACATGGATAGATGATGAGTGCTATGATGTCGATGTATTTAATAAAGAACCCAACTCAACAAAGTCAATATATGTATGTACATGTGTTTGAGCCTGAGAAGATAGAGGTGAATATGATGGATCATGCTGAACACCCTCCTCCAATGGAACAACAACATTTGACTGATCAAGCTGAAAATCCTCCTCATGTAGAACAACAAGATCCATAACAGGGTCATCACCCCTTGTAACATCTATTGGTGGTTTAGCAGGCTCTGAAGCCTCCTAAACATGTGGTGCATCAAAAAAAATTCTTTGATATATTTCATTTATCAAAGGAAGAAACTGTGATACAAGGGTGTGAAAATTTTCTGGGTCAAATACAGTTCTCTCTACCAGATCAGACATGTGAAGTAGATGACATATACGACAATCCTCCAAAAAAATCTTTTGTTATGTAATGTGAATAAAAATTATACTGAATAGTGGATGAAACTAAGTATTACAACACATGAATTCCTTGCCCATTCCATGTCCGAAATCTGATGGGTGACCTATAGTTCCAAGATGTGTAATCCATCTGATCCACCAATTGAAAATGTAATGTCCCCACACCTCGAAACTAGAACTCATATCATTTGTCCCATAAATCAATATATCTGGTATTTTATCTCCCCCAATAAAAATATCTCTTCCATAACATCTTATATGAATGAAGTGAATCTAACTGATTTGGTTGGTCATGAACATGCTAAAATAATCCAACTACCTCATAACTCTATCAGTCTGATGCCACTCGACTATACGAAATTAAATCAATGAAACCCTGTAGGAGCTAATAGAAAGAATCACCTAACAGTACAGTGGAAGACTCTGGATAATAGAATCTATATATTGAATCCATAAATTCTGAATGAAAAAAATAAATAATCAATTAATAAAAAAATACATGTAAAATAACGAATAATTATTTAAAAATATAAATAACAATCACTTACATAGTGTGGTCGAATGCTGTCCAACATAAGTGTTTAGGCATGGAAATCATGTTTGGTGGAATCTGAATGTCGATGTGCCATACTACACCTGTAGATAATATTGTTATATATACATTTCATAATAAAAAAAGTTATACCATTAAGTAAGAGATTATAAGGAAGGAATAACATTCCAACATCCACACAGAGCCTCTGCTACAATATATGATGGATACGGCACACGATCATGTGGAGCTAAATAAGGGATGTTCTCTCATACCTACATCTATATAAGAACCATGAATCCAGTGATCTATATCGTATCAATTCTACATACACGACATGGCACCCTATTTGTATATTCTAGTCTATAATACCACCAACTATACCATCCTTCCTCATCCAAATCCTGAAAAAAATATAAATACATCAAATGAACAATAATAGTGGAGTGATCAACAAAAAGCATTCCACCGATGAGCGTCAAAATATACGCATGTGAAAATCACGTCAAGATTATCTCATTAGCATCTTTTTCTAACTGTGTGAAGTGTTGGTCTAACCTAGTCATGAATAATCTACCACAAATGATGGTCTTTCCATCATTCGGGACATCAATCCCCAATAATCTATGAACAAGCTCCAGAAAATATGTTCTAACTCAACCTGTCAAAGCTGCACCATCGATGGGGAGGCCCAACATAATGTCCACATCTTGTATTGTAATAGTCATCAACCCTCTCTAAAATGGAATGTATGTGACTCTAGCCTCCATCTCTCTACAGGTGCATCAATGAGATGATGATCAAAAAAGGTGTAGTCGCACATTGCTACTCCATAGAATCTAGCACGGCGATGATGAGGGATGATATCGAGAGGTGGTACGGTATGATAATAATGGTGTGATCTTTGTACACTCAACAGAGGCATAGGACATCCCTCTAAAAGCATCTATGATACATGAGTGTCTTGGGATGTGAGCAATTGAAAATCTTCCATCAGCACAAATGATATCTTTATTACTTTTTTTATAGTGAATTCAATAATAATATTAAATATTTGTTTTAAAAAATAATCAACAAACAAATGAAAAATTATTATGTTAATATTTTCCATTTATAATTGATTTTTTGTCCATGTATTAGAGTCTTTGTTACATGTGGAAGCATAATATATTAATTTTCATTCAATGTTGATTTTTTTATTAATTTGTCTGTCAAAAAAATATATATTATTGAATACAAAAAGGAGACAAACCAAAATTGAAACATGTCATAAACGGATCAAGGTAGAAATAAAAGGATTCAATAAAAAAAATTCCACATACAAAACAAAATATACATATTCATGATATAATACATAGACTATCATGGATGAAGAGATGTGGAGCTTTGTCCTGCCACATGGGGACATCTCTTATGAGTATATCCTTATGTGATACAAAAACTACATCATATCCCCCCTACTCCTTTCTAGGGGAAATCCATTTCTTTCCTGATTTGACTTGATTTTGGTCTTCCTCTAGGCATTAACCCAGTAGTATGAATCCAATAATTTAAAAACTAACAGAAATTCAAAAAATCAGAGAAAAATTAAAACCAAATTATGAAACCTAGAAATATCAGCAATAATGTCCGACTGAACAACAAGAAATGATATAGAATGAAATTCACCAATAGGCATCTATTCTATACAATAATAGTTTACCAACGTGCTCATTTGATACACTAGGTCATCATATGGATCCCATGATATATTTACCAAATCACAAGTTGTGATAACATGTTCACATGGATAACTAAATGCCTGAATGATGTTGTAATCCAAGTACATGTTATTCAACATCACAACAAACACTCAAACACTAGTGCATGTATCCCATTCGTAGCACAATATTACCTGAATGCTCATCTTTTCCCTATCAAAGGATAGAACAATCAATCATGAATCCTCATTCAGTATTTAATCAATATCAATTGGGAATTGACGTGTAAATCACATTCCATTTTCTATCCTCTAATAGGACTTTTGGAAAAAGTCTTCAATGTAGTGAACACATCTATAAAATGTCTCTTTCACTAACCCTCTGATGGGGAGTTCACAAACACCCTTGAAGACCCCATTTATGTTCTATACTATATTAGTATTAATATGGCCATGTCTTCTTCCACCATCATATGATAATGGTAATTTTTCTTTTGAAATATGCATCATATATTCATACATATATTCATTAGTAGTTAGAATCTCATCATGGAATCGATCAAACATTTCTTGTTAGGGATCATATGTTGAAACAATTAGAGAAAAATATATTAAAATGGATATTAAATTTTGGTAAAAAAAGTACATTTTGAAAAACATAACCAACTTGAGGATCACCTTATTTATAGACTCATCTTTTAAATTCATAATCACATTTCTTTAAATTTGTCTAATGAAATAAAAATGATAAGCATTCGGCTTAGTTCATGAAACATCATCACTTGCCACGACCTCTATAATCGCTTAATGGCAATCAGATATCAGATAAACGCCTTGGTTTTGTGTGACATGAACACGTACACATGCCTAAAACCAGCTCTAGCATTCAAAATTATCCTTTTCAATAATAGGAAATTAATGTGGTAGAGGAGCACAATTACCATCCAGTGTTGAAGAAATGAGTAGAACACATATATTCTTTCCATACACGAAAAGTTCCCTCAACCAAAATAAATTGTTTAAAAAAGGGAAAGATAACAATGCAAGGCCATAATACCCAAAATAGCCTATTTAACTTCACCTTTGTTTAATAAACATGATGATTGGGTGATACATACTAAAAAGTTTCCAACTAATAAATAATCTAACTATTAGTACACAAAAATTCCATATGTTGTGGGGACATAGCATAAGATTCATCCCAATCACTATACACATTTACAATTGAATTCTTTTTTTAATTCCATGATTTAGTGTATGATATCTTATAGTTATAAAAATATTGAATTCTTTCTTGAACAAAGGCAACAAGAACATCCTGAAATGTTCGTTTCGTCTCACAAATAACACATGATATAATATCTGAATCAAGGGAAGAGTGATCCTGCGACAAGCTTGGATGCACACAAGTGTGTGGCCCTTATAATTTGGTTGTCCTCCAACATGAATTTTTTTATCAAATATTGACCTTAATCTAAATTTATATTCTAGCCAATATTTTTCACAACAAATGATATATCTTGTCTTCTTTCACTCATCAGCCAAAAATGTGAAATGTCACTCAATGTGGTATTTCTCTATCACATTTTTCATGGAAATTTTACATTTAAACTCCAACTCGGCAAAGATGTCATTATCATTTGATTCAGACCTATGCCCCATAATGCCAAAAAATTCAGAAGCTGATGTAATGACATCCTACTCAAAATCTTGGTCTTGAGACATTACTTCAACTAAAAAACTCAATATTAAAGGATGATTTCCACTAACCGATGGATGTCATAGATTCCTATCTCTCAATGAATACTTATAAGGTTCACTCCCCACATCACCCTCACCCACATATCTCAATGAAACCTCAGAAGATTCATTCCCCACATCACCCTCACCCACATCATCTCATGATGGCTCTCGGATTCTTATTCCTCAGATAAACATTCATTCACTATATCAGCACACAATGGGATTTCATCTATATTTCCTTCAAAATATTAATCATCTTATTCATAATTTTCATATATTATAGGTTTCATATGAGAAAAAGATAATAAAAAAGACTAATGTGAAAGACCAACTTCTACAGAGCTCACATAACACAGTTCTGTAGTAGTCAATTGCACCACATCTATATCAAAAATCATCACGTACAACTCCATCAAACCATTAGAATAATTTTGTCTAAATAAGAAATAATCATCCATCCAATCATCATCATTGAACAAAGGGTACTTGGTGTACCAGAAATGCTCAGGATGTTGTATATGTCAACATTTTATTAATTAAATGGATTGATTGACCGTATGTTTTAACGGATTATGAATATTATTGCTTACTACATCCAATTTCATAAAACCATGAAGATTTACCACTCTGACAGGTGGAACTCAATAGTTAAATCCCTACTCCATATAAATGGTCTCACCATTGCATTATATTTTCACAGACATTGTTACCTACAAAAAACAATTAATAAGATGTTATATACTACATAAATATTTTAAATTATTTTAATTGGTTTGGAATAATTAACATTATCTAGAATTTGTATTATGTATTGATTATTAACTATTGATGTATAGTGGGGATGGTATTATTACCAAAGAATATTTAATATAATGTTATATATTTAAATTACTTATGAATAAATAATCATGACTTGATATTGATACTTATGATTAGTTTATCATTGTTTGATAAACTAACCAAAACCTATGGGTATACTCTTAGAGTCTCTATTATCAAATATTTCATCTATCGTTAGTCTCCTTTCAAACAAAAATGCCTCCTGTTGAACACTTGTTCTCAAACACCTATTTAGGGACACCTCTCCGGGGACACCTCTTCAGGGACACCGCTTGTTGATATCATTTTAATTACAAATTTACACACATGCATTTGAGGGGGTCTAGGGGTATGAAATTCATAACTTTTTTATGTGGAC
This sequence comes from Viscum album, assembly GCA_963277665.1. Classification (NCBI taxonomy): domain Eukaryota; kingdom Viridiplantae; phylum Streptophyta; class Magnoliopsida; order Santalales; family Viscaceae; genus Viscum; species Viscum album. The sequence goes on from OY728142.1 coordinate 1,736,327,897, forward strand.
ACACATGTCCTTGTATACAAAGTTAGAGATGACTCACAGGTCATCAATACAGAAAAATAAATTTAATTATTACAAATTAAATAACCACATTAAAAAAATATGACACGCAATTTCAATTATGCATTGGTCGGTCCTCTCAAGATCATTCATCTCACAACATACCATGTTTTCGGGTATAATTATTATATGTATTACTACATGAAATACATATTAAATATCTAAATATATATTATATTTAATAAATTTAATTATAACTAATATAATTTAAAATTATTATTTATAAAAAAATGTTCTTTTACCCTTAACAAAAATAGTTTTCAATATATTTATTTAATAAATTTAAATATAATACACATAACTAATATATTATTCAAAAATTATATAACAGGTGTATAAATTATTATAATTTTAAATGATGTTACATCCAAAATAACATATTTTATAACAAATTTAATTTTCATAAACATTCAATATGAATTTATATAAAATTCTAGACATAACATAATTAATTTTCCTAAACATTCAGTATAAATTCATACAAAAAACACATCATGAAAAAATTAAATCATACCAAAGACTCTAATTTATACATCAATATATTGTTTATAAATAAATGATACACTGAAACACTAATTTATTCATATCATAAATCAAATAAATAAATCATAAAAATGAAATACTTAAATAAAATTAAACATTTAAAAATTTAAATAGAAATTTTACCTTTTTAAAAGTAGAAAAAATTTATTGAGAAAGAAATTTTTTAGGGTTTCACAGAAAAAGATACAGGGGAATAATAAATTTAGTGGGGGGGGGGGGAGACTCTTTATAGATTATCATGGTGGGATGCGTGCACAGGTCTCATGCCTCATTCATCCCTTCTTCGAAGGATGTGTGAACCCCCTTCATGCATCATTTGGGTGGAGAGATGCGTGAATGGGTTTCACACATCTTTTATCAACTCTTCACAGGATGTGTGAACCCATTTCAAGAGTCTCTCCCTTCAAAAGATGTGTGAATGGGGTTCATGCATTGTGATACCCATTGTTAAAAATATTCCTAAACCAATCCCATTTCTGTAAAAACCCCATATATAAAACAAACCCTACTAGAGACTCACTGGGAAACATGACCCAATCATTGCGCCTCGTCGTGGTAGCATCCTCCATGCCCATGATACACTTTACCAAAGGCATCCCACACATCCCTCGAATATAATCAATCATTAATGGGTGTGGATAAGGTTAGATCCCACATCTCTCCATTTTTATGACGTGGGGTATAATCCAGAACATCATTTGATTTGGACCCCATTATCTTAATGGGGAATTAAATATCATATAATTACTAATTTATTAAATAATAAATAACAATTAATTAATTAAATTTTATTAGAAATTAATACTAATTATCTCAATTTGTTAATTTATAATAATAATTTATTATAAATTAATTAATAACTAGTAATTAAATAATTTAATCATTATTATAAATATTTAAAAACAAAATAATAATTTTAGAAAATTATGTGTATTTTTTTATTAATAATTACTATTATTAATAAATAAATATATAATTAATTATTTAATTAATAATAAATAATTTTAATATGCAATCAATTTTTTATTTACTAATTAATTAATTAATAATATTTATATTATTATTATAATTATTATCATTATTTTCTAAAAAATATTGATAATGGATTTGGAGACTAAATCCATGACCCCATCTTTGTTAAAAGAAGGAAGAGCATACAAAGATGGAGAAATACTACAAAGGAAAACAATGCCCTCATCAAAAAAAGAAAAAATAATAGAGAATCAATCCCTACAAGCCCATATGGATCCAAAATTTCTAGAATGTATTCCTCTATCCTTAGGATTAAAGCCTCTATGTCATGTGTTGACCACTTTTGGGGCCTCATACTTATCTTCCGATGATGAATTAAAAGAGTAATCTGAGATGGACGAAATTCTGAACATGCTTGATAAAACCTGAAAATTCATCCTCGAATTAGATCATAAAATTTATTTAATGTTAATTAATGATATCTCATTAAATTTTATAGTCATTAAACCCAAAAAATATCTAGCTCCCTCAAAGAGTATGCAACTTCAACCTGTAGGAAAACCCATTTTACACCTTCCTCACAAAGGGCTTCTGTTGGTCTTTCCCCTTCCTGATTATTTGGTGGAATAATGGTAAAATTCCTACTTTGTGTGATAAAACACTCTTCATCATATTCCGTTCCAAATTAAGATTAGTAATTTTTCATTAAATTATTATATTTTAGTGGATACACTCATTCCATGTTCACACCATCGCTTTTATGCACAATCTGTAGGGGGTTACTGACCAAAAGGGACAGCTTGTGCATGATTAGGTGAAACTAAATTAAGATGATGGGGATCATGTTCTATTAATTTATGAGGTATTACTATCTTTAATCATTATATATCCACTGAATATTTCATAACTTATAGATCTATTTCCACAATTATAAATTCATCCTATAAGTATTGGTGAGCTAATACAGGAATAATATATTCATCAATGGACTAGCCATCCCTTGATTCCAATATAAGTCCACCATCCAAGACAATTTTTCTACCCTATGATCTATCATACTCCCCATGAATCAATGTATGGTACCTTTTATTTAATGATACCACTACAAGTGCATCTGGTACCCCTATAACCTGATCAATAAGGCCATCATTTGCTAGTCCCTCCACAATTTCAGCCCATGTTTTGTAATGTTTCTAATTTCTAGACATAAAATGATCATTTTGAGCCACATTATTTCCTACTATATGACCATATTCAGTATAATAAGTATCATATATTTTAGATATTCCACCAAAGTTCTACCCAGAAACAAAACTAGGTCAACTCCCATGTGGTTAATCCAAACCATTAATCTCATTATACTACCACACCTAACCCATGCTACCTAAAATAGATTACTTCACATTTTTGGATTTGAATAAAGAGGTCACATCATGAACATATACAAATTATATTTATTAGTATCTAATATTATTTAATATTAAATATTTACTAAATATTTAAATTATTAAATAATAAATACTTTTATTTAATTAAAATTTATTATTAATTAATATATTTTGTAATTTATATTAATTTGTAAGAATTAGTTTATTTTCAAATTTGTGGCTAAAAGGCCCCTAAATATGAATAAAAGGAAAGTACAATGTGTGATGTAGGAACAAGAAAAACAACAATATAAAAACAAAATAGTTAAACTGCTTGAGAGTGAGTGCTCATGCTATGGTGAGGGGAATTCCCACCCCGACCATGAGGATTCCTTCCTCTCATCCATGTTTTATCTTGCATCCATAGATCATCTCTATCATCTAATAGCCTAGTATCAATGAAATCCCTTTTCTATAAAACTTTAGTAACCTACTCATTGTATTGGAAATCCACCCCACTACTACCAGATTCATGTAAGTCAAAAGTGTTATGAGAACAAACATTTAAAATAGATTTACCCGTTTCAAGTTGTCTTCCAAAAAAAGACACATGATTCTAAAACCCATATGGCCTATCCCAAAAAATGGTATAGAGGGTGGATGGAATACTACCCTTCTAAGGAGATGAGATATGAGGCTCCTACACAACATTTAAAACAAAAACCCTAGTAAGAATCATAGGAACTCAAATAGTAGCGGAGCAGGGTGTAATCCCTTTTCTAATAGCACTACCACTGACCTGATGTTAATTGTCCTGATCAATTGATATTTTAGTCATCTATAAAATAGTATAAAATAATCCATAATAAGGTTTTAAGATAGAATATGTCACTACATCTGAGCCACCATTCATCCATCCAACAAAAGATTCAAGGACCAACTTAGGTCTCTGATGGGATGAGTCACTACAAATAGATTTCACTTTGTTATTTCCACTTCCCATGATATTTTATAAGTATTGTGGTCCTGAAAAACTATGAACATTAAAAAAATTATAATCCCCTCATTACACAAGTAAAACTGGGTCCAATTTAACCATAGGTACAATAACAACAACATCCTCGATTGGTTCTATTGCACCACCTTCCGAACATAGCTGGTCTCGTTTTTTCATATATGAGGATTCAACCATGGATATATCAAAATTATGGACATCATCATGAAATCTATTATTACCTTGGGAAATACATCCCTAAGTAAGAGGAGGGAAACCTCACATAGAAGGAGGTATTAAATTCTTATTGGTCTTTGTTTTTACTGAAGAAGAAGAATCCACTTTCACTTTCCCCATTCTTCTTTTTTAACATACCATTTTTTCTCCTACGCAAAATTAATGTCTACATTAGCTGGGGATTCTATCTCTATGGAAACATGAATATCATTAAATTCTTCTCCCACAACCTCATAAATTATGACCATAGTCAATGCATCTTTAAAATATGTTCCCTCAACAACACCATGGATTTCCTCAGCAATGTCATCCCAATATAAATGGCTCTTCTCATCCCCCTAAGTAGGACAAACAATGCTGGGATCATCTGTGCATACATCATTATGAGTAAAAACTGGGGAATAAATACAGTTTACCTGAGAGTATCCTTCATCTTCATGTACCTATAAATATAGAGATTTTATATCCCTGAAGGTAGGAGCCTTTGTCTCCTTGTACCGGGTATGAGAGTCATTATTTTGAAGAGTCTCTGGATTTTCAACATATGATAGTGGGATATATCATGACCACAAATATAAAAATAAGATCACACCATATCACCTATAAATGTAATTTTGAATGAAAAATAAATATATTCGAATAACAAACTAGAGGAGTTTTTCAAATACAATGTTTTGATTAATTTCATCATTCAAAGTAGAAAAACCAACTTTTTAATCATGGTTGAACTGAAATCAAATTCGACCAAAACTCTTGCATAATGACCAAAAATTACCATTTATATGGAATAGTCCATCTTAATTGGGAATCCAATCATAGAATTAATGTCATATAGAATCTAAAGATTTTATAAAACCCAATGGAGAACATGATTTCTTATAGAGTTGACCACAAGTATCTTTAATGTTATTCAGATTGAAATTTGGATTCCATTCATGAACCCTCAAGGTTCCTGATTTATGATTCACAGAACCTAAGCTATAAAAATATGCTTTCAGATCTACTAAAAATATAAAATGTGAAAAAACCATGTCTAAGTGAGACAGATTTAAAATCCATGAATCCCCAATTAGAAGCTAATATCAAAACAAGATCCAAAACATTCTAGTGTTTTCTTCGTTTATCTATAAAATATGAATAATGATTGAATACCCACATAGATCAATCCATTCTAGGATGGAATCATCTGAAGCAGATACATCCATAGTGGATCCTCTCATGATATTTCTATTCAAATCACAAATTGTGATTGAGGTGAAATAACCTCCTAAAATCAATGATGGCCGAGAAACCCTTCAGCGATGCCTCATTGAGTTCTTTAATTATATTAAAGGATGAAAATTTCTACCAAGGAAGTTGAAGGATATAAACATACAAATATAGATTAGGGGTTCTTATATTATCTAGTGTTTCCGGATCACCGAGGTTGGTGGGAGAGACATATACCTTTCCTCCATCATCTATACCCTTCATTTCATTAGAAATAATTAGTTAATCAATTAATAATAATTATTTAATAATAAGTAATTTAATAATTAAAATATTATTATTAATATTTAGTAACTAAATAATATTTTTAAAAATTTATTAGTAATTTTTTAATTGTAATGATTATTAATTAATAATTAAGTAGCTTGTTACTAAATAATGTTATCATTAAGTAATTAAATATTGTTTAATTACTAATTATTTAAGTACTATTAAATATTAATCATTGATTACTAATAAATTAGTTATATATTAAATTTTTTATTAATATTATTAACAATAGTAACTTAATTATCAATATTTAATTGTAAATATAAATAGTTAATTTTTTATATATGTTCTATTATTTAGGTTTTATTATTATTTATTATTAATTGATATTAAATATTAATTAATTATTAATTATTAATGATTATATATTATTAAATATACGTTGGTAAGAGGTAACCTAAATCCCACATTGGAAATCCATAAGGATTTCCTGGGTAAACCCCCTTATCAAAGGGTGCACTGGGTGTAAGAACCTAGATCTTCATTTTAGGTACGGATCTTGATTTCTGGTTGGTTTGAGGGAAAATGATAGAATGGGGATTTTCTAAGTACACGTTGTGAACCAATTTTCCCTTTACAGCCATGTACTGGCCATGAAATGACTGATTACATGGTCATGTGATTACCTGATAGAGCACTTAAGTAGGGGGTGGCTATGGCTACTACACGACGTGTACATTTAATGAACACGATTTTTAGATTTATTTTTAATTGATATATCATAGAGAGGTCAAATTTTATATCCATAACATTCTTTTAGATTCTAGAGTTTGTATAAGAGAGAGATGGAATGACTGATGACTTCAAACCCCGCCAAATTCTTTGTTAGACCTCTGATTGAGATTTCTTCATGTGCGTTGGAATCCCACATATGAGTTATCAATTAATTTAGATCCTTTATTCCAGATTCCTCCTCTCTCCTTATTTATTCAAGGTTAAGAGTTTTTCATATTTTTGTAGATCTATGTTGATCAAAGCTAATTCAAGGGTCTATGTTCAAGAGTATTGATTGTACGACATTAAGGTAGGTGGTTTGTGGATTTTATTGTTAGTCTTCAGATTATATATGCCTAAAGTGTTGAATACCCATGTTGGGGGTATTGTTTTTCTATGAATTTAACCTTTTTTAATACGTTCTATTGTTTTTTATATTGAGAAAGGGTTATTGCGTATGCATAAGGTTAGATACCTTATTACGGACACCCCATTGGTCTGTTTTCCTTGTTTGATAGTTATAGTCATTCGGTCTAGGTTTCCTTGAGGAGATCCCAGCTTTCCATGCCTTGGTTGATTAGGATAGAGTTTAATTTATTATATGAAATTCATGTGATATGCTAGTGAATGTTTAGCCATGTAGTAGTTTGAGATTACCTGAGTTGCTTTGATATTTTATGCGCACTGTTTTTCCAATGGACCGAAATATTCTTGGACCAGGAAGGTTGTGGGGACTTCCAAATTATTTACACAGGACTGTGATATCCTTGGTATAGATGTCCTCCAAATAGTATTGATGATGAGAGCTACCCATGAGGTTGTTTAAAATTATTTACGATATGTTGACCTAGGGGTACTGATTGTGAGAGCTACTCATGAGGTCATTTATAAATTATTGATTCCAAGTTGACCCAGGGGTACTGACCACGAGAGATTCCCAGGTAGTTGTTTGTAAATGATTGGTAGTATGTTTAACTAATGGGGATAGACTGTGATAGCTTTCCCAGCGGGTTGTTTTTGAATTATTGAATGATTGTGACAAGTCATCGAATCCAAAGCACAAGCTTGGAGTCGATCTTACTTGATTGTGAGGATTTTCATCTAAGACATTTTTTTGTTACATTACTCCGGGGGATATAGATATTAGGCATGATCCTCAGATTTCATTATTCAAATTATTGAATAATAAATGCAAAAGACTGTAATCCAAAACTGTAGGATTGTTTACTTTTGAGTATTTCCTTGTGTGTTACTTCATTTCATCATATTATCTGATATATATATTCACTGATAGTTAGGAACATATCTTTTGGTGGTTTCCTACTTGTATTTTCCTTACACACTATTTTGGTCATGCTTTTAGACCCAAAAACATTATATGATTGTAGTTATAGATAAGGGTAAGTGCCCTTCTTTACCGGGTACTTGATTTCTGTTAGAGCTGGAGAGAATGGTACCAAACTAAGGCTTGTGATGCTGTTGGAGTTAATATTTTTTGTACTTTGGTTTTGGTATTGTATTTATTGCACTACGACTTGTTTAGAGGATTTCATAGACACATGTGACATGAATCATTTATATATATGCTTTAGTTATTTTATTACTATCGGTGTGCTGCTGTTTTATTTTTTTGTATGGTATTAATGCTACTAAAATTGTTTACTATATGAATTTGGCTATGTATACTCTACCAACGAGGGAATAGTTTCCCCATTATCACACTGTGGCCCTCACTACTAAACGAAAGACACTAAAGTTTGGGGAAATGCGCTTGAGGTTATGTGACCAACCGGGTTCGAGGAACCTTTGGGAAGCACTCGGACCGAAGACGTTACAAAGTGGTATTAGAGGGGTTTATTTTTCTAATTTACTTTACTATTTGGATCCAATAGACTAGGATAGTAAGGATTAGGTAGTTGATAATATGTTGTTCTCGGGAGTAGCTAACCTGTATATAGGGAAAATTCAAGTTACCTCGAATATTGCAATTTTTTTTGATTCCACTTGTTAATGTTGATTTGATTTCCCCATAGGGTGATTCACCTATTTTGTACTATTAGTATTTATATCATTTTGGTTATATTTCTGTTGCACCCCGATTATATGAGGGTATTCCATCTCATGCCTCATATAGGCACTTGCTAGATATCACATGTCATGTATCATTATCAGGCTGTTAGGGTTCATTACTGATTGCATACTACTATGATAGATATTGTTCTAGATATGTATTCTATTGTGATATATGTCATGATAAAATACCTGTTATTTTGATAGCGTGTTGGAATAAGAAATGTATCATTTGGATGGATGACAAGCTCTGGTCCCTGTGTTTTTATGGGCCCTCCTGGATCAGAATTTCGTGGATCATGTATGAACTTTAAATAAATTTTTTTATGAAATAAAATGAATAAGTATGCCAAAAATTGATTTTTGGGGAGTATGGTCTCTCACAGATCGTAACGTGGCATTCCATGGCCAGAATGTTAGGATTTGGGGGTTCCATAGGTGTTTCAGAGGCTCACTATCTGGGAACCCAGACAACAAAGCATGTAATGTTATGAACACATTCCATGTGTTCCAATGTTCTGTAAGAGAAGTACTTTCATATGTACATGATGTGTACCATATGTACATGCCATTTAGTGTTGACCATGAGATTGAATGTGTGAGAATAGAAATGTGGTTGATAAATTTTTGGGTGAACACGTTGTATTGTAAATGACCGTGTATCCAGCCATGTGGAAAATGACATGGGTGGATGAAAAATTGGTTGTACATTCCATATCTATGGTTAACATGATATGTAGTATTACACTAGTAGAATAGTGTAGTTCTATCCATGAAGAATTTCCTAGAAACGAGGGAAAATTCAAGTTCACGCAGTGTTACAGGATGAACATGCAATGTGTATGTGGTGTTACAGGACCATAATGGAAGGAGTACACACCCATGTTAAGGCTTAAAGGGAACACTTCATGTAGTGGCCCTACACACCACGTAACCATATTTAAAAAAAATTGAATGCTTTCATTCTATAGTTCTTTTATTTGACATCTATGTTGGAGTCTTTGATTATCCTAAACTTAGGTGTGCACTTGAAATTGCAGAGTCATGCCCCCAAGATATCCTTAAAATTTATTTTAGGTATAGAGAGATAATAAGACACCGAAAATGGTAGATCAGGGAATTACTGGAGATCCTCCCATCATACCTATCTTGGAACCAACTGTTATACTAGACATTGGTTCATATTCATAGTTCCGTGAAGGAATTTTATTGATGATACACACTTTTCAGGGAGAACCAAATCCCGCCCCGACTATGGTAGAGTTGATGTGGGTGTTGCAATAGTAAAATCCTCCCACTTTTTCCAAGGATGGGGGACCATAAGTTGCAGTGTCATGGTTGGATTCCATGCTTTCTATATTTGAGCATCTGAAGACACCTCATATGAGGAGGGTGATGCTCGCGATGTACATGCTACGTGATTCCACCCATAGATTGTGGGATGCTACCTCATAGGTGGGACACCATCAGGATATGGCTTGGGAAGAGTTTCAGTGGACCTTATATGATTACTTCTAACCCAATAAATTGAGGGAAGACCGATCCCAAGAGTTCATGCATTTGGATCTGGGATCTCTTTTAGTGATGGATTACTCTTCTCACATTACAGATCTTCAACGCTTTGCACCTGTTTTGGGAGGTGAGGATTTATCACTATATATAAGACTTCAGGATGGTCTCTGGTATGGAATTTGATCATAGGTGAAAGTTTTAAGGTTAAATTTGGTAAATACTATAGTAGTCTAGCCGTGGATTACCGAGTGCAATATGAGGGAGTTGGGAGCTGTGAGCTAGAGCAGTTCAACATCCATGGTTGGTACTCCATCGTTTGATAGCAGGAAGTGCTGTAGGGATCCTTCACATAGTGACTCCAGTATCGTGTATGTAACTTCATGTAGCCATGTGAGGTGGTACCAGTGTGGAAAGAGTGGTCACATGATTCCTCAGTGCCTGATAGATCTTGTTGAGTGTCGATCTTGTGGAAAGATGGGTCACATTAAGTGTTTTTTCCAGTTGTTCTCACTAGTAGTGAGTGAGAGGGGATTTGTTATGACTCCATGATCAGAAGTAGGACCACCAGTTTCTCATCAGTCGGGGAACTATAGTTCATCATGTCATTCAGTACGAGGTGGTTTTCATTCATAGGGAATCAAGATGATAGGATTTCAATAAAAATAAGGTGGATTAGGTTAGGGTAGTCATGTAGGGTTGTAATGTCGTAGTAAGGTTCATAATATTGTGATGGATCCAACCTAGCAGGATCCAGATTCTGGACTCTCAACGGTTAGAGGTAAAATTCTAGTTACCTCAGTTTTAGCTTCTTATCTTATCGATATAGGGTCATCCCAATGTTTTATCTTTGATTCCATTGTAGAGAGAATTGGGCTCTGTATCTTTACTTATGATGACATTATGATGTTAGAAAATACTTTGGGGATTAGGATGGATAGTGTAAGTTAATACAAGGAGATCCCTCTTGATGTTTTTGGGTGTCACTTCTTACGGGACCTCTAATTCTTATATATTACAGGCATTGATTTCCTTCTCAAAATAGACTTCTTGGTATCCTTTAAGGATTTTATTGACTTCTATCTCTTGTGGGTGAGTTTCATGTCCCCAGATGTTGGATATTTTCTACATAATGGGAATGGGATGTCTCGGTGAGCAGATATAGACCTAAATATCATGGCTTGAGAGGAATTAAAAAACATATTTCTAGTTTATATCTAGATGACCAGGGGACATCACAGATGTACTTTACTCCAGTAGAGGATCATTTCATATATTTCATTCAAGATTTCTTTTCAGTTTTAAATCTAGATAGAGGGGTATATTTCGCTATTGAGCTTGTTATATGATCGGCACTAGTGTCCGTTCCTCTTTATAGGATGATACACCATAGTTACCAGATATCAAGAAGCAGTTAGAGGAGTTACAAGAAAATGGTTTCTTCTGACCCAGTACTTCTTATTGGGGTTCACCTATCCTTTTTTTGAAGAATGTGGATAGTACCCTCAGACATTATGTGTATTATCATAAGCTCAAAAATTTTATGGTCAAGAACCAATATCCCTTACCAAGGATTGATGATCTCTTTGATCATATTTGAGGAGCCCGAGTGTTCTCGATTATTGAATTGAGATCCAGTTATCATCAGTTTCTTGTTAGACCATCATATATATCTCTTGAATCCATTTGACGTAGGTATGGTCTCTACGAGTATTTGGTTATGTCGATTGGTCTCATGAATGCGCCAGAAGATTTCATGGCACTGATGAGTTGAGTGTTCCATCCTTACTTAGATTCTTTTGTGGTAGCCTTCATGGATGATATACTATTGTACTCTCACACTCGATATGACCATGCCATCCATCTTGAGATCATTTGAGTACAATGAGAGAGAATAAATTATATGCAAAGATCTCAAAATTCCAATTTTGGATTTACCAGATTCACTTCATGGGTAATGTTATCTTAGAGACAGGAGTATTATTAGACCCAGATAAAGTGATAGTTGTAGTTTTGAGGGGGGGGGGGGTAGCCAAATAATTTCTTTGAGATATAGAGTTTTCTAGGACTTGTGGATACTGCATGCCCTTTATTTAGGTATTTTCACACTTAGCAGCACCATTGAAGAACCTGGTTAAGAAGGGTGTGAAGTACTTTCAGATAGATTCATCAAATTCAGCCTTCCAAGAGATGAATGGGAGGTTTACCTCAGCATCAATACTATGTTTTTCAGAGTCAGGAAAGAGTTACATAGTATAATGTGATGCATTAGGTATGAGGCTAAGAGAAGTGCTTATATACGGGTAAGTATTAGTTGCGTATGGGTCTCGGAAGATGAGGACACATGAGAAGAACTTCCCTACGTACTATCTCAAGTTATTCGCATTTGTGCATCATTTTATCTATTGGATAAATAACTTTTTGGGAGATAATTTTGTGGTATACACTGACCAAAAAAGCCTCAAGTATATCATTAATCATAGAGATCTTAATTAGAGATAGTTAATGTGGGTTGGGTACCTTCGGTCTTTTGAATTTGAGCTTACCTATACGCCTGTGAAAGGAAACACAATGGCCGATGCATTGAGAACGAGGACTTAGATAAAGGAAGATTCAGAGGCCAGTAGTGAGTGGAAGATTAAGGCTATATTCTATGAGATGTATTTGGAGGTGCATGAAAGATAGGGGATGAAATTTATTTGTTATATAGATTTTACCTCCACTCTAATAGATCAAGTGCGAATGAGGTAGATATCAGATTGCAAAGGCCTAATCCTATGGGAGAGTGTGCCGGACGAGGTCCCTACTCCTAGGTGAACCATAGGCATGGATGAGGTTTTTTATTTTCAAGGACCTATATGGGTATGAATAGACAAACATGAGAATTTGATGTGAGATTTTCATGCCTCATTATGATAAGTTCATCCTAATGTCACCAAAATGTATCGAGATATACATTTTCAGTATTGGTGGCCAAGTATGAAGAGGGATATGGCTGGTTTTGTTACGAGAATGTTCCACCTATCAGCAGGTGATGGCAGAGAATCAACGTCCAATAGGGATTTTACAGTAGTAAGACATTCCTGAGTGGAAGTAGAATGATGTCGCGATAGATTTGGTGATGGCTTTACCAAGGTTTCCTCAAGAGAGTGATCTGGTTTGGGTTGTTGTTGACAGGATCAAGAAGGATTCACATTTCCTTCTCATTAAATAAACCTTAAATGTTGTGGAGCTTGGAAGGTTGTGAATCGGAGAGATTGTACATTTACATGGGGTTCCACACTCTATAGTCTAAGATAAGGACTCCCGATTTACTTCTCATGTCTGGAATGGACTACAATGGGCTTTGGGCACACATATATTTTTGAGTACAACATACCATCCCTAGATAGATGTCAAATTTAATCACACAATTCAGGTTTTGGAGGACATTATTCGAACATGCATCTTGGATTTTGTGGGCTCTTGGGTGAGACACATACCCCTAGTGGAGTTTTCCTACAATAATAGTTTTTAGGGAATAAATCAGATGGAACCTTATAAGGATCTGTATAGAAGGACATTCTGATCACCCCTATATTTGATGGAGGTAGGAGAGGAATCTATGATTGGACCTCATTATATCCATGAGACCATTGAGAATGTGGAATTGATTTAGAAGAGGATGCCTACAGCACAATCTCGACAGAAATCTTAAGCTGATCGACAGAGATGACGCATGGAGATCAAGGTCGGAGATCAAGTTTTCTTATGTATCACAAGAAGGTTGGGACACATGAGGATTATGAGAAATGGTATTTATTCACCAAGATACATCAGACTGTTTGAGGTTTTGAAGAGATTCTGGCCAGGTGCCTATCTATTGGAGTTACCTCAGACGCACCAGACTATGCGCAACATCATTCATGTTTCTCAGCTATGATGTTACTTTTCAGACCTATCTCATGTTTTTCAACCTAAGGAGGTTGAGGGGGAGGTGGATGAATACTTCAAGGAGAACCCTATTGGGATTAAGGATCACAACATGAAGATTCTCTATGTCTTGTCTATTCCTATAGTATGGGTTCTGTGGGAGCGCGGGTGAGTATAGGACAAGATGTGGGAGAGGGAGTCCGATATATGATTGCAGTGGATGTAGTTGTTTGAATATTCTTCTTCACCACACTTAGAAGGGAAATTTAGGGATGAGTTTATTTAATTTGGATGTTTTTAAGAACACGTATCATCATTTCAGGTATAGAGCTTGATTTCGGAATGTTTTTTTTGGAAAACGAAGAAATGTTAGTGTTCTAAGAACAAATCGTGTATTTATGAGTACACATCGTGTACCTGATTTCTGGGTACAAACCTGTACTAGCCATGTAACAACTGAGTACATGGTCATGTGACGACTCGAAAACCACTTACATTGAGGGCCTGATACGACTACTACACATCATGTACATTTAATGAACACGCTCTCTAGTTTTATTTTTAAATTATATATCGGATCAAGGACATGTCTATTGTCCATAACTATATTATTCTCCCTCTGGTTCTTAGAAGGAAGTGAAAAAATGACTGGAATCATTGATCCCCTCCCGATTCTCCTTTAAAACTCTGATTGAGACGCTATCTAGTGAGTTGGAATCCCATCGGTAAGTTCTTAGTTCTTCTAGATCCTTTCTTCATGATTCCTCCTCTCTCCTGAGTTATTCAAGGTTTATAATTTTTCATATTATTGTAGATCTATGCTGATCTAGGACAATTAAAGAGCCTACGCTCAAGAGTATTGACCGTACAACATTATGGTAGGTTGTTTGTGCCTTTAATTGTTCACCTATGGATTATATATGCATAACATTCCAAATACCAATGTTTGGGGTGTTGCTAGATTTGGAATTTAACCTTATTTAATACCAACTATGGTTGTTTGATGGAGAAAGGGTTATTTCTTTTTTATGGTAGAAACCTAGTTATGGGACACCCCATGTGTGAATTTACCTTGTTTGATAGTTACAGTCATTTGGTCTAGGTTTCCATTAGGCGTACCTTGTTTTCTAAGCCTTGGTTGATTATGTTGGATGTAAATTTATTATATGAAATGAATTTGATATTCTTGTTAATGATTATCCATGTATTTGTTTTAGATTACATGAGATGTTTTGATATTATATGCACATTTTTTTTCTAATGGACCATGAGAGCCTTAGCCCACATAGACTGCGAGGACTTCCCCATTATAGAAACAAGGCCATAAGAGTCTTGGTGAAGATGTTTGAACAAGGGGAATTGATTGTGAAAGCTATACAGAAGGTCATTTATAATTATTTACATTATGTTTAACCATGGGTATTGACCGTGAGAGCTTCGTGGGATGTTGTTTATAAATTATTGATGCTAAGTTGATCGAGGGGTATTAAACGTGAGATATTCCTAGGTGGTCATTTGTAAATGATTTGCACTATGTTAAACCAAAAGGGTTAAACCATGAGATCATTCCCAGAGGGTTGTTTATGAATGATTGAATGATTTTGAGGAGTCTTCCAAGCTAAAGCGCAATCTTAGATGTGATATTACTTGATTTTTTGGATGGTCTTATGATACATCTATTTTGTAACATTACTCAAGGGGATATAAAGCTTATTATAGATCCCAAGATTTAATTATTCAAATTATTTGGAAATAAATGTAAATGAAATTAATTGAAAACTATATGATTGTTTACTTTTGAGTAATTTAGAGTTTATGATATCATTTCTGCATATTACCTACTATATATATTCACTGACAGTTAGGATCCGATCTTTTGGTGGATTCTACTAGGATTCATATAAAACCCTATATTGGTCATGATTTTGGACCCAAACATATTATATGATTATAGATATAGATAATGCAAATAACCCTTCATCATCATTCACTTGATTGTTGTTGGAGTTAGAGAGTATGGGACCATGATTAGGTTGGCGATGTTGTTGGAGTTATTATTTTATATAGATTGATTTTAGTATAGTATTTACAACATTGTGAGCTATCTGGATTATTTCATATACACATGTGACATGCGTTATTTATATATATGATCCAGTTGGTTTATTACTACCAGTCTTCCACTATGTACTTCTATCGTATGGTATAACTGCTTACACTATTGTTTACTATTTTCATTCGATTGTGTATACTCTGCCAATGAGAACATAGTTTCCCAATTATCACACCTTGGACCTCACTTAAAGTCGGTATCCTATGGTTTTTTTGGGAAATGTTCTTGACGTTATGTGAAAAAATAGGTTCAGGGCACCATTGGGCGGCACCCGGATCTGGGAAGTTACATTGGGTGAGGCTTTCTATCCTAATCACAAACTGCTTTAATTATTGTAATGATAGATATAATATATCAGTTAAATTCCACTAAAAATATAGTTATATTTAATTATATATATTAAATTTTTTTAAAACAAGTTAAATGTTCAATATAAAGGATTTTAGGGGTATAACGCCTTTGGATTTTACCCTAGGCCAAAGGTGTTACCCCCTTTAATTCCATTGGAATCCATCCAAAATCACAAAAACATTCAACATCCCATGGGTATGATGAATTAAATTTCAATGTCCATGTATCTCTTGAGGCACGAGACACCAAATATATATTAGTTTATCAATAAAACAATAATATTTCTTTTCTCACATTAGCAGCACAGAATACCATAGTGCATGTGATTTGGTAGACCTGATGAAGACCTCATATAGGGTATAAATGGATATAAGGGGTTTATAGACGGTTCTTAAAAGAAATATCAAGACTTTAACTGATCCTAGGAAGGTTGAGGAAGCACTATTGGAGGGTTCATGTACTCCTCCTTTCATTTTTAATCCGGATCTTGGTTACACTTATAAGGGGAATGTTGAAACTTCATGTCTATTTGGTGTTCTAGAAGAACATAATGATGATTTAAATCAACATAAAAACATCAGAGTTAGGGGATGTGAATTCCACCATAGCTAAAGACACCATGTACACCCCACTAATGGGTTCTGATGGTGGAAGTCCTATGACAGTGGAAGGTTCCCCCTCTGTCTCCTAGATCATTGATCCCATATTGGATCATTCGGAAGGAAATCTAAACATTGAGGGAGATGATTCTGTGGCCATTAAAAATATTAATAATTACAAGAAGAATCATATGGAGAAGGACCAATCTAAAGTAGAGTTGGATGAATCAGAAGGCACTTGGAAACAAACTAGGTCTTGGAAACATGGTTGTCATCCAAAAATATGCGGATTATGATGTGGCTATGTAGATTAGACTGTGGAAAAGGAGGATATGTAGTTAGAGGTTGATTCCAAATCAAATGAAACGACCATTAAATATCTTATCCATAATGTATATATCCATATAGAACATTATTATAGGTGTAATAGTAGAGGTTGTGGTCGAAGAATTGATTGGAACACCTTATGGTACAATTAATGCGGGATTGGGACAATGGTTTGAAAAAAAAACATGGAATCTAATGGTTTCTGATGAGGGAAGTTATTCCATGTATGACCCCAAATTTTCATTTTGATTATTTCATATTTTAATTTATTTTAATAAAAGGGATTCATCCCTACCTTAAAAAAATAACTTTATGGAAATGCAGTAAAGTACTAATATTTTTTTATATGAAAAAATTATGTTCTTATATAGAAAATTGTAGTATTATTACCTTTTTGTTGTTGTTGTAGTCTGTTTTTATACATTAACAAAATATAATATCTAATAAAGACCTTTATCAGTTTTTGAATTTATCATAGATAAAATCTTATTTTTACATTACAATAGAAGAACCTCTTATCAATGATAGAATTCATATTTATCAGTGCTAAAATAAGTGTTGATGTTGTAATTTTCCATAAAATCTTGTTGATTTTAAGGGTACTAAAAAGGAACGGTTAAAGGCTCCATTATCAGTGCTAACAACTATGGATAAAGGAGTCCTTTAATCCGTATGTTTTTCTGCCAATAATACTAAACATATTTTATTAAAACAACACCACATTATCAACACCCCTTTTACCGGTGCTAGTTTAAAGCACAGATAAAAATCAAGAATTATTATTTTTAATTCTAGAAGCCCTCTAAAGATGGGTTTCATTATAAGATATGAATTTACACTACTAAAAAATGTGCAATATAAAGTGTAATCCTTTATAATTTCTAAAAAGTTTTGTCAAAAGGTTTCCTTTTTCAACCCTTTTTAGCATGGATAAATGGTCTAATACAATAATAAAGACTATATTATTAAAAAAAATAAAAAATATATAAATTTATTTATATTGATGAAAATATAATATATTTTATTAAATATAATTTATATATGACTAAATACACAGTTTTACTTGATATATAAGATATTTAGTTTAAAATTTCATAGAAAATAAAAGTTATATATGTATATATAATTTTACTAAATATTATTTATATAATATGAAATATATATTATAATTAATATAAAAATATGTGATATATTTTGTAAAAAAATTATAAATTTAATTAAAAACTATTCACTGATAAATAATTTTTATCAATTTTTTTATCAATTTGACATATATATCAAAAAATAAATATTTAATTATTAATTAAAAAATTGATTAATTATGTTTCACTTACTATGACATACAATAATTTCGCATATATACATTTACGAAAATAATTCTATTTTATAGAGGCAAACATACAAAATAATATAAATTGTCAATATAATAGATTTACATTTTTATTTAATAATATTTAATATTTAATATTTAAGAAAATATACTTATAATTATTACATTTTATTTATTTTCTATATTAATATTTAATATATACTATTTATTATAATTTATAATTAATATATATATTAAATTTATTCGTTTTTATTTATTGTTAATTCATTAATAAAAAATTTGATAATTATTTTTTATTGATTAATTTATTATTATTATTTTTATAATACTTTTTTTAATTTTATTGATTTGTAATATTTATTTATATTTATTGATTAACATTAATTTTTTTTAATATATTTATAATTTAGATAATTAATACATATTCAATTTAATTAAAACATATATTCAATTTTTTTTTAAAATTTTATATAATTATTCTCTTATTCGTTTTTTAAATATATTTAAATATATTCATCTTTTAATTATATTTAAAACATTTTTATGAATAATTATTTTAATATTATTTATTTATTAATAATGTTAAATGTTTTATTAATTTTTTTCATATTTTCTGGATTTTAAATATTTATTCGATTAATGTATTTGAAAATTATATATTTATTTTTAATTGATATATATATATTAAAGTTATTTAGTTTTTATTTTTATTTTTCTAATAAATTATTTATATTTATTCTTTTTTAATATTAATTTATTAAAATTTAATATGTCTTTAATACAGTTATAATTTACATATATCAAACTTTTGTTATGTTAATTTATCACACACATAGTCTATTTATTAATATTTAAATTTTTTTTTAAAATAATTATTTATTTTTAATACCCTTTATTTATTAATAATCTTAATTAATTTTTAGTATTCTTTAATTTATTTATTTTTTAATTTTTCTATGTTTAATTTTTTTTAATTTTATCCATTTTTAATATTTTTTATACATGTTTATTCATTAACATTGAATGTTTTTAGTATGGTTTGTAATTGATATAATTAATATATATTCAATTTCATTAACAAAAATTCATTTTTAACTTGTATTACATATAATAGGTTCTCTGGGGTAAAGTTACATTCAAACCCCCCCACACACACCACATGCACATGCCATAGATGTAGGCTATTACCCCCACCCCAATAGCACATGACACTCATCAAGTATTATTTATTTAATACATGACTTGTAGGGCTAGTGGGCATGAAACCCATAACAAGGCTCGAAAGCCAAAACCCTCAAAGGTTAAGGGAAACCAGACCCATAGTCCAACCCACCAGAAGCCCATTCCCTCTATTTTAATGCATGAATTTTGTTTTCCCAATGCATAAGTCCTCCATAGAGACCACCCTAACCACCACCAATAGCACTGAATCCATCCATCCATTTTTTGTTGCCCTCCAGCGGTTGAAGACCCCTCCTACGACGTCGCCACCGCATCCCACCTGCAATCGGGAACCTCGTCGCTGCCCGCATCCCTCACCGATGAAACTCTAGACCTATTTGTTGTCACCGATGCAAGTTTGATGACCTTACATATCCACCCTCATTACACAGATGATGTACCTTTCCTTACTTGATACTCACTGATGAACCGAGCGAATCCATTGCCCGACTCACACACTCGGGGACAAGCCCCCTGAAAATCTGCTAATGCCCAGACATTAACCTAGTTTTATGTAGGGTTATAGGGTTTTTCCCCCAAAAAGCAACCCAAATTGCATAACTTGATTTTTAATCTACATAATTAATATTTTTTTTAATTTTTTAATTTTTTAATAATTTTTATTATTTGTTTCATTAATAGGGATTTGTTATTATATATTTTCAGCGATCAATTTAACATAAATCAAACTTTTGTTGTATATATATACATTGATTTCACACACACATTTTCGTAATTAATGATATCTTATATAGAAATACACACAAATAATTTTTATGTAATTCATTCAAATATTAATATTCTTTTTAGAATTTTGTTTATTAACATAATATATTTAATATATTAGTTTTTAAAATGGTAAATTCTATTTATTCATTTTTAACAGTATTTAAGTGAATAATATTTATTAACTTTTATATTTCTTTGGAATTTAATCATCCTCACAGCAGTGGTGTAAAATCGTATTGTCATGGTTTTTCCACTCGCTAATGAATTGTTTGAGTTGAATTCTTTTTATCTTGTGTATCTTGGACTTTGTGAGACTTCTTTGTTCCTCATTTATGTATGTTTTTTTATTAATAAAAGTGAAATTTAGCCTCAACTTGTCTAAAAAATGTATATTCAATTTTAATAAATTAATTTCACTCATTTTTAGCATTCATGAATCTAAAATTATATATTAATTAAAAATGTCCAAAATATATTTAAAAAATATATATTTTTAAATAAATTTTCATTAATAATTTTTTTTATAAATTTATATTTATTATATTTATAGAATTGTAAATTTATAATTATAAATATATATATTTATGTATATTTAAAATTATTTATATAATTATAATCAAATAATTACTGAACATGGTGTAAACCTTGGGTTAAACACTTGGATATGAATACTTTATAAATAAAATGTATAGATAGAACATACGAAAAAAATAAGTGCACATACACATGCCACCAAAACACAGAAAACAAATTTCATCATTCCATTCCACACTGCACGGCACAAGAGAAAAAAATATTTGAACGCCCTCCATGACCTCAATGATGAAATCCCCTCCTCCATTTAGGAGTTATCCATGTTCCACCCTGAAAATCCAAACTAAACCAATGATCCTCAAGTGCAATCTCATTATCCACCACATCATGTTGTCCATCATTATCTTGAAGGTCCTAAGATACACGCCCCCTTTCCACCCATTCCAACTATGTATAATCATCTTGTTACCTCATCTCACCCCCTCTTTAATAGATGAATGTTCATATCCACCTGAGATCTTCTCCATGGGATCCTCAATTCTTGAGTAATTCCCTTCACCTTAGAACATCATATAGGCATTTTTGAATTCCATAATGAAAACCTCCATGTTGTTGGATCTATTTAAAATGTCAACCATCCTGAGTGAGTGCTCCCTTTCTTAGACTTCTTATAAGGGGTAAACACCAAATGCCACTGATGAATCGTAGAGATATTATCTTCAACAACCTTACCCTAGTCATCATGATCCATAAGATAATCACCACTATTAACAGTCAATAGAAAATCCCATGAATCACATCCATTCTTTTCAGAATGTTACACCTGAGAAGGTGCATCCACCCTACTATCTTTGCCTAGTTTGGCCATTTTATAATCATTTGGTGTAATAATTTATGCAATTATATCGATTGAAATGGAATATTGCATCAATATTGAGTTCCTTAGGGGATTTAAAACACCCATTTTACTTCTCACTATAAGGGATGATGGTCTCTTTTCCCAGAATTTATTACCTTTTATTTCTCCAGATTTCTGATACATTTCTTCCTGAATTTCATCCATATTTGGTACTTGTTCACTTTTAGAAGAAAGGTCAATAGAGTGGTTATCACTAACATCATCAGTATCTAAACTATTAAATTAATTAACTTCCTTGTTCGATATGACAATAGTGGATTTTACATGGATATCAAGATGATCTATCTTCTGGTTCATGGATTCCTTATCCCTATCTTGAATGTGATCATTATGGTCACCTCTATCTTTAATAGATGAAGTAATATCCTTGTTGACTATTTCCTTGTGAGTTTCATAGTTCCCCTATGAGCCTCCCACATGATCATGTGATCAAGAGTATATCTACCTATGGATATTCACCCCACCCATTTCTCATATAAATTTATCAAATGATTTAAAAATTGAAGACCAAATTAATTCGACATTTATAATGGGAGTTCCATACATTGAACAATACCTTACAAATCTCTGGAAAATTTTCATATTTTTGATTCACATTAAACCTATAATAATAATAATAAATATGAATAACCAAATGAGTATGAAAAGTTATATGGCCCACTTCCACTAGAAGGAGTAAAATTTGGAAATACTTAGCATTTTCGATGTCCTTGTTCATCTTAAAGGGGACCCCGATTACAGAGGAAACCTCCTATAAAATTTGGGGATCCCAAATAAACCAACTCATACCATGTATTCTAATACAAACATACGTAATATAATTCTTGGCATTTGAGGGATTAAAATAAGGATCATAATCTTGAATCCTAATAACTCTAGGCTTTAATTTAATAGATCCATATCCACAGGCTTTATCCTTTATGGAAGAAGATGGAAAAACTTTGTGAAAAAAATACCTTGCCAATAGATGTAATTTTCCAACCACCTACACCCAAATAATGTATAAGACTTCTCCTACGATTTGAGAGACTTAACTTATTCTCATTATATAGGAATGATAAATGATATATTATTGAATTCTTATATTCATTCATCTATATTTTCAATATGTTGTTGGTTTCTTCGACAAAATCTATATCCCCCTTATTTATAATCCTCTGAGCAGAAGAGTCCTGAAATCCATCAAATATTTATAAATATATTTACCAATATTTTTATTTTAAATTATAATTATAATTATATAACTATACTTATATTTATAAATACATATTTACAATTATTTTAAATGTTTATAATTATATAAATAATTTTTTATTTATAAGTGTATATAAATATATATATATATATTCATTATTATATATGTAAATACATTGTTAAAATTCCTTAAAAATATTAACAATTCGATAATTATTTATTAATAATTATATACTTTTAAATTTTTTTATAATTATATACAATTACTTTTTAAAAATTTTATTAAATATTAATTATATAGGGTTTTATCAGTGTTGATAAAAACTATATTATTGAGTGCTAATATTCTAGCGCTGATAAAACACTTCCTAATATTACAATTTTATCCCTAACTAAACCCAGTTTTCTTATTCCCCTTAGGATCATATGGATGTCTACCTCTGTTGTTGCTCCCCCTAAACCTTCCCAAAGGTATAAAGCCTTTAAAAAAAATTTAGGTTATTATTTATACTCTAATATCATTTATTAGTGTCTTTATATTGTTCTTGATACGTCTCACCTACCTCACACATACCTGTAACCACTGCGCGTAATAATCTGGGACATCCCTTTTTTATAGGTCATTTGGAAGGGATTATTCTAAGGTAAATGAGATGATTTGAAGGGATTGAAGTCAGTTTCCCCTTTTTAAAAATAAAAGAAAACAAAAAAATATGTGAAGAATGAGTTTCATAGTTTTGAATCAGAATATAAATTACAGGACATGGATTGGTGCCAAGGACACATACTATAAGGATTCAGATTTTGAGAAATCAAAGGCAATGAGGGCATAATATAAAATTCATGCGAGAAATAAAATGGGTAGAAACAGACTTCACCAAAAATGAAAATCTAAAATCACCTCAAAATTAGGGTGATTTGGGATGAAACCAAGCAACAACATGACCTTTTTTCTTTAATTTCCCATATTACCTATATATACATCATATTTGATTCAATTTGTTTCAATTAATTTTTATATAATGTGTTTGATTCATAAAAATAATAACAAATAATTGTTTTTCTAAATTTAATTTTATTTATAAAAAATTATTTATTTTTTATATAGATAATTTGTATAAAAATATTATATTTTTTAAGATATATATTTATAATAGTTTCTTAAATTTAAATGTTTAAAAATTAATTTATGATGATGATTATGTATAAATGTAAAATATAATTAATTTAAAATATTTTTAATATATTAATTATGTAAATGAATTTAATTAATAAAAGAAATCCGTTATTTTAAAACTATTTTTTGATTAAAATAATATTTTTATTAAGTTATTTTTCATATTTTAATATCTATCTATTTGCGGTGACATGAAAAGATAATAATGAATTAAAATTGAAGTTATTATTTTTTATTAGTTGGTAAATTTTTTTATAAAAATTCATATATTTTAATAAATTTCATGTGTGTCATATAACACAATATTATATATTTTCTTTTCTTTTAAAAAATGTTACAAAACCAGAAGAGAATAAAATGAAATAATTTATTTTATTTTTCTTGGTGTATATCTATATATTATTTCTTCTTCATGTATAATTTATTCTTCATGTATCTAAAAAAATATTTTCCACGTTGTGTGAAATAGCACCAATGATTCTCTACTTATAAGTGTATGGATTACATTTCCTACTTTTTCACACAAGATACAGTCCCTAGATTGTTCTTATTATCCAAGTAAATAAGAGTTAATTTTTTCTTATATTTTATGGGTTATATTATTCATCATGTTCTTCTATCCTTCATGTAACTCTATATATATTATGTGAATTGTTTTAGATAAAATTGATGGGGTGGTTTTTTAATTATATAAGATATGGTTTTTTTATTTTGGGAAATGTGAGGAGCCAGCGCCACTTCATTTGGAGTTGGACAGAATAGGGGTAACTAATAAAAAATATTTATCATATAAAATAGAAATATTTGGATCATTATTAAGTGGGTTATATCACCTATTTTTTCACTCATAGTTCCCTTGTTCAATAAAATGTCATTAATAGTAGTTTCTTCCTCTACTGACCCCATTGAAGATAAATTGAACATTAATTTTATCATTATATATAATTATTAATTGGTTATTTATTATCTAAGAATTATTTATCTTTTCCTCACATTCATTCATTCTAACCACCATTGGATTTCTTTATGTCTTCAATATTTAGAACATTTTTTTCAGTTAACATTATTAATCCATCCTATTGAGATAGACCCATAATTTTATTTTTACAGTCATCCTAGTTACAAGAACTCCCATAACACTATTTAAAGCTCCACTCTTATTTCCCATAACTATTTAAATTCATGTCATTACCAGTAATCAAAACATCCACCTAACCCACCAGATACCATGTGAAGAAATGAATAAATATAAACTCCACCCTCTTATTAGACACTAAAAGTGAATGTTTATAGATTCCATCCTAGAATTACAACCATTTTCCCCACACAATACCAATTGGGGAACCTAGACTAACAAAACATGTTTACCCCAGGTTATTTCTTTACATGTCACTATTGTATAAAATGATGACTTGTCAAGAGTCATTACCAATAACATTAAAATGACGAGTACACCTTATTAAAAATATCTATAACTTTATACATTGATTATTAACATTTTAAGATTATTTTTTTACAAAATTAATATTTTATAAAATTAATTGGATTAATATGAATAAAAAATGGATGGATTATAATCATACGAAAAAAGGAAATGATAATGGTGTTAAAGAGTTTACTATGTTTTCAGTGGCTTGTTACGACCTTTATCAAATATTTTTTATTTGTTTTTATTTAACAAAATATTTCCATAAAGAGTTGTAAGAACATTTTATTTATCACAGAATAGATCATAGTTATATGTTTTGGAAAAAAAAAGGAAGAAAAAATGAATGTACACACTGATTTAGATGATACTATGTTTTAGGGATCATTTGATATGAATAACAGCGTAAATGATGATGGACATCGTAAGAAGTAATTGACAATGAGAATTTAATATAACCAACCAAACTTTCGAAATTTTTTTGTGATGTTAAATATATGTTCTATGAGACTATTGTATACCTAGTGTACTAAATAGTTAACATTATTAACAATATAAAAGTTATATAATTTAAGAGTTGACAACAGATAGAGTGACACCAGCTTTAACGACCAACTTTTTATCCTAAATGTTATGTATCCAAAAGAAAATGAACTTAATTATATAACACATGACTCCAATATAAAGTTACGTTCAATGGTAATTATCTCTACAAAATATATGCCTATCCAAATTATTGAATTTTGTTATAAAAGGACCACAAATCAATGAAAAAATGAGCATACTGTGGAAGAAATAAATACCAGAAGGATGTATCAATTAATTTAAAATTTGTATGGTACTTTCATATAATTCAATAGATTATAAAACTATATAGATTTTAGGAAAATACTATTCAAATAACATGGAATGATGACATGAGAATTGATGATTAGAAACTAGGTCACCCTATAGACTCTTCTTATTGGATAAAAATTGATTACAAGTATCCTAAATTTGGAAATGAGATGAGAAACATTTGTCTTATGTTATCTAAATGTAGAATAAATCATTTTTCTATATATAGTATTAATCAAAATACATTCCTAGTTATGTTGTTAAGCTATAACTTTCTACCATGGTTATGCATGAAACACAAATACATTATGTCATCTCCATTTATATTAAGGGAAAAAACTCTGTAATGATAAGGATTTCTATCATTCTCTATTGATCAAATATATAAAATTGATATGGGTTACCATTGTTATATTTTAGGATTATCATATAATGAAAGAATTCACATTGAGAGCTATGATGTATGGGACAATATATGACTTCCATGATTATGGATATTTTTCAATTTGTAGCATTAAAGTAATGTTTTTTCCCATTTATGAAAAATGTGCACACTTAGTTCAGTTGAAATAATGATTGAGGACTATGTTTTTAAGAAATTATTAATTTTCACCTTGATGAAATAAATACAAATCAGGGATTATTTCATTCTATAGGAATGAAGAACAAGGTACAACAACATCTCCACTAACAAGTGATCGACTATTTGATAAAGTAAATGATGTCAACATTTAATTAGTAAATCCTTCTCAAAAAACCTAATGAAATTAGGTTGGAAAAAGAAATCAATTTTATTTGAATTGCAATATTGTAATTGTTTGTACATCATACATTGTATTAATTTCGAAATTGTAGAAAAAATTTATTTTATAGAGTTATTTTCACATTATTAAATTTTCTAGAAAAAATAAAGGATAACAACATAGCTAGGATGGAAGATATTGATATGGGGATAAGGGAAGAGTTGGAACTAGTGAAGGATATATGGTGGATTTTCCTTCCCCAAGCAGCATAGACTCTATGCACATAAGAAAAATTTCAATTTATCAATTTATTTAATGGTGAGGTGTTTTATATGGTTATTCGTAAAATTTCAAGAATTTTGATTCAATGACTAATTTTATTTTATATGGTATACAATCCCATGAAAATCATGATTTGATGAATGATTTTATACTTTCCAGTTTACATTTCATTCTACCTAAAAAGGTGTGACATGCATTTACCAGACTCTGCTTCTTTTTCTAATACATATGTAGTAATGTTATAGAACTAGAATGTTTTAAATCATGAATAATGACATTTCTATCATATTATTTATATTAATGATGTTCCTCCCACCATCATTATTTTATATAATGGTAATCTATATGGTTAAATTTATTATAGAGGTTCAACTATGTGGTTCTCTCAATTAAAGATTGATTTTCCCCATTGAATGATATATGAAGAGTTTGAAGGGGTATGTCTAGAACCAAAGTTGGCTTTAAGGTTTTAAGGTAGAACATTATATTGTTGAAGAATCTGTTGAATTTTGTACCAATTACCTATTATATATCGATAATATCTATCTCCCATGTAATCGTTACTAATGTCACCTTACAGGAGAAGGGATTTTTGGAAGAGGAATTGTTACAATTACTATCACTGGGAGGGAGAAAGTTCACACTTTAATTTTAATAAATATTTAAGAATATTGTCTATATGTTGAATCCCACAATGAAATTATTATATATTTGAAAAAATCAAGTCATTAAGGATGGATTTAAAATATACATAATCAATAGTTTATAGGATAGTTTTGCGATCATATTTACTATTTTTTGTCTAAAAATATAGATTAAATTACTTAACGACATTTATAACTAGCCATGGGACCATGTGAAAATGTTTTTTCATACACTGGTTTTTTAATTTATGGTTATATATTCTATATAAAAGAAAAAAGATGAATGTTTTATGATAAAAAAGTTTATTATGATGGTGGTGGAAGTGATTCACATATTTGATTCCAAGGATAGAAATCATGTTTATGATAATGTGTCATATTTTGGCTTTAGTGAACATATACATGAGTTATATTATATAAATATTTCAATTATCTCTTTCTTATTTTAAATGAGTTAAAAATAGTAATGTAGTGAAAATAAATGAATGGGATTTATGATGGTTAATTTTAGTGTGAATGGGTATAAAGATGAGCTGTTTATAATGGAATTATAACTAGTGAAAGTACATAATGTCTCAGAACCATAATAAAATAATTGGTCATGTTTCCTATTGTAAAAAAACCAACTACATAGTCATATGAAAATTTAATTGAGTATGACCCCTTCATTGGGAGATAAAAATCATTTCATAGTAGTCCCAATGTATAAAATGCCTTATATGATAGAGGGGATCATAAAGAGGTGATTTTGATACATGATAGTGGAGA
Organism: Viscum album; assembly: GCA_963277665.1. NCBI lineage: Eukaryota > Viridiplantae > Streptophyta > Magnoliopsida > Santalales > Viscaceae > Viscum > Viscum album. The sequence goes on from OY728142.1 coordinate 1,736,357,005, forward strand.
AAAATCCCTTCAACCTTTAATGAATAAATAGAGTTCAATGATAATGTTAATGTCTTTTTCAGCATACTATTATAATATGCGTAATATTACTTGTACTCAGATAAATTTATGAAATCTAAACTAAATGTTTGAATACTCATATAGATAATGACCTCTACATATGATGATATTACTAATCCCAAGGAAGAAAAAATGATTGATTATAAAATAATGAAATTATTAGTGTGTCAACAAAATGTTGATAAAAAAATAACATATTTGTGGGTTGAGGAAATGATGAATTTTAATTAGGCTCAATGTTTGATTTGATATTTTTTTATTGGACCTCCCTCTTATTGGCGGGTCTAGTGTGGTGGTGTTGTGCTAGTCAGTTTCTAAATGGTGGGGAAGCCCCTCTCCTTTACCTATCATTTTACTTGTTGTATTTTTATCAATATTTTCTCTTTTGTGACTTATAGAGTAAAAAATTTCACAATAAAAAATGTGGTTTCATTTGGTTTTGTTTATTTTTGGGATCTTGTTTCATTCGCTGTTTGGCTGGGTGACTTTTTTGGGGCATGACGTTTCTATAGTGGGGTTAATTGACCATCGTAGGCCATGATTATTATATATCTCATTTATTATTTATTTGTGTATTATATTTTAGTTGAGTTTTAGGTTGAGTTACAATTGATAATTTTCATGTTTGGGAGGTTTAATTTGTTTTTGGACCAGTGAACAGTGAATGTACACAGTTTGGGGAGAAGCTGTGTAGCTAGTGGAGGAAGAGGGTGTTAAGAGTTATTTTTTTTGAATGGTTGGTATTTCATAGTTTGTGATTTTTTTTCCAAAACATTCAAGACAATGGATTAACCTTATATAATGTTGGTGATGTATGAGATAAGTCACACAAGTTTCACAATGATAGTAAAAACCTAGCAGTAAGCATTATATAGGCTCTATCATTTTGAAAGAAACGATACTCATTATTGGAGATGGTTTTAAAATCCATGATGCCATTCAATGTGGGTTCCTCTTTCTTCTAGTACAGTGCACTTGGTTTTCACATAGTTTGGTAAACCGTGTGGCCAAACCAGGTGACTTACCCAGATTCATAATGTAACGAACCAGACCCAGCCAGCCACCCAAACAGTGCAGAACAGGTCGGGTGTCACTACCTTTAGGCGCACCTCCCCTGAATGCCAAATGCTTCTGACTAGCAGCGAGGGTCTAATTAGGTATAGTAGGGAGTCTATACCCTCTTGGAGTAATACAATGGTACTGGTCCGAGTATAAAACTAAAATATGCAGCGGAAAATAAATGACTCAGCAGACTCGAACCAGACCCGTAGAGCGGAATCATAACAATATCAATAAACCAGCAGAAGAAATATAGAAACAACAACAATGGAAATAAAACAGATGAATATGCTGAAGAATACAAGTAGCTACTACTGTAAACAAACAAGGCATGCATCCATATATAAGTCAATAGCGCCAATGGCTAACCAACAATAGCTACAAAATAAAGTAAGCATGCTGATAAAAAAGGGAAACTAAGCAATGTAACTCCAGCAAGGAAAGACCTCAAGGTCCATGCCAGTCTCCATGCCAACAGCACTAAAGTCCATATCCTAAGGCTGACACTTTACCTAAAAGCAATATCATAAAGTCTACACATGTCTTGAAGGGCCCGTGTTGGGTGTAAGACAAGTATCAGTAGGATACCACCCAAGGGTGCGTACCTAATATAAGTGTTTAGGCAGACATGCTTATATAAGAAGAAGTAAATAGTGAAATGCCAAAAGTAAACACAAACTCCACTGGTGCTCAGCAGCCACCAGGATGTGTCACCTGCTTCGGCTAGCGCTGGAATCCCTGGTCTGTAGCTCAGCACCTCGTGCCACCTGACACCATGTGTCTCATGTACTGACATCCCAAAGGCACGCCCAACCAACATAACCCATCTCGGAAGCTCCAACCTCACATAGCACAAAATCCGAAGGTACAACGATACCTATCCTCAAAAGATAACCGAAGGGACAACGATGTCTACCCTCAAATCATGGCGAGCATCTGCCCCTAACCTGACCGCCTCAAACCTGTCTCCTGAAGGCTCCTCACCTTCCATGTGGCTTCCTATAGAAAGCACCCCCAAACCAAATATACCTAATCGCATCTACCAGGGGCCTCTACCTAGCGAGTGGCCGTACCACCTCATCTCGGAGTCTATCTATGTGCACACTACTCAAAAGTACCTGGTGAGTGGTAATCACCTCAATAAGTTCCCAAGCCACAACTCTTCTGACACCTGATGCCCCTGCGAACCTGTCGCTCAAGTCTGACGGCCTCGCCATCCAAGTAACCCGGGACAAGCCCAACCTGACCGTCCGACCGCCTCAATCGACGTCCATGATGTCCAATCCCGTGGTAGAAACCACCCAAAATAACCCAACCCAAAGCCCCAACCTGTGATCCTCATCACTGAAAAATTATTCGGCCACACCCAACACAACGAGCAGTTCAACACAGATAATATCACACATTGCATAACTATTCTCCAGCATTACTTGAAATAGGAAATTTCTAAACAATTAAATTTTACTAACTTACTCCAATCCCTACAAGCACCTAGGGTATTAAAATTCCTTAAACAATTACTAACATGATTTAACAAATCAAACTCAGCAGTTTAATCTAGCAGCAACAAAATCAGTCTAAAATCAGCAGTTTAAATATTAGTCCAAATCATACGCATTTCGGCACCCCCGGACGAATTGCCCCAAACGATCCATGACCTCTAACCCAGCCTTGATCTATAACAACAAGGGTTAGGGAATACCCAGAGGAATCCCATATTATAGATAATTAATTAACAACAAATAAACTGGGTTTCACTCAACACCCGATGTCGCGCCCGAAGGTCGTAACCCCAAATTATCTACAAAAACACAAAAGAAGGTATGCACCACCCACCTCGTACTCGTACGATGACACTTCTTTGATTTCAGCCTTTGAATCGGATTGAATCGTGGTAGATCTATGTTTTTGTAGAATCTGGAAATTCCATTCGGATGGAATCTGTGGAGGAACAAGTGAGGGATCAAGGACGAAGAAGGGTGCGCAGGGTTAGACTTTCCGATATGGTCCCGCTGCCACCAGCGGATTGAAGAATGGAGGTCGTACAGAGATTCTGAAAGGGTTTGAGTTTTTGGGGTTTCTCGGACGGACTGTTTATCCAATGGGAAATAAGAAGAGGATTCTGGGGATGAGACGCGATAACGTCTCGATCGATCAAATAAAAATAAAATTACATGGAGTGTATTCCCAAAGTATGCACCTTGTAGTTTTTTCCATACTCCGACTTAAGCGGAGTCGATCACACAGCTTGGACTATGTACACAGTCAACACATGGCCAAGTTCTCGACATCTACACGGAACAGGGGTACACGGCGTGTCAAGGAAGACTACACGCCATGTAGATAGAAACTTCTACACGGTTAACTACACAGCATGTACTCGATGAGCACACGGCCGGTCACTCAGGTAACTCATACACGACATGTACTCAAACTACACGGTGTGTAGTCTAGAAATTTCCAGGAACTGCCTATATTTTCCAGACTTCTCAAAAAATGGTCATAAGATTAAACAGGGTTAGAATTTGACCCATTTCCAAAAACCTAGGTTCTTACAAACTCCCCACCTTAACGTAGCTCATCCCCGAGCTACCAAATGAAACCAAGAGATGGTGCCAAACACGCCCATCCTGATTAAACATCCTAGACTACCTCGATATCAAGGTTCTGGCTAAATTCCTAAAAGGGATCCCCACCTTAAGAATTTCATACCCAGTCTCAACCCGAACAAAGATCAAAGCAAATCAAATAAACAATCAAGGACTAACGACCTATTTCCCGGACCCATGGCCCTCCCGTGACACATCGCCACCCCTACAACTTCTCGATGCTCATGTGTCACTTCCGACACCCAGCGTAACCCACACCGCATCGGTGTCTGACTCCCGGAGGTCCTGCATCTAATAGATGATCAAATCAAACCTGGTGCCATGAACCTCAATTAACCCGCATCCATGATGCCCCGATGCCCACAGAACCTCAAGTAACCTTCATCCTTGATGCTCCTGATTCCATGCATCTCAAATATATATAAATATAATATAAAACGCATCCAATATGATGCCAATCCCACAAACTAGTCTATATTCAGTCCACAAGTAACCTGTGAAACTCGTGCACTCAACCAGACATGCCCCAAGAGGCCATGCTAAATGAATGGAAAGAAACTCATGGCCACACCCGCGGTGTACCTGCCACTGTCGTCGGCTCTCCAACCTGCTCAAACCCTAGCAGCTCCACAGCGGGCACCTGGCCTGAAGCCCGACTGCCTGATGCCTGACCTCCCTGCGGTGCTGCTCCAGTCACCGGCCACTAGCCCCTCAGCTGGATCCCGCTTACCCTGTCATGTCCCCCCGTGTGCACCTGAACACCGGCTACCCTCTCCTGGTACCGAAACTGAACCAGCACCTGATGCCATAGTCTGTCCTGGTCCCTGCTTGCCGGCCGTCTGAGAAGGCTACCTGCAAATCCTCTTCAGATGCCTGACCTATCCACACGCCCGGCACTCCTTTGGGGACCTATCTCACTCATCCCAAACATGTACTGACTATCCACACTGAAATCAAACCACTGCTGATCTTCCACGAGTAGGTCTAGCTAAGTCCTTGGCTGCCTGCCCAATTGGAACTCATCTCTCCCTCGCTTCCTGCTATCTAGACCGTCACCTAAAGTTTTCACACTTCCAAATCAAGATTTCTCTCTCTCGTTACCCTCGACAATGAGCGCCTGATTCACCATCTCGAAGAAGGAACCCAACCTGAAGATGTTTAACTGAACCCAAATGGCGTGTCGTAAGCTGTCCTCAAAGTGCCTCACCCAAGCTGCGCCATCGCTCACCATACCCGGTGAAAAACAAGACAACTTTGTGAAGGTAGCTGCATAGTCCATGACATACATATCTCCCTGCTAAAGACTCAAGAACTACCGAGATCTCTCTGCCCTCAGCGTCTCCGGATAAAAGTGCTCGAAGAACCTGTCCTCGAAGTCCTTCCATGCCAGTCCCTCGTGCCTACGAGCCTGAACCTGCACGTCCCACCAACGCTTCGCCGGTCCTATTAGCATGTACGTCGCCAGCTTGACCCTCCACTCAAGAGGCATCTCAAGCTGCTCGAAGATCACATGCATACTCTCTATCCTGTTATTAGCTGCATGTGGAACACCCTCACCCTGAAAAAGCAGTGGGTGCTGTGACTGGAACTCCCACATCAAATATTCCATAGAAGGCTCTGTACCCTGTGCGCCTATGTCAATCCCCAGCAAGACGTGTACTAGGCTAGCTCAGAGCTTCTTGTCATGCCACGTTCCAAACCCTGCCAAACTTGGCTACTGCCCTGCCTCCAATAGATCCTGAAACTAATCCTGTCCCTGAGCCTGTACCTACGGCTCATGCTCTGCCTACACCGGATTCTGAACCTAATCCCACGGCACCGTATCCTCTCCTGCCGGACACTCCATTGTGTCGTGAAGGAGTAACCCGCTGAATACCACAAATGGTTAGACAACCCACATATATATATAACAATATATTCTATGCAGATAAGGAAAGTATTAAATGGAAGTGCATAAAAACTACACTTACTCCCCCTCACTGCAACCCATGCCCTCGACATCCTGACCTCACGGTCTCCTTACCCGCCCTCAATAGAGCCAAGTATCAATAGTACCTCGGGCCATGCCCGTCCTGACAACCAACGTTGCCTCAATCCTGACGACCAATTTGCCCAATCGTGACAGTTACACTGCCTTAACCATAGTACATGCCTGCTCTCATAAGATCCAAACCCATATGTCCTGCACATGTAATTCTAAAAAAATACCAAGCATGACATACACATTGTAATAAAAAAGCAATTCTATCAGGAGTTTTTACTATTCACATTTCAGAGCATACATTGCATGGAAATTGATTTTATTCACATGGTATTATCATTTCACAAAGCATACGTGCAGTTATGAAATTGAAATACCCTAAAATGTGCATATCAAAATCCAAAAAAACATGCCTTGACGTACCAGCCAAGGTTTTCATATCATAATCAATAACATTGCACAACAAGTGAGCTACCAAGGTGGAAATCATATCAACTGTAATCTGAGCAAAAAGCAAACAACAATTCCCGCCCCCGACACTCAATCCATCCCTCGTCCATGGGGCTGCAGGCACCCAAGCAAAAGTTCAAAAATCATGTTCCAACAACAACCTATCTCCAGTCTACCATATCCCAAATATTAAAACCAACAAAAGTAAAAAATGAAGTCTCAAACTCATTAGTATCCAGAAAACACTGCTACTAAATCCCTGTCAAGAACCCCTTTGATACCACTCAATCCCCTGAACGCTAAAGGCTTCCGACTAGCAGCGAGGGTCTAATTAGATATAGTGGGGAGGCTATACCCTATCGGAGGAATAAAATGGTACTGGTACGAGTATAAAACTAAAATATGTAGCGTAAAATAAATAACTCAGCAGACTCGAATTAGACCCGCAGAGCGGAAGCATAAAAATATCAATAAACCATCGAAAACAATATAGAAACAACAGCAACAGAAATCAAAAAGAACAACATGATGAAGAATACAAGCAGCTACTACTGTAAACAAACAAGGAATGAATCCACATATAAGTCAATGGCGCCAATGGATAACCAACAGTAGCTACAAAATAAAGTAAGCATGCTGATACGAAAGGGAAACTAAACAAAGTAACTCCAGCAAGGCACAAACTCAAGGTCCATGCCAGTCTCCATGCCAACAACACTAAAGTCCAACTCCTGAGGCTAACCCTTTACCTACACTCAATTTCATAATGTCTACACGCGTCCCGAAGGGCCCATGTGGGGTGTGAGACAATTATCAGTAGGATACCACCCAAGGGTGCATACCTAATATAAGTGTTTAGGCAGACATGCTTATATAAGAAGAGGTAAACAGTGCAATGCCAAAAGTAAACACAAACTCCACTGGTGCTCAACAGCCACCAGGAAGTGTCACCTTCTTTGGATAGCACCAGAATCCCTGATCTTTAGCTTGGTACCACGTGCCACCTGACACTATGTGTCTCAAGTACCAACATCCCGAAGGCATGCCCAACTAATGTAACCCAGCTCGGAAGCTCCAACTGCCCATAGAAAAACATCCGGAGGTACAACGATACCTGTCCTCAAAAGATAACCATAGGGACAGTGATGTCTGCCCTCAAATCACGGAAAGCCTATTCCCCCAACCTGACTGCCTCAAAGATTTCTCCCGAAGGCTCCTCACCTTCCATGTGGCTTCCTATAGCAAGAACCCCCAAACCAAATACACCTAACCGCATATACCAGGGGCCTCTACTCAGCGAGTGGACGTACCACCTCATCTCGAAGTCTATCTATGTGCACACTAATCAAAAGTACTTGGTGAGATGTAATCACATCAATAAGTTCCCAAGCCACAACTCTTCTGACACCTCATGCCCCTGCGAACCTGTTTCTCATGTCTGATGGCCTCGCCATCCAAGTAACCTGAGCCAAGACCAACCTGACCATCCGACCGCCTCAACCGATGTCCATGACGCCAAATCCCATGGTAGCAACCACCAAAAATAAACTGAGCCAAAACCCCAACCTGTGATCCTCATCACTCAACAAATATTCGGCCACGCCCAACACAATGAGCAGTTCAACACAGATAATATCACACATTGCATAACTATTCTCTATCATTACCTGAAATAGGAAATTACTAAACAATTAAATTGCACTAACTTTATCCAATCCCTACCAGCACCTAGGGTCTTAAAATGCCTTAAAAAATTACTAACATGTTTTAACAAATCAAAATCAGCAGTTTAATCCAGTAGCAACAAATGTATTCTAAAATCAGTTGTTTAAATACTGGTCCAAATCATATGCATTTCAGCACCCCCAGCCGAATTTCCCCAAACGAGCCATGACCTCTCATCCGGCTTTGCTCTAGCACAACAAGGGTCAGGGAATACCTAGAGGCATCCCACATTATATATAATTAATTAACAACAAATAAATAGGGTTTCGCTCAACACCCGATGTCACGCCTCGAGGTCACAACCCCAAATTGTCTCAAAAAAACACGAAACAAGGTATGAACCAACCACCTCGTACTCATACGATGACACTCCTTTTATTTTAGCCTTTAAATCAGACTGAATCGCGGTAGATTTGCATTTCTGTCAAATCCGGCAATTCTGTTCAGATGGAATCAGCAGAGGAACAGGTGAGGGATCAAGGATGAAGAAGGGTGCGTGGGGTTATCCTTTATGATGTGGTCCCGCTGCCACCGATGGATCGAAGAACGGAGGTCGTACGGAGATTCTGGAAGGGTTTGAGTTCTTCAGGGTTTCTCGGACGGACTGTTTGTCCAATGGGAAAAAAGAAGGGGATTCTGGGGATGAGATGCGATGACGTCTTGATCTCTCGAATAAAAATAAAATCACACAATGTGTATTTCCAAAGTACACTTCGTGTAGTTGTGTTTCCGTAATCCGACTTAAGTGGAGTCCAGCACACGACTTGGACCGTGTACACGGTCAACACACGGCCAAGGACTCGGCCGCTACAAGGAACAAGGGTACACAGCGTGTCAAGGAAGACTACACACCGTGTAAATAGAAATTTACACATGGACGACACACTGTAGGTACTTGGAGTTGCATGGGTAAGGGACACATGACGTATCTATAAATACACGTCGTGTAGATAGAAACTTATACACGGTTAACTACACAGCATGTACTCGGTGAGCACATGGCCGGTCACTCGGGTAAATCACACATGGCGTGTACTCAAAGTACATGGCGTGTAGTTTGGAAATTTCCAAGAACTACCCAAATTTTCCAGACTTCTCAAAAAATGGTGAAAAGTTTAAACATGGTCGGAATTTGACCCGTTTCGAAAAACCCGGGTTTTTACACTTAAAAACATAAAATGATAATTTTTCCCCTCTTAGGTTTTAACTATATTTCAGGTTTTCCCTCCCCCACTCAACCTAGGTTCATAAAGGGGGTTCCCAAACCTTCCTCCCTTGGGTCCCCTTCCTCCATTGATGCTCTCCAAAGTTCTTATGTGTGTTGTTCTTCATATTTTGGAATTTTCTTCCACTCCAATTCCCCTTCTTATTTATTTGTTTTCTATATCTTGGGTTTCATCTTGAATATACCTTAGTGTAAGTATTTTATAATATTGGTTGATTATTTTGATGATAAAGTTTGTAGTTTGTCTATTTGACATAGTTTTACCTTCTCTTAGATTTTCATTACATTCATACAATGTTGAGGTAGGTGTCTCCATCCATTTCCTTTCTGAAAATTCCATTTTATTCTTGATCTATCTTAAATAAATTTATTAGTGTTATTCATGACTTTTATGTGATAGTTTTATTTATTATGTTTTTTTTAGGTTGTAAAATTGGTGAAAATGGATTTTAAAGGGATTTTCATAGTTATGGATATATGTATATAGATTCATGGTGATGTATAAAATTACAATTAGCCTTCTTAAAATAAATTTTAGTACTTAGGAGTTATATTTGTCCTTGTTTGGGTTTTGGTAATTTGGATTACTTTTGAATTACGTTTTTTGTGTGGGTTTGCTTCCTTTTCATGGGTTTTTTCATAGTTTTGAACTCTTGTGATATTATGTGACCCATTTTGTGCTTCTTGATTAGAAACATGGACCTCATTATGGTCATTAATTATTATTCTAGTAAATGTGGTAATATTTATATGTTCACTAGGTGCACATATAGATAAAAACAAACATATGAATGTTGACTCCAAAAGGAAGAAAATCTAAAAATCCCAAGATTGAAAACCAACCTTCTCCCATTTTATTTCTCTCCTTATCCCCATTTCTGTCCCTATTTTCAATAACCCCCAATGTTTCCTCAATGGATACTTAATTTGCAATGAACTTGAAAGTTTTTTTCAAATGTGTTTTCTAAATATTGCCTCGTTTGGGAACTTGAAGTAAGATTTGTAGACCAATTGACATAAAATACCCATTAAGAATCTTCCAATAATAAATGGTGTTTCCACCATGGTTTTGGAATTGGGTTTGGATATAGAAGTGTTAAGGAATGATTGGTACTTTCTAATATTTTGGAAACTAGTATTAAATTACCAGCTTCTATATACCTATTTGAAAAAAATTTAAAGGTAATATGAATTATGGGAACCCCAATATTTTTTTTCTTCCGATGAAAGTCCCTTCACATAGATGTTGTTTGGGGCGGAGTAAGGAATTCATGTTTGAACTTGTGAGTTATGTTTAATTCAATGCATCTGATGACCTCACCATTATCCTTTATAAAATTATCCAGGGATTCTTAGACTATATATAGATGTCCAATTGAATATTTATTTCTAGTCCAAATTATATGGATTGAACCCCCTGGATAGATGATAATATGTGTGGGATTTTCCATTAATGATGCTAGTTTAGAGTAGCCTGGTTGGTTATTGACTGTGGAGGTGCACCATATGAAAAAGCTGGGTCCATTCCAAGTGAACCCCGATATTTCTTCTAGGTATATTTATCTGAAACCCATTTTATTATTGTTTTATTTTTCATAACATTGTTTACGTGATAAGTTAGTCATTTACTGGTTACAAATCAATTATTTCCCTTTATTTTTGGATTTATTTCAATTACCATCTAGTTTGAGTTATGATTGGCATTCTATTACTATTATAGTTTATTAAGGATATTTTTAGACTTTTATTTTGGTTTTAAAACTAGGTTTTAAAAATATATTTTAATTTGGCCCCATTTAACATTAAAACCCACATTTTCCAAAAATTTATTTCAATCTGGCAGATATAGACTATTATGGGTAATGAAACTTATGGATTATATGGTACCTACCTACTATGATGTTTTATGATCACACTCTACTTTTCCTACTTGGAATCTATTGAACCAAGCTACTTTACATGTTCATCCTTTTTTATATTTTCTTCTAGATCAGACTGGCTTTTTGGATGGTGGTGACCTAGATGTCACAAGGTGCAATGTCGGTTCCGGTTGGTTTTAGTTTTTCATTTTTATGCATTATTGTACTACCATTTTATGTGGATAAACTTTTTTATTTACCACATTTAATTATTTTGGATTATCTTTTTCATGTTTTTTACTCTATCATTCTTCTTTTATAGTTATTTACAATGGGATAAATCATTCTTATTAAATTATCTTTGATTCCTGAAACTGGTTTCCATCCTTGGAGGATCTAGAATGCATCTCAAGACTTGTATCAGACCAGATCTGGTGACCAGTTTAGGTTTGTAATGGGTTAGTTCCATACATAATATTTCAAAGGTGTAGTATATACACCATAGAAAAGAAACAAGTTGTGAATTTTCATATTTATCCCAGAAATAAAATAGAAAATAGAAATATATTACCTTATGTCTTTAATTCCTTTATAATATTTAAAAAATCCTATATAAAAAATAAATAATATTTTTCATATATTATTTAAATATAATTATATATATCATACCCTATATTATTTTTTATGACCTTTTATTACCAATTTATTAATAACTCATTTTTAATGTTATGTTTTGAATAATAACCACATTGTTTTTCATATATGTTTTGATTTGTTATTTTTGGTCATATAACATTGATAATGATTTTATAATATAATTAATTTTAATGATGATATAAATATCATATATATTTCGTATATATGTATTTATTATAATCCTTAAAACATGGTGATAGAAAATGAATCACATTGTTCATGTAGTTGGAAGGTCGTACATACAAATGAACAATGTTTCCATTTTTTGGTATTGAATAAAATGAAGGTAAATGATATATTATAATTACATGATATTTTTAATGCCTTATATATATCACATTTTTTCAATATCTCATTTTAATTTCCTTCTATGTATAGCATGAATGAATCATATTGCTTTGTGAGGTGGTAGTCCAACGTACACATGAGTGGCATTATTGTATTCCCATGAAATGGAAAGAAGGAGTATATATATGATATAATAAATAAATAAAAATAATAATATCATAAATATCGTATATAAATAGTCAATCCATTGTTAAACCCAACATTTCAAGGTCATAATGGAAAAATATATGACATCGGTTCACATAACAGTAGTCCTCCAAATGCATGAACAATGATTTCATAAACCATTTGATGGAAGTGGAGTTGGTTTTGTGTCATTAAAATAACATTCAAACATATTGGTATATATTAAATACCTTGGTTATTATATCATCATGTTATAATAAGAATATAATGTGGTAGAGGAAGGAATGAAATAAAAATTCTCATTGATGAACGTTGATTCCACTTTGGGTAACCTCCTTAGGATTGCACCAATATCATCCATAGAATTTATTTCTATCAAATATATTTCAAAAAGGATTATATGAGGGAGTTTTGTAATTTATTTTGTGATTTATTGGCTGAAAAAAACTTTTAAAATCTGAATAGGGGAGGAGAACGAGTGGCCTTTTATAAGTGAGGTGAGTAACACACATGTAATTTTTTTAATGAAATAATTCCAACAATGTTATGCATGAAAAAAGATACAATAATTGAAAAATATAAATAATAAAAGATCTAAGGTATAAATATTTTAATCTAATGGGGTTTGAACAAGTTTTTGTTTACTTGTAACCATTATCCATTTAGTTTAACCCCAGTAAGCCCAATTTTACCTTATCTGTGCTAATTAATTTTTACTATTTTCATTATTTATTTTGGTAAAAAATTATGTTTAACTTATTATATAATATATATTATTCTTATCAAAAATAAGGAAACCATTTTTCCAAAATCAATTCAGATATTTGGAATAGTTTTATTTAAAATTAATCTTGTATATAGGACAAGAAAGTGGGTTTCCAAAGAGAAAACATTTAAAAGTTTACAAATATTTATATCCAATTTCAATATTAAATTTATTCCAATTAACTAAACTAGATATATTTATTTATATATGTATATATATATATAGTTTAATGAAATTTACATTAAATCAATTTTAAAATATAATTCATTTTTATAAAAAATTTAAATAATTTTTTTTATAATTAAAATTCAGTATTTATAATTATTCATGAAAAAAATAATCTTTCTAGAAAATAATAAAACAATAACCCTTATATAATTTTTAAATTATGATTTCAATTTTTTTTTTCCTAAATATGAAATAATTAAATTTAAATCAAAACCCTAGACACGAAAAAAAGAAGGTTTTTTAGAAGTGTAGTTTTCAAGTACAAGGTGATTTTTTTATTTACAACGTTTATAATAATAATAATCATTGAATGAATATATATTAAAATTTATTTATATATTATCCATAAAATTAAATAAATTTTTTTTTATTATGGATAATTTTAATTGACTAAAATTGAAAAACATTATGCACTTTAAAACAGTTTTATGAAGAAATCATTTTCAAACCCAAAAATAATCATAAAATAAAATCCAATTAAATATTGATTAAAATGTTATTAGGGGTATTAAATATAAATAAATAATAATAATTTTAATTTAAAACATATTTTGTAATTTAAATTAATAATTTATTGAAAATTAATGATTGGATTATCGGAATCGATACATTTTACTATTCACTAAAAATAAATATTTTACGAAAAATCCCAAAATATCACCATATTTTAATTTTGATATAATTTTTTCATAAATGAAGGTAATTTTATCCAATATATTTTCTAAAATATATTTACAAATTTCCCATAAAAGGTAATAAAAATCATTTTTCAAGATAACATATTGTTGATGAATAGAAATACTTTCCTAGAAAATGAATGATTATTTACTAATAATTTAATAATAAATTTATATTTATTATGACATTTATATTTATATTTCATAAATTTGTTAATAATATTCATACCATCCTACTTAATTTCTAGGTTATAATTATATTATTTTAGGGTTATTTGAAGTTCGGTGTCATGTGTCATGCATGCTATCAAAGAATCTTCTTGTGGCATGTAAAACAAAATATCTAAAATTTTAAATCCTTTTGAAAACATTTCACATAATTTTAGGGTGTTATAGTATAAGTTGTTCAAATTTTAATGAAACTAAATATATCAAATATATTTTCTTCTATGTTGATACACCTTAGTGTAGATTCAATTTGAAACTATATTAACATACAATAACTCAATGATACATTATATTAAATTTAGAAAACATAATAGTTAAACTATAAATGATTTTAAATGATAAATTCAAGTAAATTATAAGCTAAATTACATTCATTTGAGATCGAGGTGATTTTTAAGGGGTTATTTAACACTAATTCTTTATTATGATTCATGTTGGATATGATTTAACTTATTACTTAATTAAATACAATTATTTCCTTTATTTAATTAGTTATGAATTTTTTATGCATATAGTAAAATAACTAGGTATATTTTTGTAGGACATGTATTTCCATGAATACATCGGATATTTAATTGAGTTTTTTCATGTGATGGATAGGGTAGTTCTATTAGTTATGTTATTCCATAGGTTATGTGTGATTCCAGGGTATATTTGATTATTTGTATGGGAGTTATTTTCATATGATATGTCATATTATGAACATGATGTTTTCCATAGGCTATGTTACACTATGGGAATGGGTTACTTATGTGATAATGATTACAATTTTTAATTTTAAAAAAGGACTAAAGAAGGTAATATTTTTTCTCATGGTATCTTAGTGAGGACTTGATAGGTATATATGTTTTTTAATTCGAATTTAACAAAAAAATCATGTAATTATGTCATTTCACATGAAAATTTTAATAAAAATTATTTCATGGGATATTTTTGGAGCCAGTTGGTTTTATCATATGGATTTTCATTCTCACATATTGTATGCATACATCACACAAATGTATAAATTTAACATCCAGTGATGATGATAAGTGAGAGGTTGTTATACCATATATAAGAGTTTGAGAAACTAAAATAGTGTAAGGATAATGAATTTGGGATAGATTTTTTATATTATTTAGGAATATTTGAAGTATTTATTTTATTTTCATATTCTAGTTTTTTATTCATATTTTTAAATTCAATTAGCTACTTGTGAGTTTATTCAACTATTACTATATGACATGTATGACATATTTGGATTTTTTAGATATATATTATTTATGGTGCTATAATTTATTTTTCCACAATGTTTGGTTCTTTGTTTGATTATTAGCATAAATATATAATATTATTTTATATATAATTAAATAATTACCAAATATTCAAAAAAATATCTATTATAGTCACCACTCTCCGGTTATCATGGAGAATGTTAAAGCACATGTGACACTCCTTCTCAATGGTATGTGCGTGATAGGGAGATACGTTACAAAAAATGAAATCAAATAATATATATATATTATCAATTAGTTTTTTAAAATTATATTATTGATTAATATGATATAGTATGGTCATGTATTGGGATGGAAGTCAGATTTCTTCCTAAACCACAGATTTTTAGTACATGTTTATGTTTTTAGGGAGTTTAGAGTATGAACTATTGGTTTTTAAGATTTCGTTTCTAAGAGAGTGATTGATCATGGGTTTTGATATATGTAATTACTCTTGAAATCAATTAGAGAAAATGAGATAGTTTTTTTCATCATTATAAGTATATAAAATCATATCATGGTCATTCTTATTAGTGATTTTGATTTGATAATAATTTGTATAAATATGTTACTTTAAGTAATTTTTCATTTTAATTATTCTATGTATACTCTAAGAAAATGTTTTCTAAAAATTTATAGAAATGAAATTTCTTGGTTATAAGGTGATATAAAATTTTCTGTTTATTGATTTAGGGTGAAAGTGGATAATGTAGGATATTTGGGTGGGTTGTATTCTCATTTTATTTCAGGGTTTATTTTATATTGTGGTTTTTCTAAAGATTATTTTTTTGAATTGTTTTTCCTATATGAAATATTGAAGTGAAATGAGTGAGAGAACATGATAATTCTCAACCTATAAAATGACTTGAGGCTCTAGTTGATAAACGACTCAGGGAGAGTCTTCTTAGGGTTTACTAGGATTTATATAGGAGTATTTTGAGGGGTAAATTTATGAGAAAACATATAAATCATTATTTTTAGGTAGAATTGCCTCTAAAATTCAGTGGTAATATGTGGTCGTGGGGTTTAAAATAGTGGATTGAGAGGATCAATATGATCATTTAAATTATTCATTCTTTGAATGAACGATAAATAATGATTTTTATATTAGCTAAAAATATTAATGGGTTTTTTTGGGAAATGTTTTCAACCATTATTTTTGAGTATTAATAACCATATACTCTAGGGATGGATAAATAAAAAGAATTTATAAATAATAATATGGGAAAGATGATGTAGAGTGAATATATGGGGAAGTTAATTAAATTTTTTTGTTTGTACTAACCTTAATTGATATGAATCTATGAAATCTTGATGGCTTGATATTTTCTTATTCCCATAACTATTGGTCTATGTGAGGAATTGTTCCCACATAACTATTCAAAGGTACTGAATAAATAAATAATTTTAATGTAGGATTTAGTATTAATATATAGATATAGTGTGATTTTTACAGTAGAAGTTTATGGAAAAGGATCATTGAGTGGTCAAAAAATTTCATTTGAAGAGTTATTCTAGGGAGGTGAATGATCTGGTGGTCAAAGTAAGATATTTTTCCCCTTATATATTAATGAAGTACTACATTAGAGTTCTATTGGTGTGGCTGAGTAAGTTATACCAATGAAATGCCCCTAAATGAGACAAAGGAGTGTCACTCTTATCGTGAGATGAGTCATCTAAACTAATTTTTCGAGAGCTGGTTTTCAAGGGAAGGATTATTAGGTTACATATAGGAATTGGAATATTATAAATGGGCTAAGGAAAAATAAAAATGAATTAGTCCTCCCTTTTTTGGGATGCAAATTTTTGGTGGTGAACTAGATTTATAGGGAGATCCCCAGTATTGAAATTCTATTCAGGCTAGTCATTATACTCTAGGATGGATCTAGTTTAAGGAATTTTTATATTTTCTAGTTCAAAAAAGTGGATATAAATGATTAAAATTAAATGATAAAAGTTTTTATTATTGTTAATTATATCCATGATAGTGAAATTTTTGATACTGATGCATCATATTATTTTATTTCATCTCACATGCTACGTAATCTGGGGAAAAATATTAAAAAATTACCTAGAGTTGTGAATGTTGAAACACTTATATGTAATATATTTGGTAATATTTATATTTTTTAAACCGATTACATCATTGTGAGTGACTATTAACATCCCTGATGGTTATAAATATAGAACATGATTTCCATTAATATGATAATTGGTATATATTTATTGATTCACTCGCTCAAAATTCTAATTTTTACTAAAATAAAATAGTAAGAGAAAACAAAAATTCTACAAAGGCAGACCACAAGAAAAAATTTGGACATATGGAGGTCTAAAAAAATGAAGACCGAGGGCATACCCTTAGATGAAATTTACCACCTCTGGCTTCAAACTAACAAGGTCATGAAAAAAAACACTATTAACATAATGAGAAAACAATAAAGCTAATTAGTTCACCACTTTATTTCCCTCCCTCTATGTATGGGAGACCATGATACTATCCCCCATGATAGCACAAGATTTCTTAATAATATAATTAATAGTCAAAGAAATCATACCTACACGTTGAATAACATTATAAATCAGCATTGATTCCGTTTTAGCTTCCATAACAGGAAAACCTTTTTACCTATAAATAATAATACCCTCAACCATAATTCTTGCTTCATCTAGAAGAGGAGTTCCTTGTCCATGATTGATAGAAAAATATATAATAATAGATCCATTCATTTCCCATACCATCTCTATTCAATGAATATATCCTTCCACATAATACTCATCACAATTCATCATTATAAATTCAGTAGGAGGATGTCAATATACCCAATTTTCTAGACTACAAACATTCCCCTTAGAATAAAGATCAAAGTGCTACACTAGATGCTGTATGGAAGGAGCTTCCCTATGGATACCCAAGGAATTAATTATACCAAAAATGATATATTTAACCTAGGAAATAATCGGGTATCTCTTTGAGGATTCCCCTTAATAAATCAATTTGTTTCTATATTTCCATAAACACCATCACCAGGTTGGATTATAATTTTCTTAGAAGATATTTCCAGGTTTCCTCCCCTAGAGCCATGGTACCATCTATTAAGAAAATACATCTTAACCATGTTAGAATTTGACCAATCACTAACCTCACCAAAATAACCCAACACCTCATGCGCCCTTTCTCTTCTGATGAAAAGATGATCTAAATATTATTCCTTATACACCCTACAATAGACACATCTAAAGACAATACAAACACCCCACCACTGTATATTTTTATTGATTTTGTTTAGAGAATTTTTTCACTACTATTGGCGATGTGTCCTTTTCAAACTTCTTAGATCCACAAAATCCATGGTTGTTATATTGATATTTTTTTTTCAAATTTAAAACATTTTATATTTATCATCTTCATTCTTGAAATCATTCCCATTTGAAATTTCCTTGAAATATTTTAGTATCTAATATTAATTTTATATTTTGTTCTTACCAAATTATCCTAGTATAATTTAAGATACTAAGACAAATTCACTTAGGTTTTTAACTAAATATAAATCATTATTTTATTTATCTATCATAATATCATTGTCATTTTTGGATATCAAGAGAAATGAACTTAAATCCTGGACTGTTATAGTATTTTATATTTTGTTTTTTTACTACTCAAATTCCAAATAAACTCCCACTAGTCTCTTAGAAAATATAATCTTATGGGAATATCAGAATATGAAATAAAACACATACATCTTTTTGTTTTGGAATAATACTTATTTATTTTTTTATGGTAATAATTAAAACATAAACTATTATTTAAATATCATATATGGTATTCTATCATTTTTATTATTAACTAAAAATAATAATTCATCAAATATGCCATTATTTGTGGTGGAATCATATTCCATAATATTATTTTAATAACAATTTACCCTAGATGGAAATTCTTTTATCATTTTCTTATTTCCATAGATGTTATAAAATTTTGGATCATTTTTAATAATGTGTATCAATATAATAAAAAAAAATTCTTTTTAATAATAAACTGATTAAAAAAACAATGTATCATATAAAAATTAAAATAGGTGGAAATAACACAATCTTTTTTTATCCAGATAAGATATAAGTTATCCATTGAATCCACCTTTATGCAACAACCTCTATATCAAATAATCATATGAATAAATTTATGTTTCTATTATTAAATATTACATCACTTATACAGTCTTGTATGATTAAAATAATTATAAAACATTTGGTTGGTATCATATACACTTTTAAATAAATTAATTCAATTATATAACATTAATACCTCTGTTGGACTCTCGAGGAAGTTTTATAAGACCTTTCGTGTATTATAGATAGTTTATTTTCCATTTTATTGTTTTTATGAAATGAATTCACTATCCCTTTTTCCTTTTCACAAGCTTAGTTTGTAGTTTTTACTCTCCAGGAATTTTTTTATCCTCTCTCAATTCAAAAATTTTACACCTCTATTTTTTCACCATCAGTGTTGAAGTTTATCCATATCCTCCCATGTCTTGGTTATTTATCATCCACATATAGAGGATATTGGTAAATTTTTTATTAAACTTATCCATTTTATAGTTCATAACCAACGATCAAAACCATTGTTGTAGTGATTATAGAATGATGTTGGTTGCTAGATCAAGATTAATAAGACACCCTAGTCTCTCAAAAATATGGATGGACCTAATAATTTTTATCACATCAGTTGGAATAATTCTTCTTGTATAATATTTCACTAAAGTTGAGCCTTTGAAAGCTCATAACTGTCATGCCATTCTTGTTCCTAATAAATACTTTTCAGGTTTTTTGTCATTTGGTTTTCATAAATGCAATCATGTAAAATTTTCACCATGGATTCCATGGTCAAAATAATTATAGTAGGGATTATAGTTATTCCTTTGGATACTTATCATATGAATATATTTATTTTTTTGAATTAATTCACTAGATGGTTTCTTATTAAGGGGTTCCTCAAACATAGATAATTTTCTATATTACTTTTAAACTATTCTAGTGTACTGGTACCAAATAATGAAATTATTATTGTGATGTTTTTATTTATCCTATATAGATATAAATAATAAACAAAAATATTATAATTCCATTATCTACAATGAAGGATTTATCAAATTAGTATCATGTTTATATTTATTTAATAAATAATGTTATTAAATTATATCCTACTAAAATGATGACCCATTTTAATTTAATTATAACAATTAATAGGCTAGGATATATATTTCACTAAATAATGATAATGATTTGGGATTCCTCTCACCTTTTAGTTATTTGGGTATAAGATGACATAATAATAATATCTTATATAGAAATTTAATAGTTGATCAGAATACACTTCTCTCAATCCATGATATGGACAAACCCAACACTAATAATCTAGTATCCTAACTCTTAGGGTTTACCATCTAAGTGTAACACAGTGATCATATAGGGGTATTGTAACATAACTCTTAGGTTTAACCATTCCCACTATGTTTTACATAAGATAATCCATGATAACTATGACAATCAGACCAACTAAGAACCTCATAGTTAGAGGTAGGCTAAGTGTGATAGTGGAATCCTTCCTCTAATTGGACGGGGGAAGGAAATAAGTGATGAGTAGTAATATCACACAAATGGGTGGCCTTAGCCTAATGTTCCTTTACACACACACACACATATAAAATTCTAATTTAATCCATAATGTAAAGTAACAGTTGATACCAACATGCTTGTATAAATTTATATCACGCATAGGATTATGACATAATTAAGAAAAATCATAAAGGAACAAAAAAAATCCCATCCAAAACCATAAAAGACTCCAACCTTCTAGTAAGAAGGTGATTTTGGGCTAATTGAATTTCTGGAAGTGACTACAGTCCTTCAAGATCAACTATGCTTCATCCAATCCCTTTCCATTTAATATTTCAACACAAGAAATATCATCTACATAATACATGACATGTGCCGGTAGATCCAATTTATGGGTGAGTATTATCCTAAATACTAGGACACCTAAAAAATTTCAAAACATAAAGCATCAAGTGATTTTTATCTCATAAGAAATAATATCACCAAAACCTATATATACAAAAGATAGAATCAATGTCTAAAAGTAAGTTCAAAATCACACTACTTGCCAATGATTAAACTCTAGTATTCAATGTATCAATACTCTAGGAGAACTCATTCCTCATGTCTGATAACAGCAATGTCACTCATATGAGAGGTTATATTGGTTGGGTCATTCTATGAATAAGTTCATATTAGAACTCATAAGATACTGATACATAGATAAGAGATATGACCCTGATATTATAGGGGATACCTAACGATACCAAGAGTAATCCCCTACAATGGTGATCACATGCCTTGGAAATCAGATATGGTATACCTGACCCAACCTATAGAAGAAACTAATAGGGGATCACACTTCAGGCCATATATAAGGATACAAGAATCTACCCATGAAAGTTAATTAGAGGTGATCATTAATCCTATTCTTATTATGTGAAACCCCATTATTACCTTATAGGGATGGACCAATGGAAAACCTTAAAGATACCAATGTAGACTTAAGAGAATGAGGGCCTCAACCTCCCCTAGAATAATAAAAATGTGCATAAAGAGACTACATGATATGTCTTCTTCAATATAGTAATGCATGTATCCTCTAGAACATCACTATATACTCCAAACAATGGTCATACAATATGTCCTAGGCTTGGGTACTATGTTCATTCCAATGCACTCTAGATTTTTCTAGGTGCTCTAGTCATGTCTAGGTATTTTGTTTTTCCTGTTTTATTTTTTGTTCTTATGTACTGTGTCATGCCTATTTAGCTTTCCATTAATGTGTTCTTGGTAATTCCTAAGTACATGTACCCCAAGGGTACACACCAGGTCACCAACATTGGGTCACATGGTGTCTGTTCTTACCACACAGTGTGTGATATTTATCTCTATTCATAACCTTATCCATCATGAAAATAGGGCCACACGTAATGTGTTCATTAACTACATATCATGTATCATAGAAATTTATAAAATTTATATAATTTATTAGGCATCTCACTCACATTTCACTCACCTGTGAATACATAAAAACATGCCTATATAACTTTGATTTATAGATTACCATTCTTGAACCTTTGTTAGTGGCCGGATTCTAGACACCCACCTCCTGAAGAAGCACTTACCTTCATACCACATCACGGGGTCTCTAGAATACTAGAAAAATCCTTTTATCTCATCTTTAATAATTCTTTAATTCCACCATAACATGGCCATTACATTATTCATAAATTTGAACCTATGGAAATGATTTTTTGTTCCAATGATCGAATATGAAATGATTGATTTTCCAATATTTTTGAATGAATGGACCAATGAAATACCGACCATGATAGTATAAAGAATGTGGGG
The DNA here is from genome assembly GCA_963277665.1 of Viscum album. Lineage (NCBI taxonomy): Eukaryota > Viridiplantae > Streptophyta > Magnoliopsida > Santalales > Viscaceae > Viscum > Viscum album. Next base: position 1,736,379,747 of record OY728142.1, read on the forward strand.
AGAATATTATACAAAAAAGTGAGAAAAAATGGAAACCATTATTCAGGTTGGATTTCAATCAGTGATGATGAAAATTTTGAATGAATGGAATAATTTAAGAGTTAACAAATAATATTATTCCAAAACCATAGGAAGATAAATAAAAAATCCACCCAAGAAATAATTTGTCAGCTAAATTGATTTTCATTAGAAATGGGATTAAAATACCAAGAACTGAACCAATATAGAAAAAGTCCAAACATGAGATTGGATCAATGGACGACAAATAACAGTTCTACGTCATTGTCATTGTAATGATCCAAGAACTCCATTATTCTTCTAAACCACTTCACAACCTGAATATCTACCCATGATCACATTGAAATCCGTTAGATCACCCCTTAATAACCCTCTCAAATCCACAGGGTTATGTGCATAAAAGTAGGTTTTGGATATAAAGAGGTTTAAATAGTGGGAGGGGATATGTCTTTCCATTTAATAAATAATAAATAATAAATTTATTTATTTATTTATTAATCATATCATGACTATACTTAAACCAAGAATGCGACACAAAAAAAATGTCATATATAGGTTGAAACATGTATTCAAGATTTAATGGTGGCCTTGGATTTCTCATCTGAAACACTATTACAGAGTTATTATTTTATTAAAAAATACTGTTAGAAAATGAAATAATATATATAATATTTTTATTATGACAACAACGAGGTTCTCCAGTCCATAGAATATTTCATTAACATAGAATCTTACAATGTAAATATTTTTTAAAACATTAAAATCTCTTATAAAGATAAAATAAAGTCATTACATTCTTCCCATCGAAAGTATTTTCCTCCTAAAGAGAAAAATATTACTCAAAAAGATGATTATACTAAGCTCAAATCTAGATCTCTTTCCCTAATGTTCTCTCCAAATGATTTCCCTTATACAACCTGACATGCATCTAGGGAATTGCTTGCATATGAAGAATCATCTCACCTTGATCCTTGATCTCTATGAGTAATGTATAAAGGCATCCCCATCCTTTGTTTCAAGATCACCCAATTTGAAAACATGATATGGTTTATTCACATACCTTATCAGCTATGACATGTTGAATACTTTGTGTACCAAGTAAAATTGTGGTGTTATTACACATCGGCTAATATAAATAGTATCATAAATGGTTTGATGAATCTCTGTTATATCTTTTGGCCACATCTAAATATTTATAATAATTATAGTGGTGAGACCTTGAGGAACACATGGTCTCCATCTTCAATCTCCTATTGTATCCCTTGTCATTATGCATATGAATTCTAATGGATCTAGGAAATCAATATATATTTTTAGATGATCTATATATTCTTTGGTGTTTCTTGCACTAAATTTCATCCCATGAGTAATGGATCCTACGGATTAGTCCATCAATGTGGTGATACGTAGATTTTCTATTACAGGGACTTGAATGGTTCCATTCCAATGTTGGATTGGTTTTATTTTTATAAGAAAAATCCTTGATGGGTTTGTGGTCCTGCAATCTACAGAAAAGTTTTAACATGCTTTCCCAAAGAATTCCCTCCAAAACCTAAATGTTTTTATTAGTTTGACTATCTTTTTAGAGGTGAAATAGTGTTATCACCTAAAACATATTAAAAAAGGCCCACAATAATCCTCTCCATAACATGATGTAAAGTGAGAATCATGATCTGAAATGATCTTCATGGGAAATCCATAGATCCAGACTATCTATTATACAAAAAGACATTATAATATCCCTATTCTATTCTTCAATTTCATGGAAAGGAAGTGAGGTGATATTGTGTTTTGTTCTATGATCACTTTGATAACATCATGTAATCTGGCCAATCATTGATGTCATGTCCTAAATCATAGGGATATACCATCCCACTTCAACTATTTAAACTCTAGGGGTTGATCGAAACCCACCAGAACCTAGTACTCATCCTTAAACTACTGAAAATATATTGAGAAACAAAATCAACCACACACCTTTTTATCCCTCACCACCAAATATGAAATTGATGGTCTTGGTACATCATTACCACTCATGGATATATTGTTAAGGAGTATTTATGAAACTCCAAAAGTACCTACATTCTCAATGTCACCAATTACAACATCTTCCCTTGTAGATGGATAACATGTTCCCTACATTCAGAAAATCCATTAGGAACACATCCATTGGATATCTATCCACAAAGGGTCTCACAATTGATATCTCTCAATTGAGTTACCCTAACATGATGAATGTAAATGGGTATAAAAAATGGATTGGTGGTAAGATTACCCTTCCTCATTTACTAAGGAAAACTACAACAAGGTAAAATACTATGAATCTTTAATAAACAGTAATAAACAAGATCACCTACTAAAAGAATCTGCCACAAAATTCCCCTTTCTGAGAGTATAGACTATCATGAAGTTAAAATACTAGAATAAATCTATCTACTTCCAATATATGTTGTTATTATTTTCTTTTTTTGTGAAAATAGTCCATGAGACTCATGTTCTCATAATGGATGATAAAACACTCACCCATAATATTGTTCTGCTACATAGTCTTGTTGAAAACCAATGATCCCATATCTAAATCATGGGCTGAATAGTTCTTCACAAAGGGTATTAGATTCTAAGATCCATAAGAAATAATCTCCCACCTCTACATATAAACACATCAAATTCCAATTTTAGAGTCATTGAAAAACACCACATATGCAATAACCTATTTGGGATGTTTTGAGATGGGGAGTTTCTCAACCATTTCCACAACCCCAGAAAATTCAGTTGGTACCTCTTCGTCCACAGTAAAGGTTACCTCTTTTGAGTTAAATTATATATGGTTTCTAGAAATATAGAGAAATGAGGTATGAATCTAGGTTATAAACCTACCAATATAAGGAATCCTCACTCCTTAGTCATGTTCGTGGTTGTATCCTATGATATAACTATGTCAACCTTCATTGGGTTCACCACTTATCCCTCTTTTTAGATGACAATTCAATGGTGGTGGACCTCTCAAATATATAAATGAGACTTCCAAATCTCCCCATAAATCCAGTTCTCTCTAAGTATATCCAAGACCATTATTAAATGTATCACATGATCCACCACTAATGTTGAGTGCACAAGGATCTCATCGATGAAGAATACCATAAACTAGTCTAAGAGGGGATGATAGATTTTGTTTCTGAGTCCCAAAAACACTATTCGTGCATTATTCATGCCTAATAGAATCACCAACTACTCATAATGAATGTAAAGGAACCATAATATCTATTTTTTATATCCTATGCTTGAGCATGAAGCTGGTGATAGCCCAATTTGAGGCAAATCGTTGAGAACCACCTCACCACTTTCAACTAGTTGAAGGGTTCTTCGATTTTCAGGGGTGGATAATTATTCTTGTTGAACACCTAGTTTAGGAAATGTTAATATGTACATACCCTTAAATTATCATCCAAATTATTGGAAAACAACATAGGGGATTCTAATGATGATAGATTAAGTATCACATAGCCCTTCTTCTACAAAACCATCAACTAAACCATCTACTCTTGAAGATATTGGGGGGGGGGGATATGATATGTTATTAATGATATCAGGGGACACCATGGTTGAATATCTATGTATTATTCAATCTCTCAGTGGGGAGTTAAGCCTAATATGTCCTCAGCGAATACATCCTCATACTCTTCCACCACTATAGGAAATTGGTAACTTGCAATATTTGTTTCTTTGAGGGTCATACTAGCCCATTTGTGGGTAATCAATTGTGTCCTCCAATATAAAAATACAACCTTTTCTTCCTAGATCTTCGTATCTTCAATAATGGAAAACTGCATCTTATCAACTCAGATGCCCTGCATCCTCCAACCAAAACACTAAATCTATACATAAAATATATAAATCCATTATATATGATTAATGAAATTATAATGCCTAATTATTTCCAATAACAAATCCCTTTGGAAGCTCTATCATCCAATATTTAGGACACACAATTGAAAGAAGTTTGTGAACACTTAATATCCTCCAGTAGAAGTCCCCAAATGCCAAGGGTGTGCTACAAGATATGCTGGGATATCTAGATCAAAAACAGAGGATCTAGTAAGAAATGAATAGATCATGGCCATGTCATTCAATACTATAGATAATGTAGAGAAGACACAAATCATACCTCAAATCATCTATAGAGATTATGTGTCATAATCCTTTACAATCTGTAGCTTCCCATATCCATGACCACAACCTCTCGGAGCCTAGTATGGACCACCTGGGGGTGGTGGTGGAAACAAATCACAATGTTGGCGAACTCCTGCTACTCACCCAGATCCTCTTCCACATCCACCACAATGTGGACCTCCCTTCTCCAACAGCTATATTTTCCTTATAATTCCATAAAAATATCTCTATCAACTACATGAAGGGATGAAAAATATAACTTGATATATCCTCTTACATCATAGGAGTAGCATCACCTCTCTCATAGATACCCAAAAACATACCCAGAGACTTGAAATAAAGTTCCACCATCCAATGAATATCTCATAAAATCAATTGAAAACTCTAACCCCTAAGTCTTCCATCGACATCTAGTTTCTCAATTCATAGCTCCAGAGTTCCTACTAAAAGCTCTAACCATAAGTGTCTTCTTAGGTAAAAATATCTATACTATAATGGCATTATCTATAACAACAGAATAAGTATGATCTATATGTGATAACCTACCATCCTTGATGTATCAATGAATTTAATTCTTAAAGGACCATGATTAAATGCACGCATCAAGAACCATAACTTGTAGAACTGCCACATTTTAGTGAACTTCAATTCATACTCTTTAACTAACATGATACCATGTTTGAGCTCTAGAATCTTCTAGATGTATACTTCTCATAGCATAGTTGGGGAAGACTCCTCCCTGAAAATATTATTGAACTCTATTAAAGTGAGAGTGAACTAATAATGTTTCTAAGTCACCAGAATACACCATTTCATTCTAAATATATGGATATGTCTTATTGTTAAGACCACCATTAGTCCAAGAGGAGTCCTAATAAGGTAGAAAATTATCCAAACAACCTTGACCCATTATTTTTCTTCTAGAGGGTTCAGATCACCATAACACTTGAGGGGTTGTTTCTTATGAACATAACTAATCATGATCATGTTGTACACATAATCCATTGATATTTTGGAGAAACATTTCTACTCAATAGGTGGATGTAAGATTGAAAAACCAAATGAAGGAACCATATCATACATAGGTCCCCATATCAAATATTCTTCCCTAGGTGGACCATCATTATGATTGTTATGTAGGATCAAATATGGCTGTCATTATGGAGTAATCATTAAAGAAATCAAGATTCACCACATTCAAATAGTATATATGTAGAGATGACTGAAGAATGGTATAGAAACAAAAACCTATTTCTATATAATAAATGTAAATTTTTTTCCCTACATACAGTGATTATAAATACCAAGTCAACATATAGGTTATTAATGTCTCGGTGAATGGATAAGATGGACACCACATAATCATTAGGTTACCTATCTATAGATTCATGATTTATACACCATAGTTCCTAAACCAAACCTCACATCTAAAAAATCATCAAACTCCGGTACTAAGAGAACCCATTATTCGAAATCACTCAGTTATGACCCAACCCAATGGGGACCACTTGAATAGAAAAAAAAACGAAGTGTGACACCCCAAGACAGACTCCAATAGGGACGTGGATGGAGACAAGTGCCATGTATGAATATAAAACATATGGGAGGCCTTATAATAAGGTACATGTACACATGCACACATCTCCAAAACCCAATATAATATAAAAAGGATAGTAACCACAAATACTAAGATGCATGCGTAAAACAAATTCCACCTCAATGTGTGAAATAATCAGGAGAAATAATAAAGGGACAAAAAAACTCATACTAAAAATATAAAAGTGGCTAACCTAATAGTATGGAGGGGACTACTATATAATGAAACTCCTGAATATAATTATAAATTTATTAGCTAAAATATTCTTCACCTTCTCCTAGACCACCTAGGACTCCATCAGAAGGTCTATCATCTCTATTAGACACATAATTTTTTGAGAAGATCCCATACATTGATGAGTATAGTAATACACAGATAGATACCCTAAAATCACAAAACATAATGAATCAATATAGAGTCAAATCATAAGAAATAAGATCATAAATAGCATAGATACAATCAAGATTCACACCAAGTACTAATATAATGTCACAAATGTACTTCACTCCAAGGATTCTACTCAATTCATCATGGTAATTATCATCCAGGGGACTAAAATAATTGATTATGATAACACTGATGGTTATCATCCAAGAGGCTATTCATTTCAGGGCTTTGAATGAATAAGTACATGATGTAACTCAGAAGATGTAAAAACATAGATAGGGGATCACACACATGTTCTATATTGGATACCTAACCCTAACTAAATTACTCCACTATGATAGGAATCACATTCCCTAAAAGTGGGTAATGGGATACCTAACCTAACATACAGATGAACATGATATAAGATCATGACTGAGTCTATTTTAAGGGATACTTGACTATACCCATGACCAATTCATATAGGGGATCAATCATATTATGATTAGAATGGGATACCTTACAATACCCCTATAATTATGGACCAAGGGAATTAACCCAATAAATATTGGTATAGATTGAAGAGAATGGCATCCCCAACCTTTCCTAGAAAAAGTACTAAACAAATTAATAGTCTACATGGAATGTTTTTTCTTGTCCGGGTATGCTTGAGTCCTCTGGATCATGCCCGTGTACTCTAGAAAACTCCCATATACTCTATCTCGTGCATATATTCTTTTGTATTTCCCATGTACTCTGGTTATTCATTTGTGCTCTATCCATGTCTTGGTACTTGGATTTCCTAATGTATCATGCCATGTTCATGCACCTGGTCATGCCTGTGTACATAATCATTCCTATGTTCCTGGTTATTCCCTTGAATGTGTAACCTATGGGTAAATGCTTGGTATCCAACATTAGGTCACATGATGTGTGATCCTTCCACATGGTTTGTGATATTTATATCTATATGTAACCCAATCCTCTATGTAAAGAGGGCCACATGGTTTGTGTTCCCAAACTACATGATCTACAATAGGGAAGTTTCTATAATTTATAAATTGTTCTATTAATATCTCCCACGACACACCCACCAATAAATATTCTATGAAACATTCCCATTTAGATCTAATATATGGTTGAACACACCTAAACCATCACTAGTGGACAGATTCCGGCCACCCATCTTCTTGGGAAATGCTTCCCATCACACCACATCACTATATTTTAAAAATTTTGGAAAAACATTGATATGATCTCTAAAATTTCATCATCATTTCTATACCATAATAATTCCCTTTATCCCAAATTAGAATCCCTGTAAATAATCCATTTTGGCAAATATAATTTTTTCAATGATCAATTTACAAGTATTTTCAAACCACCGAATAAATGAAAGAATAATGATAATCATATGAAGAATGTGTGGAGAAAATCACACAAGAAAAAGGTGAGAAAAGAAATACCAGAAAATTTTTGGGTTGGATTCTATTCAATGATGAAGAATCCAACAACCATGGGGAATAATCCAATATTTAACAAACAATTTCAATTTTTATTTCTTGGAAGATAAATCAACAATAGGCTCACGAATCAATTTTCTAAATGAATTGATCTACATTCAACATAAGATAAGCAAAAAATGGATTAAACCAATATAAAAAAAAGGCTTAAATTGGGTTTGGATCTATATTTAATGAATAATGGTTCTGTTCCATTTTTTTGGAAAGATCTAAGAACTCATTTTTTAAATATGAAATCCTCGACAACCCGATCATCTTCCCATGATACCAATTATTTTCGTCATTTCTCTCCACCAAGACCCTCTAAAATCCCCAGGACTATGAAAAAAACCCTATGGTTTTACTATAATGGGGTTTAAATAGAGAAGGGGGGTTGGTTTTCCATTGAAATAAAGAATAAATTTTAAAATTGATCAATTTATTTATTAATCAACCCAGAAAAACACTTAAACTAAAAACCTAACATTCATAATGATTTTCAATGACTAGGATAAAACCTTCATTTAAGATTTAATAGTTTTCTTGGATTTACCGTCTAAAAATCTATTTTGAATTTAATCAATAATTTCATAAAATTTTCAATAAAATGATATAATATATTTAATGTATTTTTTATAGCACCACTAAGGCTCTTTGGACCTCGGAATCCAATGTTTACTCCATGCATGGATTCAAAAACATTTTTAATATATTCCAATGTTTTACATGAAAAAAAACTGTTAAAAGCACCCTCATATGAAAGAACATACCTTATTGAATGATTTATGCCCTTACATGTGTTTTATTTTGAAGGAATATGACACATAGTATTTTAAAAGTGATTTAATCTCACCATATTCTCTCATGTTATTCCCTTTATGCATGCATGATTCCAAAGGTTTAGTTTTGGAATCCTTATTCCATACCCAAAATTACTCTATTGTAATATTATCTTATACCCTTAGTTTATAACCATGCATATAGCACAAAAAACCATGGGTATAGGCTACCCATGTTTCTGTGAACTGTGGGTGATTAAGGCATGCAGATAGGTCTATACCCATAGTTATTATAGAAATCGTGGTTATAGGCTATAAGTATTTCATAATACCCAGGGATTACAAGAATCCATGGGTATATGTATTACCCACAGTTTCTAAAATCTTGGGAGAAAATGGTAGTCCATAATTCATATATACCCATGTTTTTATGAGATATGGGTATAGTATCGAATCTCCATTGGATTTTTGCGGCACCATCAAACACCTCTTAGAAAACCAATAAATAAATTTCAAACCATGGTAAAAATTTAATGTAGTATAATGATTAAATATTTAACATTCGACCATCAAAATATAAATATATTTCAATCTATTTATAACACTATAACGTGCATATACAATCCACCCCATCAATTTGTTTTATTCATCCACACATGTCTCTACCAAAAATCAAAAATTGAGGGGATCAATATATCCCCTATCACCAACAATTCCATCAAAATCATCTCCACCATTGGTGCATAGATAACCATTATCATCATCATCATCATCACCATCATCATCTTCAGAATAATCATAAAAACCACCACCACCACCAACACCACCAGCACCACCAATATCATCAACCCGACTTTCATTAGGACCATCAATGAAAAAACATGACCTTCTATTCCTAATTCCAATTTCTATAAATGTAATTGATTATTGTAATAGTACATCATTAAATAATATAATATTGATAAACTATGCATGAATTAATATTTTAACAATTGGATTTTTTTTATTTGGCAGATTTTCCATTTGTAAATTTTTCCATACTCCAAATGATCCATTTTTTCAATTTGAAAGATGAAAAATTTTCTATTTTAATGAGAGTTCTATGGATTTATTGGAAATTTGGAATAGAAATTTGAAAAATGGACAAATGGACAAATTGGGAAATGGCCAAATAGATAAATGACCAAATAGCCAAATGGTCGAATGGTCACATAAATTAAAACATAAATAACAATCCATAATATAAAAATTATATCAATGAATTAAATATGGATTAATATACCAATTAATAATTTTTTAATTAAAACACAAGACAAACATTTTTAAATAATTGATCAATAAATAATTAAAAGATCATTATAATTTAGAAATTCATTTTGGGAAATGCCATATTTAAATAATTATATACATGTTATATTTATTCCCTAATATGAAATCCTTTATATTATTAATTATATGAAATTTTACTTTATATATATGAAATTTTATGAAATATATACATTTTATATTTCAATTTTGATCTCATAAACATTTTAGAAAATCAAAATATTAAATATTAATATTATTTAAACCTTTGGTCAAATCATTTATCAAAAATAATTCGATGCGGTTAAAATAAATTCTTTAAATATTACATATATATTTATATCAATTCATAATTATAAATATAAATAGTATATTTTTCCATTTTTTTAATTTATGAATTCTCTATAAATTACAATTAAAATTTCTTTATAATAAATTTTTATGTAGATCATTATTCCTGAAATGTAATTTTAAAAATTGTATTTTAATATTAACATTTAATATTATAGAATATTTATGAACAAATGATTTTTAAAAATTTAATTAATTATTCGTAAACACTTTATAATTAATTAATTTATAAATACATTTATTAATTAGTAAATATCTAATAATAACTTTTATCATCATTTTTAAATAATTTATAAATTAAATATTTCATTTCATAATATAATTTTATGAAAAACTATTTTTCTATTCAAATAGTAGTCATTGATATAAAGGGAATCATAAAATATTATTTTATGGGCTCTAATGTATAAACCATTTAGGGACTATCACTAATATTCTATAATATTCATCGATATTTTATTTATGATATGATGCACTATTTTCGTAACATAGAATGTAGGTAATGTTATAATATAACATAAACTACATCTCCAACAAAGAAAATGTTATTAGATAATGTAAATATAATGACCTCAATAAAGGTAACATTATTATATAATGCTATTTTTGCAACCCAAACAAAAAAATTATGACATAAAATAATGTCATTAAACCCAGTGGATGTCATATTATTTTGTAATGTAATGTTTAGGACCCTAAAAAAATAAATTTTTTCACAGAATGTATTACAAGGGTCTTTATTGATATTGTGTTATCACATAACATAATATGAGGTCCTCAGTCAAGAATAAATTATCACATAATGTCATATCAGCCACCAACCCTCATTTTTAAAAAAGTTATTTCAATAATCAAAATGCACTACATGATCTGATACAATAAATATGTTTCTAAGGAATTATTATCTACTTATTAAATAAATAAAATCAATTAGAAACTATAAATCCCAATATTACCATGAACATGAAAAATGGAATATTGTAAACTATAAATAAATAATGCATACCTGATATCAATGTATGATACTACCTTTGATATCATCATATACATGATAAAAATAACTAAGGAACAACCAAAATGATCTTCCCTCTATAGTCTATCAATTGGTTTAATTGAATCACCCAAATGCTTTGGGAAGGACCTGAAAACCATCACGATATGATAGTATCCCAAAACAGAAGAAGGAAAGAGGAAGAGTACTTTGAATGGGATAGAATTTTGGAAATAGGATTTCAAGTGGATCAAACACACATCACACATTGAATCGTAGATTAGCCTTCTATATAGGCAATAATGATGCACTATGAAACATTAATTTACACATACATATCAAAAACATAAGAGTAATTCCATCAATTAAACTTCATATAACCATCATCTAAAAGATCTCATATATGATTCACCATTTAAAATGAATAATAAAAAATAGATACATATTGGAGATCCACTACCATTGTTGAATCATAGAAGTGCCAAAGGAATCATAACATATGGTTTATTGAACAAATATTCATCTAATTCCTCTAATAATACTTTCCAAGGCAGTCTATATGATATATTTATATCATAAAATATGATATATACTAAAAGAATAAAATATACCAATTACCATGTGTATGTTATTGGCTACCTCATTCTATATTTTACTATATTATATAACTAGGATTTATGTTATATTAGTCTCATAGTCTACAACAAACCTCATATATTTTAATATCCCATGTTTTAGATACTTTTATATTTTATTATATATTTTGACGTTATATAACTCTTAGTTTGAGTTTGAAGGTTTTATAGATGTTTTTGGAGTGTTCTGGAAGTGTTTTTTTGGGGTTTATGGTTTTCAAATAGTTTGGGGAAAACATGAAACTTCTATAAGAATACGTAAAAGAGATTATGGGGTTTTTTGAAAGCCACACTATTGGTGAATATTTTCTTTTAAATTGTGGGGGTTATATGAAAAGTAGTGAAATTGGATAATGAAAAAAAAATTCATTTTTGGTGAAAAATGTTCCAAACTGTGTGATAAAACCATGTAAGGGGGTAGTTTAGAGAGAGTATAATACGTGCGATTAGTACATTTCAAAATCGCATGATCTACCGTTATGGCATGCATTTAATCCTGTGAAAATTAGTGATTAACTCAGTTTTAACAAAAAAACTCATCATTTTTCTCATACTATAATAGGCTATAAAAATATACTCCCCTTCCATCCATTAATGATAATTAACTTTGATATATAATCTAGTTTTAAAGGATCTAAGTGTGTTGGATTTCTAGATTTAATGATAAATCCCATTTTCTTTCTTTCTATTTAAGTTTCCTTATCTATTATCTGATGTAAAGTTTGATATAATATGTTATGTATAGATATGATATATGATGTGTTTTTATAATATCATTATTGTATATGTTGAACTAAAGGTGTAATTATACTAGATATAGAGGTTTTTTTCTCATTCGCCACTTTTATTACCCATTGAGAGGTAGGTGGATTGTCTCTCTTATCTAGTTATTATAGAACACACATGATTAATTTTATTAAAAAAATTTTCTTGGATTTGAGAAGGAAATATTGGATTTTTTCCTTAAAGTAAAAAACATTTTTATGATGTGAGAAACATGGGAATTTGAATAGTTTTTGAAAACTCCCTTGAATGGAGGTTTTATAACTATAGTTTTGGATTGATGAAAGGATGATAGATTTTGAAATGATTTAAATGAAATAATGAATTTGTGTGGAATAAATTTTTGTTTGATGACACTGAATACATGGGTGTTGTTTTTACATGTTTTCATTTTACTAGGCCACATTAGTACGGTCTTGGTGGTTGGTTCCTTATTTGTCCATGAAGGTATATCACTATGTGACAGATTGGTGAAGGATACATCACCAATCATGAGTATTTGGATTATCACCTGACATGAATGTGTTTTTGATGAATGTATGGGGCGTGGATATTTCATGTAGAATATATTGATATATTTTTATTCATTTAAATTTAAATTATTTTAAATTGATAAACTATTTTTTATGATCTTCACTTTATAATACATTTTATTATTACTTGTGTGATAATGTTCTATTGTACTACTAGAATGAGTTGGAATTTATCATTGAGAAATCCTACTGGGTATGATTACTCACCCACAACATATACACATTAGTTAATATGAAAAAATTATTCTTTATGACCTAGGTAAAAGAAATATCTCATATTTTCTATAGGGGATCCTCTTGATTCTAGTATCTCATCATGGAGTTGGGGCTTGAAGATTCTCTTAGGGAGTCACTTGAGTGATTCCAGATCATTGTTATTATGTTAGGACATCTTATGGTTTCATTGAGTCACCTTTATATAACTTTTCAATACTAATTTTTTTTTATTTTTTTCATTTTAGTTATATTGTTTATACTCATGAATTATATAGTTCGTTTGGATGTTTATATTTTTTCATGATAGGTTGTATAATTTTAAAATGAAAAGTCATACCCCATTTTTAGGTAAGACCATAGAATTTGTTTCCAACCTTTGCTTCCATATATATGTAACCTAAGGTTAGTATCATCTCCAACCCAACTCAAGCCAATGGGTTGGGTGGGGATGTTACAAATTGTATCAGTCTTGGTTGGTCTATCATCTTGGGATAGTATAAAGGAAATAGGAATTGTAATCATGAAATATATAACATAAAAGTACTATTTGACCTATTTATGTTGAACTTTAGGTTACAAGGGTGGTATAGGTATAAAAAGTGTTCTAATACACTTCTTGGTGTGTTTTATCTCATCATTGTGGGTTTAGATGATGAGTATAGAATATCATGCATTAGTACTGTGGCGTCCAACAAGAATTGTATTTTTCATACTCTGTTTAATGGTTTTTGAAATGTAGGTTGTTTCTTTAGATGATTTTTAATATTCCAATCCATTAGTTTCAAGTGAGAGATGACTAATTACTTTTTTTATCTATATGGAAATGGAACTAGATAGATTATATGGAATCCCTCTAGAAGAGCCCAAGTAAAATTTGGTTTCACCTGATTCATAGGTAAACCAATATATTATTTAGAGCTTTGTTCAATAATTTAAATCCATTAAAAATAATTATTTAAAATAAAAACCCAAAAAAATGGATCATTCTACACAATTTAAGAAATGGAATGCAATAATATTTTGTGGGATTTAGAACCTAATAAGTTCAAAGTCTACCTTAATATAATGAATCAAATTTTTGATGTCCATGGAACATTCATTCATCTAAAGGTAATGTTAATAGTGTACATGATGGGGGATATTATATTCAAAAGGTAGGATTTATCTATGAAAGATAATGGTTAACAAGGCCTTATGTGGGAGGACATGAAAGACTTTTTTTAAAACAAAATACCCTCACACATTCATGATATCTATAACAATTGATTTCATCATCATTAATAAAGAAAATATATCATTGATGAAATATGAAAACATTTTTATTACCATAGTTTGTTTTTATCCAAAAGTAAATACTAGTGTATCCTTTAAGGAATGTATTTTTAATTTGGGATTGTTACTAGAAATTAATTATATGATAGTTATCCATTATGTCACCAATTATAGAAATATGGTTAATATAGTGGTAGTGGTGAAAAGGGACCTCTTCGGATATAATAAAGGAGAATGTATATTTATATCTATGGGAATATGTGGGAACTATAATTTTGGATAAAATAGAAATAGTGATACCAATATACAAGGTGGCCGAGTATCTCAGAATCAAAGAACATAATTAGTTAAATTTCCTGCACAAAAAGTACCAAGCAGGGTTGTTTCTAATGTGGATCATTACAACATATGAATAAAGATTTTACATAACCACCTAATTCATTTAAAAACTATAATAATCTATTATATCTATTGTATTATTATCACTCCACTACAATTCATTTGATCTAAGTAGATATCTTGTATATTAGACAACATAATCTTTGATAGGATGATCATGTCAGAATAGTTCTTGTCCTCATAAACAATTAAACTAGAGTGACTCGAAAAATACCCATACACATAAACTAATTAAATCATAGAATGGAAGTAAGTAACAAGAGTGAGCGAGTGAGAAGTTTCTCGGTTCTGAGAAGATGATCACATAATACCAGTCACATCCTTCAAAAATATCAGGTACAATTCTACTTAACACAACAGTTATACACATTCTATTTAATACTAGTTAATTCGAATATTTTTTTACTTAACATACCATTAATCAAATGGGGTTTCATATCAAAAATATTCCATTCATGATTAGAGTCCATAATACCCTCAATCAGTAGGAGTTTAGGTGACTTAAATGTGAATCTTATTATATAATAACTAATAGATTCTAGTTTGATTTTGACTTTTCATTATATTAAATTTATTTGTTATAAATGATCATGGAAATTTATTGGTTAGTTTCTTTCATGTCATGTATCAATTATTATATGTAATGAGTGTTGTTTACATCTCTTTATGGGACATTGTATATTTTTAATGCATAATGAGATGTGGAGTCTATAAAAGTAGAACATTTTACACCATTGGTTTGAATTATTTCTTACCAATTATCATCATACATATTAGGACTAATGATATAATTGATTCTATAAATCTTCTTACCAAATAGAATCATTATCCAATTCAGTTTCTTGATAGTTTCATCATTTTTACACATAATAGGGAAGTGGAATATTTTATTGATCTCCTTCTAAGGAAAAATCATATCTCACTTCATCTGTATATAAAAAAACCAACAATATTGAAGGATTTTAATCTCCATTTGAATTAATTGGAATGTAATGGGTTTATAAGAAAGATGATGTCATCTTGGGATTCTCTATTTATTTTTTTCAAGAAGGAAAATGGTCCATTACAACTATATATCTATTATAAAAAGTTGTATCAGGTTATGATAAAAAATATCCACCAGAAACCTTTTATTGAAGACCTTTTAGATCAATTTAGTAGAGCCTAATGGTTCTCCAAAACTAATATACACTTTGGGCATTGATAACTCATTTTCAAGAAAGATGATATTTTGAATAGAGCTTCAAAAAATTGTTATCGTCATTATAAATATCTGTTAATTCTATATGGATTAATAAATTTAGCAGTGGGTTTTAAAAAATTGACGAATAATTTATTTTAATTATACCCAAAAAATTTCATTTTGATATTTGTGGATGAAATTAATGTATATTCTCTAAAATAGAATGAACACGGTGAATATTTAAAGACTCTATTGAAAATTTTGATAGATAACCGATTATATAAAAAAAAAATTAAATGAACTTTATGGATATAAGAATTTTATTCCCTATTCCATGTATTTAATGAGAATTGTGTGTTAGTATACACTATAAAGATAAAAGTTGTTGTCTCTTGAAGACCAATAAAAAATTCCTTTAAGATACTCAAATTTCTAGTCATTGAATTTTACTATCATTGGTTTATTTAAGACTTATCATTACTCCAATATAATATGAATATTCCCATTGCAAAGGGAAATCCATTGAATTATAGTTAGGATTTTCAACCATCCTTTTTGGATTTTTGGTCAAGGCTCATGTAAGAACCAATTATTATTTTTTCAAAAACTGTGACATGTTATATGGTTTATTATTATGTATCTAGATCTATAATTGGCTATATTCACATGAAATGGGATCATGTTCTAGCTTATGTATCATCATAGTTGTGAATTAATAAAAAATAACTTTCCCAATAGTGTTTTTTAATTAATTTCGGTAGTTTATGATTTGAAAACATTGTTTCATTATCTCATTGGTGAGAAATTCACTATGTCAAAAGACCATTAATGTTTGAAACATGTATTTTTATAAAGAAGTTTTAACCTGAAATGAATATTTTAGATGGAATGTATCTATATGCCTGACATTGACTTGGTTTATACACATAAAAAGGGACCTATATGAAGGATGCTTTATGCCAAAAAGTCATATAATTAATTAGATAAAGAGGATTGAGATTATTGGAAATTTACAATTATGATAGAGGATATTCATTTTTAATTCTCTGAGAAAAATGACGTCATGGATTTATTTTTGGTGACTCTTATTCTTGACATTATTGAAAAAGTTAAAGATGATCAAATGTCAAACCCATATTTTATAACGATTTTGTTGAAACATAATGGTGGGGAGGATATTGATCAATGTAAACAAAAATGGGATCATTGAGTTTCTGGTTCATGATCTAATTTTCATTCCACCATATTTTCAGGAGAAACATATTTATGTATAAAGGAACATTAAATGGGATTTTATTTCATGAATTCTGAAGATGTATATGGAATTATAAACTCATTTATATCGGGTTTTAATGAAAATAATTATGGTATTGTATGTATTGAGATGCATTACTGGTAAACAGGTCAAGACATAGCACCAAAGACTAGACGGTATATTGTAATATTTATGTATACTCATCTGGAAATGGTAGCACATAAATATATATTTTTTCACAATCAAACCAATAATGGTTGATTAACATTATGATATATGGGTGATTGTGGATTATCTCGCCAAATCAGATCATTTTATCAATATTCATGAATTAAATATGGTGTAATGCTTGGAAAAAACCCTATATTTAGGTTTTCATAAAGTCTCTTGAAATAGCAATTTTGACCATCTCCAACCAAGATCACTGTTTTTACTTTTTGATTTATCTATCATTAAAATAATTCTTTTGATACCAATTTGACAATGAGATTGAATTATCTTCATAAAATAAATGGACAATTGTGATGTGTGATACAAATTCTATAAGATATACATTGATCTTGTTTTATGGATTTTAGAGTCTCATGGGTGGTTCATAAACTATTAGTGAACTTCTAATATAATAACAGTCATCGGGCCTAGATACATATAGATCCATTGTGTATTTTTTGAATGTCATTTTCAGTCACCACATTGTTGGGTAGAGACTAGAGAAACATCACTATTGGAGTATAATCATTTTCAAGAGATGACTGAGGAAATTTAGATGATCAAGAAAAGGATGAAGATGGATCAATGTCATCATCAATCTTTTACAGACATTCTTCATCATCTGTTATCATTTTTTGTGGGAGAATATGTGTTCTTAAATGTCTCTCTATGGTTAGGGAATAAACATTTTGGTAACAATGTTGAATTATATCCTTTATTCATTATGTAATTTGAAATAATTGAATTGATTGTTATTGTCAATTATCATTGGTATTTACCACCAAAATTATGTTTCATACCCAATTTATTTAATTTATCTTAGTTAAAGAAAAGTCAACTTGATTACAACCATCTGATTGAATGGGACAATGATGATTTTGTAGTAGATGATACTTTTCTACACATTCCAATATATACTGTGGATAGACATGATTTATCGTTATATTGAAAGAGTACATGTTTAATGTAATTCTTATTAATGTATGATTAGATTATAGAATAGGCAAGGTAATGGGATTTATTTATACTATAATAGTTGATATAACATTTCCAAATCATCATAAATATCTATATTTTAGGGGATATAAATCTTAATGGTCGAGAGAATTTAACATAATCACTTTTAGGTATTGTATCGATTTATTATGTGTTTTCATGTAATATAATACATAGGATGTGTTTTGAGATTTTATGGTTGTTTTTTTAGTGTTTGTGTGTATTTTTAAGGGTTAAAGGTTTTAGAACCATTAGGGGAAACCAAACAAATTCACCATAAAATCACATGAGAGATTCTAGGAGTTTCTTGCCGAGTGTATAATTGACCTAAACCATAAAGTTTATAAGATAAAATGTGCCAGTAGAGATATGGGGAAAACTTATTTGGTGCTTTATTTGTCAAATTGTGTGATCCAACCAACTGAGGGGGTGGTTTGGAGATAGTATCATGCACACAATTAGTGCATGTTCTCCTAAACTGTGTAGTCTAAACATGCACCGTGAAATTAAATATCCGAATATTAGAATTTTAGTATGTTTTAAACTCTGAATCCCTCATTTTCTCATAATCAATAAAGATATTTAACTATAATCATCTACTTATAAATATTGAAAAACACCGTTGGTTTGGAAGCTTATTTTGAAGGATCCAAGTGCATTGTATCTCTGAAATCGATGGTAAGTATCAATTCTCTCTATTTATTTTTAGATATCCTATTATCCTATAACAATTAATTTTATATATAATCT
Organism: Viscum album; assembly: GCA_963277665.1. Taxonomy (NCBI): domain Eukaryota; kingdom Viridiplantae; phylum Streptophyta; class Magnoliopsida; order Santalales; family Viscaceae; genus Viscum; species Viscum album. Next base: position 1,736,399,058 of record OY728142.1, read on the forward strand.
GTTACGAATATATTTAGAATATATGATCTATTTTTATGAGATATTTGATGGCATATTGAATAAATTGTTTTTTGAGCATGGATCTAGAGGATTCGTAGTGTTGTTCATTATTTTCAACAAACGTTAAGAAGTAAGTCAGTTATCTCTCTTCTCTAAATATTTTAGAACATGAAGGATTATTTATATTAATTTATTAACTTTTATTATTAATGGAAATATTGTATGGTTTCTAAAAGGATAAACCCTTCTGGTTTATGATGTGAGAAAAATCATAATTTGAATAGTTTTTTGAAGACCACTTGAATTACTGATTTCAAATTTTGGTTTTGGTTTTATGAAAAAAAAATATAATTTATGAAATGTTTTAAAATAAATAATTATTATCTATGAAATAAATTGTTATGTGAGTAATTTTCATGTAATTGTTTTCTGTGTTCATATTGTCCTTATACGGGGCCCTATTTATATCAAAATTGTATATGGTGATAGATTTTTTCTAAAAGGTCTATCATGAAGTGATGGATTTGTGATGGATGGATCATCTCTTATGTGTATTGAAATTTTCATCTATTATGATTTTTTTTGTGATCAATGTATGGGGTTTAGATATGCTTGTATAATAAATAGATAAATTGTTTATGCTTTTAAATTTAATTTATTTTAAATTGATACATTATTTTTAGGTTCCTCTATTTGTTATAAGTTCTATATTGAATAGTGATTTAATGTGATCTTTTTCATTGAGGTGAATGTTGTTAAGTCTTTTGGGGAAATCCTCTATGGTTTAATTACTCACACCCTACATATGAACTTTGGTGCGTATGAGGACATTATTCTTTATGCCACTGGTGAAGTAAATGTGTCATATTTATCTAGTGAATCACCTTGATACTAGTCTCTTGGGATGGAGTTGGATATTAGAACATCTGTTATGGAGTCACTGGAGTGATACCACATCAGTGTCTTTGCATTGGGACATTATATGTTTTCCTTGAGTTTCCATTTTATATGCTTTCACATCCACGAGGGTATTTTTTATTTGTATATTCATTTTAGTTGTATTATTTGTACAAATTAATTTTATAGATGGTTTTACTGTTCATTTTTTTGATAAGTGGTATTATTTTAAAATATAAAATCACACCAACTCTTAGGTAAGTTCGTGAACATTATTATGAACCATTAGCATCATAGAAATATAACCATATGTTAGTAGCACATCCAACCCAGACGATGACAATGGGTCATGCAAGAATGTTACATCGGTAGGATGATTTAATATGAGTAAGGATTCCATCCTCTCGGTTTCCAAATTTATACCCTAAAAAAATAAACATAACATTCCATGAAGTGTAAATTCAAGAAATATATTAAAATATTTGAAATTGTTATAAAATTTTAGCACAAGGATCATATAATAATTTTAACCTTTACCGAAATGGGCATCAATATGATGTGTGATATGGAATTAATAATTTATAGTAATTTTTTAGGATAAAATACATTTATGGTAAAATAATGTTCATAGAATAATCAAAATTGAAAAAAAAGATCTTGTATTAAAATAAAAAAATTAGGATAAGGATATTTTATTTCATTGTAGATTGTTAAAATAAATAGCATTTCAATAAATAATTAAATATTCCTAGAATTATTTAAAGTAGTTTTATATATTAAAAATTCTTAATAATTATATAAACATTCACCCAAACATAAAAACATGTTAAAAAATATTGGTTAATCATGAATCATTCAGACTAAAATATTGGATTCATTTGTGACTTGTAGGAAGAACCGACATTTCAATTCAATATGTGATGTGATTAAAATGATTGAAAATTCATTTTGAAGCACTATAAATTGGATTAAAATGATTAAAATTGATAATATGATCATGAATTAGCATGAAAATACAAGGCATTAAAATTTCATTCATTAATAACATGTAGGAATAAATAAATCATCAATATAAAATATTATTTCTTGATACTTTTAAAGAGATTAATTTCTAATATATAATACCTTTTTAGTTATATAATTATGTTTCTTAGAATAATAATTATCAAATGAACATGGATTGCTGAAAAAATTATTTAAACAAACATCAAATAACTTTTCACATGTAGGAATGAACCAAACATCAATATAATTCATGATATATGAAATTAATGACCCAATATTAATTATTAGAATTAAAAAATTCAATTTTTATAAGAATCCATAATACAATCAAACAATTGAAAAAATATTTCATTTCCTTAAAAAAAATTAGGATAGTGATCATTGATTCATTTATGAATTCTTGTAACAAAATGAATGTATATCCTATGTAAAAGCAATTTTAAATGACTCAAAGTGAGTTCTTTTCAATAATATTTGGGATTTATTATAATTTTTAGTATTAATTTTTGAAATACCTTTTAATTTATTATTATATCCTCTTTAAACAAAATTTTAGGTCCCATAATGAAAATAAAGAATAATTTTTTTGGATTTTATCACATATTATTTTACAGTACAATATTAAATTGTTTTCATTTTTAAGTATTATTATTAAGTGTTTTTGTTATAAAAACATGATTCATTAGTATTATTAATGTCATTGGATGGTTAATACTTTGTAATATCACTTTCATGTTCTTCATTATTCTTGTATTGTTTTAATGTTATAACTATTTGTAATTAGTTTCAAACATTTTATAATTATATATTTGATAAAATAATGTTTTTAAAATTCTATAATGTAATAATATTTTTTAATATTTGAAAAAAATGATAATGTTCTTTATATTTGAGTAGTTTTTACAAAAAAAATTATTCAGTTGATATACTATACGAAATTATAATGGCTGATAAAGTCCTTAATCAACATTATAATTTATAACATATAAATCATACCTTTATATTACTATAGATTTAACTGTTATAAATGTTATATATAAACATTATTAGTATTAAAATAAGTGCTGACATTGTAAGAACCCTTCCAATATAGTCTCTTTTATTAGCATATAAATTTTCTAATAGGGGATCCTTTTTATTAGTGTGTTTTTTATCATAGATTATGGCATCACTGATCAGTTCTTTTTTAGCAATGATAAAATAGTTTTTTTTAAAACATGCACCCCATTATTAGTGACTCTATTATTAGAATTATTTTATAACAATGAATAAACTCAAAAACGTTTTTTTAATTATTGAAGTCATGTAACAACCCACATCATTAAAAGTTATGAAATTTGGATGAAATTTGATCTTTTCTTCTAGTTTATGACTTCTTACGGGAACCTGATACTGAAATAGATTTATTCATTTTGGATAATCTAAAAGATGTGTTTTCATACTTGAATTCATGCATGAAGGGTGACTAAAATCATTGGTTATAGTAGTTGATACCTAGATCATCCCGGGATACTATTTTATCCACTGTCTAGCCGGTGGGCTGAGTAATAACCCTACAATCTAGAAAGACTCATCGGCCACCTATTGATCCTATTCTAGGTGGCTGGGGGCCCCGACTGGATATTTAATAGGGCACACTAGGAAAAAATTAATTAGGATCCTATTTGAGATTTTTAGCCACCAAGACCCCCTAATGATAATCATACATGGCTTAATTTTTGGAGATCAATTCAGCAATCCTCTCATTACTTCCTCCTTATATGAGTTCCCATTGATCCATGGTGAATATAGATGTAAACAAATGATGAATATTTGTGAGATAATTTTTTATTCATCAATATTTTCTATGTTTTTTCTTGTGTGGGGAAAGATCATTGTGTCCTTAATCATGGATTATAGTCTTGATAATTTGATAAAAAACCATCTTATCTTGAATTAATTATATGAGAATAATGGGATTTTTGATTTTAATGAATATATGTTTTCATCTGATGATGAAAATGAAACATTGATGAAAACTTCATTGAATTAGTTTGTTTTGAGTGGCCAAAATCCATTGGGAGATGATGAGGATATGGGTTTTTTAATTGAATTACATCAAAATATTGTTACAGACATTACATGGGTTGTTGGTCATGGTTATGAGTTTGTGGTGACATTGAAATCTCATTGAAAAAAATGAAGGATAATTTGAATTGGGAAACATAGATAAAGTTGTTTGGGTTTCTTTGGTTGGAGTTAACTCATTATAAGGTAAGTGGTACCACGTACTCTACTCTAGGATATTATGCATGGTTTGATAGAAGGTTTTATAAAGTTCACCATCTTGGGAGAATGGACCTAAATTTCATAATGTGTTATGAATAAAAAGTAATGATTGATTAATTAATATTGCTTAAGTATTAATTAATTAAAGTAACCAAGAATAATACAATAGAACAATTCTTCAAGGGTTATGATGGACCCTTGTGAGTTGGCATGATGACAACATCCAATGTATAAGGCTTGATAAAAAATGATAACCTCCATGAGACAATGTTTTTTGACTAGGTCACATGTGTTTTCTCGTGTAGCACATGGGACCATGTTTGATGATGTGATCATATGGGTGTGCATGTGTAGCCTATGAGACTATGTTTGATGCCTTGATCACATTTTTGTGCATGTATAGATCATGAGACCATGATTGATTCCTAATAACATGTTTGTTAATGTGTATCCATATGAGACATAGGTTTTAAATTTAGAGTCTTTTTGGATGTACCCAGAATCCTTGGGTTAGAGGTCGTAACCCACACATATAAATATAGATTACAAAGCTCATATTGAAAATGGATTGTAGAATATATTGAACTGCATTATGGAGAATCAATGTCTGTGTTGAACACAGAGATTTATTTACAATCAAATTCAAGTGGATAATACACATATTTATCGCATTTGGTTATGAACTATTCATTGCCTGGGTGTACTGATGAAATAATTTTGAGGTGAAAACATGTAACACCCAAAGCTTCCATGGTACGATTCTCTTTGAATAATACAGTAGCATGTGTTGTACGCAATTTCGAGATTCTAACACACCACGACCAATCAAAGTAGCCGTTATGAATAGTAATACCCACTTTTTTAAATTTTATAAAATTTATCTCTCAAAATGGACTTCATTTTTGGATTCGAAATATTGAAATTAGAAGAGGGTGAAATTTTGGTACTTTTCGGATAACGTTTATATTTTGATGAATAGTGAAAATTACTAAATTTTAATTAAAAACAAATTTTTTAATGAAAATAATTAATAGTGATAAATTATGAATTTTAGTGGTTTTAAAGTATATTTTGAATATATTTTTACCATATAATAAAATTTTGGTCATTGGACATAATTTCACATTTAAACCGGACATAAACAAGTGTCAATCTTTTAATAGTTATTATCTCTTAAAAACACGCTTTTTGTTTTAACAGCGGGAATTAATTATTAAATAATTTCTACCCCTTCTTTGTTTTGAATTCGGAAAAAATGATTTCATATTTGGAATCAGTATTTCCAAATTTTTTAAATAAGTAACTTTTATTTTTAGACATTTGGAATAATTACTTCGGTAAATATTTTATTTACCATGGTTAAAGGGTAAATCCGGTAAATAAGGGAAAAAAATAATATTATAATAATAATATATTACCCTAAAAGGTGTACAAACCTTATTGGTGGATACATGTCCGACCATGGACATCTTTGGGATGATTTTTGGACCCCATGGAGCCACTTGTAGGTGATCGGGACACTTTATATTGATTAAGTTAAAATAAATAAAAAATGACATAAGCATATATCTTTTAGCAAAACAATTTTTACATAGGGTTATATATGTTGGAGTTTTGACTATAAATATTCATTAGAAATATAAAAATCTTTGAAAGATAATGATATTTCATTTATAATTTTTAGACATTTAATAATTAAATTTATTTATGACACAATAATGATGCAGTATCTTCCTTATTAATGAAAGAATGAAATAATTGGTATTATAAATGTTAAAATAAATATAATTTGAATGGTTTGATGACATCCAATAATTTTATTGGTTAAGATTACATGTTATTATTGCTTAACTGAATTTTGTTCGAATTAATACAGTTGTTAAGACATTAACAAAAATCAATTATTGAATAGTGTCAAAATTGACTTAAAAGAGTTTTTAAAACAAATATTATATTATTAATTAATATTCAATTCCTAAAAATCTATTGTTTTGCCAAGATCCTTATATAATGATAGGTGTATCATTAATGGACCAATTGGGGGTCTATAGGATGTATATGGTATGTATATTAACTATATAATATAAAAATTTAAAGTGACATGGTAAATGTCAATCAAATTAACTAAGAGTTTAAACTAAAAGATAAGGATAATATAATGACCAAAAACTGTCTAAAATATATTGGTTGAGTGTTTTTCGACCTATACCCACATTAAAATTTAAATAATCTACTTTTTAACCATTAGAAACTGAATATGAATTTATTATAGAATAATATTTCTAGCTTTTCCAAAGGTGCCCCTCACCCCTCTTATAAAAAGGGCACTCCCCCTTATCACTAATTCACACATTCAAAGCCTTTTGGTTTGGACAACCCCTGCCCAAATACTCTCTAAACTTCCCTAAATTCAACATAGAGGCCTTATTTTGATCATAAAGTCATCCTATGGATCTCTTTTGATCAAATCAAAAGAAAGAACCCAAAGAAGAGGTAATGTTTTCACCACCCTTTTTCAAGATCCTTTCTTCTTCAACATCTTATTTCTTTGTTATTACAATTATAAAATAATAAATACAGTATATTCTATATACTGATATGTTATTATAATTATGGTACAATTATATTCATTATTCTATCCATCCTTTGAATGACATGTCACCGTATGTGCGTACGTACGACTTACCGTCTCCACGTCGTGGTGTAATTGTTATTCAAAACATTATTATTTGGATGGGTAGAATAATGATGTGTAATTCATGTAAATAATAAATATAACATGATAATGATTCTGTATATATGATATACCATCAAATTATATTTTATTTTAATATCAAAAGAATGATATTTTCGCTCGTGCGTACGTACGGACAACCGTCTCCACGAACTCGATAAGATTCATTCCCTATCATATCCATTCAAGAATAATTCTAATTTGATGATTAAAAGTAATTTCTAAGAACTTTATATCATTCTGGTTATGAGTAAGATACAACCTATCAAAAACAAACACGACTTAAGTAACAAAACATATAAAATAAAATGAGTAAGTTAACACCCAAAATGACGATAATACTAAAATATTATTAACAAAGCATTATTAGAATTACATATATGATATCATAGTTATGTATATGGTTCTTGTATAATTTAATAACAATTTTTAACTATTATACAGGAGGTTAACATACCATCGATTAATTAAAAGTACACGATAAGGGGTTTTCATCTCACTCCTTATTCCTGTGAGATTCATACCATATTGCCACTATTATCTTTTATGTGGTGTATGTACTGCTCATAATTGTATTCATTATGTAATACACATTAATTTATGTGTATTTACATATTCATTATATGATACCTATTTCATGGGGTGTATGTTTCATAAGTTACCAAACTGGTAAGTGTTTATTTCACAATCTTTTCATTATCCAAGGTTGTTTAAATGAAATTATCTACTGGGACCTCTTTATCATCCACATCCATGTTTCTTAAAAATATATTTCAAAACATTTTTACTATTTAAAAGACAATGGGTTAAATTCATTTATACCCTCATGTGTTTTGAAAGGAATATTTCCGTCGTTTTCCAAACAAGGTACTTTCGTACCTTTTCGACAAATTTAAGGTAAGAATGTTTTTTAACTTATACCGCGGGTGAAGCTATTTTCCGTCGTTATAACATCATCAAAGCTTCCCTAACAAGCTTATAAGGATATTTTCAAAGTAAATGTTTTATTTTATAATTATTTTACCTTTAAATGATTTCAAAAAAGAGATATTTCTCTCAAATAGTTTTCATTTCATCTATGTCAACATCCTTTAATGGATTTTAAGTTCATTTGAAGTTGAATTACTATGATACAAAACATCCATATTGTTATGAAATTTTTGTGATATGTTTGACTGTGGATGTGCTATTTTTATACCATTCATGGTTTATGGTTAATGTATTGACATTTAATATGCTAGTTTTAATATGAATGTTTATGATATGTTTAATCCTTTTCATATGAGGAATGTATTGGACTTAGTAAGTGACAGGTGGAGCCCGCTATAGCTCCTCAATGCATCGGTAGGTCTCATGAGAAAACTAGACGTGGAATTGGATGAGGCCCTTTCCCAATTTGATTTATGGTTTTAGATGAGGCCTTAATCATTTTTAGACGTCTTTGCCGAGGCCTTGACAAAATATTTCAGAATTTCTGGCATTATACATTCCCTCATTATGGAAATAATATTGATGGTTTGTGTGGTAATTCGACTAGTAGAATACCCATTATTATGTTTTATAATGTAATTATGTACTCATCTCATTTTATTTCCATAAAATTATTAATTTTTATTATTTTTAAACACATGAGGTTTCAATTATTTACCATGCATAATATTTATGTCATTTTCTGCTGTATTACTTACCCTTAGTGAGATTTTGAGATCACCCCTTTCAATGTTTTATTTTTCCTAGGATATGAAGAAGTTAGTTATGAGTGACATGCAGGAATAATCTAGGAGTCTTGGATGTTCCTAATGAAATATATTTGTGTTGTATTTCTCTTCAAGATGTAATGTTGAACATATGTATGAATCTTATTTCCAATAATACTAAACTGATCGGTCTTTCGAGACATGATTTCCTTGTGATCATGCCAATGTTATGTAATAATTCACTGACTTTGGGTAACTAGGGTCGGGGAGTTACAGTTGGTATCAGAGAAATTTTAGTACAATCCTTGGAAACTAGATTTAGATAAAATCTGATTAGAAGACATAGCCTTAAGATAGACTTTGAGTATTAGTATAGAAGAAATACCTAGAATTTTGGTATTGTAGTGATTTTATGAGTTTTCTGAACAATACATCCCTGTCTGGATACGAGCAGGTAGAGGCCGCTCTGGTACAGATGTACCTAGGGGTAAAACCCAAAAACACCGCTTTAAGGTAGACTCGAATGGGAACTAGTGCACGAAAACGGGCCTTGCTGCACTCTTGGTTACGACACTCTCGGGGGATATGCTTAGGAAAATTCTAATTTTCTTTACAAAACCATTATGAAGGGTTATGAGTATATAATTCTCAAATAATTTTTTTTATGATTATGGATTATATCCATAAACTGTTGAATTAATGTTAAGTGTTTTAGAATCTTGGAATTATATATTTCGATTCATAAACTAATCTATTTTCTTCCATTTTTTATAAATGGTTCATAGTGGAAAAAATTGAAAATGTATCAATGAACTCACTCCATGTAGGGATTTACCTCCTTCTCAAGATAATTATAGTGGATCTGATGATTCAACTGGTGCTGATCAGTTAATCACCATACCGGGACAACTCACCCAGGTTATGAATAATAACCTTACCTGTATGGAGCACCCTGATCTGTAGCGTGGAGGATCAATGTTAGATTGCTTCATGAGGAAACAAACATCGACATTCAATTAGAGTAAAAATCCATTAGTTGATGAGAAATGGATAAACTCCGTAGAGAAAATATTCCATGCTTTAGGGAGTAGCAAAAGGGAAAAAGTTGTCATGGCAGTTTACCGCGTCACTGGAGATGTTAACCAATGGTGGTCCTTGATTTAAAATAAAAAGGAAGATGATGAAGTATAAAATATGGAATGGAGTGAATTTAATGATATTTTATTAGAAAAATACTTTCTTCGTGACCATCAAGTTGATATGGAAAGGCAGTTTCTAAGTCTGAGGAAAAAGGAGGATGAGAATGTCGCGAAGTATGAGGCTAAATTTACATGGTTATGTAACCCAAGAAGTAAGATTGATAGTTTATTTTATTTGTTAAAACCATTTCTCCGTCGAGCATTACTATCAAAATCCTTCTCATCATACGAAGATATTGTCTCGTGTGAAATCAAGACAGAAAAGGAATTCTCTAAGTGTTAGGACTTTAAATCAAAGCAAGAGAATAAGAGGTCTTCTGAACACTCTGGGAAAAGAAATAAGGAAACAGGGAAGAAGGAAAGAATCTAATTTCAACCCAGTGACAATTGTGGAAGGAAGCACCCTGGTGCCTGTCTAAAAGGAAATGGAGTGTGCTAAAAATGTGGATAGAAGGGCCATCTAGATGGTGATTGTAAAATAAAGAAAGACTCTACCGATGTTCAATGCTGCAATTGTAGGGAGATGGGAAATTATGCCAATGAATTCTCTAAGCGTCAAAGAAACATACCTCAGAAAAGGAAAAGGGTTCAAGGACAAGCTTATGATATCACTACTGCTGATGTAGAAGCTCTGAAAGACTTGGTGGCAGGTAATTTAATGGTTTCCTCAAGTTTAGAAAATGCATTATTTGATTCTGGATCATCACATTGTTTCATATCTTCCCAGTTTGATAAGAAAATTAAATATCTCCAATTTGATTTAACAAGGTAGTTGTTAGTTAAAACTCCTAAGGGAAGTATCATTGCATCGAATTTTTGTGAATCAGTGCCCATTAGAGCACATAAATGTTCTTTATCCGCTGATCTCATTGTCATACCTATGATTGAATTTGATATAATCCTCGGTATGGATTGGCTTTCAGACCATGATGCGAAGAATTATTGTAAGAGGAAGGAGGTTACGATTCTTGATGATGATGATAAGGAACACCTTATCTTTAGAGAAGAATCGTCGCAACCTAATTCTTATCTAGATCCACCCCCAGTAGCTCAACTAAATTCAATTATAGGGAGGAAGAGAATGAAATAACTGTGGGTGAGGAAAGGAATGTTAAATTAGAGGATGTAACTATTGTGAAAGAATATGTAAATGTGTTTCTAGAAAATTTACCTGGACATCCTCCAGAATGAGAAGTTGAGTTTTCCATTGATTTAATTCCTGGATCAAGGCCTATATTGAAGTCCCCTTATAGAATTTCCACTATAAAATTAGTGGAACTAAAGAATCAACTAGAGGAATTGAGTATTAATGGATTTATCGACCCTAGTGTTTCTCCTTGGGGATCTCCTAATATTTTTGTTAAAAAGAAAGATGGATCTATGAGGTTATGTATTTACTACAGGGAGATCAATGCTATAATAATAAAGAAAATGTATCCCCTACCTCGCATTGATGATTTATTTGACCAACTACATGGAGCTTAATAATTTTCAAAGATTGACCTTCGATCTGGATACCATCAGTTGTGTGTGAAGAAGGAAGACATTCCGAAGACAGCATTTCGAACCAGGTACGGGTATTATGAGTTTACAGTAATTCCTTTTTGGCTGACTAATGCACTCTCTGTATTCATTGATCTAATGAATAGAGTTTTCAAGGAATATCTCGATGATTTTTTGGTTTTATTTATTGATGATATCTCGGTATACTCCAAAAGCTACAAAGATCATGAAAATCACTTGCGCATTATCATGAAGACTCTGAGAAGACATGAATTATATGGTACGTTTAGCATGTGTGAATTCTGGCTTCAGGAGATTTATTTTCTTGGCCATATAGTCTCTAAATATGGAATCCTTGTTGATCCTTCTAAGACCAAGGCAATCCAAGAATGACCAGCACCTACAAGTATAACTGAGGTATACGATTTTATTGGTTTAGTAGGTTATTATCGACGTTTCGTCCAGAATGTTTCCTGATTGGCTAACCCATTAACAAAGCTCAAACATAAAGGGGTCAAATTTTTTTGGACAAAAGAGTGTGAAGAATGTTTTGAAGAACTGAAGAGAAGATTATTCAATGCTCCTATATTGAATCTACCATCGGGGAATGATGGCTCCGTTATTTAAAGTGATGCATCGAAGAAAGGACTTGGTTGTGTCCTTATGCATAATGATAGGGTTATTTCCTATGCATCACGATAGCTGAAAATTCATGAGAAAAACTATCCTACTCATTATCTAGAATTTTCAGGTGTGATATTTGCTTTGAAGATATGAAGACACTACCTCTATGGTGAAAATGTGAGATTTATACTAATCACAAGAGTTTGAAGTATATTTTCTCACAAAAAGAACTCAACATGAGGCAAAGAAAATGGCTTGAACTACTCAAGGATTATGATTGTATGATACACTACCAACCAGGGAAGGAAAATAAGGTGGTAGATGCTTTGAGCAGAAAAAATCATGGAGTTTTGAACAAGATGAAAGTTGAAAAGGATCCTTTATACACGGATCTAGTAATGATGGATATGGGAATAACCATGGAAGGTGAAACATCGATACTTTTTCAAAAGGTTTCCAAACCATCTTTACTAGAAAGGATAAAGAGTTCTTAAGCTGATGATGAAGAGTTTAAAAATAAGATTAATGCTTTGAATGATGTGAGATTGAGTAACTTTGTGTGTGAAGATGGAATTTTGAAATTTGGGAGGAGAATTTGTGTTCCTGATATACCTGATTTAAAAAAGGAATTGTTAGATAATGCTCATATTTTCAATTTCTCTATACACCCTGGGAGCACCAAAATGTATAGAGATTTAAAGGAACATTTTTGGTGGGATAACATGAAGAGGGAGATTGCTGATTTTGTGTCAAGATTATGGTTTTTCAACAAGTGAAAGCCGGAAGGCAACATCCTGGAGGAGTCATGCAACCTCTTCCCATACCTGAGTGGAAATGGGATAATATCACTATAGACTTTTTCATGGGACTACCAAAGAATCCTAGAAGGAACGATGTAATATGGGCCATTTTTGATCGTCTTACCAAGTCAGCACATTTTCTTGCTATAAGGGAAGATTTACCACTTGAACGTCTAGAAAGACTATATATTAATGAAGTTGCGAGACTTCATGGAGTACCCCTATTGATTGTTTTGGATCAAGATCACCATTTTAATTTGAGATTCTGGAAGAGTCTTCAGAAGGCCTTGGATACTGAACTTCATTTGAGCACTGCATACCACCCTCAAACAGATGGACAATCAGAACAGACTATTCTAACCTTATAAGACATGTTTAGATCTTTCTCACTTGACTTTCAGGGTATATGAGATCAATATTTACCTCTAGTAGAATTTTCCTATAACAATAGCTTCCATTCTAGCATTTAAATGACACCATATGACGCATTATACGGAAAGAGATGTCGCACACCAACCTGTTGGGATGATGTTTGTGAAATAAAACTTGTAGGCCCAGAACTGGTGGAGGAAACAATGGATAAGGTGAAGGTAATCGAAAACCACATCCATGTAGCTCAAAGTAGGCACAAGAGCTATACTGACAACCGGAGTAAGGATTTGGAATTTCGGGTAGGAGATCATTTTTTCTTGAAGGTGTCTCCTTGGAAGGGAGTTATACATTTCAGCAAGAAAGGTAAATTAAGTCCTAGGTACATAGGACCTTTCAAAATTCTAGAACGAATTGGGGTTGTAGCTTACCGTTTGGAAATGCCGCCAAGTCTCTTCAAAGTTCACGATGTGTTCCACGTATCACTATTGAGAAAATACATGCTTCAACCAACGCATGTACTCACAAGGAATTAGAACTGAAAACCAATCTGTATTATTGTGAAGATCCCATCAGGATTCTTGATACAAGAGAACAAGTGCTGAGAAACTGGACGACTCATCTGGTAAAAGTTCTATGGAGAAACCATAAGATGGAAGAGGCAACGTGGGAACCCGAGGAACTTATGATGAAAAAACCACCCAAGACTTTTCATGAAGTAGTATTCTAGAAATTTCAAGGATGAAATTATTTTAAGGAGGGGAGAATGTAACACCCCAATCTTCCACGGTATGATTCTCTTTGAATAATATAGTAGCGTGTGTTGTACGCAACTTTGAGATTCTAACACACCACGACTAAAAAATGTAGCCGTTATGAATAGTAATACCCACTTTTTGAAATTTTATATATTTTATCTCTCAAAATGGACTTCATTTTTGGATTCGGAATATCGAAATTATCCATGGGTGAAATTTTGGTACTTTTCAGATAACTTTTATATATTCATGAATAGTTAAAATTACTAAATTTTAATTAAAAACAACTTTTTTAATCAAAATAATTAGTAGTGAGAAATTATGAATTTGAGTGGTTTTATAGTATATTTTGAATATATTTTTACCATATAATACAATGTTGGTAATTGGACATAATTTCAAATTTAAACCGGACATAAACAAGTGTCAATCTGTTTATTGTTATTATCTCTAAATAACACACTTTTTGTTTTAACAACGGGAATTAATTTTAAATTAATTTATGCCACTTATGTGTTATGAATTTGGAAAAATGGATTCCATATTTTTAATCAGGATTTCCAATTTATGTAAATAGGTAACTTTTATTTTTAGACATTTTGAATAATTACTTCGGGAAATATTTTATTTACCATGGTTAAAGGGTAAATCCGGCAAATAAGGGTAAAACAATAATATTATAATAATAATAAATTACCGTAAAACGTGTCCTAACCTTATTGGTGGATACATGTCCGACCATAGTCATCTTTTGGTCTATTGTGGGACCCCATGGATCCACTTGATGGCGATAGGGACACTTTATATTAATTAAGTTAAAATAAATACAAAAATGACATAAGCATGTATCTTTTAGCAAAATAAATTTTACATAGGGATATATATGTTTGATTTTCGACTATAAATATTTATTAGAAATATAAAATTATTTCATACATAATGATATTTTATTTATAATTTTTAGACATTTAATAATTAAATTTATTTATGACACAATAATGATGTAGTATTTAACTTATTAATGAAATAATCAAATAATTGATATTATAAATGTTAAAATAAATATAATTTGAATGTTTTGATGATATCCAAGAATTTTATTGGTTAAGATGACATGTTAGTATTGCTTAAATGAATTTGGTTCGAATTAATAATGTTGTTAAGACTTTAACAAAAATCAATTATTGAATAGTGTCAAAATTGACATAAAAGATTTTTTTAAAAAAATATTATATTATTAATTAATATTCAATTCCTAGAAATCTAAGGATCAGACAAGAGAATTATATAATGATATGTGTATCATTAATGGACCATTTTTGGGTCTCTTGGATGTATATGGTAAGTCTATTAACTATATAATATAAAAATACAAAGTGACATGGTAAATGTCAATCTAATTAACTAAGAGTTTAAACTAAAAGATAAAGTTAATATAATGACCAAAACCTGATTAAAATATATTGGTTGAGTGGTATCCATCCTATCCGCACCTTAATCTTTAAATAATGTACATTGGAGCCATTAGAAACCGAATATGAATTTATTATAAAATAATATTTCTAGCTTTTCCAAAGGTGCCCCTCACCCCTCTCATAAAAGGGCACTCGCCCTTATCACTAATTCACACATTCAAAGCCTTTTTTTCGGCCAAACCCTGCCCAATTACTCTCTAAACTTCCCTAAAGTCAACCTAGATGCCTTAGTTTGATCAGAAATTCATCCTAAGGATCCCTTTTGATCAAATCAAAATGAAGAACCCAAAGAAGAGGTAATGTTTTCACCACCCTTTTTCAAGATCCTTTCTTCTTCAACTTCTTCTTTCTTTGTTATTCCCATTCTAAAATAATAACTATAGTATATTATATATACTGAGATGTTATTATAAATATTGTAAAAATATATTCAGTATTCTATCCATCCTTTAAATGACATGTCACCATATGTGCGTACGTACGGCTTTCCGTCTCCACGTCGTGGTGTAATTGTTATTCAAAACATTATTATCTGGATGGGTATAATAATGATGTGTAATTAATGTAAATAATAAATATAACATGATAATGATTCTGTATATATGATATACCATCAAATTATATATTATTTTAATATCAAAAGAATGATATTGTCGCTCGTGCGTACGTACGGACTACTGTCTCCACGAACACGATGAGATTCATTCCCCATCATATCCATTCAAGACTAATTCTCATTTTATGATTAAAAGTAATGTTTAAGAACTTAATATAATTCTGGATATGAGTAAGATACAACCTATCCATACAAAACATGACTTATGTAACAAAACATATAAAAGAAAACGGGTAAGTTAACACCCAAAACGACGATAATACTAAAATATTATTAATAAATCATTATTAGAAGATCATATATGATATCATAATTATGTATGTGGATATTGTATAATTTAATAACAATGTTTTAACTATTATACAGGAGGTTAACATACCATCTACTGAGGAAAATTCCAAGGTAAGGGGTTTTCATCTCACTCCTTATTCCTGGGAGATTCATACCATATTGCCACTATTTCCTTTTGTGTGGTGAATGTACTGCTCATAATTGTTTTCTTTGTGTAAAAAAATTTAATTTATTTTTATTTACATATTCATTGTATGATACCTATTTCATGGGGTGTATGTTTCGGAATTTACCAAATTGATAAGGGTTTATTTCACAATCTCTTCATTATCCAAGGTTGTTTATACGAAATTATCTACTGGAACCTCTTTATCATCCACATCCATGTTTCATAAAAATATATTTCAAAACATTTCTACTATTTACTAGACAATGGGTTAAATTCATTTATACCCTTATGTGTTTTGAAAGGAATCATTCCGCCATTTTCCAAACAAGGTACTTTTTTACCTTTTTGACAAATTTAAGGTAAGAATGTTTTTTTAACTTATACCGCAGGTGCAGCTATTTTCTGCCATTATAACATTATCAAAGCTTCCCTTACAAGTTTATAAAAATATTTTCAATGTAAATTTTTTATTTTATAATTATGTGACCTTTAAATGATTCCAAAAAGAGATATTTCTCTCAAATAGTTTTGATTTCATCTATCTCAACATCCTTTGATGGATTTTAGGTTTATTTGAAGTTGATTTATTATGTTACAAAACTTCCATATTGTATTGAATTTTTTGTGATATGTTTGACTGTAGATGTGATATTTTTATACTATTCATGGTTTATTGTTAAAGTATTGACATTTCATATGCTAGTTTTAATACGAATGTTTATGATATGTTTAAACCTTTTAATATGAGGAATGTATTAGACTTAGTAAGTGACGGGTGGAACCCGCTATAGCTCATCGATGCATCGGTAGGTCTAATGAGACAAATAGATGTGGAATTGGCTGAGGCCCTTTCCCAATTTAATTTTGGGTTTCGGCTGAGGCCTTAATCATTTTTAGACGTCTTGGCCGAGGCCTTGAAAAAATATTTTAGAATGTCCGGCATTATACATTCCCTCATTATAGAAATAATATTGATGGTTCATGAGGTAATTCGACTAGTAGTATACCCATGTTTATGTTTTATTATAGCATTATTTACTCAGCTCATTTTATTTCTATAAAAGTATTCATGTTTATTATTGGCAAAGACATGAGGTTTCATTTATTTACCATGCTTAATATTTATGTCATTTTCCGTTGTATTACTTACCCTTACTGATCGTTTGAGCTCGCCCCTTTCAATATTTTATTTTTCCCAGGATATGAAGAAGTTAGTTATGAGTGACATGCAGGAATAATCTAGGAGGCTTGGATGTTCCCAATGAAATATATTTGTGTTGTATTTGTCTTCAAGATGTAATGTTGAACATATGTATGAATCTTGTTTCCAATAATACTAAACCGATCGGTCTTTCGAGACATGATTTCCTTGTTATAATTCCAATGTTATGTAATAATGCACCGACTCTGGGTAACTAGGGTCAGGGCATTACACAACATGGATACCTATTTGGTGGGGATCACCCCTCTGGTCATAAAGTGAAATGGATCTTTTTTGAAATGGGTCATTTTATACATAATATTGGTCAGTAGAAGATCATGGTGGCTTCAGAAAATTGATGTGTGGTAGAACTTGTAGTATCTAGTTCGACAATGAATTATTTCTATTTGTTTTAATGGTGGTGGTGGATAGAGACTAGATATGGGCATTAGGATCAGATCATTGTTAGTGAAAATCTGAGTACGAGTCAGATTTTTTGTCCTCTGGTGCATGGTTAATATCTTCATCGTTATTTCAATTCATTGGGGAACCCGAACGTAAAACTACTTCATTATTGGTTAAGAATTTTATAAGGACGTGGGATTAAATTTAATGTTGCCTATGTGGCTTAAGAATTCATGATCTATGGTTCATTGAGAATTATTTGTTGAGTCCTGAAACCTCTTTAGTAATTCCTATAGAAGACAACCAACTAATGTTTCCAAAAGTATATGAATTTGGTTTTTCATAACCACATAAATCTCATCATATTAGGTACAACTAATGTGTTAATAATCACATGGGCATGTCTAGTAATGTTTATAATGATTTGGTAATGCTTAATTGGTAGACACTATTTAGTTTTTATTAAAACACAGAATGTGGTATGTGTATCAAATTTTGATATGTGTCTTGAATTTGATCAAGAATGATTGAACCAAAACACTCTTGAAATTTCATTGGATGGTTGGAATCTTATTTAGTATGGTTATTCCTATGGTGGGTTGCACCTTGAGGAATCCAGAGGAATCAGTTGAGTACACTGTGGTGTGTTGAGTTCAAAAAACGTGATGAAAATCCTCTCAATGTTTCGATAATCATTATATTTTCACATGGAGATTGGTCTTCATGATAAAATTATTGCATCATAAGCATTATGGGAGTTTATAATTGAGTGTCTCTTTGAGGTGGTGAGTTTTCATTCAAGGGTGATCTTAGAGAGATCATTGTGAATGATAATTTTTGCAGAATAGGTGGTGTGACTCCCATGCTACCAAAACATATTGAAGAAGAGGATCAATATGGTGTAGAAATTATAATGACCCATATCATTATGAGTTTTGAATTTGGGTGAAAAGTTTAATATTACACCTGGTGGATGGATAGTTTAGAAATATGGCTGTTGAACTAGAGTGTGGTCTGTTTAAAAAACATAAAGAGGTGTTTTTGGAATTTAATAGAAGAAATAATGGAGACTCAAAACAAGATATTTCAGAGGAGACGATTAGGAGAAACTAGAGTTAATACTACTTCCACCTACTTGTAGGTAGACCCCATCAGTAAGTAGGCTGGGTGATCAATAACCCTATTATCTAGTATGACTCACCGACCAGTCGGTGATCCTGCATTGTGTGCCTACTAGGGTATGTTGGGAAGAAATTAAGTGGGGGAACTTTTGGTATTTTTGGACACAAATACCCACATAGGATGGATTATCATGATATGCTCATTTAATGGATGTCCATTAGGCCATCCTCTCCACTCTCCACCTCCATGATTTCCCATTGATCCAAGGTGTATCTAGAGGAAAATCAGTGATGAATCCAAGTGAGATCATTCATTATTCATCAATAATGGCCTATTTATTCCTCATGTGATGAAAGATCAATAATCTGTTCATCATGGATGATGAATTTGATAATTGGATGAAATTTCCATTTGATATTGATTGAAAGTTTATATAAGGTTGGGGATTTGGATTGGCGTAGTCGTAGGATGTCTCGTGATGATGAACACATTCAATTTATACGAGCTTCATTGACGGAGTGTGTGAAGAGTGCCCAAAATATATTATAAGTTGTTTAGACTAATGAATTTTATCTAGAATGATGTTGGATGAATATTATCAACCATCCATGTGTTATTGTTCATGGTTCTGATAAGGCGGTGATATCCAAAACTCATGGACATCGATTAAGTCTGAATAGAGTTTGATGATATAGACCAAGTTGTGGGGTTTTCTTAGTTAATCTGAACTAAAATAAAATAGGTGGACCCATGTACTATATCCTATGGTATTATGAATGGTTTATTTGCATCTGGTATAAGGTTCAATACCTTGTGAGAACAATCATTAATTTTATAATTTGTTTGTAATAATATGAAATTCTTAATTAATTATTGATCCTTAACACTTAATTAATTAATATAAATATTCCAAATGTAACTGAATAAAGTTCCAAAGGAAACAATCGACCCTTGTGCATAGGATTGATGGATTTCATAGATGGAAAAGGCTTTATCACTAATTACTACCTCCATGATACCATGTTTGATGTACTTCCCACATGTTATTTCAGGTGTAACTCATGAGACCATGTTTAGTACATTGATCGCATGTGTGTGTGTAGATCATGCTACCATGTTTGATTCCTTGGTCACATGTGTGTTTGTGTGTGCATCCCATGAGACCATTTTAGATTCCATTATCACATGTGGCTTCATGTGTAGCATGTGAGACCATGATTGTATCCTAATCAGATGTGTGTGTGTGACAATGAGGCCCATGAATGATTTTAATCACATGTAGGTGAATGAGTATCCCATGATACCTATACGTGATGTATATTATTGATTTTTTCACATTTATTTTTATGATGGTTATAAATCATTCTTGACCGGGTGTGAATTTTGATATTTCATTATATAACTATGTATTTCATAGGATTTTTTTGTCTATAAAAATGGTAGTATAGGTGGATCCATGAGATTTGATCATCATGGTATAAATGTCTTTAATGGTAGGCTTGACTATCCCTACTGATGTTTATTCATAGATTAATGGTTTTGTGATCAATATGTGGTGTTCCTTAAACTAGAGCATTGATATTGGAATTTCACAGTACAAACATCATTAAATGTTAGTGTCGGTATCCCTATAGAGGGACATTCATAAATGACTGGTTACTAGATCAACAAATGGTTGTAGGTATCCCTTCAAGAGGAATCTCTATAAAAAACCATTTGGAAAAGTATATCTAGACAACATATAAAATTACTCTTGAATAGATCCGAATTAGGTACAATCGGTGATCATGGAAGATTAATGAGTTCACGAATTCCAAAAAAATGGTTGTTTGTTTCTTTATTTTTTATTGGTGATTATATTCACGGTTTGCATAGTTTAGAATTTTCTTGTTTTATTTTTGATAAGCAGAACTCATGAACATACACAACATTTACTGGTTATGTACTGGTCCATTTTGATGGTTCCCTACCAAGTTTTTCTCACACCCTTCATTGGTGTACATGGCACATAGTTACCCACAAATCCCTCACATGTTGTAGGTACAGTTTGGGGTGAGACCCTAGTTTGATAATTGAGGGGGATATCTGAATAAAATTCTATGGGTAGGGATGAGGTGGGGCATGGTGTTATAGTCCTTATTTTCCCTTAATTTTCTTCTATATGTGTATAAGATTGTTTCGAACGGTGAATAATGAATAGGTATTAGTTATGAATGTAGATTCTATTATTTCAACACTCATTTATTTCAAATGGTATGTTATTGGTTTCACATACTTTGATTGTATATTATTACATGTATGGTAATTTAATTGCCATTGGGAACTCTAATTGATAGAATAGTCTCCCCATGATCCACTTGAGAACCTCATATCTAGTTAGTATCATCCACCATATGGGGAGGCATTCTTGACGTCATGTGGAATTGTGCCTCAATCTATGTGATTCTGCTAACAGTATTATAATGTATACTACCCCATCTATTTATCATCAACTTTTACCGACTTTATCAGTTTTACATACCCTAATTTTAAAATTAATTATAACATCGTTGTTTTAACATCTGTTATTGAATAATAGAATTTAAATCTACAATATGATTATTTTTATCATTGTTTTTTAAATTATCCTATGTTAAAAAATTTATTAAAATCATTTATCACATAAGTTATTTTAAAAACCGATGTTAAAAATGTTATCAAATAATTTTAATGTTGGTTTTAAAAATTAGTTATAGTAAAAATAATTTCTCTAATTTTAAAACATAATTTTTTATAATAACATATGTTAGAAATGTTATTTTTAACGTTAATTATTTAAATTCTCAATGTTAAAAATAAAACTATATTATGAAACTTCTAAATTTTCACTTCATTCTTAGAATATTTCTCTTTCCTTCCCACAAATTTATCCCACCAAATATAGAAGTTCATTTTTCACATTATGATCTCGTTTTCATTATTCTCACCTAAAAATATATATCATTGATCAATATTTTTTCCTTGTACATATAAAACTTTGGTTTCCCCCTCCATCATTAAATCTACCATTCCCAGAATATTTCCTCAAAATTTTTTATTTCTCACTCTATTCATTGGTCACAGATCCCTTATAATGAATTAATATTCATATAGAAGTTGGAGATTATGGATTCTATGTGGTAAGGTTTTGAATTTATATATACAATTATTGTGTAATTTTTTTACCTTTCTAATCCATCATTTGTTATTTCATACATATAAAATTCAAGAAAATATTTTTCATATTTTTGTTAGTTTTTTATAACATTGATGTTTATATTTTTTAATTATTATCAATATGTAACTTTAAAATCATGAATTGGATTAAATTTATAATTATAATATAATTATTTTATCATATGAAACTATGATTTTCTTATTCAATAAAATGGATCTAAATTCTCATGATTGTTTTTAAAATGAATGATATTTTCCATGTCAATTATTTAAAAACTGAGGAGAAAAACAGTAATAAAATTAAAATTTTAATAATAAATAAAATTTTGAATATTTTAAAAATTAATTTTAATAATATATAAAAAATATATACCTACAATGTCACTTATAATGGTTTCATTTAAAAAACCGACATAAAAACGTGCATAAAAATCTGTTTTTGGACTACGGTAAATTCCTCACCCTTGCACATCCTTTCTCCCATAATGATTTAAACATGTGACCTCCTTATTACAAGATAAATTCTTGTTTCACTAATGCATCATGTTTTTTAGAAAATTTTTTAATATATATATTTATTTATAAGTATTTTGATTTATTTGAATATGTATTCATATAATTAAATATAATTTTTCAATTATTATTAAATAAATTTATAGAATATTTATATATATTTACGTATTTTCAAAATATATATATATTTAATGATATAATTATATATTTAAATATAATTATATATATATATATATGACTGTGTGTATTTTTATATTTGTGTATGTGAATCTCTCACTCTCTCGATGGGTTCAAATCTGGAATTATTTTATCATTGGGAGGTGCTCATCAATCCCCTATTGAAGAATCATAATGGGGTCATGGTGGATGGCGTAGTATGTATCATGCCTCAAATAGCATTGAAACCTATTGTAAAGGTTACCTATGAAATTTGATCTCTATATCTAAATAATAATTCGACTACCGTGAGGAATAATTTCTCTTCCAATGTAGGTATATTTTTTGACTGTATGGTTTTTGTTGATTCTCAGTCTAATAAAACTCATCCCTGAAAATAAAAAACTAAGAATACAGCTTTAATGTTCATTGAATACTAACAAATTTTTTAAGGATTGGATTTGTGATTGTAAGAATTCAATCATTGGGAAGTTATCTCTGAAGGGAAATTCATGGAAACTGGAGGAATTAAAGGCACAAATTCATCATAAGTGGGGATTTAATAACTGGTGGATTGTCTCAATTAGTAATGAATTTTTTATATCACTTTCCCTTTAAAAGAATGAAAATTGAAATCATGGATTTATTTACCTCTCAACAACAAGGGACCCTAAGACTATTGTTTTGGGATCCCTATTTCAATCCAAGAGGATATCATAACAAATATACTCAATCCTATATTCAAATTAGGGGATTAAATTGGTTCTTTTAGCATCATTAGATTATATGTGATGTTTCATCATCTATAATTATCCATATAAAATTTTAATGGGAGACTCAACTTGAATGATATGGGATCCATGCTAGAATTATTATTAATTTTTACCTTTTCTCTTTACAGATTCAAACTATTTATTTAGTAGAAAATGAATTCATATTTAAGCATTTATTTGAATATGATCATATTCCTGTAATTTTTTAACAAGTTCTACATTATTAATCATAGGTAAATATTTATAAAGGGGAATGTGTTCTAATTGTAAAGACAATGGAATAATGGTGGAAATTGTAAATTTAAATTTGTAGTTTTAGATAAGGATCAGGCTATAAGGATAAATTTTATGGATTCTAAGGATATTAGAATGATGGATGGGATAGGTCCTACTAATAATCATATTCTAGATAAATACCTTGATGATAATAATTTGGATTTAGTGTATATAAATAGATGGATGAAGATGGTCATGTACTATCATTTGTTGATGTAGTCTCCGGGTCTATGGCTGGTAATTCCAATAACTCACACGTTGTCAGTCCTATTGTAGGAAAAACACATGATGATCATGTTTCTACACATATTTTGAAATTAAGAGATATATGTGAATATAATGAAGAATATTATCTTGAAATTTTAAGATATATGAGAAATTTCAATTTTTTTTAGATCAGTGCCAGTCTAGTGGTAAGGTGGGGTGTTATATAGGAACTCCCTATTTTCAGCCCAAGAAGGGTATATGTTTTGTGGGAAAGGAGGTGGTCAAATAAAAAATTAAATAACCTAATAAAGACCATGGTTTAACTAATCCTTTGAAACATTTTCCTCTGAAGGTTAATGATATAGAGAGGGGTGTTGAAGCTCCTTAAAAAACTAAGGTGGATTTGATTATTGAAACTTTGATAACCACTAAAGATAGAAAATTTCTGGAGTTTGTATAGAGTATTGAGTTAAGGGTGGAAAGCCATCCTAGAATTTATCTCCCATTGGGAAGGCACTTGTAGTGGTGATATTCCTCTTATTCATGGACTTGGTGAATTATTAGTTTCCAATAATA
Source organism: Viscum album (assembly GCA_963277665.1). Lineage (NCBI taxonomy): Eukaryota > Viridiplantae > Streptophyta > Magnoliopsida > Santalales > Viscaceae > Viscum > Viscum album. Next base: position 1,736,423,887 of record OY728142.1, read on the forward strand.
ACATTTTATAACATCTTGAGGAGGACTCTTGGTAATCTTCTTGTTATGGAACAACAATTGGTATCATCATTGAAATGAAGAAGGGGATAGTCAACTTGATTCTTGTTCTAGAAATGAAATTTTAATGAGTGCTAAAATGGACTAGAAATGTAATCAGCAAGATGCAAATATTAATCAAAATTTTATCACCATTTTTCAATATATTATCACACATGAATTTGTAATTTTATATTCGAAATATTTTAAAATTATTCTGGGTGATCTTTTTAATGTGGATGTGGTTGAGGGCCCCAATAAGATACCCCCTCAAGAACTCTCTACCAAATAACATTTTGTGGGGTCTGATTCATTGGATCCAAAGTAATATCACATGTTGGATGATGATGACCCTATTGTACATATTGATAAGGAAGCTGTCAAGGAGTATATGTAGGTGAGAATATATTCGGTACATGATGTAGCTGATTTATCATCCACATAGGAAAGGTTATTGAAGTTTTATCAAAATCCATAAAAATGGTTCAAGAATTAGAGGCAGTAAAGTCTAAGGAAGGAATACCTAAATATGAACAAGTTGGCTCATATGTCACCCCAAAATGGAGGATGTGTCTTCATGTTTGAGGTTGTGAAAATGTTTGGAATGCGAGAAATATAAATTAAATAGAATTAACCTTGTTGTAATGTTTTCTCTTGTGGTAATTATAGTGACCCGACCTTTTCTTACATTACTATTACATCATTTCAGAGATAAAAAAAACATAATAGTATTACATATGGAGGATACATAGGTTTAGTGTCTTGGGCAAACTAGGACTACACATAACAAGTACAACATCAAGCATAAAAATTCATTTAATTTATTCTTGTATAGCTTCATAGTAGCACTTTTCCTCTCCTTAGTACATGTAGCCACCTGAGGATATACATAAAAAGGGGTGAGCTAAAAGCCCAGTAAGAGGGTAGATAAGAACAATATAGCATGGGGTGAACATAATCATGACATAGGAAGAAGATCTTGAACATGAGAGGAGCATAAACAATAATCTTGAAATGTGGAAAAGCATAAAAATGAAACATCATGTCTTAGTGGTTAACTACCACACATAATTGTGAACAAAGCTAGCATCATGTTCACGCATAATTTCACATTTACTCATGAGATTCATCACTTTACCCAATGCATTGGAGCGCTATATAATTCCGGGCGCACCCGTCACATTTAAACATTCATATTGCGCTATATAATTCCGGGCGCACACGTCACATCATAACATTATCATTATCATGATTTCCACATAGAACACATATAAAACATGTACATAAATAACCCATGGAAAGGAATGGGTTTCATCTCATAATAACACATTCATAAGATTTGGGTTCCCAAAAGAAAGAGGGAACAACATACTTGATATAAGAACCATCAACCTTGAATGAGAGGCAAAATGTGAGATCTTGAAAGAAGAGTTCTTTTGGAAAACATTTTGATGGACATGAAAACCAGAGACAAACATGTATATCCCAGAAAAGTAAATTAAACGATGAAAAAAAGACCTTTGAGGAGTAACCATATCAAAAATGGAGTGAAAGAGGGAGAACCCGAAGGAAGAAAATTGGGTTCGAGATTTCCCCTTACCTTGTACTCGAATGCCTCCTTCTCTTTAATGTCCTGTATAATGAAATTATATTAATTAATTAGAAATTCCAGAACCTTTTATACACTAATAGGATTCATTCTGGTTTCATCATTTCATATTATATTCCTTTGGATGACTTATAGAGTTTAAAAACATTGTTCGGGGATGTTCGTTTTTATGGTTTTCTTGAGCGGTCCACTTGTATTCTTAAATTTATGTTTGGGTAGATCATGGGTAAACATCCATAACTAATATTACATGTAATTAATGATATTAAAGAAGCTTGAATGATTTTAAAATGAGTTATATTAGATCCATGTGGCAGAATCATTAGATAAGAATTAAATGAAGATTATATGGGATAATTTGAGCGGTTTTTGGATCACAACTAACTCATTTTAACTTTTCACTTAGTTGCATGGCCCAAGGTTATTTCCAGAACTTAAAATAGAACATAATACATATAAAACATTCTGGTTCAACCATAAAAATGGTTTCATGACCAGATTGAAGGTATAAATGGAAGAATAGAGCATGTTGTTTTTGAAGGTGATAAATTATCACCACATGAACAACGTTCTCTTTAATTAAATAAAAGGAAGATGGAAAGGGTGTGGGGTGGTATAATATACCATTAGAATCATAATATTACAGTATATGTATAATACGGGAGTTAAAAAACAATTTTGATGAAGATAGGTAGGGGGAGATCAAGAAAGGAACTTGAACTTGAAAGGAAATTAAAGGAGAAGAGAGAGAGAAATCACCTTTTGGATCCTCCTCTTGAGAACCTCCTTAAGGGCCTAAGCTTGGTCTTTTGATGAGACCATAAGCTCTTGGACGTGGGGGAGAGTCTAGGGAAGATGATTGGGCAGAGATTAGACAATTCTTGAAGCTTGAGAGGTGTGGTTTGGCAAGTGGAGGGGGATGGCTTATTTATACATGAGGTGGGAGGTGTTTTTGGCATAAAATATTAAATAAAATAATATATCATAAGTTAGACTTGTAATAGTAGTTTTTTGACATCCTAAATCATATATTAATATAATAAAATTAGTTTTAGTCTTTAACTCCTCTTTATAATTCGAATTCATTAATTTATTAAAAGGAAAGTGAAGGAAAGAGAAAAAGATACTTTAAGAAATCACTTTTTGACTTTAGGGTTTGGAAAGTTCATTTTAGGTTTGAGAATTGGATTTATTGTGTTTTAAGAAAACATTTATGAAATTTAATATGTTTTGGCCGAAACTAAAGTTCTAGAATGTTTATGTCATCATTACATCATTAATGATGCAATTTAGTGTACACCGATTATGCGAAAAACTGTATTTTTTTACTATTCACCCGAAAATTGAAGTATTTCAGAATAAACCGAAAACTTTACCCCTACCATTTTTCGACGTGTAGAATCCAAAAATGAAGTCCATTTTTCAAAAATAATTTTCTAAATATTATTAATTTAATATTTAATTAAAATCATAATTTACTTAAAAAAACAGTTTTTAAAATTAAAACGGATTTTGCAATTCTTTCAAAAATTACTTAGGGTCTTATAAAATTATCTAAAAACTATTATACATTGATTAAATAATTTATGAATATATTTCAGGAAAATAAATATTCTTTTAAATTAATTAATTAATTATAATTAATCATTTATAAAATACCAAAAAATGTTTACTAAGGTCAAATTATCACTTTCTATGATGACTAAATTTTATTTTATTATTCATAGGTAATGTTACTCTTATTTACTATTCATAAGGTTCATATTACTATTCATAAGGGTAGGTTACTATTCATAAGGGTAGGTTACTATTCATAAGGGTAGGTTACTATTCACCAAAAATTATTTTTGTTTCATTAGACTCCAAAAACTATCTTGAGCACAACCGTGTATGCCAGATTTTTAAAATTCCAAACATAGGGGTGAAAAAATTATGTTTAAAGGTCACTTATCACTTAGTAGTTCATTATTTTGTGTTTTTATGACATAGATATAAGAAGGGAATTTTCCATTGAAATACTTTGGGTCGTTACATTCTTCCCCCCTTAAGAAATTTCGCCCCCGAAATTTTAGTTTACACAAACAGGTGAGGGTACTTCTATTTCATTGCCTCACCTCGTTCCCACCATTTTCTAAAATAGAAAAGGATAGAACAAAAAATAACTAAAAAGTCATGAATAACTTATTTATCTAAACAATTTATACCAAAAACATAACATATGGGATCCCTAGGTGCTTATTTGTACTTAGTCTCATACTAGAGGTTTTCTTTAGGGTTCACTAATCCTAATTCCCAAATTAACTAAACCTTTCCTCTGATACCAACTATAGTGACCCAGCCTTTTCTTACATTACTATTACATCATTTCAGATATAAAAAAAAACATAATAGTATTACATATGGAGGATACATAGGTTTAGTGTCTTGGGCAAACTAGGACTACACATAACAAGTACAACATCAAGCATAAAAATTCATTTAATTTCTTCTTGTATAGCTTATTAGTAGCACTTTTCCTCTCCTTAGTACATGTAGCCACCTGAGGATATACATCAAAAGGGGTGAGCTAAAATCCCAGTAAGAGGGTAGATAAGAACAATATAGCTTGGGGTGAACATAATCATGACATAGGAAGAAGATCTTGAACATGAGAGGAGCATAAACAATAATCTTGAAATGTGGCAAAGCATAAAAATGAAACATCATGTCTTAGTGGTTAACTACCACACATAATTGTGAACAAATCTAGCATCATGTTCACGCATAATTTCACATTTACTCATGAGATTCATCACTTTACCCAATGCATTGGAGCGCTATATAATTCCGGGCGCACCCGTCACATTTAAACATTCATATTGCGCTATATAATTCCGGGCGCACCCGTCACATCATAACATTATCATTATCATGCATGACACATAGAACATATATCAAACATGTACATAAATAACCCATGGAAAAAAATGGGTTTCATCTCATAATAACACATTCATAAGCTTTGGGTTCCCAAAAGAAAGAGGGAACAACATACTTGATATAAGAACCATCAACCTTGAATGAGAGGCAAAATGTGAGATCTTGAAAGAAGAGTTCTTTTGGAAAACATTTTGATGGACATGAAAACCAGAGACAAACATGTATATCCCAGAAAAGTAAAGTAAATGATGAACAAAAGACCTTTGAGGAGTAACCATATCAAAAATGGAGTGAAAGAGGGAGAACCCGAAGGAAGAAAATTGGGTTCGAGATTTCCCCTTACCTTGTACTCGAATGCCTCCTTCTCTTTAATGTCCTGTATAATGAATTTATATTCATTAATTAGAAATTCCAGAACCTTTTATACATTAATAGGATTCATTCTGGTTTCATAATTTCATATTATATTCCTTTGGATGACTTATAGAGTTTAAAAACATTGTTCTGGGATGTTCGTTTTTATGGTTTTCTTGAGCGGTCCACTTGTATTCTTAAATTTATGTTTGGGTAGATCATGGGTAAACATCCAGAACTAATATTACATGTAATTAATGATATTACAGAAGCTTGAATGATTTTATAATGAGTTATATTAGATCCATGTGGCCGAATCATTAGATAAGAATTAAATGAAGATTATTTGGGATAATTTGAGCGGTTTTTGGATCACAACTAACTCATTTTAACTTTTCACTTAGTTGCATGGCCCAAGGTTATTTCCAGAACATAAAATAGAACATAATACATATAAAACATTCTGGTTCAACCATAAAAATGGTTTCATGACCAGATTGAAGGTATAAATGGAAGAATAGAGCATGTTGTTTTTGAAGGTGATAAATTATCACCACATGAACAACGTTCTCTTTAATTAAATAAAAGGAAGATGGAAAGGGTGTGGGGTGGTATAATATACCATTAGAATCATAATATTACAGTATATTTATAATACGGGAGTTAAAAAACAATTTTGATGAAGATAGGTAGGGAGAGATCAAGAAAGGAACTTGAACTTGAAAGGAAATTAAAGGAGAAGAGAGAGAGAAATCACCTTTTGGATCCTCCTCTTGAGTACCTCCTTAAGGGACTAAGATTGGTCTTTTGATGAGACCAGAAGATCTTGGACGTGGGGGAGAGGCTAGGGAAGATTATTGGGCAGAGATTAGACAATGCTTGAAGCTTGAGAGGTGTGGTTTGGCAAGTGGAGGGGGAGGGCTTATTTATACATGAGGTGGGAGGTGTTTTTGGCATAAAATATTAAATAAAATAATATATCATAAGTTAGACTTGTAATAGTAGTTTTTTTACATCCTAAATAATATATTAATATAATAAAATTAGTTTTAGGCTTTAACTCCTCTTTATAATTCGAATTCATTAATTTATTAAAAGGAAAGTGAAGGAAAGAGAAAAAGATACTTTAAGAAATCACTTTTTGACTTTAGGGTTTGGAAAGTTCATTTTAGGTTTGAGAATTGGATTTATTGTGTTTTAAGAAAAAATTTATGAAATTTAATATGTTTTGGCCGAAACTAAAGTTCTAGAATGTTTATGTCATCATTACATCATTAATGATGCAATTTAGTGTACACCGATTATGCGAAAAACTGTATTTTTTACTATTCACCCGAAAATTGAAGTATTTCAGAATAAACCCAAAACTTTACCCCTACCATTTTTCGATGTGTAGAATCCAAAAATGAAGTCCATTTTTCAAAAATAATTTTCTAAATATTATTAATTTAATATTTATTTAAAATCATAATTTACTTAAAAAAACAGTTTTTAAAATTAAAACTGATTTTGCAATTCTTTCAAAAATTACTTAGGGTCTTATAAAATTATCTAAAAACTATTAGACATTGATTCAATAATTTATGAATATATTTCAGGAAAATAAATATTCTTTTAAATTAATTAATTAATTATAATTAATCATTTATAAAATACCAAAAAATGTTTACTAAGGTCAAATTATCACTTTCTATGATGACTAAATTTTATTTTATTATTCATAGGTAATGTTACTCTTATTTACTATTCATAAGGTTCATATTGCTATTCATAAGGGTAGGTTACTATTCATAAGGGTAGGTTACTATTCATAAGGGTAGGTTACTATTCACCAAAAATTATTTTTGTTTCATTAGACTCCAAAAACTATCTTGAGCACAACCGTGTATGCCGGATTTTTAAAATTCCAAACATAGGGGTGAAAAAATTATGTTTAAAGGTCACTTATCACTTAGTAGTTCATTATTTTGTGTTTTTATGACATAGATATAAGAAGGGAATTTTCCATTGAAATACTTTGGGTCGTTACATTCTTCCCCCCTTAAGAAATTTCGCCCCCGAAATTTTACTTTACACAAACAGGTGAGGGTACTTCTATTTCATTGCCTCACCTCGTTCCCACCATTTTATAAAATAGAAAAGGATAGAACAAAAAATAACTAAAAATTAATGAATAACTTATTTATCTAAACAATTTATACCAAAAACATAACATATGGGATCCCTAGGTGCTTATTTGTACTTAGTCTCATACTAGAGGTTTTCTTTAGGGTTCACTAATCCTAATTCCCAAATTAACTAAACCGTTCCTCTGATACCAACTATAGCGACCCAGCCTTTTCTTACATTACTATTACATCATTTCAGAGATAAAAAAAACATAATAGTATTACATATGTAGGATACATAGGTTTAGTGTCTTGGGCAAACTAGGACTACACATAACAAGTACAACATCAAGCATAAAAATTCATTTAATTTCTTCTTGTATAGCTTCTTAGTAGCACTTTTCCTCTCCTTAGTACATGTATCCACCTGAGGATATACATCAAAAGGGGTGAGCTAAAAGCCCAGTAAGAGGGTAGATAAGAACAATATAGCATGGGGTGAACATAATCATGACATAGGAAGAAGATCTTGAACATGAGAGGAGCATAAACAATAATCTTGAAATGTGGCAAAGCATAAAAATGAAACATCATGTCTTAGTGGTTAACTACCACACATAATTGTGAACAAATCTAGCATCATGTTCACGCATAATTTCACATTTACTCATGAGATTCATCACTTTACCCAATGCATTGGAGCGCTATATAATTCTGGGCGCACCCGTCACATTTAAACATTCATATTGCGCTATATAATTCCGGGCGCACCCGTCACATCATAACATTATCATTATCATGCTTGACACATAGAACACATATCAAACATGTAAATAAATAACCCATGGAAAGGAATGAGTTTCATCTCATAATAACACATTCATAAGCTTTGGGTTCCCAAAAGAAAGAGGGAACAACATACTTGATATAAGAACCATCAACCTTGAATGAGAGGCAAAATGTGAGATCTTGAAAGAAGAGTTCTTTTGGAAAACATTTTGATGGACATGAAAACCATAGACAAACATGTATATCCCAGAAAAGTAAAGTAAATGATGAAAAAAAGTCCTTTGAGGAGTAACCATATCAAAAATGGAGTGAAAGAGGGAGAACCCGAAGGAAGAAAATTGGTTTCGAGATTTCCCCTTACCTTGTACTCGAATGCCTCCTTCTCTTTAATGTCCTGTATAATGAAATTATATTCATTAATTAGAAATTCCAGAACCTTTTATACATTAATAGGATTCATTCTGGTTTCATCATTTCATATTATATTCCTTTGGATGACTTATAGAGTTTAAAAACATTGTTCGGGGATGTTCGTTTTTATGGTTTTCTTGAGCGGTCCACTTGTATTCTTAAATTTATGTTTGGGTAGATCATGGGTAAACATCCAGAACTAATATTACATGTAATTAATGATATTATAGAAGCTTTAATGATTTTATAATGAGTTATATTAGATCCATGTGGCCGAATCATTAGATAAGAATTAAATGAAGATTATTTGTGATAATTTGAGCGGTTTTTGGATCACAACTAACTCATTTTAACTTTTCACTTAGTTTCATGGCCCAAGGTTATTTCCAGAACATAAAATAGAACATAATACATATAAAACATTCTGGTTCAACCATAAAAATGGTTTCATGACCAGATTGAAGGTATAAATGGAAGAAGAGAGCATGTTGTTTTTGAAGGTGATAAATTATCACCACATGAACAACGTTCTCTTTAATTAAATAAAAGGAAGATGGAAAGGGTGTGGGGTGGTATAATATACCATTAGAATCATAATATTACAGTATATGTATAATACTGGAGTTAAAAAACAATTTTGATGAAGATAGGTAGGGAGAGATCAAGAAAGGAACTTGAACTTGAAAGGAAATTAAAGGAGAAGAGAGAGAGAAATCACCTTTTGGATCCTCCTCTTGAGAACCTCCTTAAGGGCCTAAGCTTGGTCTTTTGATGAGACCAGAAGCTCTTGGACGTGGGGGAGAGGCTGGGGAAGATTATTGGGCAGAGATTAGACAATGATTGAAGCTTGAGAGGTGTGGTTTGGCAAGTGGAGGGGGAGGGCTTATTTATACATGAGGTGGGAGGTGTTTTTGGCATAAAATATTAAATAAAATAATATATCATAAGTTAAACATGTAATAGTAGTTTTTTGACATCCTAAATCATATATTAATATAATAAAATTAGTTTTAGGCTTTAACTCCTCTTTATAATTCGAATTCATTAATTTATTAAAAGGAAAGTGAAGGAAAGAGAAAAAGATACTTTAAGAAATCACTTTTTGACTTTAGGGTTTGGAAAGTTCATTTTAGGTTTGAGAATTGGATTTATTGTGTTTTAAGAAAAAATTTATGAAATTTAATATGTTTTGGCCGAAACTAAAGTTCTAGAATGTTTATGTCATCATTACATCATTAATGATGCAATTTAGTGTACACCGATTATGCGAAAAACTGTATTTTTTTACTATTCACCCGAAAATTGAAGTATTTCAGAATAAACCCAAAACTTTACCCCTACCATTTTTCGACGTGTAGAATCCAAAAATGAAGTCTATTTTTAAAAAATTATTTTCTAAATATTATTAATTTAATATTTAATTAAAATCATAATTTACTTAAAAAAACAGTTTTTAAAATTAAAACTGATTTTGCAATTCTTTCAAAAATTACTTAGGGTCTTATAAAATTATCTAAAAACTATTAGACATTGATTCAATAATTTATGAATATATTTCAGGAAAATAAATATTCTTTTAAATTATTTAATTAATTATAATTAATCATTTATAAAATACCAAAAAATGTTTACTAAGGTCAAATTATCACTTTCTATGATGACTAAATTTTATTTTATTATTCATAGGTAATGTTACTCTTATTTACTATTCATAAGGTTCATATTACTATTCATAAGGGTAGGTTACTATTCATAAGGGTAGGTTACTATTCATAAGGGTAGGTTACTATTCACCAAAAATTATTTTTGTTTCATTAGACTCCAAAAACTATCTTGAGCACAACCGTGTATGCCGGATTTTTAAAATTCCAAACATAGGGGTGAAATATTATGTTTAAAGGTCACTTATCACTTAGTAGTTCATTATTTTGTGTTTTTATGACATAGATATAAGAAGGGAATTTTCCATTGAAATACTTTGGGTCGTTACAGTAATTGGTCGTTCTCACATTTTTTTTGGGTTTTTCATGGTGTGTGTAAAATTTATATTTTGTCGCCACCCTTGTTTTTTGTATATTTATCTTTTTGATAAATAACTGTTCAGGTCCTCAAGCTTCTAATCATATAGTTCACACCATTTTCATATATATATATTTATATATATCGGTGTGCCTATATACATATTAATGTATATATAATATTATTTTAATATAAATGTTTTGCAGTGTATAATGGTAAATAATTTTATTTAGATGCACAATAATTACACAATACCACCAACCTAGAAGATTTTACTTATCTTATATTGATATATTTAATATATATGTATATATATTATGAAATTAATACTTATATACAAATATATACATATATATTTATATATTTATTTGTTACATAAATTATTATCGTATATAAATTAACATATTTTTTTATTAATATAAAAACATGTATATTTATATATAAACATTCCATATGAATTTATTTAGGTATATATATATCTCTATTAATTTTTTTATTTATACATAAAAATTAGATATATAATTTTTTAGGTTTATATATATATTCATACATTTTTATATGGTGGTTAATGGTTTGATATTTCTTAAGATAAAAAGGAGATAAATTATTTACAAATGGTTTATATGTTTATAAATATATTTTACATGTAAATATGACTAAATATTTGTTTTTATAGTTAATTTTATATATTTTAATATTTAAATATATATATATATATGTGTGTATATATTTAATTTAAAACCACACTAAAAAATAAAAAATGATAAAATTTGAAAACCATAATATCTATATGAATATAATACATCTGAATAAATTCAATCTCCTTTGAAAAAAGTCAACAAGTCCCTTTTAATTGAACATAAAATTCCATCAAATATTAAAAATTTAAGTATCATGACTAAAAAGTCTATTTTCCTGGCCTTGCATACCTTTTTAAACTCATAAAAATAGTTTTGAGGGTGCTCCCAAATTAATGTGGTGTAGATATATTTAGAGGAATTGAATTGGCATCTAGTGGATCTCAACTGAATATCCAGATCAAAAGTTATAGTGGATGAATTTGATATCTTGTCTTCACCTTATCATAGGAGATTAATTAATTAATTACTTTTTTTGTATCACCAAAATGTTATTAAATATATATTACTTCATACTAATTAGTCAATGTTTAAATAATAGTAATTTTTTAAATATTTTAAAAATGATTTAAACTAAATTTTATTACATATTAAGTGTAAATACATAATCATTACTATTTTATATAATATTTATTTTGATATATTATATTTTTATCCTCATAAATATATATATTTCTTAAAATATGTTTTTTCATAATATAAAAAATTTATGATTGTCGAATTATTTTAGTTTTAAAAACAAGTTATTATGTATAGAAAAAGGTGACACTTTTATCTATGCTAATAAAATAATTGATAAAGGAGTAAATTTATTAGTACTAAAAAAACATTAAAAAATTGTTCCCTTTTATCTGTGCATTTTTAGTGTCGATAAATATTATATTTATCCACACTTTTAGTTATTGTGGAAAAAATTATTCCCATTATCAGTACTTTTCTCTTATAACTGATAAAGGGTAGTTCTAAATATCCTTGATGATGTAGTAATGTTGTAAGACCTATTTTACAACTTTAAAATTATTCAAAATTTATCAGCACAAACATATTAAGTTCTTAAAGAGTGATAATAATGTAATTTTGAGTGCTAAAAACAATTTGATATATAATATTATTAGGACATGGTTGTACAAATGAAAATTGCATGTACTCTATGCTATCTGAATAAAATAGTTAGATCCATTTTCCACTTTGGGTCAAATGAAATTATAAAGGGATTAAGATCCTATATAGAAAATTAATTGAGAAATAGGGAACATAATGATTACCTACCCTGAACCTCAATTATTTTTTGTATTATATGTAATTTTTTATTTATATTATTTTAAATATGTCATTATGTATATCATTCAATTTATAATTTTGATTGTGTTATAAATTTTATATAGTGTTTTTATTTCGTTAATTCAGACTATATGAAATATAAATCATCTAGATTTTAATTCATTTTATAGAGTTTTGTTATTTAATGTTTAAACACTTTATTTCACTCTCCTCTTGAGACTAACATTTTAGGTTAACAATAATAACCTTTTTTAAACAATTGAATGGAATATAAACTCAATATCAACTCATATATAAAATAAATCTAATTTTATAAATTATTTTTCATTAAAAATCAAAATTATCCACTTATATACTTAATATAAATAGTATGATTTTAAATGTAATTTCATTATAAATAAATTTATATTTCATCCTACATGAGTCAAATTAATTTTTAAGATAATTATCAACATGTATGAAATTTATCTAAAAAACTACATCAGATATATGACATTTATTATCAATTTATACATCTCTATAATTCGATCTAAAAATTTTTTTGAGATAAATTTTCTAAAAATATATATATATTTATATGTTGGATTTTTTTGAAAAAAAATATATTCCTCGGAATAAAATTTATCTCACTATCATTTTTGATAATATTCATGAAAAAAATTAGTATTACGAAACATATAAAAGAAAATTTTCACATCAAATAGATGGAATAAATTTCATTTATTGATGTAATGCATTTGTGAATTTTGAAATACACTAGTCCCAATATCTTATATCGGTGGTTCTTCACGGTGAGTAGGTTATCGAATTGATGGGATTAACTTTGGATTGTTACCTTGACCCTCATGATGTGTTCATTGGTCCCTCAATGGAGGATGAAGTCATACTGGGAGGCATGGATCAAACTATGGATCATGTGGCATTGGATCATGTTGGATGTCTACCTCACCAAAATAGGGTTCTTGATTTGATCAAGAATATAGTTTTTTTGATAGAAAATATTACTTATAATGATATGAAAATTTATAATTTTATATTTTTAAACGATTCTTGGTTTATTGGTGAAATTATATTGAAAAAAATCACCAATAAAGGAGCCATGGATTTTTTTGAGTCCAACCATAAATTCTTCAAGGATGAGCTAGAGGATTCTAAACCCAAAATCATTTGGAAGATGTCTTTGATAAGAAATGATAAATACCTTTAATCTAGAGGATTTTAAGAATCCTCCTCACTATATATAGGTCGTCAATGATTGGTGAATTATATAAATTTGTGTGGGTTGACATTATTTTATATTGCCTTCTCTTGATCTCAAATTTAAATCATGGAGTTGAAGTTTTATTTCCCTAAAGCCAGGTACATTAAGACCACATGACTAGGATCTCTTATTCAATCAATCTAGGGCTGGAAATTTATCTACTCAAACATTGATCTATATTAGACAATTGAACTGGTTTTTGGGAACCCACACATTTGCTAGTATTTTACCTCAACTTTTGTGATCATTTTTAAATTTGAAAAGGAAATTGAGCTTGTAAGGTATGGGTATTATGACAGAGTCCTTATGGATGCTGATCTTTCTTCTTTACCCATTGAAACTATTTTTTTTGTGGATAAACACTTAATTATTAATCCCTCTATTTAGATTTCATATTTTGTTGTTTTTTATTTTATTTTCATTTAATAGGGAATCGTATAGAATCATTTCTTAAGGGACTATAATTTTCAAATTTTAAAAATAGTTAGCATAAGGTTGAAAAATATAAATATAAATTTCTAATGGTAATGTATTGTTTCTATGAAGTAGTTTTGTGGAATAAGGTTGATAATTGAACTTATTTCAATGGAAATATGATGGTAAATATGGTTTTAGAACTTTTAATGGGGGTGTCTCAACTGTGAATGGTTATCCACACTGAAATTTGTCCCTAATTGCTGGAAAGTTGTAGGGAAGATCTTCATGTTATGGGGATGATGAAACCAAAATAATTCAATCTATGTTTTTGTTTTATAATGTAGTTAAATCTGGTCAATTAATTTTTGACACACTTACTATTGAAATTTCATGGGAAACTACAAAAAAATGTCTTACCAGTAGTTTATTAGTCGTAATTATAATAACCACCCTGAAATAATTCATATTAAAAATAATTTATAATATATAATTAGTATAATATAACTTCCACTATATTATATTAGGTTCTTGGGGGTACAAATTATTTAAACAAACACACACACCACACACACCTAGGCCTGAAAGGTATGTCATTTACCCCTAATAGATAACTAACCAAACCAGCCGCTTTATTAAATTTTATATATTTGGGCCGAAGTCCCATTCCAAGAATAGTTCTACTACAGTACCCCTACTACTATAGTACCTGTTATAGTACCACAACAACTACATTACTCGTAACAATACCCATCTTGCTATAGTGTCTCTTGTCTCTACTGTAGTACTACAACTATACCCCCTGCTACAGTTCCACTACAGTGATGCTACAATTACAGTGCAATATGGGATTTGAACCTCGAAGGAACATTATATGTTTTTAAATTATTCTTTATTTAGTGGTGTTTTTAATCAAATCACCACTCAATATTTTGAAAATCCTAATTTGACCCCCTACCCTCTCCTAGTATCCTTGGCCCCGACCACCTCTCACAATAGTGACCCCCAAATGAGACACCTTTCTCCTAATACAGAACCCCGTGACCCCATACCCTATTGTAATAATAATGATCATCCATTATCCATGATGATAATAATGAAACTGATTCTCCATGCTCCCAATGATGTCCTTCGCTCCCACCTCTCTAATCCCCATGACCTGAACCCCCTAATTCCCGACGACGACCTCATAATAACCCCCTTCTCTTCACTGGAGCCCCCCCAAAAAAGGCCTCTCATCCCCTTTTTCTATTGTTCATGACCCATGAAATCATTGATGGTATGATTGATTATTGAATTTTTATAAGGTTTATACATAAATTACATAAATATATAGGTAATTGACTGTAGTTTTTTTTGGGATTTTGTCCAAGATGATGTTGGGATTATTGATTACAAAATAAAGGAGGCTAATATTCAATTTTTATGTTATAATATTTATGTGATTAATTATTCATAAAAAATATTATTACTGAATTTTAAAAATTAAATATTAATTCACATTAGTATTGTAATTCCTTCTTAAAATTTACTATTGAATGGTACATTTTTGAACACCTTATAAAACAAAAAATGATCATGATTTTATTTTCATATTTTTTTTGAGGTCCCCCATTTTGTAAGTAACAATTCATGATTTTGGATAACTTGATTATTATCACTTTATGACCCACAAAATGGGCCTTTAACCAAGAACATTTTGGGTGAAGTGAACTGGACGACATCCCAAAAAAAGAACTGTATCGACCAAGATCCAAAACCAATGATTCCCAGACATTAATTGGAGATAGAAGAAATCATGGGAATCAATTAATTCAATAGAGTTCCAAGATAATTTATATATTTTAATAGAGTTATAGGTGACCCTATTTGATGATGTAATTCTTGTATATATTTTTTAGCCCAGAATAACAATCCACATTTTAAATTATATCTTTAAAACCAGAAACTATTTTGGGATGAAATTTATAAAACGTTAGGGGAAATATGGAGATTCATTTTCTTATTCTATGGAACACTCTAATTCTTCCATCTAGAAGCTCAATTTGGCACATCTATTTGGTGGATGGAAAATGGATCTGATTTTTTATGTCAAGTGTTGAAAATTCCACTCTCCCTTGAATTTCCACCCACCTAGGCATACCACCATTATTACAGGAGACCGTGAATGTTGGGGGATCATCTCAAGTCTTCAAAAATTCCTATTTAATGTAGAGGTGTTAGAGGATTTAGGCATATTTTTTTATTTGTTTTATTTTAATGTTATGATGTTGCTTTATGTTTTTAATCACATTTAGTTCTCATGTAAGTTGTTCAAATCACCTTAGTTTCTTAATAAATGTTATTCTTATCAAATTATTATATTATTATTAAAATAACCTTGATATTTTTTTCCTCAAGGTGTGAATTTATTGACATCCAACCTTGGGAAATTTATTAGACAACAGTGGAGTGATCACTATTTCATTATTTTCACTACTAAAATTCCACCATTATGACTCTATTTCTCTCTTCCATTGAGATCATAGAAACAATGAAGGGATAATCCCATTAAGAGTTGATCCATGGGAGTATAAATGGGTTGTATTGGATGTTATTTCTCACTCTTTTAATGTATATTTACTTATTTTAATTGATAATTTCATTTTAAAATTTTAAAACTTCATCATCCATATTGAATTTTAAGCCCGCACACTTCAAGTGAAAATACAAACCGTTAACATATAGTGCTCAAAAATTTGATCCTCCTAGAATATATGGGATTAGTATTAGGGTGTGTAGGTATTATAAAAGTATTTTATGAAGTTTTTTGACCTTATGGAATGAACCCATCAAAAATATAATTAATTGAAATAGTTTAAAAAGGAATTCATCCAATCCAACCCAAGAAGTAACCTTGGATCAAATCATTTTCTCAATTTGGATTCACTTACATCTATAGTTCTCTAGTAATATAACCAAAAATCAACCCCAAACTTTCTAACTTCATAGAAAAAAAATTCATAGAATTTATGTGTATGGTGGTTTCTTCTTAGGTCTATGGGGATTCGACAACCCAAGCTACACTACAAGTGACCAATTAACCCAAAAAACATTGGTTAATATGGGAAAGGCCATATTTTAGCACCATTTATGGGGACCTATGTAAGTTATATTAGAAACTATCATCCTTTTCCCACCCACATTTCCCATAACATTTCTCCATTCTATTTGTCTTTGTCTTAAGAATATTAAATCATAGTTTCAGCCAACTCCCATAGAGTCTCTTCAACATTAACCTATCATAAACCTATACTGTAATCAAATTGAAAATCATTATTTAGACGACCATAACTTATTGAATTTCATTGGTCAAACCTTCAATGACCACCCCACACCCAGTGATATGTAAAATAATTTGGAATATGAATGTTTGATGGATAAATTTCCAGCCCTCTCATGGATGGTCAAAGAGATCAAACTTATAGAAGAACATGATGGTCAAAATCTAACCATTCTATTCCTCAAGCATTGATTGAATAGTTGTGTAATAAAATAGAGATAATGAATTCTTAGGTTTCATCTTTGAGATTAAAACACTAAATCATTAAAACATATGAGGAAAAACATCCTTACACTGATGATACCATCCTCAAACTTATGAGGACTATCTAGTTTTCCACAAAACACCCATAAATATTCTAAAGAAACTATAATTGGTTTTGGGGTAGCTAAATAAGATGAATGTATTTTTGAAGGGTCTTTAAATCTAGAGGAAATAGATATTATTTATTAAAAAGAAGATAATTTGACATCATGGATTGAGTGTCCACATTATAGACCCATTGATGATTTTTTAGAAACACCAATAACTTATAAATCAAAAGATATCAAAAAAATTGATTTTGTAACAATTTCTAACACTGATATTTCTAATTTTGCAGTTGAATCTCTTGTTCAAAAGGATCAAATTCTATTGAGAGAATTTGAAAATTAAATTTAGTTTGATTCAAAGCCCTGACATTGTTCTGAAATTTTTTTCAAACCCGGGCCCAAATATAAGGTCCTTACATGCTATCTCAAGTATTATTTTGTAAGGGATAATAAAAAACATTCTATCATAATTTCATCCTCCCTTTATTCCAATAAAGATAAAATTATACTTGATGTCTTAAGAATGATTAGGAAGACTATTAGATGGATCATTATCCATATTCATGGGAATAGTCCATTCATTAAGACCTATATTATTTTTATTGAATCCATTTAAAAACCATTCTATCCACCCCATTGGAGACTCAATAACAATATATTTCAAGTGGTAAAAAATTTAAACATTAAAATGTTTAAGGTTAGAATGGGGTAAGTTGGGGGGTTCATGACAATCTAACGACAATAAACTAAGTACTTTCCGGAAAGAAACTCGACTTATTTGTTGAATTTATTTTATATTATATTATATTTTTTTATTGTCAGTTTTCAACAAAAAATGAAAAAATGAATATAAAAAAATTACAAAATTTTTTAATATATTTTTTTACAAAATTCCACAACATAGGTCGTGGGGACATCCTCGTCACATCTGAAAAAACTGCGTGACATGAACCTATGACCAAAGGGAGAGAGGGGAGTGCACCTAACACTAAACTACTACTTATAGTGCTTTCTTCTTCTATTTTATTTATATATATACTTTTATTTAAATATATATATATATATATACATATATAGTTTTTCTAATTTTAACTTTCACTTATTCCTTGTATTATTCTTCGGTGTGATAAAATATTTTGGTACATTTCTTCTTTTCCTTTTGTATTTTGTGGTTCTATTAAAGGGAACCTCAAGGGGTTCCCATTGTGCTCAAATTGAATTGGTGTGTATAATTTTGAGGCTACTGAGATTCATGAATTTTTGTAAAATCATAGGTGTACAAACACAAACTATCATTATTGATGATGCTTCTCCGAGTGACATGGTGATCAAAGGAGTAATCAAGAACGTCAAGAACTTCTTCTTCAAAAACCCAGTGAATTTATTCCATATTTCTTATTTCAAATTATTTTTAGAAATCATTTTATCTACCGTTATCCCCTTCTAAATATTATCTTCATTAAACACTAGGTACATTGTTATTTGATGTTTGGGGAGATGAAATCATGAAAATGGATTTTGTGTACATAAATAATAATAAAAAATTAAAAAAATGTTATGAAATAAAAAAAATGTGTGGACATAAATATTAATTTAACTTTGAACATGATAATACAAATTTCTCACATTTCAATTGAATACCAAATAATTGTTCATGCCTTTATTATGATTTTAATACATGTTTATGTTCATGATCATATATTTTGGAATGTGTAGTTGTCCGATGTGATTTTTCACAATTTAGATTTTCATCCATTAAAAAACACAATGAACTTAATTTGGATAGTGAGGTATTAGTTTGGTTTATTAGGGTCTAAAATTAAATTTATTCGGTTTGGGGAACAATTTAGTTTCAACATGGTTTTTAATGAAATAAAAAAACAAAAAAAAAACAAAAATCATTTGTACGTAGTGCAACAGATTGATCTAAGTCATGGATTTTGGAACTTGGGGATTGGTGCTCCATAGTTGTCTCACACAAATTTGGGAATTTTATCTCTGATTTTGCTAATTTGAATTTATTTATGATTTTATAAACTCGATATTATTTCCGAGTATGTGAGATTCACTTTGTTCCCTAAGGTTGTTGAGCCCGAGAGTCATCAGCGGAGTCTCGCTACACGGCTTGACTCGATTGAGTTCAATTTAAATTACCATGGAAAATTTTCATTAAGAAAAATATAATAATAATAAAATAGAAAAAACTAATACTCATCTTAATATTAAAATGTGATTCCCCAAGCACTTCCATCATTTCTCCAATAATTAAATATGAACCCCCATGTCAATTGGGACACACAACACATCATCATGCTTAATTTAAATTAGTTGAAATATGGTGATGAATTTAGAAAATGGAATGGGAAAAGTATTGGGATATGAATATAGACCTATCTAGGTTTATGTTATTTTCATGGGTTTCATAATTGTTTGGTATGAGGTGTTTTTGTGGGCATTTTGTATTAAAATGTTTTTGGAAACTTGAATTCAAATTTTATATTTTTGAGATATATTTTTCTTTAGACTAGAAAACCAAAAGTTGGGGGTGCGATTAGACACTAAAATAGGCCAATATTAATTTTATATATTATTATTATTATCATTTTCTTCATTATTCATAAACACCATTTTTAGATTATTTCAAAAATTGTATATTATTTCAGATTATGGTTGTAATTCCTTATTAATGAAAACTATTTCATGGTAAATTTTTGAACACCTCATAAAACAAAAAAAGTCCTCTATTTTAATTTCATATTTTATTTTTAGTTCCCTTGTTCGATAATTTACAATTAATGATTATGGAACACCTGAATATTCTTCCTGAAATACCCCCAAAATGGGCCTTTAACCAAGAACATTCTGGGTGAAGTGAACCGGAAAGCTTCCCAAGAATAGAACTCAATCAGCAGAGATCCAAGAACAATGGATTTATAAATTTAACTAGGTATTTAATTCATCATAGGGAATATTTCATTAAATAGTGGTCTAGGATAATTCGTATGTATTAATTGAGTTTTGAGTGGCCCAATTTGAAGATATAATTCTCTGCCAGATTCTATGGCCCAAAAAAAGAGTCCACAATTTAAATCATATCTCAAAAACCAGATAATCTTTTCGGATGAAATTTACATACAATTCGGGGAAATCATGATATTTTGTTTCTTCTTCTATGACCCACTCCAATTAGATCACCTAGAAGCTGAATTCGGGACATCTATTTGGTGGATACATGTTGGCTTGGATTTTTTTGTCAAGGGTAGAAATTTCCACTCTCCCAGAGCATTCCACTCACCTAGGCCAACCACAATTAATTGAGGAGACTTGTAATGTTTGGGTCTTGACCCAAATATTCCTATATTACGTTTTATGGTAGTTTTTTTGGAGGATTTAGGCATCTTTGGTTATTTGTTTCATATTAATGTTATGTAGCCACTTTGTTTTTGTAATCTCATCCCTTTCTTAGGTAAGTTGTTCAATTAACCTTAGTTTCTTAATATAATTTCTTCTTCTCCTCATATTCTATTATTATTAATATCATGTAGATACCTTTTCCTCATCATGTGACTTTATTCACACCAAGCCTTGTGGAATTTATCACACAAGAGTGGAGTAATCATTATTTCCTTATTTTTCACTTCATCAATTCCACCCTTATGAGTTTATTTCCCTCTTCCATTGAGATAATAATCTAAATGGAGGGATTATAATATTAAGGGTTTATCCAAGAGAGTACAAAGGGGATAGATTGGATGTTATTTCTCAATATTTTAATGTATAATCACTTATTTTAATATAAAATTTCATTTATCAATTTTAAAATGTCTTCATCCTTATTGAATCTTAAGTCCACACACATCAAGTGCTAATATAAACCTTTTCCTTAGAGTGCTAAAAAATATTATCATCCAAGTGTATGGGTGATTAGTATTAGGGTGTGTAGGTATTATATTAGTAATTAATGAAGTTGTTCAATCTTCTTGAATTAAACCATCTCAAATATAAGAAATTGAAATATTTTAAAAATGAATTCATCCAATCCACCCCAAGCGATAACCTAATATTAACTCATTTTATCAATTTTAATTCTATTACATAATTAATTCTCTAGATACCCAACTAAAATCAAACCAAAGTTTTCGAAATAATAGTATAATACCTACACACCCTAATACTAATGGTTCATCACAAACATTGAGTCTGTACCCATTCCAAAAAAAATGATATTACCAATTTGGTGGTTGAATCCTATGTTCAAAAGGAACCAATTATATAGAGATAATTTTAAAATAAAATTAATTTCAATTCAAATTCCTGAACTCTTTCTGAATGTTTTATCCAACATGAGCACAAATTTAAGGTCCTCACATCCTCTCTTAGGTCTTACATTATAGGGGATAATAAAAAAAATTATATAATAATTTCATCCTCTCTTGAAACGAATAAAATAAAATTCTACTTTATGTCTTATTCATGATTAGGAAGACAATTGGATGGAACCTTATCAATAGTCATGGGATTAGCCCATTCCATGGGACCTATATAGATTTTATTGAATCAATTTAAAAACCTTACTATCCACCCTATTGGAGACTCAATCACAATCTAATTGATGTGGTGAAAATTTTAATCATTAAAATGATAAAAGTTGATGTTGCGTATGTTTGGGGGTTAAGGTCGAGCTAATGATAGTAAACTGAGTGATTTCTAGGAGGAACCCAAAATTATGTGTTGATTTTATGTTATTTTGTTGTTTGTCTATAGGTTTTCAAAAAAAAAAGGAAAAAAATTAAAAAAATTAAAAAACATAAATACAATATATATTTTTGTACAAAGGTCCAGACTGTAGGCCATGGGGATAACCCAATCGCATCGGGCGAAGCCGCTTGACTTGAAACAATGATCGAAGGGAGACATGGGAGGGTTCCAACCACTGACCTACGAATTGTAGTGCTTTATTCTTCTATTATGTATATATATATACAAATAAATTTGAATATTAATATATAAACATATATATATATATATATATATATATATATTAACTTTTACTTGTACCTTGTATCAATCTTCGGTGTGCTAAAATATTTAAGTACATTTTTCCCATTACTTTTGTCTTTGTTTGGTTTTGTTTTTATCAAACTTTTAGGGGTTCCAATTATGTTCTAATTTTTTTGGTGAGTAAGATTAATGGGATGCTAATATTCATGAATTTTTAAGAAAATAAAAGGTGTAAAAACACAAACTAATATCATTGAAAGAGCTTCTCCGAGTGACATGGAGACCAAAGGAGAAATCAAGAGCGTCATTAATGTCAATTTCAAAAACCTAGTGTCTTTGTTCCATGATTCTTATTTAAAATTCCTTTTGGAACTCCAATAATCTACCTCTACCCCCTTCTAATTTTTCCCTTAAACACTAGGGAATTTTTTATTTTTGTTGGGGGAGATGACATAATGTAAATTTACTTTCTGTGTATATAAAGAAATTTAAAAAAAGTTTTGAAATATAAAAAGTGTGGAAGGAAAGATTCATTTGACCTAGAACATGATAATAGAAATTTCACACTATTAAATTCAATATTAAATATTTTTTCATTATTTAATTCTAATTTTAATGATTGTTTATGTTTAGGATCTAGATTTTGGAAACTGCGGTAGTCTGATGTGAATTTTCACAGTTTATATTTTCATCCATTAAAAAAACACAACACATGTCCATTGAATTGTGGGGAATTATTTAGAGTTCTTGGGGTCCAATAATAATTGGGATAGGCTTAGAGATCATATTAATTTTAACATTATTATTCAAAAAAATAAAAAAAAATAAAAAAATATCAATTTTACGTAGAGGATTTGATTGACCTAATGTGTGACCTTCAACACTTGGGGATTGTGACTCCATAGTTCTCTGGACCAGTTTTGGCAATTTTATCTCTATTTGTGGTAATTTTTTTTCATTAAGTAATCATGAGACGATGCTTGAGTATGTGTGTTTCACTTGGTTCCCAATGGTCTTTGAGCCTAGGAGTCATTATTAGAGTCTTGCTACATTGGTTGACTCGATTGAGTTCAATTTCAATTACCATAAAAAATTTAAAAACATAAAAAAATTAAAATAAATGAAAAAAATTAGAAAGGAAAAAATGAATACTCATCTTAATATTAAAATATAATTCCACATACCTCTTCCATATTTTATCCATTTAATAAAGACAAACCCACATGTCTATTATGATGCACAACACGTCATCATGCTTAATTGAAATTCGATGAAATGTGGTGATGAATTGGAATAATGGAATGTGCATGGGATTGGTATATGCCTATGGACCTCGCTTTATATAATTTATTTTGATGGGTTTCATAATTTTTCTATATTATGTCTTTTGGTGAACAATGTGAATTAAAATGTTTTTGGAAAAGGGAATTCAGTTTTCATAGTATTGAGATATATTTTGCTCGGGACAAGAAAAATTCAAGTTGGTATGTGATTATCCACTGAATGTGGATAATATTAATTGTTTACATTATATTATTCATGTGTTTATTACTCATAAACACCATTTTAGTGAATTTTATACATTGAACATCATTTCATATCATGATATAAATTCTTTCTTAAAATGAACTATAACATAGTACATTTATTAACACTATATAAAGTTCAAAATGGTCTTGATTTTCTTCTCATATGTTATTTTATGATCTCCCATGATATATGTAACTATTAATGACTTTGGAGAACTTGAAGATTCCATTTGGAAACCACCAATGTGGTTATTGAACCAAGAACATGCTGGGCAATGTGAACTAGACATATGCACATTAAAAGTACTATATAGGCCAAAATCTAGGCCCAATAATTAAAAAAATTGAACTGTAGATATAATAAATTGTTGGGAACATTTTATTAAATAGTTACCCAAGATAATTCAGATATTTTAATGGATTTATTTGTGTGCCAAGTTGAAGATGAAATTCTTGGGAAGAATCAAAGGCCTAGAATAACTACCCACCATTTAAATCATATCATCAAAAACATAAACTATTTTGTTTTGAAAATCTTCTAGTAGTTATGGTACATTTTTATATTCGTATTTTTCTTCTATGTTTCACCAAAATTCGGCCATCTAGATTCCTATTTGGACGCACCTGTTAGAGGCACGCAAGTTGGCTTAGATTTTATGTCATGGGTGGAAAAGTCCACTCTCCCTTAACTTTACACCCACCTTGGCCTACCACCATTAATTTAGGAGACTTGTACTATTGGTGGACCAACCCATGAATTCCAAAATTCCTATTTAAGGATGTGGTGATATAAGATTTAATCATATTTAGTTCTTTGTATCATTTTAATGTTATGATGAAACTTTTGGTTTGTAATCACGTTCCTTTATCATGATAGTTGTTAAATTCACCTATGTTTAATAGTAAAAGTTATTCTTATCCTCTTATTATATTATTATTCATATCATGCTAATATTGTTTCCTGAAGGTGTGAATTTATTCACACCAAATCATTGGAAATTTATCACAGAACAGTGGAGTGATCATTATTTTGTTATTTTTAACTTCTTCTATTCCACCGTTATAAATCTATTCCCAGCTTCTGTTGAGATTATTGAATCAATGTAGGGATAATCCTATTTTTTTATGATCTATGGGAGTATAAAGGGTATGTATTAGATATTATTTATCCTCTTTTAATGTATAATCACTTTTTTAATTGAGAATTTCATTTAACAATTTTAAAACTTCTTCATTCATATTCAATTTTAAGGCTGCACAATTCAAGTGCTAATACGAACCATTACCTTGGATTCCAAAATAATATGATTCTCTATGTATATATGTGACTAGTATTAGGGTGTTTAGGTCTTAGACAAGTAAGTGATTTGGTTGTTTGATCTTATTGAATTTACCCATCTCAAATATAAGAAATTAAACTACATTAAAAATGAATTCATCCAATACACCCCATTAGATATCCTAGGATCAACTCATTTTCTAAATTTGAATTATCTTACATATATACTTATCTAGTAATCCATCCAAAAATCAACCCCAATGTTGGCCACTTCATAGAAAAAAAATCCATATATTGTTCATGTCTATAGGTTTTATTTTAGGTATTTGAGGATTTGACAACCCAAGAAACACAACAATACCAAAAACTACCCATTTGTATTCCTCGAACTTATATATTATCTCCCTTGAATAAGGAAGAACAGCCATGTATATTGTGATGAACAACACATCATGATTCTCAATTTAAATTTGATGAAATGTGGGGATGAATTTGAATAATGGAATGAGATTCATATTAGGATATTCATCTAGACCTAGATTTACTTAAATGATTTTCATGGGTTACATAATTTTTTTGAATGAGGTCTTTTGGTGAGAATTTTTTATTAAAATGTTTTTGTAAAAGGGAATTTGAATTTCATATTTTTGAGATAAATTTTTCTCAGGAGTAGAAAAACATAAGTTGGGAAGTGTGATTATACACTTAAAGAGGCTAATATTAATTTTTTATTTTATAATACTAACATGCTTAATTATTCATAAACACCATTTTTAGTGCCTTTTTAAAATAGAATATTAATTTAAATTATTATTGTAATTCGTTATTAAAATACACTATTCCATGGTAATTTTTTGAACACATCATAAAACACAAAATGGTCCTGATTTTATTTTTATATCTTATTTTTATTTCCCCCATTCTATATGGCATAATTTTTGATTTTGGAGCACTTGAATATTTTTATTGGAAGACCCCCAAAATGGGCGTTGAACCAAGAACATTTAGGGAGACGTGTACTGGAGTACAACCAAATAAAAGAAATGTATCAGCCTATATCCAAGCACAATTGTTCTAAAAATTGAACTAAAGAAAGAATACATCATGGGGATCATTTAATTCATTAATGGTTCAAGCTAATTAAAAGGTTTACATGGATTTTAAAGAGAACCAAGATGAAGAAGTAATTCTGGGAAAGATTCAATGACCATAAAAATAATCCACCATTTAAATGTTTTATCAAGAAACAGACGGACTTTGGGGATGAAATTTAAAGATAGTTTGGGGTAATACTGATATTCATTTTATTCTTCTATATCCCACTCCAATTTTTTCATCTAGAAGCTCAATTTGGTGCATCTGTTTGGTGGATACAAGTTGGCTAAGATTTTATTTTCACAGGTTGAAATGTCCACTATCCATTAAATTTCTACCCACCTAGGCCTAACACCATTAATTGAGGTTTCTTGGAATTTGGGAAATCAACCCAAGTCCTCAAAAATTTCTACTAAAGATGGTGGTCTTGGAAGATTTAGGCATCTTTGGTTCTTTCTTTCATTTTACTGTAATGTTGCCTCTTTTTTTGTTATCACATTCCTTTCTCATGTATGTTGTTCAATTCACCATAGTTTCTTAATAGAAGTTCTTAATGTCTTCTTATTATATTATTATTAATATGACGTTGATACCATTTACTCATGGTGTGAATTTATTCACATGAAACCTTGTGAAATTTTTCAAATAATGGTGGAGTGATCTTTATTTCATTATTTTTCACTTCTTCAATTCCACTCCTCTAAGTGTATTACCCGATTCCATTGAGATAATTGAATCAATGGAGGGATCACCCTTTTATGGTTTGATGCAAGGGAGTAGAAAGGGTCTATATTGGATGTTATTTCCCACTCTTTCAATGTATAATACCTTCTTTTAATTCATAATTTCATTTGACAATTTTAAATCTTCTTCATCATTATTGATTTTTAAGGCCGCACACTTCAAGTGATAATGTGAACCTTGAACTTGGATTGCTAAAAAATAAGAACCTCCAATTTTAAAGGTGATTAGTATTAGGGTGTGTAGGTATTATACTAGTATGTGATGAAGTTTTTTAATCTTCTTTAATAAACCCATCTCAAATATAAGAAATTGAAATAGTTTAAAAACAAATTCATCCAATCCACCACAAGAGTTAACCTAGGATTAACTGATTTTCACGATTTAAATTCTCTTAAATATATAGTTATCTTGAAATCAAATATAAAATCAACCCCAAATGATTCCACTTTATAGAAAAAAACAATCCATAAAAATTACGTGTTTGTAAGTTTCTTTTTAGGTCTCTATGGATTCGACAACCCATACTTCACTACAAGTGACCACTTAAACCTAAAAACATGGGTCCATTTTGGAGAGACCAGTTATGTTTCAAGACTTCCATCTAAATTGGTTATAGTTCTATATATTTTATTATTTATGGTGAATATTCCTATATTTTTTATTTTATTAATTATTAGTTATAATTATTTTATTTCATTTTTTGTCTTGTGGTTTGATACTGGTTTATAGGGTGTTGTCAGTTTGTGCAGTAAGACTTTATGCTTTTACATTTTCATTAAGAGTTTTTTCAATAATTTAGATTAATATTATATCCCCACTTAATGAAATTTTATAATATATTAAAATGATAATTTTTTATAGAGGTGCACCTAAATTTCCATTATGAGTTGTATTGGTAAAAATATTGGTTTTAAATGTTTTATAGAGGGGGTTTCATAGAGAAAATAAATCAATTAGCATGAAGTTTAATATCACAAGACTCATTTAAGTTACCACTATTTTTGAAATTATATAATGTATTTAATATATTATATAAAAAAATACTCTTAATCCTAAGTGCAATGCAAAATTATTAATATAAGCTATGTAGCTTCAGATTACATCAAGCTTTCTGTATGTTCTACTCTCTTCAAGTTGTGTAATATTTTTCAATTTGATTCTAATTTTTTTAAAACATAATTGCATGATATTATATTATTCACATGGAAACACAAGCATTGTATATCACATATACATGTTATTGTTTTGAGATATTAAAAATCCAGATTTTCATAATTATTCATGCCAGAGATAGATATTTAGAAAATAATGTTTCTTCATTATAAAATAACAATTGATAATATGAAAAGTATAAAATTTAGTTACATTGTAATTAAATTATTATGTTCATGTATTATTGATGATTGATAATAGTATTATTCAAATCATAGTAACCTCTCTGATGAAATTTGTAAGCTTATTCCATGACATCCATCTGTATTATTGCGAGGGGTAATATTCATTCAATTTTTTGCTTGTGTTTTTGATGTTGTATTGAATCAGTTTTATGTTGAATTTGTGTTGTCTCGAATCAAGATGCGACCTTGGTCAATAATGATGTGGGGTAATATTTAATTTTAATTTTACTTGTTTTTGTAAACATTTTTATATTTATATATAAATATAGAAGGTGAAGATTGAGTATACAATAACAATGGATATAATTTGGATCAATTTATCTTGAAACACACCTCGGTATTCCATGGGTATGAAAGAATTTTTTTATTATGCAATTGTAAACCAATAAGTGGATGGAAGAATAAAATGAATGTTTCTAATTGCAAATTAAATATATTATTGTATAGAAATAAAGTATATAATCATTTCATATTGAAATAGTTTTATGCTTGATATGTATGTTGAATTTTCCATGGTGAATAGAATTTTATTGAATCCCATAATAATAAAAATAATATCAATAAATCACATCGTGATCTAACAAAAGATTTTTTTTGATTGAAATTTGATAAGTGTCACATTTGGATTTATAAGATACAATATATAGGTTTTTAGTAGGTCAACAGAACCTTCATCTGATCCTAAGTAGGTTAATCTTCCTAAGAACATCAGTTCCAAAAAAATGAGTTTTATAAATTAGTTTAATTTGGGTAATAAGAACTCTATGAAGAGTGTCAAAAGTATATGATGTTTTATTTTCTACTTATGTTGTATCATGTAAAGTGTCTCCATGTAATTGTTGACAAAAAAATGTCCATGATTTTAGAGTTGCTTCATGATTAATTTAGTGAAGATAAGACCCATGTATCACTCTATTAGGTGAATATAATCACAAACAAACATGGAATTGATTATAAAAAGATACATTCATGAACTAGGGATTTTTGGTATTATTGGAAAGAAAATTTTAATAAAAAAATTCGTAAGATATCATATAGACATATGGAAGTCAACAAAAAATTGATAGTATAAATCAATGAAATCCCCTGAAAAAATAGAATAATAAAACTCCTACAATGGTATTGTGTTACTTTCCTATGAAACCAAGCTTTAAATAATTATTAATTCCATAAAATAATATACATGACATGAATTGGCATGCTTAAGATAATAATAATGGATTCAAGATACATCCAAAAGATTCAACGTAATTAAATTTCTAGGATTCATTATATCAAGATTTTACTTGATATACTAGGAAATTATGTTCTGGATTTTCCTAAAATGTTTTAAACCCTCTTGGTACTTTAATTACTAATTAAATCATTTGGACATTTTTTTTATCCCATATAATTTAACTCCATGGATGCGTTTGAATAAAAATACATTTATTATTTCAATGATTATTCCTTGAATGAAAATACCTATATATGAAATTAATAGATAAAATTAATCTATGATAAAATAATTGTGATAATTGTTGGATGATGGTGTAGAAGCATATGTTTCATCAATAAGAAAACAATTAAAAATGTGTTCTCCAAAAATGTAAAATATTAGTGACTTTACAAGATATTGAAAATTATCCAGTTAGAACACTCATACGTGTTTGTCTTTTCTAGAATTAATTTTTTGATTTGAAACTCAATGATTATATTATAGTATAAAATAGTGTTTAATGTGTCATCGAAGATTTCATGATAATTCTCATAAATTTTTGTTTAACAAGACATAGTTAAATAATTATTTTAAATCAATAAAACTACTAAAGGTGTTATATAGTTTATAAATTTTGGGATAATTAAAGAATGGAACTATTGAATTCAGAAAAAAAATTTATTTTAAAGAAAAGGGAAAGGGTATAAGGTATAATATCTGAATAGCTAGAACCAAATAATGAACATAAGTATAATTTTAAAACATAATTATTGAGTGTTAAATTTTTTATATCATAATGTTTATGTAATACATATTAAGAAGAAAATCTGTGATAATTTAATTTTTAAATTGTTAATGAGAATATTAAATTGAAGGATAACCTATGTTTTTGGATCCAATTAATTTAAAGAATAGTTTTTGGGAAAATAGAAATAAAAAGTATTCTTCGACTATTTTAAAATGGAAATAAAGAGAAATAGGTATTCCACTGATCTTTAAATAATGTAAATGTTAAAGATGAACATTAAAATACTATATCAATGTGAATTAACTTAAAACATTTAATGTTACATGGGTTGAAATTTCATGACTCCCATATTATGATGGATAATTATTTTCCATTGGAATTGTGTAATATGTTACCTGAAAATGTAAATATGGTTCTAGTTGGGTTGTGTAACTTTTTAGATATATTTTTTGAAAAAATAAAAATCCAACTGAGCATGATAAACTTCAAGAAATATTTGTTTTTACACTTTTCCATTTGGATACGTTTTTCCCCTTCATTCATCACATTTATGATTTATTTGACTATTAATTTAGTTAATGAAGATTAAATTGGGGGATCGGTGCACTGTCTATGACTTTATCAATCTTAGGGGCATGTTGATATTATTTTTATTTTATTTGGTGAATTAAATTTTATCCAATGTTTGAATAAATTTTATCTATGTTCTTTTTCTTTCATTAGGTACTTAGGTCATTTGAAATAATTTTTGATGAATAAATCTCAACCAAAAGGCTATTTTTGCTAAAGGTTACATAGGTTAATAGTGATAGACCTTATGTTCTAGGTATTGGGGTAGGATTGTGACTAAATTCAATCAGTTTTTATGTGATCATGAATTCTACACTAATTCTTATTCTAAAAACAGATTATCATTATTTCCAACTGTTGGATGACAATGTAGATTGGGGATAAAATTTCCCTGTGTAAATTATATTTTCTACAAGCACATTTATATGTGATTCTGAATATTCTTATTAATGATCCATTTATTAATGAATTTTTATTGCAATAAAGATGGTAACTAAGGGTCTTAGCTTGAAATGAGACTTAATAAAAGAAATTATTGAAGAGATTATAGAACGGTTCAACCTTCGTGTATCCATAAACTTAAATTCATTTTATTGAAATGTAGTAATTATTTATATGTTAAAAGTAAAAACTCATATATTAAACTCTATATAATGAATGTTGATAATTGATCTATAATATTAGATGATTTGATATTTTCTGTTTGAGATCCTCTGGGGAAGGATAAGATGTTTGGTGCCAACAATATTCATGCCTTCATCTTTTTTTACATATTATCATGATGAAGACTTGAAAACTTAAAATAGTTGTGTATTTACACTTATATAAATGAGATACTATGGAAATATAATTGATATAATTGAATTAAACAATCATAGTAAATTTTAGTTGTCTTATTAAAATAAAATTGGGTGAACATTGATAGGGGTACGAGGAAAGATTCATTACATTTTACGTCTTTCAACTTTTATTGCATAATTTATACCGATGAGCGTGCAAAAAGAGATCCATTTATCTTGGATTCAAAATAGTACATAGTTTATTATGTGTATTATGAAATAAATTAAGGTTAGAATAATATTTTTCATTTATAGAAAAGAGACTTATATTATATAGGAGATGAAGATTTATTGACACATTGTGAAAGTAAGAATCCTCAACCAAAAAACATTGAAATGTTTTTTCCTAAAAATATTGAAATAATATATCTTTCCTGTGAGGGTGAAATTAAATAACTCTTAGAAATATATTTTGATAACAACAATGGAAAAAAAGATAAAAATAATTGAATGTATAAACTGATAATGGAACTATATTAAAATTTATCATTTATAAGTGTTTTGTACATATATATATAGTTCTATTTTTTTGTCAAAATAATTTTTGTTTAAATTTTTTATATATTTCATATATCTGAACCAGTTGAATTTCAAGAATGTAGAGAAAAAAATATCAAGATCCTATCTGATCAGCAGTTCACAGCACACCACCACAAAGATCATCTTTAGTGGATTAGCATGATTCTGTTGTATCCTAATAATTCTAGTTAGGCATCCATTTCTTCTGATGTTTTTTTCCACTGGATGATTCACCTCTAGTGATGGTGGAATTGGTCACCCCTCCATCTAGGGAAATTTTTTGAGTTATTATTACTTGTATACATTTTATTGTACACAAATACTAGATATTTTATTAATTTTTTACATCATTGTTCTATAAGATAAAGATAAAAACATAAGGAATATAAATATGATAAAAAAATATGTACAAGACCTGAAGAAATTCAATATTATCATCCCAATCGATGAGTTTGGGGTGCCTACTACTGACACTTATAGAATCTATAGATGGTCTTACGAATATTTATTGCATGAAAATTAGCATTCCTATAAATTATAAATATTGGAGGTATATTCCCATAGCTTAAAAAATGAGGAATTTAATAATAAATTAAAGGTAATATTATTTTAATATTCCTTGATATGTAATAAAAATAATAGGAATAAAATCTTATAATATTCTATAAAGTGTTTTTTACTTCTCCAAGATGTTTTTTCATTTTCATTAACCTGACACTATTTCATGCTCATGGACTCTGAACATTTTTTGCAAGAAATTGAGATATTTTTTGAAGAGGTTATAACATGAATTTAATGAGACATCTCTATGCTCATGATAGTTGTATGAGAAAGTTCCTTAAGGAATGTCTCAGGAGAAATTGAATTTGTATGGAAATATTAATAGAGATTAATCTCAAAAGTTAATTATATATTATATAGTATCTTAATAACATATATAAAATAAATTTTTTATTTTTGATAATTAATTTATTCTATGTAGGATTTCTCAAAAAAATATTTTAAATCATGAGAAACAATTCATTCCTTATATCACTGAGTCTTAGATGTTTTTTGAAATAAGAACTATTTGGATTTATATTTTCTTCATTCATATTTATATTATTTTATTATAGGTCATGTTTGTTTATAACGTGTTTATATTTTTATATAAAGGCCATTGAATTTGGTCACTCTATTGGATAAACAGAGATGTGGTTTAATTATCATAGGAAACTCGATGGAATTTTTTCAAATGAACCTTCAAATGATGTTAGAGGAAGTACATTTCATTAATATTTCTTGTTATTTCATTACTATAAAAACATAATAATGAAAATTATATTATATCCAAATAATATTATTATACTCAATTAAATGGATCTGAATATATAGATCAAATGATGCAAATTTGGTGCCATTTGGTCCCTCTATTCAGACATAATTAATTGGAATTAAGGTTTGTTTCATGATATAATAAATTTTTCATTATTCTGTTTATATAGTAATGAAAAAACCGTAAATATTATTGAAAATTTAATTAATTAGATAATATTATAATGTCTAGATAATAAAAAAATTAATTGTAATATTTTTGTATTAACACTTTAAAATTCATGATGTATTGGATGTTAAAAGTTTTCAATCATCATCGGTTTCCCAAAATGATGTATTTGATATTGTTTTAGGGTAGGATCATCTTGAACATATATGAGATATAGGTTCCAGTCATACTCCATCAATTATCTTTAGTATGGAATAATCATCAGTTACCGCTAAACCTAATTGGGGTTCTTGTAGTGTTTGTGATCGAGAATCAGAATGATAAATTGCATGGGTGAATGAAAAAGGGCATGAACGTGACTCTTATAGAAAAACATGGGATTATTGGAAGACAAAATGGATGATTCTCCAGTTTTTGTATTTAAGTAGATGACTGTCATGATCCCCATGGAAATTTATATCCTTATAACTCATCATGTTGAGGTAAATTCTAAATTCAGTAGATCATTCACACATTTTGGAATAACACATATATCTTCCATAGAAAAAGTAAAACAAAACATTTATTTTGAAAAAATTATCTTGAAGTAAAAATAACTACATTGTGTGATGAATTGATGTGTTTTTATCCCTACACATATAAAGTGAATTATGGATCATTATCTAAAATTTTGAAAACAATCTAGGCTCATTTGGTTAGTTTTGAATCAAGAAACAATTTTTAAATGTACCAAATCCATTAAAAACATGTTTCAGGGGTTAAAACATAAAAAATCATTTTTCTATGAAATTAGTAGAAAAAATCGTAGATAGATTTTTTAAATATTGAAATCACCAGAAAAAAATTTTGAGTTACAGTTTTCCAGAGATACCTGTAAAAACATATTCAATGTTTTAAAAATCTACAATTTTCATGTAATGGTAAAAACCATAGAAAAAGGCCTCATGTTTATGTGAAATATTGGAAAAACCACCTATGATTTGTTTTTTTATAGGTACACATAAAAAACACATTAATTTTACACGTAGTGTGGTCCAAATGACACAGTAAATAGTTTTTAAAGGTACTAAAGCCTTTAAAAATACATACTAAGGGGTCAAAACCTCAATGAAGATATCATAGAGAACTGAAATTAGACGATAATGTGATAAATATTATTTGTGAAAGGCATAAACCTACATCATGTCATTCCATGTAAGAGTTATCCTATGATTATCATAAACATTTTTTAGTTTTTTAAAACACTAAAATATGTGTGTAACGATTAAAACCATATAAAATGACCTCATATTGACATGAAATCATGAGAAAAACTCCTTTTGGTTATTTCTAACATGAATGTGCAATCAAAATTTCAATCCAATGAGTAGTGTTGTTGAATGAGTAGTGTGTTTTTATGTGGACTCATCGAGTATGCACATTCAATCTGGGATGTAAAAGTATGTGCATTCAATTAGTGTACATCCGATGAGTAGTGTGGTGAGAATGAGTATATGCATTCAATAAGTATTTCTAAAATTAATTCACATAAAAATGTTATTAATTGATATCAAACATGATTATAATTGAGTTTTGAAAAAACCATTGAAAGCATTTTTGAAATATTAAACTATATTAATATATTTTTTTAGTTAATTAAAAGTGTTTAATATTTACAAACTACTGTTTTAAATTATTTTAATATATTTTCTAATTTGTAAAATGAATAAAAATCCCTCTTAACCATTTCACTATAATAAAAAAATGATAATAATTGAAAAAATAAATACATGTACATATTTCTACAATAACTAACAGTGTTCCTAAATTGTTTTAACAATTAAATGATTATAGTAGACATCTATGGAGAAGTATCCTCCTGTGACCTTCTTTACTGCATATCCTAGACCTCAATCAAGGATCTAATTCACTAGGCTAATCCATCTAATTTTTAATAGGATTTAACTTTTTCCTCCCTTATGGTCACATAATAGTCATGTTTCGTAGAAGTGTGGGTGTTCCATGAAAAAACCACAAATTCTATAATTAACCAAATAGGAATCTATAGGGAATTATAATATACATTAATAATCTTTTATTCATAAATTGGATCAACTATATACTCCCAATATAAGCATATGGAAGGGAATGTTGCGATCACATGGTCTCAAGGATATAAAAATGTTTTAAAGATAATACAATCACAAAAACACTACTCTAGTAAAACAACTCTCACAATACCTGTCATAAAATCATTGGAATCAATGAACATAAATTTATTTTCTCTACATAATCATATAAATGGGCTTAAAATGTTATAGCCTCCTGAATAACATTATTTATCTCACACTAGAAATGGTGACCTTATCCTATCAGCGTGTTCATGGCCTCTTCATCCTACATTCCACCTTCTAAAAATTAATCTACAATGTGATAGAAGGTATTTTATACCAAGCCTGTAATATAAATATAAATCATTATACTAATATTATTTTAAAATTTGATCTATTCTAATTAACATATTATATAATATTCTAAATTTCTTATGAGGGGTTATTTTTGAACAACCATGAAAATGAAATTTATATATTCTATAATGTTGGCCATCATATGTCAATATATCCTCCCATAAATATATATCATTGATCATTTATTATTTGGAATTTTCAACATGTAACAATAAGCCGCCAGATTAGCTCTATTAATGTCATCAAGTCACCTCTCCAACCATTTTTATGCTCATATTATAAAAAACAAGAATTAATCTGAACACGTATAGAAATAACTATGACAATTTTTTTTAAAATGGAAAAGGATATTCATACCAATTTTTATGATTTCTTTCTTCATGGAATCATCCTTGAACATATTTCTCACATTGCTGAAAATGTTCCTAATATTGTATTAGTGATGGGCATAGGGTGGGTTCCATGATAGAATATTAGACTAAACTACCTCCTTGATTGGTAAATGATGATCTAAACTAATAAAAATACCTTATACATTCATAAAAAACTCTCTAAGTGAAACCAATAACTAGATCATAGATAAGAAGTTCCCCTTATCAAAAATATAAAACACCAATGTTAGAGGGGATTAATTAATATCTTGTGTGGTAGAAATAAATAATGTTTTGGTTACATTCCGTACATAAATTCTCCATAAATAATTATTAAATAATTTCAATGTCTAAAATAAACCACACATGGTAAAAATGACCAAAATAAAATATAAAAAAACCATATATTGATCAATATGTTTGTGTTGGTTAACACATTAAATAGTATATAATTGATATATAACATGATTTTTTTGTCTTGAAAGCTCCATAAGTTTCGGTAAAACACAATTAGAGTCATCCAAGTCACCTTAATGTTTCACAACAACATTCTATAATTTTTCCCATTTCATTGAGTAAGAGATTTGATAACCAATAAGATATATTATTATCTCTACCACAAGAATGAAAAGAGTATCATGATACAATTTATCTTTTCAACAATATTACTTGAAATAGAATCAACATCTAATGATGAATATTCTAGTGAAAATATAGGTTCCACACAGGTGTGTGGAGTAAATATAAAAATATGAAAAAATGAAGTTTTTTATCAATTATAGCTCACAAATGCATCTGACAGTATAAATCATTTTTTAACACTGAATAAAATAACTTGATCTCGTTGAATCTTCTACAAAAACTAGTAACTGTTTTTATGTGGTGTTTATTTATAAAATTTTATTTCTTATTATTCTTTAAAATATCTTCCAATATATTGAAAAAATTCATCTGAAACTCATTTTGTGCCACTGAAAATTCTTAGAAATTATGTGCTATGTGTAATAATTGACCAATAAAATAGTGGAAAACATGTCATGACTTCGATCAACCATGATTTAGATGGTGGAGTATGGTTCAATGGATGGTTAAACCTCTTAGGAGATGAAATATAAGGTTCTTTTACATTATGTTATTCTTTAAAAACCTCATCATATTCTTTTTCTAGATTTTTAGCAACCTCAAAATTATTTTATAGTACATCTATAAGATGGGTTGTACCATCTATGAAAAAATAACTTCCTCTCTGAGAAATTATAACATGGGGATATAAAACTATGGAAAGAGGATATGAAGAAAACATAAAATTTAGTATAGAACTTATTAATATGTTATAACATTAAGATATGACACTTTGTCCTGAAGATGTGATGGAACAACTTCAAATGTCAATGGAAATTCCATTTTTGTTATAGTAACATGCAACTCCATAATTTAATTTTAGGATTATACTTAACCAATGAAAATATGTGTTCCCAGTCTTCACCATTAATTACCGAAGATGCTACATGACATAACCTATCATTAAATTGTATATGCATGTATATGATGAAATATATCAATTGATTCACCATATATTTTAACAGTCAATGAAATTTTGATTAAACAAATTTAAAATTTGTACAATATCCAAGAATCACAACTCTTTCTGGCCATATACTATAACTATATCCTTGTGAAATATCAATTATTTTACTATTTTAATAAATATAGGCAACCAAATTCTTTTTATCTAAAATAAAACATATTAATTAATTAAATATAATGAGAGAAACAAATTATGGATATCAGATATTTCAAAATATTTAAGCATTGTCACTCAATCA
Source organism: Viscum album (assembly GCA_963277665.1). Classification (NCBI taxonomy): domain Eukaryota; kingdom Viridiplantae; phylum Streptophyta; class Magnoliopsida; order Santalales; family Viscaceae; genus Viscum; species Viscum album. The sequence continues at coordinate 1,736,462,405 of OY728142.1, forward strand.
TCACATTAAAAAAATTTAGAACGCTTTTTTATATCCCAAATGATGACACTATGGTTTCCTAGAATAGTTTTTGATCTTTCTAATGTTATATTCTGTACTTCATAATGAGAAAGTGAATCATCTAAAGAATATTGCTGAAAGCTTCAAACCTAGTGTCCAGTAAGGCTCGTCGTAATGCATCGGTTCCTGATCAAGTCCATATCACTAAAATATTTTTGTGTTTGTTACGCCTAGGTACATTTTTTCCAAAGCCACATCCACTTGTTATATCCAATAAAGGATTTAATTTCATATACAACATCATAATCATTACATTACTAAAATTGTATAATGTCTTATTATATCCTAAAAGATGAAACTAATGTTTCATAGTACATGTTTTTATATTTTAATGGTATGTATAGTTTTTTATAAATAAAATTTTAAATATATGAATACTATTACTCAGGAGTGTCAAATCATGTGTATAGCAAGGAAATTTTTTTTGAACCAATTCTCGATCATGTCCAGATCAATATCGTATTTTATTGGTTTTTACCCATAGGTACATCTGTCCCCGAACGACATCAACTTGTATTATCAAGATATTGATTTTATTACTTAGATAACCACATAATATCAACATTCTAAATTTCATAACATTTCTTATGTCAAAAAATAGTACACTATTGTTTCGTAGTACATCTTTAAATCATCTTCAATGCATGTTCAGTGGTTTATAAAGGGAATATGAATAATCTAAAATATATCCATTGAGTGTATTAGACCTGGTGTGTAGAAAGGTGTGAATCATATAAAGAAGATCTTATAAGAGTGACATATCATGTCTTCAGTTTAGCCTCATTTTTGTGTAATTATCCCTCATTGATCATAACACAACGCAGTTCTAATATGAAGTTAATCAATATTAATTCATTATATAATCCCTAATTCATCATATGTTAATCCTATGTTAATCAATAATTAATCATTACATACTCAGTACATCATAATTATTGAATCATAAGTTATCCATTCCTTAATAAATCATTAATTAGCTAATTTCTTATTTTTAAATTTTTAATAATTTTTAATAAATTTTTAAATAAAATTAAATAGTATGTCATAATTAATTTTTTATTTGAATAATTTAAATTAATTAATTACTAATAAAAATAAAATAATTACTAATTATAATTTTGTTAAACAATATTAATTACTAATTTCTATAATTTAATTACTAATTATAGTTATTTAATTAATAATTTCAATTAGTCATGTAAATAATTTATTATTAATTAAAATAAATAATGTATTAATTATGAATAATTAATATAAAATTACAATAAATTAATTAATAAATAAAATTAAATAATTAATAATTAAAATCATGTGTTACTAAATTAATTAATAATTATAATTATGTAATTTATAATTACATTTATTTAACTGCTAATTAAAAGTAATAATTAATTAATTAATTACAAAATTGTAATTAATAAAGTACTCATTACAAATTAATATTTGATAATTACATAAAATTAACAACCAAATACAATAAAATAATTTATAATTACAATTAAGTAATACTACTTGGGGAAGATATGGGCATGGGATCAGCGACAAGGGGACCTTAGCGATGGCCAGGGCTTCTCTGCATCAATGGTGATAAAAAATTTTCCGGTGCATCAGTTGTTATCGGGAGGGGCATGCAACAAGGATGTGAATCCTAAAATCTAGGGTTCCTCAAATTTTTTCATCATTGACTTGAAACAACTATCTACAAATTAAATAGTTTTCGATGATCTTGGGAAGTGATTCTTATTGTAGTTTAGGGATGATGAGGCATGTAGACTTTGGATGAAAGATAACATGACCCATTTGTTGGAAAATGCGGAATCTAATTTACATCATATTGAAATCAGTATGTATTCAATTATTTATCATATTATTCTTTTTAAGGGATCTAATATGTGAATTAATGAGGACATAAAGAATTTCCATACGTCACACAGAGGATTCGAATCCCTGAATTTCTTTTTGATGGGTCGATGTTATTATCACCTCTTATTACCTTCCGAAGAAAGAAACATGATAAAGGGCAATTTGGTTCAATTTACCACAAACCTGGTTTGTTATACATTCAATATTGGGACTTTAACCTCAACCATCTGAAAGATGGTGGCTTGATGATGTAGGTATGAGTCAGAGTTTGTTGTTTGAACTGTACTTTATGGAATCCATGATACCTTTATGATGTTGATTTTTCTCCTATAACCCCAACTAAAATGGATAATGAGACTCTGCATGTTAGATTTGGTCATCATCCTTTCATGTTGGCAGAAGTAGATCATGGATATACCTTAGTTGATATATTTTCCCTGTCTATGGATAAGGATGAATTATCTATGAGAATTGTGTATGAAAAGGTCTCTGCATTTTTTTTGTCTTTATGTTTATCTAGAATTAAAATTATAGTTGTCAAAAGAACCTCACTTTACCTCATTTCACCTAGTTAGGACATTAGAAAACATAATTCTCGATGAAAGGTGTGACTATTCATTCTAAGAATAGTCATGATGGGTTGTCGAAACATCCTGTTGAGGATGGGCCAATTAGATTTTATCAAAATGACAAGTATCACCCCTTATTAGGAAATGATGGTAAGTGATTTTCTCTTTCTTTGCCTCAAGGAAAATCAAGGATTAGGGATAACATATAATATGTATAAAAGGATAAATATCTTCCCTATTGAGATTATTCATTTAAATATGTTTTTGTTAAAGGGCCAAATTAAGTTAAATTGCCTATTAAATCAGAGGATGGTCAATCAATCGTTTAAAATGTTGTCCAATATGATATAGAATTTGAATTGTGGAAATAGAATGTATTAGATACTTCCAAAATAATAAGGAAACCCAATGTGGTGGATGGATCCCTAAAGAAATAGAGAAAGAATATTTATCTTAGCAGACACTTAGGTAAGGTTAGTTCTTTAGCTCATGGTGCTAGCATTAGGTCCAACCCTATCTGGAATATTGTTTTTTTCGAACTAGTGATGAAACTTCTTATGATAATGTTCTAGCTTTGGGAACTCATGTAAAATTTATTCTAATGAAAATGGTATGTGTTAAATGATTGAATGAACAAGAAAAGCTTGCTGATGTTGTGAGAATCATTGTCCATGGGGATACTGCATCTCTAGACTTGTAGAAAATTGTGTATTTCACCATATCTATCTAATATATGTGCCTCTTGTGTTATGTACAACCCCTAGGATGTGCATCAAGTGGTACAAAAATATTATGGAACTGTTAGATATCTTTTGGATTCAAGCATGGATGTTGCAGGAGATGATTCTAGAAGGAGCTCATCTTTTTTGGTGAGAGGTAAAGTCCCCACATCCAAAACCTTCAAATTTATTGCTTTTGAACGTAGTGAGGAGGACCTTCAAAGAATATTTGGCTATTTTAAAGAACATGAAGATATCAATTTCATTGCTAATGATTTTTTGGATTATGGAGGTGGCCCCTAGCAGCATGTCAAGAAATGTAGAAGGGGGAAACATTCTCAAGGTCGGGGTGGAAGAGCACATTTTCATCTTATGAGTTCCCAATCTGGGGTTATTTAATTTTTTCATGGAAATAATGTCTACTTGTCTCATCCCCCACTCATCTCTTTTTTTCAATATCAAATAATGGAGCTTGACCCCAATAGGTTAAAAATTAATTAATTAATAATATATTAATTAATAATTCCATTTATATAAATAATAATTAAAATTATTGAATTACTCAGAATAATTAATAAAATAATTAATTAATAACTTATTACAATTACTAAATTATTAATTAAAGATAATTTATTTCTAATTACATTAAATTAATTACTAATTAAAATTATGTAATACTAAATTATTTACTATTTTCAATTTTGTATTTACTAATTATACTGATTTAATTACCAATTAAAATAAATTAGTAAATTAATTAATTATTTATTACAATGAAAAAATAAATAATTACAAATAATTAATTTCTAATTATATTAAATTATTTAAAGATTACAATTAAATATTATAATTATAATTGAGTAATAATAAATTAATTAATAATTTTATATATAATTAATCATTAGAGTTATTTAATTACAAATTACAATCAATTAAATAATTAATTAACTACTAATTAAAATTAATAAATTACTAATTTAATATAACTAATTACTAACTTCATCCAATTAACTAATAATTTCAATTAACTAATTACTAATAAAAATTTAGTAGTACTAAATTATTTAATAATTTCATTTGTGTAATTACTAATTAATATTATTTAATTACTAATTACAAATACTTCATTAGTTACTAATTAATATTAATAAAGTACTTCTTAAAAATAATTATTTTCCAATTACATTAATTTATATACTAAATACAATTAACTAATTAATAATTACAATTAAAAAAATACTAAATTAATTAATAATTAGAATTTTGTAATTACTTGTAACACTTATTTAATTTCTAATTATAATCAATTACATACATAATTAATTACTAATTATTGTTTATAAATCACTAATTACAAATAATAAATTTCATACCGAATTAAATTTTTTAGTCATTAACATTAACTAGTTACTAATTAAAATTAAATTATACTAAATTAATTACTTATTAAAATATCATAATTGCTAGTTACATTTATTTATTTACTAGTTAAAATTAATTAATTAATTAATTATTAATTACAATTATTAAAATACTAATTAAAAATACTTAATTTATAATTACATTAAATTATTTACTAATTAAAATTAACTAATTACTAATTACAATTTAGTTATACTAAATTAATTGCAAATTATAATTATATAATTATTAAGTAATTACAAATTAGAAGAAAGTTAATATATTTAATAATAATTGAAATTATATAATTATGAGGTTCCAATAATAATACATTAACCATTTCAAATTAAAATGGAATTACTGAAAAACACAATAAATTAATTGAAATATAAAAAAATTGAAATATAAAGAGAATTACCCCAATATTATAGGGTGACACATAATTGAGGGTAGAGATGGATTTTAGAGTGGAGGTTCACTGAAGCATCAGAGGGGGGCCGTAGAGATTCAATGTGTGTCGAGCATTGTTGGGATGGATGGAGGGGATGGGGCACTCCCTTTTATAGGGTGGACAAATTTGGGTGCCACACAAAGTGGTGTCCTTATGGATTTAAACTAATAGAAGAGCACCATATGAAGTAGAACATTGATATTTTATCAAAAAAGAAACACTTTATTAGGGACATTATAATTCACACCCCAATGCACTAGATAAACTGGAGTATTTGGGTTTTACCAGAAAAGAACGACATCATCTAGCCCGTGACAACCCCATTTCCCTAATTTTTTTTTAAAATGTGAGGATCAATTTCCCTTTATTAAAATAAAAACAAGTATAGAGGACGGATAAAAAGAATATAATAAATTTCCATACACCAATTACCAAAATAAATATTTTATGAAACTAGAGATAGAGGGATCCTCGTATGGTGTGAGAAGCACCCACCCCATCCACATGGATGTCGTCCCCCTCTCTATGTTTTGAATTACAACCATGGTCTACCTCCATCATCTATAAGTACGATGTCAACGACATCTGTCTCCTCATTTGCTCTAGATACATGATCATTATTTGGTTCTTACTCTTCACTACTCCTTGAATAAAGAATCTCAAACTAATTATGAGTATGGACTCTCATTTTTGAGTTATCCCTCACTTGGTGTCCACGTTCCAAATCCTTAATAGCTTTTGATTTGTCCAGAATGCCACATTTGGTTCCTCAAACTCATTTCCATCAGAAGTAATTTCATCATCCTCCCAGTGCCTACATGGTGGATCCACAATTTTCTCAACCCCTTTCGAACTATTTCATTCAAAGGGAATAGCCTCAATAGTTACATTAAGACTATCCCCAACAGGAGGTAATGTGACTTATTTTACATATTTGGGTATTGTTTTTGTATGTATATTGCATATGATCATGTGAGATACTATCAAAACAAATCATAAAATCATATTTTATAAAACCATTATGAGAAGAATCTATGAAACCCTCAGTTTTTAATGGCTTAACCCCAAAAATGTTTTCCCTTATATCAATAGGAATGATAACCATCCTAGGAGTACATTCAGAAATGATAGTAGAACAAACAACAACGTAGCTTGATACATCCTTTCTTTGGAATATTTCAGAGGGGATCCCTGAAACCTTTTGAAAAAATTACCAAATAATCAATGATTCAAACCGTCACAACCCCATAAATATTGTAGTATACCGCTATACGAACCCCACCAATTCCTCAATCAAATATCCTGGATAACCACTTCCTCCTCCAAAACAACACTTTTTCAGTCTCCCAACATTCTTCCTCTTTCCCAAATAGAATAAAATATGATGTCCCTATGTGTGTACTTTTATGTTTTATAAACACCAACCACACAATCCAACCCATTCAAACAAACATTCATTGTATAGTGTTTTTATATAAAAAAATTTTGGAAAAAATTACTAAAAACATATTAGGTAAATATTATTAAAACTAATATAGAAATGTTTCACTATCTTAACATCATTGAGGTTTTCGGATGGAGGCCAAATGAATTAAATAAGGTAACACCTTTGTCCTATTGTAAAAGAAAAAGTCGTTACCTTGATGAATGCTTTTGGACTGAACAATTTTTTTTAGTTTTAATTTTTTTAGTTTTGTTGTTGTGTTTTTTATATATGCATATATAATTAAATAAAAAAAATTACAATAATTTAACTCCAATTGTATATCCATAATTACTTTAATTAATTCATTCTAGAATTATTATGAAAACTCTCACCTAAGGCTCCCTTTTATACTGGGTTGTCCCTGCAAAACCTTATGAATTTATGATAGGGGATTCAGGTTCCCTCTTCCCTACATTGAATTTATAATATACGATCATTAATAATTAATAATTAATTAATAATAAATATTAATTACTAATAAATAATAATAATAAACTATTGACATTTAATATTATATATTAGCAATTAACTAACTAATAATTAGTTCATAAATAGAAAATATTGATTAGTATTAATAATAAATAAAAAATATTAATTATAAATTAATAATATAAAAAATAATTACAAAATAATTAATAATGAATAAATAATATGTTTTAAATAGTTAGTAATTAAATAATATTTCATTACTAATAAATAATATTAATACTAACTGAAATAATTAATATTCAATAAAATTATATTTATTGTTATAAAAAATCATAACTAAAAGATAATCATAATATTTTTTAGTAATTACTATTTATTATATTTCAATATTACGAAATAATAAATAATATTATTTAATTAAAATTTATTAGTTATTTAAATTTCGTAGTCAATTATATTGATCAGTATCAATTGTATATTTTAGAAAAGGTAAGGGAAGATCCCTTTTACTGAAATAAAGAAATTCAAGATAAAGAAATAGGAGGATGGGTTTATACATGGTTAACCACCCCCTCCTAACTCAATCCAAATGTATTTTTTCCTAATCATAGCTCCATGCTCTTGTTCTGCATCACGATTGATGTTCAAGTTGAAACATCCATGCCAATGGCCTTTACTTATATGATGATGTTGTATCCTCCAAGACCTTACTTTTATCCAAAGCCCATCATGTGAACTATTCTCTAAGTCAACTCATTCAATAATTGATTAATCCTCCTCCCTCTTGGGTGTCTCTTCACTATAAATTTATATAAAGATATACACCATATCTACCTAAAATTAAACATCCAAAACTTTATTAATAGAATCATGTACTTTATTAGAGTTATACATATTCAACTAACTATTATTGGCCACACTAAGTGATTAATTCACTAGGGACCAAGACTGCATACTCCAGAATGATCCACCCTCCATAGAAAAACATTAAACTCTATTAAAATGAGATTGAAAAATGCACATTCATAGGTTCCAACTGCATCACCTGTACATTTTATAAATTTTGAATCTTACACATAGATTCCCCATTAATTTTTTATGTCATTTGTTCTCTCAACAAGAAATCAAATACACCTCCATAAGATATGAGGAAGCTAAAATTTGAGAGTCGGCATCTTTAAGAGGTTATTCATTAAAAGGTGCCTCAGCTAGATCACCTATTACTTCTTGGTGAATATCTAAGATTCCAGATATGTCAATTGATGTCTCTAAAACAGCCATTGGTGTGATGACTCGCCTTGTGTTAGGCTAAAATCCACCATCCAAAATAGTTTAGGGAAATGATCTAGTGCCATAAATTATTCCTCTTCTAGGAATAAAAACATCAATAAGAATTATTAGACCATTCGTGTATTTTAATGAAGATCCAGTGGGCTCTATAATCATGTCTTTATAATAGAGTATAACTTACTTTCTTAGGTATTAATTGAGATCATTGTCATTTTAATCATGAAGAATTAACTACTGATTAGAGTGAAGATTATTCTCTTATATAATATCCACCCAAGTATTCTCATTTACCTTCATATCTGAACCAAATTCAGAATGTCCCAAATCACATGCTAAAAAATCACCCTTTCCCATATAATCATATTATATATTGAGTCCATATTCATCCTTCCCTTCAGTTCCAACAAAAACTGAAGGATGGTCCATAGAATCCTTTGTAGTCACCTTTTTACAAGCCTTTACATATGAATTCTTTCTACATTTAGAGGAATCATGCCCTTTATAGTACAAAAAGTGCAACAAATATCTTTTTGACATTTCTCTTTGCTGTGTACAATGGTATAACATCTAATACAAAAATTATTTAATTTTTTATAATGAATAAATTATTCATAGTTGAAATCCTTAGTAGATAAGACCACATTCTCCATGGGTGTTAAACTCATATCAACCTCCAAAAAGAAGCACATAATGTATCCAAAACGTGATTCCACTATTTCAAGATAATGTTTAAGTTGGTTTCTAATTGAAAAAGATATATCAAATTGAATTTTAGGGTTAAACAAAATCTAGTTTTAACTAAAAATCTTATCCCAAACTGGACTCATTATGTTTCAGATTGCAAAAGGATTGAAGCCAGGGTGGCATTCCTAGATGCAAAGCATACCTTGTTTGAGAGATATCAAACCAAGCCCCAATTCCTTCCACTTTAATACTTTGGAAGGGAACAAAATAAGAAAGTATCCATGCCTAATAAGAATACATTTCTAAATTTTAAATCCCCAAGTGATGGGAATCCTAAATAAAAAATCTTCAATTTTCCATGGTTTTTTTCCCAAGGGTAAAACCAATGTTCAATAATCAAAAATTTATAGATCATGAATTATTAAAGAATGAGATCAGGAAAAGAACAAATGAGATCCTTGTTACATCACCTAAAAAGGTTTTGTAAAACCCCATTGTTGCTTGAAGTGAAGATTTGGATAGCATCACGTGACTCCAATCCATCAGGGAAAGAAGAAGACACCTTATTTTATACCAACCTCCTATGATTCTTCGAACACAAACATGAAACCTCAGACTCTTCCAAAATAACTATCTTGGATTTGAAATATCCTTCAAATAGGAATGATTCTACCTAAATAGGAAGAAGTAAAGATTCCATGAGCACCTCATCACCATCAAGTGAACAAAGGAAGAGCTCTCACAGACCTCTCATCTTTCTATCGACAAAAACTAGTTAATTAATTAATAATAATTAATTACTAATTAAAATTTTAATAATTTAATCATTTTTATTTATATTGAGTCACAAAATAATATATTTAAATATTTATGAGTAATTATTTATAATTATTAAAATTAATAAATAATTCATTTATATATAATTAGCTAAAATGAAATTATTACTATCAAGGGATAATTAAATATTATTTAATTACTAGTTAATTAATAACTAATAATTATATTATTATATAATATAATCAGAAACCAAAATATAATTTCAAATATTTATCAGTAAATAATATTAATTAGTAATTAATGTTATTTAAAAACTAATATTATTAAATCATACATGATAATATTTAATTAATATTTATTAGTTAATAATATTAATTAGCTTAAATTATGTAATTTATTAATAATAATTTAATAACAATTAATTAATAAGTGTTAATTTTATTATTATTCATTTTTATTAATATTTACTGACCAAATAATATTTTTAAATAATTATTAGTAATTTTTTTTATAATTATTATTATAATTTACTAATTAATTAATAATTAATTAGTTTATTATCCTTTAATTATATTAATATGTAATCAAATATTTTTATTTTACAACTAATTAAAAAATAATTATATTATCATCATTATTATTAATCAGTTTGTAAATAATAATTTTAAATATTTGTTCGTAACTGATATTAATTAATTATAAACATTCTTTTCAAATTAATATTATTAAATTGTAAAAAACTATATTTAATTAATATTTATTATTAATTTATAATTATTAGTAATTAACATTAATTGGAAACTATTATTCAATCAATCAATAATAATTAATTAAAAATTATTAATTTAATAATTAAATTATTATTATTAATATTTATTAACTTAATAATATTTTCAAAATTTTATTTTAAATTTTATAAAATTATTATTAATAATTAATAATTAATTACTAATCAATTAGTTAAATACTAATAATGTTATTAACAAGTAATTAATTATTTCTTAATTACTAATTATTTATAAAAAATTAAATATTAATAACTAATTAGTAATTAATATTTCATATACAAATATTCTTTTTAATATTATTAATGATTATTAATTAATTTTTAATATTGAATTGTAAATTATAATAGTTAATTTATTTTTATGTACTATTATTTATGTATTATTATTATTTATTATTAAATAACTTTTATTATTAAATGATTTCTAATTATTAATTATAATATTTTATTAAATCTGCACACATAAGGGGTAACCTGAATCCCACATTGGATATACATACAAATTTACTTAGAAACCCCCGTTATTAAAGAGAGCCATGGATGAGGATTTTTATCATAATCTCGTACTACATCAATTAAAATATTTTTGGATATAAAATAAAAGTTAAATTATTATTATTTTTGTTTTATTTAATTATATATATAAATAAAAAAACAAAATAAAAATAAAAATTTAAATTAAAAATTAAAAATTTAAAACTAAGAAATAGTTTAGTTTAAAGGTGCTAAGGGTTATAACGCCTTTTGATTTTTCCGCAACCCAATGGTGCTGGCCACTTTAATTCCTTTGGTATATGATGACATGCTTATTTTACTAAATTTATAGTCTCATAAAAATAATAGAAAATAAATTATTTTAATTTCATCGCATTTATATTACATTACAATTACAATTAGTTTTAATTTTTTAATTAGAATGGTTAAAAAATGTTTTTCCTAAAAACAAATGCCTCGTTGTTATAAAAAAATCATTGGATGGTTAATCTCTGGAATGCTCTCTTTTATATGTTTCAGTATCCTTGTATTGTGAATTATTTAATGTTTTCATTGGGTTTTATCATTGTGTAACAATATCTATCTATGTGTGTGTGTGTGTGTGTGTGGTACCATAACTGTATTGAAATGAATTAATGTAATAATATTTTTTTTATTTGAAAAAACGGTGTTCTTGTACTGTACATTGTTATAGTTTTTCATATTTTAGGTTGTTATAGTATGTGGATATACAATAACACACTATAATAGATGATAAATACCTTTATTAGTGTTAAAATTCAGCACATGTGAAATCATGCATTTACGCACATGAGCCTTAGCCCGGTTGGTAAGGACTCTGTATGTGCATCCAAGCGACCAGGGATCAAATCCAGGTGGAGGTAGAATTTTTGGGGTACTGTACCAGTGCTATAGCAGCAATTTAGTAGCACTATAGCAGGTACTATAGTAGGAACTGTGCAGTACTATAACAGGTACTGTAGCGGGAACTGTAACAGACACGGTTTGGCACTGTAGAAACCGAGAATATGCCCCCATTTGGGCCTTCGGGCCACCGATTTGGTCACTGAGTCCTTTAAGGTCTTCGGGCCACCTCAAGGCCTTCAGGCCACCTTAAATGCAGATTCAAACCAGACAACCTACAAGGAACAACCTCTATAAGGAGGATGAGCAAGGAGCTTTCACCATAGCAGAAGCTAAACAGATTGCAAGAATGAGAGGGTATGGAACCTACCATCGGGACAAGCATGTGCATGCATGAGAATGCCTAGCCGAATAGCCATGTGAAGGTAGAGATGCGATTTCATGATGAAGATGCTGGGAGGAGTAGTTCCAAGTAGTTATTCTGGGTTGTATGTAATGTTTGAAACATACATGAAATGAATTTCTCTAAGGCCTATGGGCCATGTAATACGTACGCCTACGGTCCTTGTAAGGGTTCTACCTCACCCCTTGAAAGGTGGATTATCAAAATCAATAAAAAATGGAGGCCTTCAGGCCATTCGAGGAGGAAATCACGCATTTACATTATTACATAATCACCTTTAATCAGTGATAGAATCCCACTTTATCCAGACTAAGAAAAGTATTGATGGTGTAATTTACCATAAAATCTAGCCACTTTTATAGGCATTAATAATTAATGTATAAAGGCTCTGTTCTCTATGCTAAAAAATGCAGTCAATGGATGTAACACCCTGAACCCAGTTACCCATAGTCGGTGCATTATTACGTAACATTGTCATGATCACAAAAGATCAAGTCTTGAAATACCGATTAGTTTTGTAGCCTTGGAAACACTAGATATATTCATAAGTCTTACATTACATCATAAAGTAAAATACATCTACAACAACATCTTGTCTTCATATCCCCTCATACTATCCTAGCAGGTCATTCATAAAATACTTCTTCACATCCTGGAAAAATTAAAAGATTGAAAGGGGTGAGCTCAGATGCTCAGTAAGGATAATAATATAGAGGAAACTTTCATAAATAAACATAAACATTTAAGGCAATGTATAACTAAAACAAAAGCCTTTTAAACATGAAATTCCACATAATATGGAAAAAGTAAAATGAAATAATGCCATTTACGTATTCACATGGATATTCTACTAGTTGAATAATCACATGAAATATCAATAACCACTTTCATAATGATGGAATACATAATGTCAGACTATCATAACAACGTAGCCAAGGCCTCGTGCCAAGACTACAAATAAGATTTTGTCAAGGTCTGGTGCCAAGACAATAGTTTTTCTCATGAGACCTACCGATGCATCGAGGAGCTATAGCGGGCTCCACCCATCACTTATTAAGTCCAATGCATTCCTTATATGAAAAGGTTTAAACATATCATAAACAACGCCCAAGAACCATAACATAATCGTATCACATAAAATATTCATAAAGGAAACATAACATTTCCACATTTCAATCACAAGATATCAATACAACAAATTAATATAATGAAAACATTATCAAAACCATTTTCATTACAAAAATAAGATAAAATTAAAACTTGGTATTTATTTTTCACTTAAAAAAAGTTATGGCTTGTAGAGGAAGACGAAACTCAAATAATGGTCACGGTGGCAGATAAGTCGTTATCACCACATACATAAGATAAAACCTTCCTTTTGTAATTTAGTAAAAACTCTTCATATAAAAAGATTCTTTTTGAATAAAAGTAAAATTCAAAGGGGTTTATACACCGTATAATAGAAAGTTGTGTATAAAATAAAATATGCCTCAATGAAAGGAGATTGAGACAAAGTCCTTTACCTCGTGTCCGACTTGATGCGATCGTTCTTTAACCACCTAAATAATAAACTAGATTTAATTTATACTTCTTAAGAACCATTTTCAAGTTCATTATTCCTTTTTCATCATTTATTACCATGTTGTGGACATTATGTAATCATTTAATTTAATAACGGTCGTTTTTTCGATCCTTTGTACTTGAGTCTAAAATAAACTTCTTATAATTACAAGTTGTTTATGTGGTAGAATATCCATTATATATAGAATTATATTCATGATGTAGATATCATATATATAATATATATCTAGTATATATATTCATTTATAATATTACCTAACATTAAAGGTAAGAAATGAAATGCACCGTTCATGGAGACGGTAAGCCGTACGTACGCATGAACGCTACTTTCATTTCAATTTCATATTTAATGGAATGAAATCATAACAATATAAAGGTATATTATAATTTCAGTATAATATCATATATAATATCATTTACTCCATCCTTTATATATCCCACACATGGCTTAACGATTCAAATCACTTTGATGGGGCGGTAGTCCACACTTCCTAAAATGAAATTATCGCGTTTACCCATAATGGAAATCATAAAGGTCTGCCATAAATGAAAAATACAGAAGCATAAGGAAAACATAAAAATAATATATATCATATATAAAAATAGTGTCATCATAATGTCCACCATGAGAGGTGTTAAAAGAAGATTGAGCAATAATCGTTTCGTGAGGCAGTAATTCGCCACCCACAGAAACAGTATGTTCTTTAACCATTAGACGGAGGTGTGTGTAAGTTTAAATCAAATAATTCTCATAAAAACATCCTAGTATATTTAATATAATGGTGTTGTTACAAAATAGTGGAATAAAAAGGGTTTAAGGGGTTGTAGAAGAAAAATAAAACAAAGGAACATAAAAGAGGACATCACCTTAAAATCATGTAACTCTTTTTGATTTGAGACAAAGGATTCTTTGGGAAGACTTCTGCCCAATGTGAGTCTTCTAGGAGTAAGAGAGGGAAGTTGATAGAGTATTTATTAAGATTTTGTCTGAGCCAAATGGCCTTTACGGTGTGAATAAGGTGGTAGAGGTGGGGGCCTTTTATTAGAGGAGAGGAGGGGAACTCTTGGAAATTCATGAAATATTTTCTTTATTATGAAATGATTTTCGGATTTTAAAGGTCCAAAAATGATATATTTCAAGGATAAGGTGATAAGGGTTCTAAATATATGCATCCAATAGGTTTTAGACAAGTGTAAGTCTTATATGTTACCTTATATTTTCAATTTATTTAAATTTTTCATTAATGAGGTAATCACTACATCATCTTGGTGTCATAAATAAATTTATTTATTTAATGCCTAAAAATTATAAAAAAACTACGATAATTTAGGAAATATTTTTATATTTCCAATGAATATTCATAGTTGAAAAGTTATCATATATAACCCTATGTAATAATTGTTTTAGTAAAACAACACATGTTTGTGACAATTTTATTATTACTTTAAATAAAAAGTCATTAATGTCATTTTCTTACCCATGTGGCTCCATGGGGTCCCCAAGCTGACCCATGGATTTTCTTTATCAGCCATGACTCATCCAATAAGGGTAGGACAAGTGTAAATTTAATTTCATATTATTATATCATTATATTTACCATAAATTACACTAATTACCTTTAATCGCGATTAATAGAACTTAAAAGTTACTATTCACCAAAAATTATTTTAATCCCATTGAACCACATTTTAATTCCTAATGAAAGTGATGTATGTTTTATTTTTGAAATTCAAATCATAGAGGTGGTAATATTTAATTTAAACCAAAAATCTGTTTTTTTAACTACCACTTAGTGGTTTCCCTATTTATCAAAAATCGATGTTTTTCAGAAAAATACCAAAACTTCACTCTAAGCTATATTTGATATTACAATTTCAAAAATGATATCCATTTTACCATATTAAAAACATAAAAGTTTCATTAATTATATTTATATTTAATTCCCGTTGTCAAAACAAATGACGTGTTTTTATGAAACGATATCTATCAAAAGATTGACACTCATTTATGTCAAATTTCAATGTGAAATTAATTCTAATGACCACCATTGGATAAAATGATAAAATTATATTCTAATTATACTTTAAAACCACTCAATTGTATAATTTATCACTATAATTTATTTTTATTAAATTTTTTTTAAGTATTTATCACTATTCATCAAAAATTGAAAGTTCTCAGAAAAACACCAAAAATTCAACCTTGGATAATTTTGATATTCTGAATCCAAAAATGAAGTCCATTTTGAAATATAAAATTTATATAAATCAAAAAGTGGGTATTACTATTCATAACGGCTACTTTGATTGGTCGCGGTGTGTTAGAATCTCAAACTAGCGTACAATGCATGCTATTGCATTATTGAAAGAGAAGCATATCGTGGAATCTTGGGGTGTTACATTCTCCCCTCCTTTAATAAATTGCATCCCTGCAATTTTAAATTGTTCTTCAAAAATTAAAGGTTGAAAATAGAAAATTCCATTGTGGAAAACCCATATCGGAAATAGGGTTAATAAAAATATAACTTTAAAAGAAATAAAGAGAAGTACAAAGGTCACTCGAGATAGCCCATACTAGGATTCTATGAAAACATGGATATGGAGGAGAAACAAACCATCAAGGTCTGATGGAGAGTGGTAGAAAACAGGATTAGGAGAAAGTTGAGTATAAGAAAATCTCAAACTTGTGATTGGTTAAACAATCATTGATTCCCCAGTTGGAAAAGTTAACCGAAAATGTTTTTCTTTTAAGTTACCTTTCATAAAGTTGATGAATTTATTTAGGATATTTAATAAGAACATAAGGAAGTATACTTACCTGTCATGTAGACTTTCATTCTTTAATAAATTTTTACCACAAACCCATCTTTCACTCCAAAAGGTAAGATAACTCAAAAATATTATATTTATCCTAATCGTACAAGGTTATAAATATTAACACATAGCATTTAGATTAGGAAAACTATTTTGTAATAATAATGGACTTCCTGTAGGATAGTGGTAGGTAATAAAGGCCTGTCATACTATGGTTTTGGGTTCGATTCCTGCAGCTTTGTCCGACGTGACGGGTTATCCACCGACCTGTAGGTTGTCCTTTTCCTAAAACTATAGTATTATAATATTACAAAAATAATCTTCAGAAATTTTTAAACCTTAAAAAATATTATCCAAGGTTCAACTTAATCCATTCTAACCTTTATAGTTATCCAAAATACCTATGCCCAGACTTTCCCTAAAATTTCTCTAAATTCCAAAATCAGTTGTAACATCAGATTCCCCAAACAAAGTAATGTTTCTATTTTTGTCACATACTAAAAATATGATTACCTTCATCATATTAAAATATTAATGAAAACAACAAGTACTGCAGTACAACCCTTATATATATCACATTATTCTCATAACCAGAATATAATCCTTGAGTCCAAAAGCACCAATAAATTAATTATTCCACTTAAACTGTAGTAACAGAATAAGATTGGTCTTGATCCCTTGGCCTTTGTTGAGGTAAGTTTCCCTGACTCTTAGGACATTCATTTTTATAAAGCCCCATTTCCCTACAATTTTAGCATTCAACATTGATAGCCTCTTTCTTTCCCTTGCAATGATGGGCTTGGTGACCTTCTTATCCACATTTATAACAAACTCTCATTCCTTTAAGGCAAGTACCGAGGTGATTCTTCCGAAAATTATCGCATAATAGAAAATCCTTCTTTTCCTTTTTCCCTTTATCTTTCTCTTGTTCCACCGTTATATTCTTCTCTTTCTTTACTTTATTGTCATAAGATTTAGAGAATTTCTTTTCTGTCTTGATATCACATGAGACAATATCTTCGTACGATGAGAAATATTGTGAGACTAAGGTTCAATGGAAAAATGGTTTTAACCCATCAAAGAAACGATCAATCTTACTTATTGGGTTACATATATAATCTACTGCATGCATCACTAAACTTGTAACGTTAGCCTCATACTTTGTGAGATTCCCATCCTCCTTTTGTCTCAGACTCTGAAATTTCCTTTCCATATCTGCTCGATGGTCATGAGGAAAGTATTTTTATAAGAAATGATCTTTGAACTCCATAAATTCCATATTTGATACTTCATCATCTTACCTTCTATTTTGAATCAATGACCACCAATAATCAGCATCTCCAGTGAGGTGGTAAAATTCCATAATAACCTTTTCCCTTTCACTACATCCCATGGCATGGAATATTTTCTCTAAGGAGTTTATCCATTCCTCAGCTACTAAGGTATTTGTACCCCCATTAAATGTTGGTGGTTGTTGCCTCATGAAGCGGTCTAACATTGATCCTCCACGTTGCGGATCAGGGTGCTGTATACGAGTAAGGTTATTATTCATAACCTGAGTGAGTTGTCCCAGTATGGTGATAAGCTGATCAGCACCAGTTGTATCACTAGCTCCACTATAATCATCTTGAGCATGAGGGAAATCCCTACATAGTGTGCGTGCATTGATATGGTTTCTATTCCTTCCACTAGGCAACATTTCTAAATAATGGCATAGACTAGATCAGTTTATGAATCAAAATACAAGATAACAAACTTGCAAAACACCTAACATAAATTGAACAGTTTACGGATATAATCCATATTCATAAAAATGTTTTCTTTGAGGAAGTATATACTCATAAAACTTTCATAATGGTTTGTCACGAAAATGATAATTATCCTAAGCATATCCCCCGGGAGTGTCGTAACCAAGAGTGCAGCAAGGCCCGTTGTCGTGCACCAGTTCCCGTTCGATTCTAGCTCAAAGCGGTGTTTTGAGTTTTACCCCTAGGTACATCTGTGCCAGAGCTTCCTCCACCTTCTCGTATCCAGATAGGGATATATTTCTTTGAAAACTCAAAAAATCTCTATAATACCAAAATTCTAGAAAATTCTTCTATACTAATCCTCAAAGTCTATCTTAGGGTTATGTGCTCTAATCAGAGTTTATCTAAACCTAGCTTCCAAGGTTAGTACTAAACTGCCTCTGATACCAACTGTAATGCCTCGATCCCAGTTACCCATATTCGGTGCATTATTATGTAACACTGGCATGATCACAAAAGATAAAGTCTCGAAAGACCGATTAGTTTAGTTGACTTGGAAGCACTGAATATATTCATAAGTCTTACATTACATAATAAAGTAAAACAAAACTACAACAAAATCTTGTCTTCATATCCCCTCATACTATCCATGA
Organism: Viscum album; assembly: GCA_963277665.1. NCBI lineage: Eukaryota > Viridiplantae > Streptophyta > Magnoliopsida > Santalales > Viscaceae > Viscum > Viscum album. Next base: position 1,736,481,479 of record OY728142.1, read on the forward strand.
AGTTCATTCATAAAATACTTCTTCACATCCTGGAAAAATTAAAACATTGAATGGGGTGAGCTCAGATGCTTAGTAAGGATAACAATATAGAAGAAACTTTTATAAATAAACATAAACATTTAAGGTGATGTATAACTAAAACAAAATCCTTTTAAACATGAAATTAAGCATAATATGAAAAAAGTAGAATGAAATAATACCATTTACTTATTCACATGGATATTCTACTAGTCGAATAATCACATGCAATATCAATAACCACTTTCATAATGATGAAATGCATAATTTTAGACTATCATAACCACGTAGCCAAGGCCTCGTTCCAAGACTACAAATAAGATTTTGTCAAGGCCTTGTTCCAAGACACTAGTTTGTCTCATAAGACCTACCAATGCATAGAGAAGCTATAGCAGCCTCCACCCATCATGTATTAAGTTCAATGCATTCCTTATATGAAAAGGTTTAAACATATCATAAATAATTCCCAATAACAATAACATAATCATATCACATAAAATATGCATAAAGGAAACATAAAATTTCCACATTTCAATCCCAAGATATCAATACAACACATTAATATAATCAAAACATTATCAAAACCATTTTCAATAACAAAATAAGAGAAAATTAAAAATTGGTATTTATTTTTCATTTAAAAAAAGTTATGGCTTGTAGAGGAATCTGAAACTCAAATAATGGTCACGGCGGCAGAGAAGTCGTTGTCGCCGTATATGTAAGAAAAAAAATTCCTTTTTTCGTTTAGTAAAAATTCTTCATATAAAAAGATTCTTTTTGAATAAAAGTTAATGTCAAAGGGGTTTATACACCGTATAAAAAAAGTTGTGTATAAAATAAAATATGCCTCAATGAAAGGAGATTGAGATGAAGTCCCTTACCTCGTGTCCGACTTGACGCGATCATTCTTTAACCTCCTAAATAATAAACTAGTGTTAATTTCTACTTTTTTAAGAAACTTTTTCAATTCATTATTCCTTTTAAATCACTTATTACCATGTTGTGAATATTATGTAATCATTTAATTTAATAACGGTCGTTTTGTCGATCCTTGGTACTCAAGTAAAAAATAAACATCTTATAATTACAAGTTGTTTATGTGGTAGAATATCCATTATATCCAGAATTATATTCATTATTTAGATATTATATATCATATATATCTAGTAGATATACTCATTTATAATATTACATAAAATTTAGAGGTAAGAATTGAAATGCACCGTTCATGGAGACGGTAAGCCGTACATACACATGAATGATACTTTCATTTATATTTCATATTTAATGGAATGAAATCATAAAGATATAAAGGTATATTATAATTCCAGTATAATATCATATATAATATCATTTAATCCATCCTTTATACATCTCACATATGGCATTAACGATTCAAATCACTTTGAGTGGGCGGTAGTCTGCACTTCCTAAAATGAAATTATCACGTTTACCCATAATGAAAATCATAAAGGTATTCCATAAATGAAAAATAAAGAATCTTAAATAAAACATAAACAAAATATATATCATATATAAAAATAGTGTCATCATAATGGCCACCATGATAGGTGTTAAAAGAATATTGAACAATCATATTTTCGTGAGGGAGTAATTCACCAGCCATAGAAACAGTATGTTCTTTAACCATTAGACGGAGGTTTGTGTAATTGTAAATCAAATACTTCTCATAAAAAAATCCTATTATTTATAATATACTATTTTGTTACAAAATAATTGAATAATAAAGGTTTAATGGGTTGTAGAAGCAAAATAAAACAAAAGAACATAAGAGAAGACATTATCTTAAAATCAGGTAACTCTTTTTGATTTGAGCCAAAGGCTTCCTTGGGAAAACTTATACCCAAAGTGAGTTTTCTAAGAGTAAGAGAGGTAAGTTGATAGAGTATATGGGAAGATTTTGGACTATCCAAATGGCTTAGATGGTGTGAATAAGGTGGTAGAGGTGGGGGCCTTTTATAAGAGGAGAGGAGGGGCACTCTTGGAAAGTCATGAAATGTTACTTCATTATGAAATGATTTTCCGATTTTAAATGTCCCACAATGAAATATTTCGATCATAAGGTGATAAGGGTTCAAAATATACCCATAAAATAGGTTTTATACAAGTTTAAGTCTTATATTTTAACTTATCTTTTCATTTTATTTAAAATTTTCATTAATGAGGTAATCACTGCATCATCATGGTGTCATAAATAAATTTATTTATCTAATGACTAAAAATTATAAAAAAACTTTCCTAATGTAGGAAATATTTTTACATTTCGAATGAATATTTATATTTGAAATTTTAACTTATATAACCCCATGTAATAATTGTTTTAGTAAAACAACTCATGTTTGTGACAATTTTATTTTTACTTTAAATAAAAAGTTATTAATGTCATTTTCTAACCCAATTGGATCCATGGGGTCCCCAAGTTGACCCATGGATTGTCTTGGTCGGACATGACTTATCAAATAAGGGTAGGATAAGTGTAAATTTAATTTCATATTATTAAATCATTATATTTACCTTAAATTACACTAATTACCTTTAATCGCGTTTAATAGAACTTAAAAGTTACTATTCACCAAATATTGTTTTAATCCCATTGAACCACATTATACTTAATAATGACAATTATGTATGTCGGATTTTATAAATTAAAATCATAGAGGTGGTAAAATTTCATTTAAACGAAAAAGCAGTTTTTTAACTACCACTTAGTGGTTTCACTATTCATAAAAAATCGATGTTTTTTCAGAAAAATACCAAAAATTAACTCTAAGGTATATTTGATATTACAAATTAAAAAATTATTTCCATTTTACCAAATTCAAAAAATAAAAGTTTCATTAATTATTTTTATATATAATTCCCTCTGTCAAAACAAATAACGTGTTTTTAAGAAACAATATCTATCAAAAGATTGACACTCGTTTATATCCAATTTCAAAGTAAAATTAATCCTAATGACCATCATTGGATAAAATGGTAAAAGTATATTCTAATTATACTTTAAAACCACTCAATTGTATAATTTATCACTATAAATTATTTTTATTAAAAAAGTTGTTTTTAATTATTTTTCACTATTCATCAAAAATTGGAAATTCTCAGAAAAACACCAAAAATTAAGCATTGGCTAATTTCGATATTCTGAATCCAAAAATGAAGTCCATTTTGAAATATAAAATTTATATAATTCAAAAAGTGGGTATTACTATTTATAAAGGCTACTCTGATTGGTCGCGGTGTGTTAGAATCTCAAACTAGCGTACAATGCAAGCTATTGCATTATTGAATGAGAAGCATATCGTGGAAGCTTGGGGTGTTACAATGGAGGCATTTAATCAACACATTTTTTGTGATGATAAAACTAAACATATTTTTTTAAAAACGCACCACATTATTGTCAACCCATTTACCGGTGCAAGTTTCTATCATGGGTAAAGATCAATAATAATTATTTATATTACTTTTTAATGACCCATGTAATTATGAGGTATGAATTTCCCTTACTAAAAGTCATGCAATATAAAACTGTAGCCTTTATCAGTGCTAAAATATAATGTTAAAAGAAGCCTTTATCAGCGTCTTTTTAACTCTGATAATGGGTATATTACTTTAATAAAAACTATATTATTAAAAATCACATACAAATATATAAACACTTTAATATTGATCAAAATATAATATATTTTATTAAATATTATTTATATATGACTAAATATACCTTTTCACTAGATATATATGATTTTTAGTTAAAAATGTCATATAAAATAATATATATATATTTATGTATGTGTATGTATAGATAATTTCCTGAAATATTATTTATATAATAAAAAATATTTATTATAAATCATATAAATTTATGTCATATATTTAGTGATGTTTTTTAGTCATTTAATTAAATATATTTAATATTTATTGAAAACAATTAACTAATTATGGAATTTTCTTATCATTGTTTGATTTATCAATTTGAAATATATATCAAATAATAAATATTTAATTATTAATTAAAAAATTGACTAAATATATTACAATTAATTATTCATTTAATAATTACACATATTATCAAGTAAATTGAATTTTATAGATACAATCACACACAGATAATAAATATTTTTAATATTATTGATTATTATTTTTATTTAATGATAATTAATATTTAATAAAATATGCTTTTAATTATTAAAATTTATTCCTTTGTCTATGTTTATATTTAATATATATTATTTATTAAAATTTATGATATATATATATATTTTAAAATTATTCATTTTTATTAATTAATAATTGATTAATAATATTTTATTATTATATTCATTTTTATTGTAATTTTTCTAACTTTATTTTTAATTTTAATCAATTTTAATATTAATTTAATATTAATTTATTATCATTTAATGTTTGGAATAGATTTGTAATTTATATAATTTACTCAAAACGTTAAAGAGACAAGAATGCCCACTCATAAAAAAATTAAAAAAAATTAAAAAAATAATGAAGAGATGAAAAGAGGATGGAAGGAGTAAAACAAAGATGAATGTCTTAATTCATAAGGTAAAAAATACAGATCATGAATTGGATCATTCTAATAATCATGATCAGAGTCATCACTATTATTAACTGTTTCCTACTCTGAGTGTGACTTCCTTTGATTGAAGATCACAGAGTACTTCTCCATGTGCTTTTTGAATATAAAGTGAGATATCTCTTATAATAATAACACACTCGTGTAGTAGACCAATCATCTCATCCATTCCCTTATGGAGTAAACCAGTTGGAATAGCCTCATTATCTTTTAAAACTATTTGCATGACATCCCTATATACATGAAATGGATTGTTTCCATGTCCCATCTAGTTCAACCTCCTCTACTTCTATGATGCCCTGAATGCCTATCAAAAAATCCATCTCACATCAAGTACAAAAGTCCATAAATTTATTGGATTTCATAGTCATCATTGATTCATCCATTGTACACTGTGAATCTCCAATACTCTTAAATTCATTATCTAAGGGCTTATTATAAACATCATCAATCACAATCGAAATATGTCCAATCAATGGTGGGGTGAGCCATGGACTTCCTGGGAATTACCAACCAAAATCCATCCACATGGACAACATTGGAGTTTCCCATTTTCTATGTAGTTAGGTTGGATTATTACCTTAGTTCATGGTCCAACTCTCTCTGAATAGTAACCTCATGATCATATTGTCTAGATAAAACCTCATTCTCTTTCCCTTCTTTCTACCTATCAGTGGTATCATCCCATGAGATCCCCTAATCACATATGTTCCCACCATTAGTACATCCATCAACCGTAGCAACATGGTTATGAACCCTATTAGCAATCATGCCCTAAATAGAATAGAGATAAATAATCACCCCTTGCACTTTTTCAGTAGCAGTCCAACCATGACTACCAGCCTACATAAGAGCATCAGTGTACGAGGAACCTACTTGCATGGGACCATTGCCTGTAACACTATGCTATTCAACAACATCCAAATTCCTCATATCTAAGCTTACACAGCTGAATCTCTAATCACCATAGGCATAGTCAAAACTCTTATAGTATGACCATATCAGGTTTTTCTGGAATTTATCAGGAAACTTCCAAATGGATTTTTATGTTCACCAAGAAAAATGGATTCCTTTAAAACTAAACTGAAATTGCAATTTAGTTCCCTACTAAAAAATGAATTATAGATTTAATCAAAGTTATAGACATGAAACCTACAATATCTAGCTTGATATATCTCTTTATGAAGCTTCATCATCATGCCTATAGAAAAGAAATATTATAATAAATTTCTGGTAACTAGAAGGAGCAGCTAAGCCCACAGATTTAAACCCACAATTGGGAGGCATAGTTATTTATCTAATACGAATAAAAAACTGTACCCCAATCATGGATCTTATGAAATCCAAGATTGAGAGAAAACTGACCACGACCCCATACTTTTATCTTCATCTCATACGCGGGGAAAACAAGATGATAAAAACTAATTCCAATTGAGAAAATGCTCCATCCATCAGAACCTTATAGACAAAGAAGGAAATTACGTAGATGATCAAGATTCAAAGGTTTGTACTCTTATGAAATAATCAATAATGAAATTATTGAGATTTATATACTTCAATTAGTGCCTCCATGATTTTAGAATTTACTTCCATAATAGCCAAATAGCCATTACGGGTGATGCGATTCACAATAAAATCACCCGTGAGATCTGATATGAACTTCCTGTGAACAGAAGCCTTGAATATCCAGGGATAAATGCCATCCATTCTCATGGAAAAGATTGATTTCATGTCACTAGACTCATGAGAGATATTTCTAGGTACCTTTGATCCAAACGAAGCCGGATTCATCAAATTGTCGCTTGTTAGTAGTCCAAGGCGAGACATTACGGAGGATTAAGAACCCATATCCAATGCCTTCAAATGAGATCTGAGGTGGGATGACACATCATTAACACCTTTTTATGTGTCAAATATTCATTTAGAAATAAAGGAAATGACAAACAAATCCTGATTTCAAGTTAGCACTATTGAACCCTAGACGTCATCAAATTCACAAAATTAATATATATTCATTTTAATTTAATCATATATGTATTTTTTAAAAAAATTAAAAAATTAATCTATTATTATATTTTTAATATTTTTTTAATCTATTCATATTTTCAGTAAATTTTAATCATCTTTAACAAGAATTATTCAATATTATTTATTTGTTATCAATGTTAAGTTTTTGTTTAATTTTATGATATAATTTATAGACTTCAAATATTTATTTGTTTGTTTCCATTATAATTTATTTATTATTTTTAAATTGATATATATATATATTAAATTTATTCATGTTTTATTTTTATTTATTTATTAATTTTTAACATTATTCTTTTACAATATTTATTTATTAAAATATAATATATTTTTAATACAGTTATAATTTACTTATATTAAACCTGTATTATATTAATTTGAAAAATAAAATATAGTATTTATTGCTATTTAATATTTATTTAAAATTTTCTAATTTGTAATATCATTTATTATTTAATTGTCTTAATTTTTCTTAATATTATTTTTAATTATTCATTTTCAATATTTATTTTTTAATATTTATTTTAAATTTTAACCATTTTTAATGTTTATTTTCACATGTTTATTCATTAATATTTATTGTTTTTAATATGGTTTAAAATTTATATAATTAATATATATTCAATATCATTGATATAAATTCAATTTTAACTTGTTTTATTATCTAGAAAATTAATAACATTTATTCATTTTTTAAATTTATTCATTGTCATCATTATTTTTTTTAATTAATAGATGTTACATATTATATATTATTAATGTTCAATTTAACATATATCAAACTTGTGTTTGATATATATATATACAATAATTTCACACAAACATTTACATAGTTATTTTAATATTATTTAGAAACACAAACACATAATTTTTATGTAGTTCATTCAAAATTTTGTATTCATTTTAGAAATTCATTTAGTAACATAATATATTTAATATATTATTTTATAAATTAGTGAATTTTATTTTTTTGAGTTTTAATATTAATTAAGTTAATATTATTTATCCATTATTAATAGTTTTTAACTTTTATATTTTTTTGGATGTTAAATCACTTTATAATATTTATTTATATATATATTTTTACTATATTTTAATATTTTCAATATGTATTCATCAATAGTTGGGGTTGAAGCTTAGTGGTAAACCCTATATTCCTACATCCAAAAGCGTAGTGTTCAAGTCCTAGAAAGGCCCTGGTATTCATGATGCAGGTGGTGACACAGGTAGGATGATGCAGACATGACGCTACACTTGGCCTTCGGGCCATGTTCATAGTACACATAACATTGGGCTGACTATCTACGCAATGGGTCTTCCTCTACTAATATTGAAGGAGGTTTTTGATTTCATAATAAAAAGAGGCGTCAAGCCCATCCTTAAAATATATATATGTATTTTTCATCATTTTAATATATATCCATATTTAATTTTATTGAATAATTTGTATAATTAATAAACATTATCCACTTTTTATATTTTTAATGTCTATTAATCATTAATTAATATAATTCACTCAATTTTCACATTCTTGAATTTGAGATTTTATATTAATTATTAATGTTTCAAATATATTTATAAAATATATTTGTAATTAAATATTTATAAATAAATATATTTATAAATATATAATTACTATATTTTTAAAATTGTATATCTATAATTATTAATAAATATATGTAGTTTCTTTAAAAATTATTTATATAATTATAAATAAATAATAGTAAAATAAAAATAAATATGTTTTATATATTTGTAATTATATATTAATAAATATATTTATAATTATATATATATTTTTATAATTATATTCAGATATTTATAAATCTATTTACAAATATATGAATTTATAATAGTAATTATAAATATAGAACTATAATTATATTTATAAATATATAATTATAATTATTTTCATATATTAATAAATATATAAATAATTATTTTTTATAAATAAATAAATAAATAAATATATTCATATTTATATTTATAAATACATATTTTCAATTCCTTATATTTACTAATAATTATATATATATTTCTTATATAATTATTTAAATTTAAATATACTTATAATTATATAAAATAAATTTTTAAAAATTATATTAATAGTATTATGAAATATTAATTATATAGGATTTTATTAGTGTTGATAAAAACTATATTTATCAACACCAATATAATTGCATTGATAAAACCCGAATGAATCATATAAATTTATCCCTAGTAGAACATAGTTATCATTAAACTTTTAAGCTCCCACGGATGTCAACCTCTGATGCTGCTCCCCCTCAACATTCTAAGATGAACCAAGCCATTGAAAACCCAAGGTATGTTCTTATTTCCACTCCTCTATTTTTGATCAGTGTCTTTATACTATTCTAGACATATGTAACCTCCTTCATCCATACGTGGTACCACTACACGTAATCATATGGGAAATACCTTTCTTATAAGTCATTTGGAAGTGTTGATTCCATGAGAAATTGGATGATTTAGAGGAACTGAAATCTATTTCTCCCTTTCATAAATAAAAGACCCAATAAACTGTAGAATAAAACAACTGAAGAAGGATTTTTATGTTTTTGAATTAGATTATAATTAACCTAACATGGATGCAGTTCCAAATATGCATAATATAAGGATTTTGATTTTGAGTCATCAGAGGAAATGCATGCAGAATAGAAAATTCATGACATAAATGAAATGGGAAGAAAAATATTTATCACCAAATGAAAATCTGGAATCACCTCAAAATATGGGTGATTCAGAATAAAATCAAGTATTTGAATAACTCTTTTATTTAATTTCCCATAGTATCCCTATATGGATTTTATTTGATTCAATTGTTTTTATTAATTTTTTCATAAGGTTTATGATTGTATATAATAATAACAATTATTTTTTTTTCAAAATTTTATGTTTTTTTCAAATAATTATATACTTTTTATATAAATTATTTTTTGAAAATATTTAAATTTTTTATATAAATATTTGTAATAGTTGCTTATATTTAATGGATTAAAAAAAATTTATGAATATGAGTATATATAAATGTAAAATATAATTAAATTTAAAATAAATAAATATAATGATTATGTAAATTAAATTATTTAATATATGCAATCACTTTAATAATTTTTTTTTGAAAATTATAACAAAATATATATATATTTAATTTTCACAGTTTAATATTTATCTGATTTTGGTGACATGAAAACATAATAATGAATTAAAATCGAAATTATTGTTTGTCATTTTTTTGCGAATAAGGTAATAAAAATTTATATTTTTAATAATGGTTATTTGTGTCATTTAAAAGAAAATTAAATATTTTCCTTTTTCTAAAATGTAACCAAATAAGACGGGAAGAAAATATAATCATTTCTTTTATTTTACTCTGTATTTAACCAAGTATGTTTTTTTCATGTATCATTTATTCATTACAAAGTTGAAATCATATTTTCTCATTCACATTAAATAGCACTTGTGATTATTTTATTTTAGGTGCATGGATTTATGCTACTTCTATTTTGCTCAAGATATAAACCATTTATCCTCTTTATTCTATAAGAAGATAAGAGTTCTATATTTATTAGCTTTTATAGGTTACATTCTTCTTCATATACTTCTATCAACCATGTAATATTAAATATATTACGTGAACAGATTCCAATAAAATTGGCGGGGTGTAATTATATAGGATCTTGTTTTTTTATTTTGGGAAATGGGAGGAGCCAGTGCCACTTCATTGGTGTTATCCAGAAAAGGGGTGTCCAATAAAAAATTGAGCATATAAAATAAAATGTTATGGATCATTATTAAATAGGTTAATTAACCTATTTTTTATTCATAGTTTTAGAATTCTAAAATTTTTATTGATCGTGGATTCTTCCACATAATGACCCCAATGAGGAATCCTTCCACATTCATTTTAACTGTAGTTCTAATTACTGATTTGGAATTTCATTTCAGATGATTCTTACACATTGCCCCATTTTTATTTATTCTAAATACCATTAAATTTCTTCCATCCATCAAAATTTTGATCTTTTTTTCATTTGACTTTTTTGGTCTATCCCATTGACTTAGACCCAAAATTTTATTTGAACTCTGGTAACTGTTACGGGGACTCCTATAACTCAATTTAAAGATATACTTATATTTCCCTTCACTATTTAAATTGTTATCCAGACTATCATTCAAAACATTCACCTAACCCTTCATATACCATGTCAAGAAATGAATAAACATCAAATCGACCATCCTGTTATAATCACACGTAACAAGGTTATAGAAATCATCTTAAAATTTCCACCTTTTCTCCCACAAAGCATTATATCAATAACATTGACTGAGATACAAATTTTTACACTAGTTTTTTTCCTTTCATGCCACCCTTATGTAAAATATAAACTTGTTAGAAATCATCACCAATAACATTAAAATGTTGGGATCCCCTTATTAGATTTATCAATAACTTATCCTTTGATTATGAATTTCTTAAGTGTTTTTATTTAATTTTTTTATAGATTGATTATTTTATAAACCTAATAGGTTGAATATGAATCTAAAATTGATGGATTCTAATGATATGACATAATATTATTATGATGGAGTAAAAGAGCTTATCATTTTTTCAATGGAGAATGCAAAAAATTTATACCAGTTTCATTAAATATAAAAAATTATAAAATACAAAAAATTTATATAATTTCGGAGATAAAAGTATCTGGAGAGACACCGACTTTACATAACTAGTTTTTATCCTAAATGATATTATACCAATATAAAATGAACTTATTTGTCAAAAATATGACGCAAAAAGAATTTAATTTTCAATAGGAATGATATTTAAAAAAATACATTCATATCAAAATTATTGCATTTTATATTACAAGGACCATGAATCACTCATAAAATGAAATATGTGTAGAAAAGATAAACATAAAAAAAGATGTTTCAAATACTTTTAAATTTGTCTGTCACTTTATTATATTTACATGGTTAAAAAATTATTTTAATGATAAAAAATTCTAAAAAATTAGCATGTAATGTAGAAAAAATAATAGAATATTTGAATTTATTTCACCTATTAAACTATCCTTAGTTGAGAAAAATTGTTTATGAGTATCCATAAATTGTAAATTATCCCAGAACCATCTATCGTATGTTATCTATAGATGGAATAAATCCTCTTTTTTTTATATAGTATTACTCATAATTCATGGCCAATTAGGTTAGTAATTATAACATTTAACCATGGTTATACGTGAAATGTAAATACATTATGATGTTTAAGCTTATATCAGGAAGAAAAAAAGGTAATGAAATTGATTTATATGTAGTACCATTAATCAAATATCTGAAATTGATTTGGGGTAAAAATGTATTATTGTTTGATTTTCATAGAAGTAATGAATTAAATTTTAGATCCATGTTTTATAGGATAATAAATAACAATCCTATTTATCGTTAAATGTCAAGATATTGCAGTAATGAAAATTTTTTGTGTCCCATTTATTAATAATTCACAAAATATGTTTTTTTAAAATGATCATTGAAGATTTTTTTAATAATTTATAATATTTTACCTCGATGACATAAATACTGATCATGGATGATTTCATTTGATGGTAATAAAGAACAAAGTACAACAATATCTCCAATAACAGTTGATAAACTATTTTATAATGTAAAAGATATTGACACTTTTTTCCTAATATAATTTCAAAAAAAATTATGTAATCAATTTGGAAAAAAAGAATATTTTTTTTGAATTACAATATCAAAATTGTTTTTATATTATATATTTTCTTGATTTAAAGAATGCGGAAAAAAATTATTTGACAGTGTTATTAGAAAATTATATATGTTAAAGAAAAAAAAAATTTAATCAACGATAGGTTGTAAATGATTAAAAATGGGATAAATGATGATTCAGAACTGGTGAAGGGTGTAAGGTGTTCTTTCCATCTTCCACTAGCTTACACTCTATCCAGATAATAAAAATTACGATTTATCAATTTTAGTAATGTTGAAAAGTTATATATGAGTATTCATCAAATATAAATATTTTTGTTTCAATGACTAGTTTAGAGTTACAAGCTATATAATCACATGAACATAATTTTGTGATGCAATATTTTATGAATTTTTTTCAAATTTAATTCTTCTAAAAAAATGTGCCACATCAATTAACTAGTCCATTATTATCTTTCAAATCTACATATAGTACAGTTTTAGCCCCAACAATGATTCCAATCATGAATTGGGAGATTTGAGTCTTATTATATAAATAAATTATTTTATTCTTACCATAATTCATTGATATAATGGTCTTCCTAATGGTTTATTGGTTATAGAGTTACAACAATGTAGTCTTATCCATTACATATGGATTTATCCCATTGAATGATATATGATGATTTTGAGGGCACATCAAGAACCAAAGTCTTCTAGAAGGTTGTATGGTATAAATTTATACATTCAAAGAATATTTTGAATTTTGTACTATCTACCCATCAGATGTTGATAACATCACTCTCCCAATGTTACTTCACTGTAGAAACTATGTGGGAAAAGCGATTTTTTGAAGAGTTGTTGTTACAATTACCATCATAGAGCAGGAGAAATTACACCTTTACGTTTATATACTTGTTAATAGGGTTATCCATACGTTTAAACACATAATTTATTTCTTAGATATTTGAATTCATCAATGGATGAAGAACGAATATCAAATATACACAATCAACAATTTATAGGATGGTCTGAGATCATATTTATAAGCTGTTATATGAAAATATAAATTCAATTTATGAAAAAAATAAATGGCTATCTCGAGGAATAAATGAAAATGTTATATCATACAATTGTTTTTTAATTAATGGATATATATTCTATATAAATGAAAATGATGGATACAATATGGTTAAAAATAGTGGTTTTATGCTTGTGGTGGAAGCGATGCACATATCTAGTTCCAAAGTTTGAAATCCAATGTATATATATATGATATATTTTGTAATCATTTAATCTCTAATTAAGATATATTATAAATCATTCCTTGTATAAATTTTCTATTTACGTTGGGTTAAAATTAATAGTGTGGTGAAAATCGATGAATTGGGATTTGTGAAGGTGAATTTCAATTAAAGGTGTATAAGAATGATTTATTTATAAAGGAATCACAACCAGTGAAGGTATTTTTTAGTCATAGATCTAGTTAAAATGAATTATCATATTTTTGTGTTGGAAACTAAAACAACTATAGAGTCAGATGAAAATTCAATTGAGGATGACCCTTCAATTGAGAGATCATAATTATTTCACAGTAGTCCAAATGTATAAAAATCATTATATGTTAGTGGGGACCACAAATATGGAATTTTGATATGTGATATAAGTTCCTAATCCCTTCAAATGTTAAAGGAAAATAGATATTTTAATGATATGGTTAATGAGTTTTTAGTATAACTATATTTCCCTCATAATATTATATGTTGTTTTATACATTAACATAATCTAAATTAAATGTTTCACTACAAACATAGATAGTGACATCTACACATGATTATGTTACTAATACCAAAGAAGAAAAACGTATTGATGCTAAAAATAAAAAATTATTAGTGGATCAACAACATGTTTATCAAAACAAATGAGAATATGTAGTGTCACCATATTAAATAAAATTTCCAATGAAAAAAGAATGGTTGTCAAATTTGAGGTTACTAAAATCAACGCGGGAAACATGTTAACCCTAATTTGTTAATTTTAATATGTTATATTTGGGTCATAATGGCAATGAATGTGGAGATCGATATAGATACAAGGAAACATGTCTATACTGTATTGAAAAAAACCCTTTGGGAGGATATTGCGTCAATATTATGATATTCATTCTCAATTTTAGAGAAAATTATATGATAAAACATTGATTTTTTTCCTTATCCTATAAAGTGTTTGTTTATTTTGTTTGATTTACATAAGAAATATGTATTAATTGTCACTATAAAATCTCACAAAGTCTCAAACACACTTATTACAAAGAATCATCTAAAGGATGCATGTGGGAAAGAAAAGATGGACCCACCAGTTATATATGCACACAATATAAAACATGATACATGGAAAAATTTACTTTCTAATTATGATGAGAAATAATTTCCGGTAAAATGTAGTCCATAATATTAAATTTAAAAATACTTATTTTATCCAATTTGATTTAAAATTGTTATTTTATGAAAGAAAAAAGGTGTACTAAAAAAACATGTAACAAAACCAATTTACCCCTATCACAAAGAATGTATGTGGTATGATTTAATTGAAAAGAAAATGGTTTTTATTTTAAATATAAAATTAATATATTATGTGATATTAAAAAATATATGTTTCTTATATGAATATTGATGAATTAAAACTAGAATCAACATATATCCCACACCATGTGTAATAGAAAAAGTTCTGTGAAAATAATAATGGTAAACTAGTTAATCAACACACCCAAAAAGTTTGGGAATCTTGGGTAAGTATGAAATAAAAGTTATTCATTATGATTTACAATATTATTATATAAAAATACATTTTTTTGGTTTATTTATTTATGATATTTTTAAACAACAATCATCATCAACCATACATAAAGAAATAATACTTTTGGTAGCTTTGAATTGGCCAGAGAAATATGGACTTGTTAGAGGTGTGGGTTTTGAAGTGTCACCATGAACATATTACAAGAATACATAGCTACATTATGATACATATGAGATGATTAAATGACTTCATGCACAATTAGATTACTTGAATGATATTACTATCCATATTGGTTTAGTGTACCACTACATGTGAAAGGATTATTGAAAAAAAGTTGTAGAAAAAGATTAGTACCTAAATATCCAAATGAACCCACTATCTTTGGAACTATTTATTTCCCTCAACTTCTTAAATTACCCCTGTGAAAAAAATTCATTAGCCTTTCTCTTATATGTGGATTAAAAAAATTCTGAAAATTTTATATTAGTAATATTCCATAGGGTGAAGTTGTTTATGATTTATATCTTCCAACATCCAAACAACACCTTATTGCGTGGGGTATAATGTATAATATCTCAGGATATATACTATACAAAAAACTCCCAAAATATCACATGAGTGTGGGGATTGAAGTAATCCATGAGCTAAGTATTGAAATTCATATTCTACTTGATAATATGTATATTACTATGGTTAATACTACAATTGGATCTTTTCCAAAATTTATATCTAATATTTTAATTATGCATGAGGTACGTCCTTAAAATATTTTCAACTGAATTTTTTTTAATAGTTCATGAAAAAATAAAATAAATAAGGTATTTTATTATAGAAAAAGTAAACAATGGGGAAACAGAAGGTTAGATACACAAAATCTAGTGAATCTTCTATGGAAACAAAAGGCCCTTTTTCGTGTACTTTATCCCTAGTAGTTCCACTGCCTCATATAATATGATTTAAAGTTCATTAAGACACCAAATTCATAGATGAAAATATTTCAAATATTCAATATGAAGAATAAATATTTGGAGATGTCATTACAGACTTGGCAGGACTACAGAATATAAATGATATTATTAAGATTGAATGGTCGGGAGTCTCAGTTGTGAATACATACATGATGTATATTTTTATAATCTTAAATTTAATAAAATGATATAATTTGTTCATTATAGTTAATTATTACTCATATTTTCTACAGGTGTCAATATTAAAACTATTTAAATTGAAAACACTGGGAATAAATATTTGGATTCATTAATTCCTGTGTCGTTTATACAGAAATTCTTTCATAAAAATTGAAAGAAATTGAAAAAAGAAAAGATGAACTAAGAAAGGTGTTTGAGAATAAATTATCATATGATATACTCTTCTCAATTCCTACAATAAAATGGTTAATGTCAACAAATTAATCATACAATTTTGTTTATTTTTTCATTATTTTTTTTGTTTTTTATGAATAACTGGATGATGATTTTTAACAATTTGGATATCCCAGTTGTTTATTTTTTTGGATCCAATATAAAGATATCCTTCAAACTGACCACACATGATTATTATTGGGAATTTTTAATACACTGCAATGAACATTTTAATGAAAAAATTTGAATTATATGTTTCATTTTTTGTTTTAATGAGAATTTTTTATGATAGGGTGAACTGTACAAATAGGATAAATAATGGTATGAGGTCGGTGACTATAAAGAAGAATGATATTTATTTATTCGAATATAGAAATATCGATGTATATATAGTAATATTTTACTATAAAAAAATTTCAAAAAATTTTACTTATTTTTTTCAAGGTTTATTCAATTTCCACAAAATGATAATGAAAAATATTTTTGATATTACTCTATAAAATTTATGAAATATATCATATACCATCATAATAATAGAATTATTAAACATGTAATTTTTGAATGTAAATAAAATTTCAATAAAAATAACGATTAAAAAAAGATTTTGTATATTTTTTTCGTGATACCATGATTTCCCACAATCTATATACTCAAAAGAATAAGTAAATATTCTTAAAGATGAGTGGTTATTGGATAAGATGTAATAATGTTTTATGAAACCAAATTCAAGTGATTACTTATTAGTTTTTTGATATATTATGAGATATAACCAAATAGATACATTTGGGATATGAAGAATTATTATCAGAATGCTTATAAATTATTTTTGACATATTTTTCAAGGATATGTATAATGGAGGGTTACACTCTATGGATTATGAGAGAGCTAGTAAAATGTTCAAAGATACCCAAGCTCATGAGAGATTAGACATAAAGGCATATATTGAGATAATTTAAATAGGTAAATAGGTGAAGAATTTATATATAAATCAGGAAAATGTTAATTGATACTAATTATTTAGTAACTTTTTCATCATTTTATCTAGTATTTAATGTTAATTTCCATAACATTATTATCTAAAAAATATTTTGCATCACCCAAATTTTTTATGAATTTATTTTGAATAAATTAAAATTATTCTATTTCATTCATTAAATGCAACATGAAATAATTAATTTCAATACACACATCCTCGAGTTTAGCTTTTGGCACATGAAACACAATGTTTGGCTTCTGTTACATACAATACCATGTCTTACCAAACTGTAATATACAATTAATATTTTTATTTAATATGATTGTTATTACCTAGCCATTGGAATGATGGGACTAAATTGGATCTGATGACTTATTAAAATATAAATTTCTCACATGTTTATTAGTTATCAATTAATTAGTAATAAAGCAATCATCATTTAATAGAAAAAAATGATTTTTAAAAAATAATGTAATTTCATAAAGATGGGATAATTATGGTTTTCACATATAATATATAATTTAACTTTACCAATTATAGAAAATTTATATGATAAAATAAGCATCATTTTTTAAAGTACAATTTCAAGACTATCTTAGGGTAATTTTTTAATTTTTTATGAGAAGTTTCATTTTTTGATGAATAGTTAAAAATACTAAATGTTAATCATAAACAAACTTCTCATTTAAACAATTTATAATGATAAAATTTATTTTGAATTGGTTTTAATGTAAAAATTATTCAATTATACATCTATTAACACAATTTAGTCCATTTTAATAAATTTCATATTGAAATTGGTTAAAAAAATTATAATCATTTGAACATCTTTACGTTAAACTATATTTATCATCACTCATGCATGATATATTTAAATTAAAATTTTCCACTTTTTTAATTTAATTTGAAAAAATGGATTAAATATTATGAATAATATTAATATATATTGTATAATAATGTTAACATAATTGTTTACCCTAATTATTTGTGAAAACAATTAAAAATAAATTATAAAAATTAAGGAAATTATTTTCGGGACCCATCCAATTGGGGATATTGTTGTGACTACTGAAAGGCCACCTATGATATGATAGGGGCTAGTGTCTAGCACATAGTAGGAATATCACTAACATTGGAGGTGTTTCCTATGTACCAATATACACACAAACATCTCCAAGCCCACGACTGCTGAAATGTAAAAAGGCTAAGTCATGAATGTGAACCACTACAAAAACCAACCACAAAGTACCACAAGATATTAATGTACAGGAAGATAAATTGGGCCAGTATACATGCTCAACAGATAAATATTGAACACAAGTACATACACAACTCCCTAACAATCGTCCGTAAAAAACACTACAAGAAAGGTTAATGTTGGATTGTTCTCAGAAGTCGTAGAAGTATGCCTCATCCGATTAATAACACTTTTCACCACCTGGTCTTATCCCACCTAGGTCCCTATCAAAACGTCAGTTGTCTTCATAAGGCATAACGAGTGCGGTGAAAGCCTGTGTAGGGGTGAGTAAAACATTACTTAGTAGAAACCCATGAAAACCATAATGGATAAATGATAAGGGAAATGTATTGTCATCTCTACAAAGTTATATTCCTATAAAAGATATACCGATAATATCCATATATACTCATAACTATCCAAAAAAATAGTTGGTAATTCACAACCAATCATCAATAATAGGATTATTCTAAAGTTGAGCTCCTTCCGAGGAAACTCACTCTTCATGCCTTGATGACATCGAGGAATCATACAAAGAGGGCATGCTAATTTGGGCCCTGCAAAATTTTTAATACATCATTCAAGGTCATGATATACAGAGAGGGGATTCTTTATAAATAATATCGACAACATAATCTATATTATTCTACAATATAGGTGATTTTTCTTGGAGAATACCAAAAACCCTTCTGATGTGGCTCTTAACATTAGGGATTCTCTACTAAGAATACCGAAAACCCTATCTTTAAAACCCACTGGATAGAGGATTGACACCCTACACTCAAAGGTCATGTCAATTCCCACTAAACTCCATTATTGGTGATAAATTATCACTCCAATCCAAAGGTGGAATGCCATAACCCTATATAGGATATGGCCTATATAGGGGATTGTTGTATAGTGATGTGGATGCTATGTCACACTAAACCCTTGAGGATATAACCAAAGGAAAAATGGAACCTATTATGGAACTTACTAAAAATCCACCACGCCATCCCAAATGGACCGCCTCATCCCAAGGGTCCTAATTCTATATATAGCTCATCAAATGGACCTTTCATTTGAAAGTTATGGTTCTTTTTTTAAAAAGTGTGTATTTGGTGCTAAGTCTGACCTGACCCGAACTGACCTGGTTCGGCTGACCCTACCTATCCTGACATGGATTGGTCCGAATAAGATTATTGGGCTAGCTGGATTGTGGCCCGTTGGCATGTGCGGTCCAGCCCATCGGGCCACTAGAGCGGTCAAGTTACTCCAGCCCAACCAACATCGCGCTAGTCACCCCATCACCACCAGACACAACCCACTAGTCATACCCCTCTTGGGTCCATGTGGTAAACCGACTACATGGCTACGTGTCTCCATCTAGCATCCAACTACCATGTGTCTTCCGGACTATATGGTGAGTTTCATGACATCTTCTGCACCGCTCGAATGTGGCTCTCCCAATCCGTGTTCCTCTAATGTCGTGGCCTGCTACCGAGACCTTCCACCACCACCCACCACTGACTTCCGAGCCTATGGCCTTTTCTGATTCCACTCACATCCTACTCATCATGGTTTATCCCACCACCGCAGTCCTGCCTGGACCGTGGGATGTCATCACCCCCAGTCATCGAGCCAACGACCATCTTGCTGAGTTCTCCTTGCCCAACCGCCTCACCAGGATGGTGTTGCCTATACTACTGACTTCCACACCAATCACCTCACCCGATCACGCCCCACATGGAATGGCTGGAGTCGCTGCCTCCAGACTCCACTTCACACCGCTGCCACCAAATGCCCTCACAATTTCAACTCACCATCTCAAATTTCAAAAAGTTATAAGAACAAGGAACGTGGGGAGGGAAAAGCATAGAAACACCCAATGGGGAAGTATATATGGATTTTTTGGACTCGATCCATCCATGTTATAATTGAATAATGAAGTTTAAAAAAATCAAATTTAAACAAGGATAAATCCTGAAACAAACCCCACTACAGAATCCGCCCTACCAGGATAACACATGATCAATGGATTGGCCTGTTTGTCAAATAATCTATGAACATAAATTGGATAAAGAATGGGGTAGTAAGATAAAAATAAAAAACACACCCTACCTTGGATTGGAATGATCACTGACGAATAAGGAAGCTTTATTCGTCGTTTTTCGACCCGTCGATGCCTATTCTGAATTCTGATCGTCGATCTGCCATTGTTTGTCATTCACCAAGAGAGTCTCCATGTACATGGATCAAAGTAATTCCCAAGGTTAAAATTATAATCCTAAATCCCTCTGATGTGGCTTGATAAAAAGATAAACCATAGTTTCATCTCCATGTAATGTCTATTAAAAATATTTTTATTAAAAATTTTAATTATGTTCACATACAAAACATCACTTTCACCCTCAACCCTTTCAGGTTGATTATAGTTCCTATCTAAGGTAAATTTCCTATTCTAAAGACAATGGAACCCCAAGAATTATGATCTAGGAATCCAATTAGAAGATTGTAATGTTCCAAGATATCTACACGATCATTTTTTATTAAAAACTAAACATTATTCAATGATTTGTTCTTGGAACACTAGGCCTCAGAATTTCATGTCATCATAGCGTCTGGACCTATAATTTTTCCAATTAATTTATTAAAATGAGCCAGAGAAAAATACTAGTCAATACATTCTCCCAACTTAAGAATGTTTTGTCTTTCAAAGCCCAAACCAGGGCTACTGAATAAAAGGATGGGGGTAGAGAGCATGAATATGACCCTACTGCTCCCGTGTTATCTCGTGGAGATTCCTGTGCCACCACCAAATGTTTACAATAGGAATAGATAGCCCAAGAAGGATCCTCTTATGTTGATACTCGATCTCCACTTGGTATATGGAAAATGTCTCCCCATCATCAATGTCCAGCTCGCCATATTCGCTAACATATGATGGATCATGCATGTACTCCTTTGCTATGTTATGTGAAATACAACATGATCTTAATGCATCTTCAAGGTATAGAGAGGTTTTATTACACCTCACCAACTCTACTAGGAATCTGATAACTAATTATGCATCTTGGAGATAACTTTTCGCCCGCACAAAATCTTCACAGACCCAGTCTAGGTGAGACCCGAATGAATACATGGTCTCCCCCTTGGACACCAAGGGCATCTGTATCCAATAAATATTTGATATTTGTCACCTATATGAAGTCCATAACCAATAATGCATGATCTAAACCTTCTCGGTGGTAGTCCATTCCATCTTTAGACCCATGAGTGATGACATCCCTAATTCTTTCCAACATAGCGGCTACCTACATGGTCATTCATATAGGGCCTAGAAAGGTTACATAAAAATGGTGGAGTGGTAGATATTGGTGTACGTACAAATCATTAGAGGTAGGTGATCATCCAAACTATGACCAATGTCCATGATGAAAGCATGTCTTCTAGATCCTAGACGGCCATCTCCTTCTGGACATCCTTATAGGGATAAAACGTTTTACCCAAGTGCAACTGAGTCCCAAACTCCACCTATAGTCCCTTTCATAGCTAAGATGTGAAGCGGGCATCATCGTCTGAAACAATCTTCAAGGTTACACTATGGAGTTTTTCTATCTCCAACACGTAGAGGAATCACAATATCTCTAAGGAACTATAATCCTTGATAGGGAGGAAGTTGGTCGACATGGGGAGTCAGCCAATAATCACCTAGATTGTATCGTGTCCACGACACATGCATGGTAAACCCATCACAAAGAAAATCGATATCCCACCCCACTTCCAATCTAGCACCTTGAGTGGCTAAGTCAAGCCCACTGCATCCTGATGATCTACCTTCACTCGCTAATGAGTGAGGCACCGAGAAATGAACTCTGCCACCATCTTCTTCATCCCCGACCACTTGAAATTACATCGGAGATCCTGGTACATCATTGAAACAACCGGATGTACCTCCAAAGGGGATGTGTGATACTCCATTAGAACCTACTATCGCAATTCCACTAGCACAACTGTGTGACCTATAAACAGAATGGCATGCTACCTACCAGTCAAATATCCAACAGGGCCCTTCCCAATGGATAATTGAGCATGTTAGGTCTCACAGTCGATGTCCCCACGTTGTGCCTCCCTAACTCACTGTAAGAGTAGAGGTGTGACAACCATCGACTAAATTTAATATAATCAATTATTATCTAGAAGGGATATATTCATTAAGGACAACTTCCCTAATGCATCACACATCAACTACAAGCTATATCTCTTACTGAGTGAATCTTCCACCACGTTTCCATTCCCATGAACATAGAATATTACGAAGTCATAGTTCTAAAAGTACTCTAGCCACCATCACTATCCCATGTTTAGATACCTATGAGAAAATATATACTTGATGTTATTGTCGTCATAGTAGATGAAATACACCCACCCCACTATCATGTAATGCCACCACATATTAAATTTGAATACCACTACTACAAGATCAAGATCACGGGTTGTATAGTTCTTCTCATGCTGTCTCAACTATCACAAACTGTAGGCATTCACCGCTTTCCCCTACTTCAAGAGAAAACTTAGTCTGGTCTCTAATGCATCAAATAACAATACATACCCAACACCCTCCTCTGATTTCCTGAATATGTGAGCACCCGTAAACCTCTACCTCATCTCCTGAAAAATCATGGAACTTCTACATCTATACGAAGGGTTGTTCCTTACACGTCAAAGCTATAAAGGGTGCTTCTACCCATGAGAATTATGAAAAAAACCTTAGATTGTACACAAAAAAAGACGAGAAACATCTCACATTAGTTACACTCCTAGGTGGCTCCCATGAAAGCACTCCATCAGTCTTCATAGAGTCCACTACAACTCCATACCCTTTAATGACATGTCCTAGAAAGTGGAATTCCTGAATCCATAACATACACTTCGAGAGAATCCCAAATATTTGGTGTCTCAAAGTGTATCTAGGACCATCCTCAAGTGTATCAAATGCACCGCCATGGATGTATAGTACACCAGGATTTCATTAAAGTGGACCATGTCAAAGAAATATACATAAGTCTAGAAGATCATATTCATCTATCCCATGAACAGTAATGGTGTGTTGGTCATGCCAAAGAGAATCACAAGTACTAGTAGTGGCCATACCAATATCTGAAGGTTGTCTTTTGTACATCCTCATCATGTACATGATGCTAATGATAGCCAGATATGAGGCCTATCTTCAAGAAGCACCTCACGCCCTTCAAATTATAAAAGATGTTGTTAATCCTTGGTATTGGACATTTTTTCTTAACGGTCACCTGATTCAAGCACTGAAAGTCCACACATAGCCTCAAGCTCTCATATACCTTCATGGAATACAAAACTGGAGGCTCAAAGGGTGAGACAATGAGTATCACAAATCCCATCCTCTATATGTTCTCCAGCTTCACCCACAACTCATGAAGGTCCACGAGACCCATCTGGTATGTGGGTGGAGATATTGGTGTCATCCTGGGATATAAATCGATGTAGAAGTCATCCCCATGTGGAATGGTAATCTGGGGATATCCTTAGTGGGAAATTTTTATACTCCTCCACCACTATAGGGAACTGAAGACTCTCATAATCTACATAAATGAGGTTGAGGCTAGAAAAATGGTGAGTAATAGACTACACCCACCTATGAGAAAGTCCATCCCATTCTGTGCGCATTTCCCTTTGGTCAGTAATGGAAAACTGACTCCCATCTCTATAAACACACCTCAATTTGTTCTTAAAACAAGAAATCTGAGTGTGGACTATGGATACCTGTCCATGCCCAGAATGACATCACAAGGCCTCATATTCTCTAATAGAATCTCACAGTCAAAGCTCAAAACTCCAAGGGTAATCTCTCACTAATTGAACCACTGTTTGGTCATCGAATCCCCTGTTGTTGAAGTCTCTAAATGTAAGGATTGAGCCAACAGATCCACAAGAATCTTCAAGCTCCCAAAAAGGTCCATGGAAAGGAAGGAGTGATGGTAACTTATGTCTATCATAATTTCATATAGGGTTTAAAATGAACATATTATTTCTATAATCATATATAGAGCACCTGGGTCATAAGTCTCCATCGCCCGATGCTTGCATCACCCATGTCTAATTACTCCTGGAGCCTATGGTGGACCACCTATGGGTGGTGGTGGTATTACCTCAAACCACCACCTTCTTCTATACCTAATCCTATTAAAAAAATTCCACCCTATGTAAGAACCTAATAATTCATCTTCCTCTACCTCAGAGGTCCCTCTGATATCACCCAATCAGTCATTCATCGGGCTAGGCAATCTCATGCCAGATTCCCTTGGCCCTTTCATATGTAACACCGTCTATCTCTCGGCTGACTGCAGCCACCATGGGAGCCCTACAACAAAGAAAAATTATCTTCGGGTCATCTACTAAATCTCTTTTCCCTATTGGGCCCCTGTGACCGCCATCGGCTAGCTTCCACTGAAGACTCTAGTACCTGGTGTCTGCTGGACGTTTTCACTACTAGCACCAACTCTGCCAAAATATTTTTACTAGTAGAGATCACTCCAGTATCACATCATAAGTTTGAATTCTAAGGGATATCATCACTTAATTTATATCCTAGCATATACTCTACTCGATGTTCCAATCCCTGAATAATGAGTATCTCACCATATACGTGGAGTTAAAAAACTGTTCGGTGAACCTTGATGAGTACTCTGCTACTATCTGACTATCTTACTATAGATTTATGAGCTCTTATATAATAACCAAGAGTAAAAATGTTGGAAATAACTACTCCTTGAATATTTTTCAATGTATTCCCTAGAGAGAGTTGCCTCATCATGTGTCTAGGTCACTAAGATACACTATATCCTTGTTGATCCCTAATGAAGGCTCATGGATAGAACAACCATCTGGTAAGTATGCATCATCACTAGACAAAAGAAACGAGTTACTAACTCTATCTAATACTTATCTAACTAGGGGTCTATCTCACCCCTGAAATTGAAAGGATTCTTCCTCTAGAAATCATGAAATGCACTCACCCTACATGCATCCTCTACCGGTAGTGCTAATAGAAACTGATACTTAATGAGTGGTGGAATCACTAGTGCACCACCTAGAAGTGATATCTCATGTACAGGGAGCATCTCCAATATAGTTCCATGTACCAATGCCTCATCAGTAGACATACCATTTCCATGCTCATGCAATGGAATCCTGTATGGCTGGTTGCATGGAGGAATCATGAAATAGATCAAGATGATCACTGATTTATAGAGTATATTTGGGGAGCTGATACAAGAAGGGCATGGAAAACACAAACCAATCCTATATTATTCATATACCATTCATTCCACTTCTTCCAGTGTTTTCATGTACTGAGTTGGGAAATAGGTTCCTAGAGTTTTGGTGTATGGATATGTCAGCCGCCACACTACCACCAGAGTCTCTGTCCTAAAAGACGAACTTGAAAAATGTTAAACAATTTCCCCAACCGATCTCACAGACTCTTAGTCCCAATGTTGAACCGAACCCCTTTGATACCACTCTCTCAGCACCCATCCCCATGGGGCCCATACAATGACTATCCCAATACCACCTCTAAAAGGATAGTGGCTAGTGACTAGCATTGAGTAGGAATATCACTAACCAGGGAGGCATTGCCTATGTACCTAAACACACATACACATCTCCAATCGCCCAACTACTGAAATTTAAAATCTCTAAGTAAACCATGAATGTGAACCACTAATAAAACCCACCACAACGTACAATAATAATGTAATGTACATGAATGTAAACTATACTACTATACAAGCCTGACCAAGAAAGACAAAACACATAAAATTACACAAGTCCCTAAAGCTCATCCATAGAAAACCCTGCCTGAAAGTATGGTGTAGGATCACTATTAGAAGTGGTAGAAATATGCCTCATCCACCGAATCACCATATGAACAACCCAGTCCTAGACCACCAAGGTCCCTATCAAAATTTCGGTCATCTACACAAGACCCAAAGCATGTGGGCAATTCCTGTGATAGGGTGAGTAAAATAGTAATATGTATGACACCCCAAAAACCACATAGGATAAACCAAAAAGGAAATGAATAGTCATCTATACACATGTATATTCCCATAAAAAATACAAAAATAATATCCAGATATACTCATAACGATTCACATCGTATAGAGGGTAAGTCACTACCAATCTTGAGGCACATGATTCTGCACGATGCATGATCATTTTAGGAGAACACACTCCATGAGCTTTGATGTCATCTAGGACTCTTATAAAGATGACCCACTAATTTGGGCCCCACCAAAATTGAAAAAAACTGGTAAAGGTCATGATATACAAAGAGGGGATTCTTTCTAAAGAATATTGGTAACTCCATCTATATTAATCCATAATTTAGAGAATTATTCCTTGAGAATACTAACAACCCTACCGATGTTGATAGTAAAATAGGGGATTCTCCACCTAGAATACCCAAGAACCCTATCTTTACAACCCATTGGATGGAGGATTAACACCCGACACTCAGCAGTCATGTAAATTCCCATAAAACTGCATTATGGGTGATAGAGGATCACTCCAGTCCAAAGGATGGATTCTCCATCTATATTTGGATGTATCCTCTAGAGGGGATTGTTGTCGAGTGATGTGAAAACAATTCCACATTGAACCCTCAATGAAAAAACTAAGGGAAAATCATAACCTACATTGGTCTAGACTAAAAACCTAGCATGACATTTCAAAATAATTGCCTCATCGTATGGGGTCAGACACTATAAATGGATCATCAAACAAAACTTTTGTTTGATTGTTATAGCCATTTTTGAAAAAATGGCTCAGTTGGGTCAGGGTCCAACTCCAATTGGTTTATCCGACCTGACCCGATCAGGTCTGGGGCTGTCCAAACTAGCCCATTGGGTTTTCTAGACTACGACCCAATGGATCTAGCCTATCCCACGCCACGTGGGCTGAGCGATCTCCACCAGATATAACCTGTTCTTCATGCCCCTTCTAGGTCCACGCAGTCAACAGACCACATGGTTCTGTGTCACCCCCCTGTGGTCATCCACCCTGCTCCAACATAGCACTACATATCCATGTTCCTCCACCGCTATAGGATTGCACTAGAAATTTAATTGAAATCCTTTTTTGACATCGCTCGTGACTAGCCCGTCGTGGACCATCCCACCACCACAGTCTGACCTAAATGATAGGATGTTGTCATTGCTGACCATCAAGCCGAAAACCATCCTACTAGGACTACCTATCCTGAACGCCTCACAGGACCTGTTCCAAATCCTCCACCAACCACCCCACTGCTGGACTCACCCTATCACACCCCACATGGAATGGCTAGATCCTCCACCTCAATCCTCTGCTTCGTGCTGCTGTCTCCAAAAGCTGTAGTGATTTCAACTCTCCATATCAAGTCAAAAAAATTATGAAGAATGAGTAATGTGGGGAGGGACAAGAATAAGAACAACCAAAGAGGATGGGTCTAGGTATTTTTAATTTAGACCTCAATCCACCCATGATAGAATTGAAAAATAGATGGAGAAAAAAAAACAATTCTAAAGATGGAAAAATCCTAAAACAAACCCCGAAACATAATCAGCCCAACCGACATAATGCACGATCCATGGATTATCCTATTATTTGACTAATAAAAACTCTTCATATAGATAAATAATGGGGGAGGAAGATCAAAATAACACTCACATCCTACCTGGGATTGGATAGATCATTGACAAGAAGGTATCCGTGTTTGTTTTACATCGATCCGTCGATGCCTGATCTGATCTATGATCACCGATTCACCTACATTCAATGTTCATCTAGAGGGGTTAATTCCCCTTGGCTCAGAAGAATTCTCATGGTTATGAAATTAACCTTGAATCCCTCTAACACAACTTATTTAAAATAGAAACCATAACTATGCCACCACGTAATGTCAATTAAAAATATTTTTTAATTTTTTTAATAACGTTCAGGTCCAAAAATTAACTTTCACCCATGAACTATGTCGGTCAAGGTTAGTTCATAGTTGAGGTAGAGTCAATTTTTTAAATTCAATGATACTCTAATATTTTTTATCTCGGAATCCATTTAGAAGTTATTAATGTTTATAGTTAGATCCTAAAGTGTTTTAATTAAAATCTGGACATTATTTGAAGATTTTTTATGTGGATAATGAGTCTCAGAATCTCATGCCATCTTAACACCTAGTCTAAGAATTTTCCCATTTCATTTAAAAAAATTAATCAGATAAAAACCTGATTAATTAAAAAGATGAGTTTACTTAGAGACAAAACATACAATACAAGGTCTATTAATTCCCCAACAGTTGTCAAAACCCCATTTTCTAGTCATATTTAGACCCTTCTAACCTTAGGTTAGAATTTTAGTATTTTTTGGGAATATTTTCCATGAAATTGACCCATACAATAAGTTATGTATAGAAAAGGACAATAAATTTACCTTTCTACGTTTTCATTTCTATAATTTTTGGGAATAAGGAAAACAAGATATGTTTGGTTATGAAGATTATTCAAAATATAATTGAGTTTTTTTGTCATGACAATTTTTTTTGAGATTATATAATTAAATTAAATTCATAATAAACACAAATTTAGGAACTATAATGTTAATAATCAAATAAATAAAATTATACTAAAACCATTATTTTTGAAGTAAAGTTAATGTATTATTGTGTTAATTTTTATAGATTAATATACACTGTTACAAAATTGTGACCATAATATATCCAAAATCCATTATTGTCTTGATATTTTTTAAATTTAAATTAAAAAAATAATGTCAAAATTGACATTAATGTCATTTTATATTAAAAAATATTATATTATTTCATTTAAAATTACTAAAAAATAAGACTTATACAAAATGATTTTTAATTATTTATAAATATCAACTATGGATGATTTATTGAAAAAAATTCTATTATAATGTATATGTTTTCTGTTTAATAGAAAAAACCCGGTTAGAATAATTATGGTTAAAGTAGTGTTTTTGCACGTTACAGGAGCTTGTGTTAATGTTAATTTTACACACACATAGGATTTATACATTGAAAATTAGAGATAATAATTATGAAAAATGATTCAAAATTATATAATAAGGTTCAATCTATCATTTTCATAAAGAATAAATTTCATAGATCAGTAAACTAGTTAACATAATGAAAAACTAAAATAGTAAAATAAGAAAACATAAGAGTTAAAGAACCAAACAATTAAAACGAGATTATAAATGTATGGTGGAGGTGTGTGTATAATATATCATCCCAAAAAAATTTAATTATACGTTTTTGAGTGACCTGATGTATGATCTAACTCCCAATAGTCAATACTTTTGAGTATTTGTAAGAATTACACTCCTCCCCTACTATAAAAGTGCAGTCACTCCCCCCACCTCTTCACAACTATCAAGAATTCTTTTTCAAAAAAAATTTCTACATAAATAATTTCCCATCATAACTCCCATAATCCTTGTATCCTTACTTATTTCATAAATCCAACTAGGAAGGTATTTTATACAAAACAAAAAGAGATACACGAAGAAGAGGTAATATTCATCAATGAGAATTTTTTTATTTTTTCGTAAAACCAATTCAATTAATTTTATATCATTATTATACATTATCCCCAATATCTAACATATAATTATATATTTTAGATTAATTTTACTACGTAAACCACACAAAAATAAATCAAATGGGTTATAAAATCATTATTCGTGTGTATGGTAGACTACCATCTCGGGATCTGATGTCGTACATTTTTTCATTACCACGATTCACTGTTGGTAATAATGATGGAATTAAATTTTATATATTTTATATATGATTTATTTATAGTTATTTAATTAATATATAACACATACCATCATTCCATAAATTTTGTGAGAATACAATAACATTGTTCGTGTGTACCAAAGACTACTTCCCTGTGAAGCGATGTGATTTGTTTGTGGTTTACATGGAATGTTTTCAGGAAGAGCTTAAAAAAATATTTTTGGTATATATTAAATAATAGAAAAAATAAAATTATAATATCTATATATATGCACAATTTTCCCATTAAGATTGTCACGACCCGACCCTACCCAGGCTCGAGCCGCAACTACCTCAAGCCCGCCTCCATAGGCCAAGGTCTGGCGACCAGCGCCGAAGGCACAACAGCACGGGGAGGCCTTTGCCTAAGTACCTGTACACACCCACACGCAGCACACTCAATGCAACAGTGCAAAGTAAAATAAGTGACAAGCAGAGTAAAAGAATAACTGCTATATAAAAACCACCGAGTGCATCGACCTCTACAAGTACAAAGTACAAAATGAAAATAAAATGGGAAAAAAACGTGCCCGACCAAAAAGTGCCACAACCCGACAACAAGTAAACAAAAAGGAAACAACTGACGGGTCTCCCACCTGGAACCCAGCCACGACCACCGCACGCGGTCCAAGCTCCAATGATCCTATGCTCTTACGCTCCACTGAATCCATGCTCCACCTGTCTGTCGTCTGCAAGGGCACACCAAGTGCGGGAAAATCCCAAGCAGGGGTGAGTATAAAAATACTAAGTAGGATAACCCGAAGGCTCGAGGGAGAAACAAAGGAGTTACCAAAGGGTGAGCAGTAGAGCGAACAGGAAAAGTATAGGAGTACAACTGAAAGTGCAGTAAAGAGTCCAGCTCAACCCAACAAGAGAAATAAGGTAGACTCTTCCAGGCACAAGGAGCTGGAAACGGTGAGAAGATGAACTTCCCGTCGAGTCTTCGTTGCCTATAGTAGGAGAGTAGACTCATCCAACCACGAGAATCTAGACACAGAAAGCACGTGACATACCCCGCGCGTCTTCACCTCACCTGGAAGGAGAGTAAACAAACCCAATAAGTGGGTACCGGAAACAAGGTATATACATATCCCTTTTCTCAATCAAGAAGCCCAAAAATCGTCGTAAGGGGATCTCCGTCCTGTAGATCAGCCCAAGAAAGAGTAACCAACAGTCCTATAAGTAACAACATCATTGATGCCCATCATCCCACACGTCTGCCCTGAACCGCAAGCCAAGGGGCTCAGTCACCGCACTTTGGTACTATCCACTTTGGGCGGCACTGAATCGCCCGCACAGATTTAGATCGCGTCGCAAGAACACATCTCGGTGGGGAAAGCTCCCCTCGTACTTGAGAGTTCTAGGAAAGTCAAACCACACCTCATCACTGCCCTACAGTCGAGAGGTCTCCTCAAAGTCAAGCTGATCCATCACCGACACGTACAACCAAGGGTCCCGCTCCGGTGGTCACGGAGGAAAGCCTCGGACTAGCCTAGTTGTAAGGACTGAGTCTGGAATGCCAACGAATGACCCACTGCCCAGCCCCGCTGGAGGGTAATTCATAACCAGATATCGGGTGACCCACTGCCCAGCCCTGCTGGAGGGTAAACCCTAATACATCGTCAGGCGACCCACTGCCCAGCCCCGCTGGAGGGTAAACCATAATAAGATACTGGGCGACCCACTTCCCAGCCCTGCTGGAGGGTAAACCATAACACATCATCCGACGACCCACTGCCCAGCCCCGCTTGAGGGTAGACCTTAACACATCATCAGGCGACCCACTGCCCAGCCCCGCTGGAGGGTAGACCATAACACATCATCAGGCGACCCACTGCCCAGCCCTGTTGGAGGGTAGATCATAACACATCATCAGGCGACCCACTGCCCAGCCCCGCTGGAGGGTAGACCTGGAATAAGTCGACAGGTGACCCACTGCCCAGCCGTGCTAGAGGGTAGACCTGGAACTAGACGACGAGCGACCCACTGCCCAGTCTCTGCTAGAGGGTATACCGTAATAGCGTCGGGTGACCCACTGCCCAGTCTCTACTAGAGGGTAGACCCTAATAGCGTCGGGTGACCCACTGCCCAGTCTCTGCTTGAGTTTAAACCCTAGAAGTCGATGAGTTACCCACTGCCTAGCCCCGCTGGAGGGTAGAACTCAAAACTTATCTAGCAATATCCACCGGAGGGCACAACACGGCCAACCGAATACGGAGTGGGAATCGCGCAACCTCCCAACTCCAGAAAAACTCACCAAAAGAAGGTGCAACGTCTGCTCCAGCACTTGGTGTCACTAGCACCGCTACCGACCAATCCATCGAGAACGAAACCAGGGGGAGACCACTCAACCCTGCTGGTCAAACAAACGAGCACAAAGCCAGGGGAAATAAACTCCACCCTGCTAGTCAAACAAACGAGCACAAAGGGACCCTCTACGCCGCGAGAGGTCCAAGTATGCGGAGGAGAACACAACATGCACTTGGGGCCCACATGAAGTGTGGTCCCAAGTCAAACCCCCAAACAAGTGCACAAACAGACTCAGGTACAAACCATACGTACCTCCTAGTGCTCTCGTATACTCCCAGAGTATACCATGTCTCCAGCCCAAGGGCTATCGTGCACACGGCACCTAGTGTCAACGTGGAGGCCTGACGTAAAAACTCCAACTCAAAGGCCCAGGAACGACCAACCCCATATTGTGAGGAATTTATGTCACTCTCGCAAGAATGCGTGATCACACGCCAAGGGTCCGCTACAATCATGGTAGGACGAACCGCCACCAGAGCCCCTTTCATGCTTCCACATTAAACAAGATCGCACAAGAGGCTCCGCACAGCCAAATGGATCACACCGTTGTAATCCTTGCGGAAAAACACGCGATAATGACTACTTACTTTCCTCCAACGGATATCCGACGGAAAAGTCGCCAACACCGCCTCACACCCGAACGACGTCCCGTGATCCCGAGCCTCGGCCCCGAAAACAGTCGGTGCATCGCACCATTGCGATCCCCTCGGGAAAACACGTCAAGAGCACTACTCAATTGAGTGCAACAGATATCCGGAGAAAAAGATGCATTCCGGCGCAACGCACACGAGCGGTGCTTCGTGGGACCCGCAACCCGGTCCCGAAACTCCATGAACGGATCGCACCGTTGCGATCCTCTTGAAAAAGCACACAAGATGGACTATCCACTTGTCCAAAACGGTCGCCCGGTGATTAATATGGAAAATCACCGTCGACACCCAAACAACCCTCGTGGGCCCCACACCATCATGCGGAATTACAGTGGGCAGACTGTGCCAACGCGATGCCCTTGAAAAAACACCCAACATCGACTGCTCACACGCCCCGAACGCACGTCTGAGGAAAACGTCGCTAAAAGCTACACGCAGATCAAAAGACGGGCCGTGGGGCCCATGCCACAACTTCGGCCTCACCACCTGGAACCGCCCTGGAAAGCTCCGCCTCGGTGCCAGAGTCCCAACGCAACTGACGACACTCAAAGCGGACGTCGCATGCGTCCGCGCCGCTCAAAACAAGAATCTCGGGAAAAATGCTCGTCCACTTAAAGACGCGTCACTCCTTCGCAGCCCCTCGTTTTGGGAATTTAAAATTCCCAAAACCATCATAAAACACACTCCTCGAGACGAGGGTTACCCTGCCACAGACGGCATACAGAACGGACACCCGTAGCGATATTTACGGGTGTCTGAAGTCAGAGGGGTCAAGCCCTTGGGCTGGACCGGCCGAGCCGGCCGGCCCGGCTTGCTGCGCCGGCCCGCGGCTTTCCCGTGCGGGCTGGCCGTGGACCCGCGTTCTATGCTCGGACCGGCCGTTGCCGGTCATCCCGCGTGAAGACCCGCGACCCCGCGCGGGGTCGCACGCCACG
The DNA here is from genome assembly GCA_963277665.1 of Viscum album. Taxonomy (NCBI): domain Eukaryota; kingdom Viridiplantae; phylum Streptophyta; class Magnoliopsida; order Santalales; family Viscaceae; genus Viscum; species Viscum album. Next base: position 1,736,515,993 of record OY728142.1, read on the forward strand.
ACCACGGTCCACCCTCGCCGCTGGTGTGTGCCGCCTGCCGCCCGAGGCGTTCGCCGCCGCGCCGCCTGAAGCCGCAGCCACCGCCGTGCCAATCCGCGCCACCGACGCCCCAGCATTTGCCGACTGCCGAAGCCACCGCCTCCGCCAGGACCGCCTGCCGCTCGCCGGACCGCCACCCTGGCTCGCCGGAACACCCCAAAACCGGTCGGAACAAAATCAAAAACCCCCAAACTTCGACGAGGAGCCGCGGGTTCCTCTGAACTCCGATTTAAACTCCAAAAGAAGCGATGGGAAGGGTAAAATGTGTACTACACTACCAAGGAATTTTCTCGAAGAGAAATCAACAAACCAACTCTATAATCGGGGTTCAAAGGGGGTTCGAGAATTAAAACTCAAATACATAACCCTACCTCGTGGGTGTTGCCCGGAGCTTCGCCGCCTAACCGCCGCCTTGCCGGAACTACCTCGCCGGAGCTACCTCGCCAGAGCTACCTTGCCGGAGCTCGTCTCGCCAGAGGTGAAAGAGGGGGAGGAGGGTTTGAGGAAGAAGAAGAAGAAGAAGAGGGGGGGGGGGGGGGGGTGTTTAAGTACAAATCACTTAAACGCCCGCCCGACAGCCCCGAACCCGAACTCCCGACGGGGTCGGGATTTAGCCTCCCCTAGGCCAAGAACCACACTCTGAGCGCAACGGAGGTCTCAGAATTTTATTCCGAGATGCCGTTCAAAGGTTATAAAATTTAACGTCCGAAGCCACTAAATTACGAAAACGCCCCTGGGGCCATTTTTCACAAACGGCCTGCGCCCGCAAACTTATACCCCTCCTAGGGTAAAAGGCATATTCCAAAATCAACAGTGCACTCGGCTTCCCAATATGAGCCACCGTTTAAGAGATACATGTGTTTCAACATTAAACGAATTAATTTAATTTATTAATTAATCCGTTTAACATTCCAAAAGCGGGCGAGGGGTCCAAACATCCCGCGCTGACAAGTTTTATGTCATTCCTAGGGTAAAACCCCCATTTTGGACCCATCCGTACACTCGGATCTCTGATCCGGAACTCCTTTTAGGAGTTATCTCATTTATTTGGCGTTTCCAATGTGAATGCACTGAAAATTTAATTCCGGCCACTCCGGGGCTCAGAATCGCACGCCGTCTGAAGGCGCTGTTCTAGAATATCATCAAGAATATTCCAAATTCTTTCACAGCAAAAACCGGGTTCTTACATCATTCCCTCCTTCAAGATTTTTGTCTCCGAAAAGCAAAAATAGGGAGCAACACAGGGTACTAGGCCCACACCTGGCATTCTCATACCCAGAAGAACCCACGCACAACTCTGTGTCACCGCACACAGACCAAATGATTGATCTGTTCATGCGAGGTCGGCCCATGCCGATGTTGTGTACCCACTCCCGACTTTGGGGTTAGGGAAAGGTGGTAGGAAACCTCGCCACCCCTTTGCACGGTCTCAAACGGCCCGAAGGCCCTTGGGGGTAGCTCACCTCCCCAGTCAAACCTCTACGTCGCACGCCGCGACTGGAATCACCGCCCGCACCTGGAACAAGGCCTGGTGATTCCCTCCTTCAGAATATCCATATGGTGAAACACCCAAGGATATCTGGTCATGCAAGGTTCCACAGTCGATGCTCTCTTACATGCTCAAAAGGCGAAGGAGTCAACACCATCGACTAAAGGAAAAGGTCTCACGCCTGTTTCCATACCAACACAGGGTTACACCCGAAACCCTGTGTTAACCTGGTAACACCTCAAACCAGGAGCAGGGAGGAAAGCCTTTCACAAGCAGAGCCTAACAATTCTACTGTAAAAAGTAAAAGAGTCGCAAGGGGTACCTCTCACCATCTCATGCTCTGCAGGATCGTAGACATCCAAAGCTCGCGGCTGTCTGTGGTCCCAACCGTCAGCTCCCGGAGTCTTATGTGGACCGCTGAGTGGTGATGGAGAGATCTCTTAACGTCATTCCCCACCTCCAGCTCCTCCCGCTCCTTTTCTAACACCACCTCTCTAGCCACTACTCTGATCACAGCGCTGACTCTACCGTGGTGGTGCGCCTGCTGCCTTCCCGAAGCTCTCAACAACTCGGGTTGGGCAGTCTCGTGCCAAGTGACCTCGCCCGTCACAAGCATAGCACCGGCGCTCTCTGGGATGCCCTGGTGTCCTCCGGAGCCACTGTGGTGTATGACCATGGCCCGAGATCCACTCACAGAAGGGAATCCTCGGCTAAGGCCTTGCGCCTTTCCGCCACAGTGGTATATGACCACGTCTCCGAAACCGGAAGTGGGAAGGCCACCTGCATCGAGGTCCTGTCCTCCGGCGCCTACTAGCTACGACAGATGTCCCGGCTCCGTCGCGCCCACTGCCACTACCAACCACAAAACATGACAGGAAGCCCTCTATCACCATCTCCTGCTCTAGCACCCCGACATATGTGGAAATTCCCAAGGGTACTATGATAGCACGAATCTCTCGACGGAGACCCTGCTCAAACTTCCGCCCTCGGAGGTTGTCATCACGGACCAAGTCCGGGTAAAAGCGTGCACGGTCTGCAAAACTAGCCGCATACTCGGCCACTGTCATCCCTCCCTACTGAAACTGCAGGAGCTCCTGAATCCGAACGGAGCGCAAGAAGTAGGGGAAAAACTACTCACGGAGCAACAACTGAAATTCATCCAACGAAAATGACGACTCGTGAAGAAACTGAGTCACCAGACTCCACCAACACCGAGCAACTCCACGAATAAGGGTGGCTGCCAAAGCCAATATCTGATCTGTCGGAGTCTGAACAAGCCTGGAAAGGTGAACCACTGCCTCAAGCCAAACCTCTGCTGCCTGAGGGTCTGGCTCACCACTGAACCTCAGCGGTCTCTGCCGCTGGAACTCACGGAGCACGCTCAACCAGCGCTCAAGCTCAGCCTGCTCTTCTGAAACTGCCTGCTGCTCAACAGGTGGGGGTGCTGCTACCAGCCCACCCGGAGAAAGGGGATCGCATAATAGGTCCTGGACTGTGGCCTCACAGCTCACAGGGCCGTCGTCACGCACCAAAAGATGGTATCTGGGCAGGCTGTCTTCGCGGAGACATCCTGAATATTATCAAGGAGTGCCGCGGTTAGATGAGAATATATGTATATACCACAACAACAACGATGGGGAGCTAACTCAAGAAGGACAGTCAAAGACTCAATCCTTTGTGATGCACAACCAAAATTTCCCTGCAACAAGCGTCCCAGCATGCCGAGTCGACAAGAGGCTTATCAAGGTCCTGGTGAATGGATACGTCGGCCACCACACCATCACTAGACTCCCTGGCCTGAGAGCCGCTCTCGAGACATGTTAAAACTGTTTCCCTAAATCCCAACCAATTCCTCTTTTAGGGACGTCCGAACAGCGTCCCAAGGAACGAACCACCTCTGATACCACTTTGTCATGACCCGACCCTACCCAGGCTCGAGCCGCAACTACCCCAAGCCCTCCTCCATAGGCCAGGGGCTGGCGACCAGCGCCAAAGGCACAACAACACGGGGATTCCTTTGCCTAAGTACCCGTACACACCCACGCGCATCACACTCAATGAAACAGTGCAATGTAAAAGAAGAGACAAGCAGAGTAAAAGAATAACTGCTATATAAAAACCACCGAGTGCATCGACCTCTACAAGTACAAAGTACAAACTGAAAATAAAATGGGCAAAACACGTGCCCGACCAAAAAGTTCCACAACCCGGCAACAGGTAAACAAAAAGGGAACAACTGACGGGTCTCCCACCTGGAACCCAACCACGACCATCACACGCTGTCCAAGCTCCAAAGCTCCTACGCTCCTACGCTCAACTGAATCCATGCTCCACCCGTCTGTCGTCTGCAAGGGCACACCATGTTCGGGAAAAGCCCAAGTAGGAGTGAGTATAAAAATACTCAGTAGGATACCCCGAAGGCTCGAGGGAGCAACAAAGGAGGTAGCGAAGGGTGAGCAGTAGAGCGAACATGAAAAGTAGAGGAGTACAAATGAAAGTTCAGTAAAGAGTCCAGCTCAACCCAACAAGAGAAAGAAGGTAGACTCGTCCAGGCACAAGGAGCTGGAAACGGTGAGAAGATGAACTTCCCGTCGAGTCTTCGCTGCCTATAGCAGAAGAGTAGACTTGTCCAACCATGAGAAGATAGACACGGAAAGCATGTGGCAAACCCCGCGCGTCTTCGCCTCACCTGGAAGGAGAGTAACCAAACCCAAGAAGTGGGTACCGGAAACAAGGTATATACATATCCCTTGGCTCAATCAAGAAGCCCAAACATCGTCGTAAGGGGATCTCCGTCCTGTAGCTCAGCCCAAGAAAGAGTAGCCAACAGTACCAGAAGTAACACCATCATTGATGCCCAGCATCCCGCACGTCTGCCCTAAACCGCAAGCCAAGGGGCTCAGTCACCGCACCTTGATACTATCTGCTTTGCGTGGCACTGACTCGCCCGCACGGTTTTAGATCGCGTCGCAAGAACGTGTATCGGTGGGGAAAGCGCTCCACGTACTTGAGAGTTCTAGGAAAGTCAAAACACACCTCATCACTACCCTATAGTCGAGAGGTCTCCTCAAAGTCAAGCCGATCCATCACTAACCCGTACAATCAAGGGTCCCGCTCCGGTGGTCACGGAGGAAAGCCTCTGACTAGCCTAGTAGTAAGGACTGAGTCTGGAATTCCAACAAATGACCCCCTGCCCAGCCCCGCTGGAGGGTAATTCATAACCAGATATGGGGTGACCCACTGCCCAGCCCTGCTGGAGGGTAAACCCTAGTACATCGTCAGGCGAACCACTGCCCAGCCCCACTGGAGGGAAAACCATAATGAGATACTGGGTGAACCACTGCCCAGCCCTACTGGAGGGTAAACCATAACACATCATCCGGTGACCCACTACCCAGCCCCGCTAGAGGGTAGACCTTAATACATCATCAAGCGACCCACTGCCCAGCCCCACTGGAGGGTAGACCATAACACATCATCAGGCGACCCACTGCCCATCCCCGCTGGAGGGTAGACCATAACACATCATCAGGCGACCCAATACCCAGCCCCACTAAAGGGTAGACCTGGAATACGTCGACATGAGACCCACTGCCCAGCCGTGCTAGAGGGTAGACCTGGAACTAGACGACAGGCGACCCACTGCTCAGTATCTATTGGAGGGTAGACCCTAATAGCGTCGGGTGACCCACTGCACAGTCTCTGCGGGAGTGTAGACCCTAATAGCGTCGGGTGACCTACTGCCTAGTCTCTGCTGGAGGGTAAACCCTAGAATTCGATGATTAACCCACTGCCCAGCCCCGCTGGAGGGTAGAACTCAAAACTGCTCTAGCCATCTCCACCGGAGGGCACAACATGGCCAACCGAATACGGAGTGGGTATCGCGCAACCTCCCATCTCCAGAACAACTGACCCAAAGGACGTGCAGTGTCTGCTCCAGCACTTGGTGTCACTAGCACCGCTACCGGCCAATCCATCGAGAACGAAACCAGGGGGAGACCACTCAACCCTGCTGGTCAAACAAACGAGCACAAAGCCATGGGAAATAAACTCCACCTTGCTAGTCAAACAAACGAGCACAAAGGGACCCTCTACACCGCGAGAGGTCCAAGTACGCGGAGCAGAACACATCACGCACTTGGGTCCCACACGATGTGTGGCCCCAAGTCAAACCCCCAAACAAGCGCACAAACAGCCTCATGTACGAACCATAAGTACCTCAAAGTGCTCTCGTATACTCCCAGAGTATACCACGTCTCCAGCCAAAGGGAAATCGTGCACACGACACCCAGCATCAACGCGAAGTCGTGACGTAACAACTCCACCTCAAAGGCCCAGGCACAGCCAACCCCATCTTGTGAGGAATTTATGTCACTCTCGCAAGAACGCGCGATCACACGCCAAGGGTCTGCTACAATCAGGGTAGGACGAACCGCCACCGGAGCACCTTTCATGCTTCCACATTTAACAAGATCGCGCAAGAGGCTCTGCACAGCCAAATGGATCACACCGTTTTATCCTCGCGGAAAAACACGAGAGAACGACTACTTACTCGCCTCCAACAAATATCCGACGGAAAAGTCGCAAACACCGCCACACACCCGAACGACATCCAGTGATCCCGAGCCTCGGCCCCGAAAATAGTCGGCGCATCACACCATTGTGATCCCCTCGGGAAAACACGTCAAAAGCACTACTCACTTGAGTCCAATGGATATCCGGAGAAAAAGATGCATTCCGGCGCACCGCACACAAGCGGTGCTTCGTGGGACCCGCAACCCGGTCCCAAACCTCCATGAACGGATCACACCGTTGCGATCCTCTCGAAAAAGCACACAAGATAGACTATCCATTTGTCCAAAACGATCGCCCGGTGATTAAGATGGACAATCACCGTCGACGCCCAAACGACCCTCGTGGGCCCCGCACCATCGTGCAGAATTACAGTAGGCAGACTGCGCCAACGCGATGTCCTCGAAAAAACACCCAACATCGACTGCTCGCACGCCCCGAACGGACGTCCGAGGAAAACGTCGCTAAAAGCTGCACGCAGCTCAAAAGACAGGCCATGGGGCCCATGCCACAACTTCGGCCTCAACACCTAGAACCACCCTGGAAAGCTCCGCCTCGGTGCCAGGGTCCCAACACAACTAACGGCACTCAAAGCGGACGTCTCATGCGTCTGCGCCGCTCAAAACAAGAATCTCGGAAAAAACGCTCGTCCACTTAAAGATGCGTCGCGCCTCCGATGCCCCTCGTTTCGGGAATTTAAAATTACCAAAACCATCTTAAAACACACTCCTCGAGACGAGGGTTACCCTTCCGTAGACTACATGTAGAATGGACACCCGTAGCGATATTTACGGGTGTCCGAAGTCAGATGGGTCAAGCCCTTGTGCTGGACCGGCCGAGCCGGCCGGTCCACCCGGCTTGGCCCGGCCCGCGGCTTTACTGCGCGGGCCGGCCGCGGACCCGCGGTCCACGCTTGGACCGGCCGTGGCCGGTCATCCCGCGTGCAGACACGCAGTCCGCGGGTCTTGTCCCCCGCGCGGGGTCGCACGCCGCGACCCCGGTCCACCCTCGCCGCGGGTGTGCGCCACCTGCCGCCCGAGGCGCTCGCCGCCGCGCCGCCTGAAGCCCCAGCCACCACCGCGCCGCTCCGCGCCACCGCCGCCCCGGCATGCGCTGCCTTCCGAAGCCACCGCCTTCGCCAGGACCACCTTCCGCTCGCTGGACCGCCACCCTGGCTCGCCGAAACACCCCAAAACCGGCCGGAACAAAATCAAAAAACCGCAAACTTCGACGAGGCTCCGCGGGTTCCTCCAAACTATGATTTCATCTCCGAAAGAAGCGATGGGAAGGGTAAAATGTGTAATACACTACCAGGGAATTTTCTCGAAGAGAAATCAACCAACCAACACTGTAATTGGGGTTCAAGTGGGGTCCGAGAATTAAAACACAAATACATAACCCTACCTGGTGGGCATTGCCTGGAGCTTCGCCGCCTAACCGCCGCCTTGCCAGAGCTGCCTCGCCGGAGCGTCTCGCCGGAGCTCGTCTCGCCAGAAATGAAGGAGGGGGAGGCGGGTTTTAGGAAGAAGAAGAAGAAGAAGTGGGGGGGGGGGTGTTTAAGTACAAATCACTTAAACGCCCGCCCAACAGCCCCGAACTCGAACTCCCGACGGGGTCAGGATTTAGCCTCCCCTAGGCCAAGAACCACGCTCTGAGCGCAACGGAAGTCTCAGAATTTTATTCTGAGACGCCATTCAAAGGTTATAAAATTTAACGTCTGAAGCCACAACATTACGAAAACGCCCCTGGGGCCATTTTTCACAAACGGCCCGCACCCGTGAAACTTATACCCCTCCAAGGGTAAACGGCATATTCCAAACTCAACGGTGCCCTCGGCTTCCCAATCTGAGCCACCGTTTAAGAGATACCTGCGTTTCAACATTAAACGAATTAATTTAATTTATTAATTAATCCGTTTAACGTTCCAAAAGCGGGCGAGGGGTCCAAACATCCCGCGCTGAGAAGTTTTATGTTGTTCCTAGGGTAGAAACCCCATTCCGGAACCATCCGTACACTCGGATCTCTGATCCGGAACTCCTTTTAGGAGTTATCTCATTTATTTGGCGTTTCCAGTGTGAACGCACTGAAAATTTAATTCTGGCCACTCCGGGGCTCGGAATCGCACGCCGTATGAAGGCACTGCTCTAGAATATCATCAAGAATATTCCAAAGTCTTTAACAGCAAAAACCGGGTTCTTACAAAGATAAAAAATGGAAACAACATTCTTACGTACATACGACATACAGTCTCCAAGAATGGTGTATTCCATTTCCTATCACAAATTTTATGGATTAAAATAAGTATATAAATACTGAATATATATGATATTTATGTCATGGATTACATAATTTACATGATGATTCCATGATATAATAAATAGTTCAAAAAAAATTAAAAGTCAAAACATATAGAAAAAATAAAGTAGTTATTACTTGAAACGTAACTTCAACATGAAATTGTTAATAAACAGGTTATAAAGGGTTATAAGAAAATCATATATAGTATTATATTAAATTAATATATTTCATTAATATATTTATAATAAATTTATATTTATTATATAGTATTTGGACCAAGTAAGATGGAAATCAACACTTAAGGTAAGTAATTCCCATCTCACTTTTTTATTTTGTAAGACATATTATATATTCACTAACACTTTCTTCTATTTGTTGTATATAGTAACCATGAATATATTTTATTATTCTTATAAAAAAATATAATATTATTTAAATATAAATTTTAATATATATCTTTAATAGTCTTTATTGTTAATAATGTACTGACATGATAAGGGGATTGTTGTCACTACTTCCTTCATTGAGACGAATGTTATATTTTTCACTTATGTTCAATAAAAGGTACATATAAAACCCATTTTTAAAGTAATATCAAGAAATTATTCATATTAATGATATTTTATGATTTATTTTAAGTCATTACATCAATATATTTATGATCTAAACTTACCAAATTGGTAGGATTTTGTATCTACAATATCACAGTTTATTGGGATTATATATAATTATGGTCCCACTAATGAAATATTATTGTCTACATCTAAATAATTGTCAAGACTTTTATTCAACTATGTTTATTTATTATATATTAATGTGATGGTAACATTTTTACAATATTTGGTTTTTAATATAATTAATTTTTTTTTATGAAAATCCATCTATATTTATATCTTAGGTTAATTTTTTTTTCAAAAACCATGTTTTCTAAAAATATTTTACAAAATATTATTAAATGATATTTTAAGATATTTTTCAACGAAAAGGATTCCATATATTTTTTATTTTTTAGAAAGTGTTTAAATTAGGTTTTGAATAATATTTAGTATGTTTTCAAAGTAATTTTCAAAGAAAAAGTTATTCAAAATGATTTTTGTATTAAAAATGTGTCTTTCGAAGAGGAAAATATATTATTTATCAAGAAATGTTTAAAGAATATTTTAAAATTAGTGTCCATATTTAATGAAATATATTGGTGTTATTCATGCCTTACTAAGGATATTATCCCAGTGTATCATTCATATTATTTCTCAGAATGGTTTAGGATTTGATGGAATGATATTTTTGGAACTCATTTTTTTCAGAAGTTATATGCTTATGTAACCCGTTTCTCATCTATAGGTAATATTCTTATAAGAACCGATAATTTTCATAGGTTATTATACAATGAAATGATTAGGAATCCTATATGTTTTTGACATGTAAATATATGATGAAATTTTAATGCTTCTCATTTCATTTCATGGGTTATGATGTGATGAATATTTATGATCTAGTGGAAAAGATATGTAAGTTTTCAGTATGTGATTAGTGTGACCTATATCTCCTTATAATGAATTGGGTAAAGGGTTATATATATCATGATATAGACATGACTAGAATGATATGTGACCCTATTTTAGTAATATAGGGATGAAATATAATGTGAACTCAGTTCTTCAAAATAGGGATGGAATAGGAAGTGAACCTGGTTCAGTAATACTGAGTTAGAACAAGAAGTGAACCATGTTTAGTAATACAAGGATGTAATAATAAGTGGACCCAGTTAAGTAATATAGGGATGAAATGATAAGTTAATCTTCTTTCAGTAAATTAATTTTTTCACTATAATGGTCTTGGATGCGAGCCTTGACTAACAAGGAAAATAGTTTATATGCTTATGTGTATTCCAAAAAAATCCATGTATTATGATCTCATAATTCAGGTCCTTTGATTGACTTATGAAATGATGTCTTATGAACTACCAATATTTATTACGTGACTCCTGATTATAGTCTTTGATATGAAGGAAATACTTTTAAAATTGTATGCTCCTGTTTCCATAACCTTTTGTTTATGTTATTATTATGTTACTTCCTGTTTTTCCCTTACTGAACACATGAGTTCACCCATTATTATGTTTCCTTTTAACATAGTTATGATGAAATATTTTAAGTAGTAGTACTAAATGGTAAATTTATTGTGGAAAACTTTTATGATATTTCAACAGATTAGAATATTGTGTTCTATGTTTCAAAATTCACTTTACTATTATAGTCGTCTCGTATGTGTTTATGTAATGTAATTTATATCCAAAAAAATGATGTATTAACCTTGTCTGTTAAGACCGGGACTTTATTAATGGTATCAATGGAATTTTTTTGTTAAATTTTGTGTCTCAGATGAGAAAAAATTATTGAGATTCCAAGTGATATTTCTAAATATATGTCTAGGGATGTCTCCATCTATAAGTCTTTGGATGAGTCAATGTTTAGGGAAATATCCTAGAATTTTTGTAAAGGATTGAAAGATTGGTTTCTTTGAAATTACACCCCATTATGGATACTAAAATTATATGTGGATTTGGAATAGATGTATATTGGGTTAATAACCATAGAAACACTATATTGATCTAGATTTGATCGAGAACTGGTGCATGACAACCAAAATGTTGTATGAAAATGGAACTTGAAAGACAGCTAGTTTGATACTCCTATGTGATATGATTTGAATATTCACAAGATCTTTACAAACCATCATAAAGTATTTTAATAAATTATGATCATGGATCACCTAGGTTATGGTAAATTTGTGATTTATTTAAAATATCATGTATTGGTTTATAAACCCTTTAAGTGATTTTTAAGATGATTTGGTTTTCCACCATAAATATTGATGCTCACACTATGTTTTTGGTTATAGTCAATGGATAAAATAGAATGAAAGCATATTAAAATTGATTCTGATAGAAAATTTAGTAAATATGAGAAATGAAATTGGATTATGATTAGAGTAAAGGATATTCTGATTATTCCTAATAAATTATCATAGAACATGATTAACAAAATATACATTAACCGACTATCAAACTCAATAATGAATAGAAGGATTGAGTTCATAGAGAAATAGGGTTATGATAACCATGAATGAATGAAGATTTAGTTTCATATAAGTCAATAATGCAGGAAGAAACAATAAAAGAATTTTTTCAATGTAATGATAAGATGATTGATGTGTGGTGAACGAGGATATGTCATAAGTAATTTCTGAAGAAAAATTAAGAGTTTAGTTACCAAAATGGATAAGAATGTTGGTCTCCCTAATTTATCATCAAATGTTCAATGTTTTAATTGTGGAAGGTATGAGCACTATAAAAATAGATTTCTTTAATGAAATTATATTCAAGATAATCAGAAAAGAGGAATGAGTAATGGTTATATTATAGAGTTTTAAGAGAATACAAATGAATTATGAAAGAAATAGGTATTAATGTATAAGATGTTGATGTCTAGTTATTGTCTTAATAATGAGGTAGAATTATAGACGTATTAATTTATTTTAATTGAAGGATTATGGTATATAAATTGTGAAATATATAAGGCTTCTTTGTAGATGTTTTTAATTAAGAATTTTTAAGAAATTGATAAATCGTACTAGTGGACTAGATAAGTTAATTAATAGAAAGGTGATAATTTTATTTATGGAATATAACCCTTAATATTTTTTGGATATTAAGATAATGATGTTGGGGTAAAAAGATATTGGGAAGGAATATGTAAATAATATAGTACTTATTACCTTGGAATTGATTATTTATTTATTAGTCAAGTGTTTTATGATATCAAAAAATAGAGTTTAAAACATTTTGGATTTTTGAAATATATCAAAAAATATGTGTTTTATAATGAATTAATGAGCATTAATGTTTTCAAAAATGTTTTTTGTAAATTAATGTTATTATAACTTTTAAAGAGAATACATGAAGAAGGTATACACATGTTTGTTATGTGACAACCAATATCTACATTATGATCTATGAGGGATTAATGTTAAATTGATTTTGAGAAATTTAGGCACACTCTTTCAGTGGTTTTGGATTTTAATCTATTAAAAGGGTTATAAGGTTATCCTTTAATGAAAAATTTTATCTTTAAAATTGAATGAGGTTTTAGAGATTAATTTGTACCTCACTTGAATAATAATTATTCACATTGGATAACATATTCTAACCATTTGGTTGTGATCATAAATAAAGGTAGGCAGAACGAATTAGAATAATATTTATGGATATTATGACCCATTAGTTATTTATACACAAAAAAAATCACCATTATTTTGTAGAGTCAGATATGAAGAAAAAATTGGTAAAGGGATGAACGATGGATGATATTTTCCTTATGAAATGCAATGAAATAAAGAATGTATATATTCATGTGGAAATTCATTAATTTTAGGAAAAGGGTCTTGTAATAAAATGTGGTCTAGTTATAATCATTTTTGATGATATCAATGAAATTTTCATCCATAATTGGGTTAATTTTTGTGCTCACTAACCTTATTTAGTCACCCACATTATTGGGATTAGTGATCATTATCACCCTCTATAAATATTTATTCTTTTCTCCCATGTCTAATCCTTTAATTCCCACCTACGTTATCCTGTGTGGAAACTTATTTATATGTTAATTTGGGTAAGCATTATGTTTCTAGATTTAAATTTTTAAAGGATGTTTTAAAATTAATTAGTTATATTTGAGATTTTTTGAAAGAAACTTTCAATTATTATGTATTTGATGACCCAGAAAAACTCGAGGAAGAAATTCATTTTAAGGGGGTAGAATGTAACACCTACAATTTTTAGAAATTATTATTTTTTGAATAAATTAAAATTATTTTATTAATTGCATGGAATGAATCAAAAATTCAACCATGTTCTAAACATAATAATATGTTTAGATTTTGTACCACACGATACTATGTTTCTCTATCTCACACACAATACCATATTTTACTGAAATATAATATACCATTTAACAGAGAAGCTCAGTCAGAGGCATGCCTCTAACCATTTATTAAATAAATGAAAATTCCATCATGCCTGTACAAAAAAGTAAAAATGGAAAATTACAGATAATAATAGTCAGATTCATCACCATACCCATGATAGGTTGGTTCCTCTATAGTAGCTGATTCCCAATCTGAACTATCATTGTGCTTCAGAATCCTGGCGTACTTCCTTCTAAGATTAAACTTATCTAAATAAATAAATTATTTAGAATACTATTCAGCCCATCCTTCCCTCCCAACTGAAGACCTGATGGACATCAGCTTTGGCAGATAAGAATAATCCTTCCTCAGCCTTCTTCGTGGTGGGGCAGTCTTCACATCCTTATTCTCAGACCCCTTTTTTTACCACCCTGGACAACATCACTATAGGAAGACCGAACCATTCCACCATCATTTTCCTTGTCACTATCAAGACAATACCCCCATTTTCTAGATATTCTCACTTCACGGTAACCTTCTTCCACCCCTTTTTTCAGCTGAGGTTGGATGTTAATGTCATACAATGTAGGACACTGTGATTGATCCACAGTTTCTTGACCAGCATGAATCCCCTTCATCACAACTGCTCCTCCATCAAAAACCTATAAAGAAGAATTTACATCTTCATATATTGAAAAACCACACTCAACATTAGAGATATTCCCATTCACCAGTTCTTGTGAGCAGTTACTAGTGGGAGCAGCCACAAAAACAGCCTCATTACTATCCTCCAAACCTTACAGCTGTACAACATCGGCACCTGGATATGCATTGCATTGTCCCTCAGAGACTTTTTCACCAAAAGACCCAACCCCATCTCGGTCAAGAGACAATTCATCAATCACAAATCTAGAAAAACGGTTACCAAGCTTGATGTCAGCCACCTTCTTCACAGACCGTGGCCCCATACCAGCTGAAGACTCCACCCATGCATCACTCCCAGCAACAACCTACTTCAGAGAGGCCATTAAATTCTTATTGGGCTGAAAAATTCCACAACCAATGTACTGAGGAGTGATGTTGGTATCCTCCTGAACCAACCCAAGGGAACCTTCACCATTGGCTTGTCCAGTAGAAGTCACAACCTTAGATGTAGGGTCACCCACATGCCCTAAATAGGGAGAGACTTTACCCCTGACTTGACTACTAGTTATTGAACCCTTTCTCACCACATCACAAGATTCACACTGAGTACCCAACTCTGTATTCATGACTTTCCCTCGAGGCCCTTCCCCCATTAATGAAACCTGAATCATTGAAGACTCATGAGAACCCCCTGCAACCATATGAGAAGCAGAAACACTATGAGGACCTTTTCCACCCATAGAACCATTCTCCCCCAAACCCCATTTCAAAATTGGAAAAATATCCTTAACCTGCGGTTTAATAGGCGCTACCCGAGACAACATAATATAATAAAAAATGTTTTATAAGAAACAACATCACAATTTGGAAAAATTGTGAAATTAAATTTATAAATAAAATAATATACATAATAAACAATATTTTTTCAATTTTTTAATAGTTATTTATTTATTATAAATAATATAAGAATTATTTATGAGAAAAAAATGTATTATAAGAAACAATATTTTTTCTATAAGACATAATAATTGTGCTTGAGAACATAAATTAAAATTAAAATTTACTAATTTTAGAAAATTTATTTGGAAAAATAAACGTCATTCATGGAAGTATAATATCACAATTATATTAGGGTGATTTTTGGATATTTATCTGAGAAGTTTCATTTTTTTATGAATAGTTAAAAATACTGAGTTTTAATAGAAAATTTCCTTTTAATTTAAATAATTTATAATGTCAAACTATATTTTTAATTGGGTTTAAAGTCACAATAGTTCAATTAAGAAATTATTATTCCATTTAATGTCATTGGAATCAAATTCATTTTGAAATTGGATATAAAACCCTTATAATATTTTGAATATTTAAACTTTAAAAACCCACCTTCTAGTCATGCCTGTTGGATTAAATTTAAAATAAAATTTTCCACTTTTGTGAATTGAATTTGGAAAAATGGATTATGTATTTGAAATAATAATAATAATATATAATGTATAATAAGGTCAAATTAATTTGTATAATGTTATTATTAGTGAAAAAAACTAAAAATAAATTATTGTGATTATCGAAAATATACTTTTTCGTAGTGGTTAAAGATAAAGTATAAGGTGTATGAATTACCCAAAACTTGTATAAACCCCATTTTATGGAAATATTACAACCCTTTTGACCATAGGCTCTATGATTATTATTTTTAAACACCTTTCCAAGAAATTAACCCATAAAATAACTTATGTAGAGAAAACAACAAAAAATGTTCCTTTCCTCCATTTAATTTCTATAAAGAATTGAAATATTGAAAAACTACATATTTTTGGTTATAAATAATGTTTTTTTAATATCAATGAGTTTTTTATCATGATTATTTATTTTAATTTTATTTGATATTATATAACTATATTAAATTCTTAAGAAATGTCAATGCTTGAATTATGTTGTCAATAATGAAATAAATCAAATGATACTAAAAACATTGAATGTGAAGTAAATTAAATGAATTATTGCGTAACATTTTTTAGTTCAATATATCATGTGAAATAGGTTTGAACATAATATATTGTAATTCCATTATTTTCCTGGTATATATTAATACTAAATTAAATTATTAATTTCAATAATGACTTTAATGCCATTTTATAATAAATAATATTTTATTATTTGATTTAGAATTACTAAAAATAAATTTTTTTGTCAAGTGATTTTAAAATATTAATAAAAATAAAATATGTTCCATTAATGGAACAATTTTTCTATTATAGTTACTAAGTTTATTGTTAAATAGAACAACCTTGATTAGTATAGTTATAGTTAAAGTGGTGTTTTCATATATTACATGTGCATGTGTTAAAGTTAATATAAAAACAAAAAGAATTTATGAATTATAAATTATATATAATATTTATAATTAGATTTTTCAAATCATCTTATAAGTATCATTATAACTTAGTCTTAAATAATAAACTAATTAGGTTAAAAAACTAGTTAACATAATGAGAAATAAAATGGTAAAATAATGAAACATAATATTAATGAAACCAAATGTTTAAAAAATGTGTATGAATGTGTGTTGGTATATTTTATAAACCCTATCATCCATTAAACAATAAATTATCATTTTTGGAGAAACTGTAAGAAATCTCGACTTCCCAATAGTGAATATTTTTTGATAATTTATAGGAAAACAACTCCTCATCAACTATAAAAGGGGACTCACTCACCACAAATCTTCAGAACTATACAACCATTTGGATGAAAAAATATCTACCCAATAAATTTTATAGATTCCCTAAATTAATCCTATAATACTTAGTTTGTGCATAAATCCAAACAAATAAGACTATTGTCGAAAACCAAAAGGAGATACCTGAAGAAGAGGTAATGTTAGTCAACAATTTTTGTGTGTGTTTTATTTCTTCATCAATACAAATAAATTAATTTTATATCATAATTGTATTAGTATATTCCATATACTGAATTTTTTTATGTGGTGATTACAAACTAAAAACACACACACATACATTAAATAGGTTACAAAATAATTGTTTGTGTATATTGTTTACTACCGCCTCATGATTTCAGGACATTTATTCTTCCACTTCCACCATTCATGGTTGGTCATAATAATTAAAATACTATTTATATATGATATATATTATATTTATATTTCATTTATTCTTATTTTATAATTATATAACACATAAAATTATTCTTTATTTTTTTAGTAATACTATAACATCGTTCGGGTATATGACAGACTACCACCTTGCGAAGTGATATGATTTGTTTAGGCATTACATAGAATGTATTATGGTGGGTTTTAATTAAAAAATGTGATATACATGAAATAATAATGATACTATAATTATAATATACATACATACATACATATATATCATTATTTCTAATATGATAAGAAAATAAAAACAACATTCATGCGTACGTATGACTTACCGTCTCCAGGAACAATGTATTCAATTTCATATCACCAAATTTTATGGAATAAATAAATACACATTTAATGAATATATATTATATTTATATCATCATTAACATTATGAAGATTATTCAACCATGTTCAAAGTAATAAGACCAAAAATGACAAGTCAAAACATATATGAAAAACAAAGCATTTATAACCTAAATTGTAACATTAACATGAAATTAATAAAAAAAATGTAATAAAAGGTCACAAGAAAAAATGGAATGATATATATATATATATATATATATATATTAATATGGATATATAATATATTTATAATATATTTATATTTTTTATACATGATGTTTATTGAGTACGAAAAAATTCAATACTTAAGGTGGGAGATTTTCATCTCACATTTTTACTTTTGTGAGACACATGTTATATTAACCACATAATGATTTTATATGGTGTATATAATTACCATTAATTTATATTATGATGATTATAATAGAATGAGTTTTTATTTAAATATCCATTTTGTATCTCTATTTTCTGGGGTTTATGGTTAAATCATTACCAACATGATGTGGGAATTTTTGTCTCAATTTTCATTATTTGAGACATATGTTATATTATGCACCTATATTATTTCATGTGGTATATATATAGACCCTTGGAAATGTGATATCAAGAACTTTTTCGACCTTATGATATTATAGGTTTCATTTTATGTTATTCCTTCATTGTATTTATGATTCTAAGTTAACAAATTGGTAAGAGTTTATTTCTATAATATCATCATTTATTGGGATTGTTTATCATGAAAATTAATTTTTTTACAAAAAAAATTTAAGGATAAAATTTGAAACCAAAATCATCAAATTACATAGATTAGTAAAAAATATTAAATAAAAAATCAATAAATATGAGTCTATGATTGTTTGAATCTCTTACATGATATAGCCCCCATTGAAGTGATTTAAAATTCATATTTGGATCATCCATAATTAAATCTTCAAAATGGTTAGACAGTTTCTTCCAATTACTGATGGGCTCCTACATGTTTATCTTCCTATAATTGAAGCCTTGTGAAAAAATCATGCTTTTTGGTAGATTCAAGTCCTTCAGTCCTTACTAACATTTATTCAAATATTTATTTCTAAAATTCTATTCAAATCACCCTTTGTAGAATTGATATTGAAATATTATTACTTACTTTCTTCCTTATAATGAAGAATTAAATAAAGGTATTTACCTTTTCCACCAACATCCTTTCCTATGACACTAGTCTTACCTTATTTCTTAGCTTCAAAACACATAGTAAATATATTTATCCTTCTTAGATACAAACCCATATTATCTTCCTGGACTTGAACTATTGGTTCAAATTCCATCACCTTGACCCTTATAGCTGATCTTGTTTCCATCAACTTAGGATGTTGGGAGTAATCTGTTCCCCCATTATATTTCATTTCTTTAATCAAAATACATTCCCCACACCTCATTTCCCCTTCCATCCCTTCTTCTTCATTATATTTTGAAGCCCTACAACTATCATTCCTTCCACACCGTCAATAGAGATTTAATTTGAAATATCATCATAATCCAATGGTAATGGATTTTTCATCCCTAATTAATCAAGTACTATCTGTTCCTGAATAGGGAATCTAGCCTCCAGACCTCCAAATTTTATGGAAATGGTAATATTTGGAGAGATCTTCTTCGACTCAACCTTATGGACACTTTTACCCATCCATCTTCCTTCCAATTAGACTTGATGGCCGAAGTCCCCCTGTAGACACACGAAGATCCAAATTATATGCATTTCCATTTAATGTATTCATTTCCTCTTAATATTTTAGAGCCTTCAAAATGATTATCTTCATGTTCTCTGATCCTGGTGCGCACACTCTTTCTTGACACTCTGGTTCAGACTGAACCTGCACTACCACATCTTGAACATCCAAATACTATCTCAATCTGCTAAAAATATTCACTAACTTTAGGTCAAGACACATCACTCCTTCCTCTTTCAGGTTGTCATCCACCTTTATTTTATCATTTACACCCACTTGATCAGAATTAAGGCCTCGTTAGGTCACTGAACCAAATAAATGGTTCACCCAAACTGGAGTTGATGATTTGATGATACCTATATCAGTGAATGAAGAAAAACATTTTTATCGCATGGAATTTACTATATTCTTTATAGAAGAACAACATCCATCATTTAGTGTAGAAGAATCAATTCCTTGGATAGATAAACAACACTTACAGACCAGTTGATAATGGACTATATGACAATAAGATAAACATAAACAAAACCAATACTCAAAATTCACCATTTTTTTCATCTAAAATTATTTGTCAATCTCAATCCAAAAAAATAAACCAGAGGCTTCAACACATCAATTTCTAAAAAAATTTGAGAAAAAATATAGTGAAAAGTATCTTGATATATTTTCAAAACATAATAATCAAACAACCAAATTTCAAATCATCAAAAGTATATAGGCATTATGAAAAATAAATTTAAGTCATGGAAAATCACTATGATTGGATTTGTTGGAGGATCAAATCTCTATTTTGAATTCAACGCTATATCAAAAGAGAGAGAACTAGATTTTTATGAAGAACCACCTGATTACAATCCATGTATAGATAATATCTTTCTATGTCGTAAATCAAATGATCCTATGAGAGGGGTCTAGAATCTATACAATAGATTGATCTTGCAGATTCCCTGTATCATTATAAAAATGGTAGAAATAATCAACTGAGCAGAGATTCCAGCCAAATAGAGCCACTAGGGAGGGTCTATGAAGATCAAAAGCCACTGTAAATTCTTGAGTTAAGAGCTATATCTTAGAGAAAACATTCTCGAAAGATGGGACTTTAAGGTTGGTCCTAATGGCAGGTAAGGGAGGAAGAATATAGGGGTCAGTGAGAGGAGAGAATGGATGGTGAAAATCATGTCCCGAGTAGCTACCCCATATCAGGAGGGGGAAGAATGGTGGTGGCCATACCATCTAGACATAGAAACCTAAGAGATATTTTCATAGGAATGATGGGCCATGGTTCAAGATTTTTTATGACTATGCTTCCAGTGATGAATTAATAGGATCCATACATTAATAATTCTAATGAAATTTCTTCTACACTACTTATTCATGATATCATCAAGTAATGAAAAAATTTCTGCTCTTTTTTTAATTTAATTAATAATATATTTTTAATAAAATATCAAATTTTTATCACTTTATTCAAAAATTGTTTTTATTCATAAACCATGTTTTCTAAAAAAATCAATTATTTAAATGGGATTATAACATTATTTGAAAAGGAATGAATTTTAATATTTTTACATTTCAAAATAAATTTAAAATGGTTTTCAAAGCTTCCTTAGTATGTTTTAAATGTTATTTTCAATGATATAATTTTTTAAATGTTTTATTTAATAAAAATATTTTTTAAGAGGAATTTATATTTTCATAATGAAATTTATTAAATGATATTTCAAAATTATCTTCAATCTAAGACAAAATCAATGGGTAATACTCATCCAATACCAGAGATATAATTCAAGGGTACCATCCATATTATTTATATGAATGGTGTATGTTTTGATGGCACAATGTTTATAAATCAAATTTCTCTTCCACGGGTTCTATTCTTATGAAACTAATTTCTCTTCCATAGGTTATAATATTATGAAACATGGTTATTATAATTGGTTAGTCTATGATGAAATTATTACGAAACCTATATATTTTTCAGAGGTTAATATAATGTAAACTTTTACGATATCCTCTTTATCACATTGGTTATGATATGATGAGTGCTTTTCATATTATGAAACACATATGTATGAATTCATTTTTTGATTGCTGGGACCAATATATCCCTCTAATGCATTGTGTAATTATTTATAACTCTCATGAGATATATGGTATTGAATAGTGATGTGAACCCAGTTCCCTAATATAGGGATGGAATGAGAAATATCCTTATTCAGTAATATAGGCCTGGAATGGGAAGTAAACCCATTTCAATAATATAGGGCTAGAATGGGAAATGAAACAGTTCATTAATACATGTCTATAATGTGAAGTGAACCCAGTCCAGTATACAAGGATGGAATGGAGATTTAACGCAGTTCATTAAATGATTTTTTTCACTATGATGGTCATGGTAGTGAGCCTTAACTAGTATAAAAATTGTTTTATATTCTTATGTGTATGCCAAAAATTCATTTTTTATGCTCTCATTGATCATGTATTTTGATTCCCTTAGTACTCATGTCTTATAAACTTCCTATATTTATTCCATGACTTATGACTAAGATCTTTGACATATAAGGTATAGTTTTAAATGTTTAAATCATCTTCTCATACCCTTATTTTCATGTTATGCATACGTATCTCCTTTATTTTCCCTAAATAAACATAGTATCACCCTTTATTATGTTTCCTTTCCCCAGGTTGTGATGAAATGATTAATTTGGAGTACCAAACAAGGAGATCTTTATGGGTAACATTGAATATATTTCACTCTAGTAGAATATTATGTTCCATGATGTAAAAGTCCCTAAACTATTAAAGTTATTAGGTTCATGTTTATGTAATGAAATTAATATTCATAAAAAATTATGTAATATCCATGAATGTTATTACTGGATCTCCATATATATAGTTTCCTCTACAAATATTTCCAGAATTCATAATTTTATTTCAACTATCTACAAAAAGTTAGAAAAGAGAGAAGATGTTCTTTTTGGATGGAATAAAAAACTATTTACTTACTGAAACATGAAGATAATTATAGACATGCCTTTATAAAATATACCATGACACTAATTTTCTTTGATTTATTATTAAAGATACTTATATGTTAAATAAAATCTTTAATCTACCATGGTATTTTGTTACAGATTAATGAAAAGTATGAATTCCCAAAAAAAATATCATGAACATTCTCTTTAATATTGTTGGAATGAGTCACACCTCAATCAGACACCCCAAAATATTATACACAATGATCTGATTATGACTCGATGTGTATGTTTTTAGTTTATAATTTTAATTTTAGTTCAAAACAAAATCACATACTAAAAACTATGAAAACATACTCATATTGTTTGATACTTTAGTAGAATAATCCATAACTCATTTGTGATATATAGGAATCAACCTCACCTCAATCTAATACACAATGTGTATGTAATTAATCCAAGTGAAAGTTTTTAGTTTTAAATTGATAGTTTAGTTCAAATAAAACATTAAATTCTCAAAAATAGATCAAACACATTAATATTATTTTGATAAATCAAAAAAGGATTTATAAATAATATTTGGTGTGTTGGAATCAACCAAACATCAATCTGCTACATTATGTGCATGATAAGCCTTAAATTGTATGTGTTTTGTATAAAATAGAAAATTTAGCAGAAAACACATGTTAAACAGTCAAAATCAAGATAACACATTAATATTGTTTTATTTATTTAGAATAATGTTCCAGAACACATTTTTGACATGTATGAGTAAACTACTCCTAAATTTGATACATAGTTTTCCCAGTATGACATGATTTGTATGTTGTTGGTTTAAAATTGAAGTTTTTGTTCAAAACACTTATGAAATAATAAAAACCAATAAAAAATCACATTTTTGGATTCTTTGGGAAAACAATCAATAAGTTATTTTTGACATTTTTGAATAATCCACAAATCAATCTGGTACACAATATGACTGATATGAATTGTAATAGATGTTTTCAATATAGAAGTGAAATTTCTGTTTCAAACCCATGTCACCGATCCAAATATAATAAAAGAAGGCCATATTTTTTTCATACCTTTTGAAAAAAATCTATAATTCATTTCTGATGTGTAGGATTCAACCACCCATAAGATTAACAAACGATGTGGTTGATAGAATTCAAAGTTCATGTTTTCAATATAAAAGTTTCATTTAATTTCGAAACATACTTTACATAGCCAAAACTGAGAAAAATGAACCAAATTATTTTCAAATATTTTTAGAACCATCAAAAATACATTTTTTACATGTAGGAATCGACAATATGTCAATCTGATATATTATGTGATAGGTATGACTCAAAGTGAGGATACTCAATATAAAATTTCCATTTTAGTTTAAAACACGTTTCACATAACCAAAACTAAGATAAATAGTTTTAATTATTTTAAAACATTAGAAAAACAATACATAATTCATTTTGGATGTGTAGGAATTGACGACACATCAATTTGACACATGATGTGGTAATTATTACTCATAGTGGTTGTTTTCAATATAGAAGTGTCTTGTTAGTTTAAAACATGAATCACATGGCCAAAAATGATAAAAACGTATCATATTTTTTTTTCAAAATTTAGGAAAATCATAAATAGTTAATTTGTAAAATATAAGTATCAACTACATGTCAATCTGACAAACAATATGGTAGGTATTACTCAATGTGTGTGTTTTCAATATATGAAATTTCATTTTAGCTTAAAATATGTTTCACATATCCAAAATAGAAATAATTACATAGTATTGTTTAAAAAATTTAGTAAAATGATCCATAATTAATCTTTGACAAGAAGGAATCAACCACACATCAATCTGATATATGATGTGGAATCTATGACTCAGATTATGTTCCTTTAATATATTATTATTATTTTATTTTAATGAACATTTCACAATGGCAAAAATTATGAAACAAGATTATATTGTTTCTAAAATTTAGGAAAATGATCTATAATTCATTTATTATGTGTGGTAGTTGACCTTATTTAAATCCGACACCAGATGTGGTCGATATAACATAATGTTCATGTTTCCAATAAAGACATCCCATTTTTGTTTAAAATTTTATCACATTTATAAATAATAAAAAATGAGATCAAATGGTTTTAAAAATTGTAAAAGAAATAAAAAATTTATTTATTAGGTGTTGGAATCGACCACATATCAATAAAAACCACAATGTTTTTATTATGACATAAAGTGAAAATTTTAAATATTAAATTTTCATTTTATTTTAAAAAATGTATCAAATAGAAAAATCTAAAAAATCAAGGACATATTGTTTTCAAACATCAAAAAAACTATCCATAATTCATTTTTGACATTTATTAATTGAATTCATGTAGATCTTATAAATTATTTGAAAGGTAAAACTCAATGTACATGTTTTCAACATTGAATTTCAACTTCAGATTAAAATATCACATAACCAAAACTGAGAAAACAAGTATGTATTGTTTCCAAAATTTAGTAAAATGATCAATAATTAAATTGTGACATATAGTAATTGACCATACATAAATTTGATTGAATATGTGATAGGCATGACTCAAAGTGTGAATCTTTTATTTAGAAGTCTCATCTTAGTTTAAAACCATTGTCATGTAGACAAAACCAATATAATGATCCGGGATTAATTTTTTAAAGTGCTCAATAATTTGTTTTTAATATGTTGGAATATAATACACATCAGTCAAACACATGTTGTGATCAGTATGACTCGATGTGTGTGTTTTCAATATAAAAGTTTAATTTTAGTTTAAAATGTGATTCATGTAGCCAAAACCATGATAAAAATATTATATTACATTCAAACTTTATAAAAACAATTAATAATTATTTTCTGGTTTGTAGGAATCAGTTTCATTTTAATCCAATACATGATGTGGTCGATATGGTACAAAGTACGTGATTTCAATAAAAAAGTTTCATTTTAGTTTAAAAGACATATGATATAGAGAAGACTAATAAAATGAGATCTTATTGATTTAACATTTAGTAAAATTATCCATAATTCATTTATGAGACATAGGAATTAACTACTGGTAAATTAGACAACCAATGTTGCAACTTTTACCTAAAATGTGTGTTTTCAACATCATAGTTCCATTTCTGTTAAAAACATATGTCACATAACCAATACTAATAAAAAAATTTAGTATTTTTTCAAACATTATAAAAATTATCCACAACTTATTTTTGATGTGTAGGAATTGATTGCACAAAAATTCAACACATGATGTTGTTTGTGTGACCTGAATTGCATGTTATCAATATAAAATTGAAAATTAAGTTAAAAATATACATATCATAACAAAAACCAATTAATGATATCTTATTTTTTTTCAAAATATAGGTTAACAATCAGCTATTAACTTGTGGCATTAATTAATTCTCCTAAATTCAATTTGAAACATGATGTGGTTGGTATAACTCAAAGTGAATGTTTTCAATATAAATGTATCAATTTTATTTAAAATGTGTATCACATAACAAAACTCTTAAAATAATATTTTGTTATTTTAAAACCATATAAAATCAATCCATAATTCAGTTGTAAAGTGTAATAATAAAATAAACATCAATCGGAAACACTATGTGGTCAGTATGGATCGAAGTATGTGTTTTCAATATAAACATGTAATTTTAGTTTAAACATCATATCACATAGCCAAACCAAGAAAATTAAATAATATTTATTTATTCAAAAAATATGAAATTGATCCATATTTAATTTTTTGATGTATATAAATTTTCCATATGTGAATTTGATAGATGATGTGGGGGGTGGGACATTAAGTGCGTGTTTTCAATATAGAAGTCCCATTTTAGTTAAAAAATTAATCACATTGAAAAAAACAAAAAAATGAGCTCAGATTGTTTTAAATACTTCATAAATTGATTTATAATTCATTTTTTATGTCTTGGAAGGAACCAAACATTAATCCAACACTTGAAGTGGTGTATATGACTCAAATTATGTGTTTTCAATATAAAAGTTCTGTTATAGTTTAAACATAGATCACATAGATGAAATCAATAAAAAGATATATGATTGATTTAAAACTTTAGTAAAATTATTTTTAATTCATTTGTGATATATATTAATTGACTGCACATAAATTTGACACATGATCTGGTCAGTATGACTCAATGTGAAATTTTTCAATATAAAAGATTCATTTCTGTTTAAAACACGTATCTCACAACAAAAACCAAGAAAACAATCTCATATTGTTTTCCAAAATTTGTAAAATGATCTATAATTAATTTATGATGTGTATGAATGAACATCATTTAAATATGACACACAATATTCTAATAATATCCATAATATATAAAAAAATTACAATATACTTTTTCATATGTGTATTATATAACATTCAAAATATTTTTTTAGTTTTTATTTAGTTTTAGTAAAATAAACGTTCATTTTTTTAGATTGATAAAAATTTATAAGGTTGTTAATCATTGGAAAAAGATTGTGAGTTTTTATTTTATATATGGGTTATAATTTCTTTTGATTAATTGTAAATAGTTCATAAATGATAATATTTTGTATGAAAATATTGAATGTAAATGATATAAATAGATGATATTTTTATTCTTATTAGGTTTTCTGTATATTAATTTTCTTATCTATGTATTCTAATTTTGTTTTTTTTATTAGGCTGTTACATGTCTACTGTTGAACTTTAGTTGTTTAGAAGTAGATATGGCCTTTATCAACACATGGTCTAGCATCGATAAAGGCATCCTTTATCAGTGTTAGAGAATGTACTGTTAAATGGTACCTTATATGTGCTAAAAAGAAATCACTGGTAGACGCCCCATTTATCGTCACTATCAAATAGTGCTGATAAAGGATACCTTCATGAGAACTTTTTTCCCAGTGCTGATAAAGGGGGAATGTATTACTTCATATTCTAGTAATGATATTAGACTCATGATTTGAATAACACATATGTAGTTAGTGTATTGGTTTCACGAGAATGATTTTTAATAGAACTATTAAATGCATGATCTAAAGTATTGTTTATAAGAAACTTGAACTACTCTCCTGTTGGATGGATCATTTGGAGAACCATGTGATGATTCAAAGTCTGGCCTATTTAAAAATCTTGGATGGGTGTTTTCATACGTGAATGGAATAAAATATTATGACTAAGACTATGAGATTTTGGTGGAGGGGTCATGAAGCATATGGGGAATTTTTTAGTTCCATCGGCTTTCCGGTGGTGTAGGCAGGAACCCTACTATTTAAGAGGACTCACCAGCAAGCTAGTGAGCCTGCACTAAGAGGCTGGTGGACCATTTCTGACTAGCAAGTGTACCATGAATGGATATCTAGTGGGGTGTTCGAGAAAAAAATTAATTAAGGGATGTTTTGGTGATTTTTATCACTAATCCTCCATGATATTATTTGTATTGGAACAATTTTTGGAGGTCCATTTCACCATCCTCTCATCCCTTACTGCCTCACTGAGTTCCCAATTATTAGGGGTAGATCTATGTGCAAAATGATGACGAATATTGGTGAGATACATTATTCTTCATCCATCATAGCCTCCTTCTTCCTCAGGTGGTGGTGGATCATTTTTTCATTCAATATGGGTGATCCTCTTGAGATCTTAATAAAAATTCAATCAAATCATTTCAGAATTATATGATAATTAAGGGGCTATGGATTCACATGTCTAGAGTGTTTCATGTAATTATAAAAACATTCTATTGAGCACTATTTCATTAATGAGTTGTGTCATTAGTGGATAAACACAATTATAAGTCATTGAAACTAAGTGATATTTCTTGAAATGATGATGTAAGAATGTTACAGACCATCTATATGAGTTTTTTTAGGGTTCCAACTTGGTTGGGAAGTACAGAACTCATGGTGAATGATGGAGGATGGATGGTATTGGATGACATGGACAAATATTCTAGGATTTTCTAGGTTGGACTTGACTCAATTTAAAGTATGTGTCCCCATGTAATCTACTCTAAAATTTTATAGATGGTTTATTAGAATGTTTTATGAGGTTCTCCACCTCAGGAAAATTTCCCTTAATTTCATAATATGTTATGAACAATATGTACTAATTAATTAAGTAATGAACCTTACATATTAATTATTTAATGGGACCATTCCAAATTCAACTAAACAATGTTGAAACATTCGTGATGGATCCTTGTGTACTAACATGATGTCAGATCCTGATGGATGAGTCTTGATTACTAATGAGTTCCTCCATGAGACTTTGTTAGATTCATTGATCACATGTGGGAGTGCGTGTAACCTGTGGGACCATGTTTGACTCCCTCATCACATGGGTGTGCATGATTAGATTATAAGGCCATTTCTTATTTCTTGATCAAATGTGTGTGTACGTGTAGCCCATAAGACCTTGTTTAACGACTTAATCACAAGTGAGTGAATGTGTAGCCAATGAGATTGTGTTTGATTTATGATTACATGTGTATAGGTGTTTATCCATGAAACATATGATTGATATTGATCCAATGTGAGTGCATGTGTATCCCATGAGAGTTATTATTTATGTTTATACTATATGTTTGATGAGGATACATTATTAATAAATTTTTTGAACTTTGTTTTAGTAAATTGGTAATTTAATTATTAAATATTACCCATTTTTAAGTGAATTATCACATTTTTGGGTAATTAAATAAAACAATAAATTTTTTTAAAATGGAATATGTATTATATTTTTATGAAAATTATTTAATGATTTTTTTATGATGTGTATGATTGAAATGGAAAAGGACAATGAATAAACATAGCCTAGATATTTTATAGCATGACCACCCCTCAACCCATGGGTAAGAAAGCCACACAAAATCCCCATGAGGTCCCACCAGCGATATACATAATAGTGGAGAAGATAAAAAGCATAGAACACATGGGAGCAGAGCACACTAGTGCACATGGTTCTGTTATTTGGGGTAGCGGGAGGAGTGATTCACTAGAGCAGGTGAGTGCACAATGGTGGTAGAGTTTTTATGACTATAGTCAATATTAATTGAGAAATATCAGCCATGGTATTTCTTATAAATCATTGGAAATATATGGTATTTCTGGACATGGGACATAAAATTTACCCAAATCACTATGAACTTACTAAAATGATGGTTTCTTGGGTGTGTTCACGCATCATCCCCCTCAAACACACATTCCACGGTGCAGGCCATCACCGACGCATCACAATTACACCATGGACATTCGATGGGAGATGGGATTACGGTATATATTTGATGCAACCAACTATGAATCCATGGTTATGCATCATAGTAACCTTCGAACCTTGAACCAATAAAGAAAATGTTTCATCATCACAATTCTACTACCCCATGGGCACTTGTTGGCCAAAAGTTCAAGAAATGAGTTACGCCATAAATGGAAGGATTGTTTCGTGTTCCCCCAATAGATTAAATTACAGAATTAGAGTTTCATGGTGTAGGTTTATAGTGAGATTGTGGATAATACCAAATTGTAATTAGTAATATTTATGAAGAAAATGAAGTTATTACATATTTGGAAGGCTGCACCATGGACAAATGAAGAAGAAAATATATATATGATGTTTTAGCCATAGGGTGGAAGGAAATGTCATAGAGGTGTCTATTTTATCATTTCTGAGGTTTTTATTAAGAAGAAGAGAATTTGACCATGTGTGGATAGCTATTATGTAGCTATTCATGAAGAATAAAGGATTCCTAATGGTAATTTAGAACCGATATAAGGGTAAATCTCCAAACCCTTACACAATATCCAATACACATATGTGACATCAAATACTCTTACATGATATCTAATAACATTATATATCTTCCATGATCTACTTAAGGGTAAATATCCATACCCTTATAGAGAATATACGACATACGTAAATCTACTGCCCACATCATTGGGTTTTGATGCTGCATATTTCAATAGCCCTACATCATCAAGCTATCAATGTTCTATAACCGTGTTTTGGGTAAATTTTATGACTAAAAAAATTTATATAATATTCTATAATCAATGTAGTCATAAAAACCCAAAATAAAGAATAATTTTAAAACTCTTCATTCATATTACAATATCCCATGTGGAATTGTTGTCTAATTCAAAGACGATGAAAATAGAGGTT
Source organism: Viscum album (assembly GCA_963277665.1). NCBI lineage: Eukaryota > Viridiplantae > Streptophyta > Magnoliopsida > Santalales > Viscaceae > Viscum > Viscum album. The sequence continues at coordinate 1,736,546,395 of OY728142.1, forward strand.
AATAAAAAATAATTCACAACTGAAGATTCAAAGAATATAATTATCTATATATATAGAAGGATGATGCTATTGTAAAATTGGAACCATAGCCAAAGTCATAGATATTCTCCATCTGAAAGGTGAAGGTTCATCTTCTAGTGTAGGAAACTGACTTTAAAGGAATGTTGGAAATCATTAAGTCATATCTGATACAAGATTGGAAGAGAAGGTACATCTTCAACCATTATGTTTAATAGTTTATAATTTATTTTTTGTTTTTTTATATAACTCTAAATTTATATGTTGGTGAAATATGTGATGCAATTAAATTTTAATTATTTCGTGAAATTTTAATATTTTGAGATAACTTTTCTATCCCCCTTCCTCATCATCTTAGTAATTCATATTCATATGAGTGGGTATCAATTGATAGGATTTGTGGGAGATGATGAGTTTGACGAAGGGGATGTGTACCAAATGTAATTATATTTTACTCTTAGGTTATACTAATTCAATATAGTATTAATATCTGAGTTATTATATAATCTCATTCCTAAGGAGTCTGGTGAGTGTGAATCTCCAAGGGGATTAAACATAGAGTAATTACAGGGAGTGGGGGAGAAGGATCCAAACATTATTATTCCTTCTAATAAATAAGTAATATTAATTTACATAGGGGTGTTACAGAATTACATTGAGATATGGGGTCAACAGTTTTGGGTAGATCTTATTAACCCTAATATGATAGGATGGATACTCTGAGAAATACCGAGAGTAATTATTATGATGGCTTTTAAAAGTGAAATTTGACTTACATTACATGAACCACCATCCAAATATTCATTATACCAATATTCAACCTTATTTTTTTGTCAGTCCACCTCATCTGAATAAATAGTTTGTATAATGTTTTGTTTTAATAAATAATTAAAGACATCAATGCTACTGAATATATTATAACCCTTTTCCTCCTTGGATTGAACCCACTATTATAACTAATCTACTAATTGTAGTTAGTATAGTTCATTTTACAATAAATTTATAAATTTGATATGACAAAAAATATTTAATGAAATATTTTAGGAACATAAAATGTCTACCACCATTATGAGGGAAAATACAAATATAAATTGAATTTGTAGTCAAAACATTACCCTAATACTTGTATATTGTTCTTTAATTTTACTTTTGATAAATTAATGTTTCATTTTTCTTATATTTTACAATATAGTTTTTTTATTTTTAAATATTAGTTTCATTCACCATAAAGGCACACATCTGATTTGTGATCCAATTTTCAACCCTCTTAAAATCAATTGATGAAATCAGGAGGGAAATTCGAGACCAATGGTGGGAGCTTAAATATAAAAATGGGTATAACAACTACACTCATGTTGTAAAAAATCATTATGAAACATGCAATCAGATTTCAATAAATTATTTTTTATTTTGGAAAACATGGATAAGGAATCTATGGAGTTAAATAAAGGAACCAAGGAAAACTCCCATATTAAAGAAGCATTTAAAATTCATTTGGAAGAATAACATAGGCTGAATTTGACGTAAGATCATATTCTAATGCTTATTATGAGTTTTCATGAAGGAAAACTTCCTATGTTCTAAGGAGGAATAAGAATATGATCCCAACATTGATGAAAAATATGAAAATATGAGAATAAAGTGCTTAGATATACTAAAATCTAAGACATTACGGTAATTCATATAGAAGAGTATCCCAAGATAGAATAAGAAGAAGTAGAAGAACTAAAATATGGTTGATGTTGAACTGGAAAAGTTAATTTCTTAATTTGATGATGAGTATCCACCAGATGTGGAAAATGTAGACAGGTATAAATAATGTATATGCCATGAACATCTAATCAAATAATTGGGGAAATAAACACTAAAAACTGTCCACTAAGCATGAAACATATCATAATGATGAGTAAACGTGGATGAGCTACTCCAAACAGTCATTAAATATTGAATTAGTTTAATATAATATTGTAGGATCTATAACCTAGGATAATAATGAGATATAATTAGGTAATATTAAGTTTAATTACCTTAATAAAATCGATATTTTGGGGGAAACTGGATTTTTAGTTATTTTATTTCTTAAGAATTAGTTTAGAAGTAATGTTTAGGATGTACTATTCCCCCTCTATATTTTTGGACATTAATTTCATTGACTATGTATTTTCACTTCTTATTTAGTTATAGGTCTATAATGATACTAGGAATAAAAGGAAAAAAAGTGATTCAATGGGAAATGGGAGTAAGATTTAATTTTCAACATTCATTCACACTCTACTATTTTTAAAAACTGATTTGGGTTTAAATAAAGAAAATACATTCTCACACATAGATTAGCGATACTATTTTAATAAATGGATCTTATGATTTTAAAGAACCCCTTAATTCAATGTTTTAATTTTCATGTCGATTTAATTGAATAATTATGATGGGTGAAGTTAAATGATTATATTTAACCCTTGGTATTTTTATTCACTGAATCATGATTTTTCTTTTTTCTCATGTGAAGATAAACTTTTCCCTCCATCACCAATACTTCTAATTTTAAATGTTCATGTGGAATAATTTTTATTGTTACACATTCGATTAGTGATTATTTTATATTTCATATTATCTCATTCTCAAATGGTTTCTAGAACAAAATTTTCAAATCATTCATATTAAATATTTTGAGAGAACATGGGACATGTTACATACTATGACATTTATTTGACACTAGAAATGCGATGATTGTGGAAAATTCACTTCAAATATGACTAATAAAATATATTTATTTATCCATTCTTCTTGATACCTACCCTATATTGATCCTAATTTTTATCCCTTAGAAACCATGAATGTAATTTGATTGGAATGAGCCACATTACAAGCCATATTCATTAATTCCTACCCATTTTATAATATATTTCATGATAGTAAACATCGAAATATGGGTAATATTGATTTAGGTGTGAAATGGAAAAAAAATTATTTTGGTAATTATTTTGGGATTATCAATGGATATTGGTAAAGAATCATTTAAATTTTAATTATATTTATTGTTCACATATCTATTAAAATATTATGAAATAATTGGGTTTAGTTATGGAGGGTTAAAAATTACAATCACTTGACTTACAATTTATATCATTTTCTGTTGGGTGGTTGATGTGATAATTTTACTAGATTAATCATTGAAATATTGAAAAATTGAAGATGATAAAATAGAGGGTTGGGTCATTCATTATTCTTTCATTATTCATAGATATACATTGGGATTTTGGATGTGGGGATGATTCAATTTTAAGAGGATTATGTTATTGTATTAATATTTATTACCATGAAAAATACTTAGAGATAAACCTCATTTCAGATTAAATTGATTACTAATAAATTACTTATCATCCATTAACCCCCCATTCATATGTTCTGGATTTAGAATATCTCATTATTTTTGGTGATTTTTTTCTCTACTAAGTCAGGAATGTAGGTACTATTCATGTTTATAAGTTTCGTAAATGTACTCAAGGAATGAGGAAAACCGAATATTTATATTTTACCATGATTAATGAGATAATAAAAATAATGGCGCGTTGGATATTTTTATATTGTTAATAATAATTAATTATGATTCTTGAATGGAAGAATGGAGAAGTTTCACTTTATGTTCAATTGAAAAAATACATTGTGTTTATGGAGGAATTGATTTAAAATATTCATTTTTGACACAAGAAAATTCTCTCACCACTAATGATTCTTTTTATTTTTAGTATTTTTAAGTATTAAATATTTTTATAATAGGATTTTCCTTTCAAATTCATGGTGGATAGACATGATTAATGATAAGCATTGTTTATGTGTGGGGTTATATAGAGTATACATTATGTATAACTTTTTTTCATAATTTAGTTAATGTGATAATTTTATTGATAAATATTACCCCTTTTTAATATATTTCTATTATTTGTGGGTAATCAAATTTGAAAATACATTATATAAAAATAAAACAAATATGATTGAAAGTGTATTATTATTTATGAAGATTGTTTAATGATATTTTTGTGCGATTTATAGGATAAAAATGACATAGGAAATGGAAGTGACTTTTCCTAAAAGTTGTCGATCATGGACACCCATCAACACATTAGTAAGAGATCTGTATAGAAGCCCTATGAGGGCCCACTAGACAATCCACCATACACTGATGTACAACTTCATGTGATAGAGATGATAAGGGCACATGTATGATGTGAACAAGACTATAGCACCATGGTGCATGGGGGAAAGGTATGTGTGGCAGAACAAGTAGTGATTAACCAGTGTAGGGATGATCACATAGATGGTATAGTTTCTCCAACTTTATTTTGACTTAATCTAGCTTCCTTGGCCGTAATATTTCTAAAAATTCTTAAACGATACATCATATTGTTCAATGTGAGATGAAATGTTTACTTGGGGAACCATACACTTACCAGAACGATGTCTTCTCAGATGTATTTTCACGACACCCCCCTCAGACACACTATCCACACTACAATACTCATCAACTGCGCTGCAATTCCACCTTGTTTGGACAAAGAGAGATTGAGTTTCACTATATATTTGAAACTCCCTACTCCATAACCATGGTTATGTGGCATAATAATCCTGGATGATTAAACTGACGAAGAAGTGGTTCTGACATTTCCTGTCCATTGTAGTATGGACCACATTTTTTCGGAAGTTGATGAAATGAGATACACCATATATGGAATGGTTGTGTCATGGTACACTATATTGAAAAATATAGAATAAAAATTATGTAACATTGATTTCTAGTAATGTCATAGAGAATCTGAATGCTATATTAAAAATTTTTAAGAAGAAAGGGGATCTATGTTGTAGTTGTAAGGCTACACCATGGAGAAATAGATAATTAAATGGATGAGTAAAGGCTACACTATATAGTTTAAGGATACATCATGGAGGTTCCCATATTAGTAGGGTCGAGGTTTTGATGATGAATAATAGACTATGGGCATGAGAGGCTACTACTCCAAAGCCATGTATAAAGAATAAAAGATGTGCAATGTTTATTTAGGACAAGCTTAAGGGTACATATCCTTACCATTTCATAATATACAGTTCACTGATATGAAATCTAGTACCCTTACATGACATCTAGGAGTATCATAAGGGAATATATCTATTCCCTTACCAACACCTATGAGCCACATAATGATGGTTGTGTCACACTGAAAATTCTGATGACAAATATGTTTTTTTTCTATTATATATATAAACAACCTTATTTCATCCGTATATCAAAATTATACAACCGAGTCTCGAAGAAATATGAATAGGAACATATATGTGGAGACTCTTTTAAAAAATAGTATTTCTTAAACAACATAAATAAGAAATAATTGGCCAAACCCTCACTCATATTTAAAGATCCCACATTGAATTTATGGAAATGAAAAAGTAGATGAAAATGGAGGGATAATAAAAAATTCCATAATGAATATTTGTATGAGATAATATTATCCATAAATAATATGATGCTACTATTTTGAAAGGGTAACTTTCCCCGATGGACTGTACATTATCTTAACCCATTGGGAGGTTCAAATTCTAGAATAGGATACTGGTATAGGAGGAAACTATGAGGTATCTGTATAATATCTGAAGAGAGAGTGCAGGAAAATGCCCATATTCAAGCATGATAGTTCATAGTAATGAATTTTCATTATGATTTTCTTTTTTCTTATAACACTGAATTCATATATTGGTTATGAATGTGATGCATTTAAAGATTACTTTTTTCAGGTAATTTTATCTTTAATCCAAAATTTATATTCCCCCTTCATCGGATTCTAATTAATTCAAATATTAGAGAGATGATATGAATGGATAAGATTTTCGGGAGTGGGAGAGTTTATTGATGGACATGTATACCTAATTTAATTCAATTTTTCACCTGGGGTTTTATAATTCAATATATAATTACTATGATGGTTATTACATAACCACATACACTAGGAATCCACCTATAGTGAAGATCCTACCAGAATATACCCAATGTAATTGAAGGGAGAAATGGAGATAAAGTCAACCATTACTGACCTTCCACTAAAAAGTGTAATATTACTGCACTATGGGGGGTTGTTGACTTACCTTGGGAGATGTGGTTGGTCTTCTTAGGTACATCTTGTAAATGATGAGAGGCTAGCTTGTATACTCTAATAATTATTGTATCTAATTAATATAATGACTTTTAAAAGTAAAACCTGAGTTAGATTCCATGTCCAATATCCCTAAATTCAATCTCCCTCTCTTTATCCTTATTTTGAATTTTGAGTTATTTCACCCAAACTATAAATATAGTTTAGATAATTTTGTAATAAATCATGAAAAACATCAAAGATATTGAATATACTATATAACATCCTCATGGGATCATCCACTTACAAACCAGTAATATACTCATTGTAGTTAGTATTGGTTGGGTTACTATAAATTTATAAATTTTATATAAATAGAGAATGTATTAATGTATTCTAAGATAATCAATGGTTTCTCTCATGTGGACTTGTAATGGCTATTATAATTTCTTAACATGATATTATTTTTGACATATAATTATGCACAAATGTATTATATATGTTTTTAACTATCTCTATAGTTGAGAGAGACGGAAGAGCATTGAGATTGGATCAACATGGTTTAAACTTCATTAAATGTGGGGGTCGATATCCCTCTAGAATGATGTTCATATATGACTGGTTGATCAATTTATAGGTGGAATGACTTGAACATATGAATTTATATTGGATCAATAGAGCCTATTATTACTTAATAGAAGGCATGGCTATCTCTATAGAGGGACATCCATAGATGATTGGTTAGATGATCAACAAGAGAGTGTGGTTATTAATTCCTGAGGTATGTGAATAGACAACCAGTTTTCCAATTAAATGTTTCTAATTCATGAATATATTTAATCATGAAGCAGAAAAACATATGTTCAGGGCTCATGGGGGCTTACGTAGGGCACACACACTCAATATATTTGAGTTTGTTTGTTATTTGGGCATAATTAATTATATGATTTATCAATATATTAATTTTTTTTCTTGCCTAATTTCTATTGATATTATCACATGAAATTATACTACATTTACTATATAGGTATTAGACTTTGTTGGTGGTGCCCTACTTAGTTGCACCCACACCCTTCTTGGGAATATATGAAAATTAGGTACCTGGGAATCCCTCTCTTATTGTAGGTAAATATTGATATGAGGATCGGGTTTTATAATAGATAATGATAGATTTATATGAGTCTAGAGACCGATATAATGTGAGTCATGGAGTTTCAAAACCTCCTTGTACTTATTTTACTTTTAGGTGTGTAATTGATCGGGCTAATGGGAAATTTGTGTCCTATTTTCAATTATGAATGTCAATCATGTTTTTCCTTATTTATTCATTATAGATGTTAAGTTATCAGTTCTTCGTAACCTGATTTATTATTATTAAATTTTTACTTATTTATCTATTATTATTAAATTTTATTGAGGTCAAAATCTCCCCATGATCCAATTTAAACCCCTTATGCTAGTCAACAACATCTAACATATGGAGAGGCATGCATGAGGCCATGTGTTACTCTATATCAGACTTGATGATTTGGGTTGGGGAGTTGCAAAATTGTATTAGAAGTAGGATGTCTTGCTTTTCCTAAATTTATAAGTCGGTAGATAGGTGGATTAAGAATGTATTAGAGCTTGTGATGTAACTCAATCTGGTGAATTAAAAACACATTTATTGAGGGATTTTCATGTTAAAAGGTCATGTGATTAATGTTCTTGGTTTATAAAGTTGTAGTTATATGATATCGCCTCATGTGATGCACATGGATTTTGAGGAACCAACTTTCATATGGATTCGACACTTATCTGTGTCATCCACATGATTTTCAATCATTATATTTGGAATGTAATATTTAGATGACATATACAATGCCTGTGTGTGATTGTACAAAAAACTGATGAATCAATTACATAGTGTCACAAACTAGTATTATTTACTTCAATATGATTTTCTAATAAAATATTAATTTTTTCAAATCTCTATGTGTGTCTACTTATTATATAAGGTCATGCGAGATTATGGTTTGGTGCACCTGGGTGAAGATAATGAAAAAATGTGTTGGAGATGAAAATAGTGAAGATGATATAGTCCCTCTATGCATAGATGTTGTATAAAACCTTGTAAGATAATTGTAAGACATTAATTCCCATGGAGAATTATCTTATGTGACTGTCCATTAGATAGGATTGGTTAATTAAGGTTCCATGTATAGTATATGGTTAGTTATACCAATAACACCAAGTGGTTTATGTTTAGTTGAACCAGTAGATTGTGGTCTCTCGATTCAAATTGTTTCAGATAGATCCATCATATGATATCTACAGAGTTGTACCTAGATAACGTTTCATGAGCAAGGAAAACTAGTGATGCAATGTTTCTCGTTATGTATAATATCTTATGGCCTTATAAATTTGACTATGATTAATAGTGCATTGGTGACTCATGCGGCGTGAAGGTAACTCAAGTATGGATATCACTATGATGGGATATATATGGGTAGTTCTTTAAGGCCATTTTCCATTGATGAAAATTCACTATGCATGCGAATAACCTTTTTAAGGATTAAAGGAATTCCTTTTTAGTTATATTTTGCCCCTAGAGTATAGAGCACCTTTATTTCTAATACCCATGATACAAGGTTAGGTTTTGGAGTTCTTTGAAACATTGGGCATCGAGTGTTGAACCATGTGTTTTTAACTCATTATTTGAAAATGAATAACTAATTTCTGTTTAGTGAAGATTCAATATGTTCAGTCCTAGGAGGATTGGAAGATGGGTGGAGGCTCAAGGGTTCGAACGGAGACCCATGATATGGGTGGTGCATGATGAATCTTGGTAGTAAAGAGATCCCTTTCCTCAAGTGGAGCATTGGGAGTGATCTTGTTTGGGGGTTATGGCACCGTGTTGTGTGGGAAGATAGAAGAGGAAGTAGAGTTAAGCATGAATATCCAAGAGTCCTGGATGAATCACTCTACATGGGTTGAAAGGTTGTGTTTTCATTCCAGTCTAGAACATACTTGATGTATGAGTGTTCATGTTATCGTTACATGTATATATGGTTGAATTTATAGAAAATGTGTGGTGAGAGGACCATTAAAAACGTTTCAGGTTCTATGTGTTATCCTAGAAGAGGTAGAGGTAGAAAACCAATTGGATTTTAGTTTGAGGTCACAGTGGAGTTGAAATCAGAATGTTTGGTGTGAAGCTCATTGGGCTTGGAGGACCAAAATATTTTCTTTGGAGATATGTATCTATGAAATATTATGACAAAAATAGTTTATTTATATACCATTTTTTAGTCAAAATTAGTTTGAATAAAGATGATATGTTGTGGTTTAGTGTAATGGATTTCATGGGGGGATGAGACACCTTGGGCCTGAGGTCATAACCCATGCATATGTAGCTGGATGAAGTATCTCACATCAAAAATGGATTGTAATATGTAGTAAATTGTGTTATTAGAAACCATGTGTGGGTAGATCTTGATTGTTCTTTAAAATCATAGATGAGTGTGGGGTCACACTTATTTATCACATTTGGTGATGAACTATTCATTAGTCGGGTGAACCAATGATTGTAGTGTGACAAAACAGTAAGGATAATCCATTAGTGGTGAGCATCAATACGGTCACATGTGAAATGAATATTTTGTTGAATGTTTTAAGGTCTTGTGTTATATTGGATGGTGGATGGTCACGAAGACTCTGGAAGACCGATGTACGCTGGAAAAAAGAGTATTTAGGTCCACATTGAATGCCTAATGTTTTCATATGAGGTGGAATTGGATTGAAACTAAATATGGGAATTACACTCGGAGTGTGGTTGGTGAAAATATGATATTGAGTTATATCTGTTGTGTGTTGGTTCCCAATTGAGAGCCTTGTGGTTAGTGAAAGTTGGTTGTTAACTAACTATGGAAATTTCTTCCAAGTTAGTTTAGATTTCGGTAAATATTTTAGATTGATTTTATGATTCCATAAATTCTTATGGAATAATGATAAATGGTTCATGGAGAATTAGTTGTTGAGGCCCAAAACATTCAAATAAATTCATCTATAAGTGTAATGACTGGTGTTTCTATGATATTTTCAGTGTAGTGGGATTGAACCATATCAATATCATGGCATTTTTTATGAATGAGGTTCTAAGAATAGTTTGTGGAATTTATGGAATGGTTTACATGTTTAGGTTATATTAGGTTGATAGAGACTCATTATTTCAACTCATAACCATGAATGTGGATTCAATATCTAATTTTAACCCATGACAAGAATTTGATCAAGCACAATGGGATTTACCCAAATCAGCCATGTTGTTTGACTACCAGAATATTTTTCTATAATAATATTCCAATGGTGGGGAGCACCTTGATTATTCTAGAGGAATTAGTTAATGAATTCACTATGGGTCAGGTTCAACGAATTGGGTGATCATGGTACTGATGTTTCGATAATAGTGAATTTTTGGCCAAGAAATTGATGTTCATGCTTGTAGTCACATAATATGAGTGTGATGGGAGTTCATAAACGAGAATGGCAATGAGATAGTGAGTTGATGTTTGAGGATGGAATAAGGAGATATCCTTGTGAATGATGATCATGGTTGATTGGTATGGGTGATTCACATGTTACCTCAAATTTTGGAGGAAGAAAAGCATTATGGTGGGAGATTGTAACAACCCATGTCGTTTTATGTTAGGAATTTCAGTGGAAATAAGTAATTTTCATCTTGTGGATGACTCATCTGAAAAAAATGGTGCTAAACCAACGTAAGATTTATTTAAACATCTTGAAGAGGTTTTTTTAGACATGAATGGAATCATAGAGCATGACTTAGAGCTTGAAATTTCATCAGAGGAGGGATGGAGGAACTGTGGCTACTATTTTTCCCCCCAGTTATCTAGTATCCCCTCACCCACTCGACTAGTCGGTGGGGTGGTTAGTAACCCTACTATATAGAAGGACTCTCTGGTAACGCAATTCGCCCACATTGGGTGGCATGTATTGGTGTGTAAGGTAGACATTATGTGGGGACCATTTTTGGTCATTTTGGCCACTGAGACCCCCTTGAGATTATCAATATTGTATTAGTTTATTAAGATCCATTCTACCATCCTCTCATATATTTCTCATACTATAAGTTACTCTTTATATAGGTTAGATCTAGATGCAAAATGATGATGAATCTAGGTGATATAATTCATTCTTTATCAATCATGGCCTCCTTATTCCTCATGTTGTGGAATATATATTTTTAATTTTTTTTGAATGATCTTGTTTATAATTAGATGAAAAATACATCATATATTGATGAAATTATCCAAAAAATGGATATTAGTAATGGAATTCCTAGAGTATGTCATGTGAGGTTAAATTTGTGTCGTTAGAGGGTGCTTCAGTGATAGAGTGCATCATGAGTGATGAAATCCATTGGATGAATTTATGACCAAGCAGTGTTCCTGGGAATGATGTTGGAAGAATTTTATGGACCTTCCATGGGATTTTGGTCAGGGTTACATCTAGGTGGTGATATCTAAAACTCATGGCATCAAATGAAGGGTGAATAGAATTGTATGAAAATGATAAAGCTTTAGGTCTCCTCTTGGTTGGAGATGACTCTGTTTAATTATGTGACCCAATTTAAACTACCAAATGGTATTATGAATAGTTTATTGGAATTTGGAATGAGTTTATCCACCTTGGTAAAATGATCGATATTTTCAAAATGTGTTATGAATAACAGGAAATTATTAATTAATTAATGATCCTTACATCTTCATTAATTAAAGGAACCAAAACTGTTGTAATTGAATAACGTACCAAGGGTCACAATGGACCCTTATGCACTATCTTGATGCCAACCACTGATGGACGAGGCTTTTTCACTGATGGTATTATGATCCTTGCTCACATGTGAGTGCATGTTTATTCCATGATTCCTTTTTTAATTCCTTTATCCAATATGTGTGCATGTGTAGTATGCAAGACCATGCTTGATGGATTGATCAAATGTGTGTGAGTGTAAATACAATGGGACCATGTTTTTTCTCTTTATTAAATGTTTTATTATTCTTATCTCATGATATTATTTTTCATATCCAATCACATGTGTGTCTATGTAGAGTGACACCTATGTTTGACATTAATCACATGTGTGTGTAGCCCGTGATACCTATTCTTTATGTTTAACCACATGTTGTTTTTGGATGTTTATGACTCTTTTTTGAACTAACATGATGTTTTATATATCATTTGTACATATGTATTTCATTCTTAGTTATCTATATATATAGTTTAGGGTGCAGGTTGATCCTTGATATTTTATTGTTGAAATATAAACGTAATCAAAGGTAGGGGTGGCTATCCTTATGGAGGCATGTGCATAGATGACTGGTTGTCAGATAAAAAAGTGTTTTCTCATTCACCAATGAATTGATATTGCATAAACATTGACCAAACATACATAATGGCGTGTGTGGTTATTCAGTAGTGGGATGCACATAGAAGACCATTTGGTCAATCGATGGGTGGATGTGGTTATCCCATTAAGAGGGATGTGAATAGGCAACCCATTGGAAAAGTACCTAAATCCAATACGTGATGTTCATTTTGAATTTATATGATGTAGGTATGGTTGGTGATTGTAGAATCTTATTGAGAACATGACCTCCTGATATATGGGTGTTTTGTTTATCAGTTTTGTATCGGTGATTTTATGATTGTTTTGTGTTTTTATGTATTTTCATGTTAAATTTTTGTTGAAATTATCACATGAATGAACACCGAATTTAATGGTTTGGTAAAAAATTGCAATAGTGGTGCCCAATTGAGTTGTACTCACACCCGTCTCGGGTTTCCATGGGACTTTTATACCTAGGAATCCCTCACTTATTGCAGGTATATGTTGGACCATGGTTGGGTTTGATCATTGAGATGGATAACTCAGTATAGTCTTGAGTCTGGGATGTGGTGAGTCATGGAGTTGTAGATCCTTTTTATACTTCTTTTTCTTCTATTCATGATTGTGATTAGATCGATGGGAAATATGTTTCATCGTTATTGTTAGGAATTTGGAGTCCATTTTTTCTACATTTATTTATTATAGATGATATGTTATTGGTTCAACATACTCTAATTGTATGTTGTTAATTTTTTTTGTTATTTTTCATTCATTATCAATTTTGATTAAGGGTGTAGTATCCCAACAATCAACTTTACACCTTCACTGGTAGTATGTATCCTTTAACATACTAGTAGGGATTCATATGGTCATGATGCACTCCATCTCAGACCCGGTGATTTGGGTTTGTGTGTTACAAGCTACTTCATCCGACCCATTTATCATCACTCTTCCCCCTCTTTATCAGGGCTACATAATTACCCATCAAATGTACAACAACATGCCCATGCAGATTCAAACCTGTGACCACCATTATGTAGTATGAATTACTATACTACAATTTTATCTTTTTTTTGATACATTTAATGATAAAACTATTTATATATATATAAATTTTAATTTTTTTTATATTTATTAATATAAATAGATTAAAATCTATAATAGTTTTTAAATACGTATATAGAAAATATTTATTTATATAAATATATATACATATTAGTATTTGTTTAAATATTTACATATAATTATATAGTAACATTTAAATTTTATATAATGTATTCATAAAATGTATATTTATTGTAACTACATTTATGCATGTGTGTGTTAGTGTGTGTATATATATTTGTATTTGTGTGTTTGTGACTCTCTCTATCTCTCCCACTCTATTAAATTTTATAGTCCTATGTCTATATATATATATATTATTTGAAGAATTTTTGCAATGTATAATGATACATACATGTATATGGACACAAAATGGGTACCCAATACCACTAGCCTAGAGTATTTTGCATATCATATATTAACATATTTAATATATATGAATATATATTTTCAATATATACTTATTATAATTTTTATATATATTAATTTTTATTTAACTAAATTATTAGATTATTCAAATAAATATATGTTTTGTAATTAATATACACACATATATATTTATATTTAAATATCATATTTAATTATTGGTTTAGGTATATATATCCACATATATTCATAAGGTAGATAATGGTTAAATATTTTGTTTTAATTAAAACGGTTAATAACTATTTTCTTACGATTTATATGTTCAAAAATATATTTTATATGTAAATATGTTTAAATATTTATTTCTATAATTAATTTTGAATATGTAAATATATATAAATATTTATATATACATATATAATTATTAAAAAACACTAATATATGAAAACAATAAAATTTATAAACCATATTATCTATATAAATACAGTCTCTAAGAATAAATTCAGGATCTACTGAAAAAAGGCATGAAGAACCTCAAAATTGAAGTTTACATTCCATCAAATAATCAAAATTTAGGATATCCCAAATAAAAATTCTATTTTGAGGGCCTTTTTGGCCTTTTTTACCTCCTAATTATAGATACCAGGGTCCTCCAAACTCCAAATGACAAATATTTAGTTACATTATTTGATTTGACATCCCATTGATCTCAAACAGACATCCGAATCAAAAGTTAGAGTCATTTGATGTTACAATATTGATTTTAACTTGTCTTAATAGATAAATTAATTTATTAATTTTTCTATTTCTAATGTGTTACTAAGTATCTATTACTCCATATTAACTTATAAATTTTTAATTGAAAGTAATTATTTCTTATTATATAATCCATTTTTCCAAAATCTGTTACATACTAAGCATAAATACATATTTACTATTATATATATATTATTTAAGATAATTTCTTATATTTTTATAAATATAAATATATTGATATATAAAAAAATTATTTTTATAATATAGATACATGTTATGAAGGTCAAATATTTGTCGATCTAAAAAGTGTTTTTTCTCACAGATAAAGGACACATATTTATGAGTGTTATGAAAAGAACTGATAAAGATGTACCTTTATTAGTTATTTTTTAGTGTTTAGAAATTCTATCTTTATCATTAGATTTAGATTCCACTAATTAATGTATTCCATTTCACATGGATTTTGTTTTTTCACTAATGGTAGGTATGAATATCATCAACTATATAGTAATGCTGTTGGTGTTTTTTTGTCATGAAAAATGTATTCATTATTTATCAATGAAAGCATTATCAGTGCTTCAAAAGTGTTGATAATGGTATTTTGATTGATAATAATAGCCCAATATGTAGTATTGTTAGGGCTTGGTTGTGAAAATGAGAATTACATGTACTATATATGTGCTATATGGATTTTTCGTTAGATTCTAATACCAATTTTGGTCAAAAGTGATGCCATGAGGATTAAGAACTTGTATATAAAATTAATTTTGAAATAGGGGAAACATTGATTGGCTATCATGAAGAAAAACAATTTTTTTATCTACATATTATTTTAATTTCAATATTTTTATACTTTCATTATGTATATCTTTTAAGTTATATTTTAGCAAGTATTATACTTTTCAGATAGTGTCATTATTCTTTTTTTTACATTATCTTAAGTTCGTTAATTATGTATGTTTGTGTGTTTTTCATGTGAGACCATGATTTATTCCTCGAACACATTTGGGTGCGGCTGTAGCTTGAGATACAATGATTAATTTCCAATTAAATGTGTGTGTGTGGGTGGGAAACTTATGTTTGATATTGATCACATGTGGGTGTGTGTAGCCTCTTTACCCCATTCAAGATTTATATGATTGATGATTTATCTCTTGTGTATTAATGATAGTAATGAATAATTTTTGACATGATGTGATATTTGAACTATCATTATATACCAATTTATTTCATTTTTTTCACTTTAATTAATATTGAGAGTGTAGGTGGAGCCTTTATATTGGATCATAACAATTTTACTTCCTTAAAGGTGGGTGTGGATATAAATGTAGAGGGATGTGAGAAGATGAATGGATTACAAATTGAAAGGTGGAGTTTCTTACGATAGATCATTGAAACTGGATCAATGTATCTAAAAATACTTAATGTTCGGTGAAGATTTACCTATAGAGGGATGCACATTGATTTCCAGTTGGTCGATCGAAAAGAGGGAGTCGTTATCCCTATAAGAGAGATGTGCATAAGCAATTGGTTTCCCAAGTACGTCTGGATAATTCATGATGTTATTTAAAAAAATATAAGAATATGGTAAGAGTGGTGATGATAATGGATTAGTGAGAATTGGACTACATGACTTTTGTGTGTTTTTTAATAGTTTTTCATTGATGATTATATGATTTATTGGGATGTGATGTATTTTATTATTTACTTTTATTTGAGATTATCACATGAATATACACTAAATTTATTTGATAGGTACTAGAATACATTGGTGGTTTCCTATTGAGTCATACTCACACCTTGCTAAGGCTACCAAGACACTTAGGTACACGAGTAGCCCTCACCTACTACATGCACTGGTTTGGCAGAGGCACAAGAATTCCCATTGAGCGGGATAGCTCTCTTTGAGTATAGAGATTGGGATGAGGTTACTTTTGGAGTTTTAGAGCATCTCTACAATTATTTTTCTTCTGTATGTGTATGTAATTATCCAGGTTAGTGATTAGTTTCTTGTTTTCAGTTATGATGGGAAAGTATATTATTTTCACATTCATTTGTTATATATGGTTTGTTATTTGTTATATGTAATTTGATTCTCTATTGATTCAAGTTTATTTATTTATCTGTTATTGTGAACTTTTATTAGGGGTATAGTCTCCCTATGATCCACTTTAGACCCTCACTCACAGTATGCAGCCTATGGGGTATAGGGAGGTGCACTAGAGGTAATGTGACAATCCATCTTGAACTTGGTGATTTGGGTAGTGGCTTTACAAGCCTTGCTTCCCCCACCCCTTTACTAGTGCAACACCCACTCATTATCATAATTATTTAATTCCCTAACCCAAGAATCACACAAATGAATATTTGAACATGTGGCCTCGCTCCCAAGGGATGAATGTTAAAAACACTATTGCATATTATTTTTGAGAATATTTCATGCTATATCTATTTATTTTTATATATTAACATTTATTTATTTGAATAATTATTCATATAATTATAAATAATTATATGATTATTTTTAAATAAATTTATAAATATTTTTATATATTTACATATTATATATATTTAAGTGTATATTTATATATTTAAAAATAATTGTGTATTTACATAAAAATTGTTTATTATTTATTTTTAATGTGTATATTTATTATAAATAAATTTATATGTGTATTTGTGTAAAAATATATTATTTATGTTTGTGTGTGTCTGTGTGAATTTCTCCCTCTATAAATATATATAATTGTATAGGTGTGTATCTACCTATATGAATTTGTATATGTTATTTTAATATATATATTTTTCAACGTATAAATATACAGAAATGTATGTAGATAGATAATAAGTACATAATAACACTAGCATAGAAGATTTTACTAATGATATATTAATATATTTAATATATATATATATATATATATAATTTACAATATATACAAATTTTAATACGTATATATTATCATTTATTTAAAATTATTACTAGAATATATAAAAAAACTAATATTTATTTATTAATACACACACATATATATTTATATATAAAAACTATATATATATATTTGTTTAGGTATATATATATATCAGCACATTTTTATTAGGTAATTAATGGATTTGTTTTTTTAAAATAAAACGGTAAGTATTTTGTTCCATATCGTTTATATATTTAAAAAAAACATTACATGTAAATATTTTTAAATATTTATCTATAAAATTTAATCTTTTTAACACTCTAGTATTTCATATTATGTAATCTCTTCAATGAAATTTAATAACTTTTGTTACATGCAACACCGAGTTATAGCACACCACGAATTACCAAACTAGTCGTTCAAAAGAAATTGTGAATAGTATTAACTGAATTTTTTATTTTATAAGTTCCATATAATTTTACCATCCATATTATGTGTTTCTTAGACTTAATATAAGAACAAATACATTTTTTCTGATAAAGGAAGTATTTTTCTGAAAATGATATTTTACTGCCTTTTAATGGAGAACCCTTTTTGAATCCAATATTTGACACTTTAATATATTCAGTTTGATAAATTAAACATCTTCTTTATAATTGGGACATAAAAATTTAGTTTTGATAAATTTTTGGTTTTTTTCTGATAACTTTCATATTTGTGTGAATAATTAAATATACTATATTTTAAATGAAAACAACTTTTTTAATCAAAATAACTTATGGTGTTAAATTATAAATTTTAATGGTTTGGAAGTACAATTAGATTATATTTTTATCATTTAATACAATTTAGGTCATTATAAGTAATTTTACATTTAAATTTAACATAAACACATCTCAATATTTCGATAGTTTTTACTTTGTAAAAACCCACATTGTTGTTTTGACAACGAGAATTAATTTTAAATTTATAAATGGAACTTCTATGTTTTTAAATAGGTAAAATAGACTTCATGTTTGAATTCAGTATACCAAAATTTTCTTAGGGTGATTTTTTTGTATTTTTCTCAAAACATAAATTTTTTTTATGAATAGTGAAAAAATTGCGTTATTGTTTAAAACAGACTTTTTATTTAAATAATTAATTTTTTATTTAAATTTATTTTAAGTCAAAACATATATATAATACCTATATATGTTTTATGTAATTAATTAGTGTCATTTTCTAATAAAATTAGATGTATAAATTTTTACTAAACTTTTTACCATCTTTTACCCATCTTCTATGAGAATTTGCAAATTGGCATAAAACATAATTTTACAGCTTCTGTGAGTTAAATTTCAAAAATCCAAGAGACACGGTTTACATCAATAAGTAAAATGTGGTTCAATAAGATGAAAATAATTTTTGGTGAATAGTAACTTTTTCACTTTTATTTACCACGATTACAAGTAAATAGGGTAATTAAGGGAAAAATGATATTATAATTACACTAACACAAGTACTAATTCTATAGGATAATTGTAATTCGACCTAAAATACTTTAGGAATAAAATATGATCTTCTTTGGTCCACTTGTATTAGATTAGAACATTTATTATTATTTAATTTCTAGAAGCGTTTAAAGTGTTAAACTGAAGTTTTCCTAACTAAACTATTGTTAATATAGGGTTATAAAAAAGTTATATAAAACTATAAATATTCATTAGAAAGATAAAAATATTTCCTACATGGTGATATTTTATTTATAATTATTAGACATTATATAAATAAAAATATTATTAAAACAATGATGATGCAGTAATTACCTTATTAATGAAAGATAAAATAATTGATATTATAAATATACTATTAAATCTAATTTCAGACTTTTGATGAATTAAAATAATTATTTAGGTTACTATGACATATTTTGGTTGACTAATTGATTTTTTTAGATGTAATCATGCTGTTATGACTAAAAAAACAAAATACTAAATAGTGTCAAAATTGACATAAATGTGTTTTTAAAACAAATATTATATTATTAAAGTATATAATATTCCTAGAAATATAAGTTTTGGCCAAAGTACATAGATAATGTTATATATATTAATAA
This sequence comes from Viscum album, assembly GCA_963277665.1. Taxonomy (NCBI): domain Eukaryota; kingdom Viridiplantae; phylum Streptophyta; class Magnoliopsida; order Santalales; family Viscaceae; genus Viscum; species Viscum album. The sequence continues at coordinate 1,736,566,159 of OY728142.1, forward strand.
TGAACCACTTGGGGTTATCTTGTCTTGTTATAGTACGTTTATTAACCATATATTATAAAAATACAAAAGAGATATGGGAAATGTAAAACTATTTTACTAAGAGTTAAATCTAAAATATAAGGTTAATATGATGACCTAAACCTGTATAAAACCTACTGGTTGAGAGGTTTTCAACATGTCCCTACCTTATGCTCGAAATTATTTATTTTTGAGCCATTAGAAACCGAAAATGAATTTATTATAAAATAATATTTCAAGCTTTTCTTAAAGTGACCATCACCTCTATTATAAAAGGGAACTTGCCCTTATCTTAATTTCACACCTCCGAATCCATTTGGATCATCCAACCCCTTCCCAAATATCCTCACAACTTCTGTCACTTCATTCAAGAGGCCTTACATTGATCATAAATCCAATTTAAATAGCCCTTTTGATCAACTCAAAACGAATCACCTGAAGTAGGGGTAATAATTTCACCACCCTCTTTCAAGTTCTTTTCTTCTTCCACATCCTCATTCATTTTATTTTCCATACCAAAATAATAAATCCAGTACCTTCTACATATTTTTATATTATTATAAAAATGGTACAACCATATTCTTTATTCTATCCATCCAATAAATGAAAAAGTCACCATACGTGCAAACGTATGGCTTACCGTCTCCACATCATCGTGTAGTTTGTTATTCTAACACATCATTATTTAAAAGGATATAATAAAGAGTATAAATGATGTAAATAATAAATAAAAAATGTTAATGATTATGTATATATTATATAAAATCTAATTACATATGATTTCTCCATCAATATAATTATATTGTCGTTTGTGCGTACGTACGGATTACTGTCTCAATGAATGTGAGGAGATTCATTTCCCCCTTGTAACCATTCCAGAATAATTGTCATTTTATGATTAAAACTAATGTTCAAGAACATAATATAATTCTGGATAGGAATCTAATACATCCTATTCATAAAAAACACGACTTATGTAACAAAACATATAAACAAAAATTATTCTGTTAACACCCAAAACGATAATAATATTTATATATTATTAACAAAGAAAATTTAGAAGATCATATATGATATCATATTTACATATATGGTTCTTATATAATTTAATAATAATTATTTAACTATTATACAAGAGGATAACGTACTCTCGACCAAGGAAAAGTACAAGGTATGGTTTAATTTCACAATCTATTTATTATCCAAGGTTGTTTTTACATAAGTATCTAAATGGAAATATTTATTATCCATGTCCATGATTCCTAAATGAGTTTTCAATGGGATTATTTTTTAGGTACTATTTTATTAATAAATCATTTTATATGTTTTAAATATTTATTCTTCTAAACCTTTCACATTAAAGAATATTTTTTCACAATGGTTTTAAGGATTTATTTATGTGGACATGAATTTTTTAAACATAAAATTACTTTTAAAATCATCAAAGTGGAATGAGACACTTTGATTCAAAACTATCTTTTAAATTAAAACCTTTATAAATTATGTCACATTTAAATGATTCCATGAAAAAGGGATATTTCTCTCAAATATTTTTACTAGTCATTTTCAACTATTCCAACATCATTTACAGGATATTATTCTTGATTGAGGTTGATTTATTATAAAATATTCCATATTTTATTGAATGAGTTATGATTTGTTTTACTGTGGATGTTCTACTTTTACACCATTCATGGTTTATTATTAAAATATTAACATTTTTTATGCTTATTTTAATATGAATGTTTATATTATGTTTCATCCTTTACATATGAGGAATGTATTGGACATAGTAAGTGATGTGTGCATCCCTCTATAGCTCCTCGGTGCATAGGTAGGTCTCATGAGACAATTAGATGTGGAATTGGGCGAGGCCTTTCCCAATTTAATATATGGTTTTGGTTGAGGCCTATATCATTTTTAGATTCTTTTAAGAGGTATTGACAAGTTGATTCAGAATGTCCAGCATTATGAATTACATTATTATGAAAATAATAATGATGGTCCATGTGGTTATTCGACTCATAGAATACCCACGACTATGATTTATTATGGAATTTTTTAATCAACTCATATTCCTAACATAAATTGTTCATGTTTCTTATTTATAAAGGCATGTGTTTTTAATTATTCACCAGGCCTAATGTTTATGTTATCTTTCGCCATATTTCTTACCCTTACTGAGTGTTTGTGCTCACCCCTTTTTTATGATTCATTTTCCCAGGATATGACGAAATTAGTTATGAGGGACTAGCAGGCATAATCTATGAGGCTTGGATGTTTGTAATATAATTATTCGGGATGTATTTCTGTTCAAGTTGTAATGTTGAACATATGTATGTATCATATTTACAATAATACTAAAATAATCAGTCTTTCAGGACATGATTCCTTATATCATGCCTATGTTATGCAATAATTCACCGAATTTGGGTAACTGGGCTAGTGGCCTTACAGTTAGTATAAGAGGCAGTTTTGGACAAACCTTGGAAACTAGATTTAGAAAAACTCTGATTAGAGAACGTTACCCTAAGATAGAATTTAAGAATTAGTATAAAATAAAATATTATAATTTTGGTAATGTAGATGTTTTTTTTATTTTCCAACCGATATATCTGTATTTGGATACGAGAAGGTAGAGGCAGCTCTGGAACATATGTACCTAGGAGTGAAAACTACGACAAGAAGTTTCGGGCTAAACCTGGCGTATCCTGGTGCATGAAAATGGGCCTTACTCCACTCTTGGTTATGAAAATCTAGGAGGATATACTATGGATAATTCATATTTTCATTACAATCCATTTTGAAGGATTTAGGAGTAAATACAACATCAATGAAAAAATTTTATGATTATATATTATATGCATAATATTTTCAATTTACATTAGGTATTTTACAAGTTTTGAATTATGCATGGTGATTCATAAACTAACATAGCGTATTCCATTGTTTATAAATGGCACCTAGTAGAAGGAATGAGAATTCCAGTAATATGCATGATCTAATGATTAAAAAGGGTTATATCATTCATGTTATTAAGCCAACATTTAAAAAGGAAATAGTCTCCCACGTGTTATCATCATATAAAGAAATAGTATCATTTGTTAATAAAATAAGTAATAAATAATTTTTGTCCTATGGGTTTGATGTGAAGTAAGAGAAGAAAAGGATGGAAGAGAGAAATATGGATAAAGGCAAGAGGGTAAAGAAGGATTTTACCATATGTGATAAATGGGGAAAAACCAAAATGGTAAATTCATGAAGGGAATGGTAGTTTTTTATATGTGTGGATATAAAGGAAACCAATTACATGAATGAAAGGGTAAGAAAAAGGTTTCAAATGTACAATGCTTCATCTTCAAGGAGTTGAGACACTATGCGAATCAATGTCCAAATCATCAGAGTGTGCCACAAATGATGCAATCGGATAATAATCAAGTTATGACACTACCACAGATGAAGAGGAATGACTAGTGTTCTTATGTTTTTATTAAATAATTATTTCATTTGTCTGTTGTATCAATGACGTACAGGTTATATGAATTTTGGAAATAATTAAGGATTGTACTGCAGTACTATTTCATTGAAGATTTGAGAATATGTGGTTCTAAAAAACATACTGAATAACAATCTATTTTTTTTGGAAAATACATGGTTGAAGGAAAGATAAACATTAATATGGTTATGATACTGAGGTGGTGATTTTTGAATAAGATATCATTTAATTGGATAAAATATATTCGATATTCTTGACTACATTGAAACTAATTAATTGTTTGTTTATTCCATTTGTGTTGGAGTATAAAACATTTTTGGATATATGGTGTATATAAAATATTCTATAAAGAATAAGGGAAAATGAATTTAATCAATATGATTTTATGGTAATTCAGGGTGCTACCGTGTTTTAAAAGAATACATGACGAAGGTATTCACATGTTATTACATGGGAAAAATGGTCTTCATTGTGTTTACATTCCTTATAAGTTTTAGACTATGAGTTTAAATAGAAGTATTTTGGATAAGTATAAATGTTAGAATAGATATGTTTGACATTGGATACTATTCTTAAAATTAAATCAGTTCTTAAGATTATTTTTGGATTATTATAAAAAGGACAACCTGGTGGTCGGGCAACAACCCGTCGTGTCTGGCAAGGCTGTGAGACTTGAACCCGCAACTGAGGGGTGACAAGGGTACATCACATACCACTGCCCTACGTGATATCCTGATTTGTATAATGTAGGGTTTTTTATATATTATGAAAATTGAATTATAAATTCATTATTTTTGGAACCCCATATGATTAGGATAAATAAAATATTTTTGAATTCTATTGTGTTTTGTAGTGAAGGTAGAATTGTGGTAGGAATTAGTTGAAGGATGAAACTATACATGTCAAGTTTATATTTTTTTTCTTATTCTATGAATAAATTAGTTCATAAACATTAGGTAGGGGATCTAAAAACCAAATAAGTGTTATCATAATACTGTAGATTTTTTTGAAATGATGATATTTTAAATCATCACGGATTGATGGCTTTGAGGCCCTCAATTTTATAGTTGTTTGTGATTGATAACCACAATCACTCCATATGAATATTTAGGTGTTTCTTTAATTATTTGTATCTAATTTCCCTCAATGTTCTCCTAATCAAGTTCATAATTTTGGTGGTGACTTTTTCATTTCCCTTTCCCTCTTATTAATTCTAAATTTTATTAACCCAATTTCTGATGTGGGTTTCCACAATGGTATTTTTCTATTTTTAACTTTTTATTTTCGGAAAAAAATTTCAAATTGTGAGGATTCAATTTATTGAAGGAGGGGAGAATGTAACTCCCCAATAGTTCATAGTATGTTATCTCTTCAATGTAATTTAATAACATACGCTACATGCAACACCAAGTTCAAGAGCACCACGACTTACGAAACTGGCCGTTCAAAAGATGTTATGAATAGTATTAACTAAATTTTAAATTTTAAATATTACATATAATTTTAACATCGATATTATGTTTTTCTTATACCTAATATAAGAACAAATTAATTTTTTCAGATAAATGAAGTATTTTTCAAAAAATGAAATTTTACCGCTTTTTATGGAGAACCCTTTTTAAATTCAATATTTGAACCTTTAATATATTAAATTTTACAAAATAAACTTCTTTTTTAGAATCGATACATAAATAATTTAGTTTTGATATTTTTTTGTTTTTCTGATAACTTTCATATTAGGGTGAATAGTGAAAAATACTAAATTTTAATTGAAAACAACTTTTTTAATAAAAATAATATATAGTGTTCAATTATACATTTGAAAGGGTTGGAAGTATAATTACATTATATTTTTATCATTTAATATAATGTATGTCATTATAAGTAATTTCACATTTAAATTTAATATAATCACATGTCAATCTTTTGATAGTTTTTACTTTTAAAAAACATGCATTTTGGTTTTGACAATAGGAATTAATTTTAAATTAATAAATGAAAATTCTATGTTTTGAATTTGGTAAAATAGACTTCAATTTTGAATTCAGAATATAAAAATTATCTTAGGGTGATTTTTTTGAAAACCTTCAATTTTCGATGAATAGTGAAAAACACTATGTACCCCCACTGGGACTCCTCCGCATGTTGTACCAAAGAATACTACACCATCATTTAGATAAGATAGCCTCTACCACCAACCACCCTTACATCTAGTTGTAAGGTAGTCAACTCCTCCATCACCTTCCAAGCATCTGCTGATTCTCGAACCACATCCTTCTACGACATCCTTCTCAAGGCATCGACCACCATGTTCCCATTTCCTTAGGTGTATGAAATATTGAAGATGTAGACCTAAAGAAAATCTATCCACATCTCCTTCCACAAGTTCATGTCACACTGGGAGAATATATACCTCAAGCTATTGTGATCTGTGAAGACCACAAAGCATTATCCGATGCAGTAATTCAGCCAAAAATTTAATGTGAACACAACTGCTGCAAGCTTCATATTGTGGGTGGAATAGTTATGATCATGGTTACGTAACTGCCTAGACCCATAAGTCATCACTCCCCACTGATGCATCAACACACACCTCATTCCTAGTCCTCAAGAATCAAATAACACTTCAAACATTACCCCATCCTCTAGAAACCATATTAATGGGGGTATTAACCAGTTTCCACTTTAGATAACTGAAGGCTTCTTGGAACATCTCACTCCATACAAAAGGATGGTCTTTCTTAGTCAAGGCTATCAAAGGTGTTGTAACTTGAGATAATTTAGGCATGAACCTATAGTAGTAATATTCTAGATCAAGGAAACTATGAATCTCTTCCACGTTATTGGGTTCTTCCCAAGAAACAATTGCTTCAACCTTCGACATGTCCAATGCACCTCTTTGTTGGGACACCATATGTCTACGGATGTTCACCTCTCATGTCTAGAAATTGCACATGGAAAACATCTCATAGATCTGGTGATATTGTAGGAACTCTAAAACTATCCTTAGATACACAGTGTGATCCTCCATGGATCATGAGTAGATCAAGATGTTGTCGATAAACACAACTATGAACCAGTCCAGATATTCCTGGAAGGCAGAGTTCATGATCCCCATGAACATGGTTGGTGGGTTCGTAATGCCGAACGACATGAACACAAACTCAATGTGCCCATATCATCACCTGAAAGAAGTATTTTATATGGAACCCTCCTTCACCCTCAATTGTTAATATCCTGACTGTAGTTCGATCTTAGAGAACCAGCCTACTACTTTCAACTAGTCAAATAGTTCATCAATCCTCGAGATGGTGTAACGATTCTTGACTGTCACCTGATTTAGCCTTCAGTATTCTGTACATAGCCTAAGACCACCATATAAATTCTTTAAGAATAAGACTGGATCACCCCATGGTGAAGTGATTGTTTAGATAAAACCCTTCTTCATCATGTCATCAACCTAGATTCGTAACTCTAACAATACAGAAGGCGCCATATGATAGGGAGCCATTGAAATCAGACTGGCAGAGGGTTGAAAGTCTATCCTAGACTCAACATCACATCATGGGTGTAGAGTCACCACATATATAGGGAAGACATCTAGGAACTCACTGAAGATCCTTGGGACATCCACCATCTTTGAATCTGCTGATTCATCTTACAATTCAGCTAACAAGGAATGAAGAGGCTCCACTCATCAGCTACCCTCCTAGAAACCATGTTCACCAACAAAAGCTACATGGTGGTTGCCCATATCTGGAATCACAACCCTTCTATAGAAGCATTCTATAATGACATAAACATAAAATAGCCAATCGATTCCTAAAATGACATCATGTGGATTCCTCTATAGAAAAGGAAGGCCCCCGCTGGACTGATGCAGCCCCAACATCAATCTACATCCTCGGAAAACATAAGACAATATCGTATGACCTTTGACTTGCGTACAAAATACCAGGGGAATAGAAATACCCTCTGCGTATAGACCCAGAGTAGGGGCTAGATTTGGTGCAAAAAATTAGTGTAAAGCTATGGAATCAAACAAGGCACATGCAATAGTACTAAACAAGCTGATCATACCTCGAATGACCTTTGGATCTACTGGAACTACTACCTCTATGGTGTGAAACTACCCATTCCTAGCTTCCCTACCCCTTGGTCGTCATCCGCCTCCCCAACCACACCCTGGTCGAGGACCATGAGGAGCACCCTGAGGCCAACCTCCTCTTACAATGTCCGCTCTCGAAAGAGCGAGAGCTCGTTGTCCCTGTTGGGATAGCTAAAAGGGCCCGGATGGAAACTGTTGTTGCTGAGGTGAGCGCTGAACCTGCCCACCTACAATTTACTACACTATGTTTGGAAACTGATTTTGAAGGTACCCACAACTACCACATATGAATTATCTCGGTCCTGGGCCCGTAGAGAATGGGTGAGGACCGGGAGACCGAAACTGGAATTGATAGGGCCTTCTCCCCATTAGTCGAAATCTGGAAGGCCTTGACGCTGGAGGCCCACTACTAAGGACCTTCCCCATTGACAACCTCATTTGGATCCCCTCTCAAGGAACACCTCCCAACATGTGAATCCTCTCCACCACCTCAGCCTTCTTTTGAAACTCTATATATGACTGTAGAGTGAAGGGAGTAACAACATACTGAAGAGAAGGTCAAAGTTCCTCCTCTAACCATATTGCATGTGACTCATCATCCGGGAAGAGGTTTGGAGAGAAACAAAGTAGATCCATGACCTTTATCACCAAACTCCCTCACCATAATAATCCTTTGCTGTAGGGAGAGCAGCTACATCCACTTTTTATCCTTCATCATGGAAGTAAGAAATTCTTCCTGGAATTCTTTCTCAAATTCAGTCCATGAAACATTCACTTCCCTCATCTCCACGAGATAGAGCATCCAACACTGACATGCCGCTCCCCGCATCTGGCTTACAACCGGAGGTACCTAGTAATCAGCTGGTGCCCAGATCAAGATGAAAGATATCACCTACTCCTCGAGCCATCTCTATGTCTCCATGTCTGAGATGCTTCCATTGTACTTCCCTTGGGTTTTTTGTAGAAAGTCCCAATGTGTCTTCATACAATTTTCATCTTCCTCCTCTAGATCAACCCTATGTTGATCATAAAAATCAGCCTCCTTGACCTCGATCTCTCTTACCACTCAAGGTCATCCTCGGAGTGCCACAACTACTTGGTAAAAAAGGAAATTCCTAAGTCCGAGTAGTGTATAATGTCACTTCTAAATTTTTCATTAAACTTTTTATGAAATTTAAATTCCCCATACCAAAAAAACTCACTAGGACCCAAGTCATTATGATTTATGTACCTTTCATTGTTTTATACCCTACAATTAGTGTATCCTTGCTTGGTCGTTTGGTAGGTCCAGAGTCCTTGCATCGGATCACGGGGGGCCCTAAAATACGATGTCATAGTTAGTCTTCCTAGGCCTATTTCACGCAACAAGACTACCTAAAACTGTTTCCATACAATCCCATGCAATCCTCATTGTGCCTAACTCTGTAATCCCTCCTATCATTCAGCTATCACCTTTGATTCCACTATTTCATGAACTTCCTTCACCCAGATGTTGGTAGAGACAGAAAAATGTGAGACCCTTCCTTCTTCAAGTTGAAGGAGATTTAATGACCACCAAGTCTCACCTTCAATAGGCCCCGAAGAGGCGACTAGAACAAAGGGTTTAGAATCACATGTTATATAGAAGGAATTACAATTTATATAGAAAAATATTGAGAGATAAGATGAAAAATCTCAAACCTCACCAAATACAGAAATTAAAAGTAAAACCAACCCCCTTTTCCACATGCATGTACAAAACAATGTGCAATAGAGTACCAGAAAACTCCATAGAAAACTACCAAAAGAAAATAAAACAAAAAAAAAATCAACCATAAAAATGTCGGAGCTAATACGTCCTCGTATGGTCATCGAGGTCCTCCTAGATACCTAAAAATAGTTTTATATATTTAGGGTGAGTATACAGGTATACTCAGTATGGAAAATCAAAAGCTTTCATGCAAAAGTTGGGAGGCATTCTAATGACCCGTAATAAAGTAGAGGTATCCAAAACACATAGAAAGGGAAACTATCCACCCAACCACACCAAGGAAAACTCCCAAAATAACGCATGTTAGGTAATGTAATAGTAACAACACATCAATATTTGGGTACCCCACACTGCTTTCCCACTAGTTGTTGATGATACCCTATGTGTGAGACCTCCCCGCCATTTTCACTACAGTCCCACAACGACCACAATAACAACATTATAGGCCACCACAACCAGGCATCCTGCCCGCAGACACCTGGGACACCAAAAACACGGATCTCACCCATAGAAACATGGGCCCCCACATCCATAAATAAACATGACCATATACATTTGGGTTAGAACAACAACCATTGCACCCGAAGACACCTAGGCCTCTTTCTAAAGACAACTGGGAAGCAAACCATCACACACACACATGGGTCATCCATCACAAAATACCCTACCTGAATAAACATGGGCTATAATAGACCTCAGGCCGTCATGGCCTTCCCAGAGAGTCTTGGGATACTTGGGAGATGGACCAGAAATGGAGCTAACAACCATCCACTTGTAGGAGTGTTGGAAAAAACATCCTCCTCCATGAAATGGGGGTGTTCAGAAAGAAGTTATCAACATAGTGGGATGCGTATTAGAAACAAAAAAACAAAATAGTTTCTTATAGGTAATCAAAAACTCACCACAAATGAAGGGTATATAAACTATACCTCAAAAAAACACCCATATTACTATTCATACATGCACAAATGCAGAAAAACCACAACCAGAGAACCACCCATTGAAACCATTTTTGTCATCATGTTCATGTAATTTCGTTAGAATAAATAATTCTTCACTTTTGTGAAACTAATAGGCACATCCAAAAGTCACAAAAATTATAAATAAGAAAACAACTAAACAACAATTTAATCATTCACACCTGGTTCTCTTGTAAAGACTCAAGAACAAAATGGATCCATGAGATCCATCAAAGTATAGGAACCAAACCAAACCCCAACATACGAGAATGGTTCCACAATCCAACAAATGAATAACAGGGGATCCCATCCCCATCCACATTACTCCACAAGAATCAAACCGAACAAATGTGCTTATTATAATAATAGACAAATACAATTTTAAGATTTAACCACACCATTTACCAACTTCTTTCTTTCAATTGGATTAACCGGGGTGATCACACAAGGATTCTAACTCATTGGGCATCAATTTAGGCCACCGAATTTACATGATTAACAAGTATCCATGTTACAGTTATTCAATCACATGTTTACGAATAGGTACAGAGGTTCATTAGTGTGATAAAAAAGACCACCAATGACCACTATTTTCAGTGGGCATAATCCCTTAAAATTCAAAACTAATAAACAATGATAAAAGGGTATAAAAACATCATCATTAAACTCTCCCCTTCATTCTTTAAAACCCATTTATTTTATTCATTAGGTTTTGATTCATCCCCACCATGAGGAAACAACATCACACCCAACACGCATCATACACATTAAAGAGAATCAAATGAAACCCTACTTTGATGATCAAGGATTGACGTTTTTCTCCCTGTTCCAAGAATTAGGGATGCACGAGTTGTAGAATAACTCCAAGGACTCCAAGAGTGAGAAGGATGGCTCCAGTGAAAGAGCATGATTCATCTCTAGAGTAATTCTCTAGGGAGAAATTTAGGTAATTGAGTGGAATTATTAAGAAAAGATCTTGGCATAAGAAGGACATATCCTAAAATCAGGGATCCAATTTCGATGTACATAAAATTCGGGTCCTGGCTTAACCACACGGTTGGGTAGATTTACATGTTGTTTTTAATTGATATTTAATAATTTTCCTCGAAGATGGTATAGATAATGGTTGTGAGTTAATATATTACCTTTAAATAGATAAAACAGGTAATATGGGTGTAACCATTAAACATTAAAAAGGTGTTACTCTATGGAAAAGGTCCAGAATATTTGGAAACTCAAGGTTCTCCCGACTACTGGGGGTTTAAAACATCTTTTATTGGCATTAAATGGATTTGAAAAGGTTATCAAAATACTTTTACATCGAAATATATGTTTATAGGGAAGAACTATATGGTCTTTGAAAGACATGGAATGACTCACTGGAAGGTGAGTTATGGTCGCCCAAGAACCATCGCCCTGTCATCGATACTATTTGGTGCTTTGGATGACCCATCGGTGCCACTGATAACTATCAGTGCTACCAACACCCATCGGTGCTACCTACTCTCATCGGTGCCACCGTTCATTCAATGCTAAAATTTGGAAAACTCCTTAATGAGTCATTTATGGTCCCCCGGACACCCAGAACACTAGAAAGTTGGCAATGTAATAGACCCGGAGGGTTCATGAAATTACAATTACTAACTTCCATTTGGTAGAATTCATAAAACATCTATTTTATTTGAAAATCCATATATTACACAAGTTTTCTCTATATGATATTCTTGAAATACTGTCTTCCTTACCAAAAAAAATTATATACTTTTCCACTTTTCTTTTTTTGTCCATCTTCCCCTTTATATTTCTCATAATAGAAGTTTTTTTTGCAAGTCAAACATACTCTAGGATTCAGCCACTCATTCATTGTAATTATTTATTAAACATTTCAACTCTTTTTTCAATTATGTTTTTCTGATACATTTCAGTTTTTTCCGGGAATATGAAAACATCCTATAGAAACTCTATCTATAAAATAAACCCCTGATATTTTTTCTAGTTACATCACATGAACATTCCTTTATACAATCATATAATGTTTATTTGTACATAATGTTAGATTTATTTATTTAAATTTTTATCCCATGTGTTCATCTGATCTGGTGCATCATGATTCTTTATCCTTTGTATGTTCAATTAATTTGTACAAAATTCTTACAAAAATACCCATAAGGAACATTTATCTTGATATCTTCGTTCGATAGTTTTTCTCCAAAAAGTCAAATTAATCTTTTATAATATAAATCAAACATTTATCACATTTTACATATGTGTACAAATTTTCCTAGTTCATGACATACATCATGATTTTAGGTACATTGATATCAGTGTATCATTATCTATTTTTTTGGTAAATAATCTTATAATCCTCTATAAGGAATGTTCATGTAACATACTAAAACAACTTTAGTATGTAATTCTAATCAGGAAAAGTTTCATGAAAATTATTCAATAAATGTTTTTGTGGAATTTACACTTCAAATACATATTGATATTTTAACAAAAAATTCAACCTAAATCACATTGCATCTAACAGTAAACCTCATTTATCCCTTCCCTCTACTATTCTACTATTTTTATCCCACTTTTCATTCCTTATAAACGTTATGAAGGATATTTATTTCTTTTTTTTATCTATTGTAATGGTGGAATTTTTTATGGTTTATAGATATTAAGGGTGCCCCATGACTTATTAGACCTTCTTAAGTATCATTGATGTTGATTAACATCATCTTTTATAAAAGGGACGAGGTTAATAGTATGAGGTCCTTTACAAAACCCTTTAAATTTAAAACAATAATTTTTTATTGATTTAAATTCATGGTTTATATGATTTAAAAATACTATCAATAAAAAAATTTAGAACTTATAAATGAGGGGGTTGTTTCTAATGATTTTGATCAAATATAAAGGCATTTCACTTTCGTTTATCCTTATAAATATATATTTATAAATTGATACAGACAAATTGTTTTCCAAAATTAATGGTTAGACATTTAAAATTAATAATATAATCATGAAAGATGCTTTGATTTTGGATATGTATTTTTTAAATCGATTTAATAGGAGATAAAAATAAGTCATGTTTGTATCTCAGAAGTAATCTTCTAAAGATGATGATATCGTGAAATATTCCACATTTATTTTTGAAAAAATGAATTTTTATAGATTACATGTGTATTAATGTGTCCAATGAAAGATTTTATGATATTTTATTTATATTCAAGATGAAATTGGGGATTTTTATTATGATGAACTTAGGGATGAGGGTGTGACTTGTTCATGCTTCGTATGGTATAAATATATTTATGTACTTATTGATTCAACTCCACATAAAAGTGGCCATAAATTAGTTTATACACTAATTAGAGTATTTTACCCTTAGTTAGTCTAGGTAGGGTAACACTTAGTGTTGTGGTTAGTTTTAATATATTAGAACCATTTATCTACTATATTAGTTATGTTATCTTTTTTACTATGGTTTTACCTAGTCTCCATGGTTCCAATGATGACATATTTTAAGTATTAAATATTTACTAATATCTTGTAATACTATTTTGAAATTAGAATCACCATTAATCTATATAATCTTAAATTTAGTGGACTTATTTATTTATATGGTTTTCCAATGACCATTTAATTTAAATAGTGTTTAATTTTATGTAAAAGTGAAAATAATTTCTAGAATGATTAAACATTATACATATTTTTAATGGAACTCCAATGAACTTAAATTATTTATGTAATTAAAACAATCATGAATTTTATTTAATTTCAAATATTGTGCATGGATTTTACTTACCCAGAATAATTTTTTGACCCCTATCATTACAGGTATACCTAGTTCTACATGGAAATGATTGTTGGGTGATAGGTTATTTGTTTTGTTTGATGAATGTGTAATGTGAAGATTCTCCACTATCACATTGATAATGATGGTTATTGGTTAAAATTTATTAGTTTATTTTGGTCAACCCTTTATACTAACATTCTCAAATTCAACATATCATTTGGATCTTGTTTTATTATATTGGGAATGTTTCTAATTTTCTTTATAGTTACTATTGTGAGATATGTTTATTTTTAATATACTATTTTTAGTTTCCTTAATTATGATTTTACATATTTTTAATTGATGTCATCATGAATGATATGGAATGGTCATTTAAAATTACACAGTGGAAATCCCAAATTATATATATAGTAATTGGAGAAAATCATTCTCAATGAACTCTAATTGATTACCTTGACAATATTTGGTTTCCTTCTATGATTAAGAATCTTCCACCATGTATTTAATGATCTAGTTCAAGTATCAGGATTAGCAGTGGCATGGGTTTGTTCAATAAATGCTTAGAAGGAACCTAGATTTTATGATAACCCACTATCTAAATTCTAAATAGAACTAAAAAAAATTTAGAGTAATGAAAGTACAAATCTATAGTTGTGAAGGGTCTTTTCCTATACCATCGTAAAAATCAATGGTGAGGTTTACAGAGTTTTTCCAATTTTATGAGAGATGTGAGTTTCCCTAAAAAAAGGAAGAATTTTTTTTGGGTATGTTGGAACCCTATTTATTCTAATATTATTAATTTCTAATTATCAAGAGATTGATTTGACTATATAAAATAAATTTCAATATGGGAGAGATATCGACTTATGGTAATAAAAATTTTAATTTACATCTTTTTTCAGGTTACTTTTATAATTTATTATAATTTTTATGGGATTATCAATGATGTTCCAAATGACATTAATAGTTTTTATTGGGGTTAGGTAATATTGGTATGGATATGAAGTGAAGTTGATATAGTAATATTTAATAAAGAAAATTTAAGAGAATGTATCATGATATGAAATTAAATGATAAGGTATGTAATGATTGTTTAGTTATGTAAATAGATTTTTTTGATAAGTTTGTAAATGATTATCAAGTGAAAAAAATTAACTTTTAAATAGTGAAACTAGGATTGTGCAACTCGTTATGTATTGTGGTTGGAGGTCGAAGTTGAATTCTATGATGCTGATGGAATTTATGATAATACTATTATAAAATATGGTGATAGGATATAAAAAAATTGGTTGAGATATGTTATTTATATATGTATATATATATACCATTCAATGATTTATTATCCCATAAATTTATGAAGTGGAATTAACAATTTCTACACATAAATATCTATGTCAGATAACATAACTAATTTCTATATAGATTTGTGTAATGGAAAAACCTAAAAATCGATTATGTTATAGAATAATATGGTCAATTGAATCCCCCCACCCACCTTCCATTTCAGTTGCAGTTATTTTTATATGTATATATATACCATTCAATGATTTATAATCTCATAAGTGTATGAAGTGGAATTAATGATTTCTACACACAACTATCTATGTAAGATATCATAACTAATTCTTATATGGATTTATGTAACCGAAAAACCCTAAAAATCAATGATTTTATAGAATAATATAGTCAATCACATCCCCACACCCACCTTCCATTTCAGTTGCAGTTATGGTTATTATTGTTGTTTTTGTATGGGGTGGAATTTGATATAGCTAAAATATGGTGTCATGGTAGTTTTTGTTTTCATGTGGTATATAGATATATTAATTAATTGTAGTTTCATGATATATATCCCTAGAAGATGGTAATTTAAAGAAATTAAACACTCTCAACTTTAAAAATATGATTTTTTTAGTTCTAAAAAATAATTGAGAAACCCAATATTATGCAAGGGGGATTTATCTATGTTTTCTAGTGCTGAAGAATGACATGAATGACTAATTCCAAAAAGAAATTAGTGAAATAAAATCACAAAAATATAAAATAATTTTAATTTATATGACATAATTTCCAGTAGGATTAATGAATAATTATTATAATGTTACAAAAAATGGATCATCCATTAATGAATTGATACTTGATTTTTCATTTTATTTCATTTCATGAAGAATAAGGGATAATTTTTTATATGATCGCATGTATAAAATAAGAACACTAATTATAAATCCATAACTTAGGGTTTTTATTTTTCAATTCCATACTAAAATTTACTCTTTAAAATCTTAATTCATCAACTTTTTCTTCATGCCAAATGGTCATACTCCTATAAATATTTTTGACTATCCCAAATTAAGATATATTAATGTAAATTGGATATAATATCATGAAAATGGATACCATGATCCATTGGATGACAGTCACAATCTTTCATTAAGGGGTTTGGGATCTTTATATAACTATTTATGAATTTGGATAAAATTACTAGTAATAAACTATATATTATATTTATTGGATATTAAATATTCAACACTTATTCAATGAAAATTCTTAATAATTTCATTTTGCTTTTGAACATGTGGAATAGACACTATGATCTTATTCCAATCATATAGTTGAGATCATTTCCAATTAGTGATACATATCTTATTTAAAGTCATTCACCTTCTATATTACTGTCATAGAAAGTGTATTAGAAGGAAAAATATATCAATGTTGGATAGGCATTCAATAATAAATTCATTGAATTATTATAAAATATATTTCTATAAAATATAACATGTTGGTATAATTTTATTTTCATTTTACTCATTCAATATCATCATATATTGTTGAATGGTTTTTATTTATTTGAAATGTATATGGAATAAATTGGTATCTCTTTTACCAAATAAACTATCAGTTGATCCAAGATATAAAAGAATAATGGTGGGAGGAATATCTTTTGTACACATAAAGTCATAAAAATATCATTTTTTTTAAATTTTAATGTTCAATAAAATGTGTTGATATTTTTTTAAAAAATATAGTTTAGTTTGGGAATGTTATACATTTATAAAAAATTTGCATCCTATTTCTCCATGAAAAAATATTATATCAAGACATGAAAATCATATTTGAAAACCCCCCATTATCTTCATGAAATTCATCGATTCAATATTTTTCATATTTCATAAATAACCTTAAAAGATGGTTTCACCATTTTGAAATACAAAAAATTAAAATCTCCATTACTATGGGAGTGTGAGTCCCCCCATAGGAATAAGAATTCATTTATATGGTTCAATGTCCTCAAATCCCCCTTGATGATGATTTAAATCATGTCTATCCATTATTTAACACCACTATCAATCTTAAATTGTTTATTTAGAATTTTTTTTATGAAACCATCACATATGTTATTATTGACATAAATGAAGTCTATAAAAGGTCTTACATATAAGTTATTCATGTATGGTATCTTTGAGAAAAATTGATCTCATTTTCTAAACTTCTATACGATTCCTTTTTGTGAAGGTTTTAAAAAATACACAAAAAAATAACTTATCTTGTAGTTCGTAACATATTAATACAAAATGTAAAAAATATTTTTTGAAGTTCCCATAGAATTGTTTCATCCATGATTGGTATCGACGTCGTTGAGGAAAAAAACCATGATGTATAAATTATACTGCAACAATACTATTGTAACACTGAGATATTTTTTGAGAATTATTCTTTTTAATTTATTTGATGTCTTCTTTTTTACGCTTCTCCATGATTAGATAGTGCTATAGGCAACACTGTATTAGCTTGCAATATACGCAACACTATTCTTGGCTTGTGATGCACACAATTTCAAGTTCCTTTGAATAAAATTCATTTCACACAACACCAAGTATAGATTTTGATCAATATATAACTGAAATATATTTTGAGTATGTTATACTCAACACCAAAGGAAGCTTTCCCTACATGAAACCCTGACTTTGATTTCATTACATGCAAGAGCGTCCTTCCACAATAGCGCGTGTTGTACGCAATACTGAGTTTCACTAATCATCGTTATATTTTTATAATATTATTATGAACTAGACATTATGAATTTTATTAAATAAATTTTGAATTTTATAACATTATTATTCATCTTACACATTTTATAGAACATGGTACAAGAAAAAAATAAAATATTCAGGTAAATTAAGTATTTTATTAAAAATGCATTTTTGTCACCTTTTGATGGCCCGCCCACTTTAAATATAGTTTTCGACAAGTTTATAAGTTCAATTGGAAAGAATAAAATCCTTCATTGGAATTAGGATATAAAAATTTACTTTGGATAAATTTATCATATTATTCTGATAACTTTCATATTTTAATGAATAGTAAAAACCCGCTATATTCTAATTAAAAACTACATTTTTCATCGTAATAATTTATATGGTTAAATAATAATATTTAATGGTTTAGAATTATAAATATAATATATTTTCACCATTTAATATAATTTATATCATTATCATTTATTTTACACTGAATTCATAGGTAAAATCATTTCAGTCTTTTGCAATTTTTTAACTTCTCAAAACTCATTTTCTTAACAATGAGATTAATTTTAAATTAATTTATGCACCTTATGTGATTTGAACATGGAAAAATGGATTCCATATTTGGAATCAGCATGTCCAAATTATGTTAATATGCTACTTTTTATTTTTGGGCACTATGAATAGTAACTGCGGGAAATTTTATTTACCATTATTAAAGGTAAATCGGGTAATTAAGGGCAAATATAATTTTATAAAATTATCCTAAAAAGTGCTTTAATATAATTGGATGATTATATTTCGTCCTAAGTCATATTTGGGTCGAAAAATAATCCATTGGAACACACTTGGATGTGATTAAGACCTTTATTTTATTTTATTTTAACGAAAGTGAAATATGTCTCACTAAAACATTAATAATTAAAGTATTTTTAATATAAGTTTATACTAATTATAAATTCGATTATAAATACTAATATGAAAGCTAAAATGTTATTATTTTTTATGGTGATTTATTGATAATTTTTAAAAGATATTTAAATACCTTAATAGCTTTTACATTAATGATGCAGAAATTATTTATTTAGTTAAAAATTAGTAGTATAGTTATTATTAAAATAATAATACCCATTAAAAGGCTCAAAAACCTGACCAAAACTTATTGGTAATATATATATAAACCGTAACCATCCAATAGTTTAATTATTAACCATTTTCAGCTTTAAAAATTGATTATGACACTTATATTATTTTATTTTAAATGATGTCAGAGTTGTCACCTTCATAATTTAAAAAATATAACATTTATACATGTTTTGATTTTAAGATGACAAATTCAAGTAAATGTATTATTTTTAAATATTTTATATTTATCATCATCATAATATTTTATTTTTATTTTTCATTCAAAAAATATGTATATTAAATGTTTATACAAAAATGATGTAGTAATTTTTTATTAAGGGAAATATCAAATAAATGGATTTATAAATATTACAATAATATTATATGAACTAATTAATGTTCACCAAAAATTTTCTAGATGAATATTCCATGTTAGGAATCTATTAAAAATTTTGGTTCAAATATATCCTATGTATGGATTTTATTTAAATTCAATTAAATGAATAGTGTCAAAATTAACATTATTGTTATTTTATAAAAATAACAGATTATTAAATTGTTTAAAAAACACAAAAATATTTAAAAATTATAAATTAAAATTTATATTGTCTAAAATTTCATAAAATATCATATTATCAAAAATTCACAACACATAATTAATTATTTACAACAATTTAAAATTTAGAATATTATTTCCACAAATAAAATTAAATAGATTAAATAATGATAAATCAAGATGATAAGGTTTAAAATAAATTACCAACATGTCTAAATTTTATTGGTTGATGAGAATACAATCATATCTCATCTCATATTCTAATTGAGTCATTTTTGGTGGTTTTTAAGTTGGGTTTGAGTTTATTATAAATTAATATTTCTTATGTTTCCAAAGGTACCCCTCTCCTCCCTTATAAAAGGAAACCTCCTCCCTCTCCTCCTCAGACCATTTTGAGCCTTCATGCTCGGCCAAACCCTACCAATTTCTCTTCTACACTTCCCTAGAAACATACTAGATGTCCTGGTATTCTTCAAAGTCCAAATTTAGTTCCCTGAGAGGAGGTTTAGAAAAGGATCGTCGAAGAAGAGGTAATATCCTTTACCGATTATTTCAAATTCATTTGTTCTTCTTCTTACTCTTATTTTTTGGTTTCATAATAAAGTAATAAAATTAGTATCACTCATATACTAATATGTTATTATAATTATGAAACTACCATATTTCACCTTCTATCAATCCCACATAAAATGAAATCCCCAGGCGTGCGTACGTATGTAATACCGTCTCCACGCCGTGGTGTTATCTATTTTCCACCACGACCTTACATGGATTGGTATAATGGTGTAAAGAATAACTATATATGATTATTATAACATGATAATAATTCTGATATATTCTATCATCCTCTCCAATACCATTTAGTAATTATGGAAATGATATCATCGCTCGTGTGTACGTACTGATTACCGTCTCCACGACGCGATGAGATTTATTCTCCATGATTAACCATTAAAGTATTATTATAAAGTATATATAAAAAATAATCATGAAAGATACAAAATAATAATGATGCTGTATTTATGTACATATATGTTTCATTTACTTAATTCCATTCAATTCAATAAGGAAACGAAAACAATGTTCATGCGTACGTACGACCTACCATCTCCATGAACGGTGTATTTCATTCCATTTATCGATCTATAATATATATTTAAATGATGAATATATATTATATATAAATCATGTTTTAAATTTTGGAATAATGTAAATCCGGATATAAGTAATAATATTAAGAACAATAAGTCGAAACACGTACGATAAATGAAATGATTTTACCCAAAACACTGCTTTAACATGGAATCGACAAAAGAACTGGTAATATAAAGTCCTAAGTGAATCATATATGATATAATAAAAATTAATATGGTTCTTTTACCGGTTAATAATATGTTTAAACCCACTATACAAGTGTTTTGGACACATACGAAAGAAATTAGACCAATGTTAGGTGATAATTATTCCAATATCACTGACACCCAAAGACCATATTATTTTAACTGTTTCTTACACTATGGTTTCTGGTTTTAGTCAATGTAGGGACCGAGAAGAACTTCAGTTCAGATTGATTCCAATGGAAAAATTAGTGACTATGAGTGACGAAATTGTGTAATGCCTGGAGAGAAAGATATTGTGATTATGCTAAATCAGTCATCGCGATATAAGATTAACAAGGTGAACTTTAGTTGTATTCTTAAGTCATCAAATAAGAGGAAGATGGACTTTTATGAATTTTCACATGGTGAGGGGCATAGATAAATGAAGATTATGATTTCTAAAGAATGTAAGAATATTCTTGATGAATAAATCAAATGGTGGGGAAGATGTTATCTTTGTGAGGAGAAGGGTCATAGAGTGACAGACTGTTATGGAGTTCAATGTCTTATCTATGGAGAACATAGGCATTACCAAACTCAATTCCCTGACCTAAGAGGTTACTTCTAAATTTTGGAAGAACCTATTTCATGCCAATCATTAAAGAAGATGGATTTAAGGGTTTATGTATTAAATTCATGAATAATTATTTTGAGGTACGTTTATGGTATATTGGAATATCTATGTATTGGTCCATTGTGGTTTTCCAAAAGAATATGGTACCGGTAACCATGAAAAGTGACTGATATAGTTTTGGAAGGTAGATGATATCTGCCTAATGAATTGATAAGGAGAAAATGAAATGTTTGATAGTATTGATGAGCTCATGACTGATATAAGGACAAAGTTATATCACGGTTTGAGTATAAAGAAATTTTGGGGTTTTGGTATGTGGAAAGAGTTAACTTTTGACAGCATTCATGTTTTCACTAATGTTCAATGGTTATTTATTTTTTTCAAGATAATACATGATTATGGCATTCACATGTTTGGAATGTGACCAACGAGATATATCTTATGATATATGGGGGATAAATGATGGTATTCACATGCTTGGTTGACGACATTTCAAGTGATCATTTTATTCATACTATGAGTTTGGATAGAAGTATTTTGGATAAGCCTAAGTATTTGAAATGGATTATTTTGGACATAAGATAATATTTTTTAAGGATAGAACATTTTTCCGAAATTATTTTTCGAATGTTAGAATAGTATAGTTTTAGAAAAAGGAAAACCTTCAGGACGGGTGACAAAATGTAGCATCATACAAGGTTGCGGGAATCAAACCCACAACCAAAGTGCCACATGCCTTTATCACCTACCACTGGCATAAATGAAGTCCCTGGATAGTAGAAACTAGTTTTATTTTATTAATAGGTTTGATAGATGAATAATAAGACCATTTTTGGAACCATATATGATTAATCTCACCATAATATGGAATTATTTATATAACTTTTTCTAACATTATGTTTGAGACAGATGGAATGACCTATCACTCTATTGTATGATCTACTAACACTTCACGGAAGACAAATTCAAACTTCATTTCTTTAAGAGATGAAGTTGAAATTGTTCAAGGCATAAACAATAGTGAGATTGTACCCAAATAAAGTAATTATTTCTTTTAATTCAAAAATTGTTCAAAATTAGGGAAATGATCTTGAAAAAAAAAATATTTTCCTATTTCCCTCATATCTGATGAATCAGAAGGTACCTTAGATCATCACAAATTTATGGCTTTGTGATTGATGGCTTTTTCATAGCCATGTTCTCTACCACTCTTCATTAGAACATGATGGTTATATTTCTCTTCCATATCCATATTTTCACCTATATTCTCTTATGTGGAAACCCAGTGTTGAGCTACATTGGGTGATTTTTATGTTTCTAACATCCCTTTTTAAAATTAGGTATTAGTATTTCTTTTTATGATGTGGGTTTCTATGAAAAAACATTCAAGTACAAAACC
The DNA here is from genome assembly GCA_963277665.1 of Viscum album. NCBI lineage: Eukaryota > Viridiplantae > Streptophyta > Magnoliopsida > Santalales > Viscaceae > Viscum > Viscum album. Next base: position 1,736,589,335 of record OY728142.1, read on the forward strand.
ATTTATAACCACGATGAATTTCTAGGGAGAAATTCATTTTAAGGGAGGTAGAATGTAACACTCTGAGATTTTATGAGAATTATTCCTTTTAATTTCATTGATGTATTTTGTTATACGCTTCACCAATATTCTCTTGTGCTATACGCAACATCGTATTAGCTTCCAGTATATGCAACACTATTCTTGGCTTGTGATGCACACGATTTAATGTTCTTTCAAAAAAAAATCATTTTACACAACACCAAGTAAATATTTTGAACAATATATAACTGAATTATATTTTTAGTATTTTATACGCAACACCAAAGTAATCTTTCCCTACACTCAACCCTAACCTGTCTTGCATTACATGCAAGAGTGACCTTCATCAATAGCGTGTGTTGTACACAATACTGAGTTTAATTAAACATCGATATATTTTTATAATATTATTATAAACTAGCCATTATGAATAGTATTAAATACATTTTTAATTTTATAACGTTATTATTAATCATACACAGTTTCTAGAACATGGTATGGGAACAAAATAAATTTTTCGGGTAAAATAAGTATTTTTAAAAAAATGCAGTTTTGCCACCTTTTGATGGCACACCCACTTTAAATATGGGTTTGACATGTTTATAAGTTCAATTAGACAAAATAAAATTATTTTTTGGAATCAGGATATAAAAATTTACTTTGGATAATTTTTTCATATTATTCTGATAACTTTCATATTTTAATGAATAGTAAAAACACGCTATATTTTAATTAAAAACAACATTTTTCATCGTAATAATTTATATGGTTAAATTATAATATTGAATGGTTTTAATGTATAAATAGAATATATTTTTACCATTAAATATAATTTATGTCATTATCATTGATTTTACATTGAATTCATAGGTAAAATCATTTCAATCATTTGCAATGTTTTAACTTTTAAAAACTCATTTTCTTAACAATGGGATTATTTTTAAATTAATTTCTGAAACTTCTTTGATTTGAATTTGTAAAAATGGATTCCATATTTGGGACCAGTAGGTACAAATTATGTTAATAGGCTACTTTTTATTTTTGGGCACTATGAATAGTAACTACGGTAAGTTTTATTTACCATAGATAATGGTAAATCGGGTAATTAAGGGTAAATATGATATTATAAAATTACCCTAATAATTGTTTTAATATAATTGGATGATTATATTTCGTCCTATAGAATATTTGGGTCAAAAAGGAATCCATTGAACCCACATGGATGTTATTAAGACCTTTAATTTATTTTATTTTAAAGAAAGTGAAATATGTCTCACTCAAACATTAATAATTAAAGTATTTTTTATATAAGGTTATATAGAATATAAATTCGATTATAAATACTCATTTGAAAGCTATTTTTTTCTATGTTATGGTAATTTATTTGTAATTTTTAGGAGATATTTAATTACCTTAATAGCTTATACATTAATGATGCATAAATTATTTATTTAGTGAAAAATCAGTAATTTGGTTTTAATTAAAGTAAAAATACCCATTAAATGCCCAAAAACTTGAAAAAAAATAATGGTCATATATCTCTAAACTATAACCATCCAATGGTCGAATTATTGACTATTTGGAGCTTTATAAAAGTGATTATGACACTTATATTATTTTATTTTAAATGATGTCAAAGTTGTCACCTTCATAATTTAATAAATATAACAATTTACATGTTGTGATTTTAAGATGATAAATTAATGTAAAAGTGTTGTTTTTAAATATTGTAGATTAATTATCATCATATTATTTTATTTTTAATTTTTATTCAAATAATAAGTATATTAAATTATTATAAACAAATGATGTTGTAATTGTTTTATTAAGAGAAATATCAAATAAATAGTTTAATAAATATTAAAATAAATATTATATTAACTAATTAATATTATCCACAAATTTTGTAGATTAATATACCATGTTTTCAATCTATTAAACATTTTTTTTGAATATATACTCTGTGGGGATTTTATTTAAATTCAAATAAATGAATAGTTTCAAAATTAACACTATAATTATTTTATAAAAATAACATATTATTAAATTGTTTAAAAATCAAAAAAGTATTTAATATTTATAAATTGAAATTTATATGGTCTAAAATGTCATTCAGTATCCAATTATGGACAATTAAAATCAAATAAGTAATTATTTATAACAATATAATATTTAGAATATTATTTCTACAAATAAAATTAAATAGATAAAATAAGGATAAATCATGTTGATAAGGTTTAAAAAAATTACCAATGTCACGAACCGGATATGGTCGCCACCATTAACGGCACCAAACCTGGCCCGTGGCAAGGCCCGAAGGGCGTTCCCTATCCCCACGGGCTGGCACAAGTGCCCGGGTGTCAAACAGATCTGGTTTGGGAACGATTTACCCGAGTATGACAGCATAAATCATAAGAAAACAATCAATTATTAAAATATGAAATTTTCATGCTAAACAATTCATAACAAAACCATATCTGAATACATAAGTTTAAAGACACTACAAGTGGTCTAAAAACAAATAATGACAACATAATGACATCCCCATGGACTCCACATGACAAGGGTATCATCACCCGCAAGCCGTCCCCGCAACTCCGCCCCAACGATGGGGACTAACATCCCGAACCGCCATCACCCTTAGCCTTCCCTTTACCTGAGTCAATCATGAGCAGGTCTACTTACACCCAAGGGGTGTAAGTAGGGTGTGAGCCTAAGCCCAATAGGATACCACCAGTTGATTCCAAAGAGTATGCAAAACAATGTGAACAAAACAAGCAATTCTAATACACAAGGTGAAACAGTGTTAAAATTCAAAGAAATGCCACTTTCAAATGAAAACAGTTTTCAATCCGAGAATTTCAGAATGTTATCAAATTAAATAGACATGTGAGCTACTGTAATGTACTGCCAAAAACAACCCACAACAAGGGTAAATACCACAAATTCTATGAGTATCAAAATCAGGAACACCCCTAAGCACTAGGTTGTCTCGGGCCCTATGTACCTCGTACCTCGGTGTAGAGTAACCATAGAAAAATCCGTTCTCATGCACGATCCACTAGTATAGAACATACCCATAACCTAGTGGTCCCCAATCATCATCCAAATAGTTTAGTTAGAGTTGTCGTTATCCAGATGCTAAGTGGAACAGGGACAAAACCCATCCGATCCACTAGCCGTACTAGTACAAATCCGCCCCACCTAAGTACCCGGGCTTTCCCTTTTGTGCTCAAACAATTTCAGCAAACAACACACATCCATTTTCATATAAAATATCACTAATGGTCACAAACAAATTGTACAGTAGCTACACACATTTTATACCATTTAAAACACACAATAAAATAATTTTATTTCCAATAAAACAACCTCTCAAAACATCATATTGTTTTTCACCCAAAGCTCTTTAAGATATCCACCTTTCACACTATGATAACACTTGTAAGATATTAAAACCAAATTGAAGTTCAAAACCCTTTAATGAAACCAAACATTCAGTTATGGGGAATCCCAAAATGAACCAATAAAAGATTTGAATGGAAAACCCTCAATTCCACCAAAAATTGGAACTTAAAATTCATTTGCATTATAAATGCAACTAAAACCAATTTTTACAGAAACATTCAAGTGAAATAAACATTAGAGTACCATGAAAAAAGCAATCTAATTCACAAAAATTGCACACACAATGGAATCACCTACCAAATTAACAAAACCCCTTGAATCTCCGTGCGAAATCAAATCGCACCCCCGCCGCACCAAGAGAGAACTAGATCAAACCTAAAATCACACAAACTGGACATGAAATCCCAAAGTTAAACCCTAGGTTCGAAATCCTAGTTTCTGGACATTAGTAAACTCAATTATAACCGAAGAAACCCTAAGAACAATGAGTTAAACGCAAAGTAATTTGAAAGAGGAAAGAAAAGGGCTCATTTACTTGAAGTATCTTGAAGTAATCACTCCAAAACTCCCGTATCTGAAATTTAAAAGAGCCCAAATTTAGGGTACGTTCGAACAAGATGTATTATCTCATTTAGAAACTGGAATGGAGGAAAAATATTGAGAATTGAGAGATTTATGAAAGAAATACTTTACCTCTTCAAATCTGGGAGATTTGAGGAACCCTATAAAGATCGGCACAAAATCGCGATTCTACAGAGCTCCAAATTGGTGGGAGAGAGTTCCGACGCGTGGATGGGTTACTTGGGCTTGAGTGAGACTTGAGATCACCGAAAGAGCCCAAATATTGAATAAGTTATAACAAAATCAAATTGAATTTTTAAAACAGGAATTGGGATTTCGGGAAGGCCCAGCCCCTTAGACAAAAACCCAAATAGCCCCTGGTTATGGATTTATAAAAGCTCCAAATTACCTTGGTGGTGTTAATAGGTTAGGGGAGGTCAATTAGGAATTTTAATGGATGAAAAATGTTGAAAAATGAAAAAGTTATAAAAGATACAAATTTTTTTTAAATCTGGAATTGGGCTCACGGTTTGGCCCAATTCATGAATACTCATCTATTCCTCCCTAAAACCTAGGGAAACCCCCAAAACAAATAAATGATGTAAATTAAATGAAAAATACCTTTAAAATATGCCTTGTATGTGAAAATTCTCCCCACCATGAAGGACTTTCCGCCCCGGAAAGTCAACATGAATCTTGGTTGGAAAATAAGAATGGGTACTCTTCCTTGACCCATGACTTTCGCTCCCATGTGTCATGTGTATCATTCCCATGCTGCCATAAAACCCGGACTAAAGGAATAGACTTTCCTCGAAGTATCTTCTCCTGGGATTCCACTATTTTCACCGGCATCTCAACGATAGACAAGTCAGGATCTATCTCTAGTTCTTCCCAACTCAACACATGGGATGGATCTGGATTGTATTTCTTCAACTGGGAGACGTGGAAGACATCATGGATAGATGTCAACTGAGAAGGTAAGGACAACCTGTATTCCACCTTACCAATAGGCTCGGTGATCTCAAAGGGTCCGAAATACCGTGGCATCAACTTACCTTGCTTCCCCAATCGACGATGACCCAGACGAGGGGCCACTTTTAAGAATACCCTATCACCCACAGAAAACTCTAGGTCTCGACGCCTCCGGTCAGCATAAGATTTATGACGACTCTGAGCTGTCAATAAGCGCTGCCTGATCGACTTGACCTTCTCAGAAGTCTCCTGCACAAGGCTTGGCCCCAACAGTGAAGTCTCTCCTACCTCAGCCCAACATAGGGGGGACCGACAAGGCCGACCATAGAGCGCCTCAAAAGGGGCCATTCGAATCGTGCATTGGTAACTATTATTATAAGAAAACTCTACCAATCCCAAATGGATATCCCAAGAACCTCCAAAGTCCAGGACACATGCACGAAGCATGTCCTCCAATATCTGATTCGCCCGCTCTGTCTGACCATCCGTCTGTGGGTGGTATGCCGTGCTCATCTTAATTTGAGACCCCAAGGACTTCTGAAGGCCTTCCCAAAATCGAGAAGTGAAGCAGGGGTCTCTATCCGAGACAACAGCTGATGGTACACCATGGAGTCTCACCACTTCTTGAAGATACAAATGGCCCAACTCATCTACATTAGTTGTATCTTTAATCGGAATGAAGTGGGCTGATTTGGTCAGACGATCAATCACCACCCAAATAGCATTCTTACCCCGAGGTGTACGAGGTAACCCAACAATGAAGTCCATGGAAACCTATTCCCACTTCCAAGTAGGAATGGGTAGTGGTTGGAGAAAACCGGATGTCCTTTGGTGCTCTGCTTTCACCTGCTGACATGTGTAGCATCTCGAAACAAAGTCTGCTATGTCCCGTCTCATACCAGGCCACCAAAACTACCGACGAACATCATAATACATCTTAGTGGAACCCGGATGGACAGCCCACTGAGACTGGTGGCTATCTTGCATCACCACCTTCCGCAGAGATAATGGCACTACTGAATGGCCCTTGAAGCACAGGATGCCCTCGGGAGACGACGACCAATCAGAGGATGTCTCCCCACCATGAAAGAACTGCTTAGACCGCTGACAAAGATCATCATTGGGCTGTTCCTGCAGAATCAACTCCAATAGAGAAGGAGTCAACTGGACACTTGCCTTGAATGCCCCTCCACTGTATTCCCTGGTCTCCACATGCATCTGAGAAAAGAGACCCATCAATGCCCACTCATCACTAGAATTCCTCAAAGCCTGCACTGGAACTCTTCGGCTCAAAGCGTCGGCCACTACATTACCCTTGCCTGGGGTATAGACAATGTCAAAGTCAAACCCCTGCAAGTACTCGATCCAGTGACGTTGCCTCAAGTTGAGGTCCTTCTGCGAGAAGATATAAGCCAAGCTTTTGTGATCAGAGTATACCACAAACTTCTCCCCAAAGAGGTAGTGATGCCAAGTCTTCAAAGCATGCATCACCGCTGCCAACTCCAAGTCATGGGTTGGGTAGTTCTTTTCATGTGGTCGAAGTTGGCGAGATCTATACACGACCACATGATCATCTTTCATAAGCACGCACCCAAGACCCATACCTGAAGAATCACAATAGACCACATATCCCATTCCAGCCTCTGGAAAAATTAGCACGGGGGCAGTAGTCAGCCGCCTCTTCAGCTCCTCGAACGATGCCTGACATTCTGGACCCCATACAAACTTCACCCATTTCCGGGTGAGGGAAGTCATCGGTGAAGCAAGCTGAGAGAAATCCCGAACGAATCGCCTGTAATAACCGGCCAAGCCAAGAAAACTCTTGATCTCAAACACATTCTTCGGTTTCTCCCATGACATGACTGCACTAATTTTCTCAGGGTCCACTGAAACTCCATGCTCTGAGATCACATGCCCCATAAATCTCACCTCTCTGATCCAGAAAGTGCACTTTGACAACTTTTCATAGAGGCGGTGATCTCGTAATGTACCCAAAACGATCCTCAAGTGATGTTCGTGTTCCTCCTCAGAGCTAGAGTATACCAGAATGTCATCCACGAACACCACAACAAAGAAATCGAGATACTGATGGAACACCCTATTCATAAGTGCCATAAATACCGCTGGAGCATTGGTCAATCCGAAGGGCATGACCAAATACTCAAAGTGGCCGTACCTGCTTCGGAAGGCTGTCTTAGGGATATCTGACTCCTTCACCCTGAGTTGATGATACCCTGAACGCATGTCTATCTTTGAGAACCACTTTTCCCCCTTCAACTGATCAAACAAATCATCTATTCTGGGCAAAGGGTATTTGTTTTTAATTGTTACCTTATTCAGCTTCCGGTAATCAATGCACAACCGGAGGGATCCATCAGCCTTTTTTTGCAAACAACACAAGAGCGGCCCAAGGAGAGACGCTCGGGCGAATGAATCCTTTGGATTCTAATTCGTCCAGATGTATCTTTAATTCCCTCAACTCGGTGGGGGCCATGCCATAGGAGGGAAGAGATATCGACTGTGTTCCCGGCGCCAGATCAATCGAAAACTCCACATCCCGCTCCGGGGGCAAACCAGAAAAATCATCAGGGAATACCTCAGGAAACTCATTCACTAAACGAGGTAGTGCACCTTCAGGGGAAAGACCATCCTCTAGCACAATCGAAGATAACTGGAAGATAACACTTCCCAACTCTGGGAGTGGAGGCCCTGCGCGACTTGATCGTGGATCCCATTCTCCATGAAAAACCTGACGACTCCCATCAGGTGATGTGAAACTCACCCGTCTTCTGTAGCAATCGATGTGTGCCTGGAAGTTTACTAGCCAATCCATCCTGAGTATAACATCAAAAAGGTCCATATCTAAGACCAAGAGGTCCCACTCCATCTCGACCCCTGACACAGAAAGTGCACACGAGGGTCACCTCAGGCCCTGCTCCTTCTTCTTTCCCAATGGTGTCACCAACTCCATCGCAAAAGACATCAACTCAGTTGGAAAATTCAGAATGTCCACAAAACATCCAGAAATGAATGAAATAGAGGCACCAGTATCAAAAAGATTAGTAGCTATAGAAGATGCGATCAGAACGGTACCTCGAACTGTCGACGGTCCCGCCTCTGATCCTACTGGTGACTGATCCACTGCATGGAGATGTCCAGTATCTGCCTGAGGATGACCGCTAGTCTGTGGTTATGCCCAGAACTGGCTCTGCCCAGAAGATAATCAAGCCCTACCACCACGACCACCAAAACAGGATCCCCCAGTCCTTGACGGCTCGGACTGTGTTGGCACTCCTCTTGAAGCCACTGACCCTGCCCCACTTGGGAGTGGACGTGCCACACCGCAGAAGCGCTGCAAATGCCCTATACCTCTACACTGGTAACAAGGTTTCGGAGGAAGAGGACATGTTGGTCGTATATGCCCAGGCCTCCCACATTGGTGGCACACGACCGATCTCGCATCAGAAGCCGCAGAAGAAAACTGCCTGGAAGAGTGGCCTGAACTGCCCCCTCCTTTCTTCAAATGATCCTCCCGCTTCCTTTTCTTCTCTGAGGAGCTTCCACTTCCCACTGCTGATACAGAACCATAGAAACCAGCCCTGCCTTTTCTATCAATCTCCACCATGCACGCCCGATCAACGACCTCAGCATAGGTCCTCAGCTTAGACAAGAACACCTGGGAGTATATCTCTGGTCGCAAGCCTTTCTCAAACCTTTGGGCCTTCACTTGCTCATTAGAGACAATTTCTGGAGAATACCGAAACAATTCAGCGAAACGGTTGGCATACTCCATCACAGATTGATTCCCCTGAACAAGTTCCATGAACTCTCTAGACCTGGAATAACCCAACACCTCAGGGCAATACTATTCATTGAAGACAGCCTTGAAATCTCCCCAGCGCATCTGCTCATTCTTCCCAGACTGAAGCACTGACTCCCACCATTTACGGCTGGGACCCTCCAACATAAAGGAGGCACACTTCACCCTGAACTCCTCGGGTGTTTCCAGGAACTCAAACATACGCTCGATCTTCTCGAGCCATTCTTCTGCTTCCTGGGGTTCTGAGCTGCCTCGGAAGGTTGGAGGCTTATTTTTCAGGAACTCCTAGGCCTTGCCCTTTCTAGGACTAGTATAATCCTCTCTAACAGGAGATGGAGCTGGAGCTGGTCCATATCCTAGAGCCTGGACAGCCCGGACCACGGCCTCGACTAGCCTCTGATCAATCGGCGTGGGAGAACTCTCTCCAGCTTCCTCCTGTTGGTGCGTGGGAGATTTCCGGGGAGGCATGTTTCTACAAAATGCAACAGTCACAAAACAAATAGTCAATACCACAATTCTGAAAATTGTAACCAAATACATCAAATATAAACAAACTAAACACATTATTGTAATAAAAGAAACAACTACTCCACATCTGCCTGATGTCCACATGTGGTCTGCAGCCCACACGTCTCACTTGGAAGTGAAGTAAATCAGTAAATTCCAACATCCTCTGGTGACTCAAGGTCTTCCATGAGAGGTGCGGGCCAGGCACCCTACTCACAACCAATACCCCGAGCCCCGACAGTCCTAGCTCCTGTCTATCCCGACTCATCTCAAAATAACAATATAACCCAAAAACATTAACCTCCTATGATACCATTTTGTCACGAACCGGATCTGGTCGCCACCATTAACGGCACCAAACCTGGCCCGTGGCAAGGCCCGAAGGGCGTTCCCTATCCCCACGGGCTGGCACAAGTGCCCGGGTATCAAACAAATCTGGCTTGGGAACGATTTACCCGAGTATGACAGCAAAAATCATAAAAAAAACAATCAATTATTAAAATCTGAAATTTTCATGCTAAACAATTCTTAACAAAACCAGATCTGAATACATAAGTTTAAATACACTACAAGTGGTCTAAAAAAAATAATGACAACATAATGACATCCCCATGGACTCCACATGACAAGGGTATCATCACCCGCAAGCCGTCCCTGCAACTCCGCCCCAACGATGGGGACTAACATCCCGAACCGCCATCACCCTTAGCCTTCCCTTTACCTGAGTCAAGCATGAGCAGGTCTACTTACACCCAAGGGGTGTAAGTAGGGTGTGATCCTAAGCCCAATAGGATACCACCAGTTGATTCCAAAGAGTATGCAAAACAATGTGAACAAAACAAGCAATTTTAATACACAAGGTGAAACAGTGTTAAAATTCAAAGAAATTCCACTTTCAAATGAAAACAGTTTTCAATCTGAGAATTTCAGAATGTTAGCACATTAAATAGACATGTGAGATACTGTAATGTACTGCCAAAAAAAACCCACAACAAGGGTAAATACCACAAATTCTATGAGCATCAAAATCAGGAACACCCCTAAGCACTAGGTTGTCTCGGGCCCTATGTACCTCGTACCTCGGTGTAGAGTAACCATAGAAAAATCTGTTCTCATGCACGAGCCACTAGTAGAGAACATACCCATAACCTAGTGGTCCCCAATCATCATCCAAATAGTTTAGTTAGAGTTGTCATTATCCAGATGCTAAGTGGAACAGGGACAAAACCCATCCGATCCACTAGCCGTACTAGTACAAATCCGCCCCACCTAAGTACCCGGGCTTCCCCTTTTGTGCTCAAACAATTTCAGCAAACAACACACATCCATTTTCATATAAAATATCACTACTGGAAACAAACAAATTGTACAGTAGCTACACACATTTTATACCATTTAAAACACACAATAAAATAATTTTATTTCCAATAAAACAACCTCTCAAAACATCATATTGTTTTTCACCCAAAGCTCTTTAAGATATCCACCTTTCACACTATGATAACACTTGTAAGATATTAAAACCAAATTGAAGTTCAAAACCCTTTAATGAAACCAAACATTCAGTTATGGGGCATCCCAAAATGAACCAATAAAAGATTTGAATGGAAAACCCTCAATTCCACCAAAAATTTGAACTTAAAATTCATTTGCATTATAAATGCAACTAAAACCAATTTTTACAGAAACATTCAAGTGAAATAAACATTAGAGTACCATGAAAACAGCAAGCTAATTCACAAAAATTGCACACACAATGGAATCACCTACCAAATTAACAAAACCCCTTGAATCTCCGTGCGAAATCAAATCGCACCCCCGCCGCACCAAGAGAGAACTAGATCAAACCTAAAACCACACAAATTGGCCATGAAATCCCAACGTTAAACCCTAGGTTCGAAATCCTAGTTTCTGGGCATTAGTAAACTCAATTATAACCGAAGAAACCCTAAGAACAATGAGTAAAACCAAAAGTAATTTGAAAGAGGAAAGAAAAGGGCTCATTTACTTGAAGTATCTTGAAGTAATCACTCTAAAACTCCAGTATCTGAAATTTAAAAGATCCCAAATTTAGGGTACGTTCTAACAAGATGTATTATCTAATTTAGGAACTTGAATGGAGGAAAAATATTGAGAATTGAGAGATTTATGAAAGAAATACTTTACCTCTTCAAATCTGGGAGATTTGAGGAACCCTATGACGATCGGCACAAAATCGCGATTCTACAGAGCTCAAAATGGGTGGGAGAGAGTTCAGACGCGCGGCTGGGTTACTTGGGCTTGAGTGAGACTTTAAATCACTGAAAAATCCCAAATATTGAATAAGTTATAACAAAATCAAATTTTATTTTTAAAACAGGAATTGGGATTTCGGGAAGGCCCAGCCCCTTAGACAAAAACCCAAATAACCCCTGGTTATGGATTTCTAAAAGCTCCAAATTACCTTGGTGGTGTTAATAGGTTAGGGTAGGTCAATTAAGAAATTGAATGGATGAAAAATGTTGAAAAATTAAAAAGTTATAAAAGATACAATTTTTTTTAATCTGGAATTGGGCTCACGGTTTGGCCCAATTCATGAATACTCATCTATTCCTCCCTAAAACCTAGGGAAACCCCCAAAACAAAGAAAGGATGTAAATTAAATGAAAATTACCTTTAAAATATTCCCTGTATGTGACAACCAACATGTATAAATTTTATTGATTGATGATATTAATACTATATCTAATATCATCTTCTAATGGAGTCTTTTTTGGAGGTTTTTAAGTGCAGTAGAAATTTATTATAAATTAATATTTTTTATGGATCCAAAGCTGCCCATCTCCTCCCGTTAAAATGGCACCTCCTCCCTCTCCTCATCACACCATTTTGAACGTTAAATCTCAGAAAACACATAAAAATTTCTCTTCTAAACTTCCCTAGAAACATATTAGGGGTCCTAGTCTTCTTCAATGACCATCTTTAGTGCCCTCAGAGGAGGTTTAGAAGAGGCTCATTCAAGAAGAGGTAATATCCTTTACCGATTCTTTCAAATTCATTTCTTCTTCTACTTCCTCTTATTTTGTTGTTTCATAATAAAGTAATAACATCAGTATCACTCATATACTGATATGTAATTATAAATATGAAACGACCCTATTTCACCTTTTATCCATCCTACGAAAAATGAAATCACCTGGTGTGCGTACGTACGGAATACCGTCTCCACGCCGTGGTGTAATCTGTTTTCCACCACCACCATACATGGATGGGTATAATTATGTAAAGAATAACTATGTATAATTATTATAACATGATAATAATTATGAGATATTCCATCATCCTCTCTAGTAACATTCAATAATTATGGAAATGGTATCATGGCTCATGTTTACGTACGGATTACCGTCTCCACGATGCGATGAGATTCATTCTCCATGATTAACCATTCATGTATGATTATAAAGTATATATAATAAATAATAATGAAATATATGAAATAATAATGATACTGGATTTATTTACATATATCTTTCATTTACATAATTCCATTCAATTCAATAAGGAAACAAAAACAGTGTTCATGCATACTTACGACCTACCGTCTCCTTGAACGGTGTATTTCATTCCATTTATCGATTTGTCATATATATTTATATTCTGAATATATATTATATATAAATCATGTTTTACATTCTGTAATTATGTAAATCAGGATATAAGTAATAATATCAAGAACAACAAGTTGAAACACGTACGATAAATGAAATGATTTTACCCAAAACGCTGCTTTAACATGGAATCGACAAAAGAACGGGTAATATAAAGTCCTAAGTGAATCATATATGATATCATAAAGTTTATTATGGTACTTTTACCAGTTAATAATATGTTTAAACCCACTATACTGTAGTTTTGGGCACGTACGGAAGCAATTGGACCTAAGGTAAGGGATAATTATTCCAATCTAATTCTTATCCGAGATTGTTTATTCTTAAGTATTTACTGGGGTTATATTTTTCATCCATGTCCATAAAAATGTTTTTCATAAAGTGATTAATATTTTTCAAAGAATGTTTAAATTCATGTTTACCCCTTTTTGTCTTTTACTTTGTGTTATGGAAGGAATATTTCTTTTGTTTACCATATAAGGTACTTTTTGACTTTTTCGGTAAAAGTGCGAGGAGAATGTTTTTTTAACTTATATGGCATGAACGGATTTTTACGGTTTCATATCACCTTTTCTTCAAAAATATTACTCTACAATATTTCATGATTATTTTCAATAAAACCCTTTTCTATTAAAATTGCATGGTATTTTTTTAATATAAAATGAGTTTGAAGAAAAAAGGATATTTTCCTCAAAAATTCATTTCAAGTGTTTGGTCAAAACTATTTTCCTTCTACGATGAAATTATTTAGCATGTTTATGTTTCATGTATTATGACTCTATTATTTACATGGATTTATTTTTATTGTGATGAAATGATATCCATTTGTTTTATATGGATTATGTTATTATGTGATGATGTTTATGAAACCAATTTTATTTATTGGGTTATGATGAATGATTTGTTTTTATTTTGTGGCACATGAAAGTATGATTTCATTATGAGATGGGTGGGACCTATATCTCCCTCCAATTCATTTGGTAATAATTTATATCTCATGAGAGAGACATGGATGGAATGACAAGTGAATCCAGTTCAGTAATACAGGGTTGGAACGGCAAGAAACCCGGTTCAGTAAGAGACTTGTCCACTGTGATGGTCTTAGAAACAATGCCTTGGCTTCTATGGAAATCATAACATGTGCTTAATGGTTTTACACAATTCCATGTTTTATTCCCATTCTATTTTATCATGATTAATGTACCATTATGATCTATGTCGTATGTACTACCAAGATTTATTTCATTACTCATGATTTTGATGTTTTATGTTCATGTTTTTAGGTTCAAATGTTTATGGATTGTTTTTATGTTCTCCATGTTTACCCTTTATGGTCATTTGAGCTCAACATTTTTATGTTTTCTTTTCCCCATGATATAAATAAAGGTTTTAGGTATAAAAACAAAAGGGGAAGATATTAATGGGAGATGTAGAATATCTTTCACCATGATTAGACGATTATGTTCCGAGTTTCCAAAGACACTAAAATAATATGGGCATTGGGAGTCTGTTTTTGTTATGTATTAAGTATTCTGAAAAAGTAATGTAATTTCTATATACTTCAATATTTGGGTCTCTACAACTATGATTAAACCTAACTTTTTCATACATTCTTCACATAATGATATCCCTAACCCTCCTTTTATATTATACCCAAACTAATTACCATATTAAATAAAGACATTAATCATTCTAAAAGACATGGATCTCAATAAAAAAATCTTCCATCTAGTTAAAATCATACACCATAACACATATTTAACCAAAAAAAATCTCCCAAGAGTCGATAAAAATAAATTTTAGTATAATTATTTAGTTGATTTAGAATGAAAATAGTCAATGAAATCATAATATAAAATCTATTTATTCATAATAATATTGTCAAATTATAGTTTACAAACATAAAATAACATGTGTTGTGGGTTATTTTAAATGAACCATGAGTTTTATTCTATTTTTAGATGATTAAAAAATTATTTTTTGAGATTCATTCATATATTTTGTATGAACATTGTCAATTTTAATTAATTTATGGGAATCTACTAGGTGTAATAAATTACCGTCTTAACATAAACTATATACCTACAATTCTGAATGAAGTTTTGTATCCAAGCTTCCATAAATGCATCAAAATATAGAAAAAGTTTAATTTACAACATAACTTTTGAAGTGCATGATTTATTTTTATTGTATTGGGATTATTGTTCCTAGTGAACCAAAGAAACCACACTGATGGGGGGTGAATCAGTGTAGATAAATTTTATCACATAATTTTATCTTTCAAACATTTCAAACTAGACGCTGATAAGTATTAATGATTTTTTAAATAACAACCAAAAAATTACACCCCATTAAAAATAATAATTGAATAAGGCAACAAAACATGGTGTTTTTAAAAGGATCAATACATAAAATAGATTACTATGTAATTTTTATAATCATTGAATTTATGATAAGAAATATATATTAAAATATAATATTGAATACGTATATGGATAGTGTCATGCATAACACTAAAAATACTTTCAAGAAGTTATTATCTGTTGATAGGTTCTTTATACTGGTACCCTCATGTTTATAATGTGTTTTCAAACATTATTCATCAATATAATTTCTAGTTCACCGAATTATGTCACATTATCAAAGTTTATATCTTCTTCCTCATAAAATAACATTGAATTAAGAAATATTAAATAATAAATTAAACACATCAGTGATCCTCTCCTTCAAAATGATCAATAAATAGAAATAAAACAAACTTATATATTTTCCTTCCTCCAAAAAATAAGGATACTTTTAATAAGAATAAATGACCACAACTCCCATTGACATAGAATAATATCTAGTTGTAGTAACATATTTGGGACAATATTCTTCTTCATCATTAATATAAACACTATATATATATATTAACAAATGGTCATTATCAAAATATATCTCCCATATGACATGACATATTCGAGTCATCTTCTCTTTACAAATTCGTCATGCATCATGTTCATTATGATAGCCTATATCCTACGTTAATAAATTTTGGTATATATTTTGTTTTATGTGGGGTTTTGATCAATTAAAATATAGTCTCTTTAAAATATGTGTTTCCATTTGAGGATAAATTTTAAATATTGATTTTAAGACTTAATTTCAATATCTAAGGTTGAATTATTATATGTTTTTAGGTTGGTTTTTAGATACTGTAGATGGTTAAGGAGATTTTGAGATGATAATATATGGTACAAAAAATAAATTTAAATTACAGGTGACACTATGTACCTAGTTGTGGGGCACGAAGTACCTATTATGCTGGGAAGGAGACCTGATGTCCAAGAGGAGGCAATAAGTACCTGATAGCTTGTTTCAATATTTTTTATAAAAAATATGGGATACTTTTAATTTATCCCATATTTTTACAACCATTTGGATTCCCCCTAAATTAAGTATTCTCCAAAAACTTGAGAATAATACCATACATATTCTTTGGGTCTCTTTCTTCCCCTCTATTTTCCTCTTGATTAAATGTTGATAAAAGGATAATTCCTCATGATAAAAAAAAAGGCAATCATTTCCCAATTCTACCATATTATTTTTATTATTACCATTAATTTATATTGATATATTAGGTAATCTATGATGAATTAAATAGGATAATAGTGAATTTCACCCGTGATCATGGGGAATTATCTTCTCTTTTCTAAAAGAGGAAAAAGAGGGTGTTTTGTTACTTTTTGTATATTTTATTTTGTGGAATGAAACTAAGGTATATTTATTTTGGGATTATATATTTTTAACATAAAATTAGAAAATTATATTTTATATTTAATTTTGAATTTATGATAATAGATTCATAGGGGTATTTTAGGGGCTTCTTCCTTAGTTATTATTTGGTGTTGGTCATTATTGAGTTATGATTTATTTTTAATTTGGATCATTTAGTTATGTAAATTTCATTTCAAATGATATATAAATATAACAATTTAAATATTTTCAATATGTTATTATAGCACTAAGAAGGTTTTTTCCTTCACAGTCTCTTCATTTTAATGATTTTTATACTGATTCGTACACGATTGATTCTTATAAAATTTTTAATTTATTTTTAATATTTATATTGAAGTAAGAACATAATTACCCATGATGAGTTATGATAAATAATTATATTGACATAAAATGTTACACCCATTCTTTTAATGTTAACCCTAGGATGAAATGGAAACCTTATGTAAGTATCTTATGATATCCCTTATTGAGGAATGCTTGTAAGATGAGAAATGTTTCTTGGACTAAACTATCCTTATTTGTTGTAATATAGTTAGAGTGAGTCTTCTTGAGACATATTCTTGTACTATATAATAGAAAGAAACATTACCAACATAAATCCTAAATTAATTACACATAAAAAACACAAATAAAATTATATTTAACAAAGTGCATTGGTGGATATATAATGGATGGGTTTACAAAATGATATAAAGTGTATTGAAATAAAATGTTTTATGGTTTCAATATAAATTAAATATTTGATATGTATAAATACCAATATATTTTATTATGGTTCATTGTTGGGTGATGTTTTACATAAAATCTTTTTTTTTTGAAATTTATACCTTTGAAAAAACTTTCATGGAAATATTTAATTATACATGGAATTTTTTATTAATATCTTTTTTTAATTTTCACCTTTACATTTGAACCAGGGTTTCCTAAATTTTATGTTTTAAGAATTTAAGGAATCATTAAAACTAATATTGGGTATGAGTAATGTGAATTGGGAAAGTTTATCATATGATCACTGAGTACTAAGTAGGGTTTTCATTAAAACCAATCATTAAATTAAATTAGTTAATAGTCTTACATATCTCACCAATAATTTTTATTAAATTGAGTTATTATGTACACCAAGGTGTAAGAAATGGATATTTTTATTTATTTTACATTTGATTATGGTTAATACAATACATACAATATAGCAAACCCTACCACTAGTGTGAGGGTTTTTAACCTTTTTTTTGTTTTTTTTAAAAAAATCACTTTTTATGGTAGTTTTTTTTCTTTGGTTAGAATCCTATTTTAATGGACTAAATGTTGAGAATGAAATTCCATTGAAATCATTTTGACTATGTTTTACATTTTTAAATAGTACATCATTTAATTTGATTTTTGGAGTATCCTCTTAATCGTTCCATTCATTTTTATTGTTTTAGTTTCTAATGTGTCCGTATGGTTTTATAAAGGAATAGAAAGAGCCTGGGAATTATGATTCATTACGGATCATATTTACTGATTTAACATTGCGAATATCCTATTATTTTATAGATCTTTTATATTGATTATTTTTATATCATGGTTATCAATTTTATATCGATCATTTTAATAATATTGATATAATTCATTCTGATTGACCTAAATTAGTCATGTGTTTTCCATATATTGCATGGGAAGGTGGTTGGAACTTGTATTTAAGGTTCCAGCATGATACATATGAAATAGTTACACATGGAAATTCCATATATAAATACAATATCTTCCTCCCTAATGGGATGTGGAATCATATTGAAGAGGGTATATATATATATATATGTATATCATTATTGATATATATATTTTTATTCCTTCCAATTAGAATTTGATTGGACTCCATGGTGAGGATAATACATGTATACATCTCCTTCTTATGAGGAAATGAGTGGCCTCTTATGTGAGGATGATATATTTATACTATTCAATTTTATGAGAAGACCAGTGGCCTCTAGGGTGAGGATGATATATATATAGTTCCTCTGTATGAAGAGAGGAGTGATTTCCTAGGGAGGATGATTATTTATGCACACATATCTATATATACATATTAAGACACACATACATGTGTGTGTGTGTGTGTCTACACATACTCTTAATGATATTGGTTATTGTATTCATATTAGATAATGGGAAATAACTTGATGTAGTTAGTAAATGTATAGAATATCCTGATATAGAAAGTTATTGGCCATATTTGACATTGATATAAGAATTGTTTCACTATTGGTATAGCGCTATACATTGATGTTGATTGTTGTATTTTTTATATACATAAGTAAATTTGTAGACATGTTAAGGCACAAACCTATTAATTACTACTTCTAATTCGATTTTACTTTTAAAGGATGACAACTTTTATAAGATTAGTATGAATCCTCACAAAAAATAACCATACAAAAAATAAACAAGATAAGAAATAAAACCATCCCATTCAAATATACACATCAGAAAACCATAAGAAAACAACAGATTAAGTGTTATCATGGATCTAATCCATCATAATCCACCAAATCCTCCCACTAAAACAACATTTAATCATTTCACCAATTCATAAATTTAATGAACTCTACATAAACAAATATCATATCCCCAAATCACCAAAACAATAATATACTAAGTAGAAACTATAATGTGATGGAATTAATAACACAGTGACCCAATATGAATCTTATTAAAACTATAGAAACAAAAAACTCTTGTGTTATAAAAGTGTAATGAAGATAATTTTAACATTTATTTTTAATTTAGTTCACCACATATCTCTAATGATATTTATTCTTAAAATTTTAGAACATTGGAATCACTGAGATAATTCCAATCAAATCCCATGATGACATGTTTTTAGTAGAACAGTAGGGTTTCATTTAAAGTAGAAATTAAGAAATAGTATACTACTAAAAATTCCTCAAGGAAAAAATGTATAGGGACAATGACTATAAAGATCACATTCAGTTGCGACCCCATTAGTGGATCAATAATGAGAATTTATGATCAAACCCTATATAGAAACATAAGTGGAAATGAAATTTCAAATAATATATTTTATGTATATTCAGCTATTAAATAGGATATAAAAGTATGATTTTTTTATCCCTACCATGAGTTAGGTCAGACCCCATGGCCGTGTTGGAATTGATAGTGTGATGGTTAGAGGTAAGCTTTTCTACATCACATATTCTTTTTTTTATTTTTATTTTTTGAGACCCTATTTTGACTGATCACTATTAATTATATTTTTATAAGTCAAATGATATATGTTTATTGATAAAATTTAAAATTATATAGATATTTCTGTAATAATTATATACTTGACTATTATGTTATGTCCTTGTTGGGGATGGATTTTTTTATTTGTATGTATGACATATGGATGAGTCTCTATGAATTAGTTATTTAAATAACCAATATAGGTAATCCATTTCCATGAAATAATTGACACATGTGAATATATACATTAGATTATGGGAATAAATGAATGATTATGGGATCAATAATATTAGGATTTAGGTGTTGTAAAGTTATCTATTTCAGAGATATTATAAGTGGTATTAGAGTGGTGTTGGGTTACTTGGATATTTTTGACACCCCAACCTGAGACCACTCATTAGATTCCTCACCAGAGTGCCATATGAAGTCATGTGTGCATATGTGTACACTATAGGCTATATACTAGAACTAAAGGACCAAATAATACATTAGGGACATCATTCACTAAATATAATAAATATTAATAACAATCAAATATCAAACTGACACCCACAATAAATAATCCGATGACATAGAATAATAAATATATATATGGTATAAAAAATTAATATGAATGAATAAATTAATATATCACAATTTTTTTACCCCCATTATAGTTACATAATAGTGTATAAAAAAAATTTAGATAGGATCAACTATGATCCCTAAGACTCATATCCACTCGGTCACCAATTCCAGTCATGATGGATGAATGAGATCCACTACACATCCTATCCTCAATCCATTATAAGAGATATATGGTTTATATGTGTACTCGAGTGACCTTATAGGGTATGAGAAATAAATATCATTAGGGTATCAAACATTCCACCAAATATATTAAGTTATATATGTGTTTATGGATATTGAACATAAATAACAACAGAAAAACACATAAGAATGCATGTATGGCCTTCGTCCACTAACCAGGCGACCACCACACCCAATAAAACTTGATTTATCCTATTATATAAATTATGTCACCTAATGCCACTAACCCTTACCAATATCCAAATACACTAGATAGGTTTCCATTCCATTCCTCAACCACTTCTCAAATTTTCATGGTAGGGTCTCATACAAAACATAAACTCATACTTGATGATAAAGGGTATCATCTCTTTCAAATTCTCACCCCCAAACCTTGTATTAAGTTATGGTCTAATTACAAACATCTATAAAATCATATATACTATCAAACTATACAGTATTCGTAGGTTAGGATTCCAATATTATATTCTTGACCAATACCTTCTCACTCATGGCAGTCCATTCAAACACTTTCTTGCTCATGTTGTGTCCATGAATCTAGTCTCGTTCCATATCACATAACCCTATTCCATCTCACTCAGGTTGGTTCATATATAACATATCAACCTAGATTGTACTTTCTCACTAAAGGAGGCACTAAAAACTCCTTCTAACTCTTGTTGTGACCTGTAGGGGCCCTCTCTCTAATGGTTTTTCCATACACCCAGTCCCTTTATTGACAACATAATATTAACCACTCCCATACCCCAGGACCTATCTCACATCCACTATTTAAACCATACCATACAACTTAATGAATCCATTCCAAAAAAATTTAACCAATGTTTAGGCCAATAAAATTATTCTCCCTCTAGGTACGGACATATATCCTGGTCTCATATTATATCATCCCATATAAATTCCCACCTAATAACTTCCCACTCTGGGTAGGATCCTTCCATCACCTTCCCACTCAATGTGTTTTTGTACCTACAGATCTCATACCACATCATGTATCACAACATGACTGATACCATCTCACTCAAGGAAGTGTCCTACTAACTCTTTTACACTCAAAATGAGGTTATCCAACATGTCTCATTATCCGGAACACACATAACTCCCACATGCATTTAATAATAAACAAGTCACAAAGCCTATACCATAAGATCAATAATCATTCCCTAGGTGGTAGTCACTCAAGACCTATCCCCACATCATGATACATGAATCATCATCCATCAGTCATTGTATTGAAATATCCTCAATACCATCATGATCATAATCATGGCATACCAATCCTATCGATATTCTTATATCTCCTATGAGGGAATCTACTAGGATCCTTAGATCAATCTTGATCTCTACATATTGAACCCAACTCACACATTTCAACCATTGTGGCATCATAGATCGAAGGAAACTTTTAAATACATCATTAACGGGCTATTGTGAAACACTTCTACTACTCATATCAAAATTCAGTCCCACTAACCAGGGACCATGTTGAGATAACTCCCACTAATCTCTTTGGTATACTATTGTTGTTTCATCCAATAATCCTCTATATGCATACATGTGTCCCATTTCACATCTCCCTTTGACATTTATCAAGAATATAAACATGAGGAATCCATCCTCCTCATTCCACGTCCAGTTCTATTGGACTTATCCCATCAAAGAAAAAAAATCATGGATTAAATCCACCATTATGTTGGTGTCCCACATAATATGTGAAATATAAAATCATCTTACATATCACCACTTGGACTAATGATATCAATACTAAAAAATAATAAATGAAATGAACATGGGTTATTAATACACCATATAAAACCAAAGTCCATATCAGAACCCCTCATTACCTCAAATACTACCCCCCTTAGAGACATAGTTATCAGGTGGTACTAAATTACTCTTAGTGATGAGGAACACATTTTCCCTGTTAGGGTGACCCAATTCCTCACATATCATTCACTTGGGTGATCATAGTCCCTATTAACTTTTCTTGGTCCCCTATATTCATGAAAAATTGAACAACCATGTATAAACAAGAAATTGGTTTTGTATTAAGGGGTTCTCTTACCCAAACCATTGTCTTACCATTATCATGACACTTATCTCACCCTTGGATAAGCCCACCAATGTATCATACATGATCATTTTAACAACCTAGCCTTTATATAAATCTATAACATCTAAAAAAATTTAATTATAAAAATTTATAATGAATTATATAATTTAATTCAAAGAGGCATAATTGAGTAAAGAATCACTTATAAACACACTATAATTGAGATAACATAAAACTATGTGCATTTATCATCCAATTATTCCCTAGAGAAAGATAAAAATAATCACCATCGATCTAAATGATTTACATTATTCTTTAGTTAAATTTTCACTAAAACCTATATGAAGAAAATAAAATATGTGACTAACGAATTCGTATAATAATATATACACAATAGATTAAAAATACCATTAAAGCACCAAGTAACCACCCCCAAAAAATGGGTAATATTAAGGGATGGGTATAATTGGGGATGAGGTAGCTATAATTGTTCTCACCTAAACCACATTCAACCTAAATTTGAATGGGATAATATATAAATGATGGGCAAACACCTATTTTTTTAAAAAGGTAAGGGGATTCATCATATAAAGGTACATAACGCTCATTGGATGACACCCTCTCCCAAAAAAACATCACAAAATTCCCTTTGACCAAGAGATCACACACCACCACTGGCCAGAACCAACAACATCATATCCATCATTCATAGTGTGACTGGTTTAGTTGCAATATAGAAAACCATTATAGAATGTACAAGGAAACCCAACCCTTGACCCCCTACCCATAATATTGAAACTTATTTCCATTGTGTGACCTCCCATTTAGGTTCATTACACTTGTGCTCCATTCTGAAACACCTTCCCTTGGACGATTCTTTACAATATGGCCCAAGGATTGCAATAGAACCACCTTATCAACAAAAAAATCTCTAAAAGAAAAAATCTGTGTTTTTCTAATATATTACCGAAGCATACTCATGATGATGTGGATCCCTCAACCACAGAATGAAACCCATTTGTAATATATATTACATACCCAATATCCCCCCAAAAAATATCCACCATATATTGATACGCACTAGTATAGAATGAAAACGTACATATGTAATTTACCTTAACAATCACATAAGAAATCAACCACACCATGACACTAACTTGTAACAACCTGACCCGAAACCACAATATTATAGTGCCTCTATATCCATGATGTGATTCCTAGAACATTCCCTCATTATGGTGTGATATCTGACTATACCTGCATGAAGATCCAAATATAATAAAAATTTCTCCAAGTGTTTTCTTAACACTACTCGAAAACAAAAATTTAAATTTACCTTAAATTTTAGAACCCTTAATAATAAAAGTCTTCAAAAGTCTCCCACTATAATGATTCTCATCATTGAGAAGTCCCCATGGTTCTTAATTATCATTACTAACCCACATTATCAATAAATTCACTACTAACATGCCATGTTATATCACCAAATCTAGAACTCAATATTTGTTCATAACTCCAGACACTAGGGAACAATATTTATAAAAAGTAGAGTTTTCCACTAATTACCCTCACTAAACCATGTTGGAGCTCAACCACACTCATCTATCATGGAAACTAAATTTTTTATATTCATTTTATTCATAGTTTTATGGTTATCTTTAAGATAAGTCTTGGCTCATAGAGGGAAATTTCAGATCATGGATCTCCCCATTATTGGAATATCCTACAAAAAAAATCAATTCAAGTGGACCATCAATATGCTTGATGTTCTTTTACATATCCAAACAATAAGTCTAAATTCACTAGATTTTACCCAACATCCATGGTTAAATCAATAAAACAAATTCATCATACCTAATACGATTCAGCCAATGAAATGTCAAAATAACCTAATCTAATTATAAACAAGAACACCATTCAATCCTCCATTAGTTAACTATCCATTAAAATAGATAAATCATCAATTGACATGTAATCTCAACACCCAATAAAATTGTATTAATTCATAGAGGCATAAAATATTCATAAAATCTCCCACAATAATGTCTCATACCATGATTAAATTTGATTCCATGGTGGGATCATCAACCTACCACATAATTCATTACACTCTCCCCATGAGAACCTGAACACGTTTGATCTGAACAACTCTTGAATTACAAAAAATTCCTTCCTTATCCCGATGCTGACATAAATAATCTATGCAATACAACATGTGAACCCCAAATATATTATTTATGAAAAAACTAGAAAAAGAAGGATTCAAATACTCATTGGAATCTTAGTTTCATATAAACTATCCTTCAATTGGTATCACCATATCCATGAAAATTAAAATTCAAGGGGGATATATTCATGAACTATTCGATGATCCCCTCCATAGGCGTATCCTAATCATCACCTAAAAATATTGAACACCTTATCTATAAGTAAAAAATCCAATACATCCCTAAATATAAAACCTAAAAGAAACTGTCCCACTAATACTTAATATCCAATAGTAAATACCTGTCACTACTCTTTATTCTATTTCTAGAAACATCATCCTTGATATTTTCCAAATTCACCCACTAAATGGTCACACCCTCTAATAACCAACAGTGTTCTCAATACCATATAAATTCCATTAATGTTCTCCTAGATAAAAAAATCTATACTATTTTTTAGCACACACAAGTCACTATATTGGAGCCTTGTTCACCTTATCCATGACAACTCATGTTATGCACCATGGTAATATTTATGACCATTCGATGATGTCTTTCTCACTATACGTGTTCACCTACCATCCTTAGCAAAGAATTCCGATACTATTATTATAATAATCTCAGCAAATATATCTTTCCCCAATAGAAACAATTATCATAATCAATCCATAAACCAAATATAAACTGTGTATAACTAGTGTGTAATTTCCATCACGCCTACAGTCAATTCCTCAAAATACTTGAAATCCCTCGCCCTCCTCATATCAGGATGATAGAATATCCCAAATAACCCTCTCATGAATTCTTACCCATTATCCAAATCAAACTCATTTGAATCCAAAATGTGTAAAATCCTATATCACCAGATAACATAATTGGTACCTTGCTTATAAAAACCCATACATTTCATACACAAATATTATATCTTATTATATGTATATTGAATACAAGATATTTTATCCAATCCATAAGTATAAACTTATAGTGTGCTTGGAGTGATGAATACAAAAAAATGTTTTATAAATGATCTATATCATATCCTTATTAGTTCTTTATAACTTGAAGCATTTGTAGACACATATTAGTAAAACCTTTTCTTTATATCATGGAGAAAAATAATAATAAAGGGTGAGATAAGATGCTTTGTAAGGGTAAAAAAGATATATATAAATGATTATTTAGAAATTAGATGTGCATAAATGGAATGAGTACTTGAGATTAACTTACTAAAATAATACATTGCAAATCATTGATCAGAAAAATGAGTCATGGTATAAAACATTGTAGTTTATTAGACAAGAATCATAAAGTGATAAAAGAACATGAGCCATGGGAACATAACTTTGGAATTATATAATTCCATAAAATATTTAATAAAAATCCACATAACCATAACCATAGTTATATTATGTCAACACTACCAACTAATACATTCCTAACATGTTAGTATTGGATTAATCATCAGTGTACCAATATCGGCTTGGGAGAACCTACAATGTGCCCCCTTTTGGGATTGGTATAATATCATGTGTACCCTTTAAGCTCATAGAACATTAATATTTACTGATTTCATTACAGGGATATATAATTATGATCCCATAATTCACATAATCATAAATACATTCACATCTACACCACAATATCATGAAAACATTCATCATAACTTAACTCATGGAAAATAAATGAAGTTTCATTGATATTTAAAAATCGTAACAACAAACCACAAAGAGAAATAATAAATATAGAATAATTGTATTGCTTAACTAGTATATCCTATATAACATCAATATATATTTTCCTTAATGTATCAATTATTTTAAATTACTATTGTGATATATCTTTAAAAAATATCCATTTCATTTTTAAAATACAGATTACAATCTAAAACTTTCACAAATATGAAGGAAATTTTTTTCTTTAAAAATATTCTTAGAAACATATAAAGGAATATTCAAGTCATTAAGAAGTCATGATTTTAGGAAATAATGTTCTTGTCTTATATGTTGAAAAAAATATCCCATTCAGGTCTCTACCAAAACTTCAAAAGGGAATCATTAAAAAAACAATAATATTCCATTAAAAAGTTAAGAAAATATTAAATAATGTGTAAACATGAAAATAAATATTAACATAATAAATATAAAAAATAAATTTTTTATAAAACATGTATATGAAATAAAAAGGATTTTTGACAAAAGAGATAAATAAAGACATTTTCCTTAAACAAAATTTAGTCTCATTCCTTGATTAATATGAGGAAAATGAAATGAAAAAAAATTAGTCTCATGATATAACAAGAGGATAATTAAATTAAATAGGTTTAGATATAATGTATTATATATTTCCTTCAATTAAAATTCAAGAATAATAAATATTGATTGAAATCAGAATGAAATATAAATCTCTTAACTCACGTTATACTTTCATCAAAGATGATCTAACATACCATATAATAAATTAAAATTTATTAAAATTATATACTAGATTAATTTATATTATTAAAATATCATGTATTATCTACCTTTAAAATTAAATCTCCAATTTATTAATAATTCCTTATTAAGATCATCCTTTTGTGGTGTTAACTGTTTCATTTTTCTTGAAAATTTCTATTTTGTCGTTGTAGTCATTGTGATTTAACAGTGGTTCCATCATATAATTTTTTTTATTTGTAATATTAATTCCATATATATTTATTTCATAGTTATTTATAATTATAAATAAAAGTAAAAGAGAGAAAAATGATTTACACTGTTTATGCAGATGGTAGGTTGTACGTACGAATGGTCTTTATTTTCACTTATCAATAGATGAAATGAAAGAAAAAATAGTAATAAAAATCCTTTATATTATAATTATTATATCACATATATCATATAAATTTTATAATTCTCTAATTATTACCATCCATGTAATGAATATATGAAAAACGGATCATTTTTCTTCATGGAGGCGTAGTCCACATGTATGCACGAGTGACATTATTATATTTCAGCGGATGGGACGATAAAAAGGTAGATATTATATTCTAACAATAGAATCCTAAGAATATTATAAATATTCTATAAAACCATTAAAACTATCATAATAACCATAAATTAAATATTGTGATAGAAAATGATTTGTATCACCATTTGGATGCGGATGTATGCACGTATGCACACGTGATACAATCATCCCATTTGATGAAAAGAATGGTGGATGGTTGCAGTTTCATGATAAAAATAACATTTATGTATATTTTGTTTTCTATATTTACTTCTTTATGATAACTAAAATGAATTAATAAGACGTATAAGATGAAATAAATCGAAAGAGGTGTGGAAATAAAATTACCTCTTCCTTAGGAGACATCATTTAGATCACATTATAAGGAATCTTGGAATGGTATTTTAAGAATAAAATAACCTATAAATCATATCTAGAGAATTTTATAAGATATGTTTCCATATTTGTTTCTAGATATATAGCTCAAATTGGGGTAAAGAAAAGAGGGAATGACTATTCTTTTATAAAGGATGGAAATGGCACCCTTGGAATCAATTAAAATATATAAATATAATTAACTTCTTTCCAAATGATAATGCTTAAAAATGGACAATAAATTGAATAAAAATTATATATGGTCTTAATATCATCATAAAAAAATATTTATATAAGTTTTGTGCCATTTTAGACCTTATTGTTTTGATTAACCCCATCATTAACCATATTTAACCTTAACTGCAATAACAACTATTTAAATACTAAAGGGTCATAATTTTACATATAAGGTACAAATTGGCTAATAAACGACCAAGGGATGGAAAATTAGACCATATATTATTTTACATTTATATTTGTAAATTTTATTTTTAAAAATAATTTAGTAATATATTATTTCTTATAAAATAACCATAATGTCATTTTTAGAACTATTCATATAATCACACATTAAAGACATGAAGTATGTAACATAATACTAATATAAAAATATGAAAAATATCTTATAAGTTATATTCACCTAAAAATTCATGGAAGGTAATAATTTATCCAAATTCTACAAATTATAATATTTTTAATATCATTTATGATATTTTTCATCTAATTGAATAAATATTGTGTTGACGTCATGTAAGCATTTAAGGTAATTATTCAAGCACTAAAAATTATAAATAAATTACTTTGAAAAAGAAATAATTTATATTTTAAATAAACAATTATAACAGAAATTATTCACTTTTTATCCTAATGTAATTTTTTAGAGATATTAAATTCATAGGAATAAAATTTTTCATTTATTATTTCTAAAATTAATATAAATGCTATAATCAAAGAAGAATAGAACCAAGATGCCATATATTCGAGAATTGGATTTAAATAAGAGAAATACACTCATAAAATAGGATAAAGGAAAGTGTTAGGAAAATTTTAATGTCTTATCCCAAAGTTTTAAGGCTATTTTACCGGTTTTCCCTTTACCAAGGTAATTTTTTTTATCATTATTACTATTCAAAATGACTAAAAATAAAAAAAACTTATTTAGGAAATTTGATCAACCTAATTAAAATTATGAAATCCATTTTTAAATATTAAATTTATAGAAGATTCAGAATATAACTTCATATTATACATATTAAACATAAAGAAATTCTGTTTTCACTTCTACAAAATAGACCTTTAACTATGCTAGCCTTTATTAGTGCTAGCATAAAGCATTGATAAAGGCTACAATTTATCAGCACTTTAGTTTTAACACTCATATAGGTTATAGTTTATCATCAGTTTTTTAGGTCTGATAAAGGTCCCAGGAAAAAAAAAATTAATGAAATAAAATTAATAAATTTTAAAAAAATATTAGTAATTTTATTAATTAAATAATTATTGAAAAAAATGAAAAAATTTAATAAACATATATGTAAATTATAAATATTAAGAAAAAGTGTATATTAATTTTATAGATATATAAAATGAATAAAATGAAATAACTAAACAAATAAAATTAAAAAATTTGAAAATTACGAAAAATATAAATTATTTTTTTAATTAAATAACTATAAAAAGTGAATAAATTTAATATAAATATATATATTTTAAATATTAATATATTTAATATATTCATATGTAATGAATAAATTTTAATAATTATACAAAAAAATTAAAAATGATTAAATTGTAATAATTAAACTAAAAAAGAAATGAATGAATTAAAATATTATTAAAAAAATTATTAATGAATTAATTTTTCATAAAACTGAACAAGTTTAATATATATATATATATATTTTAACTATTAAAAAATAATATATATTAAATATAAATATTGAAAATAAATAACAACAATAATTTAAAATATATTAACACCGTGTTCATTTTTAAGGGATTTTATACATAATTATTCATTAATACATTTAATTGAGAAATATATTCATATATATATCTAAATATATATATATATATATGAATGTATAATATTTGTTAAAAGTTTATTTAATATAATAAAAAATATTTATTCTTACATAGTAAATATTTCATATATTTAGTAATGAGTGGGTTGTAATTATAAATTGGTATTAATTAAAAATATTGACTAATTGCGTTGAAAAATGGACATAATTGAATATCATTTTATTTTTCAATTAAACATATGTCAAACGTGTGTATCAATGATTTCACACATATATACATAATTCATTTTTATATATGATGTTGATACAAAAATATTTACGCAGTTAATGTAATCTTTTATATGTAAAAACACATAGAGCTAATATTTATGTAATTTATTAATTTTTTGATTCAGTTTAGAATTTAATTATTTAAAGTTAAATTTAATCTATTGTGTTTCTAAAGGTAGATTTTGTTTATCTAATTCTATTATTATTATAGTTAGGTTTTAATTCAATTTTCATATTTTTTATTTTTTTATTTTTTGGGAATTTTATAATTTCATATTATTTATTTAGATTTATTTATTTACTATGTTTTAATTTTTTTTCAATATGTACTCTTTTTTATTTAAATATATATCTATATTTTTTGAATTAACTATATTTAATAAATTAAACATTTCCATTTGATCAATAGTTTTAAAGTGTAGTTTTTTTTTAATTAATCAATTTCACTCTTTTTAAACATGAATTCATTTAATATTATATATTAACTAATAACGATAAATATATATTTTTAAATAAATATTTAAAAAAAATATATTTATAAGTGTGTATCTACTATATTTATAGATTTATAAATTTATTCTCATAAATAAATAAATAAAAAATTTTATGAGAAAGTTTATATATAATTATAAAATTATAATATATATTTTAAAATAATGATTATATTTACTATATATATATATATATTTATATTATATTACTCAAAAGGTTTAGGAGAGAGTCAGGGTCCCTCCTAAAAAAATTATTAGAAAAATAAAGATGAGACAAAGATTGGAATGTATGGGGTCAAACAAAGAGGCAAGACCTCATCTAGAAAGAAAAACTAAAAAAAGAACATGATCATTAGCATAATCATGGAAAGGGTCATCATAATAATCATTTGTAATTTCTCATTCTAAATGTAATTTCTTTTCATTGATGATAACAAAATACTTCTACATGATCCTTTTTAGCTTCGGAGTGAGCCCACACTTCCATTCAATGGAACAAGACATGATACTCACATTTCATCCATGCCCTCATGCAATAGCCCAATCATCTTTTCCATTTCCTCAGAAACAACCATTTGGATACTTACTTATATCTATGATTTTTAATGAAAAGTTACATCAGGTTATTCCATATCGACATTTTTTGTCACCAAATGGACATTTCCACCCTCTATAACATCCTTTACCCTGTATATGTTCATGTATACCTCAGAAATATCTCCATAAGTCATATTTGACTCACATGGATCAATCTGGGAAAGAGTAACATTCCCAAGAATGTATGTTCTAGCTGAATCTGTCTTGGACAAGGTAGGAACGTTCTGTCCCATCTTGTATGGTGACTTGTACAGATTATATTTCTTATAGGAAATCATTAGAAAACCATCCTTATTAATAGTAAATTTTGTGCCTCTTTGCTTAGAACATGCATGTATAATTAGAAAATAATTAAAAGAGACTCTTACATCATTATTCATTATATCTAAAGCTTTATGTGGAATCCACCTACTACTGGTGCTCCTCCTCCTAGAAGTGTGGCTTGAATAAAGGCTCAAATCATGTCTAGGATGAATCCAAGGCTCAAATTCATGCCTCGAATGAATCTAGTGTCAAAAAAATCCAATTCTCAAATGAACCCATAATTATATGCATAATATTTCCACATTCTCTTAGAATAATAAATGCCTAAATCCAAGGTATGTTATTTCATCCCCCTCCCCACACATTAATTGTGTGTTTGGTTTTCTCATAAGGGGATTTTGACTTAGGTGGGGGTCTTTTTGATGAGTGAGTTTGGGTTTTTTGAGAACATTAATTTTGTGTTAATTTCACTAAGTAGTTTTCGGTATATTATCTTTCTTTTTAATTATGGATATTCTAGTTGTCAGTTATTATCCATCAAATATTCTCACAGATATGATAATATATTGGTGTTTAGGCATAAGAAAATTAATTTTAGCACATAGGGATCAATTAATTATATCTTTTGATATTTATAAACTAGGTAAAATCCCGATCAGAGAAATATTGTATAATTGATTTCTTCCTTCATCCAATGATATGAAATATTGAGGAAAACCACTACCCTAGTGAGAGACCTACTATTGAAGTAGAGATAATACTAATAAGTTGTCTCCATATACATTCAATTGTTCCATTGATGGAATTGGTAAATGTACCAGGGAGTAATTCATGTCATATTTTCAATGTTTTCATATAATTTAAAATAATTTATGTTATTCCTAATAGTAATTTTTGACATATATGTTTCATGAACTACTGTGAGTGGTAGTTATAAAAAATGATCACCTTTACACAATATGGGATGACTAATTATTAGAGTAGTTCATGAAACATAGGTACATATTATGAAGAGATGGAGGATGAGACTCGTGAAACAAAACACAATTATAAATGTTTGGGAGTTGAATTTTATAAGGATGAAAAGTTTCTATAACTTTCTTTGTAGGATGAATTTAGAAGATAACACATAATATTGTGAAGTATTTTTTTTATAAAAATCAATTACACATTTCATTAAAAATGGATGCACACTAATCATTTGAAAAAATATTATGAAGATGGATTTAAAGAGTCCATTGTGTTTTAGATAGAGAATAAACAAGACCCTTCTCAAATCCATTTTCCGTGTTTACATTGTTTTTATTCAATACAAATTAAATGTTTGAATACCAATGAAGACAATGTATTCTTCACATGATGTTGTTACCTATCCTGATGAAGAATATATTTTTGATGTTGAAACTATAGAACTATTTGGGGATCAACAAAATATTTATTAAAAAACAATAATTATGTAGTATCTTAGTGTTGAATGAAATTATCATGGAAAGAAGTAAGAGTATAAAATTTGATGTTGGTTGGAATAAAAAAACCAACATGTTTACCCTGACATGTCAATGCTTTTTAGTTATGTTGGGGTCACAATAAGGATGAATGTATTGGTTGACATTGATTCAAGGCTCTAAATATATCTTGTAATAATGGAATCCCATGGGAATGATATAATAGTAATGTTAAAATATGCATTCTCTATTTTATTGAATAATATATAATGAAATTTTTATTTACTTTTGATTAATATTAATAAAGTTAATTTATTTTAAAATATTTATTTAATAAATTATTTATGATGGACACAGGAATAACCCATAATGGATTCCAAACTCTTATTACCTTGTTACATATTAGGGATGATGAATGGATAGTAAATCCCCACCCAGTAGTTATTTATGCACACATTAATAATTAAGAAACATGGAATGATTTCCTT
This sequence comes from Viscum album, assembly GCA_963277665.1. Classification (NCBI taxonomy): domain Eukaryota; kingdom Viridiplantae; phylum Streptophyta; class Magnoliopsida; order Santalales; family Viscaceae; genus Viscum; species Viscum album. The sequence goes on from OY728142.1 coordinate 1,736,623,291, forward strand.
AGTCATCATGACAAGAAATCATTTTAGGTAAATTGCAGTCGATAAACTATTATTGGAAGTTATTTATTTTTTCTAATTTAATTTAAAAATATTATTTTTTGAAACCTCAAAAGAGTGATGAAACAAAAATAACACACCGCAAAACTAATTTACTCTTATCAAAAAGCAGGGATTAGGTACACATCATTAGAGAAGAAATTGGTATGCTGTTTAAATTAGAAATAAATGTTTTATGTGATATGAAACAACATATGTTTCTTTATTTATATGAATATTTATAAATCAAAATATGAAGCCACGTCAATCCCATGTCATGTTCTATTGGAGAGGCTCACATAAATAAAGAGGGAAAACTAGTTTATAAAAATAAAAAACCATTATGGGAAACATATATAAGTATGAAATAGACTTAATTCATTATATTCTACCGTAGTATTACACAAAAATATTTTCATATGTTCAATTTTTTTTATACAGTTTAGTGAAAATAATCATTAGAAACCATACCATAAGGAAAACTACATTTAGTATATTTGAAGTAGCTGGAACAATATAGTCTCCTTAGAGAAGTGTGTTTGGGAATGTCTCTTTAAACCACTAAGAGAAATTCAGTCTATAGCCACAAATAATTACCATGGCTATCAACAATAGCCATGGTTTGGGGAACCATGGATACTATTGGCATTGATATAGGTCCATTCCTATATCCATGTTTTAGAACCATGGATATAGATATTTTCACTGATAGATAATTCCACGGTTTTAAATTGTGTCTTTATACCAACTACCACAATAAAAATCATTGAAGTAGATATATAGAAAAGTTTCAAAATCGTGTTTATAGGTGATTATATCCTAAAAAACATTTCATGCACCCTCATATACTAGTGGACTGTAGTGCCTCATACCAGTTACATCCTGAAACACCTCATACAAGCTGCCTGAAGCCACATTACCCTACATCTAAAAAAACTAGTTTCTCGTAGCCTCTAATCCCCCAATAATAAACCATTTCATAGTACCCCTTTTATAGTAGTCAATTCGAGGTGACTTTAAAATACATGGATGCAGTATTGGTAAAATGAACATAAAAATTGCCCCAATGTTCCATTTATTATATAACCTATAATAGAATACCAATAGTTATCTATGTTACCCCTTAACATGGAAGGTGTTCACCCACCTGCACACCCCCTCCACACTGCCATGTACCCCCTGCACACCACATCCACCCCCTGCACACCCCCCTGCACACCCCTTACACCCTCCCCCTATCCCTTGAAATAGAACCCAACACACCTCACCCCTGCCCACTCCCATGAACAACCCCCTGAACACAGCCTACACCCACCCCTACCCCTTGCAATAGAACATAACACACCCCCTCCCCCTGCCCCCAACACACCCTACCCCCGCCCCCAACCTACACTCCTCATTCCCACCCAATGCACCCATGCACACCACCATTCATAACCCTTATACACACTACACACCACCTTTACACACCATGTACCTCATGCACACCTCAACCTGTACCCAATGTCTTTTTCTATAAAACCCAACTCACCACCCTACCCCCTGCCCCATCCACTGTACACCCCCTTCCCCTGTATACTCTATTCACCCTTGCACACCTCATGCACCCCTACATGCCCCATTCACACCGTTTTCACCCCATATACCCTCCCATTTCCCCATTCAACAAAACCCATCACACACCCAGCACACCCCATGCACCCCACACACACCCCCTGTACTAAAGTCTTTTGATATCATAGCACTAAACTAATAGGGAAGACCCATCTTAAGTGTTAGGCCAAAATTATTAGATGTTATTGTGATTGTAATAATTTTTTATTCATAGTATGATTAGAGATTTTGGATGTAGATATAAATTTTTATCCTATGAGAACATGAATCAAACTAGGTTTCATCCTTATATTAGTGTCCTTCCCACACATTAAGTAACACAAGAGAAAATACAATGGTTTTTTCCTAGATTAAGACTACAGGTGATGAAATTACATAAACTAGTAAAACCATACAATTGTAACTCAAAAATAGACATTTCCTTGAAAAATCTAGTTTTTTTTAGATACACAATTTTTAAAACAATTATGCAATTATGGAAAGAATTTTTAAAACAAATCCAGATACTGTGTAATTCAAATAAATGTTTTAGGTATGGGGAACGTACCTCAACCTCACGGTGTGCTACTTTTGATGGCGGTATCTATAATCTTTCATTTTTTCCACTTGAACACATATGAAACATAACATATATATATATAAGGACACCTAGACCCTATATGCATATTTTCATGGGAAAATATACATAAGCAGTTCCTTAGATATATGTTTATAATTGTATATATCCTTTTACACTTACACATATATGATTTTTTCATATCTATATATATGAACACCAAGCCCCAATATATATATTCATACTTCCATGTGTGAATATATATAATGTGGTAACCTATACATGCATATTCTTATCTATGAATAAACAAGTAACCCTTCGTCAATGGTGGCTCGAATCCACCTCAACGAGATCCAAATTGTACTAAAAAAATATAAGGAACACAAAAATCACAAAAGAACAAATTAAAATTTGGTCAATGAATAAAAATGGAATAAAACTTACCCGAATCAGATGTCTAAATCACTGTCATCAATGGTGGTGGATACAACTGCCTCATCATAAGAAAACACCTATAAGGAAAAATTGGGAAAAGAAATGATATATATCTACTTATTATATACACATGATTAGTGTGTCAATTGTACATGATAATTCATACATGATTCCATAACCATCAAGGAAAAAATAATATTTAGATTGATATGTACATCCTAGTAATAAATAACATGATTATTAATAAGGGATTTATGTTCAAATTCCCTCATCATCGTAGTTGGAAAATCATTCATTAATTTATAATGTAATGAAAATTAATTTTTTCCACATACCTCATACAATGGTACATTTAAAGTCATACTCTCGGTAGAAAATTCAAATGAATTCAAAGAAAAAGTTTAGAAATTGGGACTTCCAACGTTATATATTAGTTAAATTTCTCATGCATGAACTCTAAAGTTGTTCCTGTCAATGTGGACTTCATGAATTTTCTATTTTTGTCATTTTTTACTAATATTATATGATTCTTCAGATTACTATACAACATCATGAAATAAACTTTAAACCTACTCAAGGTTTTGAAATAAACTCATAATTTCTCTAATAATTATATAAATTATTAAAATAAATATAAAATGATTAAAAAAGTTTATAAGGACCTTATCATCTTGTTAGTAATCAAGAAAATTATTTCAATTTTCTCTACTAACCCTAAATTTCTATCTTTCACTTCATCCATTTAAAAGAACATTTAAGATATATTAAAAACCTATTTTAGTAACCAATATATTATGTACTCTATAGATTGATTCTTTAACACTAGGAATGTAACCTCTAACCATTGAACTTATTGAAACCATAATAATGGAAACTTTTTAAGATATTTAGTATGTGAAAACGTTATTAGCTGGATTCCATTATGATTCATTCCATTAAAACTGTTATAGATAATACTTGCCACACATTATTTATTTTTGTGAAACTTTAGGACCATCTCGATAATTGTTTACTGTTGTTTACTTTTCCATGTATTCATCATAGAAATAAATAATTTATATTTACGGGGAGGATACTGATTACATCACTAAATAAATTACCTTTTCATACCTATATTAATCTCCTTGAAATAAAATCTAATGGACAAAAAAATTATTCATCCTAATGGAATTTTAATCTCCCACATTAGACTTATTTTCAATTCAAATTTTCGTGTTTTAATCTAAAATACCATGTAATCCATTTACCCCTAATTAAAAATAAATGAAAAGTGAACAATTTTCATACCCTTATTGACATCATGGGCGTAAGGTAATTATTTATCTTCCTTAAATAACTCTTCTAATGTTTAGAAATACTTATTCTATCAGTTAGTTCTTTCACATTGGATCTGATCAATCAAGTCCATGAGAGAAGGGATCTAAAATATTTTATATTAAAAATGTTCCATCAACTGAACAACTCAATTTAAAATTGGACTATCCCATTGTATATTCCTTCAGAGTTCAATTTGAAGAACAAATCTACCAAAAAAGTACTCACAATATGATGAAAACAAAAAAATTCTCTTTGGATGGGATGTAAAACTGGATTTTCAATAATTTTTATGAATTGTCCCTCAACTCAACCACCACATGATAAAAATAAAGTACAATACTATTTTCTCACCCATTCCTTATCCCCCCCTATACTAGCCCCCCTCCTAATACACCATCCCCAAACCCCCCTACAACATCCCCCAACCCCCATACACAAGCACCCCCACCCCTACACCACCCCCCCACCATCCACCCCCCCATGCAATACCCCTACCTCCAACACCAGCCTCAAACCACAACTTCCCTACACCTACTCCCCACCTACTGCCCAAGCCCCCCCCCCTATACCCACATGTTGTTAGTATCATTAATAAATATTAATCTTGGAGGACAAAAAATCTCCCCATAACTTATAAAAGGATTGTCAACTCTACCCAATGGATATTAGTTCCTCCAAATTACGTTATTTTGTTTCATGTGATCCAAAAAAATAAATATTCTTCCATCAACCTTCATGGAAGATAACAATGGATCCCCTATGTTTTTTATATATTTTAAATAATAATTTACCTCTAAATATTATAACTTCAAATTCAGATCTGACCAAAAATTGGCGCAATATATTAAAGATGACTCAATTTCAGTTGTTCCCCATGAAGTATATCAATATCAAAATAAATTTCTCTATCATAAAGATGTATTGAAAAATAATCTTTGAAATTATTAATATAATGAACTAACACTGGAGGAATGATTATGGGGGATACTATCGATTATACTACAAGATATAGTCAGTCAACTTGTGACTTGATTTCAACGATCTTAATCATGTATAGCTTCATAATACGAGCTCCATGATCCCATTCACTAGTGAAAACATACCACTACTATATGGAAATGTTGAGTGTCACATGCATGTAATAAAATTTGATATGATCATTATAACTTTTAACGTATTCTATGCCAAATATCATGTCAAATCTTGTCTTCTCGGGGATTATAAGATTTAATATTTTTCCATTGTAAATGATGAACATGATACACTTATGAAATAAATAAATATGGTCAAGTGTTACAAGAATGGAAATTAATAGAGAGTGTGACTCATAACACATCATCAAAAATAATATAATCTTTTAATAGAATGATTTGATATTAATTAATGGGAATGTCTTGTATTAAATAAATCAGAAAAAAAATCATAGATTAAATCATGTACATACTTCTAAAAATATAATTTCACTCTCCACTAGTGAATATAACCTCATCAATTGTATAAATAATATCATTCCTTATCTTTTTTAATAACACAGTTCGATGATATCTATGATGTATAGGATTATTATTGAGGATACCCTCCTACACCCTAAAATGTTCTCTTAGAATATGGATGTGTCTTCTTAATTTTTTAATGATGTTGAATTGTGTCACACAGGTGAAATATCATATGTAGCCTTGTTCATGATGTACTGAAATTTTCCTTCCATTAACAATTATAGAATCTTGTCAAATTTCATCCCATTGATAGAGTAATAGAAGCCTTACTCTAATCTTTATTCTTTTTATATTTCCCCTCATTCTTCTTCTTCATACTACATCAATAAGCATATTTTTCCACACTATGAAATATGTTCATTAAGGCACTATAAGATAAATGAAAACCATAAATCATATCCTACTCAAAAAGATTAATAAATGTAAGGATCATCTGATGAACCTATAGATATGTTGTTTTTCATAGAACCAAACATGATTCCATAGCTCAAGACGAAGTCAAATCTTTGAAAAAAATATAATGCTAATTGTTCCAATCTATGTTTGCGGAAAGATATTAAATCCATGAAGAATGATAAATTTAAGTGATAACCACAATCTTACCTTAATATATCTCCAAAAAAATCGAACTATATCTAGATTTGGTGGTTTATGATATAAATCATTGAATATCATCTCATTTATGGCCTCCTAAGTAAGATGTTCCCGCATTCTTACAAGACATATTCAATCCCACCACCCATAGTGGGTCCCTAAATAATTATGGATTAAATAACCAATATTATTTTCCCATTATTCTCTAGTATATCAAAAATATTCCCTCTTTTATATGAATTAATCCATTACATTCAAAGGGAAAATAATTCCCTTTAATGATAATAAATGCTTGATCTAAACATCTCAACCATAGTTGAAAATCTTCCTCTAAAATTCTGTTGGTTATAGAAGGATCATTGGATTCACTAAAAAAATAGTTGTTGGAGAATTCCTAGGTTAATTATTGTATATATACTTTGTGGAAGGATTGTTTCATATCAATTTATATAAATCATGTGTCTTAGGGGGTTTTATTTTCCCAAAATATAAAATTATTATTTATAAAGAATATAAAAACATCTATATGAGAAAATGAACTCTTTTTAAGGACATATATAGTATTTATTATCAGAATTCATATCCTATGAGATATTCATAGCAATGGTATAACCCAATAAATTCAACCCATTACTGAAGCATAGTTCTCCAAACATGTATTTTAGTTGAAATCACATAAATAGAAAACATAATTAAATATTGAAATTAAACGAGTTAATTACTCTTAAGTATTCCGCTCGATATATAAAATAGATTAATCTAAAAGAGATAGTAGAATCGGTTAATATAAATTAATAAATATCTATGGATAACACAGTTTCTATATTTATGTAATGCTATTATACCTTCATATTTAGTACGTATGAACGAAATAAAATAAAAAAATATGTTTTCAACATTCTGATCACCAATAACATAGATGTTACTTACATTTAATCTAGCCAAGCACATGGAAACTCTACTAAAAAGTTTTAAAAAACCAATATCCTTTTAACCGTAACCATGAATAGTTTAATAAAAAAGGTTCCTCAATTCATAAAAACAATATTATAATGACCCATCCCAAACTTGTAGGTCTGAGCCAAAACGCCAAATAACCTCATGTGAGTATCCACATAAAAACGAGTTTTTGTACTAATTGTGAGGCTCTTATTAAATTTTAGGAGAGTTCACCATTGGAAATCATTTTAATTAATGGATACTAAAAAATAACCATAATCCAAGTAATTATTTAAATAGAATAATGAAACTAAATAATGCTATCACATAATTCATTCCATATCAAACATAATTAATTCTTCATTAACCATTTAAAAATTATATTTTCCCATGAAAATTCCATATAAAATCACAAACATCCACGGAGACCATGAAATTATTAAAATAACTAAAAAAAGGGAAAACACTATTATTCTTATAAATCAATCCTTTAAACCACCAGAATCCCCCCTTTGATAACTTAGTATGTGTAAAACCCCATTTTAAAATACTTAAATACCTTTGAAAGATCCACTTGAGATTTTTACAAACACATGGCATAAAATAACTCAATGACAAGTATAAAAACCATTTGAAAACAATTTTAAAATCTCTCATGGGTATCACCTAAAGGTATATTTTGTAAATAATAACATATTAAAACTTTCGAGCTTCACATGGATTGAAATATAATGAAAATGAATAGAAACAAATTCATCAATCCAAGAGGAAATAAGTCCCAATACATTTCTTTGATGAGAGGAAGAATAACCAATCTTGTAGATGTCTTACACAATCCATTTAAAACTCAATCCCATTGATTAGAACATACTTCAAGAATAAATTCATCCAAAATAGGCATTGGGGAAAAAATAAAGAAACTCCTATAAAAAGGAACACCACCCTTAACATTATTCTTCAAAATCCATGGAATTAATCATTAAGCATAATAAAACTACCTCTAGCATAAACCAAATCACAAATATACAAATTGATTCACTTAACAATGTAAATACCTAACATAGGTCCTTCAACTATTTAAAATTGATCTAAAATTGTGAAAAAATGTATATACACACCCCGTGAGAGAAAATATCACAAAAATACCCATATTTCCACTAATCATAAAAGGAGATGATTAGATTCCACCAACCATAATAAACCATGAAAGGCCATGTCAAATACAGGAATGAAAAATGTTATAAAAAACTGACAGGTTACTAGACTAGGTCACTAATCCACGATATCACATATGAATAGGAGGAACACACTAATCATGAACATGATTCATCATGGAATTACATGGCTCTATTCTTGATTCAAAAACTATATGGAGGGTAAATTGCTTCCAAAATCATAGAAAACATACTCATGGTGATGCTAATATAAAATGATAACATGGGAGAACTAATGGTCTAATCCAAAACCAATAGTTCATCCATGTTACCCTAGCACATTCGGTAGGTATCCCCATATTGTCCATTAAAAAAACTTCATCCCATGGTCCAAACAATGAAATTTCAATAATGATCATCATAAATCAATTATTCATGAGAATCCCAAAATGAAAACTTCCCACATAAGAACAATCTATAGGGTAACCAAAAGGATACCCAAAAATATCTCACCTCAAAACCATAACCACTTTGAGATCCTTGAACAAGAACCCTAATAAAATTCATCACCCAAATCAAAACCATGTCCAAAATTCACCCCACGTAATATCCTAATGAAACTATTAATGGTGAAAGGAGTATAAAACTATAATAAATGATGAGATATAAGAACCACAGGGGATTAAATTGCTTGGAGTTCAATACAAAATCACAAAATAGCTATGATATTGAACTAAATAACTCTTCTAAAGTACTAATAAACAATAACCATATAAATTTAATACTATCCTTCCTTAAAATTTTAATAAATAATGTAGAGGATTTGTTATATGTATAGTTTGAAGATAATTCCACTAAAAACCCCATCCTAACTAATTTCCCAGAGATTCACTAGTATATGATTTAATTGAACAATAATATCATCCACTCTATTTAAATATCATGTAGTGCCAAATTATAAAAGGCCCTTAGTCAAAAAATAATTGGATTCACCATATGTTTCATCCCAAGAACCATTCTATGAAGCATACTCAAGAAAAAAGAAACATGAATCCAAGACATTAATTTTTTCCAAACCAAATGAATGAGTCCCAGGACATCAAGGGAAAATTTCAAAAGAAGACATTTACCAATGAAAAAAAAATTCCAAAACATTCACATTCCAAAAGAACACATTCCTGTTAAAAAACAATATATTACATAATTAATCAATACACTTTTTTTAGAAACATTTTTTTGAAAAACACTCGACTATTAAAAGACAACATACATCATTTAAAAATATGCATTTTCCTTACATAGTTTTAAAACCATTAACTCATCTTAAAAACCCAATAACACCTGTTGAAAATAATAAATTCCCTCATGATTTTTAAAGATGTTATTTATTTTAAACCACTTATATAATAATACACTTTTATAGTGAGTTTTACTATTTAAAACATTTTAGAACACTTCCAAATTATTATTTTAATGTTTAACACTCTTCATAATGATTAATATGATGGAAAAAAATTAGAAAATAAAAACTCTGATGGAATGGAAGAAATGTTAAAATCCAATATATATAAAAGAAAGAGGAGGCATATGATTATTCAAAAATATAGTAGAAAATTTAATTCACTAAATAGTTTGTTAATGAAATAAAATAAACATAAAATAATTACAGATTTTAAAAATAATTGTGACCACAAGATTATTGGGTCACTGAATCATGGGGATTTGAGAACTCGATGTTGGTAATTTTTCATCATCGATGAAGCTAATATTTAACACATGAAATTAGGGATTTAAAATTGAAGAAATATAGATGCTGAAAATTTATATTAAATTAGGGGACAATGAATTACACACCTTTATCATTTTTTTGGGAAAGAGACTGCAATAGGAATGTGGATTTGGTTTATAGGATCCATGAGGGATGTGATGTGAAATCCATGATAGAGGGGATTTGTGTGTGAGCTCGATAGGGATGATATTTGAGGTGGATCCAAAAATCGATCTGAGAATGATGGGGAGAACCAATGGAGGTGGGTAGGCAGGGAGGTAGAGAAGAAGATGTGAGAAAGAGGAGGTGGGGATGTACGGATGAGGATTCTGTAAGGTGGTGGTGAGGATTAAGAGAGGATGGAAGGAAAAGGTGGATGTATTGACTAGGTGAGGTGAAGAGGTGGTGGGGATACAGATGTGGGAAGGGGAGTCTTATACCTTGTTGGAATGTGGAGACATTAGAGAAAGGAAATATACTAATATGAAGAATCATGATGGAGAAAATTGGAATAGGTTTTTTAGGGAGGGAAGAATCAAGAGAATGGGAGGGGTATGTGTGAGGATTACACATGAATGAGTGGGGTAAATCCCCAACCATAATTGATTTAGGTTGGATATAGCCACAATTTTTATAAAATGTTCCTATAAATCGATGGATATAACCCAAAATTCTAGTAATGAACATATTTTTCAAAGATAAAATCACACACACATACACACTCACAGACATATATATATATATATGTAGGTTATTGAATGGATTTTAGAGACAAATAAATTCTTTTCAAGATATTATTGTTCAGTATGGTTTGGAAATGAAATATATGAGAATAATCAAAGAGAACTGGTGGTGGAATAATGTTATTCACATAAAGAACCATATGACCCCACAATATTTGGGGCAATTTATTCCCCTAAAATTCATAACATACTCATGGTAATCAATTTTTTTCATTACACTTTCTCATAAATTTCAATCAAACAACTTTCTATAAAATTATATTACTAAAATTCTACAAGGTACCATTGTATGCAATTTCAACCTATCAACACCCACCAATGCCTTATTTCAAGGGGTAAAATGTATAATATCCTATGAGATAAGATTCACTAGAATGAACTCCCAAAAATCACATTATAGTGGGGATTTTTGTAGCTTTGGTGATAAATGATGAGTTTTATGATCTGATTGACAATCTAGATATTACAATGATCAATGATACTATTTGAACATTCAAAACATGGATATATAATATTATAAATATAAATGAGGCATGTATTTAAAAAAAACCTATGAGAAACCTATAACAATTGATGTAAAAATGTCTAAATTAATGGATGATATTTGTGATGGATAAAGCATTGATGTCACAGATGATCTTATAAAAAAAATCTAGTGAATAGACCGTGAAATAAAAATGAAATTCTTGGAGTAACTTCTACCCCCAAGTTCGAGAGAAACAATTTTTTTATTACAACTTGTCGCATAAAAAACATTTAAAGGTAATAATATTTTTAATTTTCAAATAAAGAAGAAATATTTGGAACATCCATGACATACATCATTGGTATTGAGAGTGTAACTGTGATTCTCAACCCAGAATGGGTGGGAGCCTCAGTTGTGAATATATACAAAAGGTATAGGTTCATAATACGCATGTCCAAATATTGAGATAATATGTTTATTAAAGTAAATAACTTTTCATTTTTCTTGAAGGCATTTATATTACTACTATATAAAGGGAAAACCATATGAAGCATGATTTTGATTCATTAATCCCTATATCATTTCTACGAAACAACTTAATTTGGATAAGAATGAAATTGAGAAGAAAATTGGTGTGCCACTCGATGCGTTTGAGAAAAAAATAACGGATGATTGATTCATTTTTATGCCTAAAATATATAAGTAAAACTCTAGATCTAATAAAAACTTATTTTTTTATTTTTGGAATTAATTCTTTTTTTAGACAACATTTTATATTGATCGATGTCAATATGGATTCCCAAAAAAATTATTTTTTGGATACAATAAATAAATATCTAAAAAACCGACCATACATGATGTGTATTGTGAAATTTTAATACAACGAAATCAATATTATATATAAAAAAATGATTTATATGTTTTATCCTTTTTTTAACAAATTTTTTGTTATGATAGGGAAATGTCTACATATATAGGCTAAATCAGGCATGATGTCGGTGTCTGAACATAGAAAGAATGTTGATTAATAAAAATGGAAATAAATTAAGGTATATATAGAGATATTTAACTATCAAAACATATTTCAAAAATATATATATTTATGTTCAATGATTCTATAGTGTCTGATGTGAGATAATGAGATCTGTTGTGGATATTTTTCTTATTAATTTATGAGAGAGAGATAGAGAACATAAACAATAAAATACAAGAATCCCAGAATTGGAAATTTCAATGGGTTTTTAAATTTTCATTTAAAATAATCCTTAATCGTTTTTTCTTATATTTTCTCAGTACATCCATGATTTATCAAAACCATAACACAAAAAAGAATAAATAAATTTTTTTGATATCAGTGAGCAATATACATGGTGTCAGAATGTATTCCAATAACAAATTTATGTGATTAACATCATATTTTTTTTAAATAGTATGGTCTATAAACTATGAAAAATATTTGCGGTGTGATGCATTAGTATCAAAAATCATATATGTTATTTTTTAACTTTTTATCAGGGATTTGTATAATGGAAGAAATCAATTTGTTTAGAATCACTAGATTGAAAAAAATAAAAGTATTGGGAAATAAAATAGGTGTAGGTAGGTCATAGGAAGAGGTGGAAGCATAGGTGGAGATGGAGGAGGAGGTTGTGGTGGAGGTAGAGCAGAAGTCAAAGACTTAGGCGAAGGAGGAGGTAGAGGAGGAGACGTAGGTAGAGGAGATGAAGAAATGACCTGAAAATAATAAAATTGTTGTGAAATTAAGAATAATGGGGATCATACCATGTTTGTGTTTAGGAAATGTTTTTCAAACGTTCACAAAAAACATTTTTAATTATGATAAGAACTTTTGTTCATGTGTTAGAGTTTTCTTATTGAATTTTATTCAAAACTTTTTTAGGTAGCAGAATTTTTTTTAGAAATAAAATAAACACCGTTTGTTTTTTTCAAAATGATTATCATAAGATATAAGTTATATTATCCAATTCCATGTAATATCAAGTATTACTATATTTTGAAACAAACACCTAACCAAGAAAAAATTGAACAACAACAAATAAACATATGCAGTTGCTTGCCCATGGCTTGTCTACACTGCAATTAAATGGTCTTAGTAATGGCGTGAATAGTTACATGGGAGTCATACAACACTAATCCAATCATCAAATATGTATATAGCCCATATCAGATGTCTGAATTAATGTTTTTTCAAACAACCTACGAATCTATTAATTGTATGGGAGAACTATTTGAGGAAAAATATCGTTGAGAGATCATAGTCATTAATGAGGGATAGTGTCTAAGGAAACAATGAATCAAATGAAAATAACTCACTTTTTAAAGAAAAACAGAAAATAAAAAACCCAAATCAAATTAAATAGTGAATCATTGAAAATATAAATGAATACCAATTTCAAATAGAAGCTAGTTGATTAATCAAAAACCTACATAAAATAAACAAAAGGGAACTTTCATTGGTTGAATCATTAATTTTTATAATATAAAAATAAATTAGTTTCACTTTGGTGGGTGGTGGAATTATTTGGGTTAATTTATCATCAATTAGATTCAGGATATAATATCCCAAAATATTGTTAAATCTATACGAGTAACATTTATTATGCATGTTCACATAAATTATGTAAAATGATCCGTGTTCAAAAGCTTATTAATAAATAACTCATCATAATTTCCAATCAAAAAATAAATAAGAATAGGGATATTCTCAATTTGATGAAAAATAATGATGATTTTATGTTAGAGTTTAAAATCACACACTATATTGAAAATGATATACTTATATATAGCACAATCATGGAACAGTTAATGGATGTGATAGATTTTAGTGTCATTAGGATGCTATAAAGGGTTATAATGATATTTAATACTGAATAAAATGTGTAGATAAATTATAATGGACTTTTTTGACTTATGAACCACCTAAAAAGAACACTGATACTTTTTCCTTAAAATAAGGTAAATGGTTTGTCGTAGAATTCTTAATATCTATGGTGGTGAAAGGGAATTATAGATATTATTATGTTCTATAAAAACTCATAAGTATATATTTATTTAATTTAAATAAATTAACACTTATAGGATTATATTAATGGTTAATTTTTTAGTAATAAATGACATTGCCTTCAAGGTTGATTTACTCATGTGCTATGTTTATGAGCTTAATAAGGATAAATCACCCATGATGATGCATTTTTCTTTTTAATCTCAAATTCATTCGACATTATGTTTTATCAAACTATAATATTGTTAGATGAACCGAAGTGTTTAATGAACTTTAGGATAAAAAGAAATGGTTGAATAAGGTATAACTCAAAGTAATACATGGTGTACATGAATCAAATTATATGGTTTCAGTTTAAAATTGAAATTTTGTTAAGGAATCATTTCATATTTATGTTTAATTTAATTCATTATAGTATTACTAACTTAAGAATATTATATTATATAGTTGTTTTATATTTCGTAATTTCGGGTGATTATTTTGAAGATGCTCATGCTTATGAGAAATTGGACAATAAGGCAACAACTGAGACAACAAAAACAAGGAAATGGGTCAATAATGTGTAGATCTTTAAATAAATGATTAATTATTTCTAATTATTTAGTAATATTTTCACCATTTTAGATAATATTTTTAAGTTAATTCCTTTATAATTTTTATCTAATTATTATTATTATTTTCATTGATTTTTTGTGATGTCATATTTCTCCTTCAATCATTTTCAACAAACTAGAAAAGAGAAAACATGTTTCTTTTATTTGATGTTTTTCAGGAAGCACAATGTTTTTTATTTGATAAAAATGGAACAGTTGTTTCATTTATATCTAGGTGAATACATTTGAATGAAAAAAAGCACATAATTGATCAATCGTACCTCAATCTAATGCGCAATGTAATTAGTATAACTCAAAGTGTATGTTTTTAGATTGTAATTTTCATTTTATTTTAAAATAAACATCACCTAATTAAAAATGATAAAAATCATTTTGATTATTTTTATAATTTATAAAAAATATCCATAAGTCATTTTTTTTTGTTTAGGAATTAACCAAACCTCAATCATATCCACAGTGTGCCCGATATTTCTCAAAATTATTGTTATTATATAAAACTTGACATTTTAGATTAAAAAATTTAACACAATGAAAAATTATAAAAAATGATTGTTTAATATTGGAAATTAAAGATAAAAATTCATAAGTCATTTTTGATGTGTAGGAATCGACCTGACATTAAACCAACACATGATGTAACCATTATGACAAAAAGTTCAGGTATATATTTTAAAAATACATTTCAGTAAAAAACAAGTAATATAATAAGAACCAAGAAAGATATTAATATTATTTTCATACATTTTTAAATCGATCCATATGTCATTTGGAACAATTATGAATCATCCCCACCTAAATATAATGCATGGTGTGATCTCTATGACTCAAAATATATGTTTTTAGTTTATTATTTACTTTTTAGTTCGAAGCACCCATTATATATTCAAAATAGGGAAAAAATTAATGTTATTTTGATACATTAGAAAAACAAACCATAAGTCATTTTTGATGTGTATAAATCAACCTCACCTAAATCTAATACATGATGTGGTCAACATGACTCAAATTGTTTGTTATCGGTTTAAAATTGATATATTAGTTCAGAATGTGCCACTCAATGAAATCTAAGAAAACACACTCATATTCTCTTTATAATTTAGAATAACCATTCATAATTCATTTTTATGTGTATAAATTATACTCACATAAAACATGCACATGATTTGGCCATTATAACTCAATGTGTGTGTTTTCGATTTAAAATTACATTTTAGTAAAAAACACACGTTACCTACTCAAAATTTTGAAAACATATTTTGATTATTTTAATACATTATAAAAATTATCTATGTCATTTCGGATTTTTATGAATCAGTTTCACCTCAATCTGATGCACGGTGTGGCTGGTATGTCTTCAAGTGCCTATTTTTATTTAAAATTGACATTAAATTTTAGTAAAAAAGAAAACAGTTATACACAAAACAAATCAAACACATTTAGATTGTTTTGATACTATAGGAAAATGATTCATAATTCATTATTTATTTTTAAAAATCATCGTCACATAAATATGTTCATAGCATGACTCAAATAGTCTGTTATCATTTTAATATTGACATTTTCGTTTAAAACGTGTCACTGAATGAAAACAGAAAAAACATGGACGTATTATCTTGAAAATTTCATTAAATTATTAATACATCATCTTTAATGTTTAGGAATGATTCACATTCAAAAAGACACATGATGTGACTGATTTGACTCAAATTGTGTTTTTTCTGTTTAAAATGACATTTTTTTGTAAAAAACTTATCTGACATGCTGAAAATAGTGAAATAAAATTTTATTGTTTTTATAATTTAATAAAATGATCCATATGTTATTTGGGATGTGTAAGAATTATTTGTAACTGAATATGATGCTTAGTGCTACCGATATGACCCCAAATGAAACTTATTATTCTAAATTGAAAATAATTTTTTTAAAAAGTCTACTATAATACTAAAAATCAACAAAACACATTCATATTGTTTTGAACCATTAATAAAATGACCCATAAGTCATTTTTTATGTGTAGGAATAAATTCTACCTCAATATGATACATGATGTACCCGACATGACTCAAAATGTAGGTTATCATTTTAAAATTGATATCTTAGTTCCAAATGTTCCTCTCACTGAAAATTGAGAAAACACTCTTATATTACCTTGATATTTTTGGAAAAATATTCATAAGTCATTTATGATGTGTTGGAGTAAGTATCATGTCAAAATGAGACACGATGTTACCAGTATGAATCGTTGTACATGTTTCTAGTTTATAATGAAATTTTTGTAAAGAACACAAGGTATGTACAAAATAACAATAAAATGAATTTTGATTATTTTGATAATCTATGAAAATTATCCAATTTTTTTGTGGCACATGGAGGAATTATCCTCACATCAATCCAATTCACAGTGTGATAGTTATGACTCCATGTGCATATTATTCATTAAAATTGACATTAATATTGGGAAATAGGGCATCTCATATACTCAAAACCAATAAATTAAATTTTATTTATTTGTATAATTTATAAAAAATATACACTAGTCATTGATTATGTGTATGGATCAACCACACAACTATCTAATACAAAATGTGGTTGATATGACTAAAAGAATCTATTATCAATTTAAAATTGATATTTCAGTTAAAAAAGTGGCATGCACTTTTAACCAAGTAAATACACTCATATTTTCTTGATAATTTATTAAAATGGTTTATAATTCATTTGTTACATGTATGTATTAATTTCAATTAAAACTGATACACGATATCCTTGTATGATTTAAAGTGTGTGTTTCCAGTTTTGAATGACATCTTAGTAAAAAAATTGGTAACATACGAAAAAATGATAAAATGAATTCATATTGTTTCGAAACATTAGAAAAATTATCCATATGTCATTTCAGATGTACAAAAATCATATTAATCTCTATCTGAAACAAGGTGTGACTGATATGACTCCAAGTGAATCTTTTTTTAAAAAACTGAAATTATTTTTAGTAAAAAAGGCAACACATTTACCAAAAAATCCTAAAATTTATTTAGACTGTTTTGATACATTATGATAATGATTCAGAAGTTATTTTTGAAATTTTATGAATCATAATAATGTATATATGATACACGATGTTCTAGACATGAATCAATGTGTCTTTTATCATTTAAAATTGTCATTTTAGTTTAAAACGTGTCACTCACTAAAAACTAATAAAACACAATCGTATTGTTTTTATTATTTGTGAAACTGATTCATAAGTAATTTTTGACATGTAGGAAACAATACTAAATAAAACTAATACTCTATGTGACCAGTATTACCCAATGTGAATGTTCAATAATTAAAATGATATTTTAGTAAAAAAATAATCAAATATGAAAAAAATAACAAAACATATTCATATTGTTTTGATACATTATTAAAATAATCCAAAAAACATTTGAAATTTGTAGGAATCAGTGGAACCTCAATCTGATGCATGGTGTGATCTGTATATCTCCAATTATGTCTTTTC
Source organism: Viscum album (assembly GCA_963277665.1). Taxonomy (NCBI): domain Eukaryota; kingdom Viridiplantae; phylum Streptophyta; class Magnoliopsida; order Santalales; family Viscaceae; genus Viscum; species Viscum album. The sequence continues at coordinate 1,736,641,550 of OY728142.1, forward strand.
AATATTTATGTGTAATTTTATTTTAAAAAGTACAACACATCAACAAAATAGATAAAATGAGTCTCGATCTTTTTATAAAAACTCTATTTGCTATTAATTAATTAGTTTCCTCGTCCTTTGTATCTTATTCTTATTTATTAAATTTCCCCATAGTAAATTATGAATACAAATAAGAAATGGTGTGCCATCTAATAATCAAACACGACTCAATATAATACACAGTTTTTCTATAAAGACTCAATGATTAGATTAAAATTAACACTTTATGTTTAATTTAACTATATTGATTATTAATAATATAATAATTCTTTTCTTGTACATTTGTATTCTTTTACAAGAGTTGGGGTGTTTTTTCTTTTATATCAGTGCATTCTTTGGCTCTATAATATAGTGGGTTTTTATTGTATTCAAGTTGTAAATTTTATTTTATTTAAATTCTTTATATATACATACCTTTTCTAATTTAGGATGTTGTTTTTGGTGGTATATTTTTCTATTACAACACACTACAATATGACCAATTTCAGGTGTTATAGTGTGTTGTTATAAAACACTGCCTCAAGACCCTTTATCAACAGAAAAAAAACTATTGATAAATGGGGTCCTTTATCAGTTATTATAAAAGCACAAATAAACACACTAGTATTTTAATCGCACTCTCATATTTTGTTATTTTTTAGCATTATAAATGGACTTTTCTAGTGTTATTAATGGATTATTTTGTAGTACTTTTCCTGAATGAAAATATTTATTGATGCATACAATTATTTTATATCAAAAGAAATCATAAAATTGATTTCAATTTAATTAATAAGATTATTAATAATAAAAATGAACAAATTTTAGTTTTAAAACCATTAGAAACAAAATAAATCTGTATAAATTCCTTGAATGAAATATAATTTTCAATAAAAATTAGTATTTTTCATTATTAAACAAAATATAAGCCTTTAAAAAAATAAGAAATTCTATCTTATATCATTATGACATGAAATTTTAAAAAAAAGTTATTTTTTTCAAATTGTTTTTCTACAAGTGTAAGAAATTATTTATTTTATTTTATTTAAGAAATAAATAAAAATCTTTTTGAGGAAGAATTTATTTTTTGAAGCATATAATGACTTTTCAAAAAATTTATTTCTTTTTTATAATTATATTTAATTTCTCCGAAACCCCTATAATTTTTTAAAATTATGGTTAATTATATTAACTATTCTAATTTAATTAGTAGGTTATATCAGAATACTATGTTATGGATAATTTTGACTTGGGGTTTTGTGTATTGTAAAAAATAGAGAAATTATATTTATTGATAAAAAAACATATAATAAAATATTATGGTGTTTCATCCCACCTCATGTAAAATGAATTTAACCCTTAAAATTCCTTCACATTAACAAAAATAATGTTAATATCTATGTTTCATAATATCCCTGGGTTACAATGTAGCATCATTGAATTTATAATTCCTCTAGTGAACACTAAATAGGTGAGTAGTCTTGTTAACTTTCACATTATATATAAAATCCATGATTTCTTTTGGTTATTATTCATAAGAAATATCATACTCCATATTTACAATATTTGAGTCCAATACATGTGATTGATCAAGTCTGTACTTCCTTAGGAGAGATAAATGGAACACATTGTGAACTTGAGAGAGGATTTTCCGATGTGCCAAGCGATAATCTAACATCCCTACTCGATCAAGAATCTGAAAGGAGACAATATTCATAAGTGTCATATTTCCGTACCTTATCAATCCTAAAACCTTATTCAAGATAAAAATTCATAGGAATAACTTCTCGCCAGAATCAAATTCTAGATTTTACTGATGGATGTCAACATAAATGTTTTGGTAACTTGGAGCTAACATGATGTGAAACTAAATGAATATTAATTTATATGTTATTTATTCAGCTAGATAATGCCCCAATAAATTTATTTCTCCAAGTCCATCCAAATACATTATATTTATATACTTATTTCTATATAATAATTCATATGGATCAATATATATGATCGAGTGAAAGTAATTATTGTATGAAAGCATGAATAGAGGAAGGTTTTGATCTCAAAATCTTATAAAATCCATATAAAAATAAACAATAATCTCTTATTAGGTTTTAATGGTTCTATAATATATGATATCTATTTGAGGATTATTAGTAGTAACAAAACACGACTTTGAATCCAATGGATGATGAATTACTTTCTAGAACAAAAAAGGCAATCCTTAGATCCTGATCATATATAATACAATGTGGTACTCCATTTAACCTTACCAATTAATTAATCTATATTCTTGATGATAGATAAAGGGATATATCATCTATAATAGTAATTAAGGGTACTAAATTTGTAAGGCAATATACTACAATAAAAATAATATTATGGGCATTATATGTTTTGGAGATTTTAATAAAAAAATATGTTGTGATGTTTTACCATTACCATTCTAGTATGGGTAATGATTATAACACCCCCTCATACTTCTATCTTTCAAACATAACTTTTGGACGTACCAGTCACTGAGATACATACTCTATCATATTTATTTCAAGGTTTTCCCATCATAAATAATATTTTAGATCTATAATGATTTTCATAATTTCAGTATGAATAGAGAAATATTAACTATTAGATTCATCTAATAACTCTTTATTCATGTCTAATATAGTTGGGACACATAATTTTTTCATAAAAAATATCATTCCATCACAATCAAGGTGGAACTCAAAAACATTTATCAAATTCTTTTACATATCTTCATATTTCTTAAAAACATCTTTAATATTAACATGGATAGATGGGTAAACACTAATTCAATAAAGATAATATTTCTCACATTCATTAATGTATAACAGATCTATACATTGAAAATAAAAAATTATTGGATCTTTTGTCATCCTCATCACAAATAAGATAACATGAACCTTCCGAATCATGATCTTTTACCACCTTATTTCCTTTCCCATGGTAGTTATGTATTGAGTAGTCATAATCATTAATCTACTCCAATAATATTCTCTATTAAATATTTAACTCTTTCATGGAGAATATATACATTAAATTTTAATGATCAATATATATATAACAAAACGTTTTTAATGAAAATTCATGCATTAATTTAATTTATAAATTACTATAGCTAACTCTTAATAATGATGTGGGTAATTATTTTAATTAATCTTCTATTTTCATAATACATAAACCATAAACCTATAATTCTAAATAAATATTGATACTGATCCCATGTTTGATGAATCACTATATATCACAAACCCTTCAATAGTGTAGGCTATTGTGAGAATAGTTGTGCTATCTAACCTTCTCATCATTTCCTTGGAATTTTAATTAACTTCAATTATTCAAAGGAACGTGGCTATATTTTGTGTTATCTTTGTGAGTGGATTATATATCCATAAAAAATTATCTAAAAATAATTAATAATATTAAACAAAACAATATAAACTAAATATCTCCATCATAGGGGTTGGTATATGATAATAGTTAATAACTGTTTGCATTGATAGATCAACCAGTATAACATAACATGGTGTTATCTGACCCAAAAATGAAACTTTTTTATAGATAAAATATAATCTTATTAAAATTTTCATTTAGATTCTACATTATCTGGGTCTTCAGAACAATACTTAAATTATATTGGAGATATTTCTTGGTTTAAAAATATATAAGAATATCATATGCAATGAATACTAAGAAATAATCTGTGTAATCACTAAAGGAATAATATATTATAACCATGAATATAGTGGGGAATTATTATGACCAGATGACATCACATTAAATTTTTATTTTCCATGACTTGCATGAAAGGATATCATGGGTATGTATTCACTTATGAACACAAATTGACATTATCCAGAATGGAGGGATATCTAGGAAAAATATTGAACGCATTGAAATAAACCAAAAAAATTATCAATATGAGTTTAAGGGTACTTATTATTATTGTGACATTGTTATGTTTCACATAAAAAATGATGAGTCTCCTTTATATATATTTATTCTAAACAAAAAAAAGGAATATGCCATGGTGATGCACTTGTCCAAATGAATACCTTATCAAGATTATCATGGATTTGTTTCTTCAATCCTTGCAACTTGATTGGGGCTACTCTATATGGAGTCTTTGAAATAGTTCTAGCAGCATGTTTCATATCAACTAAAAAATCAACTTCATGGATCAGAGAAATAAAAGAATAATATTCCTTAAAAACATTAACAGATTCCATTAAAAACTAAATTTATTTCATCTTGAGTTTCTCCCTAAACATTTGATATAAAAAACATTTTAATGGGAATTAATTCCCATAAAATTTATACAATTCCAACCATAATTTTATATTCATCATATCACTAGTAAATGATTATTGGGTGGTTTGGAATATGGAACATGACTTATGTTCTTTGTAAATTGATTTAGTATTTATGTAATTAAATCTTATACATTCCTATGACAACATTAAATTTAACTATTAGGATAATAATGATATTTTGTAGTGCACATTCACATACAATTCATCTAAATAAGAATAATATAATTTAAATTCAAAAATTGTATAATTAGTGGTTTTTACTACTAATTCCAAATAATATTATAGAGGTGGTATTATAATTATTTTATAATTTTATTCATATATAAAGTAGTGGGTAGATTTAACATCAAATATTATGATATAATTTATAGAGTAGATGGTACATGTACCTTCCATCTCTTTATTATTATACCCCACATCAGTAATATTGATCGCATGAGATTCCCATTAGTCTCTCGGCTTATGAGGTAGCTTACATCAATCATAATCACAAGCCATTATATTTTAGAACATGTTAGAATTATTCTTTTACCCATTTAATTTCAAACACTGTAGTGTTGGTGGTGAATTTTGGGTGCTTTTTATCTAACATTATCTAACTTCTTCCCATCACATAGACGTTCTATTTCTCCATGACCATATATTATACGCCTAAAAGTGTTTACTCGTCCCCTTAAGATATTTTACTTTATGTATTCATGCACACTTCAACCTTAATATAAGCATAATCTTCTTACCTCCATGATGATTATTATTTAAATTTTTTTAATTACATATTTCGTTTCTTATCAAAATTGTGATATTGATGGGTAACTCTGATATCCATTTATCCCTTAGTATCACATCAAGTGATTTATTTATAACTAAAAATGTCCCTTTTTCGTAATAACCATTATAGAATTGGTTTTAATCCATAGAATAATATATTAATATTATGTTACATTCAATGATAAAACCAAAAGCATACCACGCATGTATTGTAAAATTTTCCTCATTTGTACTAATGGATTCATCATTATTCTACCTTAGCTCAAGAAACTCCTCTATTTTCTAATGAGGAATAAGATAAATATTCTTTCTATAGAAAAAAAATAACCTTTATACACATCCGACTCCATAGAGTAAATTTATTCCTATGGCCTCATGTTTTTTATGATAGTGCACCTCTAATTTTCTTCACCTTGGAATTGATATATAACTGAAATGACTATCATTCTCCAAACAATGTAGAATGTTAAATATCATTTCAATGGTACCATGCCATTACATATAAAATAGTTTGTAACAGACCCACTAAAATAAGCTCAATATTCACTCATGTAGGACACAACCAGGTATTTCTTCCTCCTTTACTCGTTTAAAAGATCAGCATGATTCATGTTTTAAGAATGATGCATAAGAATAATAATGAGATTTTTAATTCCATTTCCCATGAATTTTGGTTTCTCTGGATGAAAATCAATGAATTTTTCATCAAATTCATTATTAACATAGTTTATTTTGCTTCTATCCATTTATTGAAACCAAAAAACATAGTTTTAGAAACAATAATCATAGTGGGAAACCGCATAATAATGAAAACAATTATAGGATGTTTAAATCATGATATCTTCTTTTCAATCTATGATACCTTAGGCTTACCCTAGGCCATCCATGGTCATCATTTATTAAAATCTTTCATGATGGTTTATAAATAAAATGTTTATTAACCCCAAACTATCATCATGAGTGTCAAATTAGGAGTTCCATCAGGTTATACTCAATGTGAACTACAATTACGGATAAGATATAATCGACAAACAATTTTTGTGATAATTACACCTAAATTCATATATTCCACAACCATGTATACTTATACTATCATGTAAGAGATTTTTTACTAGGAAAACCACACATTTTTTTTCTATAATGTGGGAAATTCTCCTATATATAAGATTATACTAAGGGTCCTCACTAAAGGTATATCATCATAGTTTCAAAAGATAAAAAAATATTTTTCTGATACCAACTATAGTGACCCATACTTTTCATATATTAATATATTATTTTTTAGACGAATATTCATTACATAAAATTATGATCCATGATATAACTATAAATGTTTAATGTATTTTTAAAAACACTAATACCTAAAACAAAATTCCATAAATGATCTATAAATTCTACCACTTGGTCCTTCATAACTATCACCCTTCATAAACACATTATAGTAATGAAATTTCTTCATAAAATTGGGAAAATAAACCATAATAATGGCTGATCATAGATGACCAATAAGGGTAAACAAGGGAGATATCAAGGATCATTAAAATATAACATGATTTTTAAGGGTATGATAACCTAATATAAACCATTGAAAATCATACCCAATAATTCTTAGATCTTAAAAATGAGTCTTGTAGAATTTATAGGATGTTTAAAGGATATGAATCATAAAGTGAACAAAGAATAGGAGACATGAGAACATAATAATGACATAAGATCATGTAATAAAAGAGTTGAATAAGTGCGGAATAATCATAATAATAGAAATATTATGTCACAGATACCCACCAATACCTTCATAACATTTTAGGCTAGGCATAATTTCCCATTTACCCACTTCAGACGTGAGATAGCCTCCTTTATAGCCTATTTCAGGCATCACATAACTACCTGTGTAACCTATTTAGGTATTTCGATAACCTATGGACAACCATATGAGCACATAGAAAACTAATATCTACCCAATTCATTAATGGTATATATAATTCTTGGGCCATCCATCACATTCTCATAAATCAACACTAGTGAATAAACATGATTTAACATTGTTTTTTTCAATTTTGACGACATTGTTTAACTGACTTATATAATGGTGACATTGAAAACGTGGTTTTTGGCATCATTTTTTTAATAAAATGACACAAAAAATGTGAAATGACATCGTTTTCAATGCCGGTGTTTTATAGAAAACCAACTTCAAAAACCGTGGATTTTTTTTTGGAATGATTTGGCTTCATCTTTTTGAAGAACCGACACCGAATGTAAAAAAATAGAAAATTTTAATTATTACACCTACAAAAATTTAGTATATATATAATAGAAAAATAGTATAAATACATCAAACATCATGTATCATTGACAAAAAACTATAAATGAATAAAATCTTTTAACAAGTTAATCTTAAAATTATCAATGCATTTTAATTATAATATAGAATTAAATTTTTTTTTGAAAATTACCGAATTAACATATTTGGTTATTATTGAAGCATTTTTTAATATAATTATATTCAAATACCTATTATAACAGATGAATTCTCTTTTCAACACTTACTATTAAATTTTTTTAATACTAATAAGAAACATTATAATATATATACCTTAAATCGTAATCATACATAAAAAATATTTTGAAAACAACGATTGAAGAAGGTTAAGTTCATATTTTATGTACAAAACAATATAATTTAATGTTAATAATAAATTTTAGTGATATAATATAAAAAACACAATATAATATAACAAAAAAATATTAAATAATTAATATGACTGACCTGATCATAATTAGTCCTTAACGAAGTTGTGATTATCTCATACTTGAATCGTAGAACAAAAAACCACATTCGACATTTCCATATTGAAAATGACACTATAGTTATTAAAACATTAAATTGATAATAAAACCCAATATATATATCCAAAAATAAAATAATATCTTATATAAATAAAATAACCTTTACTTAAAAATAATTTATTGCATTTGGCTTTGTTATTGATCAGTGATATTTGTTTAATTTTTTCAATGACAATCATTTTATTATATATAAACAAATAATATATGTATTAACATTGATAATTAATCATAGTGAGCTTATAAATAAATTATTACATGTCAAACAAGGTAGAAAATTTTCTACAAACACCACTTGATAAAGAGAAAAACCAATATAATGTGTTTTCACTTGGAAAAAATACTCCTAATATACAATTCCCCAAACAACACAAAAAGATGGAATTTAATAATATTATAATGAATATTATTTCATAATTATGTTTTTGTTAATAGCCATCATGTAATGGAAAAAACTAACACCCAATATTCGTCATTAATAACCTCTATATGCCACTATTTTTAATTGACCCATATTTCACAACCATTGAAATGTATTCCAGATCTATAAAATCATAAAATCTTGTGGTGTCATTTTAAAAAAGAAACATGTGTATATATGTAATTAAAAAATATATACATTTATTAAATTTTGTCCTTCTTTAATTGAAGAAAATCAAAACTAAAACTTTAATTCACTTACATAGAAAACAATTACAATAGAGGAAAGACAAACTCTTCAAAATTAATTAAATCTATGATATCATTTCTAGATATTATCATTGGATAGTATCTTCCAAATATATTGGAAAACATCTAAAACTAATATATATAATATATGAAAGAAGAAACATGATATAATACTTTTATCCCATCAGAAATATATACAGTGTCTATAATTACTTGTTCATGAATATTTTTTTCCATTATTCCATTTCATTGGAATTTAGACACTCATATATAAGTTAAATTTTATAAAACATTATAAGTCATTTTTAATAAGATGTAATTAATATTGAAAAATTTCATACCTCATAAAAAATATGACAAGGAATCCTCATTGGAGAAAGTTAAAATTGACCCTAAAATCCCCAAATATTGTAACCTCCACGATAGGGAATGCTTGTAGAGAAATAAGATCAATAATATCAGGTTCTAAAAATCTATCGTAGCCCATATGAATAGGATGGTTTTATACATAATCCTCTAAAAAATGCATAACTTAAAATTCTATAATATGTAAATAAGGATGTCTTTTACACAACTGACAGTATATGGTTAGGTCCGAGTAAGGAGGTTGAGGATATGAGTAGGTAGGCTAAGCAGGTAGCTAAGGTTTCACAAACATTGATCATATCATTAATTATTCTAATATAGAATGAATCATAGATTCTTGTATTTGATCACCCATAGAATGTTTCATATCATTTAGTTGAGCTTTTAGTGATTCAGTTTCCAGGTCACTTAATTGTTTACATTGATGTCCAAAAACTTTCTAAATAATAACACCCACCTCATATAGTCTTATGTGGCTAGGGTGCTCAGGATTTATTAAAGAAACAGATAGGTTTCCCATCCATCCCTCAGGTATAAAACTACCCTTTGTTTATTTCTCCAGAATATCATCCTGAAATGAAAATTTAAAATCTTATATTAGTGTTTTTAATTTATAAAATGAAAAAATAATGAAAAATAATAATTATTTTCATAAAATTCATTATATACTTCCTTATATTTCATTGTAGGATATTTTTCTGTTCTTCTTATTTTTCTCACTCTTTTCCATTTCTCATGGTGGGTGGGTGGAGATGGACGACTGAATTATACCTCATCAGAACCACTAGTGGAGTGAGGTCTTAGTGCTTCAAACATTTCTTCAATCATTTTCTCTACAATAAATCATACCCTCCATATTATTGAGAATGATGGTATTTATTATATAAATTGATTTCATGATGGGATTTCCTGGAGGTATGTTGTACAAAAATAAAGTAATAATTAATTAGGTTTATATATAAGAAATTTTATAATATAATATAATATAATTATCATACCTATAATATTTTATCATGTCGTTTGGAAAAAATTTCTTCCTTGTATATTCATCTAAAAATACATACTTGAGACATGAGATTTCATTTTTTCTTATTTTAAACACATGATTTTATTATCAACATTTTTTTGAAATACTTCCATCGAACCAATACTAATGTAAGAAATCTTCTCATAAATTATTTTTATTATTAAAAAAATTAATATAATTTGTCATTACATAACTTAAATACTATTCATTGATAATATATCTTATTTTAAAAATGATTTAAAATATATTGATTGATATATTTTACATTTATAGCCTCTGAAAGTTTATCTATTTTCGTATTGTCAATAGACTACTAATTTTCATATAAAATGATAACCCAACAATTTCTTTGAATGTTTATATAGCTTATAAAATTCATTGAATTAGGGCCATTAGCATTATTGTCATCATAAAAACTAATAATTAATTGATCATCTAAATGATAATGTGATATTTTTTGTAGACATTTAATGCCACATTTACCAACTTGAGAATCCAATTTCCGAATACAAAATGAAGAAGACTCCACTCTTGAAGTCTTTTCAGTATTCCTACAGTTTTTTAATAAATTTAATGTTTTATTTCATTAAATAATTATATTTCTCTATATTTTATAATATTAAATGTAATAAATACCTCGGTAGATGTTCCTCTGTCAATATATTTGTATCTGTCATTGAAACAAGTAAAAAAATGAAATTATTATGAACATAATATTATAAGACATGTTAGTAATTGGAGAATTGGAGAATAAATTATGTAATTAAAAATAGCGGCATGCATGTGTGTGTTTTTTAAAAAGTAATTATGATATTATTATTAAACCAAAAACTATTCAAGTTGAACTATTAAATATAAAATTTTCTTTTAAAGAGTAATAAACATTAAAAAAATCCATAACAATGTTTGAAAAGTTGTTATCATGTTCGTAAATGAAACAAAAATATTATAATGTATGTCAGGTATTTCAATGAAATTTTTTTTAACAATAACTTTGGAAAATAAAAATTTAACACAAAAAAACTAATAAATTATAAAATATATATAATTAAATATCCATAATTATTAAATAATTCAGTTTTTACATAGGTAATTTTCAAAAAATAAATTTAATGTAAATAATTACTAGATTAATTAGGTGTGTAATTTAGTGTTTTCTCATATCCTATCAGAAATATCATTTCATATTACATGCACTATGACTATGTTATACTCATTGTTATATGAAAATCGTGTAATAGATGAAGAATACTCAAATAAATCACTAACATAATTGTTATCCTCATCAGACAAATGGATTATTTTCCCTTAAAAAATAATAGACCACTCTTCATTTAATGGATCAATGAAAAAAAAATTCTTTTCATGTGTTTCCATGATAAATGGATCCTCATTGAAACTAAATCTTTTTATATCAATTAGTTTAAACACATATTCAACGTGTTTCAAACCACTATTACTTGCCACCCAGTTACACTTAAACATCGTGACTCAAAATTTAATATAATCAATTTACCATATGTCTTCAAGAACTTCTTAGTATGGTGTTGATGCATAAATTGGGTTTTTATCTTTTTTCACTCAAAAAAATGAAGCGCTCCAACGATGACCATTACACCACTATTTTGAACAGTACTCTTTTCATCCTTCTTATTTGTGTAAAATGTGTACCCATTAATATCAAAAAAATACCATGTGATCAGATTCGGAGATGGTCCCCCTGCTAACTATTTTAATTTTTCGGGTGAAGATATTACTATAATAAAATTCACTTTAAACAATGAAACAAATGTATTTTTATGCTCAATCATCAACCACATTTCATTTTTTCCAATTTTGTTACTTTAATTCTAAAACATATGATGATATATATGATTAAATCTCATTTGTGTTATTATAAATGTATAAATGTGCATACATAACTTCAACATGTGGAATGAACTTTACTTTTCTGCCTTGAATCCATTTACCTTCACTATTAATGTTCATATGTTGAGACACAGGGAGACCAATATACTACAAATTATAAATATAATTAGTATAAAACAAAATAACCTCTTATGATACATAATGTTAAACAATAGAGGCCTCTATTAGATAATAATTTTTAATAAATACCATCAAAATTTTCATATATCTTTCAAAAAGATAAATCTATTATAAATAAATGGGACCAAATATTTTTATCTCACAAAAAATTATTCTCCAGATGAACCATTCTTTCAAAAAATGTAGGTGGGAAATAATTTTGTAGTTGAAAAAAATAAGAGAAGCTTCATTATCCAACACATCTAACAATTTTGGATAAATGAATTTTCTACAAATTGATTTAAAAAATCACATAACCTGATGATATCCTTTTAATAGATGTCAATAAAATAACATGCAATGAGACTAGTAGAAGTTGTTGTATCAATAAATGACAATAATGAGATTTTATAAATCATTTTTTATAATACTTCAGTGAAACAAAATTCTTCCCAATTTAAGAATAAGAAATATTTACTTTAATACCATGAATACATTGACACAAATATTGCTTCTAAATCTTGATTGATCTATGAAAAGCTGGAGGTAAGTATGTTTTGTTTCCTTTCATAATGGTTGCATTCTCTAAATGTATTCCCATTGGTATCAAGTACAATATAGCATCCCATGTATGTTTTTTCATTCATTTTTATCTAACAATGTTCCAATAAAACTATCACATATGTTTATATCAACATGAATAATATCAATGTTATGTTTTATTTCTAAAAATCTCTAATATGTTAGTTCAAAAAAGATAGACTATTTTTTCAAGCTATTTTTTTGAAGAACAAATATTCTTTTCCTTCTAAATGTTGAATCAATATTTTCACACTATCATTATATTATTCAAATGGAAATGTTCATGGGTTAATATTTTATTCCTTTAAAATGTTAAATGATTTACACAATCTAAAACAAGGGTGATCAATTCAAAAAAATATTCTATGTCCCATGTACACTATTTCTCTTTCATTATGTATTTGATAATATGAAGTCTCTTCTTCAGAAATTAGATATGATTATATCCCTGAACACTATACCCGAATAATTTTCCATATTTAGGAAATTTATTTATAGTGAACAGTATCATTGCACGCAAATGGAGATAACTTTTATTTTATGCATAAAAAACATTAACACCGGTCTCCCATAAAAGTTTCAAATCTCCAATCTGTGGGGAATGAAACACATCAATATCATTTGACATCTGTTTTGGTATTGTAATATTCAATCCCATCATATCATATTTTTCTTCATACATAGCTGTGGGGACAAGTTTTAAACTACCAAAAAATAGGAAATTAACTATGTGGTCTTCTTACGATCTGATATGGATTCATTCCATCAGTACATAATCCCATTCTAATATTTCTAACTTCACTTCCAAAATAATTTTTTTTTCAAATCTCTTCAACTATGGTGAATTAGAAGGGTGATATAAGTTGCCATCAGATATGTGCTCATTTAAATTCCATCATACCCTCTTAGCATCAATTGAATTTTCAAATTAGACACTTCAAACAGGGAATTATAGGAAGGTACCAAATTACATTACCAAGAGCTTTGATTCTGGTACCTAAGAAAGAATCAAAGTTGAATTATTAGAATAGTATGAAATAATTAATGGATGATATCATTAGAATGTATAAAATTGATTTTTTTTTTCAGACATCATTAAATGATAATGAATATTTTTTGAAGTTTTCATCCATCTTATAGTGTTATGTTCCACATGTAGTCCATCCTGATAAATATTAACAATCTTTTCTATGCAACACACAATCGTTGGGTTAAGAATGTATCTTGTTACACCACAATACCACTAGGAATAATAAGTTATTTTCCTCTTAATTAGAATTTGGAATCCTATTTCATTTTATAATTATATCTTTTAAATCTTAATTAAGTTGGAGAAACATTAATCACTCCTCCCATTTCATTCTCTCAACTCAAGTAATATCAAATCTACTAATACCACTGTATATTTACTACAACCTGAGAATAATGGTTTCTCAGAATCTATAAAAAATCTTTCGATAGTTGATATTTTTTTGGTGGGTTCTACACCTAAATAAATAATTAATTATTCAATATAATCCTCCACCTCATTATAAATATTTTATGTACATTTGATGTTGTGTTTTCTATTCCTTCACCATGCTAGATGAAATGTGTATAATAAATGCTAAAACAATAGAAAAATAAAGCGATCATTTATTTCTATAGAGTTTAACTTCATCAAATTCAAACACTTCACACATGGAGACAAAATCAAATATATGTTTTGAAGTTTGTTTTAGAAAATTCCATGAATTCATCAACTCCTTCGTCATATTCACTAGTGTTTATTCATAATTGTTTCTAATTAAGAACCATTCAATAATTAATATCACAATATAATCGATGAATATATTAAAACATATAAACAATTCCATATATATATATATATAAATTTTAAACATAATAACATTGAATACTAATTTTTGGTAAAAAAATAAGAAACCTCAAATGAACATGAAAATTAATTAATTCAAATATATTATTTAAAAATAATATAGACATTTGAGAATTTATTTTTTTCTAATATTATTTCAAACAAATATGAAAATTAATTAATGATAATATATTAGTTCATATATGGAAATATTATATCAATCATTTAAAAGTGGTCAAAAAAATTTATTAAATGCAATTACCCAAAAGGATAACATATTTTATTTGAAAAAATACTATTCTAATATAAATTAAATACCTTCAGAATTTAAAAATATTATTCTTTTATTTTTATATTATACTCATGTGGTTTATTGATTTTATAATTTAATTATATTCAATTATCTAACATATATTAGTTTATATAATTTATTAGTTACATTAGTTCTATAATGTCACGAAAATTCTTTGTAATTGCTTTCTAATAAATGGAATTATTCCGAGAACACTCACTTTGACGGAACGTGATTTTGGGACCCGGAGAGCCAGGAAGAGAATTTTGAACAT
Source organism: Viscum album (assembly GCA_963277665.1). NCBI lineage: Eukaryota > Viridiplantae > Streptophyta > Magnoliopsida > Santalales > Viscaceae > Viscum > Viscum album. The sequence goes on from OY728142.1 coordinate 1,736,656,604, forward strand.
TATTTAAGGTACATTCATTAAACGTGGGATAATATTTTTCTATCTTTTGAACCAGAGCTCAGATCAAAAATCTGAGGACACCCTTGAACTCAGATCACCAAGATTCCGCTAGAATGGACTTAACTTCAGCCATCAAGGATCGAATGGAAAAGTTTATTTTCTAACATTTTAGAAAAATAAAAAATAACTTTGAAAATTTATTTTCTTTTTTTTTTGCCATTCGACAGGCGGCGACAAGACGAATCTGCGGTGTAGCAACGAGGCAGTGACAAGGCGCATTAATGAGGCTCATTAGTGGCCCATATCCCACAGGATAACAACGCAACAAAGGAAGCGTAACAACGATGCGGTTTCATAAATGAAACAGCGTAATGATGCGACATCACAATGTAACTAAAATACTGTGACTTGATTTCATTTTTATTTTATAATGAGTTGGTAGATGAAGAATCAAACAAGGAGTATTCTTTGATGAAAATCCGAAAAATTTCCTCTCCAACTACGAACGAAGAAAGCTGGCGGATCGTCATCGTCTTCGACTCACCTCGAAGAAAAGATCTAGAAGTGATGATGTCAATGCCTTGAACACTCTAGGATGAGAACTACGACATCGAAAATCGATGATCAAGGGGTTTCTTTTATTTAAATGTTCCTCCCTGATCTTTATTTCTATAAATGACGAACACAGATCAACCCACGAACTTGTTGGTCTATGATTCATGTGTTTATGTGGAAGGGTGGATTTTCTTGGGGATTTATTATTTGAGATTCAAACCTTGGCACAGAATGATTGACCTTCAATCCAAAAACCTCTCCCTTGATCTAAACATCTAATGAGGAGGGCTTGGGACGACACAAACAAATCCCAAGCACCTCTGATTATGCATTCATGGTGGATGCATTCTCGAAGTGGCAACAATACAATTTCAGGGCCTGAGCAGGGATTGCAGTGACTCGGGGGACCCTTTGGCACAGAAAAGTTGTAGAACGGACCACCAGAGCAACCCCAATATCTAGAGGATGGGATGACCAGTAGTGGAGGCGTCACGCCCATCAACACACCAGGGCGGCTGGGTGACGCGACACCAAGTAGGCACCACCTGGAGATGGTGGCCTGCGTCTGGGCCACTAGGAAGTGTGGGATATGGTTTTTCAACTGCTACTGGAGGGTGCCCAAATTAGTGGCGCCGAACGTAGTGCGAATGTTGTGTCCGATAAAAACTACGCACCACCGGCCGTACCAGTGGTTGGTCCTAAATTGGTGGGTAGAGCCCCCAGCGGGCCAGAACCGTAGCTCAGTGGGCCGGACCCATGGGTCAATGGGCCGGACCAGCTCTGGCAGGCCAGACTGACACCGATTCGTGGGACCTGCACACTTCGTGTCAGGCCAGTCTAGACCAGGTCGGTGAGAGACCCAGCAGCCTAGACCCCCAGCTAAATCGGTTTGGGCCCAGCATGACCCATTAGGCCTGACCAACTGTCTAGGAGAGACTAGACTGACCCCAACCCAAACCATGTCAGGTAAAGTCTGTCTAATTAAATCGGGGTATATGGGACCCCCAGGCTGGGTTGGTCGGGTCCGACCGGGCCCCATTGCAACCGCCCCCTGGTTACCAAAATGCTCATATCATGCAAATCTTGCGTCTGATTGCCTAGTTTTTTGAGGGACTGGGACCCTTTTGATGAGGCATATTTTTTTCATTCCTTGTGGGGACTTTCACGTATTTTTATATGAGACTAATGGATTGAGGAGTGGTTCCCCCAAGTACGCTATGTACGGAACCATTGCAGTTGTAATAGAACCAAAGTCTGCTGTATGGAGGCCCAGTGCGAAGTGGTTCTATGTGACCCAGCAGGCCAACGGTGGGGAGGGGATCTGCATGACCCGAAAGAACCATGATACTAAACATGAGGAGTACCTCATTTTGGCCATGGTCGGAAGCAGCTCTATGTGACCCAGTAGGCCCACAGTGGGGAGTGGCTCTGTGTGACCCAGCATACTCATGCTACTCATCGGGGATGAGTCAAACAATAGACCAAGGTTAGTGGTAAGCAGCTCTATTTTACTCAGCATGCCCACTATACTTGTTAGAGGAGGAGTTCTCTAGTAGTCAAGGAGTTTGATGATATGGATGATGATTCTACTATCACTACCCTAGAACATACCTGGTGTAAAATGTCATGTGCTCTGTGATTTACTTTGAGGATTGTTGTGTGGTCATTCCATTAATGGGGTTCCTTCAGAGTTTCATGTTACTCAACCCTGCATGGGCCCCACCCATACGTTTCGTATCCCGTACAGATGATCGAGGCTTCGATAAAGACCTTGGTGGACTAGGACCGAGTGGAGCCCTGTGAGACATGATCAATTGACACTTCGATAGTGGACATGGTGACCTCAATCCTGGTGGGGACCAGTATTACTAGGAAGAAAGGACATACTACTTCGGTTTCTAGTAGATTCACTACCCTAACGATCAGGCGGGGTTTTCTGTAGATGGCCATCAGATATCCTTTTTGTACTATTTTTGTTTTAGTTTTTTATGTTGGGTTTTTTTTCTGGACCACTTTCTTTCATCTATACATTGTACTCAGTCATGTTTTAGAATACATGAAGTCCCCTTTTAGTATGTTGGGATGTATTTGGGCATGTGTGTATGTACATGTACTCCATAAAATGAATCCCACATGTAGGTTGATGCCTTCGACGCTAGTCGCCAGCCCCTGGCCTTCGGGAGGCGGGCATGGGGTAGTCATGACATGGGCTCAGGGGGAAGGGTCATGAAAAAGTGGTATCAAAGGTCGGTTGGTATTACCATAAAGACTTGGAGTTTTTGTTTTGTTTTTATGAAACAATGTTAAATGTTGCGAGTCCAATTTTATGATTTGGGGAGTCCAGTGTTGGTGCGGTGACTGACGTATCCATACCCCAAGACCTTGAATTCTACTTCTTAGCTAAATAGATGAAAATAATGGTTGCATAAGTGTATCCTTATTTTGAATAAATGTCAGTTCTGTAAGTATAACCATTTAATTGTGGCACATCTTTCTCTATTTCTGTATTCCTCCATGTGGATGACCAATCAGGATCCCAATACGAGTTCATGAGGATAGCTCTCCAAGCGATGAAGCATCCATTCGTGGACCAGTTATTGAGATGGCCCCACTGGGTGGTTCACCATTTCTACCACCACCCTATGGTCAACATCTACTATTAGTAGTTCCGGTATAGAATGTGCGTAGAATCAGTTCCATGCACAAGTTTCAGAGATAGAGACCTCCCATGTTTAGGGGAGACAAAAATCATATGTTTTCTGAGGAATCACTAGAGGCTGTGACACGAGACTTCCACTTAGTGAAGGCACCGCGGAACCAGATGGAAATCTTCAAAACAATCCTTCTACTAGTTTCAATAGGGAGATGGAAGAGCTTGACCACCCAGACACACCATGAGGTAACCCTCCGTTTTTCAAACATCGATTGGCTTATCCCGGAGGAGTTTTTTCCCACAACCATGCGCTCAGTGCGTATTCAGGAGCTATTTCACCTTCAGTAGGAAAACATGTGGTAGATGATTAATCATCAAGGTTCACTGAGCTATGTCACTACTCCACATACATGGTGTGATGACCATTCTTTAGGACTCAAGCCATTGAGAAGGGACTCACGCAGGAGATAAGGGCATCAGTGTTGTCTCTCAGAATATCTACCCAAGTTGGGGTGCTGGAACGAGACCTTCCTATGGAGAGTTTCCTGGCAGAGTAGGCGCCGATAGCTAGAGCCTCCAGTGGACCTCAAGCGGCAGAGTCTTAAGTAGGTATCAGACAACAGACACATGGTTCTAAGTAGGCCAGGTCTTTCAGAGGGTGTTCCTAGTACTCATGGTCAGTAGTGAAGGGCTTCCAGTCCTCAGGGATCCTATAGGGAGCCATGAAGTGCATCACATGCATCAATCATGCACACATGACACGTGACTGCCTGACTCATTATACGGATGACCAATAGACGATCGAGGGACCTCCAAGGTAGAGGCAACAGTTTGATCAAGGAGGTCTGTAGGGTGAAAGACATGGTAGGGGAGCTAGCTGAGCAGCAGGCGGTGGGAAGTGGTTTAGGTGTTACCTCCACCACCCCTAGGTGGTCCAATCCGACCTTAGGGAGTGGGCGGACAAGGGCGAGTTCAGATATAGGTAACATAGTCTTATGACTGCCAAAATCTAGATATGATACAAGGTATGATCTATGTCATATCTACCCTAGTTGTTGTTCATATAGAGACTGGTTCTACTCACTCTTTCTTTTCCATGACTCTCATTTGAAGATCAGATATTCCATTGGAGCCTTTGACTCAATCCTTACGATTAGATACTCCTATGGTTGACGATTTGACAATTACACACTGGTAATGGTAGTTTGAGCTTACTCTAGGATGCGAGATATTCGGCAGAGATCTCCTAGTAGTGGCTTCGAGGCCCTATTATTTAATCTTGGCTATGGATTTGTTATCGACAGTCCATTCTCAGATCGAATTTTTTTTGGGGTACAGTGTGGTGTGTCCATAAAGATGGTACCAGGTTTTCCTTCACCGATGAGAAGGAATATATTGTAGCACAAGTATGTCTTTCTGGGAGGAGGGTACAACTAATCAGTCACCATTTGGATAGCCTCACCCTTGGTGTAGTGGATGAGAAGAGTCCAGGATTTCTTGTAGTGGTGGATGAGTATGAGAATATTTTTCTTTAGTAAATTTCGAGATTACCTCCTCGCAGATAGGTATAATTTTCCATTGAACTATACCGCAGGTAGACACCGATATCCACATCATCATATAGGATGACTCCCATTGATATTCCTGATTAGAGGTTATAGAAAAAGGTCTTTCAGGAGAAGGGGTTCGTAAGGCCTCAAATTTCACCATTGGTAGCCCCCGATTATTTTTTCCAAGAAGGAAGATGAGATTCTGAGGTTGTGCATGGACATCCGGTGCCTGAACCAAGTGACCATGAAGAAGAAGTATCCAATTCTGAGAATTGATAACCTCTTCGACTAGCTAAAGGGAGTGAAGTGGTTCTCAAAGATAGATCTCTGATCACAGTATCACCAGCTTCAAGTACAAAATGGGGATGTACCGAAGAAAACCGTCAGGTACCAGTATAGCCACTATGAGTTCTTAGTGATTCATTTTGGCATGACCAATGCTCCAGCAGTGGTCATGGGCCTCATGAACGGGATCATCTAGATTTACAATGACCAGTTCATTATGGTCTTCATTGATGACATATTCGTGTACTCACCATCAGAAGAGGAGCATGCTACACACATATGGATAGTTCTAGATACACTCCCAGAGAACCATGTTTATGTATATCTCTCGAAGTGTCTGTTTTGGATTTGGGAAGTCCACTTTCTTAGAACCATCATATTAGAGGCTAGATTTGTAGTGGATCTAGTGAAGATAGAGGCAGTGCATTCTTGGGATCCTCCCAAAAGCATGACTAAAGTGCATAGCTTCTTGGGGTCGGCCAGTTACTATCAGAGGTTCATACCTAAATTCTCCATAGTATAATCAGCCTTATTGGATTTCACACAAAAGGTAAAACCCATTCTAGGGTTGGATAAATGTCCACATAGTTTTTAGGAGATGTCTTGGAAACTAAATTTTTCCCTCAATCTTGAGACTACAAAAAGAGGGTGTTGGTATGTAGTTTAATGTGATGCATCAGGTAATGGACTAGGTTCTGTCCAGATGAAGGAGTAAGCGGTAATTACCAAACAAATCACACTAGTTGTGGCAGCAGAAGGAGAACTATGTGACCCATGACTTGGAGTTATTAGCAGTGGTCTTTGACATGAATGTGTGGCACACTACTTGATGGATGAGCATTTTAAAGTTTACTCCAACCACAAGAGTCATAGTTATATCTTCTCCCGAAAGGATGTGATCCTGATACAATGGAAATGGATAAATTTACTCTAGGAATATGAATTTGAGATAGTCTATACTTTTGGAAAAGGGATTGTGGGGGCTGTAGATGCCGAAAAATGCGTAAGTGCTGGAGAAAGTTCCGAAATGAAAAAGAAAATTCATATTCGGACCCGGAGACTTGGTCCAGAGGGATCGAAGGTGTTGCATGAAAAAAAGGTTAAAGTGAACGTAAAAATTTGTCCCGCGTGGAAAGTACCGGGATTCGCGAAGAGTCCCGACACCGGTGAGAAATAATTTCACGCCCACGACCCACACGGTTGGTCTTTCATGCCGCCGAATCCATTGTGCAATTATTTCACGTAGCCCTGAATTCTGCACCGCTGGATGCCTAAAAATAGAAGGCAACCCACTTCTTTTTCGGGGCTGATGAATTCGAACTGCATCTCTTGGGTGTAATTGGCATTCGGCGCACACGCAATATGGCCTTCAGTTATGGTTCTTCTTCGCACCAAGTCACCCTAGGATCCACCTTCACATGAGATCCCCCCATCTTAGACTACACTCTAACCCCCTTCGGGGTCTTCCCCTTACATGAAAACCTTTTCGGGGTGTGCATGTTGTCCATGTTTCACGTAATCCTTCCTTTGCGCACACACCACTTCTATTGCGTGCAATACTTCCTTTGCGCGCAATCCCTTCTATTTCGCGCAATCCCTTCAAGTCGCGCGGAAAACCTCAGCCCCCCTATTTCACACAAGAAATGCTGATTTCGCACCAACCTGGGGATTTTCGAGCCAGAAAACTTTATTTCGAGCAAAACTCAAGGGTTGCGCGCAATCCATAGGGCCCTTCAGCGTGGTGCTCCCCAGGCACCCCCTTGCATGAACGCCCGATTTCCTCCTTCTGGGTTCCATTCGTAGGTGTATTGTGCATGCCGAGCATCCACATCATACATGGTTTTCCCGTACGACCTTCTAGGCTTTTATGAAGTAACTTCATAGTCCCTTGGGAAATCCTTCCCACAGCGTTGCTTCACCTCATGCTTCTTTGAATAGGCATGCAAACGGCTATTTCTTTTCGCATAGCCATGCTAACGTGGACCCCTCGATAGTTCACTCCACGACACCCCCTTAGTACGGCCTTGCCAATGACTTCCCTCCCACAAGGAGCAGATGGTGCCGGTTATGTACGTCCTAGGGGTGTGGAGCAATCCCACCTCGTCCGAGCTACAGGACGTTAAACTAACAAGCACCTCGTCCTCAACACAAGACGTTAAACTATGACCTGGCCCAATGCCTCACACTCAGGGTCCCCCTGCCTTGGACATTCTCCACGCCCACTCGTCTCCATGGGGATGGGATCACCCCTCACATGGGATGATATCCTCCTTGTTAGGGTGGCGTTTGTCCGCGAGGAAGGGAAGCCACCTTGGTGTAAGACCCTAGCCTTCCTCCCAAGAGGCAACAACCCAACTCCTCCTCACTTCCTCGGTGCCAAGGCCAGTGGAAGGCGTAATAAGGAATGGGGCTCCTCATCTATTCCTGGGTGATAAATACCTCTCTCTCTGCACTTTGTTGCCTTTGGGCCTCCATCCTGGAGTGAGCCCTGGCACTATGGGCCGCTCAATGCGTAATCCCCCTTTCACTTCCCACGGAAGCAACCTTTGCGACGTGATCGCCAGGTCTCTACTTCCTCTTATTTCTCACACCGAGCATGACTCCCATGAGCATAGAGTAAGCACCGGCCAGGACATACCTTGGGCCGCCTCAGAGCGTAAGGCCCAAATGCCCTCGTCTGAGCCGCAGGATGTTAAACTGCCCATCACCCCCATCCCGCATGATGTTAAACTGTCTATCCCAAACTATGAGGACATTGATATGTGCTAAGGCAGGGTATATAAGAAGCCTCCATGAGGTTCAATCCCCACCACCTTGGGCTGTCTTAGATCATAAGCCCCAATCCATCCCGAACTACAGGGACTTTGATCTGTGCTAAGGCATGGTGCGCAGGAAGCCTCCATGCGGTTCAAGCCCCACCACCATGCGTAGTCTCAGAGCGTAAGCCCCTATCCATCTGGACCCCAGGTCCCCATTCACATCGGTTTTCCATCACCATGGGCCACCTCAGAATGTAAGCCATGTTCTCATACCACATGATGTTAAATTATATCTTCCATCTGAACTACGTGGTCTTTGATTCCCCGCCATGGGGATACATAGGAGGCATCCCCGAGGCTCAAACCCATCACTCATTACTCATCCTAATCTCTCCCTCAAGCCAACGTGTCTCGGGAAGCTCATTCCCTAAACCAGAGGTTCAACCTCCTATGGGTCCCATCGATGCATTCATTCTCATAGTTCACCCCTTCAGGTGTCCCACTGTACATCGAACTAAGCAGACTTTGATTCCCTGCCACGGGGATACGTAGGAAGTCTCTTTGAGACCCAAGACAAAGGGAACCACCCATCCTGATTCTTACCTGGGCCACCAAATCCCGGTGAGATAATTCCATCTCACTCCCCTCCACAGCATTCAGGAATTCGCCCACATGCTGTCCCCAACATCAGTGTTCCCTCCAGGGGGTTCTTCAATCTGATCCACTCTAGCTAGTGTTCCGATCAGTCTGATCTGTCTCCGTTGGACGTTAAACTTGCGACATACCCAGTGCTAAATATGGGAAGTTGAGGAAAACCAAAAATATATGCCTATGGCATACAATTCCCCCCGTTTGATGTGGGATGCCTTAGGCTTTCACGCCCTCAAGAATCCCTATAATAAGGGATAGAAGATAGACATGCCAATCCCCTACATTAAGACATGCCAGTGATGCCCCAACGTGACAACTCTCCTTACCGAAGGTTGCTTCCCTTACCGGACCCCTTGAAGGTTCTGATAGAAGCATATTAATTAACTAGTGTCCATGAAGATATGGTGTTGGGAAGAGCATCAAAAATTAAGTTTTAAATCTATGAGGTAGACCCGGACTGGGTGACAAGTTCAAAGGAGGAATCCATGGAAGGAAGAACCGAAATCCCATCATCTCGTTTTGATCAAGGAGTAGACGTCCACGAATAAGGAGCGGATGCCACCCGCCTTTGGAAAGTAGGAATGTTGGGTAATAGCAGTGCATCCTCTGCGTGACGAATGTGTACGCGCCCCAACGAAAGCATCAGAAACAGAAAATGGGGACCTGACGTGAAGCTCATCTCCTCAGCATGGAGCCAAGTAGAGTTAAGGACATTAGTGGATAAGCATGTCGTCTGACCTTGTCATCTGGTACCAGGTTCCACCAAACAGGCCTGACATGAAACTCACCAGAAGTTGGGATAGTCAGGATGTTAAGAATTCTGTTCTGCGACATTATTAGCATGTATACCTCTTGCCAACCACGGGAGATGGAACGACGATGGGGCACTGGCTGTCAGTTCCTTTTTCTAACAGTGTTAATGAGTTCATCTCCCTAATTTTAGGAATCATGTTGTTTCATATGGAGCTCGTTCACCGACCACCGACGTAGGGGCAGGAGCAATATCAATGCGGATTCCCCGCGCAGTTTTGCCTCTTCTATGACGGCCGCGATCGCCACGAGTGCTTGGCACCCACTCCCCCTCTCCCCATTAGAGATCATATAGAGAATGGTAATCAATGACATTGTATGCATGTACGAGGAGGAGGGGGTCATCCCCACCAGGGATATGGATCGCCAAGACCTTGAGGCAGCTGCGCATCACCGTCCAGGCCACCCCTGAGATCCATACAGGGAGCTGATGCTCCTGACCCCAACATTAAATCGCTTTGGTAGTTTTTCCCTGGATTGCCTTGATAGTTCCCTCCCCTATGCCGATGAATTAGGGGATATCTGGGTTGGCCCAATTGGAGTCCCGCTTCAAGGACTCCCAGTGATGGACCCCACCAGGCCGTGTCAGCGCCACAGCCTAGTTCCCAGAGCTGAAGAGTATGTAATCCATGTGCATGCACCACCGGCTCTAGTCCAACTGACTCGACACAAGTGTCGAACACGAGAAAAATAAGACACTATCTATGGGGCGTCAAAATCAGCGACTAGTGTGGCCAGATCCATTGCTGATTAATACCCCCAAATCCATGCATACGTTGAGCAAAGGAAGCTACACACCTGACTCGAATCGAGGCCCCAATAGCCCCACGGGTAGGTTTGGTTAACTCTCCCGGTCACCGGCACAGGTGATGGACACTGTAGACCAATTCGCAGCAGTGCCGCCCAGCACAGGGGCTCATTCTGTACCACTGCTACAGAAGGTGCGCGCCCTCCCTGCTTCCCTGCTCGTCTTGGAGGTCTGCCTCATGCTACCTTCAACCTAGGCGAGGGTCTGCCCCGTGCCACCTTCAACCCAGGCGAGGGTCTTCCCCGGGACAGCAACACTCCGTTAGGGGGTCTCTTATGCACTCACTGCACTGGGTACAGGGTCACTCCCCCTACTGCGGACCATGAGCATGGAGACATTGCATGTCCGATCACTCACCATCATGGAGGTCCTCCCCATGTCCCCACGCGGATCGGTGAAGGTCCTCATCGCCCCATCAATCAGAGAGGTGGAATCTTACCCCACTTCACCAATGCCAATCACGGAGGTCCTCCCCGTGTCCTTTTCGACATTTGTCCTGGTGCTCCTCGCACCTCGGCTTCCTCGAGTAGAAACCCTCTCCGCCCCAGCACTAGTGCATCTGGAGGACCCCATGTCGAAAATCAGCCATGCCCTGAAGAACCATCTAGGGGCAGGAGAGCAGGTCGCCGCCGCCGTAAGAGGAATTCTAGGGAAGGCCAGACAGGGATCAGACCAATCCTCTTCTCAGACTCCGAGGCAGAGTACAATTCCACCCAAGAGCCCTCCCCTCATCCCCCAAGTCATGGGATGGGGTAGGAACGAGGTGAATTAGCCTTATACTCCCGAAATTCAAGATCCACAAGATCCCTTTTTCCCTCTGAAGGTATATCCAGGAGGATGAGAACTTGTCATGTCCCTAGAGACCGACTGCGTAGTCACCATATGCATCTCCGGAAACAACCTCTGCCTCATTTAGAGACTCCAAGGAGCTATTTTGGGGGTCAATGGTAGAGGAGCTGCGAAATAACCTACCCTCCACATGCACTGATGTTGTGTCAGAAGACTTAGTCATCAGTCTATCTTATCATGATATGGTGGACAAGTCACTGCAACCCTCAGAGGACAGCCCAAGATTCGGCGGCCAATCCGCTCAGTCACCGTATTCTCCGTCGGCCAGTCCACCACCCCAACGGCCCACCTCCACGCCACTGCCAGTTGCTCAGCCACCCTCAATTAACAAGTGGGTAAATCAAAGGCCAGAATATGGATCTATGCCAAGGAGCTTTTGGACCATCCTTGCAGCAGGGCACTTCCTTGAGAAGTTTTGGCTAGTCACAAGATTGAATTTTGGTATGCTAGAATCGCTCACCCCGGAGGAGTTTGAATGTTTCCACCAAACCCACTGGGCGACTCACCTCCGTCCTCACAACTGGCAGGTGACTTATCCCTGGATCCAAGAGCACCTATAAGACATTGGCAAACAATGTTGTCTGGTTGACATGGGCACACTCCCTACGGTCCGACACCCTGAGTCAGCTGGCCACCATAGGGACCTCCAACAGCAATGCATTCAGAGTTTCGAAGTAATTCGAAACATTATTAAGGAGGCTAACCCCCATGCATGTTTGTGGCTGGGGAAGTACGCTTCCCTCCATTTCAGTACGATTTTCCGACAACCTGACTCGCTAGGCGATAGTGAGGACATGCCCCCGAGAAGAGTGGTAGTCAACATGACCGATCTGACAGGAGTGTCGAATGAGATGGGACTTCCTGATGTGGGCATCCCCCCTAAGGATGTGCTGCACTGGACCAATCAGGATGGATTACTCACCAGTAGAGGAACCTACTAGGTCTCCCTCCACCCACTAAGGCATTGATCTTGATCCGGAATGTCCGCAAGGGAAAAGATCATCTTGGAGCTGTCAAGCACTCCGACCCATCGGCCTCAGTACAGAAGACGGAAGAGGACCCGGAAAAGGCCACGTTGCAGCAACATCTTGATGAGTAGAAAAAGATAGTCGATGAATTTCTGGCTGAACACATTGTAGAGCAGCGACCCGACTACGGTGATCCTATGCCAGGGCAGCAGGGGCAGCAGGGGCAGGAACAACTACCCCTCGGCGAGATTCTCCCAGGAAACCCTGATCACACCATATTCGATGTCAGGATGGAAGTTGGAGCTTACGACAAGAAGGAATGGTATGTCTAGTCGAACCCTCCCAAACAGCATGACAATCCGAGGAACCCCACTTGGGCTCCTCTGGCTTCCCCAAGGGTCTCTCCTCCAGCTGCTCCGCTAGCCACCGAGCTCGGATACCTTATTGAGGAGCCTGGAAATGTGCTAGTGGTTAGGGATCCCTATCAGGACAGGGACCCGCATGTAGAAGATCTGATGGCGGCACTCATTACACACTTGGAGGCTTTGATGTTTCAATAGGTGGATATCCCACCTGATGGAAAACCATACCCTGTGTGGGTGGATTACATGCCGACACCCCCGGGATTTGGTAATCCCACTTTCTCCCCCTTTAAAGGGACAGGGAACCCACCGCAGCACCTGGCCGACTTTATCCCAAGGTGTGGGCCTATGTTAGGGACCCCAGCGTAGCAGGAGGCCGCTATGCTCTGTTTCTTTGTTCATACACTAGAGGCGATGACATTCGTTTGGTACAACCAGCTCCCTATGGGATCTATGACAAGCTGGAAATACCTTTGCAGGTAGTTCCTTTTCCTGTTTAGCTCTACCACCTGGAAAATGAGCATCACAGACCATATGAGGTGGAATCAAAGGCCTGATGAGCGAGTCGCAGACTTCATCACCTCATGGAATGGGCTCATATACTCCCTCAACATGCCACTGACTCAGGAGAAATTACTGAAGATGTGTATGGGGAATGTCAAGACGGAACTGGTTCCCTCCCTGATCACTCAGAAATATCCCGGAGGGTTCCGAGACTTCTCTGATAAGGCTCAGTTCCTCGAGGAAGCTATACATAGGATAGTAAGGCACGCCTAAAGCCCGCTGCAATTCCAACAAGGAGAGCTACCAGAGCCAAGCCCGCCATTATAGACCAGGTAGAGGCCCCCAGGCAGCTGGAGTTGATACCAGTAGAATCAGCCCCGCTGCCCCGCCGAGGCCCTCCACCACGAGCACCGCTACTAGGCCAACAACACCTGCCTAAGAATCGGCAGGCGTCCCTACTTAACGCCCCACCGCCGCCAAGGCAGGATAATCAAGTTCCACCTCCTCGGTAGGCTCCTCCGGCCCCCCGTTAAAGGAATGCTCCTTGAGCCCCCTTTTCAGACATAAGGAATCAGACCGACTCATTCGACGAGGCCTAGGTCCCTGGCTACTTCGGAAGTGCCTTAGAGAATATAATTTTGGGACTGCCTGAGTTCTGGAATCCAGAAGAGGCGTGTCTCACTGATCACCCCAACTACTGCCCCTATCACCGGATCTTGGGGAACACCATCAAGCGATGATATGTATTCAGGGAATGGCTCCAAGAGCATATTGGCAACCACATAGTCAGGTTGGGCCCAACACCAACACAAGTGGAATGTGTCTTTGTGAGATCAGATATCAGTAGCGACGGTGAAGGCGAGTGACAACAGGTTCCTGACCACGGGTCCTAGAAGTATAATGACTAGATGGCTCGCAGTATGGTCGCATGTGCCCATGGAATTATTTGTGCATACCTGAACTAGCTAGAGACATCAAAAGCGGCAGCCACCCCTTCGGTATCTCATCTCAGCCAGTCGCTTCCGAGAAGAGCAAGCATCGATGGCACAAGAAGAAGAAACTCGCCCCACCAATGTTGTCTTCGTCCCACACCCTCAGTAACTTTATGACCCCAGAGATGGGAATCCCTCCCAGAATCCACCCAGTGGTGGATGATGTCAAGGGATAGTCAGGGGTACGCTTACGTTAACACTATTGAGTTGGTAAATCCCTATATGACTTCCGAAGAGGGGGAGTTTCAGGATAACCTCCCCAATGTCCCCAGCCGAAGCCAATGTCAGTTGGACTACAACCATATGGGTTTCCAGGGCATGCCAGTTGGAACCTCCAACTAGGCCGTGCATGCCGCTGAGACTAGATAGTAGGCCCAGTGCAGAACTCAGCACACGTAGACTCTTCATCTAGTTTCGACAGGTCTGCCTCCACCACCGTTTGTGCTACGGGATCAGGCAGATCCGCATTAGCCGTATCGCAATCAGATTTTCCCCGCTATATACCGATCTCAATTGCCTGGTCTAGTGACCTTCCAAGCTTCGACTAGCGGGCAGCGGGCTGTCCCTAGAACCAGTCAGCTGTCGATCCAGCCAGTAGGGTCCGCCATGCCTCCAATCACCGAGAAGCTTCCCGTAAGTATATGTTTTCGTCTGGAGAGGAAGTATGATGTTCTAAAGAACCTCTATGGAATCCCAGTGAGGCTCTCTATCCTTGAATCCCTACTCCTATAACCAGATATGTGATAAGCACTCGTCGAGTCATTAAGGAGCCCCCTCCAGTTTCAGATAGAGATAACAGCTGTAGAGGCCTTCCATGCTGAAGCAGTTTAGGATGCCAAATGCTAGACCATCATCTCTTTATTGGGATAGGATGAAGGCCCCCCTATACAGGGGTACATCCTCTCATTGTACATCACTGACCAATTTAACAGTGTGGAGGTTTGTCGATGTCTCGTCGACACTGGCTCCGGGATCAAGATCATCCCGATGCGGACACTACAATGCTAGGGTTATTTGAAGATGAACCGACTCCCTCCGATTTGAGGATCCAGGGATATGAAGGGATAGAGAAGACCCCAGTCGGCAAGATCCATTTGAATACCTAGTTCTGTGGCCCAGTTACCATTACTGAATTTATGGTTGTCTCCCAGGACACTAAGTACAATGCATTAATGGGTAGGCCATGGCTCCACCTCTACGCGGAGGTCCCCTCATCGTATCACCAATGCCATAAGTACTCCCTTAATGGTCGAGTATGCATACTTCAAGGTGATGCTTCTATTTTTTCCTCTTGCTAAGCCTGCTATGTGGATGTTGATTATTACAAGAGAAAGGATAAGCACGTACAGGAAAGAAAAGTTGAGCCTGTTGCTGCTACGACCGAACGATGGGCATGCCTGAATGATGCCTATATCTTCCTGATCCATCGGTTAGAGGTCACAACCCCTGATATGGCGTAGTGTTTTGTCGTTTCTGGGAAAACGGGGAATCATGCTCCAAGATCCAGGCGGTGTCAGAGAATCACTTCGTATTCTTATATTAACCAGGCTCCTGTGATCCTAGAGCCTCCCACTCCCATTAGGTATCGAGACATCCGGCTCATGGCAATAACAGTACATCATACTTGTCTGTTTCACCAGGCTGGAATAAGTCGGCTTCGGTCGGCTTGCCACTACTACTTCAATATTATCAAGTGTGGCCCCTTGGGCCAGAGACCAGATGGGATTGGATCAATAGCCTTCATATCCATGGTCTTAGCAGCACTACAGTGCCCTGATGAAATGACAACGGCCGCACAAGCTGGTAGCAACCTCCCATCAGGGTTCGGTAGCTCAGAAGTAGCTTCCCCCGCAGAAGATCCCTCCATAAATGGAGAAGAAGATATGGAGGATGCTCCCCCTACCTTTGAGGAAGGTGTCTCAATAATGGTCAACGAGATTGTACAGGTGAACCTTAATAGAGAGGCATATCCGAGACACACGATGATCAGCGCCGCTATGTCCCCTGAGGAGCTGCAGCGGTACGTAGACTTACTCAAATATATTTGGGATGTATTTTCATGGAGTTATGCCGAGATGCCAGGACGTGATCCTCAGGTATCCATCCACCACCTTGGTCTCCCAACAAACCATCACGGGTTCAAGAAGCCTCCAAGAAAGATGCACCATTCTCACGGTGCCATGGTTGAGTCTGAAGTTGACAAACTCATCAGAGCCAACTTCATCAAGGGGTTCCAGTATCCCAAGTGATTAGCCAACATCATGCCAGTCAGGAAGAAAAAGGGACAGATCAGAGTCTGCATCAACTTCCAGGATCTCAACTTCCACTATCCGAAGGATGATTTTCCCCTTCTAGTGAAAGAATTTTTGATCTATGCTGCGGAAGGTTTCAATTCCCTCTCCATCATGGATGGATACTCTTAATACAATCAGATCCAGATGTCCCCTGAGGATGAAGATTCTACCACTTTCAGAGTTCCCCATGGTACTTTTTATTACCAGGTTATGCCCTTCGGCCTGAAGAATGCATGTTCCACCTCTCAGCGGGCCATGCATCCCATATTCAATCCAATCTTGGGAACGTTGGATGAATGCTATGTGGATGACCTGGTGGTCAAATATCACTAGTGCCAGGACCATCTCAAGGTCATTGAGAAAGTGTTTGGCTTCCTCCGTTCCTGCCACTTGATGATTAACCCATTGAAGTGTGCCTTCAAGGTCACCTCTGGGAAATTCCTTAGCTTTGTTGTCAGATACCGAGGCATTGAGATTGACCCTGAAAAGTGAATTTCCATCAGCCAGAAGCCTCCACTAGGAAATATTTAGGAGCCTCGAGGTATCTAATGCCACTTAGCCTTCATACGTCGATTCATTGCAAATTTTGCTGGAAAGTGTAATCCCTTTTACCGGATCATTAAGAAGGGCACTGCCTATGAGTGGGATGAGGTGTGGCAGACCGCCTTTGAAGAAATCAAGAAATATCTACTCCAGCCTCTGGTCATGATGACACCAGTCTCTGGGAAGCCCCTGATTCTTCATGTCACTGCCCTGGAATGATCCCTTACCACCCTTCTCACCCAGAAAAACAATGAGGTGAAAGAGAACAACATTTACTACCTCAGCCGCATGCTCCTTGATATGGAGTCTAGATACCCCCCCCATCGAGAAAATATACCTTGCTCTCGTATTTTCTATGTAGAAACTGCGAAATTACATGCAAAACCATGAGGTATAGCTAGTCTCTCAGGTAGACCTGATGAAGTACATTCTGAGTCGTCCCATTTTGACTGGCCGATTTGCGCATAGGGCGGTGATCCTCTAGCAGTTTGATATCAGGTTCATTCCCCGGAAGGCTATCAAGGGGAAGGCATTGGAAGACTTTCAAACTGGCCATCCAACCTCCGTGAACCAGTCCCTAGACATGTATTTTCTTAATGAGGAAATCCTCTCAGTAGACCATGACGTCCCATGTTGGAAAATTCACTTTTATGGTGCCTCCCAGAGCCCCACCGGTATGAGGCTCCATGATCCTAGTCTCAATAGAGTGGGACTACGTATCGGCTTCATCACCCCGGCACAAGCTATTCTTCCATACTCATTCTCGTTGTTAGAAGGTTGCACCAACAAAGAGGCAGAGTATAAGGCCCTCATCACTGGTTTCGAGATGGCCCTTGAGATAATGTGCCCCATTTGCATGTGAAAGGGGATTCCGAGCTAGTCATCAAGTAGGAAAATGGTGACTATGTTGTCAGGACGCCAGAGATCATACCATTGTTCGAACACACTCTCCAGCTAATGGATTAGTTCCCTTCTCGACCAGAGATTACCCATGTCCCTCGATCACATAATGGTCGAGCGGATTCTTTGGACAGTTTAGCTGCATCACTTGCAGAGCCCGAGCAGGATGATCTGATTATACATGTGGCACACCAGAGATTTATTTCCCCCGTCACCCTAGAGGATGATAACGACCCATAGGTAAAATCATTTTATATTCGGTGCCTCTTCGTCAGGGCCCCTGGGTAGTCTGGATCCAGTGATCGATGTAATTGTTTATTGGAGGACACACTTGGTCAAACACCTCCAACACGGTATTCTCCCATCAGATCGGGCCGAGTGTGAGTGAATCTGATGTCGCGCGCTGCAGTTTACTCTCCAAAGTGGTCTTAGCCTTGAGAGGATCCTCTATAAATGTGGATTTGATGGTGTTATCCTCTGTTGCATCCAAAGTGTATAGATTACACATGTCATGCAAGAGGTTCACACCGGTTCTTTTGGTGCCCATCAGGATGGGCCAAAACCGTCTCACCATATTTGGAGACTAGGGTATTTTTGGCCCTCCATGATCAACGATTGCATCATGTTCTCCAAGAGGTTCCATGCATGAAAAGTTCTTGCTAACTTTGTGCATAGGCCACAGGAGCCTCTCCATACTAAAAAATACTCTTGGATCTTTGTAGTCTGGGGGTTAGATGTCATGGGACCATACCCACCAGCAACAGATCACCAATGCCAATTCATTCTGACTGCTACGGATTTCTTTTCCAAGTGGGCATAGGCAATTCCGCTCAAAGAAGTCAAGGTCTGTTCTATTGCCGACTTCGTGATTTCCAATATCATATATCCATTTTCGGTTCCTCACACTATCCTCACAGGTAACGACACCAACTTCTGAGCAGCTGAGCTGAAGAAATTGTACAACAAGTACAACATTCGATCCAACCAAACCTCCCACTATAACGTGAAATAAAATCGACTGATTGAGGCGTTCAATAAAAACCTATCTAACATTATATAGAAAAACATTCTGTAGAAAATGGTTGTTCAGAAAAAGAAGAGTTGGTCAGACAAGCTCCCCAACGCCCTCTGGGCTTATCAGACGACGACCCATAATTCCACCCAGGTGACCCCATATTTTGTGGTGTACGGAACCGAGGCCATCCTTCACATTGAGATTCAGTTTCCCTCATTGCGCACAGTGGTCTATGACCAAGAAGCACCAGATAGATTGGATTAAATCCGTCTAGATGAATTATAAGCACTAGATGAGAACATGCATCATGCCATACACAACCTAGAAAGTCCTCCGAGAAGGATGGATCGAGCGTTCAACCAGAAGGTTCACCTCCTCTACTTCCTGAAAGATGATTTGGTATTATCCCTCAGTGAAACAATGATCCCTAGTAGGAAACAACCCAATTTGGAGCCCAAATGGGAAGTACCTTTCATTGTTCATAAGCATTATCCCAATGGAGCATACTCCCTAGTGACCATGGATGGTGAGCGTATAAATACTCACAGCAATTACATATTCCTCATGAAATACTTTGCCTAAAAGCCCATAGTCTGAGTTTTAATAACATAAACTAAGACCCTTTCCAGAACTACATATGGCTTGATTCTCATCCTTATGAGATACGTAGGAATTCCCAGACATTTTGTCTTGGGTCCAGCCCCGAGGATCACCAATTCCATACCCCCTTTCCTCTTTTTTTATAGAGCTGCACGACCTTAAACTACATTTGGTCCTACATTTGGGCCCTTATGGTCCTGCATGACCCTAAACTGCATGATGGTCCTCCATGACCTTAAACTGGCCTTGGTCCCGCATGACCTTAAACTGCTCATCTCGCATGACGTTAAACTGTATGTCATACCGCATGACGTTAATCTATATCTTCAATAACTATGTGTGGCTTGATTACCATCCTTATGGGATACGTAGGACCAACTGCAAATTTAGATTTTAGGTCCATCCCTATCTTATAGAGATCACAGGATCTCCCTGTCACCTAGGCCCCTCGGCCTGTCCCTCTCCATGAGTGGGATATATTGGTGTGGTACATGGTTTTTGGCTCCATTCCCCCCTTCTCCTGGGAATCCTCCATCTCTTGTCTGTTCTCGAATTATGCCCCTCGACCCTTTGCGATGGTTCACCAATTTTCCTAAGAGTACTCTGTTCTAGGACCTGGATTGTCAGATTCAACTTAGGCAAGTTCCTTCCACTTGTCAAGCTTCACGTCTCCCTTCATTTGGGCCCCTATTATCTTTCACACCCAAAGGGACCCCCCAAAATGGCATGGATACCACACTTAAGGGCTCTCCTACCATTACAATCCAATCCCCTCGAGGGTTTAGGACAACAACTTGATACAAATCATGCATTGTGATCATGGTCAATAGTCAATGCTCATTTGATTGTCCCTATTTCAGGCTAACACGGAAAGATAATGTGTTGCGAACATGGTCATAAATAATCTTTCTTCATCACCCTAGCCCATCCAGGCCTTGAATGTTGGTTGCATGATTCACATTATGTTCCACCCCATCATGTCTAGTTGGAATCTCAACACTTTTGGCACTACCCCTCAGTGCACCTACGCACGTCAGACAGACAATGCTGCAATACGACGTCTCTTTGGGCTTCCGTGATCCGAGCGCTAAGACCATAAACACGGATCTTCTCTAAGAGCTATGCTCAGCTTGACCCTCATCCCCATGGGATACATGGGGTCACCCAGACATTGCGTTTCGGGTCCTGCTCAACTGGAAGCTAGCGTCTCCTACCCCTTATACTTTGACCCTCGCCAGCCTCTTGGCCCGAGGCTCCTATCCCGGAATCACAAACGGTGATGATGTAGACCTCATCCTCGTTCCCCTCAGGTATGATTTCTCATATCATGTGCATTCCCCTAGGTCCAAGCCATATGAATTTAAACTATGCTGTTTTGTCCTGCCACATTACCATAAACTGTGATGATATCGTCAGGGCCGCACGATGAAAAACGGAACTGTATTTTGATAACCTCATCATAGAGGACATCACATTGGGTATCGGTAATTTACCATACCATTATTCAATGGCTGTATATAGCTTGATTATTATGGTGATGTTAGGAATTTCTACCCTAGGCTGGTCGCTCCACAAAATAAAAACCATTCACCTTAAAGGACCAACAAGATACATCAAATGCCACTTCTTTTGGTGCGACGACTAGACCCGCACACCCCATTTCATCCTCTCCACTAGTACCTTACTATGTCATTCCACCACCAAGATCTACGTATGGCTTGATTGTCATCCTCATGAGATACGTAGGAGCACCCAGACACTTCCCCACGATCCCATCCTAACTTTCGTGTTTGGTCCCTTGACCTGAGAAATTCCCCAGGGAACACATGGTATGTAGGGATTATATCCTCATTCTTGTCGGGTTTTGTAACCACCTTTCCATGTGTCTCCAACTCTCCGTACCCATCCTTGGTCTGAGATCTATGACCTTAAACTAAGGCCCTTTCCTGAACAATGTGTGGCTTGATTATCATCCTTATGAGATATGTAGGAATGCCCAGGCATTTTGTCTTGGGTACAGCTGTGAGGATCACCAAATCCCATCCCTCCTCACTGTTGGAGCCTTGTCCTAACTTCTCGGTGAATTTTGTAACCACAACATTTGCCCCCAAAAAATCCGGGATGCCCCATGATGACATGGGGAAGCGACAGTTCCCTCTCTTGATTGGTCCTTCCTAAAAGTAGGAATGATCCATAACCAGATTAATGCACCCGCCTATTGTGCTTCCACCACGGTGGAATAATCTTGGGAGTCTTGGATTCTATAAAAACAAACCACCACATCACTTTTCATGCTTTGTGTGCCACTTTATTTAGATCATCAACCTCTTTCACGTTCGAAGGGACCCCCTAATAGTACGGATGCTCGACCTATGGTCTTCCTGCTGCCCTGGGCCAACGTTTCGGAAGAGTGATCATGTTTTAAGGGAGCCCCTAATAGTATGGATACCCAACCTATAGTCCTCCTTCTATCCTGGGCCAACGTTCTGGAGTAATGGTCGACGATATTTGAGTTAAGCCCCATGTTGCGAACATGGTCAGCGGTAGACCCCCATTTGTTATCCCCATTTTAGGATAATGCAATAAGGAAACTCTGTATCGAACACAGTCAACAGTATTCCTTCATTGCCACACCCCTCCCATAGTGTTCTGAATTTGGGTAACATGATTCACATTTTTCATTCCCCTATGTTTGGACTGATTCCAATGCCCCTGGCATTTCCCCATTCATGCTCTATAGCACATTGAGAAGATGATACATCGATTGGTATGAGGACCTCTTCCTTTTTATGGGCCTCCCTATTCTCCTTGGAAATACGAGTTCAAATTTTGAATGCCCAAAGCTTGGTTGATGCTACCACAATCAAATGAAGTGATAGTACGAGACACCTTTTCTTCTCATGACCCACGTGAGCATAATGATGGATTTCTACTTATTTCCGGATTATGGTTGAGCATGTTGAACCAAAGGGACAAGTATGTTAATTAATGGGGAAAGTAAGTAAATTTGTCTATACATACAGTTCAAAAGAACAAGAAGCATTAAAAGCGGGACAAGTGTATGGGTTTGGCCAAAACAGGGCCCCTAAGGGTTGGCTTATTGGGTAGATCTCTCCAATGCCGCCACCTTTTCGCTGGTGGCCTCCAAGATGGCCTCATATCCCCTAAGGACCCTTTCTTCATCAGCGGTTGTAGAGCGCAGCTTGCTGAACCTGGGCCGCACCCGCACTTGTTTAGCTTGGAGCAGGATTATCTACGACTCGCTTCTATGAGTTGATCCCGAGAATCTGCCAGGTGGGCCCTCAGCTGCTCCATGAGCTTAGAGCAGTTTGTGATGAATACCTTCTTCTCTTTCTCCTATTCCTCAAGGAGTTGTACCTCCAGCTCCGCCCTCAGAAATGCTCGGGTACTCCCGACTCCTGCTGGAACTGGATGACATCGATGTGCCGACTGCTCTCCCGCATTTCATTAGCCAGGTAATCAGGGAACATCAGGTTAAGGCATTGATCATTCTCCCCTCTAGTACGCAGGAACTATAACTATGTGTGGAGTGACCCCATCTGCTTCCGCCATTCCGCCTGGGGCTGATTGAGGAAACTTCAGATGCACTTTCATCCCTTGTGTCGTGTCATCCGACTCTCCTAGGCCCTTCCAAATATAAATCGTCAATTTCATCAGGATCAGTAGGCCGATAGATAGGGAAGAAATCCAATTGGGAAACAGCAGGGTCCTCCTCAGAGATTTCTCCCAGGGGAATAGGCACCTCAGCATCTGGGTGACCTTCCTCTCTCCCTTAGATCTTGGTGGCACCCTCGTCGATTTCTGACCCTGCCCCGACAGCAGCGCCACTGGTGTTCTCCCCTCCCTTCTCACAAATTGCTAGAGCCCACTCAGTTTGGGAGGCATGTTCTAGATGGAGTGACTAATTTGCTATCGACATGCTCACAGATGGTCTGTGCTCAGCATCCTGACAAGAACCCAATGTCATGATCACAGTATAGACAAGGATCACCCAGATCAGTTGGGTACCCCAACAGTGAGTACCGGTATCGAATAAAGTAACTTATAGGAACCCAAGGCATCATCCTATAGTGCTCTGGACACTATAGGAGCTGTCGTGGTGGGGGATCCCTCAGCACTTGTCAGCTCGATAACGAGTGTCAGTGCCCCGTCTTTCCCTATTGACGCTTCATCCCCTCCTTCAGCCAGATACGCTTGATTAGTGATGATGTGCTCTTGTGTAAGATTAGGAAGGTTTGATAAGGTTTTCATGTAAAGATAATGAAAGGAGAAGAAAGGAAAAGTTCAAATCATACCTCGAGTATCTCAGTTACATCTACTTCAGAGCCGATGATCTCACCACTCTCTTGAAGACTCCCTTTGTGGGATTCCCACTGCAACCCTTCACCTTCGGGCTCCCCTTCTCCTTTTGTTTCTCCTTCTCATTCACCTTCCCCTTCCCATTATGCTTATTCTCCAGTTTCGCTACTCTAGGACTCCTCATCGTTGTCATCATCCCCCAGCGGCATCCATTCTGGATCATGCTCCTAGCCAAGCATCACTTTCACCAAGAGAGGTGGCTCCACATGCCGACCCCATTGGTGTGCGTACGTTTCCATGGATGTTAGATATGCTAGATGTTAGTGTAATTTTACTATGTCGACTACCCAGACAAGCCCAACTTCTAGAAACAGGATCCCGCCCCGCACTATCATTTTCCATAGGGCTTCGGTACTCGTAGACTACCGTAGGATTAGCCAGGCCGACCATAGCACAGGAAAGATCGTGTCATGGGATGGTTGAAGCAGGTATATTATCTGCTTCCCAGTGAGTTCTCTGGATACTTCATGGTACCCTCCTCTAGGCGATGAGGGAACGGCTTGGCAATGCCATGCCCCCACTTCTGAGGTTTCGGCCTGTACAGGGCCCGTTACCTGATGCACTTCTAATCCTCCCCTAGAAGCACCCTGCTTGCTCTCTCGCCATCATGGTTTTGCACTGGCGACCTTGAGTTGCTGAACTCGCTTCTGCAGAAGCTCGTCAGTATATTCTATGGTCCAATGTTCAGAATAATCAATCGAGAGGCAAGCATTGACTCCGGTTGGAGGGAAAGTGATGATGTCGCCGAAGCTGTAGGTTGTGAACATCAGCCACAACTGACGAAGAATGCAGGGATGCCTCTCCTCCTAGACATCTGTGCATACTCTCTTAGGAATTTTCTGGAGGCATCTGAACTACCTGGAGAACTTGGACAGAACAGAAGACTCATAGAAAATCTTCCCATCAATCCAGGCCATGAGCACCCCACCTCGGATGCTCCGGAAGTACTCCTTCTACTATAGTTAGCCTTTCCCATCGTCTATCAGTTGACCAATTGGGGTGGGTAATGGGTTGAAGGAAAATTTTTTATTGTTACCAATCATGATCCATACTCCCTCCTTATTGAGCATCATCAGCATGACCCCGATAATATTCAGCAGAGAGGGTCGCAAGCCATTGCCCGGAGGACGGATGGCATTTGGGAAGGTGTAGCTGTCGCAGTGAGCCGCAACCTTGCCGTGGAAGATCTAGAAGGGGAAACATACTCTTCTAGGTGATCCCCCTCTCAATATTCATCCTAATATGGCGTACAGCCGGGCCAGCATGGGGACCCCCAGTTTGAACCTCTTGTTGGAAGCCATGATGGCCACCATCACGAGAGTCACTGGACAGATGCCCATCCCTGCGTCCCGCACCGGCAAGAGACATCCACTCAGGAATGTGGTGAGGAATCCAGTGTACCAGAAATTCAGGTCTCATGCCTCATTGATGCTATAGACCAATGATTGGTATTTCCCTGCCTCCAGGATCCTCCAGTAGTATCCAGTCTTGCTCCTCTAAGCCTCAGTTGGACACCGTTTTCCCCGCCATGGCTTCGTGACCTCCAGATCCTTCTCCGGGAACATGCTTAACCAGTCCTTGTAGGTGATGTCCTTTAGTAATTCCATGACCTTAAACATTTCCTTGGCCAACTCCAGAAGGTGCCACGTTTGTATGGGGGTTCGAGACCTGTCACCCCGTATGTTCATCTGTTGGAGGAACTCATCGTATTGATGGTCCTCCAAAGGGATGCCTATGATGTTGTGGATGTCCCAGAGACGAATGATGACTTCCCCATGGTGAAGATAAAATGTGTTGGTGTCAGGGGACCACCGGGTGAATAGCTCCGGCCTTAGCTTAGTCTTCCAGTAGAAGTGGAACTGCGATGTCCACACCACCTTGAACAAACCAATATGTCGCAACTCCAACCCAATTTGGTCACATGTGTGGCGAACCTAGTACGCCTAGGCCCTATCACTGGTGAAGTTTCCTCCAGACCATATATCCCAGTCTTGCAGCCATCCCTTGGTCTCGTCAGTGATGCTCTGATGAAAATTTCCCCCGTAGAGAGTCGGTGCGCTCTCTGCAACAGGATCATTCACAACAATGGTCCTGGTCCTATGATTCAAGACAAAGACGTCCATATGACTAGTTTCTCTGGAAGGATGACCATTTTTGGTGATGTTGTATCGAGGAAGGTAATCTTCATGGGTCACCCATGACCATAGTGTATCAACCTTGAAACCCGACAGGGGAACCTCCTCCAGAATGTCGAAGTCCCACAACAGAAGATTTCCATACATGGCATACTCTTTATGGGCTAGGGTTAGCATGTTAAAGAGAGTGTGGTTGTCATAGACAACCCGCATTATGCCATAAACCTCCAGGTTTAGATCTATCTCATCTTTGCGGGTGGCTTCCTCCCCCTCATAAACCTGGTTGGCGGCCATATTCTTCCAACTATGTTTGGGGGTGTTGCGTGAAATATGTGAGTTTGGCGTAAAATCTGAGAGTCTGGTGCGGAAAATCAGCGGTCTGTGTGAAATTTCAGTTCATGGCATGAAAATTATTGGGGGTGCGCGTAAAATCGTTGGAAATATCGATGGAATTACGCGCCACCGAGTGATTTTTCACACTAGAGCGTAAGAAATTTCTCAAATGAGAGCTCAGATCTTATCGTGTGAGAAAAGGTGTGCATAACATGGGACCCGTGGCCACTTTTAAAGGTGAAGCCAAGGTTTTGTGCCAGTGTGAATAGCTTATTCTGTGCCTGGCCATGTTTTGTGCGCCCCTCATAATTTTTGTGTGCAGGGGGGCCACGAAGCCCTGCATTTCGACATTTCCCTCGGAATCTGCTCGTTTTGACCCCTCACCAATCCAATTCTGACGGGGGAATTTGTAGACGCTGAAAAATGCATAAGTGCTGGAATACGTTCTGAAACGAAAAGAAAAAGTCATATTCAGACCCGAAGACTTGGTCCAGAGGGCCCGAAGGTGTTGTGCAGAAAAAATGTTAATGCGCATGAAAAACGTTGTCCCACGCGGAAAGTATCTGGATTCACGAAGAGTTCTGGTGCTGGCGTGAAATAATTTCATGCCCGCGACCAACGCGGTTAGTCTTTCACACTACTGCCTCCGTCGTGCAATTATTTCGTGCAACCTAGAATTCCGTGCCACTCAATGCCTATAAATAGAAGGCGACCCCCTTCTTTTTTGGGGCTCAAAAATCCGAACCACCTCTCGTTCACATAATCATCATTTCGCAAGTGTGAAATATTGCATTCAAGTATGGTTATTCTTCGCGCCAAGTCACCCCGGGACCCGCCTTCGCGCGAGATCCCCATGTCTTAGACTATACTCCAACCCCCTTCGGGGTCTTCCCCTTGCGTGAAATCCTTTCCGGGGCATGCAAGCCGACCAAGCTGTGTGCAATTATTCCTTTGCGCGCGCACCGCTTCCGCTTCCCTCAATCCTTCCTTTGTGCCCAATCCCTTCCTTTGCGCGCAAACCCTTAATGTCATGCAAAAAAACTCAGCCCCCCTATTTCGCACAAGAAACGCTGATTTCACGCCATCCCAGATATTTTCGCGTCGGACCCCTTTATTTCAAGAAAACCTCAAGGGTTGTGCACAATCCCCGGGGCCCTTCACCTCGGTGCTCCCCATGAGCCCCCTTGCATAAATGCTTGAATCCCTCCTTCTAAGTGCCATTTTCATGTGTCCTGTGCACCACGGGCATCCGCATCATACATGATTTTCCCGTACAACCTTCTAGGCTTGTACGAAGTAACTTCAAAGTCCCTGGGGAAATCCTTCCCGTTGCGAAGCTCCGCCTCATGCTTCTTCGCATAGGCATGCTAACGCATATTGCTCGTTCGCATCGCCATGCTAACGTGGACCCCTCGATGGTTCGCTCCGTGACACCCCCTTAGTACGGCCTTGACGATACCTTCCCTCCCAAAAAGAGCATAGGGTACCAGTTATGAAAGTCCTAGGGGTGAGGAGCAATCC
Source organism: Viscum album (assembly GCA_963277665.1). Classification (NCBI taxonomy): domain Eukaryota; kingdom Viridiplantae; phylum Streptophyta; class Magnoliopsida; order Santalales; family Viscaceae; genus Viscum; species Viscum album. Next base: position 1,736,684,071 of record OY728142.1, read on the forward strand.
CACCTCATTCGAGCTGCTAGACTATTTCCGACACTTTCGCCAGGGTGCGCGCATCTGTCTGCTTGGACGCGCAGCTGTTACCCCGCATTCCCGCTTTCCAAATGTGGGCAGAATTCGCTCCTTGTTCAGGGATGTTTTCTCCATGATCGAAACAGGGTGATGGGATGTCAGTTCTTCCTTCTGTGGATTCCTCCTCAGAACTCGTCACCTAGTCCGGGTCTCCCTCATAGATTTAATAAGTTGTTCGTGAATCTCATTCCCAGTGCCATATCTTCATGGATGCTGGTTAATTACACTACTTCTTTCATGAAATTACATGGGATATTGACATGGTAGTGACCTTCGGTCGGAGTAGATGACAACATCAGGCATGTCAGGACATATATTAGTGCGTGGACATTGGGGAACCTGTATTCTTCCTCATAAAAGGGCCTCTTAAGGGTGCATAACTCGAGGCATCCCGCATCGAACTCTATGAATCATATTCCATAGGCATGTCCCTAAGGTTTTCCTCTTCTTTCCATGTTTAAAATGGGGTATTCTGTGAGTTTAACATCTTTCAGAAATGGTTATGCCAAAGGCGTGTCATCTGATGTTTTCTTCAGGAATCTCATGTTTATCACGAGGTAAGCCACGAGTTTAACGTCTTGCAGAGACGGTTACGCCATAGGCATGTCATTTGAGGTTTTCCTTAGTCATATCTTGTTTATCACAAGGTAGGCCGCGAGTTTAACATCTTGTGAAGACGGTTACTCCACAGGCGTGTCATCCGAGGTTTTCCTCATGAATCTCATGTTTATCATGAGGTAGGCCGCAAGTTTAACATCTTACAGAGACGGTATGAGAGTGATCAGAATGTCCAATAGAGACATATCAGATTGGTATATACCAAAAAGATAACACCTAGAAGATGGATGAATCAGAACACCCAATGTGGATGGATCTGAGGTGGTGTGCTCCCTGGAGGGGAGATTTCACACCGTAATGGATGATCTGAACACCACTGAGGGCAGATCAGGGAGTGTGCACCCCAGAATGGGGAATCAACAAGGTTTACTATTTGCTGGGATTGAACCTAATGGTAATTTTCTACGTACTCCATGTAGACAAAAGTGATTAAAACCCACGTAGTTCAAAGGGTTGATGAATCGGGTTGTACACAGAGGACAACGACCCGAAGACATGTTGGGGCTTAGGCATGGATAGCGGCCCATGTACTGCTAAGAGCATCGAGGAGGTAGATGGCATGATTCCACTGGGATGTGGTGGCCTAGGTGAAAATAAGGATGGATGAGGAAGAGTTGAATGAAGTGGAGGGGGAATGAAATGGGACTATCTCAAGGGTGATGCTGATGTTGGTATTGAGCCTCGAAGTGACTTCCTACATATCCCCATGGCAGGGAATCAAAGTCTGCATAGTTTAGTGGGACGATGGGACACCTGCGGAGGGGGCCCGTGAGAATGGATTCATGGATAAGTGCTGGGATTGAGGCTCATGGAGACTTCCTACGTATCCCCATGGTTGGTAATCAAAGACCACATAGTTCAGGAGGGTGTTGTCAGCAAACTGATGCGAATATGGACCTGGGTGCGATGGGTGATTGGTTTGAACCTCGTGAGTCTTCCTACGTACCAGGCCTTGACATGGATCAAAGGTCACATAGTTTAGATGGATACAGTTTAACATCATGTGGGACGGGGGTGAACCGATGTGAAGGGGGTCGGAATGACCAAGTGATGGGCTTGATACTCGTGAAGGATTCTTACATACCATTCCTTGACATGGATCAAAGGCGACGTAGTTCGGGATGGGGCGCCGGTGGACCGACCTGAAGATGGACCTTGGTCCAGATGAATGGTGGTGGGCTTGAACCTCAGGGAGGCTTCCAACGTACCATTCCTTAACATGGATCAAATACTCCGTAGTTCATAATGAATGCTGGTGAACCGACGTGAAGAAGGACCTTGGTCTAATGGGTGTTGGGCGTGAACCTCGTGAGGTTTCCTACGTACCATGCCTTGACATGGATCAAATCTCACGTAGTTCAGATGGATACAGTTTAACATCATGCAGGACAGGGGCGTGTCAGAGAACTGACGTGAACGGGGACCTTGGTCCATGTGGATGTTGGGCTTGATCCTCATGGAGGATTCCTACGTACTATGGCTTAACATGGATCAAAGTCCTCGTAGTTCGGGTAGGGCTTCGTCAGCGAACCGACGTGAAGGTGAACCAAGGGGTCCACTGGTGGTGGGATTGAACCTAATGAGGCTTCCTACGTTCCATGACTTGGCATAGATCAAAGTCAATGTAGTTCAGGATAGTCACAATGGCTTACCACTAGACTGGAATGCAGTTTAACATCATTCGGGACGACGGTGTAACCTGACGTGAATAAACGACGGGAGGTGGGCATGAACCTTGTGGAGGCTTCCTACATACCATACCTTGACATGGATCAAAGACCTCATAGTTCAAATAGATGTACAGTTTAATGTCATGCGGGACAACATATAGTTTAACGTCATGTTGGATGGGGGAATTATCATGGTCAATGCTTATTCTAAGCACACGTGAGTCGTAATCTGTGTGAGAAACAAGAGGTGGAAGAGTCCTGACGATCACGTCGTGAAAGGTGCATCCATGAGAAGTGAAGGGGGGATTATTCCTTAGAAGGCCCATGGTGTTGGGAAGAGGAGTCGACTCAAGGAGCTTCATGGTGTGAGGAGGAGTCTCTCTAATCATGGTATTCCATAAGTGGAAGGAGGTTGTGCATAAGGGCGCAATGGAAAATCCCAACCTCCCAGCCGGAAATGTTCATGGTGTGAGTCTCCATTTTTCAAGGGGGTCTATGACGGTAGTGAAGGGACCGGCCCAGAGGGCCGGGACCTCAGCCCAGTAGTGACCCCGAGCGGGGGTGCGGGGGCTGCACCCCCACGGTATGGACCGGTGGGTGTGAAGGTAGGAGCCTCAAGAAGGATAGGTCTTTGCGAAGTAGCTTCGCAGAGCAAAGTCTCACAGAGAAAAGTATCATAGAGGAGAGGGATCTCACAGACCATGGGCCTCTTGCGGAGCAAGGGCGGCTCGCAGAGCAATGTCTCATGGAGCAGCAATGTAAAGGAAGCAGCTTACGAAGTAGGGACTCATGGAGCAGCAATACGAAGGAAGCTGCTCACGGAGCACGACCCCGTGGAGCCGCAAAGCAGAGCTCTGCGGACTAGGAGATCGGCCGCCCAAGGGGAAAAGTGGCGGTGGCCGTCTTGGAGAAGGGGGAGGGAGATGGGTATTTATAGGCAAGAGCCCCCATGAAGCAGAGCTCACGCGGTGTGAAGGGGGGCGTCGGTTGCTTCGCAGCGGCTCACGTATGTCAACCGGATTTGCGGATAGGTACCGCCTCTTCTGCTCCGTGGCGGGTTCATGAATGTCTGGGCATTCGTGGAGAATTACCACCTCCAGTGCTTCACAGAGGTTTCGTGAACGTCAGGGCGTTCACGGAGCGTTACCGCCTCATTTTCTTCACGGCGGCGCTCCACGATCGCGGAGGGGGCTTCGTGAATGTGCTTTGCGAACCAGTTTTCCAGCCCATCTTCAAATGTCCATAAATCCTAATCCGTAACTCCGTTCAGGCCCTGTGACCTACCAAATAGAATCTTGAAAAAATTTCTACGATCTTGGATCATTTAGGGAAGCATCTGAAAAATTTTGGGGACGCATTTGTTGGGGTCTACAAGGACGTTAAACTGTCAAAAACCTTGTCTTCAACACTTGACATTAAACTATACCCCGGCCCCGTGCCCCGCACGTAGGGTCCCCCTGCCTTGAACATTCTCCATGCACACTCATCTCCAGGGTGATGGGATCACCCCTCACAGGGGACGATATACTCCTTTTTGGAGTGGTGTTTCTCCATGAGGAAGGGCATCCACCTTGGTGTAATCCCCTAGCCTTCCTCCCATGAGGCAGCACCCCTGGTCCTCCTCACTTCCTCGGTGCCAAGGCCAGTGGAATGTGTGATAGGGAATGGGCCCCCTCCTCTCTTCTTGGGTGAAAAATCCCTCTCCCACTGCACTTTGTCTCCATCGGGCCTCCATGTTGGATTAAGTCCCAGCACCAAGGGCCGCTCAAAGAGTAAGCCCCTTTTCACTTCCCACAGATGCACCCTTCACGACATGATCATCATGTCTCTACTACCTCTTGTTTCTCACACTGAGAATGACTCCCATGAGCTTAGAGTGTGCACCAACCATGACATACCTTGGGCCACCTCCGAGTGTATGCCCCAAACGCCCTCGTCCGAGATGAAGGACGTTAAACTGCCCAGCACCCTCGTCCCTCGTGACGTTAAACTGTCCAACCCGAAATATGGGGACTTTTATCCGTGCTAAGAAATGGTACTTAGGAAGCCTCCAAGAGGTTCAAGCCCCACCACCTTGGGCCATCTCAGAGCGTAAGCCCCAATCCATCCCGAACTACGAGGACTTTGATCCATGCTATGGCATGGTACATAGGAAGCCTCTGCGAGGATCAATCCCCACCACCTTGGGCCCCCTTAGAGCATAAGCCCCAATCCATATGGACCCCAGGTCCCAATTCACGTCGATTCGCCATTACCGAGGGCTGCCTCAAAGTGAAAGCCCCATTCTCATCCCGCATGATGTTAAACTATATCTGCCATCTGAACTACATGGTCTCTGATTCCCCGCCACTCGGATACATAGGAGGCCTCCACGAGGTTCAATCCAATCACTCACATCTCATCCTGATCTCCCTTTCGAGCCCACATGTCTCAGGAAGCTCATTCCCTAGCCCAGAGGTTCTACCTCCTCTAGGTCGCATCCATGTTTTCATTCTCACGGGTCTCCCCTTCAGGTGTCCCACCATATCATCGAACTATGCAGACTTTGATTCCCTGCCACGAAGATTCGTAGGAAGTCTCTTCGAGACACAAGCCCAAATCCACCATCCATCCCGATTCTTACCCGGGCCACCATGTACCAATGAGATCATGTCATATCACTCCCCTACACAACATTCAGGAATCCACCCACATGCAGGACCCAACATCGGTGTTCCCTCTAGGGGGTTCTTCAATCTGATACACTATAGCTAGTGTTTCGATAAGCCCGATACATCTCAGCTGGACGTTAAACTTGTGGAATACCCTGTGTTAAAAAAGGGAAGATAAGGAAAACCTCAGATATTTTCCTATGGAATTCAATTCCCCGCATTCGATGTGGGGTGCCTCAGGCTTCCACGCCCTCGAGAATCCCTATAATAAGGGACAAAAGAAAGACATGCCAATCCCCAATGTCAAGACCTGACAGTGATGCCCCAATGTGACTACTCCCTAAAACTAAGGTTTCTTCCCTAACCAGACCCCTTGGAAGGTCCTGACAGAAGCGACGTAATTAACTGGTTTCCATGAAGATATGGTGCTGGGAAGAGCTTCATGAATTACATTTTAAATCTATGAGGGAGACCCAGACTAGGTGACGAGTACCGAGGATGAATCCACGGAAGGAAGAACTGACACCTTATCATCCTCTTTCGATCACAGAGCAGACGTCCCTGAATAAAGAGTGGATTCCACCTGCCTTTGGGAAGAGGGAACGCAGGGTAACAGTAGCGCATCCTCTGCGTGACGGATGCACGCGCGCCCCACTGAAAGCGTCGGAAATAGTGGCAGACACACTCAGTAGGAGGTCAAGTTTCTAGATGTTGAGTGAGGTAACAGATCAGTTATCCACAATATATATATACTTCATGAATGATGGTGAAGCCACATAAATTCAGACAATGACTGTTACTCCCCCACTCAGACAATGATCCATGGAGGCAGAACTAGTAAAGGATGACTATGAGGACCGACGTGATCAGATATCATTAGAAGAGGCTCTAGAGTGATTTTTGATAGGTGGGAAGCATTCCATCCTTTTAATAGGGTGAACCATAGTACCAAGGACCATGCATGAGGAGGTCTTGAAGAAGTTACGTATTTCCCATTTGGTGGTAAATTGAGGAGTGTAAAAGATGTTCCAAGACCTCCGACGTCAGTATTGGTGGATGGGGATGAAGAGAGCAGTGGCAGAGTTGGTTTCACGGTGCCTTACTTATCAGCAAGTGAAGACCGGGAATTAGGTTACAAAAATCATGACTCAGCAACTTGTGGTACCGGAGTGGAAGCAGGATGATATCTTGATGGACTTCGTGATGAGGTTACCACATACGTCCAGAGGCCATGATTCAATTTGGGTGATCATTGACTAACTCACCAAGTTGGCTTAGTTTCTACCCATCTGTGAGTAGGGAAAGGTAGAGGGATTAAGAAGCCTATATGTCTAAGAGATACTGTGGATTCACAGGGTTCCTTTGTTGATCTTCTTAGATCCTAATGTCCACTTTAAATCATATTAGTGGAAGGTATTACTCAAGGCATTCAAGACACAAGTGCATTTGAAAATAGATTTTCATCCACAGAAGGATGGTCAAATAGAGCAGACAATACAGAACATGGATGACATGATTTTTGAATGTGTACTTGACTTTTGTCATAGTTGGAAGGACCACCTTCCATTTGTGGAATTTGAGTACCAAAACCGCTACTACTCCACCATTTTCTTGGCACCGTAAGAGGCCTTGTACGGGCGGACATGGAGATCATCCATTTCTTGAACAGACCTTGGGGAGTCGACACTCATGGGTTAAATTTGGTATGGAATACCATCGAGAAGGTGCAGAACATCCAAGAGTGGATGAGGACTACAAAGAGTAGTCAGAAGTCTTATAATGATTGGAGATGGAGACCCATTTAGTTTTATGAGGTAGACCATGTGTTCTTTAGAGTATCACCCTGGCCAGGGTTACATAGATTATACCAGGGTGAAAAACTATCTCCAAGTTTCATCAAACCCTTTTAGATCCTGAGTAGTGTTGGTGAGGTGGTGTACCTCCTATCCCTTCCCCCACAGATGAACTAGGTGCATGATGTTTTCCACGGGTCGCAGCTAAGTAGGTATGCACATGATCCATCATATCTCATTGACTAGGGTGAGCTGGACATTGATAATGGGGCAAAATTTGTGGAGTTCCTAGTGGAGATAGTGAATCGATATGAGTGGGTCCTATGTGGGTGGTTGATTCTTATGGATCGATTTTGAGGGAAGCACATGAATCTTTAGGAGAGAACATGGGATCTGGTGGCTCATATTATTGCTCAACAACCCCATATGTTTGATTTGTTTTTGTTTTGGCTTTTGGTGACATAAGGTCCAACGGTGGGGATATTGTAAGGCCTCTAAAATTCGATGTATTTTATATAAATTATATGGAATTATTTTGAGACCATGTTCTCTGATAGAACATGATTCTAAGGCACGGAGAGATGAGAAATTAATGTTTAACTTTTTTTATGGTACGTTTAGAAAATGCGCGAGAGGGTTTTTCTATCTTTTGAATAGTATCTCAGATCAAAAATTTGAGAACACCGTTGAAATAGGAATGCCGGGATTATTTTATAATGGGATTAAATTTTTATGGGAAGGGCCAAATAGAAATGTTTATTTTTGGACTTTTTAGAAATATAATCAAATAAATTTAAAAAGTTATTTTATTTTCACTTTTCATCTGACAAGAGGTGAAATAACGACGTTGTAGTGTAGTGATGAGGTAGTGAAAGGGTGCATTAATGAGGCTCATTAATGACTCGTATCACACAACATAATAATGAAAAAAGGAAGTGTAATACTGACACTGTTTCATAAATGTAACAACATAACAATGCAACGTCTCAGCGTAACTAAAATGCTGAGATACGATTTCCTTTTTTACAGTCTAACACATTGGTGGACAGAGAATAAAACCTGGAGGATTCTCTGAAGAAACTACACCAAATCTCTTTTCCAACTATGAATGACGAAATCTGGTGGATCTTCATCACCTACGAATATCCTCAAAGAATTGAGCCAGAAGTGATGATGTCGATGCCTTGAACTCTCAAGGACGAGCGATACGACATCAAACATCAATGAGGTAGGGGTTTGTTTTTTATTTCAAAGTTATTTAAAACTTTTTTTATAGAAATGATGAACATAGATCAAACCATGAATAGGTTGATCCGTGATTTAAGCGTTTTTGAGGGAGGGTGAATTCTCTTTGAGATTTATTATTCGGGGTAGAAACCTTGGCATGAAATGATTGAACATCAATCCCCAAACCTCCCCCTTGACCTATACCTATAACACAGAGGGCCCGAGCTGACACAAACAAGGCTCGAGCACCTAGGCTCGTGCATTCTCATTGACTTATTCTTTAATTGGTAGAATTTCGATTTTGGGGCCTGAGCAGGGATGGAGGAAGAACAAGGGACTCATTGCCACAGACGGGTTGGATAGAAGACCACTGGAGAAACATTGGTGGCCCGTGGAAGGGACCAAAGGTGGTTGGCCTGACAGTGGAGGCGGCGCACCGACCGGCATGCCGTGATGGCAAGGGAGTCACATTCGACTAGCCGTTGTGGTTGGGTGACACAACTCCAGGAGGGCACCCCATTGAGAGGGTGGCCAAATTCTGGACTACCAAGAAGGTGCAGGAAGTGGTATGTCGAACCACATCTAGAAGGCCCCGAAACTTGTGTGGCCAGAAGGGGTTGTATACGGTATGGTTGCCGCTTCTATGTAGGATGGTGCACCATCAACTTCTCTAACAACCGGTCCTCAACTAGCGGGTTGAGCCCCCAGTGGGTCATACCTGTGATGGTGGGCCTTACCGGCGCCGTTGGGCTGGACCCGCACCATGTGAGCCAGACCGGTGCCTGCAGACCGAACCTGTGCCCATCAGGTCGGGCCAGACTAGACTGGGTCACCAGGTGACCCTGTAGGCTAGTCACCCAACTGAACCGAGCTGGGCCCAGTGAGACGCATTGGGCATGGCCCACTGGTCATGCTCGACCAGACCAAACCTGACCAGAAAAAGGTCATGTCATGTCTATCTAATTAAAATTTGGTATGTAGGACTCCCAGGATGGGTTTCATGGGTCAGACTGGGGCCCATCACAATCGTTCCCATGGTTACTAAAATGCCCGTAAATGGAAAACCACACGTCCAACTGAAGATTTGTTTATGGAATTTGGAAACTCTTGATTAGGCAGACATTTTGGCATGATTTTTGGTGACATTCATGGATGTCTAGATGTGAAAAAGTTTCTTGAGTTTTGGTTCATCTAATTGCTCTATGTACGGAACCCTGCGTTTGGTTGAGAAATAAGGACTTCATAACGAAGAATCAGAGGGAAGTGACTCTACGTGACCTTGAAAGACCATGGTGTAGAGTAGCTCTATGTGACATGTTAGAACCATGATACTCGAAAGGAGGAGTACCTTAGTTCGACCAAGGTGGGAATAAGCTCTTTGTGACCCGGCGAGCATATGGTGGGTTGCCGCTCTGTGTGATCCAACATACCCATGGTACTAATCAGGGATGAGTACCACAACATTCGAAGGTTAGTGTGAAGTGGATTTGTGTGACCCACAAGCTTACTATATTCATTAGAGGAGTAGTTCTCCTGTAGTCGAAGAATTTGATGATATTATTGATGATGGTACTACCAATACCCTAGAACATACCTGGTGTGAGCTATCTTTTGAATCGTGTTTTACTTTGAGTGTAACGCCCTGACCCTAGTTACCCATAGTCGGTGTATTATTACATAACATTGGCATGATCACAAAAGATCAGGTCACAAAAGACTGATTAGTTTAGTAGACTTGGAAACACTTGATATATTCATAAGTCATACATTACATCATAAAGTGGAAAACTACTACAACATAGTCTCTATAGTCCACACTCACACCCCCTCAGACTATCCTTGCAGGTCAGTCCTAAAATAATATTTCAAATCCTGTTAAAAATAAAACATATAAAGGAGTGAACATAGATGGCCAATAAGAATAAAAATACAACGGAAACTTTCATAAAAAAGCATAATCATTTAAGGTAATGTATAACTAAAAAAACCCTTTTAAACATGAAATTCAGCATAATATGAAAAAACAAAATGAAATAATTCCATTTACTTATTCTCATGGATATTCTACTTGTCGAATAATCACATGAAATATCAATAACCACTTTCATAATGATGAAATTCATAATTCCAGAGTTTCATAACCACATAGTCAAGGAATTGTGACAAGACTACAAATAATATTTTTTCAAGGCCTTCTTCCAAGACACTAGTTTGTCTCATGAGACCTACCGATGCATCGAGGAGCTATAGCGGACTCCACCCGTCACATATTAAGTACAATGCATTACTCATATGAAAAGGCTTAACCATAACTTAAACATTCGTATTAAAACTGGCATACAAAATGTCAATAATTTATCCATAAACCATGAATGGTAAGAAGTAAAACATACACAGTCAAATATATATCAAAACCTTCAATACAATATGGAAGTTTTTTATAATAATAACTCAACCTCAAACAAACATAAAATTCAACAAAGGATGTTGACATAGATGAAATCAAAGCCATTTTACAGAAATATCTCTTTCTATTTTGAAATCATTTAAAAGTCATGTAATTATAAAATAAATCATTTATATTTGAAAATATTCTTATAATATTGTAAAGGAAGATTTGATGATGTCATAACGGCATAAAATAGCCGCACCTGCCGTATAAGCTAAAAAAAGATATTCTTACCTTAATTTTGTCGAAATGGTTATAAAGGACCTTGTTTGGAAAACAACGGAAATATTCCCTTATAAACATCTTATAAAAGTCAAAAAGGGTATAATTGTATTTAACCCATAGTCTATTGAAAAGTTATAATGTTTTGAAATACATTTTTAAGAAACATGGATGTGGATGATAAAGAGGTCCAAGTAGAAAATTACGTATAAACAACCTTGGATAATGAATAGATTGTAGAATTAAACCTTACCTTGTAGATTTACTTGGTCGAGGGTATGTTAAAATCTTGTATAATGGTGAAATAATTGTTATTAACTTATAAAATAATCATATACATTAATATGATATCATATATGATCTTTTAACATTGCTTTTTTTATAATATCTTAGTATTATCGTCGTTTCGGGTGTTAACAGATTCGTTTTCCTTAATATTATTTGTTATGTGAGTCATATTTCTTATGTATGAGAAGTATATTATTCATATCCAGAATCATATCAAGTCTTTAACCATTGTTTTTAATCATCAAATGAAAATTATTCTTCAATGGATACAATGGGGAATGAATCTCATTGTGTTCGTGGAGACGGTAATCCATACGTACACACGAGAGACAATATCATTTTTTTGATATTAAAATATTGTATAATTGGATGGTATATCATATATATAGAATAATTGTCATGTTATATTTATTATTTTCATCAATTATACACCATTATTATACCCATTCAAATAATAATGTTTTGAATAACAACTACACCACAACATGGAGACGGTAAGCCTTACGTACGCACATATGGTGAAATGTCATTCAATGGATTGATAGAATAATGAATTTGGTTGTGAAATGTTTATAATAACATCACAGTATATATAAGATACTGGATTTATTATTTTATAATGGAAACAACAAAGAAAAAGGAAGTAGAAGATGAAATGAACTTGAAATATGGTGGTGAAATTTTTACCTCTTTTTCGTGTTCTTCCTTTTGATTTGATCAAAAGGGATCCTTAGGATAGATTTATGACTAAAAGAAAGCCTCTAGGATGAATGAAGGATAGTCGATAGGGAATTTGGTCCGATTTTGGCTGAGCCAAAAGGCTTTGATGGTGTTAATTTGAGAGAATGGTGAGTTCCCTTTTATAAGAGGGGTGTGGGGCAGCTTAGGAAAAGCTAGAAATATTATTTTATAATAAAATAATATTCGATTTATAATGGATAAAAAGTGTATGATTTAAAGTATAATGTGGTGATGGGTCGAAATCCAATAAAACAATGGGTTTTAGATAGGTTTGGGTCACAATATTATCTTTATCTTTTATAATTAACTCTTAGTTAATTAGTTTGACATTTACCATGTCTCTTTGTATTTTTATATTATACAATTAATAAACATAATATATACTTCCATGAGAATCCCAAGTGGTTCATTAATGACACACCTATCATTATTTAAGTACTTTTTCCTACACTTAGATTTTTAGGAATAGAATATCAATTAATAATATAATATTTTTTAAAAAAACACTTTTATGTCAATGTTGACACTATTTGGTATTTTGTTTTTGGATAAATTCAATACAAAATTATTACCTAGAAAAAAATAATCTAACCAACCCTAACATGTCATATTAACCAAGAAAATTAGTGTAATTCATAAAAAGTATCAAATTACATTTATTTTGATATTTATAATATCTATTATTTTAATATTTCATTAATTAGGTAATAACTGCATCATCCTTGTGTCATTAATAATCTAAATTATATAATTTTTAAAAAATATAAATAAAAAACCATTATGTAGGAAATATTTTTAGCTTTATAATCAATAGTTATAATCTAATTTATCATATTTATAACCCTATATTAAAAATTTCTTAGTTATTAAACAATGATATTAACGCTTTTAACTCTTCTTTAAATAAAATAAAAGTATCCTAATCTAATCCAAGAGGACCAAAGAGGTTCATATTTTTATTCTTAAGGCTGTTTTTGGTCTAGTTATACTTCTCCACTAGAATTAGGACTTGTATTAGGGTAATAATAATATCAATTTTACCCATAATTACACTATTTACCTTTAACCATGTTAAATAAAAGTAAAATGTTACTATTCACCAAAAAGTCTTTTCATCTCATTGAACAACATTTTACTGAATGATATTAGCTGTGTCTCTTGGATTTTTGAAATTCCATTCACAGAAGTGGTAAAATTAAGTTTTATGTGAATTTGCAACTTCTCATAAGAGTTTGGTAAAAGACGGTAAAAAGTTCAATAAAATTATTATATATATAAAATTATTATATACTAAATCCAATGAATTACATTGAACTTATATAGGTATTATGTATTTATTTTGAACGAAAATAAATTTAAATAAAATAAATAGTTATTTAAATAAAAATTCAATTTTAAACTATAACTCAGTGTTTTTCACTATTAATCAAAAATTGAATGTTTTCAGAAAAATACCAAAAATCCACCCTAAGCTAATTTTGAAATTCCGAATAAAAAAATGAAGTCCATTTTGAAGGATAAAATTTGTAAAATTTCAAAAAATGGGTATTTTTATTCATAACGGCAACATTGATTTGTCTCGGTGTGTTAGAATCTCGATGTTGCGTACAATGCAAGATATTGCATTATTAAAAGGAAAACGTACAGTGGAAGCTTGAGGTGTTACATTGTCCCCTCATTCAAATAATTTCATCCTCAAAATTTCTTGAGTATTACTGCCTAAAATGACTCGGGAGGTTCTTCATCATAAGTTCCTAAGGTTCCCACATTGTCTTTTCCGTCTTTTGGTTTCTCTATAGAACCTTTACCAGATGAGTCGTTTAGTTTCTCAATACTTGTTCTATCATATCAAGAATCCTGATGGGATCTTTTGAATAAGAAATATCGGGTTCCAGTTCTAATTATTCATTGGTGAGTACATGCATTGGGTCAGGCATGTATTTTCTCAATAGTGATATGTGGAACACATCGCGAACTTTAGAGAGATTTGTCTGCATTGCCAAATAGAAAGCTAAAACCCCAATTTATTCTATAATTTCAAAATTTCAGATGTACCTGGGAATCAATTTTCTCTTCTTACAGAAATGTATAACACCCTTCCATGGAGATACCTTCAAAAAAATGATCTCCTACATGAAATTCCAAATCATTCCTTTGGTTATCGACATAGCTCTTCTGGCTACTTTGATCTACTTTGATGTGGGTTTGGATTACCTTCACCTTTTCCATCGTTTCTTCCACATGTTCTGGGCCGACGGGTTTTCTTTCACCAATATCATCCTAACAAGTTCGTGTGTGAAATCACCTTCCATATAACGCTTCATATGGTGCCATCTGAATACTTGAGTGGAAGCCATTTTTATTGGAAAATCATACTAGAGTTAAATATTGATACCACATACCTTGAAAGTCATGTGAGCATGATCTCAACATGTTTTCTAAGGTTTAAATAGTCCGTTCTGATTTTCCATCAATTTGAGAGAGGTAGGCAGTGATCAAATAAAGTTTAGTATCCAGCGATTTCTAAAGACTCTTCCAGAATCTTGATGTAAAACAGGTATCAAGATCAGAAACAATAGATAGTGGTACTCCATGAAGTCTTAAAACTTCATTAATATATAGTCTTGCTAATAGTTCATGTGTTAAATATTCTCTTATAGCAAGAAAATGTTCTGACTTCAGAATACAATCAACAATAACCCATATTTCTTCGTTCCTTCTAGGAGTCTTTGGTAGTACCATGAAAAATTCCATCATAATATTATCCCATTTCCACACCGGTATGAGAAACAGTTGCCGGACTCTTCCAGGATATTGCCTTCCATCTTTCACTTGTTGACAATCCATACATCTTCACAAAAAATCAGCAATATTCTTCTTCATGTTGTCCCACCAAAAATGTTCCTTCAAATTTCTATACATCTTAGTGATACCAGGGTGTATAGAGACATTAGAACAATGTGAATCATCCAAAAATTCCTTTTTTAGATCAGGTACTTCGAGAACACAAAGTCTCTTCCCAAATTTCCAAATTCCATCTTCATAAAAAAAGTTACTCATTCTCCCATAATTCACTGCTTTAATATTCATTTGAAACTCTTTATCATCGGTCTGAGAACTCTTTATCCTTTATAATAAAGTTGGTTTGGAAACCATTTAAAAAAGAATCAATGTTTCACTTTCCATGGTAATTCCCATATCCATCTTTATTAGATCTATGAAAATAGGATCCCTTTAAACTCTCATCTTGTTCAAAAATCCATGATCCTTTATGCTCAATGAATCTGCCACCTTATTTTCCTTCCTCGTGTGGTAGTATATCGTGTAATCATAATCCTTGAGTAGTTCAAGCCATCCCCGTTTCCTCATGTGGAGTTATTTCTGGGAGAAAATATACTTTAAACTCTTGTAATTAGTATAAATATCACATATTTATCCATAGGGATAATGTCTTAAAATTATTAAAGAAAACATTATAGATGCTAACTCAATATCAAGAGAAGGATAGTTTTGATCATGAATTTTCAGCTATTGTGAAGCATAGGCAATAACCCTATCATTTTGTATAAGGACACAACCATGTCCTTTCTTTGAAGCATCACTATAAATAACAAAATCATCATTCCTCGATGGTAGAGTCAAGATAGAATCATTGAATAATCTTCTCTTAAGTTTTTCAAGACATTCTTCACACTCTATTGTCCAAATATATATAACCCCTTTACGTGCGAGCTTCGTTAACGGGTTAGTCAATTGGGAAAAATTCTGGACAAAACGTCGATAATAATCTGCTAAACCAATAAAACTGTGTACCTCAGTTATACTCATCGATGCTGGCCATTCTTGTATTTCTCTTGTCTTAGAAGGATCTACGTAGATTCCATCCTTAGATACAATATGGCCAGGAAAATAAATCTCCTAAAGCCAAAATTCACACTTTCTAAACTTCCCGTATAATTCATGTCTTCTAAGAGTCTTTAGAATAATGCGCAAGTGATTTTCATGATTCCCGTAGCTTTTAGATTATACCAAGATATCATCAATAAATACCACTACAATTTCATCAAGATATTCCTTAAAAAAACTATTCATTAGGTCCATGAAATTAGAGGGTGCAATAGTCATCCCAAAAGGCATTACTGTAGACTCGTAATGCCCGTACCTGGTTCAAAATGCTGTTTACAGAATGTATTACTTATTCACAAACAATTGATGATATCAAAATCGAAGATAAATCTTCGATAAGTATTTTTCTCCATAAAGTTGGTCAAATAAATCATCAATGCAAGGTTGGGGATACTTGTTCTTTATTGTTATAGCATTTATCTCTTTGTATTGAATGCACAACATCATAGATTAATCTTTCATTTTAACAAAAAGGATAGGGGCTCCCCATGGAGAAACACTATGGTGAATAAATCCTTTATTACTCAATTCCTATAGTTGTTTCTATAGTTACACTAATTCCAAAATGTCCATTCTATAAGGGGTCTTCAATATTGGCTTTGAACCAGGAATTAGGTCAATGGAAAACTCAATTTCTCATTCTGGAGGATGTCCAGGTAAATCCTCTGGAAAAACATCAACATATTCTTGCACAATAGGTACATCCTATATTCGAACATTCCTTTCCTCACCCACACTTATTTCATTCTCTACCTCCCGAATAATTGAATTTAGTTGAGCTACTTGGGGTGGATCTAGAAAGGAATTAGGTGGTGATGTTTCAGCTCTAAAGATATGGTACTCCTTATCATCATAAAAAATTATAACCTCCTTCTTATTAAAATAATTTTTTTTATCATGGTTTGAAATCCATTCCATACCGAGGATTATATCAAATTCCATTGGGTGTATGATGATGAGATCATCAGATAAATAAATTTAATATGCCTTAATAGGAACTGATTCACAAAACTTTGCTGCAATGATACTTTCCTTAGGAGTTTTTGCTGAAAAATACCTTGTTAAATGAAATTGGAAATATCTAATTTTCATAGAAAATAGGGAAGATATGAAACAATGTGATGATCCAGAATCAAATTAAGCATTGGCTAAATATGACGAAACCATTAAATTACCGGCCACCGCGTCTTTTGGAGCTTCTACCTCAGTAGTAGTGATCGCGTAAGATTAGACTTGATCCCTTGTCCTTTTCTGAGGTAAGTTCCTCAGATGCTTAGAAAATTCATTTTCATAATGTCCCATCTCCCTACAGTTGTAGCATTGAACATTGATAGCCTCTTTCTTCACCTTGAAATCACGATCTTGGTGGCCTTTTTCAACACACTTGTAACCGACTCACATTCCCTTCAGGAACGTACTAGGGTGTTTCTTCCCACATTTACCGCACAATAGATATTCAACTTTTCCCATCATACCTTTATTTCCATTTCCAGAGTGATCAGCCAATATCTTCTTCTCTTGCATTGCTTTAATGTCATAAGTCATAGGTAATTACTTTTCTGTCTTGATAGCACATGAGACAATATTCTCATATGGTGAGAAGGATTGTGAGACTAATGATCGATGAAGAAAAGGTTATGAAACATAAAAGAAATGATCAATCTTACTTCTTGGGTTATGTATATAATCTGCATCATGCCTTGCTAACCTTGTAATGTTAGACTCATACTTTGCAACATTCTCATCCTCCTTTTGCCTCATACATAGAAATATTCTTTCCATATATGCTCTATGGTCATGAGGAAATTATTTTTCTAAGAAAATATCATTAAAATCCCTCCATTCCATACTTGATACTTCTTCATCTTCTTTTGTGTATTTTATCAATGACCACTATTGATCAACATCTCCAGTGAGGCGATAAACTGCCATGGAAACTTTTTCCCTTTCACTGCTCCCCAAAGCCTGAAATATTTTCTCTAGGAAACTTATCCATTGCTCATCTACCAATGGATCTATGCTCCCATTGAATTTTTATGGTTTTTGCCTCATGAAGTGATCTAATATTGACCCTCCACATTGTGGATTAGGGTGCTATATACGGGTACGATTATTATTCATAACCTGAGTGAGTTGTCCCAGTAAAGTGATAAGATGATCAACACCAGTTGTATCACTAGATCCACTATAATTATCTTGAGCAGGAGGGAAATCCCTACATGGAGTGCATTAATTGACATGGTTTCCATTCCATCCACTAGGCGCCATTTACAAAAATGCAATATGCTAGATTAGTTTATTAATCGCAATACATAAATCCAAACTTGTAAAACACTAAACATAAATTGAACAGTTTATGGATATATTACATAATCAAAAAAATGTTTTCATTTCCTAATATATACTCATAAACCCTTCATAATGGAATGTAAAGAAAATGGGAATTATTATAAGCATATCCCCCAAGAGTGTTGTAACCAAGAGTGCAACAATGCCCGTTGTCATGCACCAGTTCCCAATCGATTCTAGCTCAAAGCGGTGTTTTCGTGTTTTACCACTAGGTACATCTGTGCCAGAGCCACCTCAACATGCTCGTATCCATACAGGGATGTATTGCTCGAAAAACTCAAAAAATCTCTACAATAGAAAAATTCTAGGAAGTTCTTCTATACTAATCCTCAAAGTATATCTTAGGGCTATGTTATCTAATTAGAATTTATCTAAATATAGATTCCATGTTTTGTACTAAATTCCTCTAATACCAACTGTAATGCCCCAACACCAATTAACCAGTGTCAGAGCATTATTACATAACATTAGCATGATCACAAAAGATCATGTCACGAAAGTCT
Source organism: Viscum album (assembly GCA_963277665.1). Taxonomy (NCBI): domain Eukaryota; kingdom Viridiplantae; phylum Streptophyta; class Magnoliopsida; order Santalales; family Viscaceae; genus Viscum; species Viscum album. The sequence continues at coordinate 1,736,702,557 of OY728142.1, forward strand.
AATTAGTTTAATAGCATTGGAAAAAATAGATACGTTCATAAGTCTTACATTACATCATAAAGTGAAAAACTAAAACAACATAGTCTCCATATTCTACACTCATATCCCCTCAGAATATCCATATAGGTTAGTCAAAAAATACTTCTTCACATCCTGGGTAAAATAAAACATAGAAAGGGGTGATATCATATTCTCAGTAAGGATAACAATATAGAGGAAACTTTCATAAATAAGAATAAACGTTTAAGGAAATTTATAACTAAAAAAGCCTTTTAAACATTAACTTCAGCATAATATAGGAAAAATAAAATTAAATAATTCCATTTACTTATTCACATAGATATTCTACTAGTTGAATAATCACATGCAATATCAATAACCACTTTCATAATGATGGAATGAATAATGCCAGAATTTCAGAACCACATAGTCAAGGCCTTGTACCAAGACTACAACTAATGTTTTGTCAAGGCCTTGTCCCGAGACCCTAGTTTGTCTCATGAGACCTATCGATGCATTGAGAAGCTATAGCAGGCTCCACCCGTCACATACTATGTCCAATGCATTCCTCATATGAAAAGGTTTAAACATAACATAAGAATTTGTATTAAAACTGGCATAAAAAATGTCAATAAATTATGCATAATCCATTAATGGTATGAAATAACACATCCACAGTAAAACATATCACAAAACCTTTAATACAATATAGATGTTTTGTATCATATTAAATCAACTTCAAACAAACTTAAAATCAATCAAAGGATATTGACATTGATGAAATCAAAACATTTTTAGAGAAATATCTCTTTCTATTTTGAAATCATGTAAACGTCACGTAATTATAAAATAAAACATTTATATTTGAAAATATTCTTATAATATTGTAAGGGAAGCTTTGATGATGTCATAAAGGTAGAAAATTTCCGCACTCGCCATATTTTAAAAAAAAGACATTCTTACCTTAATTTTGTCAAAAATGTTATAAAGGACGTTGTCTGGAAAACGATGGAAAGGTTATTTTATAAACATCTAATAAGATTCAAAAAAGTGTATAAATTACTTTAACCCATATTCTATTAAATAGTAATAATGTTTTGAAATACATTTTTAAGAAACACGGATGTGGATGACAAAGAGGTCCTAGTAGAAAATTACATATAAACAACCTTGGATAATGAAGAGATTATAGAATTAACCCTTACCGTGTACTTTTCCTTGGTCTAGGGTAGGTTAACCACCTGTATAATAATGAATTAATTGTTATTAAATTATAAAAGAATCATATACGTTAATTTGATATCATATATGATCTGTTAACATTTTGTTGTTAATAATATCTTAGTATTATCGTCGTTTCGGGTGTTAACAGATTGGTTTTCCATTATATTCTTTGTTATGTGAGTCATATTCATTATGTATGGGTTGTATCATATTAATACCCATAATGATATCATGTCTTTAAACATTATTTTTAATCATCAAATGAAAATTATTCTTGAATGGATACGATGGGGAATGAATCTCATCGCGTTCGCGGAGACCGTAATCCGTACGTATGCACGAGAGACAATATCATTATTTTGATATTAAAATCATATATAATTGGATGGTATATTATATATACAGAATAATTATCAAGTTATATTTATTATTTACATCAATTATACATCATTATTATACCCATCCAAACAATAATGTATTGAATAACAACTACACCACAACGTGGAGACGGTAAGTTGTACGTACGCACGTATGGTGACATGTCATTCAAAGGATGGATAGAATAATGAATTTGGTTGTTACATAATTATAATATCATCATAGTATATATCATATACATGAGTTATTGTTTTAGAATGGAAACAATAATGAAAAAGTAAGTGCAAGAAGAAAAGAACTTGAAAGAGGGTGGTGAAATTATTACCTCTTCTTTGGGTTCTTCCTTTTGATTTGACCAAAAAGTCTTCTTAGGTTGTCTTTTTGACTAAAGGAAGGACACTAGGATGAATAGAGGGTAGTTGATAGGGTATTTGGGTATATTTAGGGAGATCCAAAAGGATTTTATTGTGTTAATATTAGGGAAGGTGGAGTGCCCTTTTATAAGAGGGGTGAGGGCACCTTAGAAAAAGAAGGAAATATTATTTTATAATAAAATAATTTTCGGTTTCTAATTGCTCCAATGTGGATTATTTAAATTATATGGTAGGGATGGGTAGAAAAACACTCAACCAATAGGTTTTAGATAGGTTTGGGTCAATATATTAGCTTTATCTTTTAGATTTAACTCTTTGTTAAATAGTTTGACATTTACTATGTCTCTTTGTATTTTTATATTATATGGTTAATAAACCTATTATATACTTCAAAGTGAACCCCAAGTGGTCAATTAATGATTCAACTATCGTTACATATGTCCTTTGGCCAAACCATAGATTTTTAGAAAAAGAATATCAATTAATAATATTTTTTAAAAAAGAACTCTTTTATGTCAATTTTGACACTTTTTGGTATTTTGTTTTTTCTAAATTCATAACTGCAATATTACATAAAATAAAAATTCATCTAACCAACACTAACATGTCATATTAACCTATAAAATTAGTTTAATTCATAAAAAGTATCAAATTTTATTTATTTGGATATTTATAAAATCAATTATGTTAATATTTCATTAATTAGGTAATTACTACATCATCACGGTGTCATAAATAATTTAAATTATTTAATGTCTAAAAAATATAAATAAAATACCATTATGTGTGAAATCATTTTATCTTTATAATGAATACTTATAGTCGAATGTTTCTTATGTATAACACTATATTAAAAATGTTTTAGTTATTAAACATTGATTTTAACTCTTTCAACTCTTCTTTAAATAAAATAATAATTTGTGTCCCAATCTAATCCAAGAGGACCAAATAGGTTCATATTTTATTCCTAAGGGCTTTTCGGTCGAATTATACTTATACAATAGAATTAGAACAAGTGTTAGGGTAATAATAATATCATTTTTACCCTTAATTACCCTATTTACTTTTAACCGTGGTAAATAAAAGTAAAAAGTTACTATTCACAAAAATTATTTTCATCTCATTGAACCAAATTATACTTACTGATATGAACCATGTCTCTTGGATTTTTGATATTCCATTCAAAAAAGTGGTAAAATTATGTTTTATGTGAATTTGAAACTTCTCCTAGGAGTTGGGTAAAAGACGGTGAAAAGTTAAATAAAAATTTTATATATCTAAAATTATTATAAACGGACTCCAATGAATTAAATTGAACTTATATATGTATTATGTACCTATTTTGACCTAAAATAAATTTAAATAAAATAAATAATCATTTAAATAAAAATTCTTTTTTAAACAATAACTCAGTGTTTTTCACTATTCATCAAAAATTGAATGTTTTCAGAAAAATACCAAAATTTCACCCTAATCTAGTTTCGATATTCCAAATCCAAAAATGACGTCCATTTTGATAGATAAAATTTTCAAAATTTCAAAAAGTGGGTATTACTATTCATAACGGCTACTTTGATTAGTCATAGTGTGTTAGAATCTCGAAGTTGCGTGTAATACAATCTATTGCATTATTTAAAGGGAAACGTACCGTGGAAGCATGGGGTGTTACATTGAGGGTTGTTGTGTTGTATTTCCCTTTTTTGGTTCCCTACTGTGTTTCGTGTTACTAACCCTACACAAGCCCCACCCATGCATGTCGTGTCCTAGGCAGATGATCGATTCTTCAATAGAGACCTTCGTGGATCAAGACATGGTGGAGACGAGTGAGACAAGACTAATCGATGCGTCGATGGTGGACTTGGTGGCCTAGGACCTGGGGTGGTCCAGTAGGACCGGGATGACATGTCATTGTACTATGGATTCTAGTAGCTTCACTACTATTACGATCGGGTGGGGTTTTCCACTCATGGACATCAGAGCTCGTTTTTGTAATATGTTATTTCAATTCTTTTTGTTGGGTCTGTATTATAGAAAAATTTATTTCAGTTGTACTTTGTAATTAGTCTTGTTTTACTATAATTTATTTCCAAATTTAGTGTATTGGGTTATGGTTGGGAATGTGGATACATACAGGTACTTAGGATAATGCCTTCAACATGTAGGTCGATGCCTTCTGTAACGTCCCGGTTCTGGGTGCCACTCAACGGGTGCCCCGAACCCGGTTCGCCATGTGACCTCAAGCGAATTTCCCCAAATTATAGAGGTTTCCGACTAGCAGCGATGGCCCAGGTCTAATAGTGGGGAAACAATGCCCTGATTTGTTAAAGTGTAGTGCAGCGAAATAAAATAAAAAGCATATAACAATAGAGGAAGCAATAAACCATACATATTTATTATAACAACTGCAGTAAAGGATAACCAACAGTTATATAGATATTGATGCAACATGTATCAAGTTCTAAGAAAACATCCATATCATGTTACACAACAATAAAGTACAGTATAATACGGAGTACAGCAAAACAAAACAAAACAGTCAGAAGCATCGCGAGCCTAAGCCCAGTCCCATGCTCCCCAACTCCTTTGAAGAAATCAAGTACCTGTATAGAGACCCATGCCTTTATCTACACCTACAGAAACATAATCTTTTTGGGTCGAAAAGCATGACCCAAACAGGGTGTGAGAAACAAATCCCAGTAGGCACCCACCAAAGGCCTCTGCCCAACTGTGTATAAACATACAACAACAACGTGAAAAAGTAAATGAAATAAACTAAGAAGTACTCAAACGTAACTAACATTACCAGTTATTGACATTTTAACATTCATTTCATGATTAATTATTTAAGAAACCACCATAGTGAATTTTTATGTAAACCGTCAGTGTCCTTAGACAAGAAAACCCTTACCCTCAGGTAATCAGAATCTTTCCCTCATGCATAACAGTTGTTTCCCTCAGGCGTATGAAGTGTCACCCTCAGGCACAGAGTCTATCGCCCATAGGCACGAAGAAGTTTCCCTCAGGCTGAAATAACCACTGCCCTCAGGCTGAAGGTAACACTTCCCTCAGGCTAAGTAAAGCACTGCCCTCAGGCTAAGAAAGTAACCGGGCCAAGCCCAACATACAAACAAGCCAAACACATGAAATTCAACTCAAGGCAATTCAATAAGCATTATTACAATAGAATACCCTCGGGTACCCAGGCAAATAGTTAAGCAGAGGAACGCACCCCCAGGGTGGTCCTGGATCCAAGAAGCGATCCCAAACAACATTTTATTATCACATTTAATTACCTATAAAATTCTAGGTATTTAATTCAACAATTATTTATCCCTACGAAACCCCATTAATGGGCGCATATCACAACGGTACAAAAAACACACATCATTTTGAAAATTAAACACCAAGCCACCTACCTTTAACACCCCTGATCAGTATACTCGAACAACGTCCCACGAATCATCCTAGAACGAGGTATATCTGAGGTGAAATAAAACTCGTTCAAACCCAAATAACATCCATATAGGAATGAATTGGTAATAACTACTCTATAAGAAGGGAGAACATACCCGTGCGGTTCCAGGGAGATTGACGGTGCAGAAAACGGATTCCGGACGTGTGCTTGGCAGATCTCCAATGCTCCGGCCTCCCTCTCCCACTCCTTCCTCTAGTTCTAAGCCTTCCCTATGAACATAGGAGGCCAAATCCTATTTTATTTGAAAAAAACAAAGTACACGACATGTATTTCCAAGTACATGGTGTGTAATTCCGATTTTTTAACTGTTCCTCTGGCGGTTTCCCGCCAGCGTGGCATTGTTCTCCTGCCGACATGACTACACGACGTGTCTCTATGAGTACACGGCATGTGTTGTCGCACAGCTAGCCACAACCTTACTATTTTCCTTCTGACTATATACACGGTGTGTAAATGACAACTACACAGCATGTAGTCGGTTTCTACACCCTTCATCACCGACATGGCCACACGCCCCGTGTACTCATCCCACACGGCCAAAAGTACACGGCGTGTAGAAAAGTACATGACGTGTACTTCCAAAATTAGGGATTTATCCCCCATTTTTCATATTTTATCAAAAACACTTAAGGTAAAGAGAAAAGAAGATATCCACACCTCAAAAGTAAGAACCAGGCTCTTACAACTCCCCCCCTTAAAGCAATTCTTCCCCGAATTTCTCTTACAAGGGTGGTGAAGATAAAGCCGTGAACAACTCTGGCCACTGAGCACGTACATCGGTCTCCCGCTCCGAGGTTTCTTCCTGCATTGGCCATGCTGCCATAGCAGCCATACGAGAGGAACTGACCGACCTCAAAAAACCTTTTTTCTCCTGTAAACGATACGAATCAGATGCACCTCAAAGGATGAATCAAACTGAACCTCAACCTCCTTGGGCTGAAAAACATGAGACGGGTATGAATGATAGCGGTGCAACTGAGATACATGGAAGACGCCGTGCATGGCCCGATACCTCTGTGGTAACTACAACCGATAGGCAACTGGCCCGAATCTTTCCAGAATCTCAAATGGCCCCACATTCCTCGGTGAAGGTTTACACTATCTCCTGATCCGCCTATGTCCCAACCTTGGAGAAACATGAAAGAAAACACAATCCTTGACCAAAAACTCTAAAGGCCGTATACAACAATCAACATAAGATTTCTGACGACACTGTGTGGTAGCCATCTGTTTCTGAATCAACTGGACCTGCTCAGAAGTCTCATGTACAAGATGTGGTCCTAGTAAAGCTACCTCACCTGCCTGTAACCAACAAAAGAGTGATCTGCATGGCCTACCGTATAGAGCCTCGTAAGATTCCATCTCAGTGGTTTCTTGGAAACTATTATTATAGGAAAACTTGACTAGGGGTATTTTATTCTCCCAAGAGCCCCCAAAGTCTAATACGCAAGCATGTAGCATGTCCTCAAGCACATGTATCGTACGCTCTGACAGGCCATCGGTCTGAGGGTGGTAAGGTGTTCTCAAAAGCACACGTGTACCCATTGCCCTTTGAAAACTCTTCCAAAAACGAGATGTAAAATGGATGTCCCTATCTGAAATGATAGAACAAGGGACCCCATGAAGACGTATGACCTCGGGGATATACAAATTCATGAGCTCATCAACACTGAAGGTCTCCTTGATCAGAAAAAAGTGAGCTACCTTTGTGAGTATGTCCAAAATAACCCACATGGCATCATTTCCTTGAGGTGACCTCGGCAACCTAGTCACGAAGTCCATCGCGACATCATCCAATTTCCACTCTAGGATGGGTAACTGCTGTAACAATCTGGATGGCCTCTAATGTTCCGCCTTCACCTGCTAACAGGTGGAACACCTCATAACAAAACTAGCTACACCTCTCTTCATACCTGGCCACCAGTACTGACATCTCATTTCACGGTACATCTTGGTAACTCTGGGATATACTAACCAATTGGAATCATGAAAATCTCACATCACCTCCTCACGTGTATCCCCTAGAACCCATACTCGTCTATAGAAATGCTGTACTTCATCATCGCCTATCATCGACCCAGGAGGAGGGTCCTCACTTTCCACTAACCCCCGTAGAACTAGGCCTTCCGAATTAGATAGCTGTCTCATCCTCAGTTTATCCAGGAGGGTAGAGGTCACAACTAAAGATAAAAGAGAGGTCCTCTCCTGATTGTTTTACACCTCCAGATGTATCTCAGAGAACAAAGCCATAAGCTGCCACTCACCACTGGCTTCCTGCACTGCCTGTATCTGAGTCTTCCAGCTCAGTGCATCAGCTACTTCATTACCCTTACTAGGTGTATAGGTAATCTCATAATCGAAGGAATGGAGGTATTCGACCCACCTTCGCTACCTCAGATTCAAGTCACGCTGAGTAAAGATATACTTGAGACTTCTGTGATCGGTAAAAACCACAATATTCTATCCCAAGTGATAATGTTTCCAACAGCGCAACACATGCACAACTGCAGCTAACTCGAGATCATGCGTCGAGTAATTCCTCTCATGTGGCCTCAATTTCCGAGACCCGTATGCAACTACTCGATCGCCCTACATCAAAACTACTCCCAGCCCAATACCTGATGCATCAAAATAAACTGTATAGATCATACCCTGCTCTGGGAGTATCAAGATCGGTGCTGATGTAAACCTTACTTTCCGTTCCTGAAAGGCTGTCTCACAAGCTTCTATCCAAACGAACTTCACACCATTCTTAGTCAAACCTGTTAATAGTGCTTCTAAGAAGGAGAAGTCCTGTATGAAGCGTCTGTAGTAACCAGCCAGCCCCAAGAAACTCTTTATCTCAATTACGTTCTTAGGCTGCTCCCAGGAAACTATTGCTCTCACCTTCTCTGGGTCCATGGAAACTCCTTCTTTTGAGATTATATGACCCATGAAGTGAATCTGGTCCTTCCAAAAGTATAACTTTGATAGATTCGCATATAGCCGATTCTCTCTCAGTGTACTCAATACGATCTCAAGATGGGTGGAATGGTTATGTCTAGTGTGAGAGTACACCAAGATATCTTTCACAAATACTATCACAAAAGAGTCCAGAAAATGATGGAACACATGATTCATCAGAGCCATGAAAACTGTTGGTGTGTTCGTGAGACCGAACGACATAACTATATACTCATACAGACCATACCTGGTTCTGAAATCTGTGAGAGGTATATCAAATGTTCTATCTCGCAGCTGTTGATATCCTGATCTCAAGTCAATCTTCAAGAACAATTGTGCTCCACAAAGTTTATAAAAAAGATAATCAATCCTTGGAAAGGGATATCGGTTCTTAACCATTAACTGGTTCAGATTCCGATAATCCACACAGAGTTTGAGGGTACCGTCCACATTCATGGAAAAGAGGACCGACAAGCCCCATGGAGAAGTACTGGGTCAGATGAAACCCTTTGCCTGTAACTCCTCTAACTACCTCTTGAGCTCCTGAAACTCGGGCGTGGCCATCCTATAAGGAGGAATGGACATTGGTGCTGCTTCTGGAACAAGCTCAATAGATAAATCCACCTCACGCTCTGGAGGAAGACACGAGAAGTCGTCCGGGAAGAAAAACCTGAAACGATCAACCACTGGTGGGAAATCCATCTGACAAGTCCCCTGATCATCCAGATATAAACTCGCAATCTGGGCTATGACTCCACCTCGCCCACGATGCTCTTGTCCAGCATGAATTGCCTGAACATCCCATTCGCCTTTGTATAGAAACTCTCCACCCTCTGGTGACGTGAAGCTCACCCTACGACTATAGCGTTCTACAAAGGCTCGAAAGGGAACCAACCAGTCCGTCCCGAGAATGATATCATAGCTTGTCCTCTCTAAGACATAGAGGTACCAAAGGAAGTGACACCCACCAACCTCAAGGGGGAACTCCTTGAACTGATGCACACCAGCCGTTTTGGTCCCCAACGGAGTGTCTAGCGTCATGATATCAGAATAAGTAGAAACAAAGAGCCCAAGGCTCTCCACAATGGGTAAAAATATGAAACTATGTGTAGAACCTGTATCAAAAAGTACTGAAGATAGGACAGAAGCTACTAGAATAGTACCTCTGATAGTAGAAGGTTCGGGATCCTGCTTCTAATGGATCTGTTGCACTTCATATGCCGGCCCTGTGTCGCGGCCCTGCAACATAGCCTGGCCACCCCGAGCTGTCCCGCCCTGCTGCCTCTGAGATCCTGGTGTCTAGCTACCACGACCACGACCACCATCTTTGCATACACGCCCTAACGTATTCCAGATCCCTGACTAGTAAGAAGCTGCTGGTCCTGCTCCTGATCGCAGAGTCTACACAGAACCCCTCTAACTAGCCGCTGGTAGAAATGCCCTGTAAAAGCGCAGTAGATGACCCATCTTGCCGCAAGCTTGGCACTCCACTAGGTCTCATGGACACTGAGGTCTCTTGTACCCCTCCTTACCACACTTTTAGCACATGACCTGGACACCTGAAACATTCTTCTGGCTGGTACTGCCACCCTAAGAGAAGTCCATCTGTCTCTTTCTCTTACCGGTAGAAATAGTACTACAAACTGGTGATGAACCACCCTGGATCACACCACTAGTTTCCTACAGGTTCCTCTATGTAATCAATGCCTGGTTAACAATATCATGTACCGTAGGCAACCTGAAAACATTCACCAGTGCTCAGATGTCAAATCTAATACCATCCTCAAAGAGTTTGGCTCTCAACGTCTCATCACCCACCAGAACGGGTGCAGAACGCTGAAGATCGGCGAAACGAGCAAAATAATCCATAACCGACATAGTGCCCTACTGCAGATTCATGAACTCTTGAGCTCTAGCTTCCCTTAGTGTCTCTGGAAAGAAGAAGTCATAGAATACATCCTAGAAATCTTCCCACACCATGTCCCTGTGTTGATCTGATTGGGTTGTAACATCCCACCACCTCTTGTCAGAATCACGCAGCATATAAGTCGTGAGCTTGACTGTCCGCCCAAGAGGCATATCAAGATGCTTGAAAATAGTCTGAAATTACCCCATCCAAGACTCTAAATCCTGTGGTCCTCCATCCTTTGAAAACATAGGTGGATGCTATTTCTGGAAAGTAAGTTTCAGCTCGGCCATAGAAGTGGCAATCAGTAGTGCTCCCTGAAAGGTCTGAATGAACCGCATAAAGCCTTCACAGAACTACGCATTCGTGCCTGTGTCCGGTATAACAGCTGGTGCCGCATCTGGCTCTGCTGGAGGATCCACTGGTAGCCCATGTCCTACCATATCTGGAGTAAAATCATTGCCTCTCTCCTGGCAAACAACGTGTGAACGTCACGGCGGCATGACACTTCAAGGTCAAACGCACACCTTAGATCAAGATTATAACAATCTAAAAATGAAAGAACCAAAAGGGAAATAGGAGGAAGAAGGAATTCAAGATTTTCAAAACAAGAATACACGGCATGTATACTGAGTACACGACGTGTACATGACTTCCCTTCCCTTATCGGGTCCATCTACACGGCTAAGCCCCACGACTCCCATTGAACAAAAACTGCACAGCGTGTATATATCCTACATGGTGCGTATGGTGTAATTTTACAACTACCTATTTCATTTGTGAAACGACCAACTACTCGTCTTGATACAACACGACGTGTTATACCCGCAGACGGCATGTACACTACCCCGTTTTCCAGCCACACGGCTAAGTCCACACGGTCTGTCCTCGGACAATACTTCACAACGTGTCCCACTGGTACACGACGTGTACTAGACGAGATTCGCTGACCCGTGTTGTTAGTTACACGGCCAGACACATGGATCACACTACATTACGTGTTCAATATACAAACGGCATGTACATGAAAGAATTTCATCGACCCGTGTTGTTAGTTACACGGACGGGTCCCCAAGTCAGACTACACGACGTGTTCCATAGTGGCCACGACTTATATGTCTTAAGGTCTCCTTCGTCCATGTTTGTTAGTTACATGGGCGGACTCTGGGTAAACACTACACGGAGTGTACATCTAGTACACGGCATGTTCGACCCATGCTCTTCCCTTCCCCGTGTCCCTTCCCACACGGTCTGTGACACGGGAAGAGACTACACGGCGTGTTCTCAGGTTACACGACATGTACTCAAAAAGTTTCTTTTTCTCCCCGAGCAGAAGACCATACATGGCATGTTTAAAGCACTAAACGGCGTGTATACAGGGTTTCCTGACAGTATGCCTCATAAACTCCTCCGGAACCCAGAAAATACTGAAAAACAACAGCTTAGTGCCAAATTATGATCTGTGAGGGGCCATACTCCCCGCAAATCAAATTTTGTCATCTTATATGTGTTATAAACGGATAAACAGCTAATGGTCCACCAAATTCCGGTCAATGAGGGCCCACACTCCCCATAAACAAAATTTTGGCTTCCATTCTATAAACAGTCTCACAAAATAATATTGTATCACGTAGCAGGTATTTATCAAAGCAGCTCTCACAACATCATACTTTTCTAGCACATCAACTATCACAACAACATGAAATTTCTAATTCTCCTACATGGCATGGATATATGCATGGCATGTAATTTATTGCATGTTCCTAAATAATGCATGAGATGGAATACCCTCATCTCATCGGGTTGCAACTAAATAAAACCCATTAATAAAATATAACCAGCGCAGTACAGGTGTGTCACCCTTCAGTGAAAATCAATTCAACTGTCAAATCGCAAAATCAGAAAAATTGCAACACGAGGTAAATTGGTGTTTCCCTATACACGGGTTAGCTACGCCCGGGAACGGTTTATTACAAACTAATGTTCCCGTGCTATTCCTGACTAAGGATATAAATAGTAATTTAATGAAAGGAACCCCTCTGTTACCACTTTGTAATGTCTAGGTTATGGGTGCCACTCAACGGGTGCCCCGAACCCGGTTCGCCACGTGACCTCAAGTGAATTTCCCCAAATGCCAGAGGCTGACGACTAGAAACGAGGGCCCAAGTCTGAATGTGGGGAAACTATTCCCTCATTTGTCAAAGTGTAGCGCAACAGAATAAAATAAAAAACATACAAAAATAGTGGAAGAAATAAACCATACACATTTAATATAACAACTGCAGTAAAGGATAACCAACAGTTATATAGATAATGATGCAACATGTCTCAAGTTCTAAGAAAACAGCCAGAACATATTACACAACAATAAAGTATAGTACAATATAGGGTACATAAAAAAACAGTTGGTAGCATCGTGAGACTATGCCCGGTCCCATGATCCCAAACTCCTCAGCAGCAATCAAGTACCTATATAGGGACCCTTTCCCTTATCTACACCTGAAAAATGTAATCTATTTGGGTCGAAAAGCATGACCCAAACAGGGTGTGGGAAACAAATCCCAGTAGGCACCCGCCAAAGGCCCATGCTCAACTGTGTATAAACATGAAAAAACAACGTGAAAAAGTAAATGAAATAAACTAATAAGTACTCAAAAGTAACTAATATTACCATCTATTTCCATTTTAACATCCATTTCATGATTTATTATTTAAGAAACCACACAATTAATTTCTATATAAACCATCAGTGTCATAAGAAACGAAAAACCTTACCCTCAGGTAATCAGAATATTTCCCTCAGGCATAACAGATGTTTCCCTCATGCATACGAAGTGTTTCCCTCAGGCACAGAGTCTATCGCCCATAGGTACGAAGAAGTTTCCCTCAGGCCGAAATAACCACTGCCCTGAGGCTAAAGGTAACACTACCCTCAGGCTATGTAAAGCACTTCCCTCATGCTAAGAACGTATCCGAGCCAAGACCAACATACAAACAAGAAAAAAACATGAAATTCCTCTCAAGGAAATTCAATAAACATTATTACAATGGAATACGCTCAATTACTAGGCCAAACGGCTAAACAGAGGAACGCACCCCCGGGGTGGTCCTGGATCCAAGAAGCAATCCCAAACTGCATTTTAATATCAAATTTAATTACCTATAAAATTCTAGGTATTTAATTCATCTAGGCCTCACCCATACGACACCTCATTAATGGGAGCGTATCACAACGGTACACAAAATGCAGATCAGTTGGAAAATTAAACCCCAATACACCTACCTTTAACGCCCCTGATCAGTATACTCAAATGACGTACCATGAATTGTCCTAGAACGAGGTATATCTAAGGTGAAATAAAACTCATTCGAACCCAAATAACTTCCCTGTGGGAAATAATTAGTAAGAACTACTCTAGGAAAAGGTAGAAAATACCTGTGTGGTTCCAGGGAGATCGACGGTGCAGAAAACAGATTCTGCACGAGTGTTCGGTAGATCTCCAAAGCTTCTACCTCCCTCTCCCACTCCTTCCTCTGGTTCTAAGCCTTCACTATGAACAGGGGAGGCTACTTCCCATTTTAAGTGAAAAAACAAAGTACATGGTGTGTATTTCTAAGTACACAGCGTGTACTTCCCATTTTTTTAACTGTTCCTCTGGCGGTTTCCCGCCAGCGTGGCACTGTTCTCCTGCCGACATGACTACACGGAGTGTCTACATGAGTACACGACATGTGTTGTCGCACAGTTGGCCACCGCCTTACTATTTTCTTTCCGATTGACTACACGACGTGTAAAGGACCACTACACAACGTGTAGTCGGTTTTTACACCCTTCATCACCGTCATGGCCACACACCCCGTGTACTTATCCCACACGGCCAAATGTACATGGTGTGTGGAAAAGTACAAGGTGTATACTTCCAAAATTTGGGATTTCTCCCCCATTTTCCTTATTTTCTCAAAAAAAATTACGGAAAAGAGAAAAGAAGAAATCCGTACATCAAAAGTAAGAAATGGGTTCTTACACCTTCGGTGCTAGTCGCCAGCCCATGGCCTTCAGGAGGTGGGCCTAGGGTAGAACCTGCATTGGTCCCAATGGATGGGTCATGATAAGTTCGGGGTCACATGTGTCAAAAGGTATTGGAGATTTTATTATTTTAATTAGTTTAACATATAGAGTCCTTACATGTGATGTACATTATATTGTTGAATAATAACACAATATATCATTATTCATTTCATAATATCATCAACACCATTTGATAATTTTATCAAATAAAAAAACTATCAAGATAAAATAACATTATGAAAAAAATTCATAAATATAAATCAACTACATACCGATAATTGAAATAATATATCGACAATATAACTAAATGATAAATAATATAACATCAAAATTGAAAAAAAACTTATAAAATTGGGAGTTATATTAGGAAAATGGATCCTTAATTTGAATATTATCCCTCAAATTCCTTAGAACAACAAACACTGTAATATCTAAAAAAATATTTCTATAAATAAACCATAAAAAAGAACAAAGATGTAAAATCAAACTGCAGATGATGATCAGATAAAAATGGTTTTTGAAGAGAAACACTTCTGAGGATGATTAAATAATGATATGGGATGAAAAATTGAGACCCCAAATCATGAATTTATGAAAAAAAAACAATGAAAATAAAAAACAATCGTTGTTGGGTCACCGGGTCTCCATCGGGCTCATCGCGAGTCTAGGGAGGGTTTCAATGACATAAAAAACGAGGGGTTTTCATTACCATGTATTTTTTGAAATGTGTTGGGTATAAATTTTCAAATAAACAACACTGAATTTTTTTATATTTATGTCTTTTGTTTTTTGAAATCTAACACCAATTTTTATCAATTCTAGCAATAGTTTTTTGGCATCAGTTTTCAAAAGTCAATATAATTTTTTTCATCAGTTTATTTAACTAACTACACCAAAAAGTTCCCATAGATACATTTATCATTGGTTTGTAAATAACAAATTCCATAACTTCAACTTTGAATCAACTATTTCTACTAGTTCTATTAGTATTTATAACACTAGATCACAAAAACATTCATCATAACATAACATATAGGAAAGAAAAAATATTTTATTGATATAACATCATCATAACAATATAAAATCTATAAATAGAATAAATACATTATCATTGGATCATATACCTATAAAAGTATATGTAACATCAACCGATATTATCATAAATAAAAAAATTTCTTTAAAATATCATTAGAATATTTCTGTTGAAAAACACTATTTTCATATTTAAATCACAAATTAAATTTAAAAAATTTACCAAATGTTAAGGAAATAATTTTTATTGAAAATTATAATAGAATCATGTAATGTGATCTTTGTATAATTAATAAATCATGGTGGTGGGAAAATTCATTAATATTGAGTATGCTAAAAAACTATTCCATCCAAATTTTTGTTAAAAATTCAAAAGAAGATTGTTTATAAAATGAATATAAGATTTAATTTAAACCATTTTTAATAAATTAAATCATGTAAATAAATTACTTCAAACCATATTAAAATAAATATCAAAAAATAATTTCCACAATTTTATAAAACATGTATATGGAAGGTTAATTATTTTTGACCAAGAGTGAAATAAATTCATTTTTTCTTACGAACATTCATTCTGTATCATGATTAATTAAAATAATTATACTGAATGTAAAGAATTTATTCTCTTGAAATAAATATATGAGGACAAAAATAAATATAGTTTTTATGAAATGACCATTTAATTTCCATTAACTTAAATTCATGAATAAGAAATCCATATTTAAATGAGATTGAAACATAAATCCCTTACCTCATGTTCAAATTTCATCGAACTTGCTATAATATACTGTAAAATAAATATAAATTTATTTTAATTATAAACCTATTTCATTAAACTACTTATAATATCTTATATTATGCACATATAATATTTTAACACCCATTTATTAATAATTTTTTATTAAAATCGTTGTTTATGTGTGTTAAATATTTCATTTTTTATGAGAATTTTTATTGTCAGTTCCAATAATTGTAATTTGATCTGGCTAGAATAATCTATATAATAATATTTATGACATAGATAACATATAAATTAAATACATATATATATATATTTATAATTATCCATTAATCATGGAGATAGAAAAATGAATTACATCCTTAATGGCGGTGATAGGCTGTGTGTATGTATGAATGAAGATTTCACTTCTAGATGAATGGAATAAAAGATAAGTAAAAAATAATTTGAAATACTAGAACCATTATTATATAATTTATAAAATATATATTTATTAAATATATCCTTATTAACATCCATGTAACGTTGAAAGGAAAAATGAGTCACATCGCTTCGTGGGGGTGGTAGTCCACATATACGCCTGAGTGATGATATTGTTTTCTAATGGATAGGATGGTAAAAAGATAGATATTCTATTATAATTAATGAATAATAATAAATATATAAATATCATATATAATCATTAAACTCTCCATAACAACAATCCATGAAATACGGTGACCAAAAATGAATTTTGTTAATCATTGGAGGCGGTAGTCCACACTTATGCATGAGAGATACTTTAACATCCCAGTTTATAGAAAAAGGATGAATAATTGTGGTTTCATGAATTATAAAACATTTAAGTATATTAATTAACTTAATTTATTATTTCATAATCAATACCATATTTTTATAGGATGTGTAACAAGCAATAAATTGCAAGTGGTCGGGTTGGATGATTACCTCTTCTTGAGGAGGCCTCATTTAGAACATTTCGCAATGGGCATTGGAAGAGTATTTTAAGAAGACCAGTACCCATAATATATGTATAGTTAACTATATAAGATAATTTTTCAGGGGTTTTTCTGATATATGGATCATAGTGGTGTATGTAAAAGAGATAAGTGGCATCCTTTTATAAGTCAGGGAATTGACACATGTGGGGTTACTAAAAATATGTAAATATAATTAATGAATTTCTCATTAATATTTCATATAAATAGAGATAAATTCTAACAAAAATCATATATGGTATAAATATCATCATCCAATGAGATTTTAACTGATTTTTTTTTAAATTTTATAACACATCCTTCTCAATAACTCCTTCATTAACACATTTTTACCTTAACCACTGTAACAACTATTTCAATATTAAAGGGTTATAATTTTACTTATAAGATAAAAACTTATCTCATAAACCTAAATTGGATGGAATTTTAGACTATATCATATCATATTTGTCCTAGTTCAAAAAATTGATTATTTTTAATTAATTTAATAAAATTCTAATTTTCGTAAAATATCATTAATGTTATTATTGATAATATTAATTTAATAAGACATTAAATACTTCATGATAGTAATTTAATTAGAACATAAACATATTAAACTACCTAAAAATGTTATATTTTCCTATAAATTAATAGAAAACTATAATTTATCCAAATTAAATATCTTTTATTATTATTAAAATCAATTATTTAATAAATCTATTAGTTGAATAAATATTTCATCAAAATTGCGTGAGAATTTATGGTTATTATTCGATAAATAATAAATTTTATTAAAATAAGATGATAAAAAAATTTATATTTAAAATATAAATTCATAAATGAAATTATCCACTTTTTTGTTTTTATGTAAAAATTCTTTTGATATTAAAGTCCAGAGAGTGGAATTTTGTATTTCTTCTTTTCTTAAATTAATATAATGGTCTTAATGATAGGTCGTGTCTCCTTTGTATATTTTGGATGGAGTTCCAAAATTGTTTTAAATGAATTGGATTGATTTAAACTACATTGTTTAAATTTTTTGGATCATGATTATGCTTTTTAGAGGCATTAAAGACCTCCATGCTAATGTTCCATGGGTGATACTTGGTGTAATTAAATATTCTTAAGTTGAATTACTTTTTAAAATTGTTTTATATGTGATTTATATTTATTTAATGTTTGAGATTAAATATGCCGAGTCCCTTGGGATTGTGATGGGCTTGACTGAGGTTGGGATAACATGGCCAACGAGATTTAGTGACGCTGATCATAGGTTGGGAAAGGCACAAATTTTCTTTAGTGGTTTTGAGCATATGTTTGGATTATCCTAGATGTTAGTTTAATGCAGTGTGACAATCAGGTTGGGAAAGGGTTGAGGTACATGGATAGCAAGGCCATTTTATTTGAGGGAAATGGTCTCAGGGGAATGAGGTGCTAGATATGGTGTGGATTAGGTTCATACATGGTGATTTCTGCCCACCCTTGACGGACAATGTTCTGATTGAGTAATATTCACATACGTTGACTCTATAATGAGGTGGTTTTGACAACTCACGTGGCGATATGACCTTGATAGTTGGATCTTAGGTACTTGTGGATTTGGGGGTTCTTTCTATAGAAATCCACGTGGAAGGTGAAGTGCCTTCAATTGATAGTAATGAGGATATCTGGTTGGGGGACGAATATCTCCATAAATGAAGCCATGGGACTAGATATTAATTTGAGGATAGACATAATCGTTCCTCTAGTGGTAATTCCATGGGCCGATGTGAGATTTTGAGCAGGGATATTTGGTACTGGGATACTATTCTTGGGTGTGTCGTCGGGATGTCGGTACTTTGAGACACATGGTGTTAGGAGGCATGTGGGGAAAAGATAATTGAGTGAGGAGGAACCATAGGGTTTACCAAGACATTTTTACTATAGGGGTACCTTGGGCCATAGGCCAAAGTCTCTCTTGGCTTCCGAGATTCTAGCAATGGCCGAAGTAAGTGACACTCCCTGGTGGCTAATGATAACCACTGGAGATTGTTTTTATTATTTCAACATAGTATTTACTTTCTTAGAGGATTGTGTATTCTTAAAAACATATACTAGGTATGTATTATTTTGTTTTATCCTATGGAGATTCATCTCATACCCTGCACGTACCTTTCAGGACACGTGTAGACATTATGGTTTTACCCACATGTAAAGGATCAACTCCAAGATCTAGATCATAGTTCTGTTTGGAATGGGGATTTTGATGGACCCTAAGGTCATGCCCAGATATAGGTTTAATTTGTTATCTTTCATTATTGTATCAAAATACTTATTTTATATGTAGTTATGGTGGTTATACATGGGTGGACTTTTTATATTGACATGTATGACCTACCATGGAATGCATTATTTGATATTCTATTTTGAGGGGCTATAAATAATTTTATGGCATGACATTATATTTACTTTATGTTGAATTTATTTCTATATTGTTTTCACTATTTATCTCTATTGGTTCTGATTCTTCATTTCATGTCTTGTTCAAGTATTCGAAGTAATTTATTTCTGCTGTATGGTATATTCTTGTGCTCATACCATAATATTATCTATTACTGGAGGGTATAGCCTCCCTAATATACTTGATTATACTCCCAATACTTGTCGGTAGAATTTTTCATTTGGGGAGGTACGCTTAAGACAAGTAGTACCCAACCTGCCAGTAATGTTTGGGTGGATGTTCAGGTCAGGGATGCTATAAATGGTATTAGAGGTGTTTCTTTTACCTATTTTTTTGGTATTACTATTTGGGGTCATAGTATAATATAGATAGTTTATTGTCAGAACTGGATTTTGAAATCATGCTTGGGTGCTTGAAATCCCATGTAAAAGGGATGGATTGAGTTACCATGGTTGGGTTTTGTTATTTTCCTTTTTCTGACATTATATTTTATATGATTTCCACGTTGGTTTCGCACATTCATTTTTATGATTATTGGTTGTGAAATGTGACAGTTGACCCGGTGTGGTAAGGGAGAATTGGACCTTCTCCCAGTAATGAAATACATGGTTGTTTGGATTATTATATACACATTTTATGATATATCATGTCAATAAATGCATGTACACTTTGTAAAGTTTTTATTCCAAGTGTTATATGTTAGTTCCTTATATGTGTTATATATTTATACATATAAGGGATGTCTGACCATTTGATGGTATTTTGAGTATTCCTCCTAGACGGGTCAGATAGAGCTTTATGTGGGTGATGGTATAGTGTTATAGGAGCACGAATAGGTTTAGACCCATGAGGGTCAAGAAGAGTATGAGTTGTAGGTACAGGCTCAGGGAAAGGATCTGGTTCATGATCTAGTGCAGGAAAGATAGTTTCCAAGCTTGATAGCATTTTGGTCGTGGATCAACGAGAAACTTCAGTCTTTCCCGGTACATGATTCTTAAGGGGATTGGTAGAGGTGATGACAGAGCAAATACATCTTTGGATTATCTAATGTGGGAGTTCTAGTTGGAACACCCACAATTTTTTCATGGTGAGGGTGGTGTCTTGGTTGCTGAGAACTAGATAGAGAGCAATCAAATGGCCTTTGAGCACCTGAAAACACCTATAGTGTGTAGGTTCAAGATGACGATCTATATGCTTAATGGGATAGCTATGAACTTGGGGGATATGAAGTTTCGGGCTCACATACATGAGGGACTAGACTGGATGGAAATTAAGGACAAATTGTTTATTAACTTTTTCCCAAATAAATTGATGGTGGATGGAGCTTAAAAGTTCTTGAGCCTTTAGTAGGCTGACATGTCCATCATGGAATATTCAGAAATGTTAACTCATTTGTCATAATTTTGAACCAGATATGGTATGTTACGATACCAAGAGGGTGATTATCTTTAAATATGGATTACGGAATGTCATTAATGTGTAGGTAAACATCCTCAGGCTGGCCTCGTTCTTAGAGGTGGTGAATCAGTTTCTCATACCCAAGGCAAACCCGACATAAAAGTCTTGTTTGAGATGTTTTGAGACTTTAGGTGATGGTTTAGATGGTACGAAATGTGTTTCAGATGAGTTCCAATAGGGTGGTCAGGATGAGGTCCTAGCTAGACCACATTATGGTAGCTCAGCAGTGGTTTTGTTTTAGCGTGGTCAGCCAAGGTATGTCCAAATCAATGTGATCATCCTCCGAATGAGTTTTGGGCATGTGGAAATGTTTGAAATGACGAGAGTTTCTACAGAAATCCTACTTAGATAGCTGGAAGATAGGGACCGAGACAGTCACATGCTTTAGAGGTCGGTTCGAGATTGGTACTAGGCAAGGGTAGCCGAGGTTCAACAGTATGCAGAGAACATAACAGAGACAGTGGGACCCAGTCATGGGGTCAGTGGCTAGTGGTTGGTGTAGTAATATAGGTATTTCAGGCCTCAGGGAGCCATGTGATAGGCCAAAGGAATGCTCTGGACCTACCAAGGGCTGAGCAGGTTGGAGTGCTGATGGCAGTCAGAGGTACACTGCACGTTTGGCTGTGATTTACATTTGATTTTGTTTTAGCATACCCTATCAAGGAATTTCCATTTTGAGTTCATGAGTTAAAAAGAATGTATATAGACTTACTAGATGCTGGTCTATGGGTTGGAACCATATCAGGTGTCTTATTACACACACACACACACACACACACATATATATATATATGATGGTCTTAGCATTAAGATCATTGATGGAGGCATGTATTATGGTGCATTGGGAATCAAATCATCTGAGGGATGCATGATCACATGATGTTCCTTGGGAATCAATGTGTCAGAGATGTAGGATTGTGATTGAGGTGAAAGAAACCATATATTTTTTAGAATCCATAATATGCGAGACCCATTTGCACCATGGGTGTCATGAGAGAAAGTCATTCATCGATGCTTTGTGAGATATAATTGGGAGTCAGAAGCGACATGAGAGAACCTGATGAGGTGAAAGAGTGACGATGTGTCATGAGAGAACTATGCATCAAGAAATAGGTTTTCAGACCACGATTGATTTGATCATTGGGACTGGATTGATCGGGTTAGGCAGTTCCTATTGTGGGGAACCCCTTTGAGAATATTGGCATATACCCTAGAGACCAGGGTAGTTTGGGATACTGAGATAGGATGGATAAGATTGGTATCATCTCTGTGTTTTTTTATATAGTTCAGTGATAAGATATGTTTAGGTGGGGATATTGTAAAAACCCACATTTTTTTAATAATGGGTTAAAATACCAACCTGGTTTAAAATTTTCAAATAATGGATTTTATACTTTTGGATTAATTGATCGAAGCTCAATTCCAAGAGTTTTTTGGCCATATTTTTTGTTTTCTTTAGAGTCTAGGATATTTCCTTGGGTTTCCAAAAGGGTTTCATGAACATTGAAGGCCTAGAGGACTAGTGATTGAAAAACAGGTGGATGCACACAGTTTAGGGAATCCATGAGATTCCGGGCGCATGGCCGTGGAAATGCTTCTGTAGAATTATAGAGTGTTTCCCCATGGTTTGTTCAAGGTATGGAAAACTTTATGTGGTGTATGTGTGGACATTTAATCCCTAGGAAGTGGCTTCCCTACAGTTTCTACATGGGTCTTGAAGCCCTGTGGCCCAGTAAAGAAGAAGAAATTACCATTTTTTCCTTCTCCCTTTTTCTTATTTATTTTTCTTTTCCTCTCCTTCTTAGTGGAACATAGCAAGGGATCTCCCACTTTCTCTATTTATCTTCCTTTGATCTAGCTTCTTTGTCGGTCATCTGTTATTTGATATATTGGCTTCTCCAAGATCAACTCGGTAAGGCAAACCCCGTATAACCCTCTTCTTTGTCGATTTCTCATATTACGGACTATTGTTTCCATCACAACCATTTTCGTATTTTAGATGAAAACTCAAATCTACATCGATCTGTTTTGTTATGGGATTCGATATCGGAAGTGCCTATGTATATGAGTCTAAGGAAGGTAATGCATACCTTGTTTTGAGTTTTCATATACTTCTGGTGGTTGTAGATTTTTAGAGCAATGTAGGGTTTTGAGAGAGACCCAATTATAGCATGTCTAAATGATTGTCGAATCATGTGGGATGGTGTGATAATTCTCTATACTAGTTATTCATAAGTGAGGCCGGGGGAGATCTCATTACTCCTTGGGATATTCTAGTTGGGTGTGACAAAATGGTTTTAAATTATTATTTTATTTAAACTACTATATTTATATTGATGAAGCATGAATAAGCTTGTTGGAGGAATTAAAGACCTACGTGCTATGGTTCCATAGATGATAGATGGTGTAATTTAAATTGATTAAATTGAATTACTTGTTTAAAGTGTATTAAATGTAATTTATATTTATCTAATGTTTGAGATCAGATATGCTGAGACCCTTGGGGTTGTGATGGGATTGGATAGAGGTTGGGATGGAATGGCCATCAGGATTCAGTGATATTGATCACAGGTTGGAAAGGGCTTGGATATTCTTAAGTGGTTATGACAATTGGATTAGGAGTCGTGGAAGTCGGTTTGAGGTTGTGTGACTGTAATTTTGGGCAAGGATTAAGCTACTAGATTGGTAAGACTGCAGTATTTGAGCAACATGGTTATAGGGGCATGAGTTACTAAAGGTGTTGTGGATTAGGTTCTTACTTGGTGATTACGGATCTCCCATGATAGAAAAATCATCTATTGAGTCGCGTGCACACAGGTTGAATACATGATTAGGTGGTTTTGACCACTCTTTCGGGTAGAGGCCACTAATAGTTTTGACTTAGGAACCTGTGGTTTGGTGTTGCATTCAATAGAAAGCCATATGTAAGGAATGGAGCCTTCGGTTGATAGCAATGAGGATATCGGGATGGGGGCTGAGGCTCTACGTGATTGAGGTCATGGGCCTCGATATTTATTTTAAGACAAATATCGTTGTTCCTCCAGTAGTCGTGCCATGGGCTAACCTAAGCTTTCGAGTAGGGGCACATGCGACTAGGATAATAATTTTGGGAATTCCTTCAGGACATCAGTAATTTGATACATGATGTTTCAGGAGGCATGTGGTTCTAGGATTATTATTTGAGGTGGAACCTGAGGGTTCACCAGTAAATTGTGACTATATGGGTGCATTGGTCCATCGGCCAATGATTCTCTTTTCTTCAAAGATTCTGATGATTTACAAAGCATGTTACACTCCTTGGAGACTGCAGAGAACCAGTGGATATTATGTTTATTATAGCATAGTAATTTTTACTTTATTAGAGGTTAATGAATTCTTAAAAAATTTTATTAGGTACACACCATTGGATGGTATTCTACAGAGATACGTCTCACACTCCAAATAGGTCGTTCCAGAAGCATGTATACATTATGGTTGTATACAAAGGTAAAAGATTAGCCTTAGGAGCTGGATTTTAGTGCTATTTGGCATGGATATTGGCATGGACCATGAGGTCCTACATAGCTAGAGTTTTACTTTTTATATTCATTATTCCTATATCAACATGCCTATTTTATATGTAATTATTGTGGTTAGCCGTGGGAACCCATTTTTGTTGAAATGTATGACCTTCCATGGAATTCATGTTTTTCTTGTTTTTTTATTGGATACAATGATTTTCTCAAATGTAATTCTATTTAAATTATACTATTGTTTTTTCTATATTATTTTATCTACTTATTGCTATTGGAGTTGTTTCTTCTTTGTGAGTCTGTATTGAGTCTACTGAGTGATTTATTTATGCTTCATGTTATCTTCTTAGGCTCGGGCAAGTATATTATATATTCCAAGAGATTATAGCCACCCTATAATACTTTTATACACTATCACAGCTAGTTGGAATCCTTTGGAATTCAGGGATGTGCGCTTAAGGCTAGTGGAACCCACCCCATTAGCACTGTTTGGGTGGCTGTTCAGGTCGAGGATGATACAATAGGTAGTTTGGATGAGTAGTTACCTTGTTTAATAAATGGAATATTTCTATACAATGTTAATTTTAAATAAATCTATTTAATATGAATAAAATTATGATGGGTGATAATCTCAAGAGAGTTTAGATGATAATTAAGATAAAATAATTTAATAATTAATGAATTTAAATAAATTAATTGAGTATGATTATTCTTAAATTACAATGATTATAATTGAATATTATTTTTATTAAACATATAATTTTTTACATGAATGTTGATGATCATTATCATAGACTACACCATTGTATGTGATTTTTTCCATTTAATTTTTTATAATTTAATTGATACCCTATGCAACATCCCACCACTCATTCAGTACAAAAAAACTATAATTTAGAAACGTTTTTTAAAAACGTCACTAAATTTTAAATTTTTTGATATTTTTCAAGAAACATTAATAAATTATCAAAAATTCATGAAATGAATCACTAATTTAGTGACAATTCCCCCAAAGCATAGTTAATTTATAGATGTTTACTCAAAATAGTTTCTAATTTAGCGATGTTTCCTCAAAACATGGCTAATTTAGTGACATTTCCTCAAAAGAATTGCTAATTTAGGGATACTTCATCAAAAGAATTGATAATTTAGTAACATTTCATCAAAAGCATCCATAATTTAAAGACATTTCCTAAAAATAATAGCTAATTTTGATAAGGTTTTTAAGAAATTTTATTATATATATATATAACAAATTTCCCTACATCGATGTAAATATATATTCAAATATATATATATATATACATGTTTGTGTGTGTGTGTGTGTCTATTTATAAATACAAACACATATATATAAACATATATATATAAATATATAAATATATATAAATATATATATATATATATATCAAAACACACAAAAATAGATAAAAATAGATATACATATATTTATATATAAAAATAAATAAATATTTTCAATTTAGTCCATTTTTTTAGACAACATGTATATTTTAGAAGTAATTTTATCACTGTTTTAAAATGTCGCTAATTCTATATATATTTATATATATAGGTGTGTGTGTGTTTAAATTTATAATAATAATAAATAAATATATATACATTCTCATATATATTCACACACGCACAAACATATATAAATATAAATATAAATATGTATATATATTAATATAGACATATAATATATATACTTATATATACATATATATATAAACATATATATATATATATAAACATATATTTATATAATATATATATATAATAAAAATACGAAATATGAAATCTAAGCATATATATATATATAGATTAGTATATATACATTAATATTTATATAATATTTATTTTTTATTGCTGAAATATATATATATATATATATATATATAACATAATACAATTAAATATTTTATATTTAGTCACGTTTTTACGAAAATATGACTATTTTAGTGGAATTTTTATTAGTTTTTTAAAATGTGGCTAATTATATACATGTGCGTGTGTGTGTGTGTGTGTAAATTTATAACTCTAATTATATATTTGTACACATAGATATTTAGACACACCCACACACAGAATATTTTATTCACATACATCAGTCAAAAGCAACATAATTCACTTCTGAGTAAACATAGTGAGTGAATTATATTTTCATTGTAAATATTTCATAAATAATTAATAATATATATGAAATCCATGATAACTCCACATTTTAGTCAAAATGGTTGGTATAGGCCAATGTTTTATAAATTATATATTTGATTGATCCACCGATATAATCCTACTTGATATTATCTGACCCAAAAATGAATCTTTTTTATACAAAATTCAAAATTGGATTTTTTTATAAAGGTATTATTTCATAGGTTCTTCAATACTATAATCAATTGATAGTAATAATCTTCATTGATCTTGTAATATATAATAATATCATCTATAATGACTAAAAAAACTTTTCAAACTAATATCTAATGTCTATATTAATTAAAACTCTAAAGATAACTAGAGAATTTGTAAGAACAAATCACATCACTCTAGATTGAGTGTCCATACCTCAGATTAAAAGCAGTATTATGTATGTATTAAATTTTTATCCTCTACTAATAATATCAAAATCAATGATAAATATTATAATAATATTTATATCCTCATAATTATCAATAAAATAATAAATATTGAAAATATAATACTCATTATTGATCATGGTGTTGTTAAGTTCCCTATGATTAATGTAGGTTCACATTGATCGATATTTCTTCCTAAAAAAGGTACATGTATGCCCCATGGTGATGCACATGGATGAATTAATATCATATCATGATTCTCATGGAGGTTCTCCATAAATTATTAAAACTATATCATGGATATTAGATACAAAGTCATTGAAATAGGTTTAGTACTTAATATGAGTTCTATTGAGAACTAAACTTCATGGTTTAGTGGATGACTAAGAAAATATTCTATAAAAGAATAAAAAACTCATTTAAAATTATAATATCATTGATGTTTAATTTTTCACAACCAAATAAGATTAATACTCACTTTGAATAGGAGTAAATACCCATACAATGGATTAAATTTCCATTGGAAGTTCACATTTATCCTCGCAGTAGTAGAAGATTATATGTTGGTTTATAAAATCAAATATGGCATCCCTTAATCAAAAATTGATATGAAAATTATATTAAAAAACTAATCCATTCCTAAATTCCTAAAAAATTCAACCATAGAAATAATAATAATAATATTTTCATGAAACAATTTTCTACAAACATCAATTACGGAAGAAAAAATGATGTTAGATGTGAACAATATACCATTAAAGGTTTTTAATTATATGTCAACCTATAATAATGGGGTATATGAATTAAAATATTATGACACCTTTTGTAATATACAATAATTCATATAACTGTGATAAAATTGGGTACTTCTTTGTCTGATCTTTCCCAAAACAACTTCAACATTATCATTCTATTTTCAATCGCTGACTAAATATAAAATGGTTATTATGACCATCAAGAACCACTGATTAGAGTGATTAATGATGATAAATCATTCATAGTATATCTAAATATATAAATATTATTTTAAATCAACAACATCTTTGATTTGACTTAGGTCATCCATGTTTATAATATTTTTAGATCATGTCAAACTAGGTTTGTAGTAAGGGCCTATTCACTACACACCTGAATGATGGTTAACATATACTCAAAAAACTATTTTAATGATTATCACCAATTGATGCATCTATTGCAAAACCTCATCCACTTTTAGTGTCCAAACATGGATTAATTTCATATGGAACCACACTTGATTATTTACCAAAACATAATATATTATTTTATACATAGGATTATCTTAAGGATTCTTACTATTTTTTCTTTAACATAGTTAAAAAATGTTTCTAAACCTTTTCACATAAACCAAATATAGTAACCAATAATTTTTATACATAATTATTAAATTATTTTAGATGAGTCTTTAATAAATTTCAAAATAATACACACATAAAGGCCACAGAGGTGTAGTGTATAGGGAAATCCAGAAATTTGAATAAATAATACAAAATATATGTAAATAATTTCTCAATTATTTTTTCATAATTAGAACCCTTCTCAGATAAAACATACATAAAACATTATCTATAACTTGGTGAATGGAAATATTAGAAAGGGTGTTCTCTAATTCTCTGTAATGGTAAACATAAGAGATTTAAATAAATTATCACAGGTGAGCATAAGGATATGATGACATTGTCTAGTTATTATTAAATAAAACCCCCAAATTTTTATATTATAATAATGATACATGGCTTAAATTTTTATCAATCAAAATATATAATACTTAATAGTAAAGAATAATCAATAATAAATCAGGATTTGTGAAAAAATATCATAATAAATAGAAATAATTCATTCATATAAATAAGTATAAAAAATCATTCCCATAGTCAATATTCACTACAAAGAATATCATAGTGTATTGGGATCATTACCCATTACATTATTTCCATATTCATATTTCACTCCCAATAAAACCATATTGGAAAAAGCACCTTATTAAACTAGGTTAACTCCCCATTTCATTACTTCCTCTATAATGAAATATCATTCCTTACCAAATGTATTGAATGGATATATAAATATGGGACTGGAAATCACATAATGAATACTATATATATATATATTCCAAAATAAAACAAAAAAACTCATCATATCATCAAATCATAAGTCATGGAAAGGAAACTTGTTTCATAAAAATTTCATAATAATAATAATAATCCATACATAGAAATAATAATTATGTTAACATTGTAACATAGCCTTATTTAATCAAAATACATATCAAAGTATGTACTTATAGATAAAAATATGTTTAAAAGATAACTAAAACATTTCTTCAGGGAATTACCCTTTTAATATTAAATCATTTAGTCAAAAAACATACAATTTTTTTTTAAAAAAATTATTTTAAAATAATGAAAGAAAATTATATTGGAATCCTCAAATAAATAAATATTCATGGTTAATGATAAAACAGTTTTGGTGGTGTGTGTTAAAATAGAAATTCCATTCACATTGTCGAAAAAAATTGAAACATCCTTTTTAGAAAAAGATAGTAAATTTACATAAAATTATTTTTAGAAACATAAATAGAAGAAAATATGAATTAAATAAATATTTCTAGAATAATAAAAATATAAATGTATTTTTAAATCAAATATGGATATGGAAGATAAGTTTGGCTACCAAATAGAAAAACATGTTTGATTTTCCTTAAAAACAACTTTTGGTATCTTTATTACTTAAAAAGAGTAAAATGAATAAAAAAAAAGTCACTAGAAAAAACCATATGATATTAAATTAAATAATACTTTGTGTCTATAGAACCTATAATTTCATCATTAGAAAATTTAATCATAAACAACCCCTCTAAAAATAAGATTGAAATATAAAACCACCACTCCTTTGTAAATTCTGATTGATAACCACCCTGAGAGAAATATATTGAATTTTAACTATTAATGAATCATGTTAACAATGATACATGATACATAATGTCATATGATAAATATATAAACCTCCTAAACAAAAATAGTTTCATAAAATCAATCATTTCACAGTGAATCAAAATTGAGATAAAGAACCCTTACGACTTTAGTAGTTTTATAATAAAAAGTCATTGGATGATTGAAAATCAGATGTTTATATAATAACCATGAATTATATCAATTATTAATATAAAATAAAATTATTTTAATTATATATATTATATAATAATTAAATATCTATATAACATTGAATCATATCTCAATGAAGATAAATTGATGGGAGCCCAATACCTCAATCCATCTTACTTCATAAGATCTATAACATTATATATAATAGATTTTAATTTAAAAAATATATATAAAATCACCATAATTATATCTATAATACAATAAATTGTTTTATTATGATGTCTTATCATCCATTCATTAACAATATTTCATTATCATCATTATTCAGGGCTTTAACCGCTTCGTTTTTTATGTAAATTTTATTTCAGTGGTTATCATCCTCTAATTTTTATCATTGTTAATTTATCTCTAAATTGATTATACTAATATATAAAAAATATATCTTCATTTTATAAATATATTTAACAATTCATATAAATAAGTGATGAAAAATGAATTACATGAATATATGGATATGATATTTCGTACATACGCACAAGTGACATTTCCATTTTTTGATGGATGGAATGTAGAAAAGTAAAATAATAATTACACTATATATAATAACTATTATAACTTAAATATCATTTATTAACATTAAATATATCATAATAACCATCCATGAATTATGGTAGTGGGAAATGAGTCATATCGTTGCGTGGAGGCGGTATTCCACATGTATTCAAGAATGATACTCTAATCTCCCATTGGATTATGAATATGTGTTAAATGGTTGTTCCATAATAATAATAAAAAAATAATATTTATGATATTTTTTTTCCTTTTTTTATTAATGTAATAAGTTTATTTGGATTAGAGGAAGAAATAAATCTGAAAGAGATTGTTTAAGAAGTATACCTCTTCTTTAAGAGACCTCTGCTGGATTACTCTTTAAGACATGAATGACCATTCTTTAGAGAATAAAAAAATATATATTATTAATGTATTTATTTTGGGAAGGTTCTGGGGAAGGTATTTGATAATATATTATGGTAAAATTATTTAAATAATGAAGGAGAAGAGGTGACCATATATATGTGGGGGGAAAACACATGAACTTTCATAAAACATTTCAATGCTTTAAGGGAACTTTTAAGGGAAAGTGGACTCAAATGGATAGTAATTATAATTTAGGATAATATATGGTTCACATATCTTCAAAAAATAATATTTTTATTTGTTTGGGTTATAATCATACCGTTATCTTATTGTTTAACCCCCGGTAAACCTATTTTAACCTTAACCGAGGTAACAAAATTCTGTAGATTTTCCTATTCACTATGATTGTAAATTAATTAAATATAGTTAGATTATATTAATTATATTAATTATAAATATATAATTCATTTCACTATATTCACTTTCTATAATTAGAATAATTTAATTTTAAATAAGCATGTAATCGGTAATAAAAACTCATTTTAGAAGGATGAATCTTTAAGAATAAAACATATTTCACATACCTTCAATTCCCTATAAAAACAATAAAATTAATGTTAAAATATATTATAGAATATATAATATATTTATTTAAATAAAATCATTAATCAATAAATATTAATTGATTTTTTAAGATAAAAACACATTGATCTCATAAAAATAGTTTACAGGGAAAAAAAATTTATGCACACAAATTTAGATATACCAAAAATAAATTATAATGATGATTCGAAAATAATTAATTACATTATTTATATTTAAATTATAATTTGTTTGAATCAATATCAAATAAATATCCTATTGAAAAATTTATTTGAAAAATTATTTTTTTTTCAAAAATCTGTATTTTTTCACATTTCATTTTTATGATAATTTTTTTTGAAAAATAAAATAAAATTATAATAATAAAATAATGAAATACTAATATTAAAATTATATTAATTTATGAAAATAAAATTTCAAAAAATTGTAGATTTTAATTTTAATTTTTACATAAAAAAATTGCAAAAAAAATCCATTTTTTAAGATAACAATATTTTGACGCGTAAAATGACTTCACTAAAAAGTGAGTAATAATTATTAATAATGAATAAATAAATTTGAATTATTAATATTATATATATATTTATATATATTTCATAACATGGTTATTAAATCCCATACCTGTCAATTTTATGGCTTGGTTGTAACTATTTTCCATATCATGCTTCTTATAGACTCGGTGTAGTGTATAATTTAATCTATAAAATATATCATGTTTTATTTAAAATGAAATAAATTTAAAATAATGGGGGTGTCACGTAGATGGATTAATTTTGGAAAATTTCCATCATAACCATGGGATACATTTATTGTCTCTCTGATAAATTGATATTGATTAAGTGATTGAAGAGTTTCTCATCATTGGCCTTCATATGGATTATGTTTTTATTGATGTTAGTTTTGCCTCCTGGTTCCTTATAAGAGTTCCTAGTGATCAACCTCATTAAGTTTGGTGGGCGTTACTGCTATTATTCTTTGATTAAAATCATAATTTGACTTCTATTGTGGTGTCCTTAATAAAAAAATTATCCTTTCTATGGATCTGGATACTGGTTGAGGAGTGGTGAGATTCTTCATTAATTTTTTTTCTAGGGGGATTTTGATATTACATTGTAGTTTAAATTGACCCATCCTATTTGATTGGAATTGTTATTTTTCTGGTATCATGATAGGTGGAATGATATTATATGGAAAACCTCCCAATTGAGTGTAGATACCCATGGGAGGTATTTTCAAGGATGACTATTGGTATTTTTGTATAAATAATGTAGCTTGTATATTTGTTTGTGGGGGGGGGGGAATATAATATTTTTCGCTAGTTAGTATATTAATCAATCTCTATGTGTTAATCCTATTTGGAATTTGGACATTTTATGATGAAAAATAAGGATGTAGGTGAGATGGTGCTAGACCCTTAAAATGCGATAGAAAGTTAAATGAGATAGATTTAACAATAACATTACCAAGGGCCAATACGAGGTACGACCATAGACATTACACACTTTTTCTATTAGTGTATGATGGTTTAGAATATGATCTATTTTATTAGTTAGAATACTATAATAGTGATCCTTAATGAAAACTTTTAATAGATTGCACAATGATGGAGGTTCTCTTTTGGTGTGATTTTATTATGTTTAGCGAGGGCCTGTGAGATGAGATAGGGTATGAGATATGCTTTAGGATTTTTATTTCATACATTTGGGACATATTACACGATTTTACCGTTTATTTTATCATGGGGTTATTATTCATTATTGTTAGATTCTACATTCCCTCTTCAATAACTTTGTTTTAGTTTTGTTTATTTTTTTATGTGTGACTAATGATTGGACAATCTTTGATTTTTCATATTTAGGTTCTTGTTTAATTGTTATTTCAATTGATATTTTAGGGTCTTATTTATTATTAGATAGAGATATTACTATTGGTTCAGGTGGGACACTAATGTGCATGTTATTAATAAAATAAAGGGACCTAAGTGTGATTCCTTCTCACAAGAAGAGATATACTTGATGTAGACCATGTCAGGTCATGGTAGTGTAAAGGTTTTAGAATATATAGAAAATGTGTCACCATTTTCTGATTATTCATATAATTATAGAAATAAAAATCCAAACTATTAATGTTTTTTTACATCAGTTATAATAAATCCATGATAAAAGAGGCATTTAAAATATATTATTATAACTACGATATCAAAAGAAATCCCAATCATGATTTTTTAGGGTTAAAATAAAACATATGTTAAATGATACATTTAACATGAATTATATAATAATATACATATTTTTTATGATGTAAAACATACCCATATTTCCTTCTCATTTTGTCAAATCCCAATTTTCTAAGACCCGATGCTTCATGAGTCACAAGTGTCCTCTAACTTCTTACTTTAGAAACATTACACTACCACATTAATCAAACATTTCTAGTATTCTTCCTCTTTCCAGCCTCTTTATGGTGTGTTTTCCTTCCCCCATCTATCAACCACTTTCAATTGTGTTACCTTGACTTAATCAACCTATAAAATCATTCATACAAACATATCCTCCATTGTGTGTAAGATTATTCTCATCTACCATCATATTTAATCCCTTGGATAAAGATATACTACCAACATACCTATTGTTGTGTTTTAAATTTTTTTACATGTTTATAAGATTCATTTATGTATAAAAATGTGTTAACTTTGGTATAATTGTTTATTGATATGAATACATGATAACATGTTTTTATATATATATGTTTAAATGTTTATATTATATATATTTATATATTAATTGACTATATGTGTTTATTTTCTATTAATTTTATAATATAAATTCATTACTAATTTTTTGTCTCCTTTTATGTATAAAAAATTGATATATTCATCAATATATTTTTATTTATGTATTTTTTTATTTTCAATGATAACTATTTATATTGTATATATGTGTATATAGTTATATATTTTAAGAGATATATAACATGAACCAAAGCACCGAGACCCATCTTTGGTTGTGGTAAGCTGAGAGTGAAACCCTATTCCAACCTTTAATAGGCTAATAGCTACTAACATTAACCAAGTAAAATAAATAACATATAATGTGGTGCCTCAGCATAATGAAACTGCAAAAAATACATTCCCCTACACATGGAATAAAAATATAAAAGGGTAAATGCAAATAACTGAAATATATATACATAAATCATTTGAAAAGTTCTTAAATACATAGAGATAAACTTGTACATAAATCATTATAGAAAATAAACAAGATGAATTCCGCACAACCAATATTAAAATACAACCAAAGTATTAATAATATAGATTCTCTCACAACAATCCAAACTCAATAGTAAATTTCACTTTATAATGACACATCATGGTGCCTCTAAAATATTATAACATCACATCTATCATGATCAACATTAGGAATTAGCTCAGAATAAGCTACACTAGCTCCAAGTCCGCTAACACCAAATTTTACTTGTGTTCCATCAATATGGAAACAACATGTGTGAGAACAAATCATATATAGGGGTGAGTATATACATACTAAGAAATATTCCAAAAAACTAAAAAGTAAATATAACACAACAAATTAGATTGAATGTAATGACTCACATCAGCAGCCCCCACCCCGGTGCTCTGGGATGGTATGCAACGTGAACTCAACTTTAGATCTATATATGCTAGTGGATGCCAAAAAAACACAGGTATATGGTGGGATTGTGAGGTGACTATAACTTCTTATCAAAATGGATCCGTAAATGAAAATAATAAAAAAAATACGGTATATATTGATAAAATAAGATTGTAAAATAACATCCATGAGATTGCTGATAACTACAATGTTAACCATTCTATAATAAATGAGATTTAACAATACATTTTAAGAAATTATACATCATAAATATACAATATAATATAAATCATGGACCAAAATATAAAACAATAGACAATCCATCGAAGGGACATGATTCTTAAAATATAACTAATCTCCCATACCCTGTATATGAAACCATTCAATCAACATCAACAGGCATTTTCCCAAACATACATATATAATGTAATAGTGATAGTGCTCATGTACCCACTTACCAAGAAGACCCGATTAGTTAGTGAGTATTATTTAGTAGGATACCAATAATGGTTTCCCTTAAAAAACCTTAAAACCAAGTTCCTGGTATAGTTTAATAAATAAAATGTTACCATTTTATAGATCAACATTTTATACTTTAACAATTTAAATAAAAGTAAGTAAAATAAGGCCAATGCTCGGGTTGTATGGTGAAACTAGAAAATGATTTGTACCTTCATTGGAATTTTCTAGTGAATCTCTAATCATGACAAAAATAATATATTGACTAGTTACATTTCAAAAAAATGAGGTAACCATGGTCAATAAGGCACATGGGAATCCACATGGGGATTTACCAAGCATTAATATATAACCAAATCATTTATAATCTATGGAAGATCCTTGGAATTCTTCTCAATTCCATCATGGAAAATTTAATTAATAAAACCATGTAATTATCAAAACTAAATACAATGTAAACTTTTCCATGTAAATTCGAGTATTAGGCGTGACGGGAATCCATGTCCTCACCAATGGAATTCTGTATTGTAAAGTCAACCCAAATCCAGAGAGATCATCCCATGAAATTAGCAAGTGTACTCTAAGGTAATACATGGCATTAATACATATAATTAAATATATAAGTCATCCCCCAAATCCAAGGGTGAGCCTCTATGAGGAATTCATAGTGGTGATTTAGTAATAAATCCAATGAATCATAGAGAATTCCTTAGCATTAAATATACTTGAATCTAATGGCGAATCCACCAATGGAATTCAAGTAAGTCTCCAAATAAATACAATATTACTTAAGAATTTTTTATTTTTTAATTTAAAATACTAAATATATGGGATAACACCTAAGGCATTACATCTATGACCATCGTTGACATGAGAAAAATAATTTCCCCAACACCATAACCATTACCCAATTCATTTCTATTA
The DNA here is from genome assembly GCA_963277665.1 of Viscum album. Classification (NCBI taxonomy): domain Eukaryota; kingdom Viridiplantae; phylum Streptophyta; class Magnoliopsida; order Santalales; family Viscaceae; genus Viscum; species Viscum album. The sequence goes on from OY728142.1 coordinate 1,736,739,315, forward strand.
ATAAATTTCACTTGTCATCTAATGATAGCTTTATCCTTTTCTCAAGGGTTAATTAAATAATAATCCATTACCATGATATAATGGAAAAAAATTATAGGTTTCTTACTATATTTCTATGTTAGAATCACAATAATTTACCATATTGATTTCAAAGGTTATTTCCAGTTACCATTTTACCCCCTCAAAACACTAGGTCAAATTTATTGGTTCACCCCATTCATGAATTATCAATGGTTATAAAATTATACTTTATAACCCTAATTTAAAATTATATATTTCATTTTAACTTTTATCCTATATAGAAATTATTTAACCCTATCCAATTCATAGTAAAAAACCAACTATGTTAACCCCATATATAATCCCATTATATGGTTCAAGGTAGGATAAATGGATTATTTGACTAAGAAAAACTAAATTTTAAACATATAATTAAACAATGTTTAATTTATTAATATTATATTTATGGATGTAAATGATTAAATAATGAAAAATAAAAAATAATGAATAATATGTGAGACAATGGATTAAAATTAACGGATTAGCTACCTCATTTTTTAAGCCTTTCAACATTAACTAATAGTCATATAAACAACTACACGAGATCATCTATGGTATATGAACAACAGTCAACACACTGCGGACATATATCACTCAAAAAAACATAAAATAATTAAATATAGTCCAATTATAATTAATTATCGACATATAAAATCAAAAAACATAAAATCAATTAGTAATCAATGAAAATTCACTCACCGTGTACTCTTTCCATGCACAAAACAAGACAAAGGATCCTCCAATGGTCTATTCCATGATCATAACTTTATATTGGGCTGATGAATCATTAAACAAAACAAAAACAATAATCCAAGAAGAATAATTTATCTTAAATCCCTTTTAAAACATAATAGGTGACGTACCTCCACCAAGATGGTGTCATCTCGAGACACCCTTAATATAGGATTCATGGATGCATGAAAAAATAATGAAACATACACAATTATCCAGTGAAATAATTTCTCAAATACCTAGTTAGAGTAACCCATAATATTGAATTTGTAGGAGAAGAAGAATTGAGTTATTTCCTTACCACATGATCATGATTAGAGATTGAAACATCTTTAATTACTAAAAATAAAATTAGATATCCCATTGATATGAGAGGACTGTATAAACACCTCAGTTGATACTAATGTAGGGTTATAGGACCAAAAATCTGAATAGGGTCTTAAGGGGGTGGCCCCGGTAAAATTACAAGGCTGATAACTCATGAAAATTGGATCAGTGTGCCAATGGACAACCATTGAACCCCCACTGACTTGTCTATGTGTCTAGATACCCTCAATATGATATTGAAGATGGAACCGACTAACTGATGGCACTAAACTAGCTAGTTGGTTGCACTAAAACTGTATTTCTTCTAGCCCCACCTCACATTGATCGCCACATGAATTTTTTGGCCCTCACAAACCCCCATTCCATGTCCAAAATATCACTTTATAGGGGTCCAAACCATATAAATAATATTATGATGCTTAATTATAAAAAATAAACCATTTACTAAATGGAATTTTAAATTAACCTATGATTTTTTAACCTATCTGGATGAACATGTATTTATAAACTTCCCACCATAGTACTTATCACCTCTATGAAGTCCCAATGGTTGTCCAAAGGGATCCTATGACCTACGTCATTCATCAATTACACACAAAAAATATTTTGTAATCTCGAATTCTCAAGGATTCTATAGAGAAAAACATTAATTCTAAGCACATAAACATGTGATTATAATCCATTGCATAAATTCATCACCAAAATGTCGATAAAATTCTCACCCATTGATGTCTACCCTAAGACACCCAAGTTACCATTATCAAGCATCTAACCTGGGTTTTGGTACTCCACACCATAAAAATGATCTAAAATAGGATGATTTTAAGCCAAGAAAACCCTCCACCATTGGAATTTCCTAATGATACATGATCCTAACACTCTAGTGAGGCCCCTCAATGTGGTTCCCTATCCAAAACAACCAATATTTATTAAAATGACCATCGAACACTTCTAGTCCTCATCGTTATCATATTACAAAACAAGAGTATGATCCTAAAACATTCAATCAACATTACAATAAAATGTAAATTTCCATAGAATGCTCTTATTTACACCCAAAATATACTATCATACAAAACAAGAAGCATGAACTGTTGGTTATGACTCACCATATCAAATTACAACATTGAATCAAAGTCACAACCTCTCTATATATCTTTTCCCCAAAATGGAAGACTTCATCCACTAATACATCTTTAAAACAACTGATCATGATGTCATAAACCTAGAGGGAATTATTTGAAAATCTCCACCCATCCACTAATGTATGTACCTCACATATAGTGATAGTTCATGTTTATACTATCAAACATACATTTCCACCATCGTACCCTATTACTAGAAGCAACACACCATCGACCCGACCAAGTTTGGGTCACAAAAATACATCATGTGCCTAAGTTCAATGCTAAGAACCCATCTGATAACATATATGAGTCTACCTGGTATTCAATGAATGGTTTTTGGGATTAACCTTACTTATATATTAACCATAAATATGGATCTAACAATCACCTATCGATTGACCTCACACAACCTCGATCATTCTCACATGATGGTATTATCTCCAAGGAAACCCACTTTATCCCTATCATATGAGAATCCTGATCATCACACCGTATAACCAAATTTATAATCATAATTAACCATAATCCATCCATCACTAAACACGATTATTAGAAAACATAGTTTCATCAACATTAAGAATCCTCATGAAAGGTAACCCAATTTATACTATCGAGTTGTGAGAACTTTGTCCAAGGATTCTGATGATAAACATGATGATGATGGAGGAAACACCATAAAATGAATTATAGTGTTTTTAAACAATTTAGAACATAAATTAATTCTCTTAGAGCACCTAACCAAGTGGGTCTTATCATAAACAAATATGGGTTGCACCTCTTGATCAATGTTCATGTATTGGACAATCTATCCTATGATGCTTTTATTAAGGATTCACTCCTAACTGATTGTGTCTCCACACCTAATCAGACTATTTTATCTCCACTACTAGAACTTCACAATTCTTACCCAGAGGATGCATGATTCAATTCCCAGACGCCTTCCAGTAAAATAATAATAGTTTCCAACCTACTCGCATGACTTCCTATTTATTAATGCATCATCGGTTTACACTCCCATGTCGTTGACACCTCAACACTATCAATATAGTTAACTACCAAAACACACTATAATTCCATTCTATATAAGTGGTGGAATACTCCTCCAAATTTTGAACAAAGGATCTGACTCAACTCTTGTGAGTCATGTCTCTCCAAAACCTAGCTCATGCATCCAAGACAATGGACATGCCTCCCCACTAGTAGAAAAATTGACTTTGACATCGATGTTTTAGTATCATTTTCTTAGAAACCTATGTTATAAAATTTCAGGGGGAAACATTAACACATTTTTAATGTAAAAATGACATTAAATATTTTAAAAAAAAATTATTTTACGTCATTTTTTTTAAACAGATGTGAAAAGATAAAAAAATACATTTTAACATCAAATTTAAAGAAAACCAACATTCAATGTATTTTAATAATATTCCTAAACCTAAATCCATCATTAAATTTGTGATCAAACCCACCTTCTCTCCCAACCATAAATTGCACTAATGGAACCCAAGACCATTGATTATGATTTATCTTCCATTTTTAGTCGATTTTCATCACTTTTTCATGTTATTTCTCTTAGATCTTCCATTATTCGCCCTTTTTGGTAATATTATTTATTTCAAGGAAACTATATTTTGGTGGATAAGAAACAAAATTAATTGGTTTTTATTGGGTTATATTTTTTAATTTATTTTGGAATGTATTTCTCTTTCGTCTTACAACATTGGCCTTATTTCCACTCATTTTGAGTGATTTGTTTCTTTAGAATTCATGATATATTATGCATTATCAAACTCTATATTTGGAAAGATAATTTTTTGTATATAAATTAATTTTTAGTTAGTTATAAATTTGATTAATCCATTTATTAAATTTTTGTATGCATTTTTTTATAAATTATATTATTTGTTAAAATGTGTTTAATGTTATAAACTTTTTTGGACTATTAATTATTTTTCATTGAAATTTTTTTAGAACATTTTCTATTTATAATTTTTATTTGTAAAAAAATCAATATATTTTGTATCTAGTTTAAATATATATTTCTTAAATAGATATTTTTATTTCTAATTTTTTTCGATGTAATGACTTGATTAAATATTTTTGTTGTAAAATTTATTTTATTTTAATTTTTTAAAATATTTAAAATTCAAGTTGTTTAAATTATCTATTTTTTGATATTATTAATTACTTGTAATTAAATTTTGTAATGATATATTTTGAACATTATATATAATGTTTTGTTATGACAAAATAGTTATCAATAATTAATTGTTTTTATTAATTGTTTTTTTGTTTATAATTTACCTACTCATATATATTTATAAAAACTTATATGTTTTAATATATTCAAATTTTATATTGAAACATTATCTAATTTATTTTATCATAATTAGATAAATTTACTAAGAACCACTAATGAATATGAAAAAGAATGTGATTGTATCTTGGAATTATCAAAATTAAATCGTCAAAAAGGGTTTTTTTCATGTGTGAAGTGTTTTAATATAAGATAATTAAATTCTAGTGTAACCAAGGGTCATCTAAATTTCACGGGTTTCATCCATAACTATAAATGTTGGATATTTAATGGGTAAAGACTGAATATTAAACATCTAATGTTGATATAAATATTCAGAATGATATAGAGGTTCACATTGAAGAATTAATTCAGGATGTAGGTGTTGAAACCATAAAAAAACTATTGAATGGTTTTATAGGGATTATAAGAATCCATTATTCATATGTTGGTTTAAATTTATACGATTATTAACCATTCGATTATTAGTTAACTTGAAGGAAATAAATACTTGTAGAGATAAATGTTTCTCTAAATTTCTTTAACATTTAAGGAGATACTTCCATATGGTAATGGGAATACAATTATTAATTATGTGGTAAAAATATATATCATTAATAATGGGATTGGGGTATAAAACGATACGTTCTTTCACTAGTAATTGTGTTTTATATAGTAATTAATATGATTTTTTGTCAAAATTTCTAAAATATCATAATTTACAATATAAAATTCATGAAAAATTAAATTTTATTTCTTTCTCAAGTACCATCATCGAACCTCCTGGTAATTAAAATTGGTCCATACCAATAGTTCCTCAATTCAATAGTCTATATAAAAATTCAAATGATTCTAACAGTTGGTGATGGAATTTATATGATTGCATCTCTGATGGTATATTATGTCACCCTACTAATTTACCATAATGGAAGATATTTGATAAAAAATCAATAATTTTATAAGTGATGTTAGAAATATTAGAATTGGAATATGCATAGATGTATAGAATCCATATCTAGGCCTTAGTTGAAAAAGTAGTTCATGGCATTTTTTTGGTAGTTTTAAACATGTCCACATTAATATGTTTGAAGACGAAATATGTTATGATGAGATTGATGATTTATAGACCAAAACACCCGAGAAATGATATTGATGTGTATATTTAACCATTGATGGATTATTTTGACATTATAGGGGAGGTAACTGTTACAATTTTATAGACACAAAAGAATGATTATTTTCCTTTTCATGCTATGAGAATTTTCACTATGAATGAATTTCCTACATATGGAATCTTGCCAAGAAAAAGTGTTAAGGGACAAAAATAATTTCAAATTGTTGAAGAATAGGCTTCATATTATCAATTTTACAAGAGAAGAAAAACAATGTATGTTGGATGTCAAAGATTATTTTTGAATTGATCATCTATATCATATATTAAAAAATATTTTTATTATTTACACGTATATAATCTCCCACCACAACAATTTTTAAATGAATAATATTAAAAAAATGTGAAATATATTTGTTTTATATTTAGAATGAAATGATGTTTTTTGTCAAAAAATATCTAGAATAAATATCCTATCTTTTTAAAAATACTGTATTATAGATTTTTAAAGATAAAACATAACATTAACGTAGTACATGTTGATAAAAACATGTGGAAGATTAGTTATAACTTTTTTTGACATTAAAAGAATATAAGATGGATTGTATGATATATTTGAATTGATATCCATTGGAATACATTAGGATTTAGCTCCCAATATAACAATAAATATAACATATTTACCTCTATATTGTCATAGATTAAGAAAGAGTGATAAAATGTATTTTTATTTCAATGTCATCATAGGGAATATGGTGTCGTTGGAGGATTGTAAATAAATAATTATGAAATATCATGAATTCCATTTATTGATGAAAATAATTTTATTGGTTTCACTACAAGATATATTTCTATCAGATATCATAAAGGCCATCATAAGGTTATTTTATTTTATCAAATCCATTTTTAGTAAATACATTGACCCAAATATGTTATAAGTGTTGGTAAATAAAGATGAGAAAATAATTTTTCATGTATAAAGGTATTTCCCACTAAACGTTTTGATATAACGACTTATCTTGTGATCATATGGTGTATGAGATATGAATATGTGGGCATTTAAATTATATTGGATATATCCTTTTGAAAGATATATGAAAATATTGAAGTGATATGTCAAAAAACTCATCGATCAGAGGCCTCTATGATTGAAAAATATGTATTAGAAGTGGCCATTGAGTTATGTACTTATTATTTTAATGAAGTGGGGTATATTGTTCTCCCTATATCTTGAAATTTTACATTTTATAGTGAAGGTGGAGGGATTTTTGTCTTAATAGTAATGTTCATTCCATATGATAAAGTAACATGTGCACATTAATAAATATTTTACAACATCAATGGGGTTCAATCATATATATCATCACATATTTCTGAATTAAAGGAATGGAATCCCAATATAAATGAATTTTAGTTAATAATTATGAAAAAAAGGAATTTGTTTCATGGTTTAAAGATAATGTAAACATAGTTATATCTACATTAGAATCATTGAAATGGTTGGTAGGGGTTCCATCTATTAATGTGATCAAATGGTCTAATTTGGGAATTAATGAGAACACATTTTATAAAAATAACCCAGATGATATGATCACTATTCAAAATAGTAGAGAAATGTTCATTATTAAAGAATAGATTTTCACAAGTATTAATGTTAAAAAACTAAATTTCTACACCAACAACATATATTGGAGTTATTGAGTATATATGGAAACTAAGTTGTACTATATTTTGAGTACAAATGTTTAAGTATAACTGGGTTTATAGTAATAGTTGTGTGAAACACAGTGATTATGGGTTTACATTGGTTGATTTAAAAATATTTAGTTGCAAATAGGATCTATTTATCATGGAGACACATAAAAAGAAAATATATTATTCCATTGATCTGTCAAATGATCAATGATTATTAGTTTGTAAAGGTTTAGGAAATTTTTTTTGATGACGATAATGACGATGTTATGGAATTATGTGATGTTTCTTTATCTATTACATGATTTCTAGATGATAAAAATGACTATAATAAAAAAAGTCATTGTTGTATGAAATGATCATGTTAATGGAATGTGAGAAAACACTTAATTAATCTCTTAATTATTCAGTTATATTTATATTATTTTTTTTTGAATGTTATATATATGTAAAAACATTATTTTTTTCATTTGGATGTATAAATTTATATATATAGATTAATTATATTTTTTTTTAAAATATTTTCAATAGTTCTGGTTAGATATTTTGTGGTTTAAAAACCAAAACTACATCATTATGTTTTGGTTATACATATAATTTTTTTAACTGTAATATTTAAATTTTAAAATGATTATCATTTCTATCATTTTGGAATAAATTTTAATATTAAATTGTTTAAATTTATTATTTATTTGGTTAAGAATCATGACATATTTTTTTTTTGAAAAATGAACATTTGTGAAAATAATTTTTTTACTTTCATATTTTCATAATCACTATTTTTTTAATAATTACATTTTTAATAATATTCTGGTACATAGAATATAATTACATTTTTCTATTTCAGTGATCGATATAGAGGTAGATGAAAATTCACTAAGGTAGTTTTTTTTTTTCATATTACTAAATTTTTAGAAACAAAATTATTTAAATGAAAGGAAACATTTTGTTTATAAATAATAATTACAGTATGACTAATATGGCCCCTACGAAAGAGTATTCCTCTTATTATATAAAGGAAAAAACTCCTAGAGAGAGTTAAAGTTGTTTTACACATTTTCTAAAACATTTACATTATCATGGAGACTAGAGAGTACATATTAATTTTAATGATAATAATAACCCAACCAACCCAAATTAAAAACAATTTAGATGTTATATCACCATACAAATCTATTTCATGATTGGAATTTTATTTCCTTATTTAATGTCCATAAAAAGATGATGATATAGATGATTTGTAAGTACTTAATATTAAAATATTTCAATCTAATTCCTTTTTCTCCATTAATAATATATTATATATTTTATATGAAAAATATTTAATGTATCCAAATGAAAATAAAATTCAATTTTCAAGGGGAAAAATGATGTTAAATGTATATTTATTACATTAGTGGTGTTTGATAGAGATACTTTAAAAGAAAATTTTCAAAAAATTCTTTTTTTGGGATGTTATAAAATGAAAACCTTTACCTGAAGTATGAGTTTTTCAATGCATATACATGGAATAAATTTTTTTCATCCAATATGATGAAAAAATAATTGTCTGATAATTATATTATATTAAAATATTTTTTATATATTAAATTATTTCTTATTATTTCATATTTATGTAATAGGCCTTCAGGATATCTCATCAATAGATATGGATGTATAATTTATACCTTCATATTTTATCACATTGACGATATCATTTACTATTGGAGAAAATTATTGTAGAACATTTTGAGGTATCATGAGTTAAATGTTCATGTTTATCCAAAAATTGTTAGTTTGGTCCTTATTTTCCCCCACTCACTATGGAAAATAGAATAGAGAGATAGGGTAAAAAAAGTATCTTACAGAGATATCTAAAGATGTAGCTAATAATATTATAAGATATTATTTTTTATTATCCAAGAATGGTTTTTTTAAATTAATTACACTAATATACTATTTTAATTTTTCTTTTCTGGATGTTCATTATGAGAATGTGATGATGGGAAATTTTATCTATGAGGGGTGGATTGACATCCTAGCTACTACTTTAGAAAACCCAACAAAAACTAATCACATAAATGGATAGGGAACTATTTTCAGTATTAGGGATGTTTTTGGTCATTAATTTATGATATAAAGAGTCATGAAATGGATTCCTTAAAATATGAGTTAAAATATCTAAAATAATCCATGTGCACTAAAATTTGATCAGGTGTGTAGAATATGTTTGAAAATTGATGTTATAATCACTACATATGTAGCTTACGTAGCCTACAAAGCCTGTGAATGATACCTTCTTATATACTGAACCTATTCATTTAGACCCTACTATATACTATGAGTTGAATAGTGGAGATACCAATTTATTTATTATATCATATTTAGTTATACATATTTTGAGGGATTAAGTACATCACCAGCCTATGGAGTTGGGCCAGGTAGGAGTATCATTATATTATATTATTAATCCAAATATTCTACTAAAATTTCATATAGAGGGGGTTATAATAGTTGGAGATTTTATGATTCATTTATTACTTTAGGTGTTTATCCATTTTATTAATTTTAAAAAGGAGGTATAAATTGTTTGTTAAATACCATTTATATTTGATTGAAAATTTTATATAATGTTTTCGTACCTTTAATTTATATAGGATTATCTTAAATCAATATAATTAGTTCAAAAGAAACAAAATGCATAGGAACCAATAACATCAGATAATTATGATATTTCTGATGGGATAAAAATATTATCAAATGTTTAATCTTACTTGGATAAAATTTACGCTTTTTCGATGATGTATGTTATATGTGGATGATAGTAACCATTAAGAATATTAGAAAATAATGCAGCTACTTATTTTTTATGATCATAGTGTTCATGTGTGGCAGATGATTTCCATGTAAGTATATTTATTTTATTTAGTATTTATTTTTTTAAAAAAATATGACTTCAAATGAGTTAATATATTACTTATTTGAGTAGATATCTACACACACATTGAATTAAAATTTATACCACTATGGTTAATACTGTTATCGATCCAAAAATCCTATCAATTCATGTGAAATATCTACATAATGAGTCTAGGGTAACATATATATGTTACACATTAGATAATACAATGATTAGGTTTTGGTTTATTCCATTCCTTGATGGTTAAGAATACTAAGATAATTATGAACTAATATTCATTATAATGTCATTAGTGTTAAATATATTATATTATAGTGGTCATTGGATGTTAGGAATATTTATCCCACATGAATGAAAATTATATTGGTTTTACTCTTTATTAACGGGTGTTCGTAAAAGTTTTATCAAATTTTAAAACAAATAAGTTTTATTCTTCTTTATAAGATATTTATTTTTAATTCTTAGTGTTGATAGATATTTTGTTATTTTATTTATATATGAAAATATACGTCATGGAGAATATTTAATGAAGATCATTTTTTATTAAAAATGCCAAATAAAATCCAACACAAGAAAATAATGGTAAATATAGGTTATATTTGATAAAATTTTTTTGTTATATATATGTTCATTTTTATTTTTAGGTTAATGTTTTAGAACTAAAATTTTATAGTTAAAAAGTAAGGGTGGAATGTGGTCATTATGTTTTGATATTCATTTTTGAGATAATCAAAAGTTGGTCAACAAATAAATTTTATAAGGCTACTTATATTTGTTATTTAATAATTTATTTTTGATTTTTTTTTAATTTTAAAAAAATCAATATTATTTTTGATTTTCAATTATGTCGAATTTTATTTAAATGAATACTTTAAACATATTTAATTTTTTTAAAACTACTTTTTAAATATGATTAAATTTTAAATTATTAGGTATGAATATTTTAATTAAATTTAAAAAATTATTATTTAGGAAATCATTTTCTTAATTAAGATGGTATATTATGTTTGTTTTGTAGGGTTGCTATTTTTTTATAATGGTTTATGGATATATAATGAAATAGACACACTAAAAAGCCTTTTATTTAGAAAGATATATTATTAATACCGAAGGAATAGAGTAACTAAATCATGAACTCATATTAGTAAGAGAAAATGAACGACTCAAGGAATCATGAAAATACATTAATTCATGTCTGTCTAGTACAAAATAAATGTATCTTATATAATTTATAGAAAAATATACAATTTACAAGTAACATAAAAAGTAAAATTAATCAAAGACATCTCTACCAAGAATATATTATATGTTTAACATTTAATAATGTATAAATATATTTAGATAAAAAAATACCAATCATACCTAACATTATACAAATTATCATTTTGAGTTGAAAATATTCACTTAATGTAAATTTTATGAGAAACATAAATAATTTTTTTAAAATAATGGAATACTAAATGAACTCTATTAAATGATTTATATAAATAATCTTTGAAAATTAGTTTACTAGGTATACAAAAATATATTTATAGGCCATCCACTAGTAATTATGAAACCAATGTTTTAATTTTATCATTTATTTAGATAAATAACTGGAAAGAATATCACAATAATATCTTGTAAACTCAATTGATAATTTGACTCCCACTTCCTTATTCAATGGAAATATGTATCAACCTAATGATCTGTAAGGAATGACTCATGGACAACCAAATAACCCATATAAACCATTAGATGAGATTTCATAGAAAAATGATCCATGATAAGACACAAAATAATTAATTAGTAAATAAACTCTATGAAAACCATATATGTAATGTTTAGTCATTTTTCTTAAATGAATTCATACGAATCCATTTTTTTGAGAAATCACATCATTATTTTTAATTTACATTAACTTACATGATATTTTTTTGCTCTATTTGTTTTATTTAATCATTTAATTTATGTTTAATATCAACCCATTCAGTTTTTTGATTTCATAAAATTCAATGTTATTGAATATTTTTAATGACAAAAAGATGTAAAATAATGAAGACCTAACCCATAATTAATGTTTTTTGAAAATTATTTGTTGATTTTGAATAATTTTTAAATTATTAGATACGAATCTTAAAAACAATGTTTAAAAAAAATTTTATTCATAAATTATTTTTCTTCTTTAAGTTGTTATTTGATGTTTATTTTTACATGATTTAATCTAATTAGGTATTTCTATTTTAATTAATGTTAAAAAAAAGTATTCAGAATTTTTTTTCTCTAAATTGCTGTATTGTATTTATTTTTATAGGGTTATTATTTAATTTAATTTGTTATATTATGTTTATTATTACAAGGCTTAAGATTTTTTTGGGGAATAAATTTAATCAATTTTTTAAAACTTAAGTTACGACATAAATTTTTAATAAAAAAATTAGACTAAATTATTGGACTTTGGACATGAGTTTTTAGTAAAACCAATGTCAAAAATATTTTCAAGATTAAAAATAAAGTAAAATTTGATATTTGTTTTTGGTAAAAATAAATGTTAAAAGTATTTTACAAAATCAAAATAAAATGGCCTTCTACTTTAGTTTTCACAATAAAACTGATATCGAAGGGTACCTTCTATTCCGATTTTCCTAGAAAATCGATGTGGAAATTTCGGAAAGAGACATTCAATGTCAAATTTATTTCAAAACCCAATATTGAAACATTTGTTAAATTTTATATTAGTTGAATTATTATCATTGGTTTTTCAAAAAAATATATAAAAACTATTATTTTTAATGTTTTATTGATCAACATACTTTAAATAGTGATATTAAAAAACAAATATTAAAATATGTTTCTCTAATAGTTCTTCAACATGACAACCTCACCAAGCACAGAGTACCCTTGGGGGTTCATGGAACCAATGGGATATTATGAATCTAATCCATTATCACAACCAATAAAATTAAAATTTTATTTCTTGAAGTTCTACTTAGGTTCATTTACACTCTCACTCTGTTACTAAAGGCACATCCAGAGACAACAGGTCCATAAACCTGACCACTCAGGCCCTCAAAAATCACATGGGATAAAGTAAAACTAATATTACAAGTTTATAAATAACTTTAAGTTATATTAATTTAAATATGGTTTAAACATGATTCCTTAATGATCATTATATTTATAGATTACCCCTCACCAAATATAGTTCAAAACCACTTGTTCTTTCCCCCCTACACCGTCTTTAACCAGTCCAAACTTGCTAATGATAAAGCTCCTACGGAAACTAATATTAGGACCGAAATAATCCACTCAAAAGTCCTCAACCAAATAAAACTAAAGAAATTCAATAGAAATAAACCACATATCATGATGTACCTATCGTGAACAACCATCACAACTTATATCTTCTATTGGATCCTCGCACACATTATGGTACTCACATAAACTGAATTATCCTTATCACATGAAACCCTAAAAAGACAAAAATCAACAATATCATTACCTCATGTAAGGGTAAAAAAATTAACTAGTCTCTTCATCCTAGCCCACACACCAAGCCTCATATTGGTCACAACCATTGCGATTAAACTCACCCACCTCAATGTTACATAACACCCAAATCACCAACAACCTATATAATGTCTCATACACCAGTCAGAGTCTAACCTATCCTACCAATTATTAGGGAAGCTAAAATACACTATGGTCTCACACAATCAAGGACCATCATCTCATCATAACACAACAATCCCCAACTCAAGGGTATCACATAATTGGAACACTATCAATATCCCAAACTAACAATAAGTAGATTCCACATAAACTACACATAGGGTCTTCCTCACGTACACATACATATGTTTATAAAATATTCTTCTATATTTTTCATTATTACGAACTACCCCATAAAAATTGTTAATATTATTAAATTTTCATGTAAAATATTTAGAGGATGAAAAATTAAGTTGTACATTTAATTTTATTTAGTTTCATTAATTCGAAATCCAAAAAAATAACCAATTAATTTACATTTAACCCTTTGCCTTATCCAAAAAAATTCATGAAAGATGATTATTTATATAATATATCAATATAAATTTATAGTGGATAACAATATTTATGTTTTAATTAAATATTTATTTATTGGATTCCTAATGAAAATAAATCAAAACAAATCATGAAATATGTATTTTATCACTTTAAGATGATTAGTTAAGTAGGACAGCACCATAACATTACATTTAAAAACATTATAAATGGTTGAAGACGCAATAAAAAAATGACCCAATTCCTAGTCTAGGTAAGTATGTAACAAATGAATATAAATCATGTGATTGATATGTTAGTATTACTACCTAGTTTGACTCTTGAACACACCCTCTCGTACAATATTGGGCCAAGATACAAATCCCATTAACCATATCCTCATAAATCAAGTGTTTCACATGAGGTGAAATCAGATCAACAATAATAATGAATAATAAGAACATCCATATAATCCCTTGAATCATGGGATTTCCTCACATGTGGGGTGTTCAGTCTCTAGAATATGCTCGATACCATGTCCTAACACTTTCCAATTTCCTTCCCTAAATTCCACAAATTAGTAATAAAAAATAATAAATCCTTTGATAGAATGTTTAACTCTCTACCCCGTGAACCACTAAGCTGGTGCTCTTGGAAAATGAACTACATGAACTACAACACCCCTCCTTATTAACTAGAGGCTACTGACTAGCATTACACGTATAACGTGTTAGATTTGGGAGACTATACCCACATATTTGGGTGGAACCAACTAAAAAAATAAGGTACATATTGATAAAATAAGACAACAAAATAACAACTAGAGATTTGGTGATAACTAACCAAATAACCCATGCTATAATAAATTATCTATAAAATTATATTTCCAAAAAGGGATACATCAATTATAGATTATCTTCAATATAAAAAGGGATAAACGAAAAAAGAAAAGATAATGTACCAAATAGATCCATGTTCTATTCAAAATCCAAAATCATAGGCTCCGTCTTAGTAAACCTATAATGAACAACATTGGGTGGTTTCCCAAACATGCATCAGAAATGAAAACCTTGAAGATTATTAGGTACCCATGTTCTATATTGGTTCAGAAATGTGTGATTATAACACAGTAGGCCACCACCAATGGATTCCCTACAATTACTAGTTGATATCCAAGTGTATGAAAAAGTTCAAAAAAGGAAACATTTTGATGATTGAAAATTTAAATAAATTGTAATAATGAAACTGCATATGTTCAGGATTTAAAGAGAAAATTGACACTAGTATTTACATTTATCATTCATCTCTTGTGAGTCTCTGATCATGATATATGTCATAGCTTGAATGGTTCCAATGCAAAAAATTGTTGAAACCATGGTCAAGAAATCACATCAGAATCCATTGGGGATCCATCGAGAATTCCTTGATGGCGAAGCCATAAAAAATCCATAGAATACATCAATTTCATTATTTTCAATGTTATCTAGGAGAATATAGGGAATCCATACTTGTAATTATTAAAACTAAATCCAAGGGACCACATGATCAAGGAATTCAAGGTATTAGGCTTGACAAGACTCTGATTCCCCACCCATGGAATTTTTTCTCAAATAATAAATCCAAATTAGGGGATCTCAACTTACCGAATTCTCATGTATAGATTGAGGGAATCCTTGAAATTCATATTGGGATTTAATATACAATACATCACCTGAATCTTAGGGGGATCCACCCTGAAGAATTTGTGGTGATGAATTGGAAAGTAATCTATGGTAGCTCATGGAATTCCTCAGATCTAGATATTATTTAACATAATTAGGCATCCTCTCATGTAATTCATTTGAGTCCCGAAAAGTAATCCAAGCAATCTTAATGCATTACAAAAATTTCATGCCAAAAAATTAATCTATGGAATGAACCCCAATTAATTTCCTCTATAATAATAAATCACACAAGAAAACTCATTTTTCTAACTTCATAACCCTTATAAGTGCCCATTCCATTAAGAAACATCCGTTTTTTAAATCATGAAATCCTTATCATTTTCATAGGAATTGATTAAATATGATTTTATTTACAAGATATGACGAAAAATTCCATATAAGTTTCTTACCCAAACTCTATTTGACCATAAAAATTGTTTAATGATTTTATTTCAAGGGTCAAATCCATTTACCAGTCCATTCTCACAATCCATCGTGCCAAATTTAAAGGTTCAAGACAATAAAAACATATTAATTATTGTGAAATTTCATTTCACAAACATCAATTCAAGTTATAAAATCCATTTAACATTTTTACATAAATAACCCTTTATTTTTCCTAGGGTGATTCATTTTACAAATCCAACTACAGTTACCCAATAATAATCTATACCTTCCTATGGTCCAATTAATGCTACATGTAATATTTATCAAAGGAAAAATCAATTTTGAAAATTTATTTAAAAAATTAAATTTAATTAATTATAGGTTTATGCATGAAAATTTCATCATGATGCACACCCACAAACATATAAAAAATGGTCGAGATGATGGTTATAATTTAATTGATCACCTACCCCATTTATGAAGCCTTTTCACATTAAAACTAATCCTGAAAACCCACCAACTGGGCTCGTCAATGTTCTATAAACAACACTTTAACACTTGACACCCTAATTCAAAACCATGCAACATAAAGTAAGTAATTATAATATAATTTTTATTAATTAACATCTTACAATAATCAACCATCTTAAAGTCACTTAGTCATAAGATGAAATTCACTCACCGAGTACTCCTTCCTCACCCAAACCGAGACAAAAAATCCTTTGGAGGACCATCCCAATATTCAAAAAAAACCATTCAATATCCGCATCACCCTAAAAAAACAATAAAAAAATCTCAAACAATTAATAATCACACCAAATTAAATGAATCAATTGAAACAATGGGTAACAATGTGTAGGCAGCATCTCTGAATGACCTCAAGCAGGGATGCATCAAAACTCAATCATCTCTTGATGACTCTAAAATTAACCAATTTCATAATCATATAAATCTCTAATATGAGTAACCAAAATTAATTAAAGATTGTTTTTATGAATAATTTACCCATAATATTACTGTAGTCACTCGATCCCATGCGATGATGACTGTAAATTCCAAGAATCGAAGGATATCTCTCACAGAGATGAGCGGGGAGGAGAAATGAACTAGGGGATACTATTTGGGGATTAGAGGACAAAAAACCAAATTAAGTATCATGGATGTGTACTTGGTAAAATTACCAAGCTACCCACCCTTTTAAAAATAGACAGGGGAGCCACCATATAGTCATTGATATCCCATGAGAGAACTATTGTTTCCAAAATCCCTCACTTGGATGTTTGAAATTTCATCAGGTAGATGGTGGAAATATAGTAGACATAATATAGACCACAATTACTTGCAATCCTCTAAGAACTTCCACAACCATCTCTAACCCCCATTACAATCCTAAAATACACCTTTTAGGGGTCAAACCCATTAGAATAATCTATCAAACCTTATTTCTTAAAATGAAATCTTCACTAAATAGATGATGAAATTCATCATGAAATTTTGATTCTATTTTTGAACCCTATGAATTACATTGAACCCAAAATACAATAAAGTAA
Organism: Viscum album; assembly: GCA_963277665.1. Classification (NCBI taxonomy): domain Eukaryota; kingdom Viridiplantae; phylum Streptophyta; class Magnoliopsida; order Santalales; family Viscaceae; genus Viscum; species Viscum album. The sequence goes on from OY728142.1 coordinate 1,736,757,204, forward strand.
TAGGTGGAATGAATGTAAGAATAATCATGATATGCACAACAACCAAAAGTCTTATGGGTATAAAAATTCATAAATTTTCCATATTTATCACAAAAATTTATAAGTCTCATGAGAATCAAAGGATGCCTAGAGATCTTTAATGTCCATGAAGAATGATGTATAGAGACCTATTGTATACCATGCCATAAGAAGACCCTAGGGAGCCTATGGAGTCTTGATTCTCAATGAGTCTACCCAACCAAACCGTCACTCTATTGATCCACTAGAATGTATCATGGGCATCCCAATACTCAATAAATTAGGAACTACATTCATAGAGGATCCCCACATTTACAATCACCAATATCATGTCTCTATTATAGAAATTCAAATGGGAACATGCACAGAGACAATGGTCCGGGTTAGAGATATGAGTAGGGGACCTTACCATCAAAACAACCTTGTGGTGATCTATAGAGAGACATATACTTAACACAAAATCAAACATTTCACAACATATCGTTATGAGAACCAACAAAGATCCCTATGAATCCAAACTAACCAACTAGTATCCCCATATCCTCTTTATATCCATAAATTAGAGCCCTTACCACATTTAATGGTACATAACTAATGACAGGAACATATAACTAATGAGATCACATAACAAATGATATTAGAATATATAAAATGAGAGAGGGGTATTTGACCCCTAAATTCATTAATTTTAATTCCTAAACCACTTAATTTGTACTAAATATCTTATTCTAATGTCTTGCTATCTCTCCATGAAAATGGCCTCTATTGGACGAATAGAGTGAAACACAACAATCTAAGTGTAAAAATAATTTTGATAATACATTTTTGTGACCCGAAATGGATACTCAGTGAAGAAACTATGAAACATCCATGATGGTTTATCTCCAAACATGTGGTGTCCCTAAGGCAGGGCACATGGAGTGCTATGGTGGGGCACTCGTGCACCTATCAATCATGTGTATCCCCAAATGTGGGCTTCCTTTAACATTAATTATGAGTTTGGTTTGGTCAGGATAACCATACCCCATGCCATAATTGACCACTTTATGGGATAGATGACCGAACACACGGGTAAAGACATAGGTTAGGTTGTGGGGTTGAACCCTCATAGCCTAGCTCACAGATTTAGACATATTAGATTGGAATATGTTGGTTGAGTAGAAAATATTTCCAACCTAAAGTCCAATTCAATCTGAAAATCAATAGTGGGACATGCCCCACCGACGAGACTACATAACTACACCCTAATGAGTGCCTCATTCTTTATCTATGATATCCTATGTATGAAAACACAATATTAGTCTTCATTACCTACATGCATCGCTAGTTGTAAAAATGATTTTTCACATGAAAAATTCAATTGTAATAGTGATAGGTTTCCATCATTTGGGAACTAAATTTCATGATGATGACTGGCATTTCTATGTGCACTACTACCCATGACAACAACTATACATACTTTGTTCACCATTATCCCTATTAGAAGATGACCTTATGTTTATGTGATTATGATCAATCCTATTCTCTATCCTAAGATCACCATCACATCACCATCACTATCAAGCCATAACCTCACATGCTTCCACCTTCCTCACTAGGATATGCATCACCCCTTGATACCTTTTCCCCATACATGGCCAATAAATACCATCCACATGAGATATGGGAGAAGATGAGTGGAATATAGATATAGATGAGACCGAGAGTGAAGAAAAATATAGAATGAAGTGGAAGAATAATCTATTTTCAACCCCATCATTCACCACTACCATAGATCAATGATATGTTTGTGAAATCAATTAAGAGAAATCAAAAAAAATGTTGATTCATTATATGAATCATAAAATAACATGGTCCTTATTAATATAACAATAATGAAATCATGAATATTATATAGTCTGGATATAAACCAACACCTAAATTCTATAAAGGAGGAGAAATAAAATTTTAAATTTTTTAATAGAAATAAAATGAAGCATGAAGCTTAATTAAAATCATGAATCCCTACATTTATAATTGATCAATCATTTAGTTTGTTTTCAAACACATTGTCTTCACCAATCCTAATGAATAGTTTTTGATTAATCACTAAGAGATCCCTTATGGTGACACTCATAATTGATATGGTTTATGAAACTAACCCATGGAATAGTGATAAACATAATTATATAGATCCATGGTTATGGTTATGTCTACAAATATTCTTAATGAACAATTATTTAATTTAGTAATTCTACTTTTAAAAAGTAAAACTAAATCCACCGATAATAGACAAATCTTAGGTTCCCTAAAAAGAATAAAAGTTATAACTATCTTAGGGTAAAAACCATTTTCTAGACATGATGAAAGTGTGTGAATTTCTCTGTGTCTCTCCATTGAGGTGGGAAAGAATATATCCCAAGGATGCATCTGCACATTCTAAAAATAATATGTCTTATATAATATATTTTTATCAAGGGTTTTCTAAACTTGTAAACATATGTCAACTCATTATTGGGATAATTATTACACTCCAGAATCAATAAAACAGACATATAATTTTATTGAGTTCTTTTTCTTTGGTAAATTTAACATTTTAAAATTTATAGAAGTCAGGGTACTCTAGAACTAAAAATTGAATAATTTATATATTAGGAAAGACCTACACCACTGCATACACTCTACTATAAAACATTTCTTTCCGAAAAAACAAAAAACAAGAGTTCCCCCACGGGAGATTATAAAATAACCTAGTGTGGAAGAAAAATCATCTTGGAATTCACTTTTTTCATCTACAAGGGCCTAAGATCTAAGGAAACTCATAATACATTGACCTAGGAAGGGAATATGCTATTTCATAATTGATGATATATTCTCAAACTCATATTGGATAATTAATTTAATAGATAATTGTATTATCTTTTATGAGAGTATTGTCGATCCTTTTTACCCGAAATATTTACTTAACCAGTAATCTTCCCACAACATAGGATGGGAAAAATATACTAACCCCAGAAAATCCATCATGGAATGGATAATTACCTAGCACTATCATAGGAAGGATTATTTCACTCACAACCTTTAAAGTGAACTCTTAATGGTTGTCTCATAGGAAAACACATCTACGCAAGACTCTACCATAGTGAGGTTATAGATATTTCACATAGACCCATAGGGATTGAACAATAATATTATCATAAGGTCTAAACTCAATTCCTATATCAAATCAAATCAGAAATTCACTGAAACAAATGTCACATCCTAATGAAAAAATAGAGACATTGAACTTCTTTACTAAATATCTATAAAATGATATGGGGGACTCCTTCATCCATATCTGGATCTCCAATAGGTTCACACTCATTTTCAAATAAATACTAGTTTTTTTATAGTTTCTCTTAAAAAGAATCTACCAAAGAACACACTTGTGAACATCACATAGCTTCCCATAAGGTTTATTATTCCACTATATTTGGAATTGGGTAGGCTTGAATGCTCAGAAGGTCATTATATCATGGCTCCAAACAATAGGATAAAACCACCTCTGGGGAAGGAAATATATTTCCTCTCAAGGAAACCTCCTACTTTAATACTTATAAATTTCTTACATGCGACAAGAACTCCATTAATGGTTTTCTAGATATACTAAATTAAGTGTATCCTTCTTCAAAATAATTATCCACTACAAATATCCATAATGATATTCAAATTCAAAATATCAATATAAAACCAATATAAACTTGGGTATGTGGTCTGAATTCTTATTACCTTAAAGAAAACACTTCAGGAATATCATCTAAGGTGTATATTCAATCAAAAATGAAAATTTAAAATCACCTTACTGGGACATTATCTTATAAGGGAAGAGTATGAGAGTTCACCACTATTGTTCAAAGGTGAAAATTTTCTCCCCTAAGAAGAAATATTCAATTATTCAAGATTTACCATATGAAGATCCTACTCTATCATTTGGACAATGTTTCTTACACCATAAAAACTAACCTTCAAGACTCTACTTACACCACTAATATTTCATCAACTACCAAACATTTTAATCCATAAATACCAATACTACCAACAAATCTAGATACCTTACTACAAGAGTTCATTCCAAATTTGATCCTCTCATGGTAAGAAAAGAAAATTTTATTGACTACTTAATATAACCCTCAAAAAACCTATACCATAGAGGATTTATTCTAAATGATCTATAAATTCCAAAGGGGTTTCATCATTACAAATTTAATTATTCAAATATTATCCTTGGAATAGAAGCTCATAAACACATCAACCTCTAGATAATGGTTAATTATGCACTGCCCTTCTATTTTTTCACATTCCTTAAAATTAATAGGAATTGAATATATCATTTATGCCCACAGTGTATAAAGTTCATCCTTATTATTTTATTTATATCTAACATTATTTTTAAGTGGATTAGAACCATTTTCCACATCTAAGTGTGGAAATATCAATCACCATAGATTATGGAACCTAATTTTTCTAGTCATCTATGAATAATAGAATTTTATGACCACAAGTATAAATTCAACACAATAACAGATACCATAATATCTCATCTCTTCTATAAAAACCACTAAATGAAAATAGTGTAAATTATGATAAAACATAGTTCAAATGAATGAATAAATGAAAAATCATTACCATATATGGGCACTCTAGCTAGAAGTAATTTTTTTAGGGATAATACGAGAATTTCAATCTTTTTAAAATTTAATTATGAAATAATATGTTTTTATGTGCCTACTTGTTTGAGGGTCCATGTTGAAAATACACAAATTATACAACGAACATAACAAAAATAAGCCTGATCACTACCATCCATCGAATACATCTTTCCATTACATTGTATATCAGTACTTCACATGTGAGAGGAACAAACCATAAGTGGTGTTAATAAGATTGGTTAAATGAATCTCCAATTAGAAACTAGTTTATCACTATTGGAACATCTATCATAGAATTATACGATGTTCATGATACTTCCAATGTAGAGGTTCATCAATAGAACTCACCATATCTATCATCTATAAAATACGATACTTATCCCACATCTTGTGTGAATCACAACCAATAATTCCAAATCCGCCAAATCTCTCTCAGTCAACTCAAATAGATATGTTGATGAAGTAAAAAAATACAACCATGTCATTAAGAAACATTTCCACCCTAGTTTTCACCAAATCTATGAGAACGAACAATTTAACTGTGAAAATGTGTCATTGGATCATTTCATGAGGATTGTGGGATATAACACTTACTCAAATACATTCATGATATAATATGAAGGATTAAAAAACCTCAAATGAATCTCAATCCAAAATAGGTGCTCAAACCATAAACATGATATAAAAATACAAAAAATATTTTGAGAAAACATCATCCAGTTACATCACATTATTTCATATAGGATGCTTATTACAAGAATCAATATTTGGTTATTAAATCATCAAACCATATGAAAATATGAGTCCTAAACTCTATCTAAAACTCTACCTCATAAGGATCATGCTCTTCACATAACACATCAGGTTAATGAAATTTGAACCCATAAAATATATTCAATACATAAGTACTTTAAACCAACTCTATTAAAACTACGATTAACATTACTAGAATTATCTTTAATAATCATGAAGATGAGAGAAACAACCATAGATTTTGGAGAGAGGGTAATTAATAACTATTTATAAAAATCAATTCCCCTTAATTTTCTAATCACTAGTGAGATGTCCAACCACAATCATGTTATCTTCATAACATTACCACAAATTTGTGGATGTGAATCTCATATTTTTTTCAGCGATAAAACGAATGCACTAATGAAATCCCCACCTTTATTAATGATAGAAAAAAGTGTTGATAACGGTACATTTTTTCAGCAAAAAAAAAGAACTAATAAGGGTGTATCCTTTATCAATGATTTTTTAGTGCTAATAAAGGTTGATCTTTATCAGCACTATTATTTTAGATAATAATTTTTTTTATAAAAAATATTATTGATATATAAAAAAATTATTTTTAAATTAAAAAAAATTTATATTTATATACATCAATTTAAAACACATGATTATAATTAATAAAAATATGATATATTAATATATATATCAAAATAATTAATATATTTATAATGTTTATAAAAAAATATATTTATAAGATAATAAATAAATAAATATATATTTATAAAATTAAAAAAGTATAATAAATTTTTTAAATAGTAAATATAATGATTTTATTTATAAATATATATTTATAATTATATATATAGATATTTTTAAAAAAGATTTATTTATAATTATTATCATATATATATATATATTTATCTCTAATGAATTGTAAATATATATATATATATATCTCTCTCATGATATAATGTTGATATTCTTGGACATTTTTGTGTTCATCTATTGATGAGTGTGTATAATTTACACTAGATATAATCATAGTATTATTTTTAGAGAAGATTTTGTGTTTCTATATATGTTACCAATGTTAGATTACTTATTTTCATGATGATTCGTGCATATGTTATGTATTAATGAGTCCTGCAATGTTCATTTATACATTGACACTTTTATTATTCATACTTCCAGGAATGTGCTGACTTTTTTTTTATAATTTATACTTTTCATTCAGGTTGTACACTTGATCTTATGTTCTAATAAATAATTTTAAAATTTAAATTATTTTATTTCAATAATAATTATACTTATTATATTTATAATTATATATTTATAATTATATATTTATAATTATCTAAAAATAATTTTTAAATAAATTATGTTATCATCATAATTATTAATATATATATATATATATATTACTATAATAGATATATTTAAAAAATTAATATAGTTATTAGATTTATAATTATATATATATATATAATATAAAAATTCCAATGTGGTGGAGACCATGAGGTATAAAAACCTAAATATATTTGTAATTATATATAAATATGCAGATGAGCATGCAGTAAATTGGTACAACACTGCCTCCATTTTCATCTAGGGATGGGGTGTAATCCCAAGTTGAAGCTTTGTTGGCGCCCAATTAAATTGGGCTCACGGGTTTATGGGATGGCCTAATTGATTCCCACGTTGTTTGTTTTCTCCCTAGGGAGGAATGCATGGGATGAACCCCACTCATCGACAGTGTTGATGTGGGGTCTATATGATATCATGATCGACATGGGGGCTAATGCATTCTGGCAAGCGGACGACATCAAGAAGCGATGGTGAGGAGGTGCCATATCCGGTGGTAGCAGTGCAATAGTGGGGCAGGATGCTTCAAGGCAGAAACAATGTCAGTTGAGGAGAAGATCCTTCGTCTTTTGTGAGACAACATGTGGATAGGGAGACATGATGAAAAGGTGACCAGGGACATCAATAGTGACGATGAATGGTGTCATGCACTAGCTATTATCGATAGTCAGTAACAGTGTTTGACCAATGTCATTGAAAGTGGTTATCGAAAGCCGACCTATTGAATACCTCCTTTGTATGCCTTTTGAGAGGCTAATTCAGCAGCTTTCATCCACGGTGCAGGCTTTCGGGGTGCAGGTGAGTGTTATAGAAGAACATCTCAGTTTCCAGTTGGGGCTGACTAGGGTGTATGTTGGTCACATGGTGGGCTGATGTCATGGTCTTGATTGGAATGAGTTTTAGTTTTTGGACCTACCGGTTAATGATGATAGGGCCTTGGGAAAAAAATTTGTATTGGGGGTATTGAAGGCCTTATTTGATTGGGTATATTTGGCCATAAAAATAAAATAAATAAAAAGGGCTTAACGGGGTGGGTTAACCTTGGTGGGTTATGAGCTACTCGTTCGACTAGAGGATTGGTGGTGTGTTTGTGTTTGAAATGTAATTCTACCACCAACTACCTATTATATTATATATTAATATTTTAATATATATTTATTTATAATTATAATTACAAATAAAGAAATATATATATTTAAATAATTATAAAATTACAATAATTACATTTATTATAATTTTGTAAATATATATAATTATATAATATTATATATATATATATATATATATATTTATAACTATAAACAATTATATTTAAATTTATTTATTTATAATTATAATTAGATATATATTTAAATAATTAGAAAAATATACTACATATAAAAAATATTTTAATTATATATATAAGTTTATAAATATAAATAAATACATAAGCATATTTATTATTATATATAAAAATATATTTATTTTAAAATATAAATATAAATAAGTAGATTTATTTAAATATTTTAGTTATAAAAATTATCAAAATTATATTAGTCAAAAGGATTGATATATTTTTTATATACATTAATTACAAAATGTGTATATAAGTAGAATAAAAAATATATATTAATGTATTATTTAAATAGTTATGTAATATATTATTGAATATATTTATTTAGATATATTAATTTTAAATATAATGATTTATAATTATAATTATAAATTAGTAAATACATATTTATATAATTATAAAATTAAAATAAATATATATAAAAAATAAATATAATAAATATATTTATAATTATATAATTATATTTATATATTAATATTTTTAAATATATTTTTTTATAACTATAATTATATATATATATATATTTATAAATATAATTATGAAAATATATATATACTTGTGATATATATAATTTTATAAATATATATAATAGTATAATTAAATTATTTAGAGTAAATAGTTATAAAGGTTTTTAGCGCTTAAAAAGGCCATTTATATCAGCATGTTTTTAGCGTTGATAATGTGATATCATTATCAGCATTAAAAACACTAATAATGACTAGTTTTATCACCACTTTTTATTTTCATGTTGATAAAACTATTCTTTATCAGCACTATTTGGAAAGCCCTGATAAAATATTTACTAAATTTTATAAAATAACCCTAGCGTGAGGCTTCTCCCTCACACAATTCAAGCTCTCATGAAACCCTAATTCTACCGTACTGCCGCTCTCATTACCACAGGTCTTAGTCTTCAGCGAAATCTCACACGAATCATTCCTCTCTAAATCTAAGGTATGTGATGAATTCCTAAAAAACATCACACCACTACCCCCACATCACACGACACCACATGAATCATATTATATCTCCATGAACAATAGCCTTGGAACGATATTAGGAATTTTTTTTACATGTATAAATTGATTAGGTTGATGTTTCTAATGTGTAAGATTCATTTCAAGTGTTCTAAAGAAACTTTTGGGGTTTCAAGCATATGTTGAATCTAGGAAAATCGTGGATAAGGGACATTTATAACTTGGTTAGTTTGAACCACCTATTGAATGATGGTCCTGATGATGGGACTTTGATAATTTTTAGCTAGAAGAGATTTTAGAAGTTTATATTCTTTTAATTTCCCATTGATTAACATAATGTAATCCACAACCCTTTTGTATATTCAGATTCTCGCCTATGTGGAATATAATTTGTTATGCATCATGGAGAGGATATTGTACTTCATTTAGATTATGGATAAAGTGTGTGTTAGGGGTGTTAGAAAACAAGTTTAATGATGTTACAATGTTTTTATGAAATTTTTTGAGCAATCCATCCCTTATGACTAATTTATTTTATATTACTAAATTTCATTAATGAATTATTTTTTGTTTCAGAAATAATTCAAATGTATATTTCATGGTGTTATGGAGTTTTGCGTTTAGAGGATTTAAAATATTCTTTTAATGGTCTTTTATGATCACAAGTGATAGTTGTACATTATTTCTTGAAGGGATAACTATATGTTGAGGACTATGGTTTATAATGATTCACTAGGTATAATGAAGTATTCATTAGATGTGTGATATGTGGCCTCACCTCCGGATTGTAATTGAACTAAACCCAAAATGAGACTATTTTCTATAATATATAAATGATGGATTTTGAAAACTACATCCTAGTATGACCATACCATTTTTATTACATGATGATACAGTTATATAAGTCATTGAGATTGAATAAAATTCAGTTGAAGTTTATATTTTCCTACGATTGCATGGCCGAAATGAGAACATGTGAGATGAATTTAGAAATGTAGTCAATGATTCTATATTTCCATCATCCATCGTAACATATAAGTTTTCCAAATATATATTACTTCTATTATGTTGTTTAATTTTATAAAAAAAAATTATAACATTCAAATTTTAGTATTGACGGATTACATTGAATTTACTATTGCATAATTTTTTAAAGAAATAAAATAATTTTAGTAAAGTGGAATTTAGTTTGATCCTACGAAATATGTTTGATTTAAAACATTGAAATGAGAAAAAAAACAAATATATCTAAATATATGAATTTTTCTAGATGTATAATAATTTTTAACCATGAAATCAAAAATCTATGAAAATATATTCAGTTATATGTTCTTGAAATATATTTTTTAAATACATTCTAATAGATTAAAATTTATTTTATTTTCGTATCCTTATATCAATTAATTAAATATATTTTAATCATATTAAATATATGAATAAAATACAAAAAAATTCATCTAAAAAATAAAAATATGTGTTTTATAACATGTCATTAAAAATTAGGAACTCATCTCCATAATTCTTATAACCTTTATCTTAGTCATATTTAATCACTTACAACCAATTTAAAATAAACAACACATAATTTCATTTCTTTCTAACATTTACCATTATACGATCAATAAGTGTTCTCATAGGATTGAGGAAATATTTTATCAGATGAATAATGACTAATATATTCCCAATTAAAATTTTATATAACAATAATAAATTTTAATTTATACAATATCTTTTAATATTAATTATCATATATAAATATCATATTTTTCTATTTGAATATATTTTATTATTTTTATAATTGATAAAACCTTAATCATATATATATTTTACTTATCTTACCAAAATTTTCCGTTGATTTTATAAAAACCATTACATTTTTATAGTAAATTTAATTAATAAATGAAAATCTATGTCAATTTAGAAATCACACCTTAAACATGAGAAATTTTATAATGTTATTTTTAAAACTAATTTATATCCTATAAAATATAAACAATGAGGACCATAGATATCATATACAATTAGTGATATAATATCCACATAACATCATGACTTACACAAGTTATCAGGTAAGAAAAGCCTGATTATTTGGGAATATAATCATCCTAATCATAACAATTATAATTCTTTAATAGTTATGAAGATGACCACATATCTAAATATTTCATGGATTGACTCAACTATATTCCTTCGGTATCCTCATTTCGAGGGCATCATAGTTAGTGTAACCCAAATCAAACACCATGAACAAGACAACATAAGACAATCGAAGGATAACCATTTTTTGCTAGACAATACCCACCATGAAAATATTGAGTTATATATGGCTTTCATACCTTGTGAAAGATAATCTTGGGGTATTCATTTTGTGATTAACGATACAAATTTCCTTCAAAGAATCATGAAATTATTTAAAACAATCAAATTTTTTGTTCCAATTATTTGAAAGGGCCTTATTTATTTATTTTTTTAAATATAAATTTTATGGAATCAAATACAATGAATATGAATAGAAAATGTATGGATTCTAATCCTATGACAAAGATTATGAATATTGGATGAAGCAATTCATTATGTTTGAAAACAATCATGCATATGAAACTAATAAAATATTTTTTCTGTGTTTATGATATTATTATTCAAGATTAGTTAGTCTTTAGGAGTTAGGAGAACACTTGATCAATCATAGAATATATTAGATTTATAGATGCTTTAACAATCATTGGGAAAAGACAATGTAGATAGTGACTAGGATAACACTACATTTTATTGATCATAAGATATGAATACATGTTTGGATATTGAATAAGTCTATATCGAGGATGTGATTATAGGTTTAAATGGTGATGATGAACGCATTGAAGAAATGAAAATGTAAATTGAAGATGGAATTATTGATTTTCCAAAATTGTTTGATAAGTTGAAGAGTCGCGACAAGACTCCATTTTAAACTATTTGAACTAAATATATTGCATTATCAGCCATACTGAATCTATATAACTAAAAATATAGGAACAAATGGAGTGACACTAGGTTTACTGATCTACTTTCTCTCTTGAATGATATTATCCAAAAATATAATAATCCCCCTTTCGGAATTTATGATTCTAAATGAATGATATGTTCTATGGGTATGATCTTTGAACGAATACATCATGCTCCAAATGATTTTATACTCTTTCTCTAGGAAAAAATAAATTATTAAATTCCCAAAGTGTGGTGATTCTCGATAAAAGAAATATGAATCTGGTTCTAATTTTTTTTCAGTATATTCCAATAATTTAGAGGTTTAGGTACCTATTTAAAAGTGAGGATACTATAAGTTAATTGACGTTCCTCATAGATATAAGAAATAAATATGGGAATCATTGTCACCGAACATACCCTCCTCAGAGGAAGATAATTGATCATGAGTATACTGAATTTAGATATGATCTGTGAAATGTTCATTTAACATTAACTACTGATAGAGTGAATCCCTTCGGGTTTCAAAGAATCACTCATAGTACATGTCCAGTTTGGATGAAAAATTTTATACTTCCATTTTGTTTATGCATGAAATGAAAATACATTTTTTATGATTATATTAGGATAAAAACCACTGAGTAATGATATAGATGTTTATTTGGCACCATTGATCGATGATTTGAAATTATTTTGGGATTCAGGTGTTACATTATATGATTCTTACATAAATGATGATTTCATGTTCAGAGACATGTTGTATGGTAAGATAAATTACATCCCTTATTAAGGAAAATTTTAAGGGTATAACATTAATGGAAATCAAGGATGTCCCATTTGAGAACAAGGTACATAATCAATTAGGATGAAACATTCATAAAATTCTATGTTTCTACGAAATCCTATATTTTTACCTCAATGACATAAGTACCGATCTTGGACAACATCATTCAATTGATATTCAAAAATGTATACATCACCTTATGAACTAACTGGTGATAAACTATTTGATAAAGTAAATGATATGAAAACTGATTTTGGTATAAATATTATATAAACCAATATAATAAATTATTGACAAATAGATCTATATTTTTAATTACCATAATAGAATTTTCAGTTTTTCTAAAGTTTTCTTGATGTTATTCATGTTGAATAAATTTTATGTGATAGTGTCATTGGAACATTATTAAAACCACTTGACAAAATAAATTTTATAATTAAGGCACGATTGAACATGATTGATATGGGAATATGGAAAGATTTTTCACTAATAATGGGTAAAAAACAAAATTTTAATCCACTAGATTCTTACACTCTTTTTTTTGAGAAGATATTAATTAAATAATTTCATTAATTATTATTTTTGGTTTTGATGCTAAAAAACAACCACATTTATCTAACAAATGAAGTTTATTTTCTGTGAATTTCTGGAAGATAATATTTCGTAAAATATTTATTCTTGAAATATATTCATTTAATTAATCCTTGTGAAATATTTGTTGAAATATTTTGGAAACCCTATTCGTACCCTACATTTTTAGGTGTAAACGTATTGTTTGGAAACCTTGAATTTTGAAGGAAGTGTATAGATCATATACCCTAAATCTGGATGATACCTAATGCAAGAGTAATAGAGAGTGTTGTTTATTAACCCAATGTTTGTAAATATCCTTGTGTTATGAACCCTATGTTTTTTGAACAACCATTAATTTTCAAACGTTTTCTTGAATTTCTTCATTATATGTATAAACCCTATTTTCGACTATTCAATGATGGATTTTTAAATTCATGACATTATCCTTGATTTATATAATTGTTTCTATATAAGTAAATATCTATTAAATGATATTTTATTATCGATTGAAAGGATCACATTAAATGGAAGAATAAATTTCTATTTTTATGGGAAGTTATGATTAACACAAATGAGTTTAATTTAAAATATTCAAAATTTATTGATAGATATTTCTGGTGCTAGATTGAACATGATCTAGTCAACCTACAATATAACTATCATGTTAATCTTCATAGAAAAAATACATAGGTGATACCCAAAATATGTATCCATAAGGAAAAGCCGTGTTTGTAATCAAAAGTGTGTCATTACCTTCAGTGATACATTTTTGAGATATAAATGTTTTGATATATCTAATAGAATCACTAATATTGATGCCATTGTTATTGTATCTTATTGATACATATTATTATGTAAGGTCAAAAACAAATTTTTATGATATACAATTTGGAGAAAAATATGTTGACACTTAGGTCTGGTGTTTTCTCTATCACTATTTGAAGAAATCATGTGAAACATTAAAGACCTATTTAATGATTCCCATTATTTAATATCAGTGTAAATCCATTAGTTGAAACATTAAATAGGAATTAAAACCTATTTTCTTAATTAAATAAATCTCTATTAATTTATTTGAGTTTTATCTAGTCCAAATCAATTGTTAAATGTGTCATCATCTTGTACAAATCTATGAATTTTAGGTTCCTTATAAGAGAACCATTAATCCCTATAAAAACATTATTTTCTTTCAAATATCTACAATATGTTTTTTGATTAATAGGCCTCTAGATAAGGGGAACTACTAGTGAAAACTCCATGCTCATGGAGTAGAGCATTGGTGGAGTTTACTAGCGGATATTTTTACCTCGAATCATTATACATCATAGTGTTCTATTCCTTATTTATTTATTTTTTGTTCACACATATTTATGTGAGAAGGAATGGTTCACTAAATAACAATAGAGGTTATCTAAATCCGTCATATTTTTGAAAACTGATTCACCCCCATCTCATTCGTTTTTCATCATCATATTGATTATGAAATAACATGTTCTATCAAAGGAAGATATCTATAGGGATATTTTCTTCTTGAAAACTCTTTTGATTCTATTTTAAATCAGTAAGTTATTATGATATATTTTTTCATCAATCTATTTTATTCTATAAATTTTCGTCAAAATATTTTAATCTAGTAAAAAATCAAGAACATTTAATGGTTTTATCTAGCCTCAATTAAATATTCAGACAAAGATATCTAGAAATAACTGATTCAAGAGTACGTATGTCGATGATATATGATCCTTGTCTTAATGGTGATAATTATGGATATTATAAATCCTATAAGATTATTTATTTAAAAAAATATTGGAATATGGGTTCATGTAATGGTTGTTAAGCCTTATGATATTCCTAAGGAATAGTTCAAAAAAATGTGACGATGTTCAATCAAAGGAATATGAACTCAATTCAAAAGCAATGAATTCTATTTTTTATGTTTTAAGACCCCATGAGTTTAATCATGTTTCTCAGTGTGCTACAACATATGATATGGGGTTGACTATTATTTTTACTATGAATGAACTAAAAATATCATAAAATTAAGGTAAAATATTCTAAAGCTAATGACTAATATTTTCTGTATTCATGAGGAGGAAAATATCACTCAAATCAATGGGATATTGACATAAATTATCAATAATGTTTATTCATTGGGAGATCCAATTACCAAATCATATAAAATGTTAATATTACATAGAGTACAACTTTATATGTGGAATGGAATATAGATATCTATACATCAATCTATTTGGGTAAAAAAAATATAAGAAATAATTCATTCAAACATTAATGTTGTATCAAGCCAAGATGCTGGCTGAAGATGAAATGTATATGAAACATAGAGAATATTATCTCAAAACTTATATTGATAAATATTATAATTCATGTCATTTATATTTAGATAAATTTATATTAGATATTGTGAAATGATTAAAAATACTGTACGTAATGAAAAAAACGATTGGAAAAATTAATTTTGTGAATATAAATAAATACTTCATACAAAGAATAATTTTTCTTTAGTTAAAGCTCAACATAAATCCAATTATAAGATAACATGAAGGAAAAATATTAATTTAACTAGGAGTAATTCTTGTGGATATTGTATAGATTCTGTGATTGGGAAAAACAAACAAATGGTATGTTTTATTGCTAATATTGATGGGGTACAATTTTATTACTCTCAAGACAATAATTATTAAAAACATAATTATGTTGAATTAAATAGGTATTAATTTATGAAAATGATTAATATGAATAATTAATGAAATATCATGGAAAAATTATAAATACTTATGATGATGTTCTATTAGATAAATATTTTTTTTATCAAAATAGATTTCAGATTTAAAAAATATTTCTTATAAAATATTTTTGATCTGAATGAAACTATGATTAAAGAATTATTTCTATAGATGATACATTAAGAAAACATATAGTATACTCATAAAAGGTGAAAATTATTTAAAAAAATCCTTGGTAAAAGTAAAATTATAAAATGAAAACCAAGAATAGGAAATAATTTTGAAAGGACAAAATTGTATAGGAATTATTTTTTACCTGGTTCAAATAGAAAAATCATGTCAATTGTTATATGTTTTTATTATGGTGTTAATAGAAATTATGAAAATGAGTATTTCTTTAGACATCCTAAAATTTATTATGTTAAAAAGTATTGTTGTTAAAAAGGATTATTTAACATGAATATTATAATCTATACTAAAAATAAACTTCTTTAGTTACGTAAAAATTTAATTAATATCACTATTAGACCCAAAAGCATATTGGTACCAAAAGGATCTTGTATTTCATGTTTTTTCAGAATTCACCAGTCACCTAAAACATAAAATCATGATGTGGTTGTGTATTTAGTATATGGAAATATCGATCCTAAAAGAGTAATAAATCATGAAGTAGTTCATTATCAAATGTAAAATCCTTAATATTAGAATCTATAAACCCATGATGTATTTCACATATATGTTTTTTATTATATTAACTTCTTTATATATGGAATAGATCTATTATTTCTTTTTGTAACATTTTTTTTAAAAATATAACTGAGTTCATTATTTATTTTATGTGTTATCAATTAATTTAAATATTTGTTTAAGAAAAGGGTGATCTTATAAAAAACTTTTCAAAAAATCAAAATCTTTACTGATTATTCAGTATTTTTCATTTCGAGAATTTTAAGCATCTTCTAGAATGTGCTATAAAAAAAATTCTATTTTTAAAAACTTATAAGAATCTTCCTAAATCCTTTTAATTTTTGTATACATCTTCTTCAAAATATCATGTTCAAAGTCATCTGAAAACCATTCACAAAAAGATTAAGTGACCAAGTACATCAGGTTCAAAATAATGTATTTCCCATAAATTTTAAAAAGGTGATCCTTTTGATTTATAAAATTATATTTAGTATGCTAAAAAATAATTTGAAAATCTTATAAAATAAATAAGTATGCTAATGCTTTTGAAGAACTGGATGTCTCTACATCTCAAATATCTTAGGAAAAGCTTCTATTCAAAGTCAATATCGTGAACTAATATAATGTAAAGTTAAAAGATATTCTAAAGGTGTCTAGAAAGTCATATAAATAACTATCAATGTAATATTAAGTTGTAAAATAATTCTTTATTATAAAATAATAAATATATTAATTTTATGTATAAATTCTAATTTTGATGGAGTTACTTTGGAAAGAAGATGCTACTAAGTAGTATATTGATAAGATGAAATTTTTATTGTTTTAATAATGTTAATCTTCCTCGCTATATCACTTTACAATAGACATTCAATGAGGCATAGATTAAATTTCAATAGTTTTATTTGATTAAATAGAAAAAGCTTGAAGTTTGGATAGTTAATAGGAACCATCTAATCCCTCCTAACATCCCGATTTTTTATGATTATTTAATTACAATATTATATATTCCATTTTTAATATATTTTTCCTTAATAATATTTGATAGAAAATGTTTTTTAATTTATTATTAAGTTTTATACACTCATTAGTTATTATAGGTAAGAATGTACTTTATATTTTTTACTCTAATTTCACGTGGTATGTTATTCTATGTAATGAATAATTTTGTTCAAATATGACATGTAAAAAACAATTCCTTTAATATCCTATATTCAATGAATTATGGGGAGTTTTTATAACAGTTTCAAATTTATTTTCATCCAAAAGATATATATTTTTTAATTTACATTTCTATTCCATTTTATTTATTAAAAATAATATTTTATACACTATTTTATTACATCATTATATATTTTTAAGGAATAATGAATTTAAGGATAACTTATTTTAATTTTTTTACTCTTTTAATTTTCATGTCACAAAAGGGGGAGAAACATATTTATGGGGAAATTTAATTGTTTATAAAAGGATAGATATGTGTAAAAAAATTATATTTCAGAGGAATTTTATAATGGGGATGAAGTGGGTGAAATTTATATAGATAAGATTTTGTGAATCATTTAGGGAAAAAATTGTGGTTTTATTGGTTATTGGTTATGGAAATTTCTTCTTCTAAAAGTTGTTTTTAGATTTTACGAATTATGTTATGGGTTTTGTGATCATTAAAAGGGTGATATTATTGAAAATATGTTGATTCAAAAATTATTTTAATTTATTTTTTATGTTTGATTATAAAATATTCACACATTTAAGGTTACTAATAATGATTCTTTTATGTGATTTTTTGGAAGATAATATTTGGAAAAATATCTTTTTTTCAAAATATATTCATGTCTTTGATTTGTGTGTAATATTTGATAATGTATTCTAGAAACTGTTTTGTTTTCATTAATAGGTCTTCTAATAAGAGGGATTACTCGTGAAAATCACTATGCTCATCGGGTAGAGCATTGGTGGAGTGGACTAGGAATTCGTTGTTATATAAACAACTTGACATCATTTTTTTCTTTTACCTATTCATCTTCACTTCTCAATAATATTTAAGAGAAGAGGAAATTTATTCACCATAACAAGATAGGTGATCTAAATATATAGATGTTTTTGGAAAACACATTTCACCCCCAATTGTGCATTTGTCTTTATCATAGTTAGTTCAACACAACACTTTCATGGAAGGAGAGATATCAGTTTTTTAACGTATTTAAATATATAGTGGTCTTATAGGAGTATTCATCTAATATTATGAATACCGTTTCAATTAATAATTTAACTTCAAAGGGTCTAAAATTACATGAATTTCATGTTGTGATGAAATATCTAATTCATGTATCTTTAAATTTTATTTTTTCTATGAATTCACATCATACATTAACCATGCCTAATTTATTTTTCCAATATATATGAAATAATATTATACACCTAGAGAAATTAAATACTTTAGAAAATGAAATTTTTATAATATTATGTGGATTAGAAATGTTTTCCCTCCATTATTGTTTAATATGATGTTACTGTAGATAGTTCACTTGGTTGGAGATATTTGATTACATCATCCTTTAAATTATTGATGTATGTTCTCAATTGAACGATATATAAAGATTTTTAGGTGTATATGTAAAATTGATGTACGTTAGAGGGTTTTATTGCAAAGTGATGTATTTGTTAGGAAACCATTGATTTCTGTACTGAATACTTATCTGGTGTGGAAATAATTGGTCAGCATATATCACCTCACACTGGGTGTCTTGTGCGTAATGGAATTTATGAAAGAGATTTTTTCACAATCTATATTACATATTAATAGTATTCCAACCATAACATTTTCATATTAGTTTATAGATATCCAAAATATAGAAACACAAAAATAAATTCTTAGGCATTTGAATCCTTCAACGACTGAAATTTGGGTATCAAATACACATAAAACATAGTTTATAGGATTGTTTCAAGACCATATTTTTACAGCGTCAGATGAAAATCTTGATTCAATTTCCGAATTAAATTTATTGCTACATTGATGACCATTTGTGAATATACTATCTTACAATTGACATTAATTTTGGTAAAATGAACAAGTGACATACTCAAAAATGAGAAAACACATTAGAATAGATTTTATACATTAGGAAAATTATTCATAACTCATTTTTGATGTGTAGGAATCAACCATACCTCAATATGATGAATGGTGTGACCAGTATAACTCATACTGTGTATTTTTATTTAAAATTTTTATTTTACTAATGTAATATTTCATATTAATATTTAATTTATGTATTTATACCATTACTAAAAGGAAATTTCTTTTATTATATAAGTGGAATTGTTTTCTCGGTTTAGGGTATATTTTTGGCAATTGATACCAGGGGAGACTATTTTTGAGATCGGATCACAAGTTCCATAGTAGATGAAATATTAATTTTTAAATTTTATTTGGATATTAATTGAAATTTTAATTTTACAAGAAATTGTGGGAAATTTATATAGTAGTGTTTTTATGTATTCATGATGTAACTTTTTTCGATTTAAAAAATATATTTTTCATAAATGTTACAAGTATTTGATTTAGTGTTCTATTATACAAACCACTCACTATAGCAGGTTAGTCCATTATAATATCAATTTCTAGTATTGATAAAGGAGGGCCATTATCAGTGTAAATTAATGAAACCATATATTAGTGATACTTTATCATAGATAAATTAGACACCCTCATTTAATAGTGTTGGGTACAAGAATGACTGTTAGCATTTTTGAAGAGGTTTTTTGCACTTTTAAAGGGAATATCTATAGTAGTGTGACCCTACGTCTACACACAATATTAATATAAATGGGAAACACCATAAATTTAATAGGATGAACTCTTAAACATTAGAGAATATCCTGATGTTCTAAAATAGGATGTCTATGAAAGATTAAATAATATCACTACATGATGCTTGTATCGAATTTTTTATGCATCATAATGATATCTCAAAGATTTATATGGACTAGATAAAATGTTATGATAGTCATTCCATAATATTACATTGGAAACTAACCCTATGATGGTATCCCTAGTTTGATAACCAAACTCTACACCCTAATAACATTATTTCATTAAATTCAAAAGAGAGTACACACATGACTATTAACTATAAAATACATCCCTGTGATGAACCAACATTGGTAAAACTCTGAAATGAACTAACCCATCAAGACCCCTCTTGGGATGTGGTAAACAAAGTGACACACAACCATTATTATAATTTCCCTAGGGATGGTGTCTTGAAATAAGTTGGTATATCTCACATAGTGGGTGGTATTATCCTAATACAGATGTTCACAACACACACCACCACACATGATATAATAATACATAATTCGAAAATAAAAATAACTGAAATATATATATATATACATGAGAGTGTGCGTTTTTAATTAATGTGAAAAATGTTAGGTTTATAAAATTTTAATCAGTACATAACTCAAAATGAAGCAGGAAAATATACACACCCAATGACTAATAAAAAATCCAAATAGTAATAATTTATGATACCAAGGCACCTACAGATATCCAACTCCAATCTTGAACTTCGTCCACTACCAAAACCTCTTCATATCACCATGATCTCCCAACACTATTTCCACCAAAATCATAAATATAAATTACCTCTTAACATGCTACACCTTCTCAAAATCCTCAAATACCATCTCTAACCCATGTTTCATCTACAAATATTGAAGACTTGTGGAATGAAATCCCATGAATAGGTGATTATAAACATACTCAGTAGGTCAACCCAAAAAAATTTAAAGGCAAAAAAATTATTTCTCTCAAACCCCAAGTAAAAAAAGTGTTACGAAGAGAAATTAATGTCATAAAATTCCATAAATTATTAACCATCAAAAGACATAGGTGCTCAGATAAGTCCCAAAAATATTATCTATTTCCCAAGAAGGTCCATTTCATAAAAGAAACTAAGGATTTTTAGGTAATTGTAATGTCCATAATGTATATAATTCATTTTCAAATTATAAGACATGATCTAAAGGATGACCTAGGGATCCATTAGAGTCATGATTATAGAAGAATTTTTCCATCCCTACCTTCCTTCCAAAAAAACTAGAAAATATTATGTAGGATCCACACCCCAATGATGTTGGTATATTAGTGGAGGAAGTAATTCCCTTTACCATTCAAAAATATTTAATGTTTATTATATGAACTCTTTTGGGGGAATGTTCACTGATTCTAACATCAATGCTAGTCATGGGGGTACTAACACATACTATTTTAACAATACAATGGTTCCCTATGGTGATTTAGGTATTTAAGGGTAAATTTCTTCCCTTCCTTGACCATCTATAGGGGGACCATCATAATGGCCTAAAAATATGAACTACCCAACTAACCACCCCATTTTCCCTATAGATATATAAAGGAGAAACAACACCACATAAAATGAAACAACTGATGGGGGGAACAATATAATCATGGAAAACACATAGCCACTAAGAGCATCCAATATATAAGAGTAGGATACCTAATATTAGAGTGTGGAAATAGACATTTGAATGATCTAATCATTATGAATGAACCTATTCAACAATCATTCAATGATAATTCCAAATTCCACCAATATTGCCACATGAAAAGTCTCGAATGGATGAATAGACAACTACCACAATGATCAATATGTAAAAATACTCGAGATAGGTTATTTATTTTCCCAAAATAGATAAATTGTAATTAAACCATGAAAATTACATGAACCAGAATCTAGATCCATGTTGTTGTCCCTATGGTGGTTTATATGTCAGACATTGTTTTGGAGTGAACATAAAAACATCTTATGTATGACACTTAGCACGGGACCATGCACACACATGTTGCATGTTGGGTTAGGATAAGAATAATTGATCCATTGACCATGCCCAGACATGTTGTGGTTTTCTAATAATAAATAGATATTAATGAAAGAGAAACCCATCTTTTTCTTTCACAAATAAAAATGGTTTCCAAAGTCCCATCACACACATCTCTTTCTTTTTAACATGAACTATCAAGGTTCTCCCAATGAAAATATCATTCTTAGTTCTAAAATGATGATTAATGGAAGCTCCCCAAGTTCACCTTATATATACATGGTGGGAGGTTTCAAGTCGAAAACATCTCTAAAAATTCCCCCACCTAATATATTCTTCTCCCATAGTTTCAAATTAAATAGGAATTCCCAATTAAAATTTGAAGAAACCATCACGGAAGTCATGGGTTGGTGAGGAAGGAGAAACAACCACCTACAATGCAATTAGAAAACTCCCTCAATACACCACACTCAATTGCAATCCATTAGATATACTGCAATGGTCTAGCTCCTCCTAAGAAAAATCCTTTTTTGACATATTTTCCAGGTTCTCCATTGTGTGTATCTTCACATGTTAAATCATCTATCGATCCATCACATTGTGTATCTAATGGTAGATAAGTTAAATGTTCTTTTTCTGGGAATGGTACAAATTTTTTTTATTAAGTCCAAAGAACATTGACTATTTCAATGAACACTATAATATTTCTCAATAATTTCAAACAACTGGAGAAAATTATTTGTCCAAAACATCTAATTTCTATATTCTGAAGAAGAAATGGTCTCTTCCTCCATATTTTTAAATAAATTCACTTCTTCAACCTTGAATTATTTGATAAAACTCCTCCTCCAAATTTATTTATGTATCATGATAAATAATTCCTGATATCAGGATCTCCAGCCATATATACATCTATATATCCCTCCAAGAGAGTTTCAAATCATTTATAAAACAAATATAGATTTTATTTACCTTTAATATTCCTCAGAACCCACATGACTACACCATAATTGTTGTTACTTTGATTTGAGAGAAATCAAATCATGATCTACACTACATGGGCAATGTGTAGTATCTTTCTCACCATTGCATATATTATGCTTCTGTCAAATGAGGAGTATTATATCCTCTCTATCACCTCAATTTCTTCCTTTGATTATGGACATGGACTCTTTATAAACAACAAATGATAGTGATGAGGAATTATAATTGGTTCCGATTTTTCCATGTTGAAATAATTTAGAACGCGGTCAACATACTTCTCCTGATATAGCCATAAAAACCTACTCTTTCTTTCATGAGTGATCTACATCCTGACAACTTGTTGAGCTTATCATTAATCCTTCATATCAAAATTCATTGATAATATCTTCTTAAATTATATGATCTTCACTTCAGCCTTCCTAATGATCACCATGTCATCAACATAAAGTAGTAGAATAAAAAAGATATCATCCTAAAAAATATAGAAGTATGCACCTAGGTCCGCCTATGTCCTCTTGTAACCATGACCCACCATGAATGAGTCACACATCTTGTACAATTCTATGAGAGATTGTTTCAATCCATACAAGCTCTTATTAAATTATTCGATGAAGTATTCTTTAAAAAAATCAAAATCCCCTTGGATGATTCATATATATCTTATCAGAGGGGCCACAATGAATAAATTCTATCTTCAAAACCATCTC
The DNA here is from genome assembly GCA_963277665.1 of Viscum album. Taxonomy (NCBI): domain Eukaryota; kingdom Viridiplantae; phylum Streptophyta; class Magnoliopsida; order Santalales; family Viscaceae; genus Viscum; species Viscum album. The sequence continues at coordinate 1,736,781,586 of OY728142.1, forward strand.
TTAGAGATCCAAGTCTATACTATCCTCCAATACTAAAATGGCATGGATTGAATCCATCTTCACAACTATTGAAAATATATCATCCATGTCAACTCCTTTCTACTGAAGGAATCTATTGACTACTAACCAAACATTATTCTTATCCTACTTTTATTGTAAAACTTCTTCATCTTGAACACAACATTGTTTTGTAGTTCTCTATATCCTTTTGGTAGTTCCAAAAAATCTTATGTATTATTATTCATTAAAGAATCTATCTCATCCTCCACTGCATGCAGCCACTTGTGTTTGTAAAAAATGAGACACTACTTCCTAGTATCATTCTATCACCCCCTCATCAATCAAGAACCGATAAATTGAATCCAAATATTTTTTTTGATGGAATACTTCCTTGGGAAGATATTTAAACTTGTGAAATTTTTGGCTTGGGAAAAAACAAATCGCATATCTCTTGTTATGGTTCTGAAAATTATTATGGAGAAGATTGAGTCTCCCATTTTTTAAAATCATCCTCGGCTATCTCATAGTATGGTACTGATGAGACTTCTTTAAACTTTTTCTCTTCATTGATAGGTGGTGATGGTATAGGTGTTTGGTCATGTATTGATTCCTCGACACTATCCATTCGATAAATTCATGGATTTTCAATGTCCTCAATTATCAAGTTCTCATGGAATATTACATCTCTTCTTCTGATTACCTTCTTATCCCTTGGGTCTCAAATCATGTATCTAAAATTCTCATCTCCATATATGATGAAGTTTCATGTAGTGGATATCTTATCTAAATTCTACATGAACTCCTCAGATACATGTGAAAATGAAAAAAATAAAAATACATGTAATTGAGTGTAAGAGGTATGTTTACCAAACCATCTATTACATGGAATATAAAAAATTGAGTGTGTCTAATGGAGATATGTTGATAAGGTAGCATGAAAATTGAATAGATTCTCCCCAGAATGGATTAGGAAGATTAGGAAAACTCATCATGCCTTCAGCCTTCTCCATGATGGTTCTGTCCATCCTTTCTACAACATAGTTGGGTTTAGGGTTGTGTGGGACTGCCATCTCATTTGTAATGCCCTGACTCCTACAATTGGAATCAAATTGCATGAATGTGTACTCTCTTACATTGTCTGAATGAATAAAATTTAGAATAATTTCAATTTTACGATCCACCATGGCATTGAACATCTTGAAGTAGTCCAATACTTTTTCCTTCATCAGCAAGAATAACAACCACACGCTTAAACATGCATAATCAATAAAAGATAAGAAAAATTTGTTCACTCCTAGTGAATCCACCACCACAAGTTTTCATACATCAAAGTACACCATATCAATCAACATTAATCTCCTTGATAATGAATAATTGAATGAGTTTCTATATTTATTTTCATACAAGCTATCTTTTCAAGGAACAAATCATACATCCTTGTGAATAATTATGTACTTATTCTTCATTAGGTTAGATAACTATCTATCACTCATGTGTCCATGTCTCATAAGCTGTATATTGGATGATGTCTCCCCTTTCACCACATTGAGGCTTTCTACACATATTGATACCTAATTTTTAAAAAGTACCATATATGTCTCCTTAGGAATTGAAAATGGATCCCTTATTCATATTCCATTCCCAATTACTTATGATATTGTGTTTTCCATATCGGTCATAATCTATTCCTGATAACATAGTGAGCTAATGTCCTGGAACATGCTGAACATCCTTTAGGGGGATTGTGTATACACCATTGATCTTAACATTGATATAACCCATGCTAACAATATCTACTGAACTAGTATCCCCCATTTTGACTGCACAAAATTCACTAACTTGATAAGTACATAAATAACCAAGTTTGTATAAAAGCACAACTTCTATAGTGACACTCAAATGTGCATATCTATTTCATAATTATTGGTTGAAACTTTCCTCTTTTTCTTGATGAAATTTTTTGGTTTTCTTCTTCATGTATCCCTCGATGACACAATGGTAGCATTTGTATGTTGTCCTCCTACCATAACAGGACCTTCCACAACTCTTTCTTCGGCCACTACTTCACCCCTAGGCACCATCCTTGTTGTTTCCCTCACTTATGCAGGATGAGAGCTTGAATCGGGTTCCCTATTATAGATATGACCTTCAATACATTCAAAAAGAAATTTAGTCGGGCTAAAAAATTGTTGTTATCCACAGTTTTTTGAAAGTGGTGACACCTTTATCAATATCAGTTTAGCACTGATAAAGGGGCACCTTTATTATTTTGGTAAATAAAACTGATAAGCACCCCACCTACTATAGTGTACTATTTTTTGGAAACCATTCTGCAAAAACTAGTTACCTATACAAAATATATATAATTTAAATGAAAAAGATTTTACACCATGAATGTAGAAATTATACTATATAAATTTTAGACATTTTTTTATAACTATATTTACAATTACTATACACATGAATTTAAAATAATTATTTTTTCATTGTATTTGGTACCCATGATCCCCTCTCAAAAAAGTAATCTCATGGCCTCAGTTGCTGAAAAATAATATCAAAATGAGAAAAATAATCTACTTATATAAGAAAAAATCGTATGTTGGTAGTAATACAAAAAATAAATTAAACATTAATAATAAAGAATACATTAATAAAAGGTACAAGATTAAATTAAAAGACACAATTGGCATTCCACTGGCCACACTATATTTTTTACTGAGGTTTGGTTGATTCTATCACGCCACATGAGTGTTATAGATTTTTTCCCTAAAGAATCAAAATAGTGAGAAATAATTTTCATAGTTTTGAGTATATCAATTATACTCTTAAATGAACTTAATATATTTTTTAAAGATAGAAAAACATGGAGTCATAATAGTCACACCATGTGTGGGATTATGGTATGGCTGACTTCTATATGTCATAAATTACATATGGATCATTTTCCTAAAGATTCAAAACTATCCAAATCCATGTTCCCGGTTTTCAGTACATTTCTTTTGTTTTTCACTAAAATGTCATTTCAAACTACAAACATGAACATTGAATCATTCCAATCAAATAATATGTCAGATTGATTTGAGAGTACTTCATATATTTCACATGTCACTTATGAATCACTGACCTAAATTATCATGAAAATCATAGCACATATTCTTTCTTTCCAATGAGTGACATATGTTTTGAACTAAAATTTCAATCTTAAACTGATAATGGAAACTTTGAGTCATACTGGTCACACTGTGAATCATATTTTGGTTTTTAGTATTTCTACATGTCACAAATGACTCAAGGATCAGTTTCCTGTAGTAGAAAATCAATCCCAATGCATTGTCCTTATTTTTGGTACATCACTTATTCTTTTTTATAAAACTAATGTCATTTTGAAGTAAAAAAGACAGACTTTGAGTTATATCAGTCACACCATGCATCATATTGTAGTGGTTTTGATTCATAGACAACAAAAAATTACTCATAAATCATTTTAATAAAGTATCAAAACAATCCAACCACATTTTCTCAGTTTTTAGCATATCACATCTTATTTTTTTAAAAATTAATTTCATGTTTAAATAAAAAAGACACAGCTGGAGTCTAACCAGTCACACCATGCATCATACTTCAGTTTAGTTGAATCTAAAAAATCCAAAATTAATGATTAATAATTTAATTAAATTGTTGAAGAAAAAATAATGTGTTTTATTTGTTTTTAGTTTGTCACTTGCTCTTTTTACTAAAATTAATGTCAATTTTAAATAAAAAACATATTTGGAGTCAACCATATAACAAAATGCAACATATTGAGGTGAAAGTGATTATTAAACATCAAAATTTTCATATAGATCATTTTATTAAAGTATCAAAACATTCCAATGTGTTTTCTCAACATCCAGTATGTTGCTTGTTCTTTTTACTGAAATTTATACCAATTTTAAATAAAAATAAACCCATATAGTTATACCAGTAATAACATGTGTCAGATTGAGGTCATTTTAATTCCAACATGTTATAAATGACTTATTAATATTTTTACAAAATCATCAAAATAGAACAAATGCATTTTCATGGATTTCAGTAAGACATTTTTCATTTTTAGTAAAATTAATGTTTGTTTTTAATAAATAGATACAAATAGAATTATACCAGCCACATCATGTGTTAGGATGACGTGAGTCTGATTTTTTAAATAACAAAAATGACTTATAGATCATTTTCCTAAATAATCAAAACAATATATATGAATTTTATTAGTTTTGAATATGTCACTTATGTTTTTTTAAATTTCATTTGAAACTTCAAATATGAACATTGAGTAATACCAATCAAATTGGGAATCTATTTAGTGTTAGAGTACTTATTAAATGTTAAAAATGACATTTGAATATTTTTAATAAATTATCATGGCAATTCGATCATGTTTCCATGGTTTTTAGAGAGTAATCATTTTGGAACTAAAATTTCAATTTTAAAATAATAATAGATGCATTAATTCATACTGGGATCATCATATATTATATATAGGTTATAATTATTTCTACACATCAAAAATCACATATCGATCATTTTAAAAATGTTTCAAAACAATCTGAATGAGTTTTTTCAATTTTGAAAATGTCAGCTGTCATTATTACTAAAATTAATGTAAATTTTAAATTAAAAGACATAGTTGGAGTCATTCCGGTGAAACATTGAATTAGAGTCAGGTGAGAATAATCCCTAGATTTTATAAATGGATTATAGATCATTTTCATAAAGTATTAAAACAATCATAATGCTGTTTCTATTGTTATGTATGTCACTTGTATTTTATACTAAAATTTCAATTTAAACTGGAAGCAAATACATTGAGTTATACATGTCACATAATTTTTCATTTTAGCATGATAATGTTTCATTCATGTCGTAAATTACTTATGAATCATTTTAATAAATTATCAATACAATACATGTTTGTTTTTTAGTTTTTATTGAGTGACATTTTATAAAATAAAATGTCAATTTTAAACTGATAATGGGAACTTTTAGTCATACTAGGCATATTGTTTATTAGATTGAGGTGATAATAAATCCAACATGTCAGAAATCAGTTATGGATAATTTTCCAATGAATAAAAAAATTATGAATTTTTTTTCTTGGGTTTGAGTATGTAAGTTGTCTTTTTTTCTTAAAAGTAATGCCATATTTAAAAAATGGAACACATGGAATCATACTGGTAACACTATACATTATAATAAGGTAAGGTAGATTCCTTTCCATCTCATGTGACTTATGAATCATTTTACAAAAGTATCAAATCAATCTTAATGCATTGATCAATTTTCCGTAGGTCACATTTTTTTACTAAAATATCATTTTAAACTAGAAACATGCACTTTGAGTTATATATATCCCATAGTGTGTTAGTTTGAGGTGATAGTAATAACAACACATAAAAAATTAATTATAATTCATTTTCCTAAATTAAAATTACAATATGAGTAAATTTGTGTAGTTTTATGTGAGGGAAAATGTTTTGAATGAAAATTTTAATTTTAATATGATAACAGAAACATTGTGTCATACCCAGAACATCAAGTATCTGATTGAGGTTTTTTTATTACTACACATCAAAAATGAATTATTGATAATTTTAAAAATGTATCAAAATAATAAAAATATCTTTTCTGTTTTTGAGTATGTTTATTGTCTTTTTTACTAAAATTAATATCAATTAATAAAAGATGTGAATGGAGTAATACCGGTAAAACCATGTTTTAGATTGAGATTCTTATGATTTTTACATGTCCTAAATGACATATGGATCATTTTCCTAAAGTATCAAAAAAATTAAAATTTTTTTTTAAGTTTTTTCATTTTCCAGTTGTAATTTTTACTAAAATTAATTTTTATTTTAATGAAAAATACTCACCTGGAGTTATACTGATTACACCATGTGTCAGATTGGGGTTCCACTAATTCCTACATGTCCTAAATGAATTTTAGATAGTTGAATTCAAATATAAAAATAATCCAACATACCAATATTACCACACATTCCATTTTATTTATTTTTCAAACATCCAACAACACATATTGAGTTGATGTTCTTAGAAAAAAAAACATTCCTCTACACTCTTAGTTTTCAATAAAGAGATTCATTTTTCAGTTAAGTACATCGATTCAATATGTAGTGTTAGAACCTCGACAATGAAAACCACTGGAAAGTGTGGTATCATTGGAAAAAACAAACTTTTTATCTCTTTTGTGGATTGTTTCAAATAGTTGAAATCCAAATAAGACTACTCAAAAGATCTAAGATAAGAACTATATAATTATATGATAAAAATGATATGGAAAATATCATAAAAACAGTAGATAAAATGATGAAAAAATAATCAAATAAGTAGTGTTAATTCATATAACCATGATTGTTTTTTACATTATTCTCACATTTCCTTATTATCATTATCTTATTTGGAACCTCAAAATGTAATTTTCGGAGAGCATCAGAAGCTTCGAACAAACCATCCCTACTCAAACAAAGGAACACACCTATAAAATAAAAAAATTCTTATGTGAGTAATACTAATTATAAATAAACTAAACATAAATATGAAATAATATGTTACTTTTATAGAAGTCACATATTCATGCTATTAGTGTACATTCTACCATCAGGTATGTTGCAGATTCATTTAAAATTAAATCTATATCATCATGTAAATATAACTATTTTGAAAAGTCATAGTAGTGCTGAAAAAATATAAGTACAAAAAGATTAATTTTTTTTAATTTAAATAAAATATTTCATTGAATATATCTCTTTAGGGATTCTATTTTGTGGATGGAATATGATATATATTATAAAACTAGGAACACAATGACTATAATCTTTCACATTTTTTTGTTTTCATAAATAGAGGAAACATTGATAAAAATAATTCATTGGTTTGTATATATGTTTTGATAGTGAAATATTATTATATATAACCTTATAATTGTCCAATTATAGAACTTTATTGGCCCCTCTGACATAATTCCTATCTCTATGTCATGAATTTAATGAAATTTAAACACCTCTATATCATAATATAATTCTCATTACAACATTATATAAATTATATAACATGAATTTTAGTTTTAAAACATTAGATGTATTGTTTTACAAATTGAAATGTAAAATCATGTGTGGTCGGTTTGTTGGGTATCCTGGCAGTGAATCTAAGAAATAAGTCTTTCGAGTATCCAAATTGACCACAATAAACATGAAATGTTTCCTAATAACACACAAAGGAATAATTAAAAAAGGAAATGAAAATATATTTGATATTATTAGAATGTATATTTTTACCCATGTATCATTGGTATTAGGAAGAGTCTTTCATCTATAAGTGTTCAATCAAATTATTTGGCATGTTTAGTCACTATTTCATTCAATTTTATAGAATCCGTTTCATTTTTCTTTGTATAAGTCATGAAAGGACTAAGGAATCCTAATTTATATTTATGGGGAAATCCTTTAAATTAGGTTTGATATATACGCCTATAATAAATTTAAAATATATTTAAGAATAATTAACATAGTATATCAACTTTTGGAAAGAAAAATCATTCAAACATACCTCATGTATATATATTCAACTGAGACTCATTATTATTCATATTTTGGTATTTCATTATAATTATCATGAGAATTTTAGTCTATAAAGTCATCTCCATAGATTTTTTATTCAATGTAAACTCTGGGGTTAATAAAATTTTTAAATTGATTTATTGGTGAACCTTCAACGATAGTAAATGAAAATATTGAAATTGTGGGGTAAGGTTGTTTTAAGAAGATATTTCTTATCAGTTTTTTATCCTATATAAGGTTTTGTGAATACCTTTCCTTTCACCCCTTCTATTTTTCATTCTATAAATAAATTCACTGCTTTGATCCTTCTTTCACTAATTGTTAAATGCTTAGAATGAAAAATAAATTTTAAACAAATACCCCCTTGTTGAAATTGGTCATAATAAAATATAATTACCATACAAAAAATGTTCCAATAGATTGGTAAACTGTATGAATATCATCGTCACCCAGTGGAATAGGAATCTTGACAATAATCTCCTAAGCTACACTAATATCCACTCTCACGTAACCTAATAGAAGTGGATTGTTATTTAGATGATCATGTTGTATGTTGAATACCGTATCCCTCACTATAATGGGATGGGTGAGTGTTGATTGATATCAATCATAGTAAATTTCAACCTGTAGAATATCATTTTTGGATAGGTATCCATGTCTGTTGGATCACATTTTATAGAAATAATTATTATAATACTTATTATCTCAACTAAGAAATATATTTGAGGAGAATGGGTTGCTCAACGTGGGTGGTGGTGGGGGGGGGGTGGGATCTTAACAGAATGGTTTTTCTTGAGTTATTTCTTATCTTTGATTCCCTCCAAAACAATTTATAAAATCTCTTTGTTCCAAATATTTTTTTCTTCGAGGGTAGTTAATCTTCATTTAATCTCTTCCATTTGATTATCTATGTCCTCCAGCTATTTGTTTCATAATATGTTTGGGTTGTCACGTTGAAAACCTCACCTCTAACATTGCCATAGATTTTTGACCGCCTCAAAACCATCAATAGTAGGTGTTCATCTGGTATAGGTGTTGTTAATTATTTGGACTAAGTCGAATATAAAATATTGGAAAATAAGTAATCATTTTTATATAATAGTTATTTAAATAAATTTTTTTATTATATCATACTTACATATGTTTCGCACACTATTTGTGTGTTTTCATCTTTTAGTAACGCAGCATTATTTACATGTTCCTAATTCAATATAACATTACATGGGATTTATGTATATTTGGATTTGAATTAGATAATCAGTATATAAAAATAGGAACATAATTATGTTGTTGTTTCATTTCACATAAAACTAATACGGAAGATTTAAACTACTTACAAAATTATTTTTAGTGAAGTCTACCCCATCTTTTCTTTACAGTAGTGGTATGTTGGTTTTCTGATCGTTCATTATTTTCAACACTATGTTCTTGTTTTGTAAATAAAAAATTCTCAATCAATGTGACTAATAATCATATATTTAAATAATGTATTACTAGACACAATATATCTAAAAAGACATATCCACATAATTGATAGTAAATCTAACAAACGGTTCTTGTATTATTAGGTGTGCATACATATGTGGTGGGAGAAGGATTTTTTCCCCTCAACTTCTTTATGTTTAAATATCGTAATGATTTTTGAAATCCTCTAGGAATAGATCCAAAAAGAATTAATTCATATTTTATGTGGGAGTCATATACAATAAATGCACTCTATAAGGGATGATGAAGTGTATGTCAATGTTTCAATATTTTATTATATAGTAAAATAAATAATGGATATTATAATTTTTCCACAATATATTAGCAAATTAGCATCTTAAATGTGGTAACAACAAGGTGTTTTGTATCTACATCAATAAATAAACATTTTAGTGTGATGACACCAATGAAACAAGTAAACATGGCCTTATTGGTGTTCAAATGCTGGTTGCACTCATTCCTTCCAACCACATATTTGATAACTTTGGTTTTCCACTTAATAGTTTTTTCTTACACCAACATAGTATGATGGTCAAATTTTTAATGGAAAATTGGTAATTAGTTTCTTTCTATTTCGACTAATTTAACATCGTTAATTTGTTCTTTATCTAGGTTGGTTGTAGCTTCATGTGTAGAAGGTCATTGTTTCATTTTACTAGGATATGGAATAGGTTGAGAAAGATGTTGTTTCTCTGCCCAGGGAGAAACAAGAGGTTGTGAAACCTATTGTTCTTCCAGATTGAGAGAATCTTCACTTGTAGAAGTTAGTGTCTATAAATGTCGTTCGATATTTAATTTATATTAAATAATTTCAGTAAAAAAATATAAATAACTTAGGTAAAATAGTGTATATTTCAAAAAAATAACCTCATTAATGAACTTTACTTTTAAAAAATGTTTGAATAGAATTATCCCCTATATAGAGAATCCAAATACCGTCGTTATTCTATCCTCATACTTACAAACATCACCGAAATTGGGAAAACATCAAGATTATTATGACGTCCAAATGAAAGGGCCTCCCTTAGTTGAATTTTATTCTAAAAATTTAGTGGTTTTGTTCAATAATATAACAAATGAGCACTTTTAGGTTGTGGGATTTGAAACATAAAATACATGAACCTCTCATGGTTCCATTAAAAATAGTTCTTCATTGTACATTTGTTTACTAAAATACACGTTCACGAATCCGAATTAATATTTTTTAATAGAACTTATGTCATCAACCAACTTGAATTGAAATAGAGGCACATGGAATGTTTTATAATCCAACTCTTATATTTTGTTGATGATACCAATGTATGAAATAATTTCATATATTGGATTTCTATCATTCATATTAAAAAAATTACTTCATCCACATGGGTAAATCCACTATTTTTTCTTTGTTCTGCCTTTATAATGTTAATTTGTATAGAACATATAACCATTAATTATATACCAATTATAAGATAACAAATAAAAAAAAATTTCCTCTGGAAAGCTATCAATGTCATCTTGAAATTTAATCTAGTGATTCTTCTATCTTCTTAAAAAATATTTTCTCAAAACCATCCTACAGACTACGGATTAGGTATATTTGATATCTATATTTCATCCCATGATGGAATTAAATGTCTAGGAATTTCTCTGTGGGTTTCAAAATATGGGGAAACCTATAAACTATTTTGAAAAATGTAAAAGTGTTCTAGAACTTGAGTTTTAATATTGTCTATGGAAACATATATTCTTGAAAGTTCATCATCCATAAGCTTCCTAGTGTGATGATATTTCAGTAGACTAATGTATTCCACACCAGGCAAGTAGTCATTATAGAATTCAACAACATCATCTACAATATATTTCTCTATAATAAAACCATACAACCAACTTCTATTTTTGATATACCCTTTAAAAATCTTCATATACCATTCAATGGAGTACATCTATCTATAGTTTATAGAAACACATAGTTGAATCTCTCTCATTAGGTAAAATATCAAGTGAAACATCATATCAATTAATGTTGGTGGGAATAAAATTTCCAATTCAATTAATATGAAAGGAATTTACTTATATATAGTTAGAAATTTCTCTAGGTCTATAACATTTTGGAACATAGATTTGAAAAATAAATATAGCTCAGTTAACGTATGTCATACATATTGGGGAAATATGTAGTGTATAGATACATGAAATAGATATTTCATCAAAACATGTTAGTCATGTTATTTTGAACCAATTAACAATAAATCAATCATTGAAAAGATATTTTTGATATTTGATGAATACCAATCTTGAACCATTATTTCATTTAAGATGATAAAAAACCAATATATCTCTAGCCTGGATTGAGTGTAATCAAATGGAGGAATAAAATTTAGTTTTACAGCATTCACTATCATAAACACTTCCTGTATTACAATGTCAACCATGTTCAACCGAGCCATAATTCCATAATTGTTTTTGGGTGAATTTAATAGCATGAAAATTACACTGAAACATAAAATTTCTTCAACATGCATAACATTAAAAAAAATTCTAACATATTAGAAATTCTAGTATGGTAAGTCAAAAAAACTGATCTAATTTTCTTATCAATTTTCATACTATTTTTTGAAAACAGTTTACCAAAATTAGTGTCCATATATTTTAATTTCTCAAGATATTGAACACCTTTTAGTGGAGTTGTTTTTTAAAATTTTGTAAACATATATCAAATGATTCCTTCCAATATCGGTACTTATGTCATTAGGGTAGAAATATATTATTTCCTAGAAACACAATATTCAATTAATATTACAAAATAAATTTATTGTGTACCTTGTTCACAAATGAGACACCATATACATACTTTCATGTTATATCCTAAAAAAATTCATAATAAGAAAATTCATTTATCATACCATATAACATGGTTACTAATGTGAAATATTTATTTCTGTAAGATTTATAGAACATAACACCTAAGTCCCATTATATTTTCAAATCTTTGATCAATGGAGACAAATAAAAATCAATATCATTACCTGGTTGTTTTGGTAATGATATAAGTATAACTAACATGATTTATTTTCATTTCATGAATAACCACTGTGAAATGTTATAATTTACGAACATAAAAGGCCATGTACTATGTGTTTTACTTATAAAAAGGATTCACTCCATCTATAGTTAATGAAAGATGAAGGTTTTATAGCTCATTTACAAATTTAGGATAATCATGATCAATTCACTTCTACTGAGTAGAGTTAGCTTAGCGGTGAAATTTCCCATCCTTATTTCATATATCTGCATTCCACTTGAATTTCCTTGTAGTATCCTCAATTCTATATAGGATCCTAAACCTTAGAATTATTGGAATGTAAAAAACAACATTCATTGTAATGGATTCACCTTTATTGTATCAAGAATAACCACAATTTGGGAATTATTTAAGTTATTTTTGGTTCTTGATAAATAGTAAACAATCATTTGGGAAGGTGTGTATTCTTTCACTGATTAAACCCATCAAATTTATCATTCAGTTAGCATCATATGTTTGAATAGGGAGCTCATTAGCTTCTTTGAGAATATCATTCACGAGAAAATGGAGTTCAGTAAAATTGGAACCACTCCATCTGTTTCCTTCATTCAATTTACAGATATTCAGGATGGATTAAAATGTTATATATTTAGTTAAACCATCATACAATGGAATCTTTGTAGAAATATTGAATTTATCAAATAATTTTGGATAATCCAAATGTTCATCTTCAACATTCATTTTCATTTCCTCAAAACGATCTCCATCATTAATCGCAGTTGTAAAAACATCCTCAATATGATATTCTTAATTTTCCACACTTGTAATCATATTAGATGATCCAGAAAACAGATTTTTATACTAGTCACTAGCTATATTCTCATATTTTCAACATTTTTATTCCAAATTCTTTAACTTAGATCAATTCCATGATAGATCAAGTGTTATTCCAACTCCTTTGGACACATTATTCATGAATAAAAATAGTGTAAACACAGATAAAGGATTTGAGAAGGGTTATATGCACGATCTTTTGCAAACATGAGGAACTATTTCACCCCATCTTCATACCCTTTTTTTATACAGTTGGAATCCAATCTTTTTCTATTCATATCCTTAATATTTGATTCCGTAATATTAATATTTAAAAAAATAAAACGAAAAAACATTTTAAATAAAATATAGTTCTCATTAGTTTCTTGAATCAAAATGGAATGGTTAAAAAATGGTTCATCATCCAACATGATCAAAAAAAAAACATGTTAAATGAAATTTAATAATATAAGGGAGGAAATTTCACTTTTAATAAATATTTCTCACTTCATATTTTTCATGATAAAAAACATTTTGTATGAGTATAAATTAAACATATAATCACATTTAAAAAATAAAAAATCAATGAATTATGACCATTGAATTTTATAAAGGAAATATAAAAATATTTATTCTATATTATCTAAAAAATATTTCCAAATAGAAAATACGGTTATTGAATATAAAAATCATTTCAAAAATAAAATAATCATTATATTTTTTAAAATATTTTCAACACTGAGATTGAATTTTTCAATGTATAAATGTATTAAAAAATTGATAAATTAAAAAATGGTTATAGTTATAAATGTATAAATAAAAAATGTGTATATATTTATATTAGTATATAAAATTATAGATTTATATACATGTATCTAATTATATATATTTTATAAAATAATATAAATTTTCAAGAAATATATATAATTTCTAAATTTATATAAATTTACAAAACTATATAAAAACACATATATTATATCAAAAAAACATTATTTTTCTAAGTATTTTGTTTTATAAATTTATAAAGGTATAAAATTACAGTACATAAAAGGAAAATTACTGAATGTATAAAATTATAAAATTATTTGATTTAGCCCATTGATTAAATGATCAATATTGATTTTCAGGTTAATAGAAATACTCTACGTTGACCATGTGAGTGTCAGGAGGTTTTATTTATAGGTACTAATAGATTCAATCTATTTTTTTAATAAATGTCTCTCTATTTTGTTTTGAGTGGTTCAAGGAAATTTTTTTGGGAATAATATTTTTTTAAACACTTCCCATTTCATACAATAAAAATCTAAATTTTCTATTATATTTATAATCATCACCAACCATCTCTCTATATATGATTCCAAATTCCAAATTGCTATCCATTTATTCAAAAAATAGTCGATCAAAGGAACCCAAATGTTTATAGGGAATTTCCACATGATTCAATCCTTGGTGAGTTGTTTCATCCATAGAATATATGGGAGTTTGAAATGGTTCATATAATTATCCATTTATTGAGAATTTTTGCTAAGTATTATCCTAATATTTTTCACTCCTCCTATCTAACCATTTGGTTTCCTATTGGGACAATCACCTCATTTTCCATCACACTCATTATCTTATTGGTTCCTCCTGGGTCGATGCCTTACTAAAACTGAAATCTTCATTCACTTGTAATACACAATAATATCTCCCAAATAGGTCTATATATAAGTATTCCTTCTAAAAAATATTCATGTATATGGTTCCCTATGAAAATTGGAAACCAAAATGTGAGGGATATAAAATTCCATGAAATGGTTGGCATATAAATGGATCATAAATTGGTTAGATAAAAATAAAATGTAATATTTTAAGGGAGATGATGAAACAATTTTGAATGGTGATTTCCACAACATTTTAACATAAAAATATATATCTAGCAGCATGGGAACACCTATAAAAAAAATTGTACTGGGGAATCAATCTTGAACATCAAAAACGTCAAGCCCTTGGTTGTTTTCATTGTTAGAAACATTAAGACCATATATATACAAGAAATGTTTAAAACTGCAATATAGAAGAATTTGGAACATCTAGGGGTTTCCATGGCCTTGAAAAATCTAATAAAATATTTTTAGGCCTCTTTATAGAGTTAGTCTACCCTAATTTTTACTATACTAATATCAGAATGTATTAGTTCCAAAAATTAGTACACCCATTTTTTTGTTGAAATATTTTCATCAAACAACCGTTTGTCCATATGTATATTGAATTTGGAACTATTTTAGCTGTCACCCTATTACATTCTCAACTAAACCTACTACATGTGATTTAATGAGAATTTTTAGTAGTAATATATTTAATTACCATGTTATATTTTAAGTGAGAAAATTATATTTATATTTTATTTAAAATATCAATAATTTGTATTCACACACCTATCCTAAATATTTCATTGTGATTATAAAATTACCAAGGTAAACCATCACCTCTTATACTTCACTAGTTTTCCTTGAATATGTATTGCTATCAAATATTCTGTATAGATGTACTAAACTCTTAAAAACTTATAGGTGGCCTTAGAATAAACTTATGAAAAAATTAATAATTATTAGTATCCATTTCTTCATACATATCTTAATATTTATTTAATTTTTTTTATTTCTTATATTTAGACACAATTACTATCATTTGTTATTAAGAATGAAACCAAGGTCCATATTACTATATGATTATCCTATCCACATTATCCAACATAAAAATAATTATTTTCAATGAATAAATGAATGAAAAAACCATAAAAATAATATAACGTTGGTATAAACCCATATTCAAATGCTTGAATGGACCGAAGGCCTTCAAATTTTATTCATATTTTATAATCCCCCATTTAAGGGTTGAAGGGGATCCCCTATATTACATTTAACATAGGATTTGTGACATTACAACACTTTAATGTTTTAATGGAATATATCATTGACTTTTAATACTTGAAACTGACCCTCCATAACATTCTCATCGTGATAAAATGTCCTCCATTCCATGAAAGTTCATCTAGATATCACGTACAACAATGAATAGGCCTAGTTCAAATGAAAAATTTCATACCCTCTCATTCTTTCAAATCCGATAGCTCTTCTTAGGTGAATACACCTTGCTCTGAATCCTCATATGGAACATGTTCCTTGTAGAATTTTTCTTTTTTGCATCTTCACATCATGTGGACCGAAGTCCTTAAGGTGGCTCAAAGGCCTAATGGTGGCCCGAAATCCTTACTGACCCAAATTTATAGGCGGTCTGAAGTCCTTAAGGTCTCTATGCCCAAACCAAGGGCTCGAAGGTGAATAGTTACAACTATTATAGTACCAAAAAATATATACAATAGTACCTACTACAGTAACTACTATTGTAACTGCTTTGATAACCTAGAAATATGAATCCACCTAGATTCGAACCAGGGTCTCGTGGATGAACATCAAGAGTCCTCATCAATTGGGATGAGGATCATGTGCATCCATATTAAAATGAGATCGATTAATTATTATCTTTTATTTTATAAATTACACCATCATAAATAATTTAGTTAAATTTAAAACATCTACTATAGTTTTCTAATTATTCCACATATAATGATTCAGGGCTAATTTTCATTCCCCATTATTCCATTAATATAATTTCACTATTCCACTATTATTACATTAATTTTTTTGATAGGAATAATTTTTTATAAATAAAAAAATTGACTTCCACTATAAAACATATCCACGATTTATCATATAAAATATCCCTTATATTTTAATTATTCTCCCATCATATTCGAATAATTTTTTGTTGTAATTATTTTGTTGTCCAGAAGAAATTGATTACATTTGATATCAATGAATATTTGGTCTAATCCATTATGTTGATCAATGTACTAATTTCCCATTGAAAATCCATGTGAACTAAGACACATCCCAACTCCCACAAAACTATCACGGAGACACCCTTTTGTGGATTCTAAGCCTTTATTCAATCTTTTTTAACAATTATTTTTAAAATAAACCATCCAATAAATGAAAGATTAATTTCCCTTTGGAAATTAAAACTTGTCCATATGTAATGTAATTTTATAAAAATTTAAAATCCAAAAAAATGACTGAAACACACCTATTTTAGAATCTTTCTTTATTTTTAGCATGAAAAAACATCAAGATAATAATAAATCAATTTACCAAAATAAAAAAACAAAACCATCATCAATTATCCAGTTTACCATAAAAAAACCACCACCAGCCCTTTTCCATCACCAAAACTGAAATTATTATCACAAACTAAAAAAAGGCACAAACTCATCCCATGACTCAACCATTACCTAGATTATATATAGTTCATTCTGCTTACCAACACATACCAAGGCCCCCACCCTCACCCTACACACATTCTTCCTCTTAATACCCCATTTCAAATTTTTAAATACTGATATCATCTCTTAATTGATCAAGGAGTGGAAGAGTTCAAGGGAATTCTGAAATATCTTGTCCAAATGAATACAATCATAAAACAAAATCTCATACCATAGAAGGGATGAAGAAGAAGAAATTGGGTTTGGTTGGGAGAATTTATTGTATGAAGCTAAGATGATGGAAATGGAAGTGAGCTATGTCGACTATGATGATGAAGAAAATGGATGACTATGATGGTAGGGAGAGCGACAACGAGAGCACTGTAGTTCTGTGTGATCTTGAAGGTGCGAGGAGGTGACCCAGTTAGGGTCCATTTTATAATAAATTTTAATGTTTTTATAAACACAATTAAAATACTCATGGATAAGGGAATATTTTATCAGTTCTATTGTTGAAAACATGGATAAAAATACTCATTATTATTTCTTTTTTTTAGAAATGATAAAGACTCCACATTCTCATTTCAAAAAAAATCCCACATAAAATGTGTCTTTATCAGTGCTAAATTGTAGTAATGATAATGAGAGGTTTTATCAGCTCTTTTAAGAATTTGTAAAGGGGAATCATTAACAGTGCTAAAAAATCGATGATAATGGTATAGTCTTAACAATTTATTTATATTATTAAATATAATTTTAAATTAATTATGCAATACATAAAAATATATTTTATTTTAATTATAAGTATAAACAAATAAATAAATATATATATATAAATATATATGTAATAAATTTATTTATATATATTTGTATATATATAAATATTTTTGTATATCTATATAATTATATGTAATTATAAAATTATTAATATGATAAATAAATATAATTATAATTATAATAAAATTATAATTATAATAAAATTATTTATTATATTTATAATTAAAATTATAAATATATATAGATATATTAAAACAATTTTTAAATTATAGTAAATATATTAATTATATGAATATGTGTATAATTATATAAAAAATATATAAAAATATTTTTTATACTTATAATTATAATTATAAATATACATTGATATATTCAAATAATTATAAAATGATAATAAATATTTTTATTATTTTTATTTATAAATATATATATATATAATAAATATATTTATTATAAATTTATAAGTATTTCAATAAATAGATACTTATTTATTGTTTTAATTATAAATAAATATTTATTTATTTAAATAATTATATACATATAAAAACTATTTATTATATTTATAAGGCTAAAATTCTATATAATAAATATAATATATATAGTTATGATAATATTATTTTATTTTAAATAAATAAATATTTATTTATAATTATCGCTATAATTAATATATATTTAATAAAATAATTATTATATTTCAATAAATTTATTTATTATATATATTATATTTATAATTTTCTTATACAGGCATGACGTTGCGTTGGGCATTTAGGCTAGTAAGTGGGCATTTGCGCCATGTAATGAGATTCTTGTCCACAATCCCTTTAGGTCATTTATTGAATAAATAAGGCATGATAGACATGAAATTCCTTAGGGGGAGGCTATGGCCTAACATTCAGACCTATGTGTGTGGTGTGTGTGTTTAATGTAATTATTCCCCTAAATAAAAAAAATATAATTATAAATATAGAAAATATATTTTTGATTTATATATATATATAATTTAAATTTTTGAGTATTTATGAGAGCATAATATGAAAAACTAGAATAACATGAATGATTCATATACTTAGTAATGTAAAGATAATTTATAAAAAACGAGTCATCACATATATAGGAAACATGAATATTGAGGGTGTCAACATATAAATGAAGATTCATGATGAATACATAACATATGCATGCATCATCATAAGGATATACTAACATTTGGAACATAACAACCCACAATCATGTCGATAAATAATCATATGATCATATAACGTCAATTGTACTCAATCATCAATATATGAACATAAATAACAGTAATCATGTCCATGAATATCATCATTATATCATGATTTATATATTTATATGTTGACCAAATTCATTGCAGACATATATTTATTTAAATATATATATATATATATATATATTTATAATTATAATTACAAATAAATATATTTAAAAAGTATTTATATATAATTAAAAATAAAAAATTATATGTATATAATCATAAATATATTTTTATAAAAATAATTAATATTTTAATTATTTAAAATAACAAATTATATTTTTATAATTATTTAAATATATATTTAATTATTAATAATCATATAAATAATTTCCCAAAAATAATATATATATTTCATTTATTGAAAAATATATTTTAATATATCATATCTAAATTAATTATAAACACGTGTTTTTTAATTAATGTATTAAAATAAACATTATTTTACAATTAAAATATAATAATTTTATTTATACAAATAATATTTGTTATTAAAAACATATATCAGTGATTAGAATAGTGTTGATAAAATTAACCTTTATCAGTGCTAAAAAAGTTCTGATAAAGGAAACACCTTTATTAGTGCTTTCTTTAGAGAAAATAAACATTACCATTATTAGCACTTTTATCTTGTAATGATAAAGTTGAGTCTTTTATCAGTGCTTTTTCTTAGTTCTAATAAAAATAGGTGATTCACTTACCCCGATTTCTCTTAGTGGCAGTAACTCGTGTCCTATCATTAGGCATCCTCATTGAAGTGTGCATCATTTACCATTTCCATGGTATGTTTTAGTCTGACCACTATGTTTATGAGTGAGATGAAAAGTGTATTTCAACTATAGGGAAGTGAGAAGTATAACTATTTTTCATGATCTTCATCATTCAAAGTCTTACTTGTAGCCACAAATTGATTCACCTGGTTTTGGAACTCACTGGTGTGTTCAGATATTGAGCTACAACTATGTAGTTGAATGTTCATCAATCAATTCAATTAGAGTATCTTAGTCTGATTTGTCTTTATATAGTATGTATTTTCCATATTTATCAAACTATGGTAAGTGCCAGTCACTTGGGCAACATGGTGGTTGACACAGTGATTGATCCATTGATGGATTTGATGGATCATCATGTCATTCAACTTCGTCCACTCTGCTTCTTTTGACGCATCAGGGATGACTCCCGTGTTCTCAATGGGGTAAAAAAATAACCTTAAAATTCAGGATATTTTACAATTGAGACTTTAAAATGGAGAAGTTCAAAGAAGTCAACATGATCATCCCTCTAGTGGATGGTCTATAATGTCTCGTATTTTCCATGTATTATATTTAAATATTATATGGAATTATTACAAGACCAATCGCAGAGATGGAACATTATTTTGAGGCCCGGTGATCCCAAAATGGTAGTTCAAACCTTTTTTAGTTAATTGAGTCGGCACTTGTGCACGTTTGATGAAGCTTCCAAATAGATGCCCGGATTAAAAATCTGAGGGCACCATTGCATCCGAGAGAAAAAATTTACATAAGTATGTGTTTAACCTCGACTGTCGCGGGTCGAGGAAAAAACATAATTTTCAGACGTTTTAAGTAAAATAAAATAAAATAAATTATCCAAGTTTATTTTACTTTAATTGGAAACATCTTCTGCAGCGCAGCAATGGGGAAACTGTTTCCTTATTTAATGCCATGTCATAATGAATCTAAAAATAGCAACACTGACTCATTAATGTCTCCGCGTGATGGAATTCCAAACACGCATCCCCTTTTTAATGGGTTAATTGAACGATGTTCATTGATGAAAAAATGAGTGAAAACTCTAGAGAAACCGTGGATTGTTGGAGAAAACTCTCGGCGATGAATAACGATGAATCAAAGCTAAAAATCATTATGCCAACAAGTTGAAGGATCTCGACGACGATGACAGCACGACCCCTTCATCAGCGATTGATACCTTTTGAGGTAGGGGTTGTTATTTTGGGTCTTTATTCACAATTTTGATTTAAACTTCAAACACATATCAACCACAAACAAGTTTATCGGTGGATTTGTGCATTCTTTTGGGAGGGTTTCTATTGGGATGTTTTTGGGGATTAACCCACAATTATTTTTTATTATTTAGATCCTTCTCTGTTTGATCCTACTAACGAGAGAGGATCAATGCCGTGATGAATGACGGTAGAGGTTTGTTCATAAATTTATTTTATAGATTTCCTCCCCCTTTCTTATCTAATGTGTTCTTTGCGTTCTTCATGGGGTGATGAACAACGGATTGTGGCGCATCAGTTTTGCGATGCAGCAATCCCAAATTGAAGATCTGACATCATGACGACCTAATGGAGGTGCGGCGATGATAGAAGACGACGAATCACACCAGATCAGGAGAGATAGTTCTTCAACCTTTCTTCGCATAGGGTGGGTCAAAACATGTTATTGGATATGATCAGAGGCCTGCAAACAATGGAGACAACCTCAGTGTGTCATGGTGACATGGATTCCAGGGTTTTGTGGTGAACCGACGGACGGATCGGCGAACAGGGCACCAAGAAAGGCGTGGCGGCGGAAGCCCGTGATTCTGGAAATTTCCAGAATACACGGCATGTACTTCTGAACAACACGCCGTGTAGCACCGGCAGAGGCGACTTCGGTTTCGGGGGTCCGAGAGGAATCATACGGCATGTGACCCTGGTCACACGGCATGTTCGACGTTCCCCAAAGCACGACTTGAATTTTGGAATGTACACAGACACAAGATGGACTACACAGCTTCAGAACACGTCATGTACTCTCTACACAGCATGGAAGAGGTGTCTATGCAGGACTCAGCGTGTATGCATGGTAAACACGAACATGGGATGGAGTACATGACCGTTTACTCCATCACATGGCCTGGAGAGGCCATTAACATAGCACACCACGTGTACCCAATACACAGGTTGGCACACATGGGTTGAGGCTGTGTACGGGCACATGGCTAGCGTACACAGAGCTGACCCCAGTCACCCAGACATGAAATGTACACCATACTACATACTATGTACTGATGTTTTCTACATGACCAGCCTTACAACATGGGTCATTGTACATGGGCAGTACCCGCGGTCAGATGACATGACATGTAACTTTTCTACACACCATGTACTTTTTGGAAAATGGAACGGTCCTCTTGTCCACCATATCTTGGACATGTTTCATTTGGGTTAGCGCCCTCTTTTCTTGATCCCCTGAAGGTCATGCATCATTTCCTTCTATAGTAATATGATCCCTTCATCAGGACTATTTGTGAGAGAGTCGGCATCCTTCTGAGAGGCCCGGAGCGAGATCCTCTATCCCTTCATGACCCTAGGTTGAGTCAGGAATCAATGTGACCGACTCTACTGGGTGTTGATCCTTTACCTAGATAGTGAATTCGGATTACTCACGGTATCCTCCATGGCCCTAGAAGTGATCCTCATCTTTGTATCACGATCTTTCCCACTCAAGAGTGTGTCTCCTGTAATGAGTGAGTCTATCTATTGTGATCTTCCCCACTCAATAGTGTGTTCTTCTGTAATGAGTGTATTGACCTCTTGTGACATTTCCGGATGAAAAATACTTCTCATATGGATGTCATCAAATATATCAGACTCATGGAGTGTGTTCTCCCGGAACGAGTGCTTCCTGGAATCTTCGAACTGAATCCCTTGTGGGGGGGGCATGTAATTGTGTGACTTGTTTCTAGACCACGAGTCTCAGTTTTGGGTATATCATGATTGTTTTCTCCTGTTATATGTTAGGTAGACATATACTATGTAGATATGACTATGTATTTTCTTTGTGTATTGCTTGGTGTGCTTTGGGGTCCTCTACTGTGTTTTGTTATACTCAACTCTACATGGGCTCTGCCGGCACGTGTCGTGTCTTGTGCAGACGAGCAGAATTTTGATAGAGTGCAGGGCGGACAAGGACATGATCGAGATTTCTGAGTTCCCTATAGGCCGAGGCATTCCTTCAGCTATGAGAAGCAGTCCCAGTACCACTTTTGTTTAAAGTTATAACTTTGCTATTTTTGGACTCTTGTTTTTGGTGGGATTGTTTTCTGGCCTTGGTTACTTCCATTACTTTACATTATGTCATACTCTGTTGGTTGGGATTAGTTGTATACATTCATTTTGGTTCCTCTGTGGTTTTTACATTTCAACATTTGTGGTCTTGTAGATGTGTGCATGTGTACAGGTTCATAGGCAATGCCTCCAATTTTAGAGATATGTCTACATAGTGCTAGTCACCAGCCCCTAGCCTATTAGAGGCGGGCTTGGGGAGTCATGATGCGAGCCCCACTGGGACGGGTCATGACAAAGTGGTATCAGAGGTGGTCAGTTCTATCCTAGGACTAAGAGTCTGTGAGATTGGTTGGGGGAACAATGTTAACTGTTCCGAGACTAGATTTCTGGCTAGAGACTCCAGTGTTGGTGCGACAGACGACGCATCCATACACCAGGACTCCAATAACCTACATTTCGACTCAGTACAAAAACAACACTAGTTTTAGGGGAAATAAAAGAAAGTTTCAATCATCATATAAGAATGGGTTGTTTTTTCCATGTCATTCCAGTCAGCTATCCAGATATACTCATGGTACATATTGTTTATTTACAGGATGCCTCTACGATGCATACCTGCTAGGATTCAGCAGAGCGATCACAAGGATAACTCGTTAAATGACGAGGCTTCGATACATGGACCAGTTCCCCAGGCATTGCCACCAGGTGGTGCACCTACTATACCACCACCAGTGGAGCAGCCCATGGCAACATCAGTACCGACCGATGAGGAGTGTAGGTTTAGCATGCTCCATGAGTTCCAGAGACAGAGACACCTTATCTTTCAATATTATCCCAACCCTCAGGAAGCTAAGGACTAGCTTGACACGATGGCTAGAGTTTTTTGTCTAGTGAGGACACCAGCAGACCAGATGGTGATCCTAGGAGCTAGTCTTCTTCAGGGTATGGTGGGGCAATGGTGGAGTCTAACCACTCAGACTCACAAAAAGGAGACTCTTTCATGGACGAAGTTTGAGTGACTCTTCAGGGAGGAGTTCCCTCTAGTTACACTAAGAGCTGTGCACATCCAGGAGCTTCTTCATCTCTAGAAGGGTAGTTTGACAGTAGCAAACTATTCATTGAGGTTCACCAACCTCGCACGGTACTCGATCGATATGGTCATAGATTAGTACATCAGATCTTGGAACGTAAAGGGAGATATACTAAAGGACATCCAAGAAAGTGTTGAAAATCTATGCATTTCGACTTATGCTTGGGTGCTCGAGCTGGCCGTGGTGGTCGAGAGCTTTTTGGAAGAGCAGAGACAGCCGAAAAAAAGTTAGCAGTACGCAGACAAGTCCGAAGACCTCGACAGTAGGGAGCTAATGTCAGACATAGGGATCAGGTTGTGATAGAAATTAGAGGAGGGCCCAATATAGGGGATCAATAGTCCATGGATCTCAGGCTGGATCTAGTCATCCTAGGGAGAAGGGGTGCAACTCATGCGACGGTATGGGAAATCTCGCTAGAGATTTTCTGACCTGTCGAGATGCTGATAGAGAAGCAGTGGATGGAACACTGAGGCAGAGACAGAGAGTGGTGTAGGAAGACCCTCTAGGCAGTGGATGTGTAAGAAAATCAAGGAGAGATGTAGGTGGTGGAAGACATTTCGACTTACTTCCACCAACACCACAAGGAGGTCCGCACCAAGCTCAGGGAGCTGGGGGACATGGGATAGGATAATTGCATGAGGTCGAGGCGTATAACCCAGGGGATCCAGGGATGAAACGTGGTATGATCTGTGTCTTATCTACATTAGATTCCATTCATATAGACCCAAGTTCTAGTAATTCCTTCATAGAAACATGTCTTGTGTGAAACCATGAGATTCCGGTAGAACCTTTTACTTGATCGTTATGCTTGGAGACACCCGCAGGAGGAGACTCGATGATCAGAAACCTTTATTGATAGTGTAATCTTACCCTTAGTGGTGAGAGTTTTGGTTGGAACCTCTTGGTGGTAGCGTCGAGGCCTTACGACATCATTCTCGGTATGGATTATTTATCTCCATCCATGCCCAAATTGACTGTTTCAGGCCAAGAGTGCAGTGTGTCTGATGTGATGGGACAAGGTTTTCATTTTTCAGAGAAAATGAGACCCAGTCAGCACAGAATGGGATCATGCATAGGGGGTTATAGCCGATCACTCATGAGATGGAAAGCCTTACCCTCAGAGTAGTAGATATTTTGGGCTGTTAGTTCCCAGAAGTAGTGGTGGAGTACGGGGACGTCTTTCCCGAAGATATTACAGGATTACCTTCTCAGTAGGAAATTGACTTCTGCATCGACTTACACCTCGGGACGACACCAATTTCCTCACCTTCATATCAGATGGCTCCCGTAGAGCTTTATGAGATGTGGGTGAAGTTGGAGGATTTGCAAAGAAAGGGTTTTGTGAGACCCATCATTTCACCCTAGGCGTCCCCTGTATTGTTTGCCAAGAAGGAAGACAGAAGTTTTAGGTTGTGCGTGGATTACCAGCGCTTGAATCATGTAACTGTGAAGAACAAGTATCCGCTACCAAGAATTGACGACCTCTTCAATTAGCTGAGAGGGGAACAATGGTTCTCAAAGGTCAAACTTCGATTAGGATTTCACTAGTTATGAGTACGGGACA
The DNA here is from genome assembly GCA_963277665.1 of Viscum album. Classification (NCBI taxonomy): domain Eukaryota; kingdom Viridiplantae; phylum Streptophyta; class Magnoliopsida; order Santalales; family Viscaceae; genus Viscum; species Viscum album. The sequence continues at coordinate 1,736,807,545 of OY728142.1, forward strand.
TTGATATAACGAAGACGACCTTCAGATTCCACTATAGTCACAATGAGTACTAGGTGATGCCTTTCAGCATGAACCCCCCCCCCCCACCATAGTGTTCATGGGAATAAAGAACTAGATCTTCTAGCTGTACCTGGACCGGTTCATAGTGGTCTTCCTCGACGACATCCTTGTGTACTCGGCGTCAGAGTAGGAGCATGCGAGACACATGCAGATAGTTTTAGATGTACTCAGAGATCACCAGCTTTATGGGAATCTATCGAAGTACCAGTTATGGATTTAGGAAGTCCACTTTCTAGGACAAGTCATCTCAGCTGATGGAGTAGGTGTGGTCCCAGCCAAGGTGGAGGCAGTGTTAGCATGGGAGCCACCTCGGAGCATGACGGAGGTGCGAAGATTCCATGGGTTGGGAGGATATTACAAGAGTTTCATTCTCGATTTCTCCTAAATATCAGCAACGATGAAAGCCTTGACCAGGATGAGGAAACCCTCCATATGGATGGAGAAGTGCGGGCAGGATTTCCAGTAATTGAGATAGAGTTTGACGAGCGCCCTAATATTGATATTGTCAGAGGAGGGTGTCGAGTACATAGTTTTCGGCGACGCATCAAGGACTAGGCTTGGATGTGTCCTGATGTAGAGGCAGATAGTGATTTCTTATGGTTAATGCCATCTTAGGCCACATGAGTAGAACAATGCAACCCATTATCATCAGTTGGCTATGGTAGTCTTTTCATTGAAGATGTGGTGACACTACCTTATGGGAAAGCGGTTCATTGTCTACTTTGACCATTAGAGACCCAAGTGCATCTTCTCACCGAAGGATCTGAATATGAGGCAGAGGCGTTGGATAAAGTTCCTCTAGGATTATGATTTTTAGATCATCTATACTCTAGGGAATGTGAACATGTTGGCGGATGCTCTTAGTAGAAGGTTAAGCTCACAACATTTGAGTGAGGTGACAAATGAGTTAGCCACGTTACAGTTCTCCTTCGTGGATGGGGAGGATGCAGCTTACCTGCAATCGACGAATGTAACCCATACACTCTTACAACGAGTTAGGGAATCATAGCTTGGGGATGTCGACTGTAAGGCTTTACGTTCTCAGTTATCCACATGCCATGCTCCTAGTGGATAATCACTAGGTGGGGAGCACATACATATTTTTAGAGGGTGCACTGTTGGACCAGTAGCATTGTAGGAGGTGGTCCGGAGGGAGTTTCATAAAACCCCCTTAGTGGCACATCTTGGAGTGTCAATGATGTACTAGTATCTCTGACGACAATTATGGTTGTTAGGCATGAAGAAGGAAGTAGCAAAGTTTGTCTCTTGATGCTTCACATGCCAGCAGGTGAAGGCTGAGCACCAGGTTCCAACGGGATTAGCTCACCCCATGGAATTTCTAGAGTGGAGGTGGTATGGAATATTGATGGACTTCATGACAGGCTTACCCCAGATGTCCAAGGGGAATTATTCCATCTGTGTTAACGTTGACTCACTCACCATGTTGGCCCACTTCCTATCTATCAGATAGCAGAGTTATATAGACATCTTGGGACACCTCTACTTGCAAGAGATAGTTCATATTCACGGAGTACCTTTGACGATAGTATCAGAACGAGATGCCTTATTTTAATCCTGGTTGTGTAAGGGATTTCATGAGGCCTTTGGGGCTCAGAAATTCTTGAGCATGGCGTTTCATCCCCAGACCGATGGTTAGAAAGAGAGGACCATTCAGGTTCAGGAGGATATGTTCCAAGCCTGTATCTTGGACTTTGGTCACAGTTGGGAGGACCAACTACCACTTGTGGAGTTTGCGTACAATAATAGCTACCACTTCACTATTGGTATGTCACCTTTTGAGGCTTAATATTGGCAACCTTACTAGTCCCCGCTTTGCTGGACCAACTCTGGAGAGTCAGCACTCATGGGCTCAGAGGTGGTGAGAGCTACCAACGATAAGGTAAAGATCATCCGGGAGTCGATGAAGACTGCACCAATCCGACATAAGTCTTAGGCTGACAGGTGATGGAGACCCCTGAAGATTGAGGAGGGAGAATACGTCTTTCTTCGGGTCTCACCTCGATGAGGGTTACAGAGATTTGGCTGAGGCGGTAAGCTAACTTAAAGGTTCATCAGGCCTTTTCATATACTTCACATAGTTGGCAAGGTGGAATACCACTTAGCTTTACCACCACAGTTGCATCGGGTACATGATTTCTTCCATGTGTCATAGTTGAGGAGGTACATGCATGACCCGTCACATGTCATCAACTGGGGTGAGCTGGACATTGAGGACGAAGTGACCATTGCTGAGTACCCAGTGGAGATCAATGATCGACATGAGTGGATCCTTTGTGGGTGATCGATTACCTTGGTGCGCATTTGTTGGCAGTATGAGAATCTTTAGGAGAGAACATGGGAGGGAGAGGCTCAAATCCGTTCAAGTACCCTCATCTTTTTGAGTAATCTTTTTTTGGCTTTTCGGGGATGCAAAGCCCCATGTTGGGGAGAATTTAATGTCCCATATTTTCCATGTATTATTTTTAAATATTATATGGAATTTTTACGAGACTAGGCGCAGAGACGACATATTATTCGAAGTCCCGGTGATCCTAGAATGGTAGTTCATGTCCTTTTAAGTTATGTTAGTCGGAACTTTTGCACGGTTGTGGTAGTTTCCAAATGGATACCCGGATTAAAAATCTGAGGGCACCATTGCATCCAAGAAGACAACTTTACCTATGAAAGGGTTTATCCTAGACCGAAACGAGTTGAGGGAAAAAGTTATTTTTTTTTACTTCTTTAGTAAAATAAAATAAAATAGCCAGGATAATTTTATTCTAATTGAAATCATCCGCTACAGCGTAGTGATGTGGCAATTGTTTCCCTATTTAATTCCAAGTCATAATGAATCCAAAAACAACAATGCTGACTCATTAATGTGAGAGCATGATGGAATTAAAAACCTGCTTCCCCTTTTTAATGGGTTAATCGAATGATGGTCGTTGATAAAAAACTAAGTGAAAACTTTGGAGAAACCGTGGATCCTTGAAGAAAACTCTCGGCGAAGAACGAAGATGAATCAAAGCTGAAAATCGATGCACCAACAAGTTGAAGGATATTAAAGATGATAGCAACATGACCCCTTTATAAGTGATCGATCCCTTTTGAGGGAGGGGTTGTTATTTTGAGTCTTTCATCCCGATTCTAATTTAAACTACAAACTCGGATCAACCATGAACAAGATGATCCACGGATTCGTGCGTTCATGCGGGAGGGTTTCTGTTGGGATGTTTTTGGGGATTGATCCATGATTATTGTTCATTATCTTGATCCTGCTCCGTTTGATCCTACTAATGGGAGAGGATCAATGCCAGGATGAATGACGATGGAGGTTCGTTTCCCAATTTCTTTTCTGGATTTCCTCCCCCTTTCTTATCTCATGCGTTCTTCGCATTCTTCATGGGGAGATGAATAATGGATCGTTGCACGTCCGTTTTGCGACGCAACGATCCCAAATTGAATATCTGACATCACGATCGCCTAACTAAGGTGCGAATAAGATAGAGGACAATGAATTGGACCGGATCAGGAGAGATTGTTCTTCGACTTTTCTTCGTGTGTGTGGGTCAAACCATGTTTTCATAGCTGGTCAGAGGCTTAAAAACAACAGAGACGACCTCGGGACGTCGGGGCGACCTGGATTCCTAGGTTTTGTGGCAAACGGATGGCCTGATCGATTAACGGGGCACCAAAAAAGGCACAGTGGCAGAAGCCCATGATTATGGAAATTTCCAAAATACAAGGCGTATACTTCCGAAGAACACGTCGTGTAGTACCGACGGTGGAAGCTAGTGTTTTATGGGTCAGAGAAGAATCACAAGGTTTGTGACCCTAGTCACATGGCATGTTGGACCTTCCCCGATGCTCGGCGTGTATTTTGGATGGTACACAGACATAGGATGGACTGTAAATATTTGGAACACGGAGTGTACTCTCTACGCAGCATGGCAGAGGCGGCTACGTAGGACTCAGTGTTTATCCCGGGGATACACGGACACGGGATGGAGTAAAAGACGGTGTACTCCATCACATGGCCAGGCGAGGCTAGTAACACATGGCACCCCATGTTCCCAATACATGTGTTGGCACACATGGGTTGAGGCCGTGTACGGTCACGTGGCCAGCGTATATGGAGCCGACCCCAGTCACTCAGACACGGCGTGTACACCGCACTACACGCTGTGTATTCATATTTTATACACAACCTGCCTTACGACATGGGCCGTTGTACACGGGAAGTACCTAGGGTCAGATGACATGGAGCATAACTTTTCTATAGGCTGTGTACTTTTTGAAATTGGCATGGTTCTCTTGACCACTATATCATGGACATGTTTTGTTTGGGTTAGCGCCCCTTGATCACATTCCCCTAAAGGTCAGGCATCATTTCCTTCTACACGAGTATGATCCCTTTGGTAGGAATTTTTGTGTTAGATTCGACATCCCTCTTAGAGGCCCAGAGCGAGATCCTCTATCCTTTCCTGACCTTAGGTAGATTCACCCATCGATGTTTTCAACTCTATCGGGCGTTGATCCTCAACCTTGCTAGTGAATCTGGATGAGTCATAGTTTCCTCCATGTCCATGGCAGTGATCCTCATCCATGTATCGTGATTTTACTCACTCAGGAGTGTGTCTAGCCTAACGAGTGCATCTATCTATCGTGATCTTCCCCACTCAAAAGCTTGTTCTCCCGTAATGAGTGTATCAACCTCTAATGATGTTTCTTGATGAACAGTACTTCTCAGACGGACGTCCATAGAGCTACCAGACTCGTGGAGTGTGCTCTCCTGGAACGAGTGCTTCATGGAATCTTTGAACTGAATCCCAAGCTGAAGGGTAGGGGGTGGGCGAATGCGGTTTTGTGACTTATTTCTAGACCACGAGTATGAGTTTTGGGTATATCTGGATTGTTTACTCCTATTATATGTTCAGTAGATGTATACTGTGTAGAGATAACTGTGCCTTTTCTTTGTGTATTACTTTTTGTTCTTCGGGGTCCTCTACTGAGTATTGTTATACTCACCCATCCATGGGCTCTTCCCGCACGTGTTGTGTCTTGTGTTGACGAGCATCTTTTTGATAGAGTCCAGGAACGATCGGGACAAGACCAAGCTTTCAGAGTTCCCTATAGGCCGAGGCGTTCCTTCGGCTATGAGAAACATTCTTAGTACCTCTTGTGTTTACAGGTTGGAATTTGTTGTTTTCAAAATCTTGTTTTTGGTGGGCTTGTATTCTGGACCAGTTTACATTCAGTACATTACTTTCCTTAGTACTCTGTTGGTTGGGTTTAGATGTATACATTCATTTTTGTTCCTTAATGGTTTTTAAGTTTCATCTTTTTTGGTCTTGGACATGTGTGTGTTTGTATCGGTTCTTAGGAAAAGCTTCCCATTTTAGTGATATGCCTACTTGGTACCATTCACCTAGCCCTGGACTATTGGAGGTGGGCTTGAGGAGTCACGAAACGAGCCCCTCTGGGGCGGGTCGTGACATGGTCCCTCAATTGAATTTCAATTCTCAAAAAATTGATATAGAATATGAAAAAATAGAGCTCACTTTTGAATATAGAATCATCCAGAATGAATTAATGGAATCCAAGATTATCAAAATAATACTCTTATTGATCTAGATATGACCAAATTAGTGTACACATGTGAGATCAATAAATGATATGGTGATGACATTGCACCGATGTGGCACGCCGTGGCAGCTACCGAAATGTTGCCAGAAATGTTGTCAATTTTCGAACAATACATATTTCTCTATAAAGGGGGTAATTTACCCCATGAAACTTGAAAAAGCATAAATTAATCATAATAATCTTCTTTTGGATTATTTTTTGATGTTTTCTATGCCATTGGAATCTCTTATACACAAGATTTCATAATCTACTTTGAAAACACGATTTCAGACAACATTAATTTTTTGGCCATCGGAAAAACTCTGATGTTCACTGTCATTTCACCACAAATGGATCTGACACCACATTCTGTCATTTTCTGATCATAATGATTGATTAATGGAATATGAAACCGGTATATTCATCAACAAATAACAATGTTAAAAAAATACCCCCACACCTACCTTTGTTTCTCACGTGGAACTCTCATGGTTCTCCAAATGAAAAGAGATATCTTGGATTAGAAATGATGATTGTAGGAAGCTCCCATATTTATCCTTATATATATGAAGTGGGAGGTGTCATGTTTGAAAAAACTCCCACCAATCCCCCATCATCCAAGTACTTCTCCCACGGATTCCAAGTAAATAGGGACACACATGTAAAATGTGAAACAACTCTGATAAAAGTAATTCTGATGGTGAGGTAGGTGCAACAACTCTTACAATGAATCTGTAAAACTCTATCACACCTATTGAAGGGGTGGTTGGAATGGAATTTCATGCGAAACTGTAATTATGGGCCCATTGTACCAACTTGTAGTTTTGGGACTACCACACCGGTGGGATCACACCAAGGCACTGGGATAAGTTCCATCTCCTCCCTATAGAGTGGGCCAAGAAGGATGTCACTCATTCTCAACACCGACTACGTCATATGGCACTCTATATATTCACCACAAGCCATAATGGTGTTTGTCCCTCATACACACACCTCCATCTATGAGGTTTCCCTACCTACCTATAAGCACCACCAACCACAACAGAGGCTAACATTCTTTTTGTGAAGTGCTAGACAATCCTCTTTTTATCACCTGGTATTATTTCCATCTTATCATCCTCATTGTGTCTTGTCACACAATTCTTCCACCTCCCTAATTAGGCATCCGCATCACCCATCACTGTCACATTCCATTGTTGGGGTTGGATACCATCATCTACATGTGAGAGGGAAGAATAATGGGGGATAATATATATATATATATATATATAAACGAGATAGAGGTATAAGAAATAGTGATATGAGGAGATAAATAATGCATCCACAACTCTGTAAACCACTACCACCATAAAAAAGGACAGACTTGTATGAATCATTTAGACTAATAATGCAAATATTGATTCACCATGAAAATATTTGGAGAATGGAGTTCTGTGTTAGAGAAATTAAGGAATCTTAAATAATAGAGAATCAAGATAAAAAAGAACATAAATTACACAAAATAGGATAAATCAAATTTCGAGAAATATTTTTTGTTGGAATAATATGAATAATGTATTGTATGAAAAATCAAGTAACCGTATATAGGGAAAGGTTTATAGGTTATGGGCATAGAATATGTGTGGGAATGGTCCTGACCAACACTAATTTTTCGAACATCGGTGATTAATCCAATATTTTACAAAATATTGAATGTTGTGATCCAACGAATTAAATAAAAGAATATATACAATGGAAAAAATGATCAAACTAGAGAGAGGATCATAACATAATATATATAATATATTTTATTAATTATGTATAACCATGTTTGACTTCCTTCTTCATTTATGGATTTGACAACATATCCGTATTGTACCATTGTTTCATTGTAGGAGTCAAGGGATGATTCCCTCTAGCAATGAATCATACATGTTCTATAAATCTTCGAACATCAATATAAGAATCTTTGGGTGATTCCATGTTATATCATATTGGTTGCATCATCCACCATTTATCACCATGAGAACCACTTTAAAATCATTCTCTATGACCCCCCTAGGATTGAGAGTTTGTGGCTGAGTAATATTGCACTCCGTTCATTGGAAGGTTCTTTGGAACGTTCTTGGAGAAGGGATATCTCTAGTTTTTTAGAGGATTCTCCAAATCATTAGTGCACAACCAAAAAAATGAATTTCCTCTGAGAGAAAAAAATATAATTGGGTTTATATATCGATAGGATTATACATAAATAATTACACATGTTTCATTTATTATTTTTTAATCCCTTCAAAATCCCATTTTAAATAATAATAACACTAATAACACTCAACATGTACTTGAGTTGCTAATTAGATTAAATATTCTTTAATAAAATAATATTTGATATTTATTTTTTCTCTCATACTATTAAACTTATTCTTCCATTCCATCATAATTTTTATCGACCCTTGAATAATGACTATTTAATTATTAAATAAATTTCACTACATTATTCTCTAATAAATAAATTATTATTATTTTCAATAAATAATAAAAAATATTTATTAACTATTTTTCTCATATATATTATCTCAAATAACTGGTGATTGAAAATATCAAATCATGAAAGAATGAATAATTATTAAACGAAATTTGATAATAATATTTATTCAACTTGATAAATAAAAAGTAATAATATTATTATATAATTGAGATTCTGTATAAACATATTATGTGACCCTTTTGGCCTCTTTCTCAATGGAATTAGCTGAAGCAGGCTAAATTCACAGGTTTTTATCTAACAACATGGATGGGAACCCTTATAGAATGAATTTAATGGCAGAATCACATAAAACCTCATAAGGATTATTATGGTGTAACATAATGTCATTATTATGATATCTTAAATAAATAATGTTCCAAGATTATGCCATCAAACTATGTGATCAGGCTATCTTTATTTTATTAATCGAAAATTGAATTTCTTATAGAAAACCATGGCCATGGATTTATTTAGGCTCTATCATTTTCATTAGAGTGTTGGAGATATCAACTTCCATTAAAGAAAAGAAGGGAAAATCTCTTTCTCACAATATTCATTAACGTAATAATACCACGGATGTACCCAACATATCCTACATCACTGCGAACATATTTCATCACAATTTTCATTTATACATCAATGTAAGATACTCATAATACTCATTAATAATAATATTAAATTATAAGGATCAATACACACATTTTCTGATGGGAACATTCAATGACACATACAAATGTGGATTTCCTATTAGAAGATATTTTTCTCATCATATCCTATACTAGATATCACCAAGGGAGTGCACTATTAGAAGGTGTGAAAAAGTCCTATGAGACTTCACCCCTGATCGACATTATATTTTGTGTGTCATGAATGATATCATCCACCTATATAACATATATTTAAGAATATTTTCATAAAACTTATGGGTTCTCATCATAACGGGGAACTGCTATAACATTTTAGTGTGAAAGCTACTCTAAGGATTTTATCACATAATATTTTAGGCACAATAACAATCAAGATGTGATAAAGAGTTTATTAATATTCAAAACTATTAATATAAGTTATCATGAAGTTCACATAAGTTGGTTATATGGAACCAACTCCAACAAACTCCCACTTACACTGGAGCCAGAAACAAACCACATTCTTTCTGTTAGATATCACATGATACTCATGCTTCTACATACATATACCTTTAATCAAAGGGTCTATCATGTTATCTTATATGGGTTCTATGATCACTACAACTACACACCACTGATAAAAATTCCTCAAGAGTTGACACTTACGAAGTATATTTTTTGATGATTGGTGTAACCTTCACTCTTTTTCAAGATCCACCATCATAGTATTATCACTATACAATGTGATAGGGCCTTTACATATAAAAAACGCATCAATATCATGGATAAGGTTTCGTATCCCAACAACTTAATTGGTGGAATCCAAAGCTACAATATACTCAAATTCAACTACAGAATCAGCGAAAACTGGAGTTATTGAACTCTTTGAGTTTACAACTCCCCTACTGAGATAGAAAACATATCCTGACTATATCTTCAGACCATTAAGATATTGAAGTGCCCAAATAGGTGTGAATCACAATGTGGGTGAGGGGTGAATCAATGATCACTTTAAATATTTTCACTACTTGACTATTTTCAATTAAACCCCTCTGGATGGTTAAATCCTCAAACCACTATCCTTGTGCCTCATAGCCTTACTTAGAATGGTGAAGTAAATGTAAAGGAACCAAAAAAAATGTTTTAACAGTTTTGGTTCAAAGACCAACTCGATGATGAGTTGTTAATTCTCTCTAACATAGATTCTCCACTATAATTTAGTGAGTAATTACAATGGTTGATAAAGAGTCACACTGTATCACTATTGAGTCTCTCATGGGGATCTTTATACTGCTTCCCAGAGTATTACCAGAGTCCCACTGGCCTACTTCAGAGTCCTGCTGAAGACTTCTTCCTCCTATATTTTCACAAGAGATGCTTCATGATTCAAAATGGAAGGATCTTATTATCTTCCCTCAGGAGATTGCTGAATCACACATTCCCGTGAATCTCTTCAAGAATATTCTATATTCTTTGGTAAGGTCTGTTGGCCTTTCTCAATAAATCTAATCACTTTTATGATTAGTCCTCACTCTCAACAATTCTCAGGAAAATTATTCTTCTTCTAATGAAGACCCGACCACACTTGGATGTGTGAAAGTGATACACACTACTTCTTCATGAATCCTGATAGGAAAGAATGATCTTTCACAATGTTATCTATATATTTCCTCTAGGATTCTAAAGTATCATAAATTTAGATAGAATATATTATTTAATTTTTTGGGGATTTAGTCTCAATTAAACATAAATTCAGGCCTGGATTTCCTGGCATCAAAACATATTTTTTGGATATCTCAATCCCTTCCAAATGCACATGTTTTCATTCATGATTGCATGAATGAGTCTCATGTTTCTTCGCATGAAATGCCCTTTTGTTTCTTCTTTTACAATATGATCAAACTGAATCTCTTCCTTTAAGTTTCCACACTTGTGCTAATGCATGCATTCATACATGCACAATTATTTTCTTAATTGTTGGAAAACCCTAATGGGTGTAACCTTTTGAGAACACAGACTTACTCTATATTTTTATCACTTAATATCACACATAGTTTTAGTCTTTGTTTATTTGCACAATAAAATACTTATTATTTAGTGTAGGTTCAATATAACTGTGTGTTTAATCAAACCTGAATGGGTTTAGTTCATGTGTGTGATCTTCCTCTTTCTTCCTTCTTCATCAAATGTGCACACACAATCCTTTCATGATTTGTGATCTTTTTCAAACTCAAATGGTATATTCAATGTATGTATTCTTCTTTCGCACTTGGGTGTCTCCATTTACTCATATGCATGCATGTGCATCTTGTATTCACTTTACTCTCTCCCCTTTGAGAACATGAAGCCTCGGGTTCACATGACATCTTATTTCTTTTTATTCATTCCCACAAAATCAGAAAGGGTATATGTTTTTTGTGTGGGTTATCCGATAGATCATGCACATAGGTGGGAGTTATCACCTTATTCTCCTTTATAAAGAACATTAAGCACTAGTTCTCATTTTTAGTGAAAACTATGCACATGTCTTCTACGCACCAAGGGTACAGAACTCCTTCACAGAACTAAGGAATTTCTTAGTTTTGTCTTCTCTAGAGCACAGAAAGGTTTAATAGGCACCAATTGTATTTCTTCAGAACCTTCTTCATAGAACAAATGAGATGGCTTGAGAAACATGTCACATATTCGTGATTTTCCTTCATACAGAGGGTGAAGATGATCTTTTTCATCGCAAGTAAGGTTCAATAGTTCATATAACTTGTTGAAACCTTGAAGGATCCTCTTCTCCTTTGTGTTGTAGAGCTCCACAGAAAACCTTATGCCTTTCCTAATGTAACACCCCAGGTAAATAAAGAATATGGCATTTTCACATTTATCCATATTTTTGAATAAAATATTAATATTACTTTTAAAGGGATGCTATGCTCGATGGCGTACCCAATACGCAACAACGAGTTTTTTGGGAATCTTACGTTGCACTCTAATAATAAAATAATATTATTTTAAATGGTTGTTAACGCCGAACCGTTGTAATGGTGAGAATGAACAGAACTAACTACAAAATAATTATATATGTTTTTCAAATATTTTTACTCTTTACAATAAATGTTAGAGGATTAAAAATCCGAATGAATCCAATTTTAAGCATAAACATTCTAATATTCTTTAAAAGGTCGATTAACCGCCTTTTAATGGTGAACCTCTTTTAAATACACTTTTTGACAATTTTATGTGTTATATTTGACAAAATAAATTTTTCTTTAGGATCGGGACATCAAAATTTACTTTGTGTAAATTTTTGGTATTTTTCCGACAAAGTTCATTTTTTAATGAATAGTGAAAAATGTTGTATTTTAATTCAAAACCTCTTTTTAATGTAATTTATTTATATGATTAGATTATCTTTTGAATTAGTTTTAAAGTGAAATTACAATTTATTTTTACCATTTAATCCAATAGTGGTCATTGAAATTAATTTCACTTTGAAATTGGACTTAAACTAGTGTCAATCTATTGATATTTATTGTTTCATAAAAACACGCTATTTGTCATGACATCAGGAATTAATTATTAAATTAATTAATGAAACTTATATGATTTGAATTTTGTAAAATAGATGTAATTTTTGAATTTGGAATATCAAATATAGCTTAGGGTGATGTTTTGGTATTTTTTTGAAAAACTTCAATTTTTGATGAATAGTGAAACCACTAAGTGGTACTTAAAAAAATGATTTTTCGTTTAAATGAAACTTTACCATTTCTGTGTTTTTAATTTCAAAAATCCAACATACATGGATGTAATTAGGAATTAAAATGTAATTCAATGGGATGAAAATAATTTTTTGGTGAATAGAAACTTTTATGTTTTTAATCGCGATTAGAGGTAATTAGTGTAATTTATGGTGAAAATAATGTTTTAATAATATGAAATGACCTAGACACATGTCCTACCCTTATATGATGTGTCATGGCCGACCAAGAGAACCCATGTGTCGATCTTGGGGACCCCATGGAGCCACATTGGAAGGAAAATGACATTAATATCTTTATATTTAATGTAAAAGTAAAAATGACACAAACATGAGTTGTTTTACGAAAACAATTTTTAAATGGAATTATACAAGTCATCATTTTTACTATAAATAGACATAGGAAAGGTAATAATATTTCCTACATCATAGTAATTTTTTATAATTTTTAGACATTAAATAAATTAATGTATTTATGACACCATGATGATGTATCGATTACCACATTATTTAACGATTTAAATAAAATGAAAATATAATGTAAAATATAAGACCTACACATGTCAAAAACCTATTGGATGGGTGTATTTAGAACCCTTATCACCTTATCCTAGAAATTTATAATTGTGGGACCTTTTTTATATGAAAATAATTTTATAACAAAGTATCTTTTCTTAACATTCCAAGAGTGCCCCTCTTCTCCTCTTATAAAAGGCCCCCACCTCTACCACCTTACCAACACTTCCAAAGCCTTTGGCTCGGCCAAACCCTGCCCATTTTGTTCCTCCAAATACCTCTCTTACTACTAGAAGCCTCAATTTGGGAAGAAGTCTTCCCATGGAAGCCTTTGAGCAAAAATCAAAAAGAGTTACCTGATTTAAAGGTAGTGTCTTCTCTTGTGTTCTTATGTTTTATTTTTCTTCTCCAACCCCATAAACTCTTTTTATTATTTTATTTTGTAACAAAAACAGTATATTAAATATTCTAGGATGTTTTTATGTGAAATATTCGAGCTACACTTATACACACCTTCGATTAATGGTTAAAGAACATACTGTTTCTGTGGTTGGCGATTTTCTACCTCACGAAACTATGATTGTTCAATATTATTTTAACACCTTTAATGGTGGCCATTATGATGTCACTGTATTTTATATATGATATATATGGTATTTATTTTTACTATATTCTTCTTTATTTTATATTTAAAATATAACTTTATTCTTTTCATGTTGTGCAAATGCGTTAATTTCATATGAGGAAGTGTGGACTACCTCCACCTCAAGTGACGTGACTCGTTAATGCAATACTTGGAATGTATAAAGAATGAAATTAATGAAAATATGTGACCTATATAACATATATATTATAATTTAATTATTACATATATATATATATATCTCATTTATTTTTAATTCCATTAATATGACAAAAAAATGAAAGTAGCATCCATGCGTACGTACGGCCCACCGTCTCCATGAACGGTGCTTTTCATTTTTTATCTCCAAATGTTATGGAATAGTATAAAATGAATATGTACTGGATATACATGATATTTTAATCATTAATAATATTATGTAAATTATTTACTTATAACTACATGGGAAATCATTTTCAAACAAGTTATTTTTTTACTCATGTACCAAACATCGGCTAAAACATCTGATATGAACTAAAATTATAAAACAATTATTATAACATTATAATATGTGATATTAACTGAATAATAATATTTAAAGGAGGTCCTTAAGAAATTATAAATTGACCAAAGTTTATTATTCCGGAATATAATGAAACGAACAAGACAAGTCGGACTTGAGGTAAGGGATCTGACCCCTCTCTTTCTTTTAAAGTACACTCTTTTATGTCATTCCTTTTAAGATCATCTTTCTTATGATTGGGCTGTTCTTTTATATTAATCATACTGTACTTTTTATGTTCATATGATGAGAGTCCCTATTTTCTCTCATCAATCCATTTTGTAAGTTTTGATTGGCGCCGTTAGGCTGCCGAATTTTCGTAAGAGATCCAACCTCTCTCTTTCCTTTTAAGTACTCTCCTTTATGTCACATCATTTATGATCCTATTTGTTATGTATGGGGATGTTATTTTATATTACTATTTATTTAAATTTTATCTTAATATGGTGAGAGACCCTTTTTGATCACATCAATCCATTTTTGGAAGTTTTAAGTGGCGCCGTTAGGCTGCCGATTTTTCGTAAGGGATTTTTCATCTCACTTTTATTCCCGTCAGATTTATGCTACATTTTCCACCATTTCCTTTGATTGGTATATGTAGTGCCAATTATTCTACTATTTGTGTAATATACAATCGTTTATGAGTATTTACATCAATTTTTTATTGTCCTTATTTCATGGAGAGTATGTTTTGAAAGACACGCAAGTCGGTAAGGGAACCTTTCACCCTCCTCTTTTTAAAAGACTTATTTTTTTATGTTTTTAATTAACATACTATTAATTTGGGATATGTTCTTATATTTCCTTATTAATGTAAATTTTATGTCCAATTGATGATATTGCCTTTTTATCTCTCATCAACTCTTTTTCTGAATTTTGAAGTGACGCTGTTAGGCTGTCAAATTTTTGCAAGGGAACTTCTTAACCCAATTTTGATTCTTTGGGATAAACTTGTACTCTTTGAATATGTCATTCTATGAATATGTGTGAATAAATTACAATTGTTTTACACTTAATATCCACTTATATTTGGTGTATATATTTGTCACACAGAATTATGTAATTGATTTATCCTTAATCCAAGCATACCGTCTTTGTAAGGGACTTCATCTCAATATCCATTCATTGAGGCATATTTTGTTTTATACACAGCTTTCTTTTATACGGTGTATAAACCCATTTGACTTTTAAGCTTATTCAAAAGGAATATGTTTTTTATACAAAGCATTTTACTAAATGAGAGAAGGAATGTTTCTTTGTCGTACGTATGTGGCGAAAATGACTTCTCCACCGCCATGACCATTATTTGAGTTTCGGCTTCCTCTACAAGCCATAACTTTTTTAAATGAAAAATAAATACCATGTTTTAATTTTCATTTATTTTGGTATTGAAAATGGTTTTCATAATGTTTTTATATCAATGTGTTGTATTGATATCTTGTGATTGAGAAGTGGAAATGTTTTTTTTACTTTATGCATGTTTTATGTGATACGATTATGTTATGGTTCTTGGGAATTATTCTGAAGACGGGTGGTTCCACGATAAACTAAGGGAGGGAGATCCCGATATAGCTCTCCAATGCATTGGGTAACGTAAAGGAGTTAAACGTTAAGGTTTTTCCGAAGATATTTAGGGAATATACTGTGATGGGTATTCCAAATGTAACCAAGAGGGTTACTCCCTACGTAAAAATGTTATGAATGCCTCAAGTTACCTTTATGCCTTATGATTTCTATTATTTATTCATGATTTGAAGAGGTATGTTAAAATGATTATGTTTTATGAGTAAATTATGATTTCATACATGGACTAATGTATTCTTTTCATACTTTTATATCCCTTATTGAGATTTTTATGCTCATCCCAAGTTTTGAAATGTTTTTCACAGGTTAAGGGAAAGGTGCATGATATGATGGTAGTGTCAAGTATGTGTCAAGAAAGAAACCATGTTTTATTTTAAATATGTTTCCGTTGATGGGGAGAAACCAATACTATCTTTTATTGTAACCACATTGTTTAAATATGGGTTGTAATGAATGTTTTATGATCTAATTCTCTAAAACTCTATACTTGAAAAGATCCTCAAGGTGTATTCTTGAAATATCTCATGATTAAGTAATGTTTAAGGTTGGGGCCTTATAGTTGGTATCAGATGTCAGTTTAGACAACTTTAGGGATTAAGATTTTTTGTTAGACACATGATTAGTCCCTATATCTACTATTTCAGTTAAATCATTGTTTTATAACTTTTTTCAGGTCAAGTAAAGTCGGTTACGAATGGAAGGAGAAGGATCTCAAACGACATTCCTATCTCTTCCTGATGACATGCTTGCAATAATTATTGCAAAGTCATGTTCGGATGATTGTGAAACTTTTTCTAGCATACAACTTACTTGAAAGAAGTTTTTTGAGATATCAAACACCTCCACTATACCTTGTTATCATCATGGATCATGGGTTGTATTTAGAAAAATACTATTTTCAAAATATTCTCATATTTTCAAGAAAGGTAAATATTATCAAGGTATTTTCAAATATTTTTCCTTATCACAAGAATTTGAAGCATATTATGATTTTAAAAATGGTGCTGAGGAAGGAGACCCTTGCGGAACCTATTTATATTTGCTTTTAAAATATAGTCTCTCAGCACATACATATGGTATTTTAAAAGGACCAATAATAGAATGTTTCAACTCAAATTCTGTCCGACTATTTTATAGAAATCATGTTTTATCAGATGTTTTGGAATTATATGTCATACATGATTATTTTCCAAAACTGTTTTTCTATGAACACCCATATGACCCATGTTGTACAAGGTGTATTTGGATGGAGGAAGAAAATGATTTTGAAGGATCTATAAATAATTGTTGTAATGCTTGGGACTTAAACCTACGTGATCAAGATGACGATGAAACCGAGTGGACACCATGATCAAGGTATGTTGTTATTCATTTTGGAAATCGTTTTATTTTATCTTATGGTGGTGAAATAAGACTTGAAGAATTAATATGTCGAGATCGTAATGAATTTTGATGAAAATGAGAGGTATAAGGAAAATATTGAGGTTAAAACATGTTAGGGTTATTTTTTTTGAGTTTTATAAAAAAGACATCACGCATACAGTGTGACAACCTGTCGCGTTGGACAAAGCTGTGGGAATCAAACCAACAACCAAAGTGCGACTGGTATTTATCGCCTACCACTAGACTACGTGAAGTCCCTGGTTATTAGAACTTATTCTTTTTATTTATATGATTTTATGAATTAAGAGTAAGATGATTTTGGGTTATCTATGGAAATTATTAACCTATCATGGAGGATATGTGATTAGGTTAATTAATTTTCAATATGAGACTTTAAGAGCAACTGATGTTATTTGGAGATAAGTGTTAATTTGTACCTTGGAGGACTATGTGATTAAATCCTTCAAATATTTGGGTTTCAATCTTAGTTTGGTTTACTTTGAAGAATTTTATGGAAAAATTGTTTATTGAATGGTCTTTGTTGAACTTTGGGTATTGTTTGACAAATTTTGGAGATTAAGAATAGATTTTTTATCCTTTTTTGGTATTATCTTATCTCATACTAAACTTTTAGGTTTTAGTCTTGGTTAAGGTCTAAATACATAGGAAGTATATAGTTCTGTTTTTTGGATTAGGTGATTCTCTATTAGTTGATTATAGCTCTCTTAATGTAAAAAAGTCTTCCTAAATACTCATCATTTGGGGAAAGTATGAGTTTGTGTAAGAAATCTAGTAAAATTTGAAAGTCAACATGACAAGTAAGTATGTTTCCTTTAGATCAAAAATAAATTCCTCAATGAAAAGGAACTTAAAACAAAAATATTGTCTATTAACTTTTCGTACGGGGGAATCAATAACTGTTTAACCCACCACAAGTATGTGATTTTCTTGTGATTAACTTTCTCCTAAACATGTTTTTATCACTCTCCCTCAGAACTTGACCCTTTGTTTTTTCCTCGATATCTGTGTTTTCCAAATGGAATCCTAGTATGGATTAACTCAGGTGACCTTTGTACCTAACATTCTTTATTTTAATGTGATTGTTTTACTAACTCTTGTTCTGATGTAGGATTTTCAATGAAGTTCCCAAGCCCAATTTTAAAATTGCAAGGACGTAATTCCCAAAAGGGGGGAAGGATGTAACACCATAGGTAAATAAAGAATATGACATTTTCACATTTATCCATATTTGTGAATAAAATATTAATATTACTTTAAAGGGGACGCTATGCTCGATGGCGTACCCAATACGCAACAACGAGTTTATTGGGAATCTTACGTTGCACTCTAATAATAAAATAATATTATTTTAAATGGTAGTTAATTCCTAACCGTTGTAATAGCGGGAATGAATAGAACTAACTAATAAATGATTATATATGTTTGTCAAATATTTTTACTCTTTACAATATATGTTAGAGGATTAAAAATGCTAATGAATCCAATTTTAAGCGTAAACATTCTAATATTCTTTAAAAGGTCGATTAACCGCATTTTAATGGTGAACCTCTTTTAAATCCACTTTTTGACAATTTTATGTGTTATATTTGAAAAAATAAAATTTTTCTTTACAATCAGGACATCAAAATTTACTTTGTGTAAATTTTTGGTATTTTTCCGATAAAGTTCATTTTTTAATGAATAGTGAAAAATGTTGTATTTTAATTCAACACCTCTTATTAATCTAATTTATTTATATGATTATATTATATTTTGAATTGGTTTTAAAGTTAAATTAGAATATATTTTTACCATTTAATCCAATAGTGGTCGTTGGAATTAATTTCACTTTGAAATTGGACTTAAACTAGTGTCAATCTTTTGATAATTATTGTTTCATAAAAACACGCTATTTGTCATGACAACGGGAAATAATTATTAAATTAATTAATGTAACTTATATGATTTGAATTTTGTATAATAGAAATCATTTTTGAATTCTGAATATCAAATATAGCTTGGGGTGAAGTTTTGGTATTTTTCTGAAAAACGTCAATTTTTGATGAATAGTGATACCACTAAGTCCTCCTTAAAAAACTGATTTTTCGTTTAAATGAAACTTTACCACTTTTGTGTTTTGAATTTCAAAAAACCGACATATATGGTTGTCATTAGGAAATAAAATGTGGTTCAATGGGATTAATATAATTTATTTATGAATAGTATCTTTTTGGTTTTTAATCGCGATTAGAGGTAATTAGTGTAATATAAGGATAATGTTTTAATAATATTAAATGACTAGAAAATGTCCTACCCTTATAGGTTGTGTCATGGACGACCAAGAAAACCCATGGGTCGATCTTGGAGGCCCCATGGAGCCACTGTGGAAGGAAAATGACATTAATATCTTTTTATTTAATTTAAAAGTAAATATGACACAAACATGAGTTTTTTTACTAAAACAATTTTTAAATGGGGCTATACAAGTCATATTTTTGACTATAAATAGAAATTGGAATGATAAAAAGATTTCCGACATCATAGTATTTTTTTTATAATTTTTAGACATTAAATAAATTAAATTATCTTTGACACCATGATGATGCAGTGATTACCACATTATTTAACGATTTAAATAAAACGAAAATACAATGTAAAATATATGACCTACACTTTTAAAAAACCTATTGGATGGGTGTACTTATAAAACGTATCACTTTATCCTAGAAATTTATAATTTTGGGACCTTTTTTATCCGAAAATCATTTTATAACAAAGTATCTTTTCTTAACATTTCAAGAGTGCCCCTCCTCTCCTCTTCTAAAATGCCCCCACCTCTACCACCTTACCCACACTTCCAAAGCCTTTGGCTCGGCCAAACCCTACCCATTTTGTCTCTCCACATACCTCTCTTACTCCTATAAGCCTCACTTTGGGAATAATTCTTTTCAAGTAAGACTTTGATCTCAAATCAAAAACAGTTACCCGATTTAAATGTAGTGTCTTCTCTTGTGTTCTTATGTTTTATTTTGCTTCCACTACCCCATAAACTCTTTGTATTATTTTATTTTGTAACAAAACCAGTATATTAAATATACTAGGATGTTTTTATGTGAAGTATTTGAGCTACACTTACACACACCTTCGTCTAATGGTTAAAGAACATACTGTTTCTGTGGTTGGAAATTTTCTGCCTCACGAAACGATGATTGTTCAATATGATTTTAACACCTTTAAAGGTGGACATTATGATGTCACTATATTTTATATATTATATATATGGTATTTATGTTTACTATATGCTTCTTTATTTTATATTTAAGTCATACCTTTATTCTTTTCATGTTGTGAAAATGTGATAATTTCATATGACGAAGTGTGGACTACCGCCCCTCAAGTGATGTGACTCGTTAATGCAGTACATGGAATGAATAAAGAATGAAATTAATGTAAATATATGACCTATATAAAATATATATTATAATTTAATTATAATATATATATATATCTCTCATTTATTTTTAATACCATTAATATGACCAAAAAATCAAAGTAGCGTTAATGCGTACGTAAGGCCTACCGTCTCCATGAACGGTGCTTTTCATTTTTTATCTCCAAATGTTATGGAATAGTATAAAATGAATATATAATGGATATATATGATATTTTAATCATTAATAATATTCTTTAAATTATTTACTTATAACTACATGGGAAATCATTTTCAAACAAGTTCTATATTTTACTCATGTACCAAACATCGACAAAAACATCTGATATGAACTAACATTATTAAAAAACTAATATAACATTATAATATGTGATATGAACTGAATAATAATATTTAAAGGAGGTCCTTAAGAAATTATAAATTGACAAAAGTTTATTATTTAGGAATATAAATAAACAAACAAGACAAGTCGGACTTGAGGTAAGGGATCCGACCCCTCTCTTTCTTTTAAAGTACACTCTTTTATGTCATTCCTTTTAAGAGCATCATTCTTATGATTGGGATGTTCTTTTACATTAATATTACTATAATTTTTATGTTCATATGATGAGAGACCCTATTTTCTCTCATCAATCCATTTTGGAAGTGTTGATTGGCGCCGTTAGGCTGCCGAATTTTCGGAAGAGATCCAACCTCTCTCTTTCTTTTTAAGTACTCGCCTTTATGTCACTTATTTGAAGCTCCTATTTGTTAGGTTGGGGGATGTTATTTTATATTACTCTTGCTCTACATTTTATTTTAATATGTTGAGAGACCCTATTTGATCTCATCAATCCATTTTTGGAAGTTTTAAGTGGCGCCATTAGGCTGCCGAGTTTTCGTAAGGGATTTTTCATCTCACTTTTATTCCCGTGAGATTTATGCTACATTTTCCACCATTTCCTTTGAGTGGTATATGTACTGACAATTATTATACTCTTTGTGTAATATACTTTTGTTTATGAGTATTTCCATCAATGTTGTATTGTCCTTCTTTCATGGGGAGTATGTTTTGAATGATACCCAAGTCGGTAAGGGAACCTTTCACCCTCCTCTTTTTAAAAGACTTCTCTTATTATGTCTTTTAATTCACATACTATTATGTTGGGATATGTTCTTCTATATCCTTATTAATGTAAATTTTATTTCCAAGTGATGAGATACCCTTTTTATCTCTCATCAACTCTTTTTCTGAATTTTGAAGTGACGCCGTTAGGCTGTCGAATTTTTGCAAGGGAACTTCTTAACCCAATTTTGATTCTTTGGGACAAACTTGTACTCCTTGAATATGTCGTTCTATGAATATCTGTGAATAAACTGCGATTTTTTTACACATAATATCTACTTATATTTGGTGTATTCGTTTGTCACACTTAATTATGTAATTGATTTATCCTTAATCCTAGGATACCATCTTTGTAAGGGACTTCGTCTCAATCTCCATTCATTGAGGCATATTTTGTTTTATACAAAAAATTCTTTTATATGGTGTATAAACCCCTTTGACTTTTACTCTTATTAAAAAGGAATCTTTTTTTTATACGAATCGTTTTACTAAACGATAAAAGGAATGTTTCTTTGTCGTACGAATGCGGAGACAATGACTTCTCTGTCGCCGTGACCATTATTTGTGTTTTGGCTTCCTCTACAAGCCATACCTTTTTTTTAAAATGAAAAATAAATACCATGTTTAACTTTTCATTTATTTTGGTATTGAAAATGGTATTCATAATTTTTTTATATCATTATGATGTATTGATATCTTGTGATTGAAAAGTGTAAATGTTATTTTTCGTTTATGCATGTTTTATGTGATACGATTACGTTATGGTTCTTGGGAATTATTATAAAGACGGGTGGTTCCATGATAAACTAAGGGCGGGTGAGCCCGATATAGCTCTCCAATGCATTGGGTAACGCGAAGGAGTTAAACGTTAAGGTTTCTCCAAAGATATTTAGGTAATATACTGTGATGGGTATTCCAAACGTAACCAAGAGGGTTACTCCCTACGTAAGAATGTTATGACTGCCTCAAGTTACCTTTATGCCTTATGATTTCTATGATTTATTCACGATTTGATGGGGTATGTTAAAATGCTTCTTTTATATGAGTAAAGTATCATTTCATACATGGACTAATGTTTTCTTTTCGTACTTTTATATCCCTTACTGAGCTTTTTATACTCATCCCAATTTTTGAAATGTTTTTCACCGGTCAAGGGAAATGTGCATGATATGATGGTAGTGTCAAGGATGTGTCAATAAAGAAACCATGTTTTATTTTAAATATGTTTCTGTTGATGGGGAAAAACCAATACTATCTTTTATTGTAACCACTTTGTTTAAATGAGGGATGTAATGAATGTTTTATGATTTAATTCTATAAAACTCTAAACCTGAAAAGATCCCCAAGGTGTATTCTTAAAATATCTCAAGATTAAGTAATGTTTAAGGCGGGGGCCTTATACCTAAACCAGAGGGGTTCACGGTGTCTCTGTTTCTTTAGATAAGTGAGGCCTCATTTTTATGAGAATGGCAGAAACATTTTCATGGGCTCAGTTCCTCTCCTTTTAAGGGTGGGGAACAACGCGTATCTCCATGTTCAAATCCACTAAATTTAAAACCTCGAAAGACCATGATCGTTGGGTTTGAATATTTTCGACGCGGGATAGAGATATGCTGAGTCTCTCAGTTTATTTTTCTTGAACACTAACTTCTTTATTATCTGTGAAATCCTCATGTGAATGTGTTATCGAACGCATGTGAACCATCTCTTGGTACATAAACTGGGAAGTGCACCCTAGACAACATCATTTGCATCAGGATATATATAATATTGTTATTTCGATGCAAGCCTGAAACTTTGAATGCTTGCATGTTTTCGGATCATCTAGATGATCCTTATGGTCTTGAAATGGGATCAAATGTTTCTCGAAGTGGTGAGATCATCGTTCAACTTGAGCACGTGTTCAAGGATGTCATGTGGGTGTTTAGAGATTGAAGACAACCTCAGGGGAGGATATCGGAATTCTGAGGATCAATCCTGAATAGTGGTAATCAGATGGAAGTCTTGGATGTATCGGATCAATCTCATGATTGATCAAGTGGTATACCACGTTTCTCTAATGGATCAACGATCAAGATTAGTTCTGCATATTTAAAAACATGTCCCCCATTTATCTATCACATGGTTTATCTGTGAATTATAAGCATTAGTGTGGAAATAACGCTTCAATTAGCTCTTGTCCCACCACTGGTACCACCTCGTACCAGATTCTATGGGTGCGCTCTTAGTGACCACTCTAACTCCTTAGAGAATGGTCATAGTGCAAAATATGCACTCGCCACATGGGTTCACCATTGTGTGCGCATCTATGGGCATATACATGGCCCATGCTCCTTCCTCATGCAGAGAAATCGTTGATGGCTTCCCTCAGGTGTGGTTGACCCTTGGGTCTCACATGTTCTTGAGGATGAGGTCCTTGGCTACCCTCCTTGGTTGGAACATATTTTTTATGTAACGCCCCACTTGGTTAAACTACCAAGTGTACAAGAGTGCAATGCCACCTTCTTCTTACTAAGCCCATGCATGAGAAATGAACTTATTAGATTCCATATTAATTCCTTCTTCCATTCTATTTCTTCATTCACCATCATTTATTCATTTCTTTTTTGATCATGAATCCTAAAAATCTTTAATACAATCCATTAATCCAATCATGGATGATGCATGGATCATTTCATAATTCCTTATGCATTAAAGCATAATAAATGTACTTCTTGTTGGGAGGGATGTGTTACCCATTAACACAAATCTTTTACTTTGAGTACTATCTCAAAAAATCGTCTAATTTATAAAATTCATCCATTTAGATTCAATGGATGGATCATTACTCATTTCCTCATACAATTGAGTACTTCATGGACTTCTTCAAGAGTTGTGACAATGTATCACTTGGCTACAAGTCTCGGAACATGAGACCAGTTCTACAATAATCAAATTTAGTTCTCAATAATCATCCATAATCAATGTGGGATCTTTAATGAATAACTAACATCAATTTAAGCATCACCACATCAATCATTGGCACAACTTCCATCATCACCTTTCCAGACACATATTAACAACTTATTAACACTTGAATCCTTATTGATAACAAATACATCACTATGATCTACAATCTCCTCATTTGTATTTTTTAATTATCACTTAATCACACATTAAATGGGTAAATATATGTGCCAATATATTCTCCCCCTTATTGAAAACCAAATTCAAAGGTGTAGTGGGGTCTATTTAAAAACATGTCCTCCTCCCTTTAAGGAATATCTTCTTGAATATTTCTGAGAGAAAGATGATTTAACATGTTTCATGTAGAAAAGAGCATTTAGTAAATCAACTCTAAGTCAACTTGGTCTACCCTAGTGTAGAAAAAAAGAGAGATATGAACATGTTTTTCAATGTTTTCCATAAGAAACCATACATGTGAAATCATGCTCAGAATGTATCATATCTTATCCAAGGGGTTAGGAAAAGTCATATTTAGCAATGAAATTCTAAATCCTACATATATTTCACCAAACATATTAAAAATTTCAAGAGAAAAGATAATTCTTCCCCTTTCATCCCATTTTATAATCATTAAAGGACTCCCCCTTAATCGACATAATAAGTATAGTTAAGAACAAGGGATGAATGAGTGATTAAAATACCTCAACATCCACATCTTGAGATGATATGAATTTCCAGGATTGTCTTGTCATAATCCTGGATATTATATTCTTCATTTTTTCTCCCCCTTAAGGGGTTCACTCCCATTTATTTTCCTTGGTGGAAAATAATCATCATATGGATTTAAAGATATTCGTATTTATAATCTTCCACTGTGGAACACTTCATGTAATTATCAAATAATGAATAATAAGTCCAAGTTGTAGTTATCCACTTTGTGCATTAAATTCTCATTTTGATAATTACCTTTATATTCAATTAACTACAATTTAAGAACACACATATAATAAAAATATAAGTGAATAACATAAAAAAATAGTAATCTTCTTAATAGAAGCATTGGGGCTGAGAATTTTCTCTCAACCCATGAACTCAACTCCTTACATACCTAATCTGTCTAGTACTATTTATGCCAGTTTTCCCACTCCATTTGACATTTTGATCTTTCATTTTTTTCTAGGACACATTAATTTTTTTCACCTTCAACTTCTGTGGATTGTTATCCTTTTCAACTCCTAGTGGTGATGTATCTTCCATTGGTGCATGTTTTTCAATTTTCTGTATCACCATTTGTCATGGAAAAATAGCTCTACAATTTTTTTTTCATGATTTATAGTTTTCTTTCACCTTCCACATAGTAGTTGTGAGACACTTTTTTTTCTTGTGGTGACAACCTATCAGGAAATTTGATTGTCATTCATGTGTAATAACATGTTTTCATTTTTTCATTTTTTTAAGATAGTAAATTATCTTCATCTCTTTTTAGTTCACTAGAAATTTTCAATTTATTAGGATAGAAAAATAAACACTCCTTAACATTTTCTGATTTGGAGCTACGACAAGGATTCTTGATTGTCTTAAAGTTACATTTCTTAGGCAACTTATTATGATTATCTTTTGGAATTTATTCAGTAAATACCATCTTCTTATGGGTTGATTTTCTTTTTAGTATCAACTTACTTCCATTCATTTCCATCGATTTTTTGCAGTGATCCATGGTATGTCATTTAATTCTACAATAAATGAATATTTTCTTTGTTGTGATGAAATCCTTGGAATCTAGCTTGAACTTATTCTCGGGGATAATTTCATTCAATATTTTCTAGACTTAATTTTATTGCATATTCTTAATAGAAGACTTTTCAACTCATTTTCCTTTATCCAACAATTGTGGTGGTCTATTTTTTTATCATCATATGCATGAGGCAAGGTAGGACTAAACCAACACTCATCATAACTATGGAAACATCGCTTGAAACTATAACATAAGTCATCAAGATACTCAAATCTATTATTTATAGACAGATTCTTCTTCATCTGTGTTTTTTTATTTTTCATTGCTAGATTCTTCATTTATTCAAATCTACTTTCCCTGAATGTTGGCCTTTAATAATTTTTATATACTAATGTATTATTCCAATAATCAATGTCTTGATTCCCAAACATCCAACATCACCAACAATATCCAATAAAGCTCCTCCTTTTTGTTGTAGTATTTGTATGGCTAGATTCAGTACTTTGTTGTTTTAGGAATTGTCTTTCTTTATTTGGAGAATTAATTATGGAGTGGTTATTGTTAATAATCCTAGCATCCATCCTTGAAATTTTTGTGGATGTATCAAAATTTTTATCAATCCACATATTTCCAGATTTGAGCTTTCAACCTGTACATTCAAATTCAACTACATTAGTAAAAATATAAATAACTGTGTTATGTGATACATTGTTCTTGGAGGATGATTCCATTGGATTTGAGGATGATCTGATGTTACTTTTTGTATCATATTCCTCAATACCAACTGGAGTGGCATCATATCTTCATTCATCATTAGGGAAGTTCTTTCTTGGAGTGATTTCCGATTCTTCAATTTCACCTTTAACTATAAACAGTTCATGTTATCAGAGATATTATCATCCTCAAATAATCTCTGATTTATTTCCCAATTATCCTTATTATTTATCGTTTTTTTCATGCATATTTTTTAATTGTTTCAAAGATATATCTATCTCATTTACCTTGTTGGCTTTCTATTCTATTTGAACAAATTTGAAAACCATATGGAATTTGTGCAATTTTTAAAATGCATGGAAAGCTTTTAAAAATACCATTTGAATGAATTATTTATCCCAAATACTTCCCTAAAATTCTTTATTAAAATGATAAATTATTTCTTAGAAAATAGAAACTATTTATTACTTTTCCATTACTAGGTTTTTGAGAGTGTTGGATATGCAAACCCTTTTAGACAATGCCTCTTCTATGGAATTAAATTCTTCTTCCAACTTTAATTTTTAACCTTCAAGAGTTATAATACTTGCCACAATCTCTCTTTCCACTTCTCTAGGGAATTCTTTCAGATGATCTTTGAGTTCATCCTGATGATAACTAATTTATCTATCGTCATCACAACTTGATAAAGCATCATCAGAAGAATAATAAGTATTATCACATGTTGTACATTTCACTTTACCTTCATTAGAAGGTGTCTCCCCAATATCAGTAATAATATTATTCACCTTCCATACATGGTTCATCTTTATATTTTTTCTGATATTTGGAAAAAATCTTCATTTGAGGTTCCTGATTCATCTCCTCAAATATGCACATCATAAAGTCTCTATTGGATATTTGAGAGGTAACCTCCCTCTGATACTAATTGAAGTACCCAGATCTATGTGAATCACTTAGAGGGGAGGGGGTGAATCAGTGATCCCGTTAATTATTTTTACTAATTGATTATTTTCAATTAAACATATATAGATGGTTAATTCTTGGATCCACTCTTTTTTGTCTCTCAGAATTACCTCGAATGGTGAAATAAATGTAAAGGCATTGAACACAGGGATTTACAAGGTTTGGTTCTAATACGTACTCCTTGTTGTTTTGTTTAGTCACCCAACGTAGATTATCAACTATAATTCGTTGAGTAATTAAAATGGTTGATATAGGGTACCACTATATCACCCTTGAGTCTCATAAGAGGTTCTATATACTTCATCCCAAAGTGTTACTAGAGTCCCACTAGCCTGCTTCAGAGTCCCACTGAAGACTTCTTCCTTATGGATTTCACAAGAGATGACTATTGATTAATTATAGATGGATATTTTGATCTTCCCTCATGAGATTGAGGAATTAATATTTCTTGTGAATCACTGCAAGAATTTCAACTGCCATTAGGGGGGTTTTTTGGCCTCAACTAATAAATATGATCAGTTTTCTGATTATTCATCAGTCCCAACATTGCTTAGGAGTTTTTTTCGTCTTCTAATGAAGTCCTGGCCCCACATAGATGTTTTCAAGTGATACACACTACTTATTAAAGAATCATGATACGGAAAAATGATATTTTTGTCTGTTATATGTGCATGTCTTCCTGGATTCTCAAATACTGTTAACATAGATAGAAGATATTCCTTAATTTAGTCTATCTTCATTCTCAGTTCAACATCACTTCATGGATGGATTTAATCGAATCTAGACATCTTGTCTTTGATATCTAAATCTATTTCACACGTTCAATTTTTCATGAATGATTGCATGCATGTGTCTCATGTTTTTTCACATGAACTTTCTTCTTGGATTCTTTTTTCTCAATATGAACACACACAATATATTCCTTTAAGTGTATTCATGGGTGCATGTGCATGCATGAATGAAAAATTCTTTTCTACTTTTTGTGAAAACCCCAATGGGTTTAAATATTTTAGAAAACACACATCCTATTTATTTTTCTCACTTAATATCACAGAAACTTTTGTATTTGGTTCATTGCACACACACACTTATTATTTAGTTTGGATTCTAT
Organism: Viscum album; assembly: GCA_963277665.1. NCBI lineage: Eukaryota > Viridiplantae > Streptophyta > Magnoliopsida > Santalales > Viscaceae > Viscum > Viscum album. The sequence goes on from OY728142.1 coordinate 1,736,836,805, forward strand.
ATTAGTGTGTGTTTATTCAATATTGAATGGGTTTAGTTCATGTGTGTGATATTACTATTTCTTCCTCCCTCTTTAAATGTGAACAAACAATCCATTCATGATTTGTTCTTTTTTTCAAAACCATTTCGTATATTCAATGTATGGATTGTTCTAGTATATTTGGGTACCTCAATTCATGCATATTCATCCTTTTGCATCATGCATGCACATTCCTCTCTCCCATGTGAGAACATGAAACCTTGGGATTTTATGTAAACTTCATCATTTTTCTTCTTTCCCACAAAATTTTGAATGGTTATATGGTTTGTGTTTCGTTTCATAGACGGATCATTCACATAGTTGGGAGTTCTCACCTTATTTTACTTCATGAAAAATCGGAATCCCATATTCTCTTTCTTCGTGAAAATAGTGCACAAGTCTTCTACACACCTAGGGTGTAGTCCTCCTTCACAGAACCAAAGAATTGCTTACTCCTATCTTTTCAAGAGCACATAAAGGGTGTATAGGAATTGATTTTATGTCTACATAATCTTCTTCATAAAACATAGCTGAGGGTTTGAGAAACATGTCACATTTTTGTGATTTTTTTCACAAAGATGTTGTAGATGCTCTTTTTCTTCACAGGGATTGTTCAAGAGTGCATAAAACTTGTCCAAATTAAATGGGATTCTCTTCTCCTTCGTGTAGTAGAGCGGCGCAGAAAATATTCTGCCTTTTGCTAACCAGAGGGGTTTGCAGTGTCCCTATTTCATCAAAACAAAGATAACACCTTTTTATGAGCATCAAAGTATCATTTTTTTCCCGGTGCCCCTCATTTTATAGTTGGGTAACAACATTTATCAATGAGTTAAAATCCATATAACTCAAATCTTTGACAGCCTATGATATTTGGTTTTGAATATATCAAATGTGGCATAAAGATATGCTGAGTTTCTCTATTTATTTTTCTTCAAAGCGGAATACTTCATTCTCTATGAAATCCTCACGTGCATGCATTTTCAAAAGAATAAAAACCATATCTTTGTACATCAAACAAGAAGTACACCCTTGGAGACATATTTTTCCTTGAGCTCTTTTGATTTTGATCATTACAATGCATGCATGAAACTTTTAATGCATGAATGTGTTCAGTTCATCTAATTGATATTTTTGGTCTTGAAATGGGATCAACTAATGCTCAGAGTAGTGAGATAATTTCTCGGCATGAGAACATGTTTGAGGTTTTTAAGTGAGCGTCCAAAGATTGAAGAAAACCTTGGTGGAAGAGATTTGATGGCCGAGATTCAATCCTGAACCGCAGTAATCATATGGACATCTTGGAAGCACAGTATCAATCCCGCGATTTATCAGATAGTAGACCGTGTTTCACTGATAGATCAACGATCGTGATCAGTTCCGCATTTCTATAAACATTACCCACATTGAACTCTCATGCAGTTTAATCAACGACTTATAATACTCAGTGCGGCAGTAACCCTTCAACTAGCTATTCTCCCTCCACTAGTACTACCCCGTATAAGATTCAATGATAATTCTCTTAATAGCTAATCTACCTCATATGAGTGCACACCTAGTTCCCAATATTCACTCGCCTCATGGGTTCCCAACTGGGCATGTAGTTTTGGGCTTATACACGACCTGTGCTCCTGCCTCGTTCGGGGATGACCATGAGGGCTTCCCTCAAGTGTAGTTGACCCTCAGGTCTTGCATGTGCTTGAGGATGAGGGTGACGGCTGACCTTCTTGGATGACCCATATTTTTTATATAATACCCTACTTGGTTAAAAACCAACCATACAAGAGTTCATGAAAACCTTATTAATACTAAGCCCATGGATGATCAATGAATTTAGTATATTCTATACTAATCCCTTCTTCCTTTATTTTTCATCATCCACCATAATTTATTCCTTTCTTTTTAGACCATGAATCCCAAACAACTTCTATATATTCCTTTAATCCAATCATTGATGATGCAAGGATCATTTATTCATTCCTCATGCATTAATTCATAATTCATGGCCTTATTGTTGTGAGGGATGTGTACTCCATTAACACATATCATGTACTATGATGAATAACTCAAACAATCATCTGATTTATAATATTCTTCCATTTTAGACTCAATGTATGGATCTTTACTTCTTTATTCATGTAGGTGAGTATTTCATGGACTTATTCAACTGTTGTGACAATGTATAGCCTTGATAGAAGTACTAGAACTTGAGACCCATTATATAATCATCAAATTTAGTTCAAAATCTTCTTACATAAGAAAAGTGTGATCTTCACTGAATTACTAAAATCGCTTTAAACATTTACACTTCAGTCATTGGAATAACTTCCATCATCACCATTCTATACACGTATTGACAAATTATTGAAACTTGACTCCAATTTGACAACAAATTCAACGCCATTCCCTACAGATATATCTAAAAAATAACATCAATATATCCCCTGATGACCATAACATCATATCCTCCATTCACCAAGAAGACATATATAGTTCTAATCAAATACTAATGGATATCCCTAACAATAGACCAATGTTTTTCTTTTAGATATATATTATTTATTCTTACGGTGATCAATGCACAGGCAACATCAAATATAGCACATAAAATCGAGTAAATGATTGATCTTATTGCTAATGCGTATGTGATCTTAATCATTCTCCCTTTTTCCTATTGTGTATGATGAAAAATTTTCGTTGAATGATGTAAACCATGTGAAACTAGAACAAATCCCCAGTTATATTGTTCCATACTAAATCACTTTAGTAGCTTGTCAACATATGTACTTTTACATAGTCCAAGTATCCACTTGAAACTATCATGAATTATCATGACCCCCAAAATATATATTACATCACATGTATCCTCCATGGATAAACATGAGTTTTACCTGTCCTTAATAGACAATAATAATGATATCCCACTTCCAATACGTAATATTTCATCAGCATATACTACTAGGATAATGACCACATTCACACTAAACCTCTTTTAAACACACGAATTATATTTATTATTTATTAATTAAAATTATTTTATGGATTCATCCAGTCGAATTGTCTATGATGTGGATGCTTGATTCAATACATAAATGGATCTATTCAACTTTAAAATCATTTTCAAATCACATGGAGACACACACCCTTCTTGTTGTCTCATATAGACATCCTTCTAAAGGTTCCGATTTAGGAATGCAGTTTTGACATCCATCTTCTAAATATCATTGTCATGGTAAGCTTCTTTAGAATGTATAATTATTATGGATTTCAACATAGAAACTGGTAAAAAGGTATCACAATATTTGATAAATTTACATTCTTTAAAACCTTTAGCAACTATCTTTGCTTTATAGGTATTTAATTTACCTTCAATTTCCAGTTTTCTCTTGAATACCCATTTGTATCAAAAATAATGTACATCAAAAAATGCATCAACAAGAACCAAAAAATGGTTCTGTTAAATGGTATCCAATTCTGAATTCATCTCATTCTTCTATTTTGTATCATCCAAGATCTCTACTTCTTCTATATAAGATATAAGATCATCACTTTCAACTAATAAAGAGTCACCATCTTCAGTGAATGGAAAACCATTTTTCCTTGGTTCTCTTATATCTCTTTCTATCCTGTGTTTTACATTTGTTTTAGGGACTACCTCATACATGGGTGCCTATGAAATTTATTATTGTTCCAACTCTTTTGTATCCTAAACATCTTCTTCATTGAAGTCTAATTTCTCCAACTATCATTTTTGAGTATGTTATCCCTCTAAATAAAGATGACATGTCCGGATTCAGTCACATTATTGTTTGAGGGGTTTTTAGTAGTATCAATTTGTTTCATTGGGATACCCTATAAAGATACAAATTACTCCATAGGGTACTGGTTTGTTTCTAGAGAAGGCTATAACAAACACCTTATAACCCCAAACAAGTGTATGTGAAAAAATATATTTCTTTCGACTCCATCACTCAAAGTTAATTCCATTCGCTACATTTGTTGGTACTCAATTTAATATGAATGCTATATTTTGAAATTTATATCCCTAAAAGAATAATGGATGATCTACATGACTCATCATAAACCTTACCATATCTAAAAATATAAGGTTTATCCACTCACTAAATCCATTCCATTTTGGTCTGTAAGTTTGAGTGAGTGGAGATATAATCCCAAACATCTTATAGACATTGATAACATCTTGGTTACGATATTCAACACCTCAATCTGATCAATGTTTCTTTATCTTCATTTAATATTAATTCTCATATTCATTCTGTATTTTATTGAATTTATCAATGGAAACAGACTTATACCCCATCAAACAGATATTTAAATATCTACTCAAGTCATAATTAAATGTTATCATGTAAGAATATCCACCATAAGCTTCCACTAGAAATGGTACACCCATAAGTGTGTACCAATCCTATAAGATCTTTGTCCTTTTTCAACCTATACAACAAATGAAAATATGGTTATTTTCCTTGTAAAAAGGATGACATATTTAAAGTTGTTTTAGCTCAGATTATTCAAAATAACCAATTTTATACAGTTTTTTTAAATGCTTCTCATTTACATGACCAAGATAGTGATTCCACAGCAGGATGTTATATGATTCATGTTACCAGGATTTGTTGTCAATTTATGATACTTTGACTTCAAAATTTAATACATAAAGACCATTATTTAAATGTTTCATGTCATAACATATGTTTTACATATAGAAGGAACTAATTTTAACTGCAAACATGAAAATAAACCCATCTTCAACTAGGCATGATACAAAAAAATATGTTCTTAGTAAATGTAGGCACAAAATAAAAATATTTTAAAAACAAAATAATAATCAGTGGTAGTGAAACGTGGTAGCCACCAATATCTAGGAAAACCATCCTTTCTCCATTAGTATCTATCAGATCCACCAACCCTTTAACAATATTTTGAAATATTCATGGTTCCTACATTTGGATATAAATTTTAGTACTTAATGATTTATCTAACACACAATTTGTATATATAGAAATATTACACTCAATAATGAACACACCTATAGATTACACCATGATTTTGGGAGTAGTTCCTCTTTGTGTAGTATGTCCTTACACATCACAAACAAATTGCCTCTATTTATTTTCCCTGGCATCAGATCTTCATATTCCTTGAATGACGATTCTTGAGAGATTTACACTTGTTGTGATTATTGGTCCCCTTTTCCATTTTCTTCATTTTATTGTTCACTATAAAGACCACAAGCTTATGAAGCCTCATATAGTTAACATCTTATTGAATCAAAGAAAGACGTTCAAAAAGATACTTCTAATTAATGATCATTGTTTAATTGATAATAAAATTGTAAAAGGTCTTGGGAATTGATGATTGTATGAGATCTATAAGAAACTAGTCTATGTATTTAATCCCTATGATTTTTAAGAGTTAAATACAGCCAATAAGAATGACTACATGAGGGCTAGCTGGTGAAAAATCACCAAGATTAATTATAAACAATGCATTGGAGATCTTATAGCTATATTTTCTCACCTTCTCTAGATAGAGGTACTAAATTTGAGACATCATGATATAAACATCAATTTCTTCATGTCTCTTTAATGGCTTATTAGATATGGATTATAGCATGAAACCCTAAACATATATAGAATCTTTAAAATATTTATCATAGAGTGATAACTATTTATCACTTGACTAATTACTAGGAATAGTAGGAGTATGTTCTTCTAGAAAATATAATTTTCGTTGATGGTGAAAGATAATGTGTAACTTCCTTTTCCATTATATGAAATCTGTGATGCTGAGAAGATTATCCTTATCAATGATGGATTTCAGTGATATGTCTAATTAAATTTTTTTGTTGTTTCTATAAATAGTATGAGAAGAATTTTAGTAATTCATTGATAAAATTTAGAAAAGTAAATAAATATTAATTTTATTAGTCTCCAAATATTTTATAAAACCTAATATCCATCACCATTGGAATCATAAAATCATATTTCTTGGAAATTATAATGGAAAGGATCCATATTTTCCATCCCGTTACCCCATGTTGGGTTGGTCAATCATCTTGAATTTTTTTGGTAGTCATTAAAAATGAAAACTACATTATCTCATAGTTCCTTGACCTATTTAGTGGAATCCCCAATATTTAAATCCATAAATTTTATTTCCTCAACCCTTTCTTCTCAGTTACACCATGTCCTTCTTTTTAGTAAACCCTTGACGTGAAAAAGTGATGTTAATCCAAAACATCAAGTTATAATTCTATGATAATTGAAATCACCCCAACATTAGTAGGTAAAGTAAATTAAACTTTGGTTTAATTGAAACAAAATTAGTGGAATACTATACAAAATTAATATAAATAATTGAAGGAATTTATCCTTTTATGTGTAAATTTCGTATTATTATCTTTATCACATATTTTAATATTAATTGGATTTACTCATGTGATTAACCAGGTCTTATATAATATTTATCTGTAACACAATTTATTTTTGTTCTATCATGTATTATCATTAATGTAATTAATTCATGTGATCATGAAAAAACATTCATAATGAAATAACCATGCAACTCAATAGAAAAAATATAATAAAGCGAAATTATTAAGAGCTTTTATTACTAGTTTTATATCTAGTTGTTGAAAACTAACTGTTTACCTAAGGAAAAAAACTAGAACCAATTATGGTTCATGTCATAGCATTCCACTTGTACACATATGTATCCCTCTTGGATTGGTTTCACCTCATCTCCAAACAGGAACCGCCTCCACTAGCATGGGAGATTCATCAATTTCATATGCTTTTACTAAAACACCTATGAGGGGAAATGAGTTTACATAAATGAAACCATTTGTATGAAGGTTCTTAAATAATAAGGGGAGATAAGGCACATACGACAATAATTTAATTTAATAATAAATTAAATGAAACCAATCCCATAAAATGTATTGGTATATTCTCATGATCATCCACAATCATGAAACAAATGTCACATTTAATAAATCTATATTTCAATTTGTAATCGTTCTTATTTAAGATAAGTTGCACTCAAATAAATTGATTATCATCATTAAATAATCAATTTTTTATCTTAATTCACACCCGAATTTCTATTAGATTATCATACATTATAATTTTTTTAAAATTATAAAAATATAATTAATATTAACTATGATCATAAATGTACCTTAGAGGAAACATGGTTCATACCTACCAAAATCTACCCAAAATGTATTATAATTATATATTATTAAATCTGGTGACATTTCCATACACTACATATCACGTACTTGCATGATGTATACGATAAACATAATGATTCCATGAATTACATGATTTTTCAGTCACATGATATGCTTCAATACAAAAATAGTAACAACTGTTAATGAAACTCATACATGATAAGAACATATGAGAATTATGCACATATTAATTAATCACAAATATATATATATATATATACATTAGAACCTATCAGTTTCAATTTCCTATCAACTTAATGACACACACAAGATTAAGTCGATAAGGTTTACATAGTATAATAGATAAATTTTAAATATGTGTAATTTGGAATAAGTACACGGTGTGTACAGAAGGGATACATCACAAGTGAATCTCTCACCATTTATCCAATGAACATGCCTAGGGACTCAACATTTAAACTGTGCCTTGGACAATTTTTTTACACAATATGTATAAGGATCTAAACTGTGTGTGAACTCAGAGCCATATGATTTCCAGTCAGGTAGGTCATTTATAGTATTACACGACATGTATCTGACTCAAAGGGACTACATGATGTGTAAATGGGCTATAAAACATGTACTCTGGATGGCCGTGAATCAACATGTCGCATTCAACTTTTTGTATTATAAATAAATACACCAAATTTCATCATATCACATATTTTAAATCAGTAAATGAATTAATTCCTAATGTATTGAACAGAAGAACACTAGGTGTAACTCTAGTTACATGATTTATACTCATATGTTATCCAAAAAAAAATCCTTAGCACCTCTGAATGTGTTCTTGGATTTTATTTCATTCACTAAATTAGTTATATTGATTAGATCTATAATAAAATAAGGAAGAAGTAGAAGATGTCATAATTTAGATTAAGACAATGATTAAGTGTGAATTTAAGACTGAATAAAAAATTTTAATAAATCAATAAATGATATTTAAATAATTATAAATAATTATCTGACTCCTATGATTCAACATGTAGGTTCCGTGCACAGTAGAAACATGCGATGGTTCATGAAAAACATTTATTTTTTCCATTATCAATGATTAATTCGCAATTTTACACAATAATGAATGTTGTGATCAATGGAATTAAATCCTATAATTTAGAAAAGGGAAAAAATATCGGACCCATAGAAAGGATCAACAAGTATTATTTTTAATAAATTTAATTTATTAACAATTACCTTGTTTCAATACTCTCATCATTGATGGATCTGAACACAGATCTACATTGTACCATTGTTGCATTGTTGTAATCAATATAATATTTTGTATAGCGGTGAACCATACGTGTTCCAAAAATAATACAATGTAATCATAGGAATAAATGGTTGTTATCATAAAAATCCTATCACCTACATCATATTCCTTTTATCTCTATGAGAAGTATCACGAAAGTGTTCATCATGATCTCAATAGACATCAGATTATGAACTATATTAAGATATCTCTCCATTCATAGGATCATTCCTGGAGAAGGGAAGTCTCCTAGGATTGAGAGTATTCACTATATCCATTGTGCACAAAAAATAAAATGAATATGCACTCAAAGAAAGAATATAATTTGGTTTATATTCCTATAGTGTTAGCTATAAATAATTTCACCAGTTCCCTTTATTATTAATTTACTCCAAGATATATCCCATTTTCAATAATGATAATAATCATATTATTATTTCTTGATGTGCGCCAAACATTAGAATTAAATTAAACATTATTTAATCAAATAATATTTAATATTTAATATTTTCACCAGGCTATTAAACTCGGAATGCCATTACTCCAAAATATTTATCAGGCCTTGAATAATAACTGTTATTTTAAAAACAATATCACAACACAATTTTCTAATAAATAAATAAATATTATATTAGCTAAATAGAAAGTTAATAAATGATAAATATTATGCTTACATTATGTTCCCTAAAATAATTCATGATGGAATATACGTGATCAAGAAAATATGAATAACTATTAAAACCCATGGGGGAAAAATATTTATTCAACTTGTTAAATAATAAATAATAATAACATTACATAATTAAGATTCCAGATACACAAAGTGTGTGACCCTCTAGGCCACTTTCTCTATGGCATTAGGGGAAGAAGGCTAAAGTCCTAGGTTAACATTCGAAAAACATAGAAGGTACCCATAGAGAATGAATTCAATTCCATAATGACATAATACCTCATAAGGATTCTTACTTTTCATTATAATCTCATTATCAAGATATATTTAATCAAGTTGGTTTCATACTGGTGCCATCAACCTATGTTCCCGTTTTCCAATTGAATTCACAAAAAATTAACTTTCCTATAGAACAAAATTGTCATGGATTTATTTAGGCAATAAAATTTCAATAAAATGGCATATGATATAAAATTTAGTTAAAGAAGAAAAGGAAAAATCCTTTATATAATTATTCATTAATGAAATATTACTCATGACACACCCAACATATCCTACCTTTTCATGAATATATGTCATCACAGTTTTCATCAATACATCAAATTATGCGACACATAATAATAATTAATAATAATATAAATGTACATGTATGAATACCCATGTATGAATATAGGTACATCTAATGAAACCAATAATTATGTATTTCCTACAGGTGGGTCTTGTTCTCATAATATCTAACACTGGATTATACGAAGGGCATACACCATGAGAGGGTTCTTGAAAGACCTATAATCTCCATCCCTGATAGACTATATCATTTGTGTCTATAAAAAAGGATTTCATCCACTTATAGATGATATTTTTAATAATAGTGTTGTGTCACTTCTAGGTTATCACCATAGAGGGGAACTATAATGACCCTTCTGTAATGCCCCGACCCTAGTTACCCAAAGTAGGTACATTATTACATAACATTGGCATGATCACAAGGAAATCATTCCTAAAAAGACCGATCAGTTTAGTATTATTGGAAACAACATTCATACATAAGTTCAACTTTAAAACTTGAAAAGAAATACAACACGAATTTATTCGATTGGAAACATCCAAGCCTCCTAGTTAATTCCTATAAGTTAGTGACAACTAACTTCTTCATATCCTTGGAAAATGAAACATTTGAAAGGGTTGAGCTCAAATGTTCAGTACGGGTATGAAATACAATGCAAGATAACATAACTATTAAGCATGATGAATAATTGAAACCTCATGCCTTTATCAATAATAAACATGAATACATTTATGGTAGGAATATGAGATGAGTAAATAATGCCACAATAAAACATAATAATGGGTATTCTAATATTTCAATGACAACATGAACCATCAATATTATTTCCAAAATGAGGGAATGTATAATGCTGGATATTCTGAAACATTTTGTCAAGGCCCTGACCAAGATGTCTAAAAAAGTATTAAGGCCTCGGCCCAAACCATATATCAAATTGGGAAAGGGCCTTGGCCAATTCCACATATAGTTGTCTCATGAGACCTAGCAATTCATCGAGGAGATATAGCGGGGCCCACTCGTCACTTACTAAGTCCAATACATTCCTCATATGAAAAGATTTAAACATATCATAAACATTCATATTCAGAGTAGCATATGAAATGTCAATAATTTAACCATAAACCATTAATGGTATAAAAATAGAACATCCACAGTCAAACATATCATAAAACCTTAAATACACTATGGAAGTTTTGTATCATAATAAATCAACTTCAAATAAACATAATATCCATCAAAGGATGTTGACATAGATGAAATCAAAACCCCTTTTATAGAAATATCTCTTTCTATTTTGAAATCATTTAAGAGTCACATAATTATAATGAAAACATTTATTTTGAAAATATTCTTATAAACTTGTAAGAGAAGATTTTATGATGTTATAATGTCGGAAAATACCGGCACCCATCGTATAAGTTAAAAAAAATTCTTACCTTAAATTTGTTGAAAAGGTCAAAAAGTACCTTTTTTGGAAAATGACAGAAAGATTCCTTTCAAAAAACATAAGGGTATAAATGACTTTAACCCATTGTCTAGTAAATATTAAAAAAATTTGGAAATACATTTTTAAGAAACATGGATGTGGATTATAAAGAGGTCCTAGTAGATAATTACATATAAACAACCACAAATAATGATGAGATTGTAGAATTAACCCTAACCTTGTAATTTTCCATGTTAGAGTTTAGGTTAACCTTCTGTATAATGGTGAAATAATTGTTATTAAATTATTCAAGAATCATATACAATAATATGATATCATATATTATCTTTTAACATTTCTTTTTTAATAATATCAAAGTATTATCGTCGTTTTGGGTGTTCACTAACTCGTTCTGTTTTATATGTTTTGTTATATAAGACAAGTTTGTTATGGATAGGTTGTATATTATTCATATCCAGAATTATATCATGTCCTTAAACATGATTTTGTATCATCAAATTAAAATTAGTCTTGAATGGATACGATGGGGAATGAATCTCATCGCGTTCGTGGAGAAAGTAATCCGTACGTACGCATGAGTGACAATATAATTATTTTGATATTAAAATAATATATAATTGGATGTCATATCATATATATAGAATCATTATCATGTTATGTTTATTATTTACATGAATTACACATAATTATTATACCCATCAAAATAATAATGTATTTAATAACAATTACACTACGACGTGGAGACCGTAAGCCGTACGTACGCACGTATGGTGACATGTAATTCAAAGGATGAATAGAATAATTAATATGGTTGTACCATAATTATAAGGCCCCGAACTTAAACCTTACTTAATCTTGAGTTATTACAAGATTACACATTGAGGATCTTTTTTTGGTTTATAGTTTTAGAGAATTAGATCATAAAACATGTATTACATTCCACATTTAAGAAAAGTGGTTACATAAAAGATAGTATTAATTTTTCCCATCAAAGGAAACATATTTAAAATAAAACATGGATTCTTTCTTGAAACTTCCTTTAAACTATCATCATATCATGTACCTTTCCCTTGTCCTGTGAAAAACATTTCAAAAAACCGGGGATGAGCATAAAAAGCTCAGTATGGGTTATAAAAATATGGAAAGGAAACATGAGTTCATATATACATAAGAATGAAATCATAATTTACCCAAAAAACATAGGCACTTTAACATACCTCATAAAATCATGAATAAATCATAGAAATCATAAGACATAAAGGTAACTTGAGGCATTCATAACATTCTTACGTAGGGAGTAACCTTCTTGGTTACGTTTGGAATACCCATCACAGTATATTCCCTAAATCTCTTCGGAGAAACCTTAATGTTTCACTCCTTCATGTTACCCAATGCATTGGAGATCTATATCGGGCTCACCCACCCTTAGTTTATCATGGAACCACCCATCTTTATAATAATGCACATGAACCATAACATAATTGTATCACATAAAAAATACATAAAGGAAACATAAAATTTTCACATTTCAATCACAAGATATCAATAAAACACATTGATATAATAAAAACATTATGAAAACCATTTTCAATACCAAAATAAAAGAAAAGTAAAACTGGGTATTTATTTTTATTTTAAAGAAAACGGTATGACTTATAGAGGAAGACGAAACTCAAATAATGGTCACAGTAGTGGAGAAGTCATTGTCGCCGCATACGTACGAAAAAAACATTCCCTTTTGTCGTTTAGTAAACGCTCCGTATAAAAAATATTCCTTTTTAATAAACGTAAAAGTCAAAGGGGTTTATACACCATATAAAAGACGGTTGTGTATAAAACAAAATATGCCCCAATGAATGGAGATTGAGACGAAGTCCCATACAAAGATAATTTTTAAACAAAATAGATCTATTATGTGTATTCACTATAAGTACACATAAAGAAAGTAAAAATATAAGATAGGACATAATAATATCATGAAATAATTTGAATGTAGGAGATTAACCCAAAGAACGGAAATTGGGTTAAGAAGTTCCGTTACCTCAGGTCCGACTTGACTCGATCGTCCTTTAACCTTCTGAACAATAAATTTGAGTTAATTTATACTTGCTTAAGAAAATTTTCAAGTTCATTATTCCTTTTATATCACTTATTACCACGTCATTCACACTATGTAATTATTTAAGTTAATAACGGTCGTTTTAACGATCATTGGTACTTGAGTCAGAAATATGGTCTTTCTAATTACAAGTTGTTTATGTATCCATTATATCAAGAGTTGTATTCATGATGTATATATCATATATATCATATATATCCAGTATATATATGCATTTACAATATTACATAACATTTAGAGGTAAGAAATGAAATACCCCGTTCGTGGAGACGGTAAGCCGTATGTATGCATGAACGCTACTTTCATTTCTATGTCATATTAAAGGAATTAAAAATAAATGAGAGATATGTATATTTTAATTATAGAATTATATTCATCATTTAGATGTAAAATAAATAATATATATCTATTATATATATTTACTTATAATAGTACATTACATTTGGGGATAAGAAATGAGATGCACCGTTCATGGAGACGGTAAGCCGTACGTACGCATAAACGCTACATTCATTTCTACCTCATACTTTAATGGAATTAAAAAATAATGATAGATAATAGTATTTTAATTCCATTATGGTATCATATATAATATCATTAAATATATCCTTTATACGTACCACAGATGGTATTAACAAATCAAATTACTTTGAGGGGGCGGTAGTCCGCACTTCCTAAAATGAAGATATCATGTATGCCCATAATCGAAGCCATAAAGGTATGACATAAATGAAAAATACAGAAGCTTAAGGAAAACATAAAAATATTATATATCATATATAAATATAGTGACATCTTAATGGCCACCTTTGAAGGTGTTATAAGAATATTGAACAATCATCGTTTCATGAGGCAGAAATTCACCATCCACGGAAACAATAAGTTCTATAGCCATTAGATGTAGGTGTGTGTAAGTGTAGCTCGAATAATTATTATAAAAACATCCTAGTATATTGAATATACTGTATTTGTTACAAAAGAAATGAATAAAAAGAGTTTAGGGGGTTTGAGAAGCAAAATAAAACAAAAGGACTCATGTGAAGACATTACCTTAAAATCGGGTATTTCCCATTGGTTTGAGCTCAAATGCTTCCTTGGGAAGCCTTCTGCCCAAAGTGAGGATACTAAAAGTTATAGAGGGATGTGGAAAGACAGAATTGGCAGGGTTTGGCCGATCCAAAGGCTTTGGAAGTGTGGGTAAGGAGGTAGAGGTGGGGGCCTTTTATAAGAGGAGAGGAGGGGCACTCTTGGAAAGTAAAGAAATGTTACTTTATTTTAAAATGATTTTTGGATTAAAGAGGTCCCACATTAATATAATTCCAGGATAAGGTTATAAGGGTTTGAAATATACCCAAAAATAGGTTTTTGACAAGTTTAGGTCTTAGATTTTACATTATCTTTTCATTTTATTTAAATCATTAAATAATGTGGTAATCGATGCTTCATCATGATGTCATAAATAATTTAATTTATTTAATGTCTAAAAATTATAAAAAAAATAAGATGATGTAGGAAATATTATTATATTTCCAATGACTATTTATAGTCAAAATTCCGACTTGTATAACCCCATGAAAAAATTGTTTTAGTAAAATAACTCATGTTTGTGACATTTTAATTTTAACATTAAATAAAAAGATATTAATGCCAGTTTCCTACCAAAGTGGCTCCATGGGGTCCCCAAGTTGACCCATGGCTTGCCTTGGTCATCCATGACTCATCCAAAAAGTGTGGGACATGTGTCTAGGTATTTTCATTTTATTATAATATCATTTTTTCCTTGAATTGCACTAATTACCTCTAATCGTGATTAAAAACATAAAAGTTACTATTCACCAACAAATTATTTTTATCTCATTGAACCACATTTTAATTCTTAATAAAAACCATGTATGTTAGATTTTTGAAAATCAAATTACAAAAGTGGAAAATTTTCAT
This sequence comes from Viscum album, assembly GCA_963277665.1. NCBI lineage: Eukaryota > Viridiplantae > Streptophyta > Magnoliopsida > Santalales > Viscaceae > Viscum > Viscum album. The sequence goes on from OY728142.1 coordinate 1,736,852,069, forward strand.
TTAAATGAAAAATCAGTTTCTTTAACTACCACTCAGTGGTTTCACTATTCATCAAAAATTGAAGTTTTTCAGAAAAATACCAAAACTTCAATATAAGCTATATTTGATATTCTGAATTAAAAAATGATGTCTATTTTACAAAATTCAAATCATATAAGTTACATTAATTAATATAATAATTAATTCCCGCTGTCATGACAAATAGCGTGTTTTTATGAAACAATAAGTATCAAAAGATTGAAACTAGTTTAAATCCAATTTCAAAGTGAAATTGATTCCAATGACCAACATTGGATTAAATGGTAAAAATATATTATAATTTCACTTTAAAACCAATTCAAAAGAAAATTTAATCATATAAATAAATTAGATTAAAAAGATGTTTTGAATTAAAATACAACATTTTTCACTATTCATTAAAAATGAACTATATCGGAAAAATAACAAAAATTAACACAATGTAAATTTTGATGTCCCAATCATAAAGAATATGTTTATTTTGGAAAACATAGCTTATAAAATCGTCAAAATATTGATTTAAAAATGGTTTTCCATCAAAAGGAACTAAAACAATCTTTTAAAAATATTAGTGTATTCCATGCTTAAGATTGGGTTTATTCTCATTTTAAGCCTCTAAAACAATATATAATTCACTAATAGACATAGATAAAAATATCTATTATTCATTACTTACTTGGGATGTTACATCCTTCCCCCCTTTAGAAAATGGCGTCCCTGTAATTTATTTACTTATCGAATAAATGGGGGTACTTACCCCTCATTGCCTTTTCAGATTCCCATGTTGCCTCTTCCATCATGTGGTTTTCCACAAAACATTTACCTTATGAATCACCTTATTCCGTAACACTTGCTCCCTGTGGTCAAGAATCTGGACCGGTTGTCCCCCATAAGATAGGTTCTCTTCCAGCTGAACTACCACTGGACTCAAAACATGAGATGGATCTGGCATATACTTTTTTCAGCATCGAAACATGAAAAAAATTGTGTACCTGAGATAAACTCGGAGGTAAAGCCACTCGGTAAGAAACTGATCCAAATCTCTCCATAATTTCATATGGTCCAATGAACCTTGGATTCAGCTTTCCTTTCTTACCAAATCGCATCACACTTTTCCATGGTGAGACTTTGAGAAAAACATGATCACCTACCTCAAAAGATAGATCCTTCCTCCTATTGTCTGCATAACTCTTCTGCCTGCTCTGAGCTGTTATCATGTGTTTCTATATCATCTGATCTTTTTCTACCAACTCTTCTACCAATTCTGGTCCCATCAGCTTTCTGTTACCCACTTCATCCAAAAAAGCTGGAGTTCGACACCGCTTCCCATATAACGCCTCAAATGGTGCCATCTGTATACTGGAATGAAAACTATTATTATATGAAAATTCAATCAAATAAAAGATGTTGGTCCCAACTTCCCTGATAATCCATAGAGCAAGAACGTAGAATATCCTCCAATGTTTGAATTTTTCGTTTTTACTGCCCATCTGATTGAGGATGAAAAGCTGTACTAAAATTTAATTCAGTAGCCAATGACTTCTGAAGGCCTTTCCAAAAGTTAGAAGTGAACCTAGGATCACGGTTAGATACAATGGAGAGGGGAACTCCATGTAGCCTGACTATCTCTTTAAGATACAAACGGGAATGTTTATCTAGGGAACAAGTATCTCGTATAGCAAGGAAACGAGCAGATTTAGTAAAGCGATCAACAATAACCCAGATTGCATTATTACCTCGAGGTGTATTCGGAAATCCCACAAAAAAGTCCATAAATATATTCTCCAATTTCCATTCTAGTATTGGTAAAGGATGAAGCATCCCTTTCGGTAACTATCAATCTACTTTAACCTATTGACAAGTCAAACACTTCACTGTAAAATCAGCAATATCTCTTTTCATTCCATCCCACCTGTAATACTCCCGTAGATCTCTGTACATATTAGTACATCTAGGATGAACTTAAAACAGAGAATTATGATATTAACATAACAAATATATCATCAACTATGAATTACAGGGCACACACAATCTCTTCCCAAATCAAAAAACACAATCATTATCAATGATGAATTCTAGAAACTTACCCTTCTGAAGAAGCTCTACCTTTTTCTGCAACTCACTATCTTGCTTCAATGCTTGCTTGATTCTGTCTGATAGAGAAGATTTCACTGATACCTGAAACCAAACAGAAGAAATCCTACACCAAAAACATCTATTCCAAAGTTCATCAAATCCTTAACCAAAGGATCACATTCCAAACACAACATTGTTAATGAATATTTACTTTTTTGACTCAAAGCATCAGCCACTTTATTTTCTTTTCCCGGATGGTAATGAATTGTACAATAATAATCCTTGATTAATTCTAGCCATCTCCTCTGTCTCATGTTCAATTCTTTTTGAGTGAATATATACTTTAAACTTTTATGATCGGTATATACTTCACACTTTACTCCATACAAATGATGCCTTCAAATTTTTAATGTGAAAACAACAGCAGCTAATTCCAAATCATGTGTAGGGTAATTTACATCATGAGTTTTCAACTGTTGTGAAGCATAAGCAATTACCTGATCATTCTGCATTTAGACACAACCAAGTCCTTTCAATGAAGTGTCACTGTAGATAACAAACTCACCATTCATGGAAGGTAGTGCCAAAACTGGAGCATTCACCAATCTTCTTTTCAACTCATTCGGTTGTAACTAGAGTCAACTGAGCCATCACTGAAAGAATCTATTTAGTTCTAATTCTGACCGTCTTAGGATACTAATTTGAAAGGTCATTTCCCTCTGTATGCCTTGCCAGAAAATCTGTTCTATTTCCTCTATGAAAAACCATTCTTAACACAGAAAATATCTTAGGCGAAGCAACATGGTAATCTTCAAATTCTATATCATTTCAATCATACCATAAATTAATTTATAATTTAACAATTATCTAACTCTTAAAGTTGTCTAAACAGACCTCTGATACCAACTATAAGGCCTCGTCCTTAAACCTTACTTAATCTTGAGTTATTACAAGATTACACATTGAGGATCATTTCTGGTATAGAGTTTGAGATAATTAGATTATAAAAAATGTATTACATTCCACATTTAAGGAAAGTGGTTACATAAAAGATAGTATTCATTTTTCCCATCAACGGAAACATATTTAAAATAAAACATGGATTCTTTCTTGACACTTCCTTGACACTATCATCATATCATTTACCTTTCCCTTGTCCTGTGAAAAACATTTCAAAAAACTTGGGATGAGCATAAAAAGATCAGTAAGGGTTATAAAAATATGTAAAGGAAACATGAGTTCATATATACACAATAATGAAATCATACTTTACCCATAAAAAATAGGCACTTTAACATACCTCATCAAATCAAGAATAAATCATAGAAATCATAAGACATAAAGGTAACCTGAGGCATTCATAACATTCTTACATAGGGAGTAACCCTCTTGGTTACGTTTGGAATACCCATCACAGTATATTCCCTAAATATCTTTGGTGAAACCTTAACGTTTCACTCCTTCGCGTTACCCAATGCATTGGAGAGCTATATCGGGCTCACCCGCCCTTAGTTTATCACGGAACCACCCGTCTTCATAATAATTCCCAAGAACCATAACATAATCTTATCACATAAAACATACATAAAGGAAACATAACATTTCCATATTTCAATCACAAGATATCAATAAAACACATTGATATAATAAAAACATTATGAAAACCATTTTCGATACCAAAATAAAAGAAAAGTAAAACATGGTATTTATTTTTATTTAAAAAAAATGGTATGGCTTGTAGAGGAAGCCGAAACTCAAATAATGGTCACGGCAGTGGAGAAGTTGTTGTCGCCGAAAACGTACGACAAAAACATTCCCTTTTGTCTTTTAGTAAATGTTTCGTATAAAAAAGATAACTTTTGAATATACATAAAAGTCAAAGGGGTTTATACACCGTATAAAAGAAGGTTGTGTATAAAACAAAATATGCCCCAATAAATGGAGATTGAGACGAAGTCCCATACAAAGATCATTTTAAATAAAATTGATCTATTATGTGTATTCACTATAAGTATAGATAAATAAAGTACATATACAAGATAGGACATAATAATATCATGACATAATTTCAATGTAGGAGATTAACCTAAAGAACTGAAATTGGGTAAAGAAGTTCCCTTACCTTGGGTCTGACATGATTCGATCGTTCTTTAAACTCCTGAATAATAAACTTGAGTTAATTTCTATGTGCTTAAGAACCTTTTTCAAGTTCATTATTCCTTTTATATAACTTATTACCACATCATGAACACTATGTAATTATTTAAGTTAATAACGGCCATTTTAACGATCATTGGTACTTGGTCAAAAATACGGTGTTTATAATTACAAGTTGATTATGTATCCATTATATCAAGATTTATAATCATGATGTATATATCATATATTTCATATATATCCAGTATATATATGCATTTACAATATTACATAACATTTAGATGCAATAAATGAAATTCACTGTTCATGGAGACAGTAAGTCGTACGTACGCATGAACGCTACTTTCATTTCTATGTCATATTAATGGAATTAAAAATATATGAGAGATATGTATATTTTAATTCCAGAATTATTTTCATCATTTAGATGTAATATAAATCCTATAAATCCATTATATATGTACTAATAATAGTACATTACATTTGGGGATAGGAAATGAGATGCACCGTTCATGGAGACGGTAAGCCGTACGTACGCATGAACGCTACTTTCATTTCTACCTCATACTTTAATGGAATTAAAACATAATGATACATAATAATTTTTTAATTCAGTATGGTATCATATATAATATCATTAAATATATCCTTTATACGTACCGCATATGGTATTAACGAATCAAATCACTTTGAGGGGGCGGTAGTCCGCACTTCCTAAAATGAAGATATCATGTATAACCATAATGGAATCCATAAAGGTATGCCCTAAATGAAAAATACAGAAGCTTAAGGAAAATATAAAAATATTATATATCATATATAAATATAGTGACATCTTAATGGCCACCTTTGAAGGTGTTAAAAGAATATTGAACAATCATCGTTTCGTGAGGCAGAAATTCGCCATCCACGGAAACTGTATGTTCTTTAGCCATTAGATGTAGGTTTGTGTAAGTGTAGCTCTAATATTTATTATAAAAACATCCTAGTTTATTTAAGATACTGGAGTTGTTACAAAATAATTGAATAAAAAGTGTTTATGGGGTTGGAGAAGCAAAATAAAACAAAAGGACTCAAGTGAAGACATTACCTTAAAATCGGGTAACTCCCATTGGTTTGATCTCAAAGGCTTTCTTGGGAAGACTTCTGCCCAAAGTGAGGCTTCTAAAAGTTATAGAGGGATGTGGGGAGAAAAAATGGGCAGTGTTTGTCCGAGCCAAAGTCTTTGGAATTGTGGGTAAGGAGGTAGAGGTGGGGGCCTTTTATAAGAGGAGAGGAGGGGCACTCTTGGAAAGTAAAGAAATGTTTCTTTATTTTAAAATGATTTTCGGATTTAAGAGGTCCCACATTAATATAATTCGCGGATAAGGTGATAAGGGTTCGAAATATACCCAACAAATAGGTTTTTGAGAATTTTAGGTCTTAGATTTTACATTATCTTTTCATTTTATTTAATTTGTTAAATAATGAGGTAATCGATGCATAATCAAGATGTCATAAATAATTTAATTTATTTAATGTCTAAAAATTATAAAAAATACTATGATGTAGTAAATCATTTTATATTTCCAATGACTATTTATAGTCAAAAGTCTGACTTGTATAACCACATGAAAAAATTGTTTTAGTAAAATAACTCATGTTTGTGACATTTTAATTTTAACCTTAAATAAAAAGATATTAATGTCATTTTCCTACCAAAGTGGATCCATGGGGTCCCCAAGTTGACCCATGGCCTGTATTGATTTGCTATGACACATCCAATAGGGGTAGTACATGTGTCTAGGTATTTTCATTTTATTATAATATCATTTTTGCCTTGAATTCCACTAATTACCTCTAATCGCAATTTAAAACATAAAAGTTACTATTCACCAAAAAAATTATTTTAATCTCATTGAACCAAACTTTACTTCTTAATAACAACCATGTATGTCGGATTTTTGAAAATCAAATCACAGAAGTGGAAAAGTTTCATTTAAACGAAAAATCAGTTTCTTTAACTACCACTTAGTGGTTTCAATATTCATCAAAAATTGATGTTTTTCAGAAAAATAACAAAAATTCACCCTAAGATATATTTGATATTCTGAATTCAAAAATGATGTATTTTTTTACAAAATTCAAATCATATAAGTTACATTAATTAATTTAATAATTAATTCCCACTGTCATGACAAATAGCGTGTTTTTATGAAACAATAAGTATCAAAAGATTGAAACTAGTTTAAGTGTAATTTCAAAGTGAAATTGATTCCAATGACCATCATTGGATTAAATGGTAAAAATATATTATAATTTCACTTTAAAAAAAATTCAAAAGATAATCTATTATTATAAATAAATTATATTAAAAACGGGTTTTGAATTAAAATACAACATTTTTCACTATTCATTAAAAAATGAACTTTATCAGAAAAATACCAAAAATTCACACAAATTAAATTTTGATGTTCCAATCATAAAGAATAAGTTTATTTTAAAAAACATAGCTTATAAAATTGTCAAAATATTTATTTAAAAACGGTTTTCCATCAAATGGCAGTAAAACAATCTTTTAAAAATATTAGTGTATTCTATGCTTAAGATTGGATTTATTCTCATTTTAAGCCTCTAAAACACTATCTAATTAACTAATAGACATAGATAAAAATATATATTATTCATTACTTACTTGGTATGTTACAATATTAATAATAAAATCATAGTATATATAAGATACGAGAGTTATTATTTTAGAATAGTAATAACAAAGAAATAAGAAGTGGAAGAAGAAAAGAACTTGAAAGAGGTGATGAATTATTTACCTCTTCTCCAGGTTATTTCTATTTATTTTATCAAAATGACTCCTTAAGTTATATTTATGACTAAAGTAAGTCCTATAGGATGAATTTAGGGAATATGAGAGGATATTTGGCCAGGGTATGGCTGATCCAAAAGTCTTTGAAGGTGTGAATTACAGGGAAGGGGGAGTGACCTTTTATAATAGGGGTGAGGGGTACCTTATGAAAAGCTAGAAATATTAATTTATAATAAAATAATTTTCGGTTGAAAATGGATCAAAAATGGATTATTTATATGATAAGGTGGTTATGGGTCTAAAAACACTCAACCAATAGGTTTCAGACAGGTTTGGGTCACTATATTAACTTTATATTTTAGATTAAACTCTTGGTTAAATAGTTTGACATTTACCATGTCTCTTTGTATTTTATATTATATAGTTAATAAACATAATATATACTTCCAAGATAACCCCAAGAGGTTCATTAATGTTACAACTATCATTATATAAGTCCTTTGTATGATCCTTATATTGTTAGGAATATAATATAAATTGATAATATAATATTTGTTTTAAAAACTCTTTTATGTCAATTTTGACACTATTTGGTATTTTGTTTTTTCTAAATTCCTAACAGAATTATTACATAAAAAAACATCAATACAATTCTAATATTTCATATTAAATTATAAAATCAGTGTAATTAATAAAAATTCTCAAATAACATTTATTTGGATATTTATAATATCAAATAGTTTAATATTTCATTAATTGGGTAATTACTGCATCAACATTGTGTCATAAATAAATTAAATTATTTAATGTCTAAAAATTATAAATAATATACCATTATGTAAGAAATCTATTTATATTTATTATGAATATTTATAATTGAATTTATCTTATATATAACCCTATATTAAAAATGTATTAGTTATTAAACATTGATTTTAACTCTTTTAACTCTTCTTTGAATTAAATAATAATAAATGTCCTCATCTAATCCAAGTGGACCAAAGAGGTTCATATTTTATTCATAAGGTTGTTTTTTGGTCGAATTATACTTATCCAATAGAATTAGGACATGGTTTATGGTAATAATAATATCATTTTTACCCTTAATTACCCTTTTTTCTTAAGTTAAAAAGATAATATTCACCATCAATTATTTTTATCTTATTGAAAAACATTTTACCCCTTGATATTAATTATGTCTCCCGGATTTTCAAAATTCCACTCACATAAGAAGTAAAATTAAATTTTATGTGAATTTTCAAATTCTCCTAGGAGTTGGGTAGAAGACGGTGAAAAGCTAAATAAAATTTTTATATATCAAAAATTATTATAAAATGACTACAATGAATTAAATTTAACATATATAGGTATTATGTATCTATTTTGACCTAAAATAATTTTAAATAAAATAAATAATTATTTAAATAAAAATTCAGTTTTAAACTATAACTCATTGTTTTTCACTATTCATAAAAAATTGAAAGCTTTCAGAAAAATACCAAAAATTCACCCTAAGCTAATTTCGATATTCCAAATCCAAAAATGCAGTCCATTTTGAATGATAGTATTTATAAAATTTCAAAAAGTGTGTATTACTATTCATAACGACTAGTTTGATTGGTTGTGGTGTGTTAGAACTCAATGTTGTGTACACCACATGCTATTTTATTAATTAAAGAGAAACGTTCTGTGGAAGATTGGGGTGTTACATTCTCCCCTCCTTCAAATAATTTCATCCTCGAAATTTCTAGAGTATTACTGCCTAAAAAGACTCGGGTGGTTCTTCATCATAAGTTCCTTGGGTTCCCATGTTGCCTCTTCCATCGTATGGTTTCTCCATAGAACTTTTACCAGATGTGTCGTCAGGTTTCTCAATACATGTTCTCTTATATCAAGAATCCTGATGGGAACTTCTCAATAATACAGATCGGGTTCCAGTTCTAATTATTTATATGTGAGTACATGCGTTGGGTCAGGCATGTACTTTCTCAATAGGGATACTTGGAACACATCGTGAAATTTGGAGAGATTTGGCGGAATTTCCAAATGGTAAGCTACATCACCAATTCATTCCAGAATTTCAAAAGGTCTGATATACCTAGGACTTAATTTTCTCTTCATACTGAAATGTATAACACCCTTCCATAGAGATACCTTCAAGAAAACAGGATCTCCTACCTGAAATTCCAAATCCTTATTTCAGTTATTGGCATAGCTCTTCTACCTACATTGAGTTTCTTTGATGTGGGTTTGGATTACCTTCACCGTTTCCATTGTTTCCTCCCCAAGTTCTAGCCCTACGAGTTTTCTTTCACCAACATCATCCAAATAGGTTGGTTTGCGACATCTATTTTCATATAACGCTTCATATGGTGCCATCTGAATACTTTAATGGACGCTATTGTTATAGGAAAATTCTACCAGAGGTTAATATTGATCCCATATACCATTAAAGTCAAGTGAGAAATATCTCAACATGTATTCTATGGTTTGAATAGTCTGTTATGATTTTCCATCAGTTTGAGGGTGGTAGGAAGTGCTCAAACGAAGTTCAGTATCCAGGGCTTTCTGAATAATTTTTCAAATTCTTGATGTGAAACGTGGATCATGATCAGAAACAATCGATAGTGGTACTCCATGAAGTCTCAAAACTTCATTAATATATAGTCTTGCTATATGTTCAAGTGTTACATCTTCTCTTATAGAAATAAAATGTGCTGACTTGGTAAGACGATCAACAGTAACCCATATTGCATCGTTCCTTCTAGGAGTCTTTGGTAGTCCCACGATAAAGTCCATCATAATATTATACCATTTCTACTCCAGTATGGGAACAGGTTTTATGACTCCTTTAGGTTCTTTCCTTCAAACTTTCACTTGCTGACAAACCATCCATCTTGACACAAAATCAGCAATCTACCTCTTCATGTTGTCCCACCAAAAATGTTCCTTCAAATATCTATACATTTTGGTTCTCCCAGGGTGTATAGAGAATTTGGAACTATGATCATCATATAACAATTCCCTTTTTAAATCCGGTATATCAGGAACACAATGTCTCTTCCCAAATTTCAAAATTCTATCTTCATACACGAACTCACCCAATCTCTTATCATTCATAGCTTTAATCTTTTTTGAAACTCTTCATCAACGTTCTGATAACTCTTTATCCTTTATAGTAAGGATGTTTTGGAAACCATTTGAATAAGTATTTATGTTTCACCTTCCAGGGTGATTCCAATATCCATCATTAATATATCTATATATATAAGATCCTTTTCAATGATAATCTTGTTCAAAACTCCATGATCCTTTCTACTCAAAGCATCTTCCACCCTATTTTCCTTTCTCGAGTGGTAGTGTATAGTGAAATTGTAATATTGAGTAGTTCAATCCATATCCTTTGCCTCAGGTTGAGTTATTTTTGTGAGAAAATATACTTCAAATTCTTATGATCAGTATAAATCTCACATTTTTTTACCATAGAGATAGTGTCTGAAAATCTTCAAAGAAAAGATTACAACTGCTAACTCAAGATCATGAGTAGGATAGTTTTTCTCATGAATTTTCATCTATTATGATTCATAGGCAATAAACCTATCATTCTGCATAATGACACAAACAATTCCTTTATTCGATGCATCACTATAAATAACAAACCCATTATTCCCCGATGGTAGAGTAAATATAGGATCATTAACTAATATTCTCTTTAGTTCTTCAGAAAATTATCACACTCTTTTGTCCAAATTAATTTAAACCCTTTTCATGTGACCTTTGTCAATGGGTTAGCCAATCGGGAAAAATTCTGGATGAAACATCGATAATAACCAGCTAAACCAATAATACTGCATACCTCAGTTATACTCGTCGGTGCTAGACATTCTTGGATTGATCATGTCTTAGAAGGATCAACAATGATTCCATCCTTAGAGACAATATTGCCATGAAAAGAAATCTATTGAATCCAGAATTCACACTTGCTAAACTTCTATTATAATTCATGTCTTCTAAGAGTCTTTAGAACAATTTTCAAGTGAGTTTCATGATCTTCGTAACTTTTGGAGTATACCAAGATATCATCAATAAATACCACTAAAAATTCATCAAGATACTCCTTGGAAACTATGTTCATTAGATCCATGAAAATAGAGGGTGAGTTAGTCAGCCCAAAAGGCATTACTATAAACTCATAATGCCCGTACCAAGTTTGAAATGCTGTTTTCGGAATATCTTCCTTCTTCATAGACAACTGATGATATCCATATTTAAGTTCAGTCATTGAAAAGTATTGAGCTCCATGAATTTGGTCGAATAAATCATCAATGAGAGGTAGGAGATACTTTTTCTTTATTGTTATAACATTGATCTCCCTGTAGTCAATGAAAAGCCTCATAGATCCATATTTCTTCTTAACAAAAAACGACAGGTGTAACAGCCCGAGATTTTATGAAAAATATTCTTTAATTCACTAATGTCTTGTGTTGTACGCTACACCAAAAGGAGATTACACAATACGCATCCTTGACTTGCCTTGCATTACACGCAATCTCAACCTTCCTCGATAGCGTGTGTAGTACGCAATACTGAGTTTCACGAAAAAACGATATGCTATTAAAATATTATTAAAACTAGCCGTTATGAATAGTAATAGCCACTTTTTAAATTTTAGAAATTTTAGCTCTCAAAATGGACTTCATTTTTGGATTCGGAGTATCGAATTTAGCCTAAGGTGAAATTTTGGTACTTTTCGGATAACTTTCATATTCTGATGAATAGTGAAAATTACTAAATTATAATTCAAAACAACTTTTTTAATCGAAATAATTAATAGTGATAAATAATTAATTTTAGTGGTTTTAAAGTATATTTAGAATATATTTTTACAATTTAATACAATGTTGTTCATTGGATGTAATTTCACATTTAAACCAGACATAATCAAGTTTCAATCTTTGGATAAATATTGTTTCTTAAAAACACGCTATTTGTTTTAACAGCGGGATTTAATTATAAAATTAATTAATGCAATTTCTATGTTATGAATTTGGTAAAATAGACTTCATTTTTGAATTTGGAATATGAAATATAGCTTAGGATGAAATTTTGGCATTTTTCTGAAAACTTTCAATTTTTGATGAATAGTGAAACCACTGAGTGGTAGGTTAAAAACTGAATTTTGCATAAAACTAAATTTTACCGCTTCTGTGAATGGAATTTCAAAAATCCGAGAGACACGGTTGATGTCAGTAAGTAAAATGTGGTTCAATGAGATGAAAATAATTTTTGGTGAATAGTAACTTTTTACTTTTATTTACCACGGTTAATAGTAAATAGGGTATCTAAGGGTAAATATGATATTACTATTACCCTAACACATGTCCTAATTCTATTGGATAAGTGTAATTCGACCAAAAACAACCTTATGAATATAATATGACCATTTAGGTCCACTTGGATTAGATTATGACATTTAATATTACTTTATTTAATGAATAGTTAAAATAGTTAAAATCAAAGTTTAATAACTTAAACATTTTTAATATGGGGTTATACATAAGATAAATTCGACTATATATATTCATTAGAAAGCTAAAAATATTTCCTACATAATGATATTTTATTTATAATTTTTAGACCTTAAATAAATTAATTTATTTATGACACAACGATGATGCAGTAATTACACTTTTAAGGAAATATTAACATAATTGATGTTATAAATGCTCAAATGAATGTAATTTGAGACTTTTTTTGAATTCCACTAATTTTATAGGTTACTATGATATATTAGTGTTGATGTAATCAACTTTTTTCGAACATATAATTCTGTTGTGACTTTCACAAAAATCATATATCAAATAGTGTCAAAATTGACACAAAATAGTTTTTAAATCAAATATTATATTATTAATTGTTATTTTATTCCTAAAAATATAAGGTTCGGCCAAATGACTTAGATAAGGATATATATATTAATAATAAACAATTTGGGGTTCTTTTGGCATGTTATAGTAAGTGTATTAACCATATAGTGAAAGAAAACAAAAAGACACGGTAAAAGTTAAATTATTTAACTTAGAGTTAAATCTAATTGATAAGGTTAAAATAATACCCTAAACTTGTCTAAATCTTATTGGTTGATAGGATTTCGACCCATACCCACTTTATCTTCTAAATAAGACACTTTGGAACCATTATAAACCGATTTTGACATTAATATAAAATAATATTTTGAGGTATTCCTAAGGTGCCCCTCTCCTCCCTTATAAAAGGACACCTCCTCCCCCTCCTCCTCACATCACTTTGAGCACTCAAGCTCGGCCAACCCCTGCCAAAATCCCTTCTCCACTTCCCTAGAATAATCCTAGAGGTAATGGTCTTCTTCAAAGACCAATCTTAGTTCCCTAAGTGGATGATTCAAAGAGGCGTTCCAAAGAAGAGGTAATATCCATTACCGATCTTTTCAATTTCTTTCTTATTCAACTTATTCTTCTTTAGTTGTTTCATGATAAAGTAATAACATAAGTATTTCTTATATACTGATATGTTATTATAAATATGAAACAACTCTAATTAACCTTCTATCCATCCTACGGAAAAAGGAAATCACCGCGCGTGCGTACGTACGGAATACCGTCTCCACACCGTGGTGTAATCTATTTTCCGCCACCACCTTAATTGGATGGGTATAAAGGTGTAATGAGTAACTATATATGATTATTATAAAGTGATATTGATACTGAAATAGTATACATACACTTCAACACAATTCCACGACCATGGGAACGATATCATCGCTCGTGCGTACGTACGGACTACCGTCTCCACGACGCGATGAGGTTCATTCTCAATGATTAACCATTCATGAATGATTATAAAGTATATATAATAAGTACTAATGAAATATATGACCTAATAATGATACTGGAATTATTTATATTTATATGTATGTCATCTACTTAATTCCATTCAATTCAATAAGGAAACGAAAACAGCGTTCATGCGTACGTACGGACTACCGTCTCCATGAACGGTGTATTTCTTTCCATTTACTGATTTATTATATATGTATATTCTGAATATATATATAAATCATGTTTTATATTCTGTAATTAAGTAATCATGATCTAAGTAATCATATGAATAATTACAAGTTAAAAACACGAACGACAAATGAGACGATTTTACCCAAAATGCTACATTAACATGAATTTACAAAAGAACGGGTAATATAAAGTCATAAGTGGACCATATATGATATAATAACAATGAATATGATTCTGGAATAAGTCAATAACATGATTTAAATCATTATACAGGAGGTTCGGACACATACAAAGCAAGTCGGACATAAGGTAAGGGAAATATCACAATCTCATTTTTATCCGAGATTGTTTATTCGTAAGTATTTACTGGGGTGTATTCTATCATCCACATCCATGTTTCATCAATATGTAATATTATTTCCATCCACCTACAATTGTTTAAATCCATTTTTACCCTTCGGTGAGTTTTTAGTAATATGTATGAAAGGAATCTTTTTTCGTACGAGGTACTTTTTGACTTTTCCAACAAAAGTACAAAGAATGTTTTTTTAACTTATACGGCATGAATGGATTTTTAAAACATTATTTCCAAGAAGCTTACTTTACAAGTTTTAAAGTTTATTTTTAATCAACTTCTTTTATTTTAAAGTCGTATGACATGTTATGAAAGAAAGAAAATGTTTTTGAAGAAGAAAGGATATTTTCCTCAAGAATGGAGTTCAAGTATTTTATCAAAATTATTTTCCATCTAAGATAATAAAAGGGTTATGTTTTTATCCCTATTATTACATTGGTTTGATTATGTTGTGATGGAAATATTTTTATGAATTCCTTTATCTTATATGAATTGTTTTATGATGTCATGTTGTTTAAGAATCCCATCTTTATTACATGGGTTACGCTATGATGTATGGTTTATGATTTTGTGGCACACATAAGAATAATATCATTATGAGATGGGTGGGACCTATATCTCCCTCCAATGCATTGGGTAAAGATTTTATATCTCATGAGATAGACATGGCTGGAATGGTAGGTAATACCGGTTCAGTGAAACAGGACTGAAACGAGGGTTACTCGATTCAGAAAGAGACTTTGTCCACTAAGATAGTCTTGGCAATGAGTCTTGACTAACAAGAAATGATTCTCTATTATTATGTGTGAATGCCAAAAAGTTTCATGTTTTAAGTTATGATTATTGTGATTACATTTCACTACCATGATTTATCCCATGTTATGAAATTATGCTCTCTTTTGCAGGTTATGATTTCCAAAATGTTTTGTTCTTATGAATACGATGTGATTGATATTTCTTTTGTTTACCCTTACTGAGCATTTGAGCTCACCCTTTTATGTTTTCTTTTCCCCAGGATATAAAGAAAGGTTTTAGGTAAAAAAAAAGGAAGATCTTTATGGGAGATGTTGAAGATCTTTCACCACGATTAGAAGATTTTATTCCGAGTTTCCAAAGACACTAAACTATTACGATCCTTGTGTGTGTGTTTTTGTTATGTACTAAGTATTCCGCAAAAGTAATGTAATGTCAATATAAGTTAGGTTTCGGGTCTCTACAACAGGGGCTCCCCATGGAGAAACACTAGGGAGAATAAATCACTTGTTACCCAATTCCTCTAGTTGTTTCTTTAGTTCCACTAATTCCATAGTGTCTATTCTATAAGGGGTCTTCGATATGGGCCTTGATCCAGGTATTAAATCAATGGAAAAATCAATTTCTCATTCTGGACGATGTCTAGGTAAATCTTCAGGAAACACATCAACATATTCTTTCACAAAATGTACATCCTCTATTTGAACATTCCTTTCCCCAGACAAAGTTATTTCATTCTTTTACTCCCCAATAATTGAATTTATTTTAGCTACTAGGGGTAGATCTTGATAAGAATTAGGTGGTGACGATTCTACTCTAAAGGTAAGGTGTTCTTTATCATCATCATAAAAAATAGTAACCTCCTTCTTCTTACAATAAAATTTTGAATCATGGTCTGAAAGAAAATCCATACCAAGGATCATATCAAATTCAATCGTTGGTATGATGATGAGATCAGCAGATAAAGAACATTTATATACCCTAATTGGAACTGATTCACAGAACTTTGTAGCAGTGATACTCCCCTTAGGAGTTTTTACTGAAAAATCCCTTGTTAAATCAAATTGTAAATATCTAATATCCTTGGAAAACTGGGAAGATATTAAACAATGCGATGATCCTGAATCAAATGAAGCATTGGCTAAACTTGAGTAAACCATTAAATTACCTTGCACCACATATTTTGGATCATCAACCTCAACAGTAGTGATCACATCAGCTTGGCCTTGATCCCTTGGCCTTTTCCGAGATAAGTTTCCCTGACGCATAAGACATTAATTTTCATAATGTCCCGTCTCCCAGAAATTGTAGCATTGAACATTGGTAGCATCTTTCTTTCCCTTACAATCAACAGCAAGATGGCCTTTCTGTCCACATTTGTAGCATATTGCTTTTCCTTTTAGACATGCACCACGATGCTTCCATCCACAATTATCACATGGTTGAAATTCAACTCTTACCTTTTTCCTTATTTCCTCATTTCCATTCCTGGAGTGTTCAGCAGATCTGTTCTTCTCTTGATTTTCTTTAAAGTCCTAATACATAGAGAATAACTTTTATGTCTTTATAGCACATGATACAATATCTTCATATGACATGAAGGATTCCTATACTAAAGAACATGATACAATATCATCATACGTATATAATCTGCAGCATGCCTTTCCAACCATGTAAAGTTAGCCTCATACTTTGCAACATTATAATCCTCATTTTTCCTCAGACTGAGAAATTTTCTTTCCATATCCGCTCGATTGTTATGAGGAAAGTATTTTTCTAAGAAAATATCTTTAAACTACCTCCATTACATACTTGATACTTCTTCTTCATCCTTTGTGTTTTTAATCAATGACCACCACTTATCGACATCTCCATTGAGGCGATAAACTTCTATGATAACTTTTTCCCTTTCACTACTCCCTAAAGCCTGAAATATTTTTTCAAGGGAACTAATCCTTTGATTAGCTACCAATGTATTTTTATTCCCATTGAATGTTGGTGTTTTTTTCCTCATGAAGCGGTCTAACATTGATCCTCCATTCTGCGGATCTGGGTGCTCCATACAGGTAAGGTTATTATTCATAACCTGAGTGAGTTTTCCCAGTATAGTGAGAAGCTGATTAGCACCAGTTACATCACCAGATCCACTATAATTATTTTTAGTAGGAGGGAAATACCTACATATATTGCATGCATTGATATGGTTTCTGTTCCTTCCACTATGCTCCATTTATAAATAATTTCATAAACTAGATTAGTTTATGAATCAAAATAAATAATTCCAAAAATGTAAAACAGTTAACATAAATTGAAATGTTTATGGATATAATCCATAATTATAAAAAAGTTTTCTTTGAGGAAGTATATACTCGTAAACCCTTCATAATGGTTTGTAATGAAAATGAGAATTATCCTAAGAATATCCCATGGGAGTGTAATAACCAAGAGTGCAGCAAGACCCATTGTCGTGCACTAGTTCCCATTCGAGTCTAGCTCAAAGTGGTGTTTTTGGGATTTACCCTTAGATACATCTATTCTAGAGCTACCTCTACCTGCTCATATCCAGATAGGGATGTATTTCATGTAAAATCAAAAAATCTCTAAAATACCAAAATTCTAGGAAGTTCTTCTATACTGATCCTCAAAGTCTATCTTAGGGCTATGTGGTCTAATCCAAGTTTATCTAATTATAGTTTCCATGGTTTGTACTAAACTTCCTCTGATACCAACTATAATGCCCTGAACCTAGTTACCCAAATTCGGTGAATTATTACATAACATTGGTATGATCTAATTGAAATCATTTCTCAAAAGACCGATCAGTTTAGTATTATTGGAAACAAGATTCATACATTAGTTCAACTTTACAACATGAAAAGAAATACAACACGAATTTATTCCATTGGAAACATCCAAGCCTCCTAGATAATGCCTTCAAGTCACTCATAACTAACATCTTCATATTTTAAAAAAATGAAACTTTAGAAAGGGGTGAGATCCAACCCTCAGTAAGGGGAAGTAATACAACGGAAGATAACAAAAATATTAAGCATGATGAATAATTGAAACCTCGTGACTTTACTAATAATAAACATGACTACTTTTATGGAAGTAATATGAGATGAGTAAATAATGCCATAATAAAACATAATCATGGGTATTCTACTAGTCGAATGACCACATGAACCATTAATATTACTTCCAAAATGAGGGAATGTATAATACCAGACATTCTGAAACATTTTGTCATTGCCTCAACCAAGATGTCTAAAAATGATTAAGTCCTTGGCCAAAACCATATATCAAATTGGGAAAGGGTGTTGGCCAATTCCACACCTAGTCGTATCATGAGACTTACTGATGCATCGAGGAGCTATAGCGGGCTCCACCCGTCACGTACTATGTCTAATACATTCCTCATATGAAAAGGTATAAACATATCATAAACAATTGTATTAAAACTAGCATAAAAAATGTCAATACATCAACCATAAACCATGAATGGTATATAAAAAGCACATCCACAGTCAAACGTATCTCAAAACCATCAATATAATATGAATGTTTTGTATCATAATGAATCAACTTCAAATAAGCTTAAAATCCACCAAAGGATGTTGAAATAGATGAAATCAAAACCCTTTTTAGAGCAATATATATTTATATTTTTAAATCATTTAAGAGTTACATAATTATAAAGGTATCATTTATTTTAAAAATATTCTTATAAGTTTGTAAAGTATTCTTTTATGATGTTATAATGACATAAAATAGTCACACCCACCGTATATGTTAAAAAAACATTCTTTCCTAAAATTTGCAAAAATGTCAAAAAGTACCTTGTTTGGAAAATGACGAAAAGATTCCTTTCAAAACACATAAGGGAATAAATTACTTTAACCCAGTTTCTAGTAAATAGATAAAATGTTTTTAAATACATTTTTAAGAAACATTTATGTGGATGATAATGATTTCCCAGTAGATAATTACGTATAAACAACCTCAGAAAATGAAGAGATTGTAGAATTAACCCTTACCTTGTACTTTTCCTTGTTCTATGGTATGTTAACCTATTGTATAATGGAGAAACAATTTTCATTAAATTATACAAGAATCATATACATTAATATGATATTATATATGATCTTTTAACATTTATTTGTTAATAATATCTTAGAATTATCGTTGTTTCGGGTGTTCACTTACTCATTTTCTTTTATATGTTTTGTTACATAAGCTGTGTTTGTTATGGATAGGTTTTATATTATGCATATCCAGAATAATATCATGTTCTTAAACATTATTTTTAATCATCAAATGAAAAGTAGTCATGAATGGATACGATGGGGAATGAATCTCATCGTGTTCGTGGAGACCTTAATCCGTACGTACGCACGAGTGATAATATAATTCTTTTGATATTAAATAATATATAACTGGATAATATAGCTTATATACAGAATCATTATCATGTTATATATATTATTTACATGAATTAAAAATCATTATTATACCCATCCAAATAATAATGTATTGAATAACAATTACACCACGACTTGGAGACGGTAAGCTGTACGTATACACGTTTGGTGACATGTCATTCAAAAGATGAATAGAATAATTAATATGGTTTTACCATATTCATAATAACATCACAGTATATAGAATATACTGGAGTTATTATTTTATAATGGTAATAACAATCAAAAAATAAGTGGAAGAAGAAAAGAAGATGAAATAGGTGATGAAATATTTACCTCTTTTTCGGGTTCTTCCTTTTTGATTTGATCAAAAGGGATCCTTAATATAGCTTTATGACTAAAGGAAGGACTCTAGGATGAATTTAGGTAAGTTTAGAGGATATTTGGTCAGGTTTTGGCCGATCCAAAAGGATTTTAAGGTGTGAATTAGAGAGAAGGGTGAGTTCCCTTTTATAAGAGGGGTGAAGGGCACCTTAGGAAAAGCTAGAAATATATATTTTTTATGATAAAATCATTTTCAGTTTCTAATGGAACCAAAATGTATTATTTAATGGATAATCTGGGGATCAGTCGAAAACCACTCAACCCATAAGTTTTAAAAAGGTTTGGGTCAGTATATTAACTTTATATTTTAGATTTAACTCTTAGTTAAATAGTTTGACTTTTACCATGTCTCTTTGTATTTTATATTATATAGTTACTAAACATACTATATATTTCCAAGAGAACCCCAAGTGGTTCATAAATGTTATACCTATCATTATATAAGTCCTTTGGTTGATCATTATATTTTTTGGAATATAATATCAATTAATAATATAATATTCGTTTTAAAAATGGTTTTATGTCATTTTTGACACTATTTGGTATTTTGTTTTTTCAAAATTCATAAAAACATTATTACTTATAAAAAAATTCATCTAACCAACCCTAATATGTCATATTTACCTATAAAACTAGTTTAATTCATAAAAAGTCTCAAATTACATTTATTTGGATATTTATAATATCAATTATTTTAATATTTCATTAATTAGGTAATTACTGCATCACAATTGTTTCATAAATAAATTAAATTATTTAATGTCTTAAAATTATAAATAAAATAACATTATGTATGAAATATTTTTATATTTCTAATGAATATTTATAATAGAATTTATCTTATTTATAACTCTATATTAAAAATGTTCTAGTTATTAAACTTTGATTTTAACTCTTTTAACTCTTCTTTGAATTAAATAATAATAAATGTCCTAATCTAATACAAGTGGACCAAAGAGGATAATATTTTATTACTATTATTTTTGGTCTAATTATACTTATCCAATAGAATTAGGACATGTTTTAGGGTAATAAATATATCATTTTTACCCTTAATTACGATATTTACTTTTAACTGTGGTAAATAAATGTTAAAAGTTACTATTCACTAAAATTATTTTTATCTTATTGAACCACATTTTACTCATTGATATTAACCATGTATATTGGATTTTAGAAATTCTACTCCCAGAAGTGGTAAAAGTATGTTTTACGTGAATTTTCAAATTCTCCTAGGAGATGGGTAAAAGACGGTGAAAAATTCAATTAAATTTTTATATATCTAAAATTACTATAAACTGACTCCAATGAATTAAATTGAACTTATATAGTTATTATGTATCTATTTTGACCTAAAATAATTTTAAATAAGATAAATAATTATATAAATAAAAATTCAATTTTATACTATAACTCATTGTTTTTCACAATTCATAAAAAATTGAATGTTTTCAGAAAAATAACAAAAATTGACCCTAAACTAATTTCGATATTCCGAATAAAAAATGAAGTCCATTTTGAAAGATAAAATTTAAAAAATTTAAAAAATTGGGTATTACTATTAATAATGGCTAGTTTTATTGGTTGTGGTGTGTTAGAACTCGAAGTTGCGTATAACACACGCTATTGTATTATTTAAGGAGAATCATACCGTGGAAGCTTGGGGTGTTACACCTTCATTATGACAGTTATTCTTAGGTTATGATCACTTACTATATTACACAGAAGAAAAATCATTATGTGATAAATAGTTTATTAATATTCAGATATAAGAATAAAAGATATCATAATGTAAACAAAAGTTGGTTCTAGGGATCTAACTTCAACAAGATTCACTAATTGAACACGTGTTTTCCAATTTTCAAATTCGATCCCAAAGAACCGTTCATTGATTCATTACTACGAAATACCCTTTATTTTTAATCACTATTCAAAGAATATATTTTACTAAATGAATGAATTGTGATAAATATAATTATACAAACTCCATGTCAAGTGTTTATACATTTAATATAGATAATAAATTTATTCATTTTTTAATTTCCCGATTTAAAATTACAACTCGATCTTCCAACAACAACAACTAAATCTTGGGTTTCTTGATGAAAATAATTGTTATAACCATCAAAATGTAAAACCTATGTTATAGACGAAGTATAATTTTTATAATTTCTTTATGGTGTTCTTTTAAATAAGAAATGCATAATTCATGTTAATGTATAAGGGATGGGGGTAAAAATAATATTTTTATACCAAATATATTTTCTTCAAGGACCTCTCATGAAGAAAATTCTATGATATCTTAGTTCATGGTTAAACACCACGTTGTGAAATCTAGGAAACCATTATATATTTTTTAAAGTTGTCATGTTAGGGTAAATGTATGATTTTACACCTTAGAGAGGTTACATGACTTCAAAGTGAAAAATTATGCTGAGTCACACTTACAAAAAACATAATTCACTAAAATATGATTAGATGGTTATATATGAATTTATATGTTTGTATATATATATATATATATTCATAATATGTCTAAATTATTATATTATTATATATTTTTTAAATGTTTAAATGAATGTGTATATATATATTAACTTTTTTATATGATATAAACAATGTACATATATTTATATACATGTTTCATATAACACATACATATAAAAACATATATATTAAATTTACATATACTTTAATATATTCTTATATACATTAAATCTATACATTTATATTTTTAAAATTTATTCGTTATAAATTTATATTTATTGGTTATTCTGTTTATTCCTCTACATGTTTTTATTTTATATCATTTAAATTAATATTTTTATATGTTTAGTTTTTTTTCATTTTATATGATTATAAATATTTCATATTTATATGTTTTAAATTTATAATTTTATTAAATATTTATATGTTTATATCTGTTAGTCTATTTACTCATGTATATTATATATATATATATATATATATTTGTTTTTATATGCATATAGGAAATTTTAGTATATATTCTTCAAATTTATATATGATTACATCTTTATATTTTTATTTATTTAATTTTTATAATTTTATACATTTACAATTTGGATATTTATATGTTTATATGGTTTAAATATTTCCATATATATATGTATGCATGTATAAATGACTCTATATACTCTGGATTTACATTTTTTGTAATTAATGGATCATAATAGGACATATTATTGGAGAATTATTGATGAATATAGGAAAGGGGATGACAATTTCCTATAATTTTATAAAAAAAATCTTGAAAACAAAATCATGATTTGTTTCCACATCTGAAGTGCTTGAATTTGAGAAAATTAGAGTCCATAGAATTCAAATACTATCCAAATTTCTTGTTGTCTTAAAATTAGTTATATATTTTGGCTCTCGCATGGTAAAATAATAAATATTTTAAGATCAAACATTGATGAGGTTGTTTTTTATGAGAAACATTATTTTGTTGATGAATTAATTATTGATAGAAGTTTTAAAACCATTTTAAAAATAAGTTTTGAATGACTATGTGGAGATGATGTAAAACCAGTTTCATAGGTTTTAAGAAATTTAATATGTTATTAGTACTGATGAGATTGGTTTACAAAAAATAAATAAATTATTGGAGTGATAAAGTGTTCTAATAATTTCTATAACCTTTGAAAAGGTAACTTCTAGAAGGAATCAATCTTATAGATTCCAATAATGTGTAAAAAAATTCAATTGTAATGGGGTATTAGAAAATACATGCTTTCCCTAATGACTATGTTCTATATAGGAATGGACGTGAAGGTTTGTAAAAATGTACTAAATGTGGAAAATCGTGATATAAAATGGATTACATTTCCAACTGTGATTCATTAACAAGGAAAGAAACCAAACTTGATGTTACATAAATTTGGTATGTTCCAACAATTCCTTGATTGCAGCATTAATTAGAATATTGAAATGATGCAAAGAGGATTAGATTACATAAAAATGATCTAATATTTGATAGAAACCTAGGGAAACATAAAAATTCACTAAAATGGAATAGGTATGACTCCTTTTTTAATATTTTAATTAAATTTTGAAATTTATGAATAGTACTGTGTATAGATTCAATAAATTCATTTAGGAGCCTCATAAAAAAATATATTTGCTGGCCTATTATGTTGGTTGTTTTCAACCAGTCCCAGAATATATGTATGAAGAGAAACTATTTTATGATGATATTAATGATTTAAAGACAAAAAATCATTTAAATGATAGTTATGTTTATTTGTTACCATTGATTGATGGTTTTTAATTTCTGTGGGATCTTGGTGTTAATGTACATGATATATACCAAGAATTTTTTTTTGGCGTTCTATGGTAATTTTTTACATTAAAAAACTTTACTGTATATGGAATATTTTTTGGACATCGGTTTAAGGTACATAAATCTTGTCTAATTATTAATAAAGGGACATAATAATATTAATTATTTAATGGGGGGTCGATACTGTTTTAATGATGATATATTTACTATATACTTTTCCATTAAATAAATATAGTGCATTAGATATATTTATAAATATAGAACACGAATCATAAACCAACCCCAAAATATTAAGTGGATATTACTAAAGAAATTATAATAATTATAAAATCTATAGTAAATAAAATAATATTAATAAATTAAAATTTTAATACCTTGACGATAAATACTTATTATGACATAATATTGAAAATGATTTTCCATTCTCAAAAAACTATTTTTTATGTTTTGTATATATTTTCATAATAAATTAAATTGAACAATGTTTTAATTTTTTATAAACTATTATATTAATTTTCTTTAAATTATAACTAAATATGAAATAATATTAAGAACACTTGAAGATAACATTTTTCAATTAAAATAGTTATCCATTATATTTTGTATCTCATTTAGAAACTATATTTTTAAATTTTATAATTTTAATATTACAAAATGAAATTATTATTTTTTTATTATGAAAAAATGTTTGTTTAGGATTTATTATTGGTATTTTTCTGAATAGGCTGTATTTTGGTGTGAGTATTGAAAAATTCATATCTTGAAAATACGGGCACTATTATGAAATTTTCACAACAAAATAATTATTTCAATGCTTATGAAACATTTTATATTTAATATATATATTTATATATTTATAATGTATAATAAAAAATTTAAAAATAAAACTTTGAATTTATAAAACCCATGTTTTACATTTTGGGAAGATAAACTATATGTTACAATAGAAAAAAATGGGTTGTTTCTCTTATCTATCTATCCCAATGGTAGAATTCAGTATTATATTGTTTTTAAATACATATAACTATTAATGGGTTAATAATAACCAAATTAATTTCATATTATTCCAAACAATTGATAATTTTATCTTAATCATATTTTAATACTGAAAATATACTTTTTTAAAAAAAATTTATTTGTTACAAGCCAAAATATTAAAATTAATTTTTATCTCTCTTATAAATATTAATTTATAATTGGATATTATATTTTTAATCATTCTATCTAAATTATTTAATAATGATCATTTTATGTATATTCATTAAAAGTAAGGTAATTTTTTATAAATTAATTACCATCGTAAAAGAATATTTTAAATAAAGAAAAATCTATGAGTAAGAGAATTTAAAATTGTTATAAAAAAGTTTTAAATTATATGGTTTAGTATTTCTATAGAATAAACCTTAACCTATTCAATTAATTTACATTTTTTTATTCCCTTTATTTTTGAATAATGACATTACCCTTTTGTTATTAAAAGATTGGCAATCCTCTCCCTTATAAAAGAATCCATCAACACCAAAAATTATTTCCACACCCTAAGACACATATATTAAACAAAACAATGGAAAAACACAAAACTTCTAGAAACATACATGAAGTTTTATTATTCTAAAAAAACCACGAAATACCTTAATCTATTTTGAAAAGGATATCTTCTAAGGAGAAAGGTACAATTATCAATTACCCCCATATCATCTATTTAAATTTCATTATTTTCTACCTACTCTAAATATAATATACCCATGTAAAAAAAATTAAATATGTATCATAATTGTACTAAAATTTTATTATGGTTATGGGATATTTTTTTACCTTCCTCCTAACCATTCAAAAAATTAATATATTTCTTGTTTTATATGTGAATATTACATATGTATGCGACATGATCTGTTTTTCTCAACCACTTTACATTAATTCTTTAAACGGTTATTAATATAAATTCTTAATATTTATATCATTTTCAATATTATTAAAATATTAATTAATTCTTATATTATTTATGTTCTATGTAAAAGGGAACAATGCTCATGTGCACATATGGACTACTCCCTCAATGATGTAACATATTTCATTTTCAATCTACAATTTTATTATTTTTCCAAAACTATTAAAATATGATTTTCTAAGTGGATATCGTATAAATAATATCACTACTATTTTATACTAATTATATTATTCCAAAGGAATCACATTATTAACTATACTTACCCATAGATTACATCATGTTCTTGTTTATGTTGGTTTAACCACCTATATAAAAAAAATAAAAAATTGATATAGTGGATATATATGGGGAAATATTTAATAATAATAATAGATAAAATTGAGTAAATAATACTATTTTTTCTAATTTTCATTAAATGTTATATTAATATTTATCTCATTATTAATATTTTGATCATTTTCCATAAATAATTACTGAAACAAACATGTTAACAATTCTACCATTACATGTTATAACTAAGACACTCATTAGATAAACATATGAACATATAAATAATCATGAAAAACAAAATACATTATATTTAATGTTATATTAAATGATAATGTTCTCTCAAAATAATAAGTATGAACCTTGACAATACAATCCATGGTCAAAAAATTTACAATATTTGATAATGAAAATAAGTGATAATAATCCAATGAATATATAACAATTGACCATTAATAAAATTAAAGAGGATAATATATATGATTAAATTTATGAAATTTTTAGATTAATATTGTTATGTGTAAGATACTATAGAGGGAAACTTTTTATATAAGTCGAGAGTGAACATAAGTTTATTACATATCAATTTACATTATTTGGAATATGTTTTGTTTTATTATCATAATTTAATTTAAATGGTGTTTCTAATACCTTTTTTATATATAATATCTTGAATTTTATTTTATTTATGGTATTTTATGTTTAATTTCAATCTCTCACTTTCATGGAGTTTAAATCAAAACTTTCCTTTATTTGTTTTGGAATTTTTTTGAAAATAATTCGTTTGGTGAGCGATAATTATTACACATTGAGCATGGGTTTAAATTATGGTTTTAAAATATTTCATTACGATAACATAATTCCTTATTTATTTATGGAAATTAACATTTTCAATTAATGTTTTTACCTAGTTGAAATATTTTTCCAAAAAGTATATCATTATTAAGAACTATTAATATCTATTGTACCGATGATATCTCTTCTATGTGAATATTTTATCATACCACAAATGATATCATTTATATTTGGAATTCTAATTATGTGTTATCACTTATTACCTTTATATGTAAATTTTCTTCTTTCAAAATGGATGTTTTATTAATGATTTTTATGATTTAGGTTTTCAACTATGTTATTTCAAAATGATAAAAAGTATTTCCCTTAATAACCATATGGTTTATCTTCCACTCAAAATTTCATTTGTAAAACTATTATTTACATCTAAGTATACATTATTTAATATGAATTTAAAATATAAATGTTTATCGATGTTTTTTACTTCAACTTTTGGGAATAAATAAACTCGTATGTAACCCGTAACATATCTTTTATGACTATGAAAATTATATTTTCCAAGAAAATATAATTCATGATTTATATCACCATTTATTGAAATATTCATTATTAATTATAATTTAAATGATTTAATATGGATTTTGAAATATATATTTCATTTTTAAAGATTCTGAAAATAGATGTATTTTTTAAAATTTTTTAGTGGTGAAAGATTTATTTTGAGAAAGGAATTTCTGATTATAAAAATAGATTTTAATGGATTGGGTTATTAAACAAGACTTCAGTGTTTTCGTATCTTGTTAAATTATTTTTTTTAAAAAATATCCCTTTTATATATTTTTTCTAAAACTTTTTTTTATAATAGGTAATTTTTTTAAAAAATATTCCAGCTCACTTTTTTCATATAAAAGAAAACATTTTAAAATATTTTTGGGAATAATAAAAAGGAATATGTATTTTTATTTTTCAAAGTGATTTATATAATAATTTTAAATTGGTAGATATATATAAATATATATTTTAAAATAATTTTATATCTCTAATGTTACTCCTTTGATACTTTCTTATGATACCTCCACGTTCATTTCTGTATGGGTTATAAAATATTCTACGAATGTAATCCTGAAACCCACCACTTTACCATGGGTTAATTTTGTTAGGTTTTAAATATGACGGATTTATTTCAATTGGAAGACATATGCACAAATTATTTAAGTTTTATTTGTAATAAATACATGATATGGTTTGTGATTGATAAATCAATGAGATAGTTTGGGTTAGATAATACCTTGAGATAGATTCAGTCTAATGAAACCCTGATATAGTTTGGGTGTTTTAAATTCCTCCAATGCATTAGTTAGAATTTTATATTTCATGAGATATGTATATTATGGTTTAGTTATGTTTTAGGAAAAATATTATGTGTGATTAGAACAGTTATTATAAGAAGTCATGATAGGGAATTTTTTTGTTAGGCTATGTTTCAAGGGAATTATATAGTTCCTTTAAACATGGCTATAAGTATAATCCATGGATCATGTTTATTTTATCATGATTAAAATATATTTTCTCATGGTAAATGTTTTATAAATTTGAGATTTCATATTCATAAATTAGGACTCATGAATAAATATTAATGTTCCATGATGTTTTTAGTAGGATATTTCTCCTTTGATCATGTTTTATCATTCTCTTATGATATAACCATAGATGAAATGTTGAAAAGTTATTTTTTAAGGATTATTTATGATCAATCCTATATTATATATTCATTCGAATGGATTTTAGGAGGATTCAAACTTATTTTAAGTATGGAATGTACTATAGTGTGGTTCAATTATTGGGAAATACCCACAAGTGTTTATAGTATGTAACTTATATAGCTAGTTTTCAAGGACACTAAACCTTATTAATTGGATTCTACATTATTGTGAGATAGAAAGTATAAATATTTAATATATAATAATGTTTTTTGGAGAACTCACATTTTATGAAATAATATGTGTAATGTAAGTGTTTTTAGCACCTATTAAGGGAGTGTGGCTCTTGGTTTCCTTATCTGGTAATAGATTTGATTTTAATTATTTATTGATGAATAATTTAATTATTTTATAGTATATTTTGGTTATTATTTATACTTTCATAAGAAATATTTTCTGAAATTCATATGTGTAAGTGTATGTGTAAGAAAACATATTTTTATTTCGTTAAAGTATATATTTTGTTGTTTCCTAG
Organism: Viscum album; assembly: GCA_963277665.1. Taxonomy (NCBI): domain Eukaryota; kingdom Viridiplantae; phylum Streptophyta; class Magnoliopsida; order Santalales; family Viscaceae; genus Viscum; species Viscum album. The sequence continues at coordinate 1,736,881,627 of OY728142.1, forward strand.
AAATGAAATATACAGCTAGATAGAAACATGTGGATGTAGGTTCAAGTATAGATTTGCCTAGGTGTAATAACCCTGAAAAGGATGGTGGTATATTAACCTGCTATTCACTTGGTGCAATAAAAATTGGCATAAGCGCACTATAGATTCGACGCTCTTAGGGGATATTCTTTGGTTATTGAAAGGTTCTTTATGAACCATTATGACGGATTTAAGTTGAATTTGAGGATGTGACATATAAAATTTATGTTAGAATATCTAATTGATAAATGATCATTAAAAACTTTTTTAAACTGGATGATTTATGTGATTATAAAATTATATCATAGTCGAACCAAAAATACCCTTTGATGATATATAGGTTTCTTTAGAGAAGATATATTAGGATTGTGTTTTATTAATCATACAATCATTCAATATGATTTTATTATTTATTATCATAACATCATTTCAATTATTATTTGGTTAGAATCAATATTATGAAACTTAAAAAATAAAATTTATGTCTTTATAATATCTTATAACCAACTATTAATGAATATTTTGTCACGACCCGTCCCTCGGGGCCTGTGATGTGGCATACCCCAATCTTGCCTCCAGAAGGCCAGGGGTTGGCGATTAGCATTGAAGGAATCTACCTGAAAATAGGATGAATTCTCCTATGTACCAGTATGTATGCACAAAAAACCATATCCCAAAGATGGAAAATTAAACAATAATTCTTCTAAAAAACCATTGAGTAAATGTACAAACAGTAGGTCAAATGGGCCAGAATACAAAAAAAACAAAAGATAAACTGAAAACTGGAAATTTCAAGGAAAATGATAAAATAGATCATCTAGAAACCTCACCTAATGGGTATGTCCAGAGTAGCTACTGGATGTCATAAATTTACACCCCACCTTTCTGGTCTCTCTAGGAACCACCGGGTCCTGGGCCACCAATTCCTCTGTCAAGGATTCGACCGTTTGCAACTTACACAACAAGTGTTGGTGATGCCTATGTAGGTGTGGGTAACAAATAATCTGTAGGGACCACAAACAAGAAAGTAAAGAAAAAAATGAAATCTGCAACCAAACCATGATTCATTATCACTAAGCATGATCACGATGCTTGATAGCTCACACCACATATATTCTAGAGTTGGAAAATAAGACCATCAGTAATATTGTCGTACACTATGGGATGATGGAGAACTCATCCTCAATGAGTACAATGGGTCTACCGAGTCACACAGAAGACACTTCCCACTAAACATAGGACATTTTAAAACTCTTAAATGATGAGTATCATGGGTATGATGGGTCATATAGAATCCACTCCGCATCATGGGCATTCCAGGCTACACAGAAGCTACTTCCCAGTAGCCATTCTGAGGAACTCCTTCTATCGAGTATCGTGGGTTTGTCGGGTCACACATAAGATACTCCCCACCATGGTCCTACAAGGTCACACAGAAGACGCATCCCACTAGGCCTTAGTATCTGATCTACACAGGGTCTCTTGTTAGCAGTCTTTAGCTCTCAACCAACTGCAGGGTTTCCACATGTAACACTCTTGATCTCAGAAGAAGCTCTCCCAAATCCATTCATCATATGTCCAAATCCATTTAATCCTTTGTAAATTATACCAAATGATACTCCTCATCATAAGGGTTATAATGTAATAAAGGGCTCATCAACCAGATGCCATATTTTTATGTTATTGACACTTTTCCAAAAAAACGATGGTTGGGTCTTGGTCCGGCTGGACCCGACCCTAGTCTACCATAGGGGGACCAAAATTTGGTTGTTCAGGAAGCAGTTGGATACCGCTTCGGACACAACCCCTACCCCGCAGGTCATTTTTGGGGAAAGTTGCCCAGTCATGGTAGATTGACCGCATCGTAGTTACATGGTCTATTGATTGTGGTGTAGTTTCGCATCTATAGTGCACTGATAGGGCTGGGTGGCCATGTCCACCAACCGTTAGCCAGTGGACCTTGCTGCACCATTGTGGTCGGATGACTATGGTGATCTTCCATTGTGCCATCCTAGTATGTCAGAAGGGTACTCCATGAACCACTGGGTCCACACCAGTGGTCCGTTATTCGCACCAACATCGCCTCTAGTCTCCGTTGGGTGTCACCTTCCGGAGAAGGCCTTGAATTCTCCTTTCCAGTCCTTTAAAATGATCAGACAAAAATAACCCAAAAGATAAGTGGCTCGGGACTTGTTCCTGTCCATCTATGCCATCTGTGTATGATTTTTAAAATAGTGGAGTTTTAGGGGTGATGTTCTATCGAAAATTATTTAATTTCACCATTGAAAATAAAAGAAGAACACCCTTTCAAACAAATGTACAATCCTCGGATCAACCTATTCATGGGTTGATCTTCTCTTATCATTTTCGAATATAAATAGGGAAAATGTAAAACAAATAAACCCTACCAAGATCAATGTTTATTTTTTATGTAATAACAATGATCTTATTTTTAGTTATGGATCTTGATTTTGGGTGTTTTTTATGAAAAAAAGGATTTTTATATTTTCTATGTACATGCCATGTAGTTATGAGTACACACCATGTACATGGTTTCCACAGGTGTCTGTGTACTGGTTGTGTAATTCCTGAGTACATGGCTGTGTGGACTGCCTAATGGGGGGGGGGGGGCCAATTGAGGCTACTGCATGACATGTACATTAAATTAAAAGGATGTTTAATTTTCTTTTATTTAATTAATCGGTCTGGTGTCACGAGAAATCTCAAGAGTCACCTTATTCTTCTGATGCCTTGAAGAGGAGAGTGACTTATAACTAGAAATAATTTAGTACCTCGAGTTCCCCTGTTCGATCACTGATTGAGGTGACGCCATGTGCGTTGGATTCCCATAGGTGTGTTCTTCCTTTAGCTAGATTATCTCTTCCTAATTTCTCCTCTTTCTTATGTTATCAAAGGTTGTACGTTTTTGTGCTTTTTTGTAGATCTAAGATGTTCTAGGCCGATTCAAGGTCTGATATTCAAGAGTGATCTTTGTACAATGTCAAGGTAGGTGGTTTGCTGCCTTTCAGAGTTTGTCTTTGAGTTATATATTCCTAATTTATAATTACCCATGATTCAGGTATTTCGTGTTATGTATTTAAACCTTTTTATCATCTTACTTAGTTTTATTTCATGAAAAATGGGTTTTTTTGTTATATTTTTCTAATTTTCATGTTTTGGGGAAACCCTGTGGGGGTGTTTCATTGTTTTTATGTTTAGGGCCAACTGGTCCAGGTTTCCAATAAGGTAGACGTTGTTTCCTTACCTTGTTTGTTAGGTTGGAATTTATTGATTAATTTCTACTTGTTAAATGACTCTGATATGAATTGTAACTACTTATCCTTTTATTAGTCGATATTACATTGGGTTGCTGGATATTTTTTTGTGCATGATTGTATTACACAGGGCTGTCAGAACCTAGTGTCGTAACACCATTGGGGGAATTAACATTGAGGGATTCCCCAGAGTGTCTGTAATAAGTACATTGCTAGATCTAAGTGGGGATGGAAAGTGAGTTCTCCCTCAGTTTGTCTATAGTATACTGTTACTAGACCATAGGGGGAATGGTCATTGAGTGCTTCCTGAAAGAGTATGTTGTGTATCATTAAAATACTAAATGGGGAATTGACGGTGATTTCTTCCCCATAGAGTCTTTGTTTTTGTGAGACCAAAGTGGTTTTATTATTTGAGCATTCTCATAGGATTGTTATAACATTATTTAATTGATAATTTATTGAAGCATTTGGGTTAGTCCATTAGATCCTTCCCAGAGGGTTACTTTTTAATGAATGATTGATTATGACGAGTCTTCCAAGCCAAAGCACAAGACTGGACTTGAACTTACATGATTTTTATATGGTCTTCTATTACATATATTTTCTCTATTACATAGGGGATACATGGCTTAGTTTAGATCTTAGTATTTAATTATTTGATTATTTTAATAGTGAATAAATGTAAATTCATGTTATTGGAAACTATATGATTTTTTACATTTGAGTATTTCATTGTTTATAGCTTCATTTTGCATATTTCATGATATATATTCTCACTGAAAGTTAGAAAAAAGATATTTTGGCTGTTTCCTACTGGGATTCATCTCACACCATGTTTGGGTCATGTCATTTTTATCCAAATTGATTATATGGTTTCATGTATAGATATGGGAAATCACCCTTCTAATTCAGGTACATGATTATTGTGGAACTGGGAAGCATGGGACCAAGCGAAGGCTTGTGATGATGTAGGAGTTTACTTGATTTATTTTTTTACTTTGTTTTAGTACTATATTTCTAGTATTTTGAATTATTTAGCTTCTTTCATAGACTTATGAGACATGAAACATTTATATATGTGCACCAGTTATTTATTTACTATTACTTTTTCCACTATTATTTACTATTTATTTCCACCTTTTTACTCTTCTAATAAGGGAACAATTTTCCCACTATCACACACAAGGCCCTAGCTGGCAGTCAGCATCCTTAAGTGTTCGGGGAAATGAGTATTATTACATGTGACCACCAGGTACGTGGTGGCTTTGTATATCACCTAGAACCAGGATTTTACATTGTGGTATCAAAGGATGTTCTTTTATGATTTCTCTTAAAATTTGGAGACTATGGACATGGATATGATGAAATAGGTAGTTGGTAATATGATGTGCCTAGAATTAGCTAACCCATATATATAGAAAATCCTCATGTCCATGAGAATTACATTTTTGGTTTTTATATCGTTACTATTGATTTTATTTCATAGTTGGGTGATAGACAAGTTTTTTTCAATTTTGATTTATATCATTGTGGTCCTCTTTCTATTTCAACTCAATGATATGAAGTTATTCCATCTCATGTATAATATCGTAACTTGATAAGGATCACATATCATGCATTATATTCATTCCATTTAGGGTGCATTCCTGATTTTATGTTGTTTTGATAGATGTTGTGATATATAATCATGTTATTGTGATTGATTCTTGGATTGAATACCTTCTATTTTATAGGGAATCAGGATATGTAAAGATTAATTTGGATGGATGAAAAACTATGGTCCCTGTGGTATTTTGGGCCCTCTTGAATCAGAATTTGGTGGATCATGATTGTAATTTAATTGAATTTTGTCTAGTTATGATGTGAGTAAGGATTCCAAAATTTGATTCACGGGAGTATAGGGTCTCACGAGTTGAAATTTTTCATTCCATGGATAATGTTTTATGTTTCTAAGGGGTTTGAAGTGGTTTAATTTTCCTAATTTGTGGAAACCTAGACAACATGGAGTGTGGTGTTATAAACACACACCATGTGTTCTTCTATTTTGGAAGAAACAACATTTATTATGTACACATCATGTACTTGGGTGTATGCTGTGTAGATCTTAACCGTGTGACTAACTATGTGACAAGAGACAGGGTTAATAAATGTTTTTTTAGAACATGCCATGTAGAGGGTATAAATTCTATGCCGAAGAGGCATGTATCCAGTCATGTGACTAATGATAGTAGAGGATGAAACTAAGGTTGTACATGCTATGAAGAATCGATCGTGTCTCTGGTCGTGTGACTACCGATATGGTTAGTTGGAAATAAAGTGTTACACGCTGTTTGTAGGGTGATCACTCCGTGTAGGGTTTCCCAAAATAGAACCATGTGGTTTAGCTATATTGGAGAACATGGGAAGGATCAAAAATTCAATTACACACCATGTTATAGGACTACCACGCCGTGTGTAGGGGTTTTACACGACCATGTATTGTAGAGGAACACACCCATGTAGAAACCTAAGGGAAGACGTCGTGTGGAGGGTATACATGTCATGTAACCATGTTTTAAAAATCATGAATTTTTATTCTTATATTAATTTATTTAACATATTATTTTTATTCCATGATAATAATGAACTATAGTGCGCGCTTGGCCTTAAATGTCATTCCATTGAGAAATCCTCCAGTTGATCGCCAAATACATGGCAACAATCCGACACTAGAAATGATAGATCAGACACCACAAGTAGATCATATTGTCATACCTATCTTGGAACCAACTGTAATACTAGTCACAGGTGATAATTCACAATTCCAACAAGGATTCATGATGTTTTGGTAGACATACTAGGGAGCGCTATATCCTGGACCGTATATTGCAGAGTTGACATAGGGTTTTCAGCAGTGGCATCCTTCCACATTCTCATGGGATGGAGTACATCAAGCAACAGTGTAATTGTTATACTCCATGTTTTCGATCTTCTAGCTTCTCGAGATGCCTCTAGAGAGGAGGGTGAAGCTTTCTACATAAAAGCTACGTGATTCCTCCAAGAGATATTGGGATGTTATCTCACAGGCGGGACACAAATGAGTTATGTCTTCGGATGAGTTCCATTGGACCTTCTATGAATTTATTTACTCGGATACCATGAGGGATGGACAAGCCAAATAATTCATGTTATTGAACATGGTACTCTTTTATTAATGGAGTATTAGTCTCGCTTCACCGAGCTACAAAGATTCATACCCATTCCAAGGCGTGATAAGTTATTTTTGGACAAGAAGATTGAGGATGGTCTTAGACAAGATATCTGATCCTAGGTGTACAACATCAGGTTGAATTCCTTATCTTTAATAGTTAATCAAGAACTTATCACTAAGTTATATCTGAGGGATTCTGGAGATGTTAGACAGGGTGGTTTGACATCTAGATTTGGTACTTCTACTACTGATAGTTTAAATCACTACAGGGAGTCGCCGCATGGAGATCCGAATAAACGAGATACTTCTTTAGGAAGCCAGGTGGTATGCTACTGGTGTGGGAAGAGAGGGAATATGAGACCTCAGTGCCCAAGAGACCCAATTGGGTGCCGATCTTGCGGAATCATGGGCCATATTCCACATTTTCGCTAGTTTTTTCTCACCAATAGCTAGTTATAGGGGTTCACCTATGACTCCATGTATAGGAAAAGGACCATTAGTTTCTTATAAGTTAGGGAACTATAGTTATTTCGGCCATTTAGGTCGAGGAGGAGGTAGTGACCGTGGTAGAATGATGGAATGATTTCAGTGATAGATGGGTGGACCCACTTAGGTTATTCTGGTAGGGTCACAGGGTCGTGATACAGGTCAAACCTTTATAGTGGAGAAGATTTAGTAGGAGCAGGATCCTAGAACCTCTATGGTTAGAGGTACGATTTTAGTTTCTTCAGATTTAGCTTATGATTTTTTTGATACATGGGATTCCCATAGATTCATATCTGTTGTTGTTGTGGAGATCTTTTGGCTTTGTATCATTTCTTATGAGGATGTGATGATTCTAGAAACTTTTTTGTGGCTTATAACGGCTAGTGTACATCAGTTCACGGAGTTCCCTCTTGAGGTTGGTGTGTGTCACATCAAGTGGGACCTCTATGTCTTAGAGATGGAAGTATTTGATGTCATTCTCTAAATAAACTAGTTAGTATCTTTCAAGGTATTTTTGGATTACTATATCCATAGGATGAGTTTCACATCCCCAAAGTGTAGGTGATTTCTATATAAGGGTGAATGAGATGTTTAGATGAGCTGAGCTAGACTCGATCATTTTGGGTTGGGAGGAATTGAAACAATGATTTCTAGTTTATATCTAGATGGACAGGGGACTCCAAAGATGATCTTTCCCCTAATGGTGGATTGTTTTGGATATGTATGTGAAGAAAAATTATCTGGTTTACCTCTGGAGTATGAGGTACACTTATCTTTTGAGCTTGTTTCTTGACAGGAACTAGTGTCCATTCCTCCTTATAGGATGGCTACACGAGAGTTAATGGATGTGAATAAACATTTAGGAGAGTTACAAGAAAAGAGTTTCACGATACCCATTACTTCTCATGGGGTTCTCCTATCCTATTGGAAACGAAGGTGGATTTTACCCTCAGACTTTTTGTGGATTATAGGAAGCTGGATGAGTTGATAGTGAAGAAATGATATCCCTTAACAGGGATTTATGATATCTTTGATTAGATTTGAGGATCACGGGTGATCTAAAAGATTCAATTGAGATCTGGTTATCCTTAGTTGCATGTTAGACAATCAGAAATACCTATTATAGACATTCGAAGCATGTGTTGTCTATTTGAGTATATGGTTATGTCTTTCGGTCTCATGAATGCACCTGCAGTTTTCCAAGAACTGATGAACCAAGTGGTCCATCCTTACTTGGACTCCATTGTGGTTGTTTTTTTGGATGAAATCATTGTGTACACTCACACTCAACACGACCATGCCACCCCTCATGAGATCATATTATGTACTCATAGAGATAATAAGTAATATGGTAACCTCAAAAAATGACACTTTTGGATGGATCAGATTCATTTCGTGGGTTATGTTTTCTCAGAGAAAAAAGAATCCATAGTCCCATATAATTTGAGAGTAGTTGTTTCATGGGAGATGATGAAGAAAATCTTTGAGGTAAAATGTTTTCTAGGGCTGGCTGGTTACTACATTCACATTATATAAGACATATCATGCTTAGCGGTGCCACTGATGGGCCTAACTATGAATGGAGAGATGTACATGCAGACCGATTCTTATGATTCATCCTTTCATGAGAAAAAAATGAGATTGACTTCAGCATCAATATAGATTTTTCCAATGCCACAAAAGAGCTAAATTTTTTACTATGATGCATCTGGTATCAAGGTGGGAGTATTTCCTATACGGGGGAAGGATTCATTGTGTTCAAGTATCAATAGTTGTGGCCACAGGAGAGCAATTACCTGATGCATGATCTCAATTTGGATGCCATTTTGAAAGCTTTGCGCCATTGGAGACATTATCTTTTGGGTGAATATTTTTTGTTTTCACTGACCAAAAATGTCTCAAGTATATCTTTAGTCAGTGTGATCTTAATTTAATATAGTGAAGGTGGGTTGAGTACCTTCACTATTTTTTCTTTATGCTTTCCTACATGGTATGGAGAGGAAATGTAGTGGATGATGTGTTGAGCAGGAGGACACAAGTTCAGGCAGTTCCGGATTCCAGTAGTGAGTGGAAGGTTGTAGCTCTATTCTCTGAGATGCACATTGAGGTGCAAGATAAGCAGGGGAATAAATTTCTTTCTTTTTGTAGTAGTTACCTACACATATGGATCAAGTGCGAATGAGGTGGTTATTGGATCATTAAGGCCTTTTCCTATGAGAATGTGTGTTAGGAGAGGACCCTAACCCTAGATGGACCATATGCGAGGATGAGATCTTGAATTTTAATGGGCATTGGTGGGTGTCAGAAGACATACATGACGATCTTTTGTGGGACATTTATTCTTCATTTTGTGCAGTTCATCCTGGTGCCACCAAGATGTAGCAAGATCTACACTATCAATACTGATGGCTAGGTATTAAAAGAGATGTTTTTAATTTTTGTGATGAAATGTTCCACCTCTCAGTATGTGAAAGTGGAGCATTAGTGACCAACATCGATTTTATAGTAGTTACCCATTCTTGAGTGGAAGTGGAAGGATGTTGTGATGTATTTCATCACATTATTACCAAGTTCCCCTCGAGGGAATGTTGCAGTTTTGGTTGTCAATAATAAACTCATGATGTTTACATACATCTTACTAATCAAGGAGACCATTAATGTTAATGATCTTGGAAGGTTGTACATACAAGATATTGTACAGTTTCATGGGGTTATACACTATACCATTTTAGAAAGATATGCTCATTTTACTTCTTGTGTCTTGGAGGGACCACATAGGGATTTGGGTGCACAGGTACATTTGAATACAACATACTATCCCAAGACAGATGGTCAGTCTGAGCACATGATTCAGGTCATGGAGGAAATGATTCGAGCATGCATCCTAAATTTTGGGGGCTCTTGGGAGAAATACATACCCCTAGTGGTGTTTTACTATAATAATAGTTTTCAAGAGATGCTGCATATGGAACATTATGAGGATTTTTAGTGTAGGCCATGCTGATCACCCTTATATTGATTTGAGGAAGGAGAGGCAGCTTTTTTGGGACCTCGTCTTGTCCATGAGACCACTAAGCAGGCAGAGTTGATTTGGAAGAGGATGGATACTGCACAATATCACCAAAAATCACGTGCTGATCAATGAAAATGATCTCTGTAGTTCGAGATTAGTGATAATGTTTTCTTACATGTCACATCGAGATTGGGACCCAATAGGATTAGGAACAGGGGAAGCTTTCACCAAGATATGTCAGGCCATTTGACGTTTTGGAGATAGTATGTCATGTTTCCTATTAGTTGCATTATATTAGAGGTACCAGGCTATGAACAATTTCTTTCATGTTTCTCAGCTACGACATTACTTTTCATACCCGTATCACACCTTTCATTCAGAGGAGGTTGGGTTGGAGGTGGATGCATCCTTTTAAGAGAACCCTATTTGGATTGAGGGTTATAGTATAAATTTTTTCGGTGGCTGGTTTGTTCCTATAGTATATGTGGTATGGTAGCACATGAATCTATAAGAAGATCCTTGGGAGATAGAGGCTGACATACGATCATAGTGTCTAGAGTTTTTGAAAGTTTCCTCTTTGCCACCCTTATTAGGGGAATATGGGGATGAATTGACTTAAGGGGGATGTTTGTAAGAACCAGAATCTTATTTTCAGGAATGGATCTTGTTTTTTGGTTTTTTTTAAGACAATGCAAGAATTTGGAAATTTTTTAAATACATGCCATGCACACGGTTGCCACGAGTGGTCATGTACTGGCAGTTTAATGGCTAAGTACATGGCCATGTGGACCGCCTAAAGTGGGGGCTAGTTGAGATTAGTACATGATGTTGACATTAAATGAACACTACATGTACGTTTCTTTTAATTTGATTAATTGGACTAGGGTCACGTTTAATCTTTAGAATCTCATTCTTCTTCCTGTATCTCGAATAGGAGAGTGACGTTCGGCTAGAAATCTTCAAGTAACTCTAATTCCTCTATATGAGCTCTGATTATGGAACTGCTGGGTGCATTGGATTCCCCCGGTGAGTTATCACTTTCCCTAAAGTCCCTTTTCAAGATTTCTCTTCTCTCTTAAATTATCCAAGGTTGAATTATTTTTAATTTTTTAATGATCTATGACATTCTAAGCCGATTAAAGGGATGGTGTCCAAGAGTGATATTCGTACAATTTCAAGGTCAATGTTTTTTCCTTTTAGAGTTTTTCTTTGAGTTATATTTTCTAATGTTTTGATTATCCTTGATTTAATACTTCTATTTACGGATTTGATCCCTGTTTTCATCATCCATAGTTTGATTTATAGTATAAGGGTTTTTATTGTTTTGTAATACTAAATTCCAGGTTTAGTGGACACCCCATGGATGCATTTCTTTATAAGGATTTTTATGGCCGTGTTTTCTAGGTTGCCTCTAAGGGAGACCTTGTTTCCTTTCCTTATTTTATTATGTTGGAATTTATTGTATAATTTATACCTCATAAATTCTGGTGATATGTATTGTAATAACATATCCATGTATTATTTGATATTACAATAGGCTACTGGATATCGTTTGTGCACGATGGTATTACACAGGGCTGTGAGAGCCTCGTGTAGTTAGACCGTATGGGGAATTGAAATTTATGGGTTCCTGAGAGTGTCTGTTATAATTACATTGTGAGACCATAGAGGGGTAGTTGGTGAGTTATCCCTCACAATGTCTATAGTATACCATTACTAGACCATAAGGGGAATAGACGATGAGTACATACTCAGAGAGTTTGTTGTTTATCATTAAAATACCACATGAGGAATTGATAATGAGTGCTTCCTCAAAGAGTCTTTGTTTTTGGGAGAACAAAGGGGTTAGACTTTGTGAGAATTCCGAGAGGGTCATTTTATCTTTTTTTAATAGATGAGGTGTTGATCCAAAGGGTTTAGGATGTGAGAACATTCCCATATTTTTTCTTTTTAACGAATGATTGACTGTGAAGAGTCTTCCAAGACAAATAACAAGCTTTGACATAGTCTTTCATGATTGTTATATGGTCTTCTATGACATCTTCCTTTTCTATTACATAGGGGAAAAGAGCTTAGTCTAGATCCTGGGATTTCGTTATTTAGTGGTTTGAATAGTTAATAAATGTAAATGAATATAATTAGAAATTATAAGATTGTTTAATTTTGAGTACATATTTGTTTATTTCTCCATTGTACATATTTCTTAACATGTATACTCACAGATTGTTAGGTACCAATATATTTGAGTTTTCCTACTTAGATTAGTCTCACAACATGTTTGTTCCATTCTTTTCAACCAAAACATTTTATATCTATGAAAGTATATATAGGGGAAATTTCCCTTCTATATAAGGTACTTGATTGTTGTGGATTTGGAGAAGATGGGACCAAGCTGAGGCTTGTGATGCTGCAGTAGTTTACTTGTTTTATTTTTTACATTGGTCTAGAATTGTATTTCTAGTATTGTGACTTGTTTTTCTGCATTTCTAGACTTATGTGACATTTATCATTTATATGCGTGCTCCAGTTGTTTATTTACTGTTATTGTTTCTTCTATTGTTTACTGTTTGTTTCTACTGTGTTACTCATCTAATGAGGTCATGTTTTCTCCACTATCACACCAAAGGCCCTCACTGCAAGTCAGTAGCCTCTAGAATTCAGGTAAATACATTTAAGGCCATGTGACCACTGGGTATGGGGCGCTTTTGGGTGGCACCCGAATCCAGGAAGTTATAGTTGAAGCGATCTGGCATAGAGGATTTAAGATCTTTTGGCATTCGTCACATCATGATTTCATTATTCATAAAGCGTTGATGTTTATTGAGATCCTTCTAGAATTCATCATTTGTTTGAGGAGTTGAATTACACCATTGGTTTGTCAGAGGAAATTCCACAAATTTATTTCCCCTATGTGTAATTAAAAGAAAACACATCGCATCCTTTCTGTTATGCAGTGACATCGCGTGCTGTTTCATTTATGAAATAGTGTATCTATTATGCTCTATAAAAACGATCCATTAATAAGATTCCATTAATGCGCCATGTCTCCGCGCCACAACACCGTCATCCACCACTCTATACTGAGAAATAAAATAAAATAACAATTAATGTTATTTTATTACTTTATGAAATGTATGAAAACTAACTTATCCATCCGACCACTGCCAGTAAATTATAGGTCCTTTCTAGGAAAATACCAGAGTTATGAGATCAAAGATTCCCTCAATGTTTTGATCCATGTAGCAGGTTAAAAGTTAAAAAACCCTCTTCCATGTTTACTGAAACAAACTTAAAAAATGTTAAAAATTCCATTTCAGGATCACCGAGTCTCAGAATCGTGTTCCATTAAAGCGTATGGTTATAAAATAATTCCATATAATTTTAAAAAAATTACATGGAATTCCCGTGGCATTAATTTTTGTCCACATTAGGTATTTACTTCCAAAAAATCCTAAACAAGGGCTAATGAAACAAATGGGGGTACTGAGCATGAATATGTGTCTCCCGCCCTAATGTTTTCTCTTGGAGGTTCCAGTATTGCAATCGAATGTGCATTACAGGAATCAATCGTACCGTAAGGACCTGATCTTGTCGATTTTTTATCTCCACCAGGAACTCCACTAACTTCACTACATCGTCAATGTCTAGACCCCCCCTAGTCGATGATGTGTGAGGGATCATGCAAGTACCTCCTCGTCTGTGAGACATGAAAAATATCATGAACTTGGTGCATGTATAGGGTAATATCAATAAAGTACGCCACCGTCCTAACTTTTCTGAGGACCTAGAATGGTCCAATGAACCTCAGAGAAAACATTTTTACCCAGCAAAATCTCCACAATACATGTCAGGGTGAGACACGAAGGAAAACATGGTCTCCCTCTTTGAAATCCAAGGGTCTCTACCTCATATCATCATATGATTTCTATCTTCTCTGTGTGGTCCTCGTCTACTCCTGGATGATCCAAAAGTTCTCAGTGGTAGCTCGTACCAACTATGGACCCATGAGTGCTATATATCCTAGGTCTGTCCAGGTTTCTGACGATCTATATGGCTTCCCATACAGGGCCTCAAATGGTGCAAAGCTAATGTTGGAGTGATATATATAGTTTTATTCCTACTCCACCGGTGGTAGTTGGTCCTCCCAACTATTACAAAAAATCAAGTATGAATTCATGAAGCATATCCTCCGGTGTCTGTATGGTCTACTCCATCTAACCATCTGTTTGGGGGTGAAATGTTGTGTTCAAGCGCAGCTGGCTCTTGAATGCCTCCTACAAGCCCTCCCATAACTGTGATGTAAAGTGTGTGTCACAATCTGAGATAATCATCCAAGGTAAATTGTATAGTTTTACTTTAACTGGATGTCAATTAACCAAATTACTTCTATTGATCCCTACTCTTAGATTGGGTAGGAAGTGAGCTGATTTGGTGAGTCGGTCAATGATCACCCAGATAGAATCGTTGGCCCTGGACATGCTTGGAAACCGTGTCACAATGTCCATGGAGATACCATCCCACTTCCATTTCGGTGTATCAAGTGGTTTTTCCAATCCTTCTAGGACCTATTTATCTCCCTTCAATTGCTGATAAGGGAGGCATCATGAAAAAAAATCTTCCACTAGTTTCGTCATCCCAAGCCACCAGTACCAGCATTGGAGGTCCTATTAAATTTTCCAGAACTAGGATGTACCGCCAAAGGGGATGTATGGAACACCCTCAACACCCCCTCTTGAAACAACACTGGTACTATGACGCGTCATCTGAAAATGATAGCAAGAACTCCACCAATCAAAAATACATTAAGAGCATGTCTTAAAGATATCTGAGCACATTGGGAATTGATTTCAACATCCACAAGATGTGCCTACCTAACCCGAAGTAAGAGTGGTGGAGTGAAATTCATTGACTGAGGGTAATCCACTCCATCATCATCCATGAAGGATATCTTCATCGTTACTAGTTGCTCTGTCACCTCACTAAGCAGTTGTAATCCAGACCACCTGCTGAGCATGTCTACCACCACGTTACCCTTCAGAAAAGTATAGAATATCTCAAAAAATAGCCCTAGAGGAACTCCATCCATCACCACTGTCTCAAGTCTAGGTCCAACTGTGAGAAAATATAACTATGACTCTTGTGGTCAGATTATATGGTAGAACTTTCACCAATAAAATAGTGTCGCCACATAATCTTGGAAAAGACCACTGCTAATTAATCTAGGTCATGGGCCTCGTAGTTCTTCTCGTTCTCCAACAACATCAATGATCCATACGTGATCATTGCTGGATCGTACATCAGGACACTACACAGTCTGGTCTCTGATGCCTCACAAAAGAATAAATACCCAACGACCTCTTTTAGTATTATCATGATGGGGTAACTCCTCAGTCTCTGCATCAGCTCTTGGAATCTCTACTGGCAATTTTATATCCTCACAATGAGCTATCCCTTCCATATAAAGAATGTTAAATGTGCTTCTACTATAGAAATCATGGGCATGAAGCTCCTGTAGTACCCATCCATCCCCAAAAAACAACACACCTTAGTCAGGCTCCGAGGTGGCTACCAATAAATAACTTCTTCTATCTTTTCCAGATCCACTGGAAATCTAGCCTACAAGATGACGTGTCCCTAAAAGTGGACCTACCAAATCCAGAACTTGTAGTTTGAGATCTTACCATAAATCTGGTACTCTCGGAGTGTATCCAAGATTATCCACATGTGTGTATCTTGATCCTCCTCTGACGCCGATTACACCAAGATGTCATCAATGAAGACCACTAAAAAACAATCGATGTAATGCAGAAAGACCATGTTCATGAGTCCCATGAACTCTACTGGGGAATTGGTCATGCCAAAGGCCATCACAATGAACTCATAGTGTCCATACCAGTATATGAAGGTTTTATTTGGTAATTCCACATCACATACCTAAAGCTGATTATAGACTGATATGAGGTAAATATTTGAGAACCAACATGCTACATTCAGCTGATCAAAGAGGTCATATTTTCTCAGCAGTGGACACTTGTTCTTCACGATCAACTTGTTTAGCTGCCAGAAGACCATGCATAGCCTCAAGCTCCCATCTCCCATGATGGAATAAAAGATCAGGGCTACCCATGGTGAAATGCTGGACCTTACGAACACCTTCTCCTATAATCCCTCCGACTGATCCCTCAATTCATGAAGCTCCATAAGTTCCATCAGATATTCAGGTGTTGAAATAAGTTTCAACCATGGGTACAGATCGATTGAAAGTTATACCTCCATGTGAGGATGCAGTCCCAAAACATAATTAGTAATTACATCCTTATAATTGTCCAACAATACTGGAATGATCAGTCTCCTCTTTTCCACCGCATTGAAGGTGAGGATAGCCATCTATCGAACGATTGTCTGCACCTACCTATGAGAAATTCCATCATGTACTGAAAAGGTTCCCTTCTCGCCGGTGAGGGAACTCTTGGTCCCATCCTCTAAGACACACCACCTTTTGCACCTAAAATAGTAAATATAAGCATGTAATATGGATAAAAAGTTCATTCCTAAGATGATGTCATAAGAACTCGACGTCTTTACTTGGAGATACCAGCCAAAGCTCTCATCCCCAATAGTTTTCACACACCACCAGAGCAAGTGTGTAATCATTGAATCCCTTCCTGTATGAGTCTATAATCATAATGATCAAAGAAACGACTCCACTATAATCTCTGAACCCTAAATGTGGTCCATGGAAAGGAAAGAGTGACAAGAACATATTTCAATAAGAACTATAGTTAAGGTGGAGAAGATATATATCATACCTCTAATCATATCTGGATCACTGTGGTCATAGACCTATAACGTGTGTAGATAGACTTTTCCCCGGTCTTCCGTCTCCCTGATCCCATGGTAGACCACCTAGGTGTGTTGGTGGTAGCACCATAAACCATTGTCAATTGCCTGATGCTCATCATACTCCCCATGCACGTACATTTCCCTCTGGACATTCTCACTCGAACCTCTACCTCGGTTTTTGTGGTCCGTCGACCATTTTTGGATCGTCTGTACGGTAGGTTGACCAGTCACGAGCCATGTTTTCTTGCATGTCGTATGGGAATCACAACCTTGTTCTTTATAAACATCCTCTTCTATGGGAACCCAAAAAACTGAAGCCGAGTCCTGGGGGAATCCCATTAAAGGCATGGCCCGCTTGGGCCCCCATAAAAACTATCTTCCACTCACCGCTGAAGACTCTAATGGTAGAGGTATGTTTTTGGCTTTGGGTGTTAGTGTATACTCTACCAGGAAGTTGTCCACAAGAAGGGCTCTCTCCCACACTCTATCCTGATTGAGTATGTTGAGAGACACCAAGGATTATATGATCTCTCGTATGTTTCACTTTTTAATGGTTTAGGAAATAAATAAAGTGTATTTTACTATGTATGTGGCATGACAAGAGAGTTCTATAAACCTCGCATAGTACTCAGCCACTGGCATGCTGGCCTGCTACAGGTGAAGTAGCTCCGAGATGCAAAAATACCACAATGTCGTAGGAAAAAATCTTCCAATAAGAGCCACTCGATGTCTGTCCATGTGAGTTTCACCTCATCACGATTTTGAATCATTAGGCTCCACCTTATCCTTACCAAACCACGAAGAAAGCTTGTAGCTAATATCACCATCTAGTCAAATGGTGTCCTCACTAAGTTGATGACCTACATCACTACCTACAGTTAGTCCTTAGTGACCTATGGATATGTCTTTTCCTTGATCCTGGGAGGACTCTATTTTTGTGACTCATTTATGTAACTGAGTCTTTGTACATTCTATAATAGTAACTCTAGCAGTAATTGTAGATCAATAGGTGGTGGAAATAACATTGCATCACCTGATGGGGACATCTGTAGAAATTTTTCTGAACCGACGACACATCGCCTGGTGGTCTATCCAAATGATCACCTATCAGAAGCTTAGTTGGCTGTCTTCACATAGGCATCTGGAAATAGATCAATATGTACAACAATCATAAGATTCTACCTGGTGAGCTAACTATTATTCAAGAAGTTCATAAAAAGACACTTATGAAACCATAGTTTTCATTTATAGAGCTGAAAAACAGAATTTAGGGTCCTAGTGTATGGATATATCAGCCGCCACACCAACTCTTTACTCTCCGAATCTGATTTTAGAAATAAAATCTTTCAACACTATTTCAACAAAAAAAAAACAATAAAATATTAGTCTTTGAGGTAAAACAGACAACCTATGATACCAATTTTTCATGACCCGTCCCTCTAGGCCTATGCTGCGACATACCCCCAACCCACCTCCTGATGGTTAGAGGGTTAATGACTAGCGATGAAGCCATAAACCTACTAATGGGAGTATTTTTCCTAATTACATGTATGCACGTAAACAAAACCACATCCCAGATTTGAAAAAGTAAAAAACCATGCCTCTAAACAACCACTGAGTAAATGTACAAACTGTACGTCAAATGTGACAGAATAAAAACCCAATAAATGATAAACTGAAAACCAAAAAGTACAATTAAAATAATGAAAGCATTCCATTGGAAACCCCACTAGTGGGTAAGTACACAATAGTTTCTAGAATTCGTAGATGTATTACTACATGACTGGCCCCATTGGGAACCACTAGGGTCTCAGCCACCAAGTCCTCCATAAAGGTAGTTAATTTCTGAACAAATTATATTATAGAGTATGAAATTAAGTCCATCATTTATAATGTCGAACACCATGGACTGCTTGGGAACACCTCCTCAATGAGTACAGTGGGCCTACCAGGTCATTGAAAATCTACATTCCACTAACATTAGGACTTATTTGGTACACATCCCTGATTAGTATTATGGGTATGTTGGGTCACGCAGAAGACGCTCCCCAATGTGGGAATGTTTGGTCCCAATGAATCCATTTCTCAATGGCCATATTGAGATACTACTCATTTCATGTACTTTGGTTCTTACAAGTCACACAGAAGCCTTTCCCCACCCTGAGACTATGTGGTCACATAGAAGCCACTTCCTACTGGGCCATAGTTTTTGATCCACATCGGGTAACTTGTAAGCATTATTTTGGATTCAACCAACCGATGGGTTTCCACAAGTAGCACACTTAATCTTGGGAGAATGGATCCCCAAGCCATTCAATGTATTTCAACATCCATGAAATAATCCTTAATGAATACCTAATCATCCATATCATCGCAAGGGTTTCAAATCCCAAAACTACTCATCAACTGGAATACAGGTTTGAATGTAATTGAAATATTTCCAAAAAGGGGCCGGTTGGGTCAAGGTGGGGTTTGACTGACCCAACCTAGCCTGAAATCCATTGAACCAACCCAGGTCATCGAACCCGACCTAGACCCATCCCAGCCTGTGTGGGACCTGGGTTGATGTGGTGGGTCGAGCCCGCTAGGGGAGGGTGGTCCAGCCTGATGGAGTGATCAACACTGTACCCGGTACACTATAGGTAGAACAGCCTTCCCATGGTCATGATGTGGTTGGAACCTGCATCTGACACACCCCCTACCATAGAGGTAGTATTCAGGGCCATCACCCCATCCATTGTTGATTGACCGTTGCATTACCACTATACGAGATGCGGAGTGGTGACACATCTACGGTGTACGAACACGGCTGAGTGGCTCCATCCACCTGCCACCAGCCTAGTTACCAGCCCCTTCTACACGTCCATGGTCAGTTGACTAGGGCACTCTCCTAGCATGTCGTTGTGGGGTGCTTCCACTCACCCATGACCGCTACCACCAGCAACGGCAGATTCCTCCGCGGACAACCAAGTTCACACTGGTGGTATGTCCTTTGCACTAACTGCTCCTCTGGCCTCCATGGGTTGTCAACATCTCAGTGAAGGCCTAAAATTTTCCTTACCACCCCTTTCAAATGCTTGGACGTGATGAACTCACAAGAAGAGGATCTCATGCCTTTTTTTCATGTTGGTCTGCACCCTCCATGTTAGTGTTTTAAAATGGGAGGTTTGAAGATGATGTTTTTTCTATAATAATTTAATCCCACTATAGAAAACCTAAGATGAACGCCATCCCGTATGACCGAATTTTTTTTTGATCAACCTATTCATGGGTTGATCTGTGTTTTTCATTTTAGAATAAGAATGGGGAAAATGTAAAACAAATTAACCTCTACCTTGATCGAGATTCGTCTTGAAGCGCTCTTCCCTTAAAGATTTATGCTCTGTTGGAATTCATTTCATCCAAATTCAATTCTTTGTAAAGTCTCAACTTTTCTAGATAATCTTCCGGTGTTCTTCATTCATCGTAGGAGTTGAATATCTCTATAGGTTTGTGAGATGAAATTCCAAAAATTGATTTCCCCAATGTGTTATTAAAAGTAAACACATCACATCATTTCTATTATGTTCCAAAAAAAATGATACATTAAGGATATTCCTTTAATGCACCTTATGTCCACACCGCAACACCATCATCTTCCACTTAACGGTGAGAAAAAAATAAAATAATATTTTATGTTGTTTTATTATTTTCAGAAAAGTATGAAAACTATATTTTTCATCTAACCATTTTTTGATGATGTTAGTTCTGTTCTAGGACAATCTTAGTGTTCCGAGTTCAACGATGCCCTCATATGTTTGATTTGAGCATCAGTTTAAATGATAGAAAACCCCGTTGGCACGTTTACTTAAACAAACTTTAAAAAAAGTAAAAACTTTCATTCTGGGCTCACCGGGCATTGGAGTCACATTCTTTCAAAGTGTGTGGTCTCAAAATAATTCAATATAATTTAATATATATATATATATATATAAGGAATTTCCAGGATATTAGATATTTGTACAAATTATTGAGATAAATGAAAAAATATCAACAAATTTTTATTGTATGTAAAATGACAAGTCTTATATTATTTATGATTGTGAGAATGATATCATAAATATAATACAACTAATATTTTCTATAGATGCATTATCTTCTATCATTATTGAATAATAATTTATGTTGTGATTAAAAAATTTGTTTGTTGGGAGAGAATGTAATGCCCCTATATTAAACTATATATCTTTCCATTAAATAATTATAGTGTATTCAATAGATTAATCCACATGTAACATCAAACTAAATTTATTCACAAAATTCTATATGAATTTTATTAATAAAATTTTAGGTATTATAAAAGATCAAGAAAATAGAAATATATTAATCAACAAAAATTGCTTACATATAAGGGATGATTAATTAAATGATTAAATATTTCAAATGATATTTGTTTCTAAAATAATTATTTTTTAAATTGATTATATTTTAAACTAATAAATTAATTTTACCACATTCAAAATATTATGTAACCTATTATATTAAAATTTTAAAAAATTATAATTTTTTTAAATGTTATCAACTACACTATAAAATATCACTATTTAGTAAATAATATTTAGTTTATATTTTTTATTATTGTTTAATAAATTAATTAATAAATTTCAAATTTTTTAGACACTAAATTTTTTTCAGATTCGACATAAAAATATTATATTAAGGTAAATTTTTTATTTTTACGAAAAGGTTTGATTTTTGGGATAATAGTGAAAATTATTATGAAAATATTGGCAGTACTTTGATATTTTAATAATATAATAATAATTGAAAATATTTTTAAACAAATATATATAAAAATTATAAATATTAAATTTATAATAATCCATTTAAAAATAAAATTTAGAATTTTTAAAACCCACGATAACATTCTGGAATCTTAACTAATATTTCACATTAATAAAAACCTTTTTTGGAATGTTTCTTTTAACTATATATCTATAAGGTTTAATTAAATATTGATAATTTTGAAATTTACACGACTTTTATTTTTTTAATAATTTAAAAAATTAATTTCTTATAAATCATAAACATTTATAATTAATCTTAATAATATTTTTCAGCACAATGTATCTTTTTTAAAAAAATGGCTTTTTCAGTTATGCCGCTAACATAAAAATTAACTTTTATAACCCTTAGAAATATTATTTGAAAAATTTAACCAATATTTGTAATAATTAGGTTGAAATTATATAATAGTTCATATTGAAATTTTTCCAATGGAAATTAAATTACATATGTAAAAATTTATTACCAATTAATGAACAAAAATGGTAAATGTGAAAAATCTATGATTAAAAGGCTTGAAAAAATGTTAAAAACATGTGGCAAAATGTATGTTTAAGTAATTATATACCATAATACTTCCTTATCACTATTATTTTATATTATTTGACTCAATAGAACTTTAAATATTGACATTACCTTTTTATATTAGTATCGAAATGCTACTCCTCTACCTTATAAAAGAATCCATCACCACTACACTTCTTTTTACACACAAAGCCTCTTATATTAGTCAAAATTCAAAAACAATAACTCCCCAAAACTACTAGAAAATTTAAATTTCATATGTTATTCTCAAAATACCACTTATCATGGAGTCAATATAACTTTAAGTGGAGTACATCGAAGTAGTAAAGTAAAACAATCAGTCACTCCCTTTTCATTTTATTTCCTTTGTTTATTCTCTAAATTTATAAAAATATAGTCTACCCATATCGAAATAATTACATATAAATCATAATATTACTTAATTGTTATTACGTTTATGGAATAATTTTTTTTACCTTCATCTTAGTCATTCAAAATGCAAAAAAGGAACTTCTGTTAGATGGACACTACCTCTTCCATACACGATGTGATCTAGTTTTCACATCTAACTAAAATGGATAGTTAAAATATTTTATTTGTTTAATAAAAACTATATTTATTAATTTTTTAATATTTTACAAATATTAATGGGTTCATAGCTTCATTAGGTTCTATGGAAAATGAAAATGATGCCCATTTGTATAGGCTAATTTCTTATTTCTCAAAGAAATGCATTTCATTTTTCATCTAAACATTTATTCTTTAACAAAAACTTTTAAAATATAATGACAAAACATACTGAAATATAAATAATATTCTTATTTTTATAAAATAATTTTATTATTTCAGATTAATCACTTTCTTAACTATACCCTCCCATTAATTATAAGATGTTTTAGGTCAGTTTAATCACTTTTGTGAACAATGATGTTAATTTATTTCTTAGATAAGTATGAGAAAGAATATTCTAAAATTATATCACATAAAAAATAAAATAATATTTGTATATTTTATTTTAATATGTTATATTAATATTTAAATCATTATTAATATTCCAACATTTTGTTATAAAAAAATTACAGAAACATACTTATTAAATATTTTCATGTTATTTTTAAAAACTATAATTATCATAGGATAAACACATAGATTTTTAAATAATAAAGAAACATATAATCTATTATCTTGAATAGTTTATTAAATAATATATTTTGATCAATATAATATTGATCAAATTTGACATTATAAGCCAAGCCTGAATGAAACCAAACTACAACATCAATATTGAAAATAAACAACAAATAAATAATTAATATATAAGAGATGATTATAAATAAAGAAAAAATTATTGTATATATTAATAAAGTTCTTATATAGACGATTAATATAGTTATATTTATGATATAGACAATTAAATTTCATTATGTATGTCTAGAGTAATGGTTAGGGTGTTTCTCCTCCATTTCATTTCATTGAG
This sequence comes from Viscum album, assembly GCA_963277665.1. Taxonomy (NCBI): domain Eukaryota; kingdom Viridiplantae; phylum Streptophyta; class Magnoliopsida; order Santalales; family Viscaceae; genus Viscum; species Viscum album. The sequence continues at coordinate 1,736,905,278 of OY728142.1, forward strand.
AAATGATTTGTTTTGTACCCCAAATTTCATTAAAATATTTTTTATAATTCCTAATATATTTAAAATATCATGAAATATTATTTATTCCTAGTATTTTATGTTTAATTTATCACATTATGTTTTAATGGATTTATATTAAAATATTTATTAAGCCGTAAGGGGGTCTTCTTGACTCAATTTTATTTCATGACTCATAATTTTTCCTATTTTACTGTAGTTTTAAAATATTTTTTTATTATAATATACAATTATTATCTCTCTAGGTAATGTGAAATATCTAATTCAAATAATTTTCCTTGATGAAAAACTTTCTAAAAAATTAAATATTATTTATGAATAATTCTCATCCTCTTTAATGACAGTTTCTCTTACATGTCCATATTTTATCTTACCTAAAATATTATCCTTTATAGTTATAAACAAAATTATGTGGTATCTGATGTGACCTTAATATTTCTATTATCCTCTTTTCAAAAGTATGTTTTATTAATGCTTTTTATGATGTGGGTTTTAAACAGTGGTATATTAAAATATTAAAATGGTCTTACATTCATGATAATATATTTTATCTCCAACTAAAAATTTCTATTGTAAATCCATTATTTAATTATAAGGATCCATTAATATATATTTTTTTTAAAATTAATTTTTTTAAAAACTTTTCTCTTCAATATTTTGAAAAAATACTTTTAAATGTGACCCATAACTTTTCCTTTACAAAAATCATAATTTTTCCTAAAAATACTATATTATTGTTCCATTATTTTTTATAATAATTTTTATTTAAAATATTCAATTCCATGATTTAAAATGGTTTATAATTTTTTATTCTTAATCATATTTAAAATAAAAGGATTTATTGTTTTTTTCTAAATAAAATATTTTATTTTTAAAAAGTAGTTTTTTAATTATAGAAAGGTATATTATGGGATGTAATTTTTATAAAAATATTTAATACTTTTATCTCTTATAAATTATTTTTGAGAATACATATTTCTTTTGTAAATATTTTTATAAAAAAATTATTTTTATTTTTATTGATAATTTTTAAAATGTTTTGACATATTCAATGTATTTTGTTTGAAATAAGACATCCTAAGGGGTTTTCAATCATTACAAAATGATATATTCCTTCTAAATTTTTGAACAGATCCAATAATTTTACAAGTGGATTATTACATATATTGAAATTCCTTATGTTACACCTTGGATATGTTTTTATGATACCATCCACATCCTTTCTTTGTATGACTTAATAAATTATCTTTGAATGTATTAATGAATCACATCTCTTTTATATAGCATAACTACGTGATGTTTGAAATATGATTGATTAATTTTAAGTGGAACACATATTTATGGATGATTGATTGGTTGGTTTTAAAAAATACCCAGGTGTTTTGGGTGTGATAAATCCCTGAGACAGTTTGGCTCTGATAAATCATTGAGATGGCATGGGTATAAGAATACCTTGAGATGGTTTGGTTCAGTTAAATATCTCTAACTAATTTATTATATGGCTATATCTCATGATATATATATATATATATATCGATGGAATTATGTTTTCCTTCCACAAGGGTGTGTGAGTAGTGACACCAAAATGTAATGTTGCCTTTGTTTATGTTTGTTCCTATGTTCATTTTTAAGATATGTTTTATGGAAATTTTATATTTCCTAGCTAATTCCATGGATTTTTCATCATAGTTCAAATTTATTTTCCCATGATTCTATACTATTCATTTTGGAATATGTTTTTTCATTTTATATTAAATGTAATTTTATCACGACTTATGAATATATATTATTATTACATGTTTTTAAAAAAATAATCCCCTTCTAATGTTTTCAAATATTATTAGGGCCTAACCATTGATGGAATATTGATGATTTTTTACATATAAATAATTTGAGAATAACCATTTCTTATGTTTCTATTCCCCTGATTATGAATATGAGAATAAATTTTGAGAAGTCTGGAATGGAGTCTTATGTTTCTTACTTATAGATAAATTCTCACAAGGGTGTATAATTTCAGTATATCTTATAAGATGTTCAGAGTGATGTCTTATGAGGATTAATTAGAGATAAATTATCACAAGGGTTGTAGAATGTGTTTTTTATTTAGATATTTATAAAATTAAACACACTTTCCATTCATTAGATTACATGATTATTATGTGATATAATGATAAAATTATTGATATATATATATATATATCCCTTGTTATAAAATACTATGTGTAAAGTATTTATTTTCATTACTAATCCTAGTAGTGTGTGTCTGTGGTGTCTCAAGTGTACATTGGTAATTGGAATTTATTTTTCAATAGACCACCCCTCTTTGAGATTGGAAAAGTTATTTAAATGTTTTCATGATTTTGATTTCCCCCTTAAAATTTTTGAATCGGATAATACTAAAAAAATATTAAAAACAATGATGTAACATTAGGGAATAAAAAATTGTTAGGTTATCAAGAATATATAGGGATGAAATGTGAAATCTTATTCAACATACCACATTAATGATTTTTTGGAGGTAAAATGGATCTCAAATGTACTTTTTTTAGACAACATCTATGATAGTTTGATTGGAAATTATTTAGAAACAATGTAATGGAAAATAATGTATTTTGTACAGTATTGTAATTAATATCTATTGAAATATGTTTTTATTTATCTCCCACTATTTAAGAGAAAACAGATTAACCTCTAGATTTTCACATGTTAAGAAAGATTGAAATGATGAACTTCTTTACTTTCTATGATGGAAAGGTTCCTTATATATGATCTGCTCTCATTGCTCAAAGGAGGGCATCAATCAGCTCTGATTTAAACCATCCTCAACAAACCTGTTTCTCTTAGAGATATGAAAGGAAGATGGGTTGGTTAGAACCCTCCTTCTAGTGGGATGAAGCTTAAGGTGGATGGTTCTTTTAAAAATGGATCCATGAAAGGTGGAGGGGTCCTACGCGATGCACGTGGTTCTGTTATTGTGGATTTCATCTCCTTCTATGGCCCAGGTTACTCTCTGGGGCCGGAGGCTCGGGCTTTTCTCACAGGTCTCCAAGATTGCAGGGAGTGGGGTCTCGTGGTGGCTGAATTGAATCCGACTCCGAAAATCTTGTGAAGATGGTTCAAGGAAGGAATGATGTGCCATGGGACCTGATCTACATTATTTGAAGATGTGTCCAATAAATTGATTCTGAACACATCATCCACCATAACTGGAGGGAGACCAATTTTGTTACAGACACTCTTGTAAGCCATAGTTACCCAGGTGAGGGAGTGATCGTCTTTGATGGCTTGGGTTCTCTACCGCGGTAGTGTCATAGTTTTGTGCAGAAATATTCAATTGGATTACATTATTTCCGCTCCCCTTGAGGGCCCTTTATAATTAAGGTACAAGGCCTCTCATTGAAGATAATTAAAAATGTAATTTTCAGTCAGATGTATTTTCCACCATCATTTATGATATAATGGTTTATCTAGTGGTTCTTTTTATGTGAGGGATATTAATATGAGATCTAATATATTTATTATTGATGTATCCTTTAAAATGGTATATGAAATTATGAAGTTATATTATAAAAAAATACATCAAAAAATATTATTGAAAAAATATATATTAAAGGAAGATATTGTGTTGTATACTATGTACATATATAAATTAGAGCATGTTGGCACCCCATATATCTCGAAAACTATCTTCCAATAGTGTAAGTTAGCAGATTTATGGATTAAATGTAATGTTAATTACATGTGATGAAGTGATTTAAGAAAATTTATAAATTTTAAACAACACGAGTGATGATCAAACTTATATATCATCACATATTGTTTCATTACAGGAAATATATATATAATGAAAAGGAAAAACGTTGATAAATGAAAAGAAAGTACATTTTTTCATGGTTTAACTTTAAATTCAACACAAATTAATTTTAACTAGATACCCAGAAATTATAACGTCTCCAACAATTATTAAATTGATTTCATTAATTTTTTTTATTCATAGTCAAAAATTTTATATAAAAAATTAACACAATAGTAACACTATTCAAATTAGTGGTTTAATTGTAATTGATAAAGAAATGGTTTTTTGAGTGTAAAAGATAAGGACCCAATATATCTATCATAAAATTATTTTTGGATTTTATTTAGGATATAGTGGAAATTTATTAGACTAAATTTACTGTTCTAGAGTTATTGTTTAACTGGTTTGACAATAATAATAATGGATAACATTTGGAATATGGATTTAAACATTTTTATTTAAAAATATATAATTTTAAAGAGGAGAAATTTACAATGGTAGTGCATAAAAAATAGATATTTGTGTTACTCATATATCAAATGATTAGTGGGATATTATTTTTTTAAGGAAAATAATTTTTTTTTGTGATGATGTTATCAAATTTTATTTATTTATTATCTATTACATGATTTCTTGAAGATAACTATGAAGTTGATTTTGACATGTTCTATGTTATGAATATTATTGATTATAGGTAGGAGGGTCTTGGCCTAAGAGAGGTAGTATTCAAGTTAGTCTTTAGGGTGTGTATGTATTATAGATTCATGATCAATGGAATGGTTGTATATGAATTATTTTTTTTATGTTTATGAGTGGGTGTGTTCCACAATGAAATAACATTCACCCTCTCCAAATTTATTCATTCACATTTACTTTACTGGAGAAGAGATATATGTTTTAATGGTAGAGGTAGTATCAATATTGGTTATTTGAATCATTGTATACCCATGTAATTGACATTGGAATCTATATTCATGGGTATTATTCATGTTTCCTTTCAGGTAATGGTTTCATATTGGGGTATGAATTATGGATTTGGATGATCATGATATAATAAGAAGTGTTTTTTATAATTGATCATTCTTTTTAGTCCATAGGCTATTTGTTTAATTTTTTGTTCTGTATTTATTCTAGCTAGTTTTCATGATATATTTTTTCATTTATATGATGATTTTTTGTATATATAATGAATTTCCATATTTTATTATTGAAGGATTAAATACAATATTTTACCACGTTTATATTTTGGACTATGCGGGAACTCTTGCTTCCTTTTTTTATTTCTACTATGTTTGGGATATGATTATACGAATAGAGCATACAAAAATATTTATATATTTTGGAATGATATTTGTAATCTACATTTGAAGGCGTGGTCACTTATTGAATATTGTAGGACACTGTCACCAGTAATAAACCTCTTGTATTTGGGAAGGTGCACTTAAGGTCATACAGTGGAACTAGCTAAGTAATAATTTGGGAAATCCGGGTTGGGGAATTAAAAAATAACCAAATAATTATTCTAATTCAACAGGAACATAAAATATAAAGAAAATTACAAAAAATCATTATCAAAATTAAATAAGACCTCAATATATCATTTAGGAATTGTTTCTAAAAACCATTTAAATATTAAATAATCATTTTTATTTTGTATCTACTTTGTTGATATTACATTTGATCAATTAAGCAGATTTAAGTTAACTTGAGTTTTGCTCAGTACAGAAAAAATGATGGATACTTAATTTCCCAAAAACTTCCACAATAACTATGAATTTTTCAATAACTTCTCACTTTATTATCATTAAGACATAAAATTTCTCCAAATTAATATAAAATTATTTTAATCGTAACATGTATGGATAAATGATCTATATACCTCAATAATGACATGTGAAGAATTTTCCAAATATTATGATTATGTATAATATAATAATATTTGTATTCCTTTTCAACACATCTCTTTCATAGGGGAAAATTATAGTTATACTTCAATAATGTTGATATTTTTTCAAGATGACCACAAAGAATCCAATTTTTATTGAAAAACTTTAACAACTAATGAAATATTTCATTTGAGTACTCTAAGTTAAATGTATTATCTTTTTATATTTCATTGACAATATATTTTCCCCTAAATAAATCATATTTAATACCACAATAGGTAAATAAAAAAATTATATGAGAACATATTATTTTCTTTTTTTATTAGTGATAGAAACAAGGCTAAGAGTTTATTCTCAACACAAAAAACTATTTTATATTAATGTCGAATTTTATTGTAATTTTTTAGGTTTGATTCATTAATTTCCCAAAAATAATACTCCATCAGAAGAATAAAAATCTTGCATCATTATATATTATCTTTATGCATACCATCCTTGTATATGACATCCTTATTTGTCGAAACTAATATAAAACATGTATTCTTTCACATGGCTTCATTTTCATCAACACCACATCTATGAAAGAAATATTTTTAGACATTATATTAGAGTATTTCCATATTTTATACATGAAGTATATAAATTTTCAAGAATTATTAAATCACATTTTTTATAAACATCACACCAAATTTTAATTCAGCATATAAATTAAAAATTCCTTACACTAATTCAATCGATTATTTCCTTCTTGGATTCATTACCTTTTACATTTTTTATATATTACCTTAATTAATAATAACACTCATGACTTGTATAAAATGTAACTAAATTTTTCCCATTAACTTATAAGAAAATCATTTTTATATACTGTATAAAACTTCTACAATATTCTTGATTATTTTTTTTAACAATTACAATTTTATCACAGCCTATGTTGAAATCATATTCATTTATTATTTGATTTTTCTGATGTTTTATGGATTTATTTATTACAAAATATTGAAATTTATAGTAATATTATCCCATGTATTCAGACTCATAATTAACGTCAGAAATTCAATTTCCATATATATTTTAAATAAAAATTAAATTTTATTTGAGATTAATATATTTTTCACATCCCCTATCAGTGTATTTTACAAAAAATCATAGTAGAATTTTTGGATAAATATTTACTCCCTTTGATATGATAATTTTATTAATCCATGAATTGATATATTATTCTAGTAATCAATATACTTATTCCATAAAATTATCGATTTATTAATTTTTGTCAAATTTTACTTATAATATTATTGATCCAATCAACCCCTATTTTGAGCATCTTATGTGGACCAATATTTTCTTATCTTTCTCACGTACACCTTTTTTCACACCATATGAAATTAAAATATTTTCAAATTTTAATAAATATAATTTTTTGTAGCATTTTTTATTCACAAAGTCATTTTACGCATACACAAAACACAACAATGATATGGCTAGTTTTACAGACAACACTATGTTTAACAGAACAACAATATGTTATCAAAATATTTTGAATTTATATAATAATTTCTAAGCTATAAATTAAGTTGAATTTAGCGAATATTATCATCTTACTTTTAAAAATATATGGTTTAATTCATTGGTTAGAAATTAATTAGAAATTAATATAGGAACCAAATGAATGTACAATAAATGTTTTCATACATAAATATTTTTATGATCATAAAATCATTTTACCATAATAAATTAAATTAACAAAAATTAGTGAATGATATTAATGTAATATGTATTCAATATAATAATTTTTTAAATTAAACAAATATATTTAATAGAAATAATATAATAACAACCCCACTTTTTCAAATTAAAACCGATATTTTTCTGAAGACTCTTTTATAACCTTTTAATGGAGAAACTATTTTAAATCCAATTTTTGAAAATTTTATATATTTTATTTCACCTAATAATACTGTTATTTCAAATTTTTATTATGATAATTTAAATTTATTTTATTTATTTTATTTTTCATGTTAGTTTCATGTTTTTCTGAATACTGATAAAAAATTATATTTTAATTGGAAAAAGTTTCTTCCATTTAAAAAGTTATAGTGTTAAATTATATTTTTATTTAATTTTAAAGTATAATTAGATTAATTTTTTGTCATTTAATATAATATAGGTAATTTTAATAAACTTCACATTGAATAGGATATAAAACATTTCAACATTCTAAATGTTTTCATTTTAAAACATTGTTTTATCATTCTTTCAATGGGATTAATTTTAAATTAATTATTGAAACAAAAGTTTCTTTAATTTTCATAAATTTAATTATTATTTGGAATTAGTGGGTCTGAATTATATGAACAGATTCATTATATTTTTGGTCAATCTAAATATTAACTTTATTAATTTTTTTATATTTAACGGTTAAGGGTAAATTGGGTAATTATAGATAAAAATAATATGATAACTGTCATAAAACAATCCAAAAACATGTACTAATTTTATTAAATGATTTATGTTTGACCAAAAGAATCCTTGGAATGATTTTAGAGCCTCATATAGCTATATAGATTCCATTAAATGTTTTTTAGTATTTTATTCTAGGGGAAATCCAATATGTCACACACATGTTTTTAAAAATTAGTAAATTTTTATGTATGGTTATTAAGATGAAATGGTCAACTATAAATAGAAATTTTAAGAATAAAATTTTTATCTTCATCATGAAAATTTATTTATAATTTTTAGAGAAGAAATAAATACATTAATGGCCTGCAAAATGATGATGTAGTAATTATTTAATTGATGGACATATCAAATAAATGTTAATAATATAGTAAAATAAATATTAGTTGATATAATTGACTCCATGAAATAATTGAATATATTTCATAGATTTTTTATGTACTTATCAATGTTTTTTTTCAAATTTATCTTTTGTGTTGATTTTTTTATAATGTTATTAAATGGATAGTATCAAAATTGGAATTATTGATATATTAAATTAAATAATGTTTTATTAAATAATATATAAATCATTAAGGTATACCCAATGATTATTTTACATATTAAAATGTCATAAATTTCACGTTAATGGATACCTTTTAACTTTATTTTAACTATTTTAACCATTATGGAGTAAAAATACAAGTTGTCATGGTAAGAGTTAAAGGGTTTATCTGAGGGTTAAAGCCAAAAGTTAAGCCTAATAATGCGACCTAAACATGTGTAGAAATTTTTGGATGAGATTATTTAGACCAATTATAATCTTATATTCTAAATAACTATATTTTGATACATTTTTTTAATGAAAATTAATTTATATTAATTTAATATTTTGAGAGTTTATAAAAGTGCACCTCACCAACATTATAAAAGAGAACCTCCAACCTTACATTTTCACCCTACACTGAGACATATAGATCATTATAATCCATCCTATAATAATCTACCAACATACTATCTCTAATACAAGAGGAATAACTTTGGGATGAATGTAAACTTGGTATAAACCAAAAAAAGTTACCCAAACAAGAGGTAACATTCTTCAACTACCGCTTTAGTTTTATTTATTCTTCCACTACATAATTTATTACTATTCAATTATTATATAATAACAAAAATATCCCAAATATACTGATATGTTTTTATGTTTTTGGTTCTACATAGTTATAGACACACTTCCATCAATTGGGTAATGAATTTATCGTTCGTATAAAAGGAACTACCGCCTCATGAAAAATTGTCGCTCATTTCTCCTTTACCACATCTAATGGTTTGTAATTATGATGGAAAATATGTTTTTATATGATATATATGATATTTATTTTTAATTTATAATTCTTTATGTTTTATTTAATACATATTTTCATTCCTTCCATTTTCTGTAAATACGATAACATCGTTTGTGGAATTATGGACTTTCGTCTCCTCAAAGAAGTAAAATTCATTCACACTATAAATGAAATTTATAAAGGATGATTTTAATAAAAATATGTGATATATATGTAATATATATGATTGAATAACTTCAATATACATATATATCTTTTAATTTTTTTTAATAATATAGAAATGTAATGAATTTTGCGTTCATTCGTATATAGAGCTTATTGTCTCCAAGAATGGAGCATTCCATTTCCTATCTCTAAAATTTTATGGGTTATTAAAAAATAGATATATAAATACTGAATATATATGATATTTACATCATGGTTTACATTAATGTTATGATTAAATACTTATCTGAATAATTTGAACAACTAATAATGGGTCAAAACATACTCGATAAACTCAGAAATTAACACCCGAAATAATAAGTATGATGAATGGTTATTAAAAAATAGGTGATAAAATAATATAAAATGATCATATATCATATCATCAATATGATTAAAGTTATGATATAAATTAATAACATTATTTAAACAATTATTCATGAGGTTAAATCATTTAAGACATAAAAATAAGTGTAAGGTAAGGGATCTTTGCCTCATATTTATTTTTCTGGGACACAAGCCTTATACAGAACTTGTTTTTTTGTGGTTTATATAACTACCCTTAATGTATTTTATGATTATTATTGTGAATATTATGGTATTTTCATATCCATATATTTTTATTTCTTTCATTGTCATATGATTCTACTGACTATAAGGTAATAAGTATTTATTTCAAAATCTCATCATTATCTGGGATTATTTGTGAGTCTCCAGTGTGGAGTTTTATATTCCATGTTAGTGTTTTAAAAAAAAATTTCAGTTTTTTTTAATTTTCTAAACTTATTTTTTAAAATTAATTTTACCCATTTTATTACATTTTACAAAATAATTTAAAAGGATTCGTCCTTTAGTTTTAAAAAATTAGTCACTTTCTTACTTTTCTTACAAAAGTAAATGGATTGTTTTTTAAATATAATGAAATGAATTGAATTTCCCACTATCATGATTCACTAATGTTTGGAATATTACATTACATGTTTACAATGTATTTTCAATGAAAATATTTTCTTTTACTAATGTGGGGTCTTATAAATATGTTATTATAATGTTGTAAGATATTTCCATCTCACATTTTAAATCTATTAGATTAATGTCATATTTACTAAATAATTATTTTTTATGGTGTATATTTTGACACGTTTGATATATCATATCATGAATATTTTTAACTTCAAGGTATTAATTGTTTTATTTTTTAATTATTTAATTTCACAGGTCTTATGAATCAAATATTTCAATCTGGTGTGGGACACCTTGACTTAAATAATTTTTTAAATTGATTATTTTTTATATGAGAAATGCTTTAGATTAGTATGAAATGAGTTGAGAAACACTTAATGAAATGCCTGTTGTATTGGAAATAGTTAATGAATGCCCCTAGATGCATCGGAAGTCTCATGAGATGAAATCAAATGGAAATAAATCCATTGAGTAGGTTTCCAATAAGAATAGATAAGTTTATACCCACAAAAATAAAATATATTATAATGGGACTTGATGGAAATGGTTCATGATCCAGATACATGACATCCAATAATGTGTTATCAGTTATTTTCCTTTCCATGTTGACTCATTCTCATTAATTAATTATTTTTCCTGTTTACTTACACTTACTATTCATTAGAGATCTTCCTTTTATTTGTTTTATTTTTCCATGGATTATAAGGAGCACATTTTGAATGATATATAGGGTTTCAAAAAGGTGAAATAATGGAAAAGAGAATGAGAATTTTATTTGTATTTTATGTCTAATATTTATTAGGAATTTTAAATATGTATTTAGTTTAACAAGACTACAAAGATTTTTATTCCTTTTGTTTCATCTTAATATGGTATAAATAAATGGATAAATTCCCACTGAGTGACAATCTATTGTGTCCGACAATAACACGATGTTTGAAACCACATCCAAAGGATAGAAAGCGTGCAACGACTACCACTGGTCTACATGAATTACCAGTTATAATGAAATTTTTTAGTCCAGTTATGTAATAAATAAAGATTGTTTTGTTTTTAGGGACACTTATTTTATCAAATTAATTAACTTTTTTTGTAAAGTGAAACTGTGATTAAGTGATTATTGTTATTTTGGATGATGTTCTCTATTTCAGGAACCCTATATATGATCGAGGTAAACAGAATAATATGTGATTTTATATGAGAAGTAAAATTTGAATTATATATTGGAATAATATATGATTTTTTTGTGGACTTCGGGTGATTTAGATAATGTATGGAAATTGTTAGCATATCATGGAAATTACATGATTTAGGAAACTAAGTATTTGGTATAAGATACTAAGAGTGATTAATGTAATTTGGAAGAATATATAACCAAATAATTAAGACTTTTGTCTTTTAGTATTAGTATATAATAGGTTTTAAAGAAGGGTAGTTATTTTATGAATGATCCATGTTGAAATTTGGGTACTAACATTGTAGTTTAGAGACAAATGTTGTTTTTTAACGTATAATGGTTTATTATTTTTGGGAAAATATTTATCTTATCCTAAACATTTTTTTGTTTAATGTATAATTACAGGAAAAATTTATATTTATAAATTTTTGGATTTTTTATTATTTTAAATTTATTCAGACTCTTCAATCCTGAAAAAATTTATCTTAAATACTCATCATTTGGAGAAATGGCTGTGTTTGTGGTGGAAGTTGATTAATGGATGAAAATCTACTTATCATGTATGTATGTTTCCATATATTATTATTATTGGAAGTAAATTAATTCCTTAACTTAAGGATAATAATATTATAATAAAAAATTATTAGTTTAATTTTTTTATTGAGAAATAAATGGCCTCTTAACCCATTACAGATTTATGGTCTTATGGTAGTACACTTTATAATGACCATGTCCTCTTTTCTTCTCTATCAAGAAATGATTTTCTGTTTTCACTTCCACATTAATGTTTTCACTAAATTTTTCTTGTTCTAAATTCTAGATTTGAGTTGACTGTCATATTTTATTTTCCTTATTATTAAAATGAAGTGTTATTTAACCTATCTATGATGTGGATTTTTCACCAATTGTTTATTTTCAAATATCAAACCCTATATTACAGAGATCATATTTAAATTATGAAAATGAAATTTAATTATGGTGGAGAGAATGTAAAACCCTATAAAATTAAAATATTCTCATTTTTGAACAAATTTAATTTTTATTATAGATTGATTTATATACAACACCATGTTAATATTACCCTACATAAAAAAATTAGTTTGCATGCATTACATTCATGGTCGTGTTTTACCAAACAATGATATATTAATAAAATATTATTATTTATTATAATACGATATAGCCTAGAAATTAATTTGGAGGTTATGAATATTATTAAATAACTTATCAAAATATATGGATTAATTAATTGGTTAAAGATAAATTATAAATGAATATAGGAACCAACTGAATATATATGACATATTTTTATAATGAACTATTTTTATGCTCAAAAATTAATTTTATCCAATTAAATAAAATTAATTATAATTAAAGAATAATATTAAAATAATATATATATAATAAATAAAATTTAATTTCCTCTAATATATTTAATAGTTATAATTAAAGTACAAGTCCAATTTTTGGTGTCAAATCATACAGGAAGTTTATCCTCTTTTTAATGACAAACATATTTTAAAACCTATTTATTACACTTTAATATAATTTATTTGAAAAAAAATAATTTTTTTATATTAAATAGGAACATAAAATTTACTCTTGTTGTTTTTTTATTTTTGTATTAGTTTTTGATTATGATGAATATCAATACAATATTTCATTTTAATTGAAAACAATGTTTTCATCAAAATAATAAAGAGTGTAAGATTATATTTTTATTTTTATAAAAGTATAATAAGAAATTTTTTTTACATTTAATATAAATATTTTAATTGGAATAAATTTCACATTGAATAAGGATATAAAATCTTTTCAATCTTTTAAACAATTTCATTTTAAAAACTCATTTCACATTCTGTCAAGGAGATTAATTTTAAATTAATTACTGAAACAAATTTGTTTTGAATTTTCAAAAATATATTCAGTATTTCGAATTTATGGGTCTTAATTATGTAAATTGGTTCCTTTTAATTTTGGGAAATATGAATTTTAACTGTAGTGTTTTTTAATTTACAATGTTAAGGGTAAATCATATAATTATATATAAAAACAATATTATAAGAATTATAAAACTAACCTAATAGTTTTATAAAATTATTTTATGAGTTAGTGTCAAAAAAAATCATCCTTGGAATTTTTTTTGGCATCTTGGATCCAGAATGATGATTTGAGGAATTTTTAGTATTTTATTCTAAGGAATGTTCAATATGTCACACACATGTTCTTAAAAAAGGATATATATTTTTATATATTGTTATTAATAAGTTATCTTATGCTAAAAATTATAATTTTAAATTTAAAATGTTTATATATATCATTAAAAAATATTTTTTTATTTTTAGGTAAGAAATAATTAAATTAAATGCCTGTGCAAGGATGATGGTGTAATTATTTAATTAATAGGAATATGAAATAAATATTATTAAAAATATTAAAATAAAAATAATTTTATATAATAAATGTAATAAATGAATTTTATAGATTACCTAGATATATTTTTTATATATTAATTAATTTTTTCGATGTTTTCTAGTATATTGACATTTTGGAAAAAGTCAATAAATCAATTGTGTCAAAATTGACAATAATGATATTTCAATATACAAAAAATTTTATTTTATGATATAAAATTCATAAAAATATAAAATTCATTAAAATTATTGGTGTAGAGTCAAAAAAATTTTATATTACTCGATTATGGTAAGTTTGTGATTTTATATTAACATTATTAACTACTAAATTGTTAAAAGACAAGTTTTCACTTTAAGAATTAAATAGTTTAACTAAGGGTTTAGGCCAAATGATAATGATAATAACGTGACATAAAAATTTATACAAATTATATTATTTGATTATTTAGAACCATTATAATATTATCTTATAAATAACTCTATTTTGAACTATTTTTAAATAAAAATTAACATATATTATATTCACTTTTTTAGAGTTTCCAATGTTGTCCCTCAAATCAATTTTAAAAGGTCACATCATCCCTCACTTTCTAACATTAAATTGAGTGTTATATATCATAAATAAAATTATAAAACTATATCCCAAAATCCATAAACTAATGATACAAGCCAAAATTTTGGTAGAAGGAAACTAATGAGGTTTTTTGGTATAAACCAAAATGGGTTACCCAAATAAGTGGTAACATACTTCAATGACCCAATTAGTTTTATTTATTTCTCAATTCGTTAATATAGTATTATTAAATTATTATATAATTACACCAATATAATAAATATATATATATGATTTTATGTTAAGGTTTCAACCTATCCCTATGAGCACTTCCATTAAATGGGTAATGATTTTATTGTTCATGCACGACAAACTAATGCCTCATGAAATAATGTTGTTCGAATTTCCTTTAAAACCTCTCATGGATGGTCATTATGACAGAAACAATTTTTTATATAATATATATGATATTTAGGTTGTATTAATACTTATTTTAATGTTATATAACATATACTTTAATGCTTTTTTTTGTAAATAACATGACAACGTTTGAGGTAGTGTGTACTACAGCCTCCTCCAAGCGATGTGATTTGTTCAAAATATGCATTGAATGTATAAAAGATTGTCTTAATAAAAAATATATGATAAAAATTATATATATATATATATATATATGTGATAACTAAATTTTTATATACATATATATCACCTACTTTTAATTCATTTAATATGAAAAGAAATGAATATAGCGTTCAAGCATACATACAACCTATTGTATCAATAAATGGTGCATTTCATTTCCCATATCCAAATTATATATAATATTATAAATATATATATATTAAATATATATGATATGTAAATCATGGGTTTAATTTTCTTGATGATTTAATAATTATCTAATTAATAGTAAATGAAAATAAGGAGTCAAAACATACTGCAAAAACTAGGCAATTAACACTCCAAATGGTGAAAAAGATGAATTATTATTAAAATAAGAGTGATAAAATAATATATGAAGATAATATATGATATCAAAAATATGAATAGAGTTATCATATAAATTAAAAACAAGCTTTAAAACATTATCTATTTTGATAAATAATGTACAAATAAAAATAATGTGTGAGGTAATATATCATTGTCTCCCTTTTATTTCTGGGAGACACATGCCTTATACACTAATTATTTCTTTTCAGTGGTGAATATACCCCCATGAATGTATATTATGAGTTTTATTATGAATATTATGGAATTTTAATATCTATATAGTATTCTTTCTTTCCTGGTCATATGATTTTATTGATTGTAATGTGATTAGTATTTCTTTGACAATTACATCGTTATCATTGTTTTTTATGTGTTTAAGTATCTGATAGGGAATAATTCTCTTCCATGTTAGTGTTTTCAAAAAATGTTTTAAAAAAACTTTTTAGTATTCTGTAATGATTTTTTAAACCAATTTTTTCCTCATTTTACTTTCCAAAAAATGCATTAAAATGAATCTTGATATAATTTTCCAAAATATGAAACTATATGACTTTTTGTAAAAAAGTTAAAGGGACGTTTTTATCATATAAAACATGAACCAAATTTCCCTATTCCATTAAACACTAATGTTTTGAATATTAAATTTCAATATTATAAGTTTATTTTCCAATAAAATAATTTCTTTTGTAAATGAGGGATCTTCTAAATAAATTATTACAAAGTGGTAAGAGATTTCCATCTCACTTCTTATCTCTAAGATAAATGTAATATTCACCACATTATTCTTTTGGGTGGTGTATATACTGACCCATTTGATATATCATATCATTAATATTTTTACCTTCATGTTATTAAATGTTTCATTTGATAATTATTTATTTTTATGGGGATTATGCCTCATATATTTCAAAGTGGTGAGGGAAACTTTGATTTAAAAATATTTTTAATCAATTATTTTATATATAATGAATTTTGGGGATTGGTATGAAATTATTTAAGGAATTTTTATTGAAATTTATATGATTTGGGAACTGAAATAAGAAAGACCCTCAATGTATTGGTATTATCATGAGGTAAAATCAGTTGGTGATAAACACTTTGAGCTTATTTCCAAGGAGAATTAAAGTATTTATACACACAGACCTAAACCCCTATTTAAAAGGTATTGATGGTAGTTTTTTATGTTCTAGATACATGATGTCCAATAATTAATCATATCTATAATTTTAGTCATTATTATCCATGGGATATATATATATATATATATATGGCTGCATTTCATTCTCTATTTATTGAATAAATAGAATGTGTTTCAGTTATCTATTATGCCATATTGGTTATGCCTTATCTA
The DNA here is from genome assembly GCA_963277665.1 of Viscum album. Lineage (NCBI taxonomy): Eukaryota > Viridiplantae > Streptophyta > Magnoliopsida > Santalales > Viscaceae > Viscum > Viscum album. Next base: position 1,736,922,421 of record OY728142.1, read on the forward strand.
TTAATTTAAATGGAATTTATTATCTATTATTTACCATTCCATGTTAAGTTATTATATATAATTCATTATTTCTTCTGCATTAAATAACCTTACTATGTATTTGAGCTCAACCTTTTTTTAAGTTTCCCCAGGTTATGAACATGAAAATTTTGAATGAGTTCAAGGGTGAAAATTATTTTTCATTATTTTTTTTATTTTAACAATGTAATCAAAGAACCATTTTATTATGTTATTGTTCAAAAATACAAAAATGATTATTCCTTTGGGATTTGATTATTTATAATGATGAAAATGTATTAAAATAATGCACTGAATCTGGGCTTCTGGGGTCTGGGTGTTACACCATTGATGGCTTAGATTCTCAAAACATTTTTCAACTTATTTTGTCCAATAATATTTTTTTAGTGTTTAATTTAAATGGAAACAAGATTAATAAAATTTTATTTATAAAATTTTTTATCTTCCTTTTATTTGATACTACAGTGTATATATCAAGGTATATTTTCATGTTTTCATTTCCTATAAGATATGTATTTTTATATCAATAACTTTTTTATATTCGTTATTAACAAAACCATTTTTTAATAACATTTGAAAAAATATTGTACTACATTACAATTTATTAATTTTACTTATAAAATAATTGAATTAAAATTGAATTTATACTTATCATATTCAAATTATTTCATTCTTTCATCAGAGTCTTTTCTCATCATCTGAAATTTGATCCTTTATTATTTATCATATTTCTTAAAATATATTATTATAGTAATTTCTTATTTTTTTCTTTTATATCATGTGATAATTACTAAATTCATTTATTTATTCTAATTTATAGATCAAAACTTTAAGAAATTTTCTATTATTATATTTTTAGTTAATTAACTTTTCAAATTTTTATTTATCAAATTAATATTTTTTATAGAGTAATGAATATTTTCAGTTCACTGGATATTATTTTATGAGAATTATTCAAATCAATATATTCTTTTCCATTGAATTATCTAATTCAATTTTTCCACAAATAGATTTTTATTCTCATCCTTGTATTTCTCAATGAATTATATTATGATATTGGAAACATCCATATAGGTATTTTTATGTAATAGTATATTTAAAAGTTAAAAATAATCATTTGAATTAATATGAAACAAAATTAAATTTAAATAATGTATAAGGGTAGAAGATGTTTTTTATACTTTAGGGATTAAAGAAACTTAACATAATATTCTATAGTAACAACCAATAAAGGTCTGTTGATTTTTTTAGATATGATTCATAATTATCTCATAGAGGAGTGATAATAGGTGGCACAAAGTCTAGTAAAAAATAAAACCAAATAATTTAAACTGATATTTCTCTCATGAAATTTAAAATTACATATTCCCAAACTTAGTATATTATGTTTTAAATCCTATATAATAGAAATATATTTTGTTTAAAATAAATATTACAATTCATTATTCTCTTTAGAATGTGATATATGATTTTATCTTCTGTATAGAATTTGTATGTATATGAAGTGTATATATGAAAATGTTATTCAAATGTAGGTAATATATCCACAAATAAAAAATAGTAATTAAATTATTTACATTATTTATTTTTATTCTTCATTAATTTGAATTTCACCATGAAACCAGAAAAAATGTTTATCCATAATAATAAGACAAAAAATTGAAAAGTTGTTCATTTATATTTTCATGTGATTTTATTTTATATTATGTATCTTATTAATATTATGTGAGATAAACTATATAATATATAAAAATTTAATTCACTATATAAAGTAATTATTTTATATATTAACATAATAATCATTATAGATATTTCAAATGTTCCTTTTGTAATTAAAATTTCAAAAATATATTGTCAAAATTTCATGAAATAATACATTTAAAAATGAAATGGTTCAGATTTTATATATCTAACCCATCAAAAATAAAAATCGAAATAATATTCACAAAATCTATATATGATTTAAATATTTTAATATTCATGAATTGGTTTATTCAATTCTTTTTAATACGAGAACATTTTATAGTGTGAATTTTTTCTCTATGATATTAGCGTATGAATTCATTATTTATTGGAAAATGAAACCATTTTATCAGCTAATTCTATTTATATATCATGTTAATCTATAGTGTGATACTTTTTTCTCATATTTTCTTCTTATATAATAATGTGTCTTGAAAAATTATATTAAGACATGATTCTTTCAACATTCAATGAATATAATCATATCTCTCTAAAAATACAGTAATTATTTAGAAAACCATTCTCAATGTCGAGAAGAAATCTCTTATATTTCATTAAATGCAAAATATTATATATAAATATATCTAGGTATAATGACATAAATGAACTAATTTTCTTCTTATATGTTATATATTTATTCAAAATATATATATTTCATAATTAAAAACTCATCCCATGAATTTATGTATGAATAACTAAAAATTTACAAAGTTATATAAGAATAAAATAAATTCATATTCCAATATAATAATAACACCTTTTTTCTTAAGTCATTACAAGAATAAATAAACGTATGTTTTTATATAAGACTAATAACTAATATATATAGAATATATTTTGAACAAACTTGACTATTTAAAAATCATTTATGAATTAATATATCTATATAAAAATCGTTGTTTTTGTATGTATTATATAAAACTTTTAAAAATTTACACTATATCAGAATAATATGTAAAAATTATGTCAAATATAATATAAAATCATTTTTTATAATGAATAATGTGAAAAAATTATAGCCTATGTAAGAATAATCTGAAGAAATATAATATTTCTCTAATTGAAAAAAATATTATGAAATATGAATTTTCTCTTTAATTGAAGGTGTAAGATAAATCCTTTATCACTTATTTTTTTATAATTAGTAAATAATATTTAAATATATCTAAAACATAAATTAAAGAATAAATATATTATAGTAAAATAAATATTATATATAAGGATAGCTTCCAACTTCAACTTATATATACCGTTTAATACATTGAAAAATATTATTGAAAATTTACCTGAAAAATAAGTTTTATATAAAACTCCTTCTGGAATAAATAAATAATACATCATACATTCACAGTAGAATCATTAGTTAAAAAACATTGGATTTTTTGAACATGAAAACATATGATATATTTTTATTATAAATAGACACGATAATAAAGTTTAACAGTCTCCCCCTATTTAATGATAAATAAACCCATAAAATTTAGACATTATTTTTTATAGTTTTATATAATAAATCCTAATATCTAATAAAGTATTTATAAAATAATACGACGTAATTCAAATTTAATGGTTGTTCCCATTATTATCCCATTTTTTATGATTTAAAAATAATGTTCAAGAGATGGTATGAGATAGTAAATGTTTCATATTGAAATATAACTATAAGACAATAACAGTAATATGAATTATAATTTTTCATTTACCTATATTAAGAATTGATTTTTTTACTATGATAAACCAATTAATCATTGATTTAAAAAACCACCCCTATATTATTTAATATGAATAAAAAATATTAAAAATAGAATACAATGTTATGAAGTCCAACCTTTAAAAAATAAATAAACTAAAGAAAATTTCTGGCTAAACCGTAATGAAAAATTATATTCAAATAAATCCTTTTTAATCAATATATATATATTAACATTATTTATGGAATTAGTAAAATATGTTTAATTAAATAAACATCAATAGATCCACACATTTCAATTAAAATTAATATAGACAATAAGTAATAGTACACGACAAAAAGATATTATCTCAAGGGGACATTCCATTGAATGAATCAATAAACGTATGCATGATGGCCCTGAAAAAATAGATGTATCCAATAAATTATATTTATAAAAAGTTAGGTATATTTAAACAAGCAACACATTAAACACAATAAAAATTTAAAATTTATTTTAAATCTAATAAACCTAATATTTTTAAATAAAAGTAAACAAATAAGTAACATGGGGAATAAAGAATATATATTAAAACTAAATTATAGTGTAAATAAAATCAATATATTTATATTATTTTGGAGAAGGATCTCTCAATAAATGATCCTCATGTCAATATTTTTATTAATTGAATTTCATATTGATTTTTTTTGAAATTTTTATTAAATTAGTGTTATAATATTTGATTGGAACATATATTAAAATGAAATAAAAATAATTTAATGTGTATTTCAATAAAAACTATTAAACACAATAAAAATATGTTTCAATATACTAATAATTAGTCATAGATGTTTTGTTAGAAATATTTTTCTTACTGGATAATCAAACCTAATATCTTGCAAAAAGAGGCTGGTTCAAGAACTACTCATCCTATATAGTCTATAACCCCTATAGTTTGTGTAAAAATATATAAAATATACCAAATTTATATGTTTTAAGAATAAAAAAACAAAAATATAATCTTTAATATAACTTAAGATCCTTTTAGAATAGTTTTGATGATATTTCTAAAAATTTTCATGAAATATAGAACAAACACATACAATAAACCTATTTTATTTTCTACTGGAAGTTAAATATAAAAATATCCCAACTAATACATTATATAAAATTATTTCCACTAGATTCCTAGTATTAACTACATAAATTTTAATATTACAACTCACATGATTTCCATATTCCATACATATTTTAAGTAGAATCATTTTTAACAAGTCATGTATGATTTGATTTCGATTTAAAATAATACCAAAGTATATTTAAACTATTTTAAGAAAAATAATTGTGTTCATGTAAGTAATAATGATAATATTAGACTATTATTTCATGATTTTATAAAATATATACATGATTTATTTGTTAAGGAATACAAAATGAAATCATCATGATTTTTTTGAACAAGAGATATATATATATATATATATAATATTTTCTTGATATTTTATGATCTTTCAATAAAGTAAAAACTATTTAATAAAAGAAAATAAACCCTTAATACCAATTTATTTGGTTATTTTTAATAACCTATAATTATTTGAGAGGATTAAAAATATATCTTTGGAATGTTTTATATTGGAAAATTAGAGGTCATCAGCAAAAAATCAATAAAAAGAATACATTTAAAAATAAATTTTTAATTTCCTTTTAGAAATGGTTAAAATTAATATGAGTTGAAATAGATAATATAATTCTAATGTATTCTATTGTAATTAATAGTGAAATAGTTTGTTTATAATCCATAAATTCCACATGATTATAAAATTATCCACTAATCTAGTCATATTCATTTAGATCATTCACTGATCATCTTTCATATTCATATAAAACCATTTAGAACTAATAACACGAAAATTAGTTTCTCTATCAAATAACATCCAAACCATTATTTTATTAAACTAGTTAAAATCATTTGGAATGTACAAAACCAACATTCATCATTGAAGGATTATTTTATGGTTTTAGGTTCATGCTATGAGGTAGAAGGAGAAACCATAGTAATATATTTAGAACACATATTATTTTTAACAAATGTATCTAAACTATAGATAATTTTTTATATGTGTTGGAATTTTATTGTTCTTACATATATTGAAAACAGATGCACAATATCACCAGTTTCTATATGTTATTTATTGTTTTTTATCAGCATCTTCCACATCAGTGATATTTTTAGTTTCAATAAAAGTAACAACTCTAAAGTTGTTTATTAAATCATCACGTTAAAAATTATATTTTTTCTAACGAGTAATGATTTATCTACCCTTAAGCATACCATGAATTATATTCCTTAGCTACCCTTAAATTAATCATGAACACTCTATATGGTCTATAGGTAGTATAATAACCAAAAAGGTTTTCATCATTAATATTTAGATAAAATTTACCAAGATTATTTTTAGAGATCAAGATATAAACCATCAATACAAAAACACTATAGTATCTAACTATTGGATCTATGTTACTCGAAAACTCATATGGTTGTCCCTATGAAATGGGTCTTATTAGAAATCAGTGAATGAAATTGTTTTTTGTGATAAAATATTCAATGAAAAAATGAATAGAAAAACTATATTCCCATAAAATGGTTATAGAAATTTTTTATAATGTATTATATTTATATTAAAAAACTCCATGATGATGGAGTTTTATAAGGGTATAAAATTTATGTTTAATACTATTATTTTAACATAATGAGTCTAAATCAATACTTTCAAATTAATTTCCATGTTCTATTTTCTAGGGAATAATTTTATTATCCTTTTCAATTTTTTAATATTTGGTGAAATTCATGACAAAAATGAAAACATCCATTGCCATCCTTAAAAATTAAATACATGAAAATATTGAAAATTTATTAATAAAAAAAAATTTCCCATTGGGATTTGTATTCTCGGTAGACCAAAATAATACTTGACGATACATTTATATGTAATTTCAGTAGAAACGATATTAATTATTTCAAAAGAAGATATATCATTTTATATGATATATATTGAATTAATTCGTTTAATCAAGTAACAGAGAAGAAGAATCTGAAATAGAAATAATATTTAAATTCACATGAAAATAAAAAAAATTAAAATCTATAAGTCTCAAATACCAAATAAAATGTTAATTTATTTCATTATTTATTAGTTTTTTAGAAATTTATCCATTCATAACATCATATATTTTAGAAACATTAGTGATTTATTTATTATAACATGGTCATTAAATACCATAGTAAAAACCAGAAACAATATTATTATTTTTTCTAGAAGAATAAGCTAGAAAATTTGTTTTAAAAGGTAGTAGAAATTGTCCATTTATTCTTATAAAATGTTAACATATAACATTGATTTTACAAATAATAATTTTCTTGAGGTATTCCCACATTAGTAAACTAATGGCTTAATATTTCAATTTTTCAACTATATCTAATAATTCACTTATTATACTATCATGAATAACAGAAGATGATTCTACCTTTTCAAATTTATATTCCAATTATAAAATATATTATGAAAAAAATATTTTTGATAACAAAAATAAAAAATTTTCTTTAGAGGTTTATATATTTTATTTAAATTGTCTTATCTATCATGAAGCACAGAACCATATTCATTATGTCAATTAAAATAATAGCTTTTCTATTCATAAATATGTATGAAAATTGATAGTACCGCTTTAGTTTTCATTCAAAATCCACAAGTTATATTATTGATCAAATTCCTCATCTTTATCATTATATTAGTCATTTTATTCATAAGAATAACGTAATGTATATTTCATATCTTTTTATATATTTTTATTGTGTATTAGTTTTTATTTTATTATGTTTATACAAGTGTTTGAGTTGTGGTAATTTTCATTATATACTATTGTTTTATCACTCATATCATATCACTTCCCTTTTTTTATATCATTGGATATAAACCTTTTTAATGTTTTTATAAAAACATTTATTCACTTCTAAAATATTTTAAATCTTCTATACATTTGAGAATGTTCATCTCATATTTTTTAACTACATAATCTTTCCCAATAAAATGAGCTAGAAAATATATCTTTTTCATTTTTATATTCCTTTGATATAGTGAATTTTATTATAGTATTATTATTTTTTAGAATATTTATTATTAACATCATATTTAATTTCAACTTTATATATCATTATTTTTCCTTTAAGGTATTTTTTTATCTTTAATAGGGGTGGATAGTCATTTATTTGTAGGTAAACCACTCCACCTAACATTTATAACTCAAAAAACATTTAAATATCAGTCTAAATTTAGTATTACAAAACACAGTGAGATAAATTCTTTTAGGATCATTGTTAATATTCCATCCATGAAAGTGATATATTCACTATCTATCATTCAGGGAGTGTCAAATTTTATTTTAGCGTCACTATAAATTAATTGTATCTCATTGTTATTTCCTTTATAAAAAAACCATATCCCCAAAATAGTTAATTTAATTACATTGAGAAACTCATCTACAATCATGAGATTATAATCAACATATCAGAGCATTTATTTATTTTAAATTTTAGATCATAATATTTATTTTGATCAGAAATCTAATTTTTAGGTTCATCAATATTAATTTTATAAGGATTAAATAATTTACTCTAGATTTTCATTCCAGTATTCCTCAAATAAAAAATCAATCTATTTTTCTAGAAAAAATAATTTTCAATATTTAAATAACAATCTCTTACCATTTATATTCCACATCTTGGACAATCTTTTGTAGTGAAAAAGATAATATTTACGATTATGTGGCTATTAAATCATATTACCTTTATCATATTGTGGTTGATAATATATAATATCATTAATATTAGGCTTTAGTATGAAATAATATCCCATTTCAATTGAATATAAAGACTCATGTTAGGGGAGTGTGAATTATGGTCCTAAACATCAATCCAAATTAATACCACTATCATATAAATGGTTTATACAATCCTTTAACTTCTATTTAAATATTTATACTAATTAAATTTTGATAAAGGTGGGACTAATATATTTTTATATTGGTTCATTGATATGAATAACTTGCCTTTTTTCACCATAAAAATTCATAATTATAGCTAGGGATCTTATAACCAAGTGGAATAAGCTAACACTTTTCTTGCAAAAAAATCAATAAGAAATGTTTTTAGGCTCTAGGAATCAAGGCATTTACAATTAATCAATCCTAAATTTAGTATTAGATGTGTATATTCATATATGATAAAATTATATAGGTTTTGAAATAGAGTTGATGCCACATAATATTCTTTAGTATTTAATAAATTATTGAATCTACTCTGAAATATATGTATGAATCCAAAGTATAAATACAAAAATATTTTTCAAACATAAATTATTTATTTAGAAATAAATAATTTTAATAAAAATAATTTCCCATTTTTAATTTTTTTCCAATTTTAATATGACTATACAAAATGAATAATAGTTTTTTTAGAATAATTAAAAAATCAAAGAAAATAAATTCATGAATATTTTCTCAATATTTATTTTTATTTTTAATATCTTCTATATCTATAATAAGAAAACATATAAATAATATCTGGTTATTTAATTTAGTTAAAAATAGTGGTTTTCTTCTAGTAAATAGGAATACATAATTCAAGTAAAATCAATCTTTATAGATATAAAATTTTAAAAATTCATTGTATGATATAATAAAAAATTTATAAAAACCATCAAATATAACCTTTAATTATTACAGTTAAAAACAACTCGAATCTGAATAGAATAAATCATAGGTATGATCTCATATATGATAACACTTAATCTACTTTGTGAACACATTAAACCACCATGATAGCGGTGCGAGCATCAACAGTGACAATTTTTTTAAAATGTATTATCTATAAATTATATAAACCTTGAAATATGATATAATGATTAGATTTGATTTATGATTCCGTGATAATTAAAACCTATATAAAAAAATAAATATAAGAGAAATATGTAATTAATTATTTTACATGGTTCTCCCATATTATGGGTGAATACAACCTTTCTATGGTGAATCTCTAATAGAAAAATATCTAATAATATACAATGGTGAATACATGTGTGGACAGTTTTCTATCCCAAAAATCTATGAGTGGGGAAGGGTCAATCATTATGTGGAAATTTTCATTTGATATGATAGATATTATTCCCATGTTGTTAGAAAATAATTAAACCTATTACAATTAACAAATCCTCAACTATAATAAAAAAAATAGAATTAAAAACATCATATTTTTTTAAAATAGTTCACTATTAATGTAAAATAATGGGGGCATATACCTATGATGTATTAGGCATAACTGAATTCACAATGCTTCACTTATTTGGGGGAATACAATATTCATTCTTGGTCATTCTAGACCAGGATAACTACCATTATAAAATAACTCAGGTAATAATGTGTTACCTCTGTTGAAACACTATTGTTGACTCCTACTTTATTCACTTCTTTAGATGTATAAATTATCAGTTTATTAATGTGTATGATAATTATATAGAAATAATATAATTTTATTTGATATTATTTATAAAATATTGAATATAATGATCCAATGATTTCAACCATACAAGTAAAAATAAACATCAATTAGTATATAATATCCATGTATTTTTCTATTCACTAAAATAAAACGTTTTCTTAAATATTTTCTTTATTCATAGTTTTATACTTATATTTATACATGTAATGAACATCATGGAAATCATATGAAGTACCTCATTCACGCATCTCCTCTCTAAAATGATATATCATCAGGATCTATTGAAGATAACTTCTCATAATAGTTCATCACTAGGAACCACTTCTTAAGATGCATTATGATACTCCCTAAAAAACATTATAGAATATTTGATTATGAAGTAAAAAATGATACACCACTATGAAGTACTACTTCACATGTAGAATGGCTTGAGACTATGTCTGATTCATAGAATCCTTTACTTTATGAGCGAATTTTCTTTATATACAAATCTAACAAATGGGATCAATCTTTAAATATTAATATAAATTTTCCACGGTCCATAATTTGTAGATTAATGGGGTATATATAGGCGATGAACCAAAATAATATTTTATATATTATGTTATAATAATTATATTTTCAAAAAATAACTATTATTATGACCCCATTACACTATCTACTTTCCATTACAGCTAAAAGTTCACAAATGATGCTATCATCTTCTTGGTTACGTCACGGTTATGAATGAAATAATTTTTAAATCCCTTTTTGTAAATTAAAATGTATTTCAACATTCATCATAAATCGACCATGTAAATCCTATAAAGACTCTAATTTTTTAATTTTTTTTGGAATATTATATGGATTATTTTGGAATCTAGGTGAGAAGATGACATCTGATTCCATGGCTCAGGGGGTCACGACCAGTCCCCTAGGGCTCGCGACGTGACTACTCCTATCTCGCCTTCCATTGGACAGGGCTGGCGACTGGCACCCAGAGGCGTATTCCCTAAAACCCAGAAGGCATTTCCTTTATAACCGATTAACTCTCATGACCAAGAAAAAATTAGGATATGAGCACAAAGTACGATGTATAGTAAAAGAGTACTAAAAGTAAAAAAGGGGCTAGAATACAAGCCCAACTGGAAATTACAAGAAAACTGAAAACTACAAGTAAAACTTGGAGGTACAAGTAAACTGAATAGCTCCTGTGAACATGCGCCAAGGACCCTACCATATGGGTAGGTATAGCTCTCGAACAGTTGTCTTTTCGGTACGCCTCGTCTACTGTCCACCTCAGAGCTACCTCCTGTCCTGGTACTCTCGTCCTCAGTTAGCGTTGTCCGTTGTCTACACCAAACACAATAAGGTGCAGGCGTATCCCATTCCGGGGTGTGTATAACGATACTCAGTAGGGACCCTAAGACCCTAGAATTTCTCACAAAACCCACACAGGATAAACTACAAAGAATTAAAACATCTTACAACCCTACGTAGGTATATACCCATACATATACCTATGTTATCATGTATACCCATCTCATTCATGAGTAAACCCAAGGTCCAACTCAAAAGCCCAAATCTTAACTATTCCACGAAGGAAGGAATACCACGAAGGTAACACCACAAAGGTAAGTACCACAAAGGTAAATCCACACATAATAATACCACAATGTTATCACCATGAAGGTATGTACCACAACCGTACCCCACACAGGAAAATACCACAATGGTATCACCACGAAGGTAAGTACCACAAAGTTACACCACACAGAAGATTTCCACAAAGGTAAAGACTCAGCTCACACTAGGTATAAGATAGATATAGTAGTAAATATGATTAGATGTAACTACCGAATCATCATACTATGTTAAGAGGCAGACCCATGTAGGTTCCTAAATCATCTGACCCACATAGGATCCTAAGTCATCATACCCACATATGATCCTCGTACATCATCATGCCCACATAAGATCATAGTACAGTAGACCCACGAAGGATCCTAGAGTAGTCCCACATGGATTACTAGAGAATATTCATTTGGGACCATCAATAAAAGTCCCACAAAGGATCCTAAAGAACATACCCACATAATATCCCTTTCTCACGTTACATCCATCAATAGGATTTATGCACTAAGCTCGCTTGATTCCGGGAGGGTCCACTTCTCAAGCCACAGGTCGATAATCCAACTACCATGAAGTATCACAAAGAAGTATCCCAAATGAACTCCATGTAAATGTGGTATCAACATAATAGACAGTGCATCAATCAAACAACTATTCTGTATGTTATTGGCCTTTTAATTCCGAGGGTCCAGTTGGATTTGTGTTCGATCCAACCCATCCATTAACCAAATTTATCCAAAACCCAAGTGGTTTATACCATAAGGACCATATCTATCTAAAGTTTTCATCTCTATAGATGGTTATTCAAAAAGATGGATGTAGCTGAAGAAATGGACAATAGAACGAAAATTGTCAAATTTGGTCCGGGTCCGGTCCGACCCGACCCGAACTGGCCTCGGCCGACCTAATCCGGTTCGGGTCAACCCGGTCTGGCCCTAGGTCCGAGCCGGCCCGCTGGGTCTGGCCTGTCCCACTGGTGCGGCCTACTGGGCTCACGGGGCAGCGGCCTGCGGTGCGTTATCTTTTTGTGTGGTGGCCCGCCGCGGCTAGCCGGATGACCAGCCCGCTTTTCCGGGTGGCGCGGTCACATGTCGCGCCTTCGTCGGGCACCCTCCTCTTGACACCAGGTCCCAAGGCCATGTTTCTTGCATGCTGGGCGGTGCGGACGCGCTCCACCGTTCCCTTCATGTGGCTGACCGGTGTTCCAGTTACCGCCCTTGCTCTGTCACGACCGATGGGCCGCGACTCTTCTCTAGCGGCACAGTTACACTGCCACCGTCTTCGCGGCCGGTCGTGATGCCGAACACTGCTCCCAATTCCCACAGGTGCCAATCACCAAAACCGTTCTCCATCCACCTTCATCACAAAGAACACATAAAAACCACAAAGGATTGCAGAGAGGTCAGGCCATGTTCGTTTGGCCAGCACCCTCCATGTAAGAGCGGTAGAAAGAGGCATAGACGTTCATAATTCAAGAAGGATGTCCAAAAAAGGTAAAGGTATTAAAAATAACATTCCCTACCTTGATGGGTCATTGACATCAGTGATGATGGTAATATAGTCTTCGGTTCGTTATCGTTGAAGACGTTCCTCGTTAGAGAGGGCGTTCTTCATTGGAGATGATGTTCTTCATTGGAGAAAGCGTACTTCGTTGGAGAAAGGTGTTTCTCCAGAGTTCTCCCCTTTTTTCCAATAGTCCACCCAATTCCACCAAAATAAAATATCCAACATTATTAAATTAAGTTTTATTAATTTAATTAGTGTTTTCCATTAATTAAGTTGTTGTGGGCATAATAAATTAAAGGAAGGTGTCATAATTAATTATGAGTGAACCATGACTCGCCTACATCATTAAGCAGAGCATTTGAGGGGTTCAGGTGGTCCCCACCATTAAGAATTTAATTTTGGGGATTACTTAGCTCAGGTGGTCCCCACCATAGCACATACATAAAGGGAGTTTTAAAATAAAATAAAATAACATTTCTTAATTATTTTATTTTTTTCCATGAAAAACACAAAAACTAACATTCACCCATGTCCTTCTACCGTCGAGCTGAAAGTCTACCTAAGAAAAAACCGGCACTGTGAGTTCAACGGTGTCCATGAATTTCAATTCCACGCCCTGGTTCAAAAGATATAGTTACCCGCTCACATGTTTTCAAAATGTTCTAAAGAAAAGTTTCGATATTCATTCCGGGAAAAACGGGCCTCAGAATCATGAGCCGTAAATTTTCGCGAGCTCATAAAATTCCCATATAATAATAAAAAATTACATGGAAATTTTCGGGTCTTTAAACGGGGTACCTCGAATTAATTTTTTAAAATATATTTGATATATTAAATATGTTAAATACATGCATTCATATATTTCTTGAAAATGTGGACAAATATATAATTATATACTATGATCGGAAATTTGATTCCACAATTGTCCTCATAGCATGAATTTTTACCTAAGTGCAACATAAACAATATCAATGCTGGATGTTTGGTTTAAAGCTGTCATGGGAATAAATAACATAATTTTTTCATTAATTTAGATAACTATTAGTTTTTTTATAATTATAAAATTATTATATATTCTTAGAGTTTTCCACATAACCCTGGAGGTTTTGGAGAGAGTGTTTGATGATAATTCTCAAATGTTCCCAGACCAGATCATGTCATGTCAATAGGTTTTCAATAGAAGTGAAGGATCTCACCAAAAATAAAAGACTTATAATCATTATTTTTCGAGGATTGATCACATTGAGGTATGATATTTTTATTTATATTTATTTCAAATAATTTTTTAATTTAAAATGTATTAATTAATCATTTCGATGTATTTATTGACAGATCATGCATATTACAGGTATATGTTATATTTACCATGGAATTTGTGATTTAATTTATGGTGACTTATTTATCTAATATTTCATCATTATAATGGAATAGAATTTATGTAAATAATATCATTTTCTGTTGTTCATTCCATGTATTTGTTGTTGTGCATTTACACCCCATTTCTTCGTTCATCATGGTAAAATCTCATGGATTGTGGTTCAAAAAATATATGTGATTTAATCGCTGCACACCTGTTTATCTCAATAGTGTATTGATATCCCATATACAAGTTTTTATTAAAAAATATCAAGCTATGATGATAGTGGTAATGGATGGGGATTGAATAGGCTATATATGAGTACGGGTTTTGGGTGTACATTGACTGTAGACCTCTAGGGAGACTCCTTAGTGATCAATATTGCTGGAACCATATTTATGGAGATAAAGTAGTATGTAGATTAAGAAATATGAATTTTAGCATGATTCATATCCATATTTAATGCCAAAGGAGTGGGAAATGTTTTGGAGGAAGAACTCATGGGTTCAGAAAAACCACAAAGTGCACAAAATATATTACAAAGATACACCATGTGGGGGACCCCGATGTAGTTCTAGGGTTTCTATGAGATGATAAGAATAAAATTTCATGTGACCCATACCATCTGGTGTATGAATTGACCTATAATCTTGGGGTATACCCGATATAGTATATGAGAATGGGAATGGATATCCATAAATGAAACTAAGTAGCTGGACACTGACATTTTCAGATGTACACAGCCTCTGACACACTATGTACTCTGAGAGAAACACATACATGGTTATAGTCCATGGTACATTAGTAGGAGTAGGTGCTGAAGGGATACATTGTGTACTACCATTACATTCTCATTACCCCTTCAAATAAGGTTTGGTTCCCTTTTCTTATTCATCATAGACATATTTCACTATGGAGTGTTCCCATGATCAATTATACGAGAGTTAGTATATAATCACGTTATACACTAATATAAGTGATCCATTCATTGAGAATCCTTGGATTGTTTTGTTGGAATCATTCTGTGAGGCTTACATTGAGATTGTCTATCATTATCTTAACATTGGTGGAGTAATTGGTATCATCATGAAAAACATTACAAGGGGGTCAATCCTCTCTATAGTAGATTATTCCAGATCTATTTAATGGCATCCCTTGTAACGAACCAAAGTTTTATCTATATAAATTACCTTATTATAATTATGTTATATGTTATAAAAAAATATATATCACTAAAAAATCATTATAAATAATGAATGATTGAAATAATAATCATTTCTAGAAGTTCAGGAACCTATACTGAAAAAATATTAACTTGACCTTTGGAAGAGAAACGTGACCCTTATGAATAGTAAACTAGAAAATTAAATTTTAACCTCACCAATGAAAGTATAAATTAAATTTATCCATCTTATAAGAGACAATATTATATAATTATATCATAGTATATGTAAATAAATATTTTAAAAATTTGTAATTTAGTGTTAGTATTATTATAAATGAAAAACATTTAATTAAAATATTATTACTAATATATAATTTAAAATAAAATTTATTTTCATAAAATATATTCACAAATTTTTTTTTTATTCCTCATGGTTATGAAATAATTTTATGAGACCTTAGTTAATTTTTTAAAGTGTTAGAAAAGATGTTTTAATTTTAAAATATTTATTTTTCAAGTAAATAATGTTTTAAATAAAATATTAAATTTCTAATATTTAGAATTTTTTTTCATAAAACGAAGATCTTTTTTTAATTCTAAACATAAAAAATTTTTAGGGTTTTTTTTGGGATTTTCTAAAACACGTGAATATTTTGGTGAATAGTAAAATACAATAATTTATGATAAATGAAAAATACATGAATTATGGAGTTATAAGGGATGTAGTGCTGATGTAAGCTCATTATAATAAAATACCATTATCAATTTACTATATTTAGTCTCAATAATCAATACTATTTATTTTCATAAAAAAATAAAAATTCAATGATTAAATTTTTCAAAAAACACTGCCTCTTCCACTATAAATACCACCCCCACCACCTCTTATTCTCACACCTCTAAAGCCATGAGAAATTTATAAATTATACCTACTACAAATCCCAAACCTATCCCTCACATCCAGAAGAATTTGGGCTTAAAAAAAATCCAAAACCAATCCCCTAAAAGGGTTCCCAAGAAGAAGGAATCGAAAGGTAAAACCCTCATCCGTTTTCTTTTATTTTTTTAAGTTCCTTTATTTTCATTTTCTCTTCTCACCTACAATCATATAAATCTCATGAAAAAACAAGATATTAAACAAATAATTTAATATTATCATGTTTATAGAATAATTAATCATCAAATATGTTCTCTTCTCTTTTTTATGTTAAAAATGAAAACATCTTCTGTAATGTGCTGATTTTCCTCTTTCATAGACAATGTGCTTTCATCAATAAATTTCATCCTCAATGATTCTCATGAAACCATTTTTATGGTTTAAATAGATTATAATATTTGTATAATATATTATTTAATTATATAGAATCATTTTTCCCAATTTATATTCATTTATAAAAAAGAATGAGTTCATTATGATAAAAAATGGAAAATTAATCTACACGATTATCATTAATGATTTATCTATGGAATCATCCTCACATATATAAAAAATTGTAAATTTATTTTTATATAATTTAATTAATAATAGATAAGTTCAATTTTGGACTAACATCCCCATTATATATTATTTTCCATACACATATATAGTAAACCAATTATGAAAACCAAGGAACTCAATGCTCCCAAATTATGAAATTAAATCTCTTAACCTATAAAAATAAAACAAACTAACTTAATAATGTTTTATTAAATAAAATACTTGTATAAATTTTTATGTAATTGATAATAATAATGGATATTATTTGATTATTCAGGACATCAAAAACAAGTACATATTCGTTTCAGACATAAGGTATGTGGTTTACAAGAACCTTCTTTATTCATTTGGGTTAATATTTATCTCTTTTTAACTAAATTAAATTCTATTTTATTTTTATGTAATTATTATAAATTATTTTTGTATGATCCAAACTCAAGTATCAGGATCTATTCATCCTTTTCTGTGGACAAAAATGTTTTTAAAAGGTTCCCTAAACAATTCTTATTCATTAAAAATCCCTATTTAGGGGAACATCTCGATTTTTAACCATTATCAAGTAACCAATATAATCTATTATAAAACACATTTATTTATAAAAAATGAAACAATTTTTCATGAGAAAAAACGTTTTAGAATTATATTTTTATATAAACTATTATTCATTTACCATTTTAAAGAATCTTGAACATTTTCCCTTAAACTATACTAAAATGCTTAATTTCTAAAGTTTATTAAACACTATTTTGGCTTCTTGTTTGACAAAAAATATCATAATATATTCCTATATTTAATTATGAAGGACCATGTATGATTTAAATCCATTATTTCGTGGACATCATTACAAAATAAGCCTTTAATATGCCTTTTGACACGATTATGATACCCAATTCTTTCCATGGGTAACCCTTATGTTTATATTTCATTACAAATGTATTATTTTTTATGGAAAAATCATATTCACGAACATGTTATGAAACATGTTCCAATATAAAAATTGGATAACGTTTATTCTCATGATAAGTTATATGTAGCGGTCATGGTGGTTATCCTTGACTCATACTCCACTATATGAAACGAGTTTGGACTCATGATCCTCTATGTACAATGAGCCTTGAATCATGCTAAAGTTATGTTTTATGTTTTTTACACATTACTATGATTATATTATTATATTAACCCATTTTATATATGTTATGATTAAAAATTTTTAATCATGTTCTATCTAATTTTAAACCATTAGGTTATGCCTTCTAACCAATGTGCAACGCTTTATTTTAACGTTTTTCCCTTACTATGATTTTTATCCCATACCTTTGTTCATGATTTCCCTTATTATCCTATAAGGATTTAAGGGATCAAAGGATGTTAGGATCACATAATGTGTGAAAAATAACCAAATTATTTATTTAGTCCCATGTTTTCAATTTTATGTGCCTTGTCTTCCAAGACACTAGACTTTACGATCCATGGAATGTAAATTGATGTTTAATTATGCATAAAATCATGAAATGATATGTGTAAAAGACTACGTTCTATATTTTTGGAATTAGTGGAAAATGTTATGAATTTTTGGAGACAAGGAATAGTGATCTTTAGTAAAACCCATTGGGATAAGACAAAGTAAATGAAAATATCCCTAAATTTTGGTATGTATAGAGTAAATGGTTTATTTAAAAAATACATCATTGTATTAATAATGCAATTGAAAGTGGTTATATAATATATGTACCTAGAAGTAACAACCCCAACATGTTGTTTTGGGCTTATCGTTGGGTAACCTGGTACAAGGCAACAAACCTTATTGCGCACATGTTTTGACACTCTCGAGAGATATGCTTTGAAAAATTAAAAATATCATTAAATAAATTTTTATCGGAACAATGAAAATTATCATAAGAATATATGTTAGGATATAGATCAAGGATAACGTATACTGAATCCTTTGGAATCACAAGTCAATATATAATTTTTCCTTAAGAGTTTATCCTTTTATGTTTAAAATTTCCTTTTATGCATATTAGATAAGTATTAAGGCCCCATAATTTCACATTATTCATTCATTGTTAGTGGCCAAAAATATAATTACATGATCCAACAATCTATTTGATGTTCAATGAGATGAGTTCCCTAATTATATTCCAAATACGGTGCAAATAAGTTCTCAAATGGGAATGAACTTACTCAAATAGCTAATGTTAAGAATAATAACATGAATTTCATAGAACAACCTCATTATCTGTGGAAAAAGATTATTTCCATCAGATCCTTCATGGGAAAAAGACCTCCCATGTTTAGTGATCTTTTGATCCCCTCTTTATGGATTATTGGATTAACTCTATTGAAAATATATTCGCTGTCCTCTAGTACTTAGAAGAAGAGAAAGTTGTGCTATTGGTGTATCGTTTTGATGGAGAAGATGATAAAGGGTGGACACTGATCAATAGTATGAATCTTATGGAGGAATTGATTACGCGTATTGGGAGGAATTCAAGAAATTTTTTTTAAAGAAATATTTTCCCCAAAACTCCAACAAAGTACGGAAACTATGTTTGTTAGACTTAAGTAGAAGGAAGATGAGTCTTTTAGGGCATATGAAGAAAATATTACAGGGATGGAAGGATACACCTCCAAATTTTTCCTGAATGGAGAAAGAAGGGTGGAATGCTTCTTTTTCAGACTAAATTTGAGTCTATGAAAAGCATTGGTGATTTGAGACATCAACAGTTATGAAGAGATTTTCCATTGTTCCCTCAAGTTTGAAATAGATATCAAAGACACTCAATGGTCTCATGGACCTACTGAAAAAAATGTAAAATATAGTATAATATGGTTGGATCAGAAACTAAATCCCATGACAGAAAAAATAATGAATATACTACATTTCAAAATTGTGGGAAGAAGCTTCCTGTGAATAGTCTAACATAAAATAACAAATGATTCAAATTTGTATGAATAGGGAATCTAGATAAGAACTGCTGAAGGGATATGTTGAATCCCACAAATTTGGAAGAAGAGAATATGGTTTATACAAAAACTCATCCTATAGATTAGTGTTTCAATTTCAAGGGAAATTGGAATTTTTAAAACCAACTCCCAATACCAGGAATCTTGGATGCAATCAAAAAACCTACAATGAAATAAAGGATTAGGCTATCACTACTACTAATGTGGAAACAAAAATTATTTGGTGATAGGTAAACTGGTTATTCATTCAAGAATAGTGAATAAACAATTTTATTCTAGATCTATGTATTATTTAATATCATGCACGTTTACTAGAACTATTCAAACACCACCCCCAAATTTGGAGTTTTAGTTTTCAATGAGAAAAACTAATGAGGGAATTATTTCATCCAAAGTAATAATTCCTCCCCATTTAATGTCTTTTTATTGAAACATCCATAAAATCATTCCATAATCACATTGATAGAGTTTGATTCTATTTTGGGCATGTATTTTCTATCATTATACAATGACAATGTCAACTATCAAGAAAAGGATATCACTCTTCACATCCCAAAAAAAACATCAAATTCTATACAAGTGTATGGAGGAAGATGAATATCCTTTTTAATCATCATATAATGTTTGGATATTAATTTTTTATAAGATATACTATATCACTCAAATGATTTATGAAAAAGAGAAGGTAATGATCGAAGACATTCCCATCGCGAGGGATTAAACTGATGTATTCCCTAAAGAATTTCATGCTCTTCCACCTGATCAAGAAGTTGAGTTTTAAATTTAACTTATTCATAGATCTCTAACTATATGATATAAAACTTATATAATGGCCACCATTGATCTAGTTAAACTAGAGAAGAAGTTACAGAAAAATATGGACAATAGTTTTATATGCCTGAGAACTTTACCATGGGGTGAACTCGTCCTCTTCGTTAAAAATAAAGATGGATCAATTCCCCTATAAATTGATTATTTTGAGATCAATAAAATAATGATAAAGAACAAATATCCCCAGCCTTAAATAGATTCCATGTTCAATGAGCTACATGGGGTCCATTATTTCTCTAAGGTAGACCTTTAGTAGGGATATCACAAATTAAAGGTGGGGAAGTAAGAGTTTCACAAGACTACCTTTAGAATGAGGTGTGGAAACTATGATTTCAAAGTGATGCAATTAAGAATAAAACATTCGCAATCAATATTCATGGATTTACTGAATATAGTCTTAAGATATTTCCCAAACAATTTGTAATAGTCTATGTTGATGATATTCTGACATAATCCAAGACCAAGGATGAACATGATGTGAATTTGAGTAATTTGTTGCAAATATTTCAGTGGGATAAACTATATGAAATGCATAATAAATTTGAGTTTTAGATGGTGGAAGTATCATTATTGGGTAATGTAATCACCAAATAGGGATATTTTTATGGACCCTTCTAAGACCAAGGCAGTCAAAGTGTTGCCCATGCCAACATCTGTAACATAGACCCATTGTTTCCATAGCCTATATGGGTATTTACCAATGATTTATGAAGTAATTATATTAATTTTAATACTATATAACCAAGATGACATGGAAGGGAGTGATGCCTTTTTGGACTCAAGAATTTGAGAAAATCCATAAGGATTTCAAAAAGAGTCTTATCATGCCTCTAGGACTCACAATCTAGACAAGCGTAGAAATATTTATGTTAATAAAAATGCATAAAATAAAGGCATAGACTATGTACTAATGAAAATTGAAAAATTATATCCTACAACTTAAGGAAGTTGAATATTCATGAGATAAAATTATATGACACATGATATGGAGTTTGCAGCTATGATCTTTGCATTGAAAATCATGCGGCATTATCTATTTGAGGAGAAGTGAGAAATATATACTAATCTCATGACCCTTAAATATATATTCACACATATGGATATTAATATGCACCAGTGAGATGGTTATATCTCATCAAGGATTATGACTTCTCAGTCCACAACTATCCTATTAAGGCAAATAAGGTAGAGGATTATATAAGTAGAAAGGATCCAACATCCTTACCTATGATGATAATTAAGAATGATCCAAAATTATTATAAATTTAAAGAATGGAAATGGGAATAATTAATAGAGGATCATCATTAATTCCCTTCGAAAATTATTAATTAACGATCCATATCAAGAAAAAATGTGTGCTCAATGAAATGATTTGAAAATTTAGAAAACGCTTGGATGCTAGATGAAATGTAAAATCATCCGAGTTCAAGATCAGTGAGTGTGGAGACATAATATTTGGGTCATGAATATGAGTTCCATCCAATCCAGAGATAAAGAAAGATCTTATGAATAACGAAAATAACTCAACCTTCTCTATTCTCCCAGGGAGCACAAAGTTGTATCCATATCTTTGAGATTACATTTTATGGGACAATATGATAAAGCATATCATTGAATATACATTAATATACCTGGTATGTTAGGAAGTGAAGGCTAAAATGAAAAATTTTATTGGGATGAAGTCACCATTACACATAACATAATGGAATTTGGAAAACATCCATATGCACTTTTTCACTAGACTTCCAAAATAACCCAAAGGAAAAGAAGTTATATGGGTTATTGTGAACCATCTTAAATAGATAGATCACATTATCAAAATTTGAGAGAAAATCAATTTAGATCAAAATGAATGGATATATACCAAATTAGTGTTAAGGCTTCATGGAGTACCACTATCAATTTTACATTATCATGATCCGAGATTGACCCCGCTGTTCTGGAAATGTCTCCCACATGATCTTAGCACTGAGATGAACATCAGTATGACATATCATCCTCAAACTGATTTCCAATCTAAATGGACTATTCAATCACTAAAAGACATGTTGATAGAATATTCTATAGACATTATTGGAGGATGGGACTAACATCTTCCATTGATCGAATTCACTTATAACAATAGTTTCTACGTGAGAATCTGAATAGATCTATATGAATCCCTTTATGGGTAAAGGTTGAGAAATATGGCATGATGGGATGAAGTTAGTGAACTGATGGTTCTAGTACATAAAATTGCGGATGAAATGGAGGAGATGTTGAAATCCGTTCAGCAACACATCAAGGAAACCCAAAGTCAAATATATATATATAAAGGCAATTATCAACGTGAACATTATTGTTAGAGTCCTATTATTCCTCCACACAACTTCAGGGAATAAGATCTATAGATTTGTGAAGAAATGGATGTTACGTCCCCTGTACATTTCCCCCTTTGAGATCCTTGATCATGATAGAGATTCATCCTATCGGTTATCAATTTCATAAATCATGTCTCAAGTACAAAATTTATTCTGTGTATCCCTCTTAATGAAGTACATATTAGATCAATCCCATGTACTAACATCCAATAGGATATAGTTGGATAATGACTTTTTTATGTGGAGTTTCCTGTGAAGATCCTGTATCGTAGATATAAAGTTACATGTACCTAGGATACTCACCTGGTCAAAGAACTTTGGTGGAACCATAACTATGAATAATCATCATGGGAACCAGAGAAAGTGATAAAAGAGAATCACCCTCACATATTTTCATCTTAAATTGTAAAATGAAATTTTTAGGTTGAAATTTCAAAACTGGGAATAATGAAACAACCCAATGTTTTATTTATTGAAATTCCATTCAAATAATTATGTGATATGGTATAAAAACATAGGTAACCCAATACAATATTTTGAAATTATTAATGAATGAAATAATATGCTTTTCTAGAACATAAGGAACATATAACGATCAAATTGTAACCTGACCTTTGGAATAGTAATGTGACCCTTATGAAAAGTAAACCATCCAATTGAATTGAAATATCAATAGTGAAATTATAAACAAAATATTTACATCTTATTAGTGAAAATATGATATATTTATATCATAGTATAGGTAAATAAAATATTTTAAAAATTAATAATTAAGTGTTTGTATTTTTGTATGGAATAAATATTAAATTAAAATTTTATGACTGATTAAATAATTTAAAATAAACATTACATTCATATAATGTGTTATAAAATTAATATTTTTATGCCTTGTATTTAGCATATATGGAAAATTATTTTCATAAAATTGTGTTTATTTATGTATTATACACCTCAATAAAATTTTAGGGTAATATTTTGGGATTTTTCTGAAATACATTTTTTTGAATGGTGAAATATGATAATTTACAATAAAGGTGAAATACATGAATTATAGAGTCTTGGGTGATTTAGTGTCGATGTAATCCCATTTTCAAGAACTGAAATTCTTTGGTTACTTTATTTAGTTTCAGGAATCAAAACTATATCTTTTAATGAGGAAAATAATAAAATAATGATTGAATTATTCATAAAAAACATTCCCTCCTCCACAATAAATACAAGACCACACCACCTATTCTCCTAAAACCCATCAAGCCATGAGCCTTCTAAAAATTCTACCCAATAAACTTCAAAAACTCTACCCACATCTAAGATCCTTTTTTTCTAAATAGAATAAAAAATAATCCCCTATGGAGGTTCTCAAGAAGAAGGAATCAGGAGGTAAAACCCTCTTCTATTTTACATAAATTTCTTTTCATGTTCTTTACTTATCTTTTTCTCTCCTCACCTCACCTTATACAAATGGAATTAAAAATATATTATCATACATATAATGTAATTTTATTTTATTTATGTATTATTTCTTCATCAAATCTCTTCTCCACATTCTTTTATATTAATAATGAAAACATCGTCCGTGAGGTTCCGATTTACCACATTTTTGAACGATGTGCATTCATATTTTAATTCTATATTCAAGTATAATCATGAAACCATTTTTATTGATGAAACAAATTATAATATATTTTTTATATATTATTTAATTTATAGGGATAATTTTTTAAATATGATATTAATTTATAAAACAAAATGAGTTTTTTGGGATCAAAAAAGATAAATTTTTCTAAATTATTATCATTATTGATTTATGTTATTTATCATCACCACTTCTTGAAAAAAAATGGAAATTTAATATTATATACCTTCATTAATAAGATATAAGTTATTTTTTGGAAATATATCCTCATTCTACATGATTTTCTATACAAATATACAAGTAAACTGATTATGAAAACCAAAGAAACCAATGCACCCAAAATGATGAAATTGAATCTCTTAACCTATCATGAAGGACGAAAATGAACATAATAAACTTATAATGAATCAAATATATGAATAAATGGTACTTTATTTATTAATTAATCAATATAATTTGATTATTTAGGACCTTAATATCATGTGAGGAATCATTTTAGACATATGTTTTGGGATTCTACCTAAACCACCATTATTCCTTCCAGTTACTCTTTCTATCTTTTTACCCAAATTAAATTATCTTTTTTTATGTAAATATTAAAAATAACTTTTATATGTTACAAACACATGTATCAATATCCATTCATTTTTATTTTTTGGGAACATACATGTTTTTAAAAGGTTCACTTCTCAATTATTACCAACAATCAAGCCCGATTTAAGAGAAATTCTTGATTTCATACCCATTTTACATTGTGATCCATATTCTGTATTAATATTCAATTATTTTTCTAAAATCAATAATTTTTAATCAAAAAAATATTGTTTATACCAAGTTTCATACAAAACATTTATTATTTTCCATTTTGAATAATCTTGATACTTATCACCTAGACGAAACAAAAATGTTATATTTCTAATATTTTCTTAAAAAATATTTTCACATAAGTCTAATATCACATATCATGATCTATTTTTATATTCCCCTATTAAGTTTCCTTTATGATTTAAATACATCTTTCCTAATAAACCATTACAAAATTCCATTTGCACATGCCTTTTTTTCTTGATTATGATACACAATTCTTTCCTTGGGTAACCCTTAGGTTTATGTTTGATTTGTTATGTATGTTTATTTATATGGAAAACATATTCCTGGACATGTTATGATTGGTGAAACTAGTCAAAACACCAATGGATTGGGTATGTTTTAGTCTCATGAGATGTTTTAAGGAAAAATATGGGTGGTAAGCCTTGGCTTGTGATCCCTTATATAGAAGATTTAGTTTTTGATTCATTAATTACTTTTGCAATACTCATGACACCTGTAAAAAACCTAACGGTGATGGATGTTGTGCCAATTTCGCCCCCCTTGGTGGTGTGGGAACCCTCTTCACCCACTTAGGAAACCCATCTTAAACCTTTCCTTCCATTATCTAGCATTTATCTTGTATCTTATTTACCTTGGATCTCACATTCCCCCAATGATCCATAACTCTATAATGGTCTTCCACAACTTCTGTTATTGCAATCAGAGTTCAAAGAAGCTTCATACTTCCTGAAATAGAATATGATAGCATGATTAAAACACTACATCCATTTAGTGGACATTTTTTTATCAATGTATCTTTGGATCATGGTGGTTACAAGAACATGCTATAGCAGGTCTTCTTGATAGCCATCATATCTGGTCAGATTCTCAATGGTGGAGGATCTAGTTCAGGCATCGTCCAATGGTCTGCAAATATTTGACAGTTCCAAATTCTCCTTATTCCGATGGTGTTACGACATTAATATGAAGAGTTATTATTCATCCAATACAATTTGGTCATGGTTCGGTGAACATATGATCCCTTTTCAGAAGCCTTCTACTCTTGAAATGTTATAAAATCTATTCGATAGTTATTTTTTCTCTGATAGAAGAACACGCTCAGTGTGTCTCCCAATCTCCCCTCATATCTGTGTCAAAGTTTATGTTTCCTAATCTCCTACAGAGTTTGTCTGGATTTGTGTTGGTGAAGTTTTATGCTACAAATAATCGGTCCTCTTATAATCATGGAATGATTTCTATTCTTCATGAAAGAATATGGGAAATACCTTTTAATCATTTAGGTGGGGGGGGGGGTAAGATGAATTTTACAGAGCCATTGCAGGGAATCGGAAGAGGGAACTCTGGAGATGCTTTGAAGGTGGTTGGTTCCATGGGGATTTTAGATGAACCTTAATTGACTAAAGGTATAGTAAAGGATCTTAATATGATGGTATCTGTAGTCTTTAGATGACTGTATCCTGATCTAAAGGCAGTACATGCTTTATGTTTCGTGATTTCTATATCTAATGGAGAAGCGCAGACTGAAGAAGCAGAGGGAGGTGAAGGTGGTGATAAATTGTGTGTATCTCAAACAAGTTGAGGTCCATTGTCTCCTCCCTCATTCTCTAAGGCAATTAAGGCTAGATGTGGTATTAAATATGTGATCGAGCTACCCTTTGACCTTGGTGGTGTAAATTCCCATCCCGTTATTTGGGTGCTAAAAGAGATGTATGTCTCTAATGAGGCTGAACCAGTGTCCCTGAGCTGATAGATTCCCCATATTTGCATGGATATAAAGCCAACTATGGTGAATAACCGATTTTCAATGTTTGATGAGGAAGGGAAAGGAAATGATGATCCTAAAAGATGGTATACCATCATTCCATGGTGGACACAAAAGAATTTTGGGAGTAGACTCTCAGAATATGAGGAAGAATGTGAGAAATATGATGTCTCAATTGACCAAGAGGGGGTCTCACGAACAAGTGTGCATTATAACCATGAGTCATTGGTTTGATCTGGTTCAAGAAAATAAAAATTTGGAAACCTATAAACTAAATGTCTTTTGTCTCCCAAAGGGTAGAGAATCCAAGACTTCTTAAAGATTATTTGGGTACTCCAAAAAAAAATAGTATCCTGAATGGTAGGAAATGCAATTTGAAATGGAATATGGAAGAACCCAAGGGTATCTACTATGAAAATTGAAGATAAAATGGATTTTGGAAAGATGTATATGAATACTCATTTAGAGGATAATGATGCTCTTGTGCATGGATCTATAGAGTAGGAGAGTGAAATGTTAGACTCTAAGGTGAAGAAGTAGGGATTGTTTTCATTATCTAGGGAGGAATGCATAGATGAAGAAACCATTGTAAAATCATGTGATCTTCTTATATATTCTGAAGAAGAGATGATAGAGGGGGTACTGATAATTTCGGAATCAAATGAGGACATATAAAATATGAATGAAAGTCCAATTCCTGTTGAAGTAACTAAGGAGAAAAGGACTTGGATCGACAAACAACATTTCATTTAAACCACAGTCTTAAAAGAAAGGATGATTATAGGGGAGGATTTCAAAGAAGATTGGGATCAGCTGGCGTTTCAATTCAAAGTGATCATCAATGTTGAGTCAGATAAAAAGGTAACCGATCTGTCTTTGAAATTATTTATTGAAGTTTCATCTAATATATTCATGTTGTACATCAATAGTTATTTCATGTACTGTATTTTTTGATGTATTGTTGAATTATTGGTTTCTAACTTATTCCATAAAAGTTTTTTATAATAAAAAACATGGAGGTGATCCTCTATGTGCAACATGCGTAGAAATGTTCAACTTTATGTGAAACTTGCCTTGAATCATGCTAAAGTCATTTTTTATGTTACTTACACATTATTATGATTCCATGATTATATGATCCCATGTTATATATGTTATGAATCCATACATTTAATCATGTTCCATGCCCTTTTATACAATTATGTAATGTCTTCTAACCCATGTTCTAAACATTATTTTAATGTTTTCCCCCTTACTTGGATTTCCATATCACCCGTTTTTTCATGTTATATTAGGGTTATTTTATGAGGATGTATAGAATCAAAGGATGTTAAGAGATCATAATGAATGATAAATAAATAAATGATTTATTTAGTCCCATGTTTTTAGTTTTATGTAACTATTCTTCTAAGACACTTGAATTTACAATCACTGGATATTAATTTTATGTTTAATTATGCATAAAATAATGTAATGATATTTGTAAAATACTAGGGTCACTATATACCCCATGGGATTGTGTGTGATCCTAATCTATGTATCTTTATCTTTAGACTTCATATTTATAATTTTAATGGTGATACATGACTATTATTACTTCTCATATGGATGCAATTAGTTCTATATGACTCATGGAGGAACTTCTTGTTGTTGATTATTATGTAGAACCTTTAAGAAGGATCTGTTATATTGCAATATAGTTGTCAAATTACATTGTGGTAGTGTGTTTTTTTTATTGTATCTTTATATTATTTTCATATGGTTTGTAGATATATCAAAATGTTGAAATGACTATTATACTTATTGTAATATTCTTATTGATTTTGGGGTGTCCTACTTCGTACAATTATTCTCACCCATATGAATTTTTCGACACGTGTCATGTCAAATTAAAATGATCATCCTTTTGACAGAGTCCCCTAGGGACCTAGAATAGGCTGATCTTAGTGATCCAAACTGAATGTGGTTTATTTTAACAATATCATTGACAATAGTCCCCTTATATACTTTCATTTTAGACCTATTTTTATACTCCCTTTAGTGGGCTTGTATTTGGAAATTTTTTGTTTTAATACTTATTATCATTCTCTGATAATGGGATTTAGTTGCATGCATTCATGTTTAATCAGTTTATTTAATTTTCATCATTGTATGGACATGGAGATGTGTGTTTGTGGGTATAGGTAACTTAGTCTAAGGTCTCCCATTTTAGTGATATTCATACTTGGCCCTGGTCGCTTGCCGATTGCCATGTGGAGTTGTGTTTGCGGTAGTAGAGGTATTTACATTATTAGGATTGGTCATATAGAGTGTTATTAACGAAATTATATTATAGAATAACGTCAGAGTCCGTGAGATTGGTTTTAAGAAATATTTTTAAGTGTTTCGAGTATGGTTTTCAGGCTAGGGACTTTAGTGTTGGCACATCAACCGACATATACAATAATTTGGACTCTAACAACCATTTATTCAAATCGGTACATATAGATATTTGTTAAAAGGAAAAAAACTCAACATGCATCATAATAGAATTGGTTGAGGTTTATATTCCTTTCATGAGATAGCTATCTAGATAAACTCACCAACCATGATACATTTTTCCAATTTTAGGTTTCCTTTATGACATATTTCTAAGAGGATTCAACATCAGGATCACACAAATGATCCCCTGAGTAATAATGAAACAAACCATGGGCATTTTTTAGAGGTGTTACCTCTAGGTGGTCCACCAGTAATACCACCACATATAAAAAATCAGATAGTTCTCGTAGTACCAGAAGATGAGTTGTGCAGGTTGATTGAAAATCATGAGTTTTAGTAATAGTGACCCCTAATGTTCCTATGAGTGCAAGAACCATAGGTGGATGAGAACTAGATTGTGGTGGAGGAATTTGTTTTATCATTTCCAAACACAAAAAAATCATTTTTCGGTTTTGGAAGCAGGAAATATCCTTAGATCTTTAGGATGATTATGGCGTTTAGTGACCTAGTCTGATGAAAAAGATACTCTTCCATGTTCAGATATTGGGTAAATTTTTTGATAAGAGTTTTCACTAGATAAGTTGAGGGATTTTTGAATCCAAGAGCTTCTATAGATTTAGAAGGTCTATGCAATAGTGGCTGAGTATTCATCTAGGTTCACCAACCTCTCCATGTACTTGATGGATATGGTTCATTACCAGTTCTTTTGGGATGATACATTCGAGTAGGTATTGTGTAAGGAAATAGAATCCATAGTCATAACTTAATTAATTAATAACTATTATAGGGTTATAGAGGGTTCATTGGTGGTCTAGAGATCCTTGGATAAGTAGATGTAGGTAGTTATTACTGGAAGTGGGATCACAAGAGTAGATACCTTGGATTTAGGGATACAACATTAGTCTCAGGGACCTTGATGTGCGAGGTGTTTCATGAGGCGATCCCGAGATAGGGGGTTAGTATTTCAGAGATCGAAGTATAGGTATAATCATCCCAATGAGAGGAACTACTACTATTATGATGAAATGATATATCTTGTATGATATTGTCCTATATTCCATACTACCGACATAGATACAGTGGATGTGTAGACGAGGTAGAGGTAGTGGCAGGAGGAAAGAGTTCTGTGGGGAATCAACCATGGAAGAGGTGATGGGAGATAATCATTTGGCGGATTTCATTTTTTACTTGTGGCCACTATCACAACTATGTGGTCCATTCCAAGATGAGGGTGTTACAAGACACGGGTGGGGAAGCTATAAGTGGTCATGGATTATGACCCAAAGGCAAAAAGGATGATATGAGGTATGATCTATTCCTATTTTACCTTAATTGTAGTACTGATAGAAATAGGTATTAGTAATTCCTTTATTTCCAAATATTATAGTTCAAGACATAGAGATTCTTATTGAGACCATAGTTTTGACCTAGTTCATAGAGACTCGTACTAGATATGATTCAGCGATCACACACATAAGATGATTGTGTGACATAACTCTATCGGTGATAGTTTCAGTTGGGATCTTTTTTTAGGAGTGATTAGGTTATACGACCACATATCTATATGAAATTGTTATATACAATTCATGATTAGATATACTATTTTATGTGGAGGATGCAGTGTGTCCATAGTTATGGGACCATATTGACACCCTCAATTTTCAAAAATTAACATTTCCTAACTATTTATAATACCTAAAACATTATATTAACAAACTCCCAAAGGCCATACTAGTACGATGCATTTGGAATCATGGAAACATAAACACTGATACATATTTGAGATATATTTTCTCCCACAAAATTCTTATGGACTAGAAACCATTTTCGACACATTATATAGAATATATATCTTTATAAACTGGGGAGGGAAACATAAAAATGGGTGAGATCAAATGAACAATAATTGGAAAAAATGGATACATGCAAGAATAATCATGAGCATAAGGATATTTGAACATGATCCTTAGAGTAAAAGATCATACCCTACATATCAAAGATCATAAATATGAATCATAGAATAAAACTTGAATGATCACAAGACATGAATTGTATTTAAATAAATAACATAACCCCTGAAAGAATAAAATAGGAATAAAGCCTGGAATTTATTTATAAACATAACTATATATAATGATTTACATATTAGTCGAGGTATTTCTGCTGAGGTCATCGTATTCGAAAATGGCATTCACTGAACCAGGTTCACACCCTATTCCAGCACTGTATTACTTAATCGAGTTCACAAATCATTAAAACTCTTTAATAATGTACCATGTTCATTTCTTGTTCAAGAACTGTAATACTGATCTGATTTGATTAATTATTCTATCCATGTATATTTCATGAGATATAAATATTTACACAATGTATTGTAAGGAGGTATAGTTCCCACTCATCTCATAGTGAAATCATAAATACATGTTCCCAAAAATCTTAATGAATTATATCGTAAACGTTGAAATTAAATGGTTATTATAAACATATAAATATCACATAACATATGGAAGAAGCTATAGGTTTCATAATCATTTCATCAAAATCATAAACTATGAAAGAGAAACAGACATTATAAACATATAACTTGTGAAAGGGAAAAATGTTTCATAATGACCATGTCATTTAGCCCAATCCATTCCCAAAATGAATATGAATTTAACATTTAGATAATTTACTATAAGGGAATGAGTAACATTAGTATATGATAAAATATATGGGAAATAAATTTCAAAAATCTTTTAAACAAATTTGGGTAGGAAAATATCTTTTCTGCAATGAAACACTCTTTTTAAAACATTAAACTTTTTGAGAACCTTTTACTTGAAAATAGCTTCAAAAACATATAAAGGAATCATTAAAAATCATAAAACGTTTTTAAAAACCTTTTTACTTGAATGTGGTATTCAATGATCTTTAGAAAAAAAATTTAAAACATTTTTTTAAAACAATTGATTATTGACCGGAGAGAGACACAATCAAATTTTAATTTAAAATTATATATTAAGTACAAAAGAGTGAAAAATGGAACTATTATAAGGACATTTAATGAATAAATATATAATAAAGAATCTCATGTGTTTTATTGAGATATAGATCATAATATTTCATCCAATGTAACATAAACATAAACAATCTCAAAAAACGACGATATTGTCTCAAAATAATCTTATAACTTGGAAAATTTGGATCATACTCTCTATGTTAGAAAAGGATATTACATCAATATTTAAATATCACTAAAATAACGAATTTCATGTAATAACATGGAAAATGGAAGTATGTACCACATTAAAATGAATTTTCGTGCATAACAAAACACATGTCTTAATGAATGAAAATTGAGAAGAAACTATTTTACTGATTTGGTAACTTTTGAAAACTAAACCCCATGAAAGAAGGATCATAAAAATAAATATATAAATTCCAATAAATATAATCATAAGAATCATTGAATACATTCCTGAATTGTGTACTAACCATACAAAATGAATGGGTGGTGAATAAAGAAAGTATGTCACCGAAATAAAAAGTGAGATGGAATCCCATTACCTTGTATCTTAACTCTATTAATTGTTGTTAAAATCACCTATATAATAAATATAAGTTTATTATACATTATTTCAACTAAAAATATTATTATATATAATACCATATATTGTTTTATTATGACCTTATATTAACCTATTGTTAACTATCATATGATATGTTTTCACTTTGGATAATATTCCATTATTTCTTCAAATGCATCTTAATTGGTTAAATATTTCGTCCTCATAGTAATATAATGATTAAAAAATGTAAAAAACGATTTAAATATAATTCAAATTATAATATTCTATAGAATATATATTTATGAATTGAAATTTATTGTTCATTGAGATGGTAAGTCGTACATACACTTGAACAAAGTTACCATTTTTTTGTCATATTTAAGGAAAACAATAAAATGATTTATATGTATATATGTAAATAATATCTTAAAATTATATTTATAATGTTATATATATCATCTAATTTCACTAAACCTATCCTTAATAAATTCCATGTAGGGTGTGAATGAATCATATCTCTTTGAGGGGGTGGTAGTCCACACTTCCTCAAACGAAATTATCATATTTAAACCAAATGGAAAGTAAAAAGATATGTGTTGTAAAAGAAATATTAAAAAAATTAATTTATTGTGTAACTAATATAAATAAACTATCCATCATAATATATACTATGAGAGGTAGTAATGAATAAATGAACAATCATCGCGTAGTAAGACGGTAGTTTGTTAATACAAGTAAATAGTATGTTCCTTACCCATTAGATGGAGGTGTTTGAAAGTGTAAGTAGAACCCATAGAATAATAAAATACAAGTATATTTAGGATACATGTTTTTTTATACTAGCATATAATAATGAGAGTGTATTGGCAGGATAAGGAATTTAAAAGGAATGAGATTTGGTGTAAGGTGTTACCTATTAATTAGATAACTCCTTTTGGATTGTGCCAAAAGGATTCCTTGGATGGATTTTTGAAGAATGTAAAGATTCAAGGATGAAGGGAGATATTTTGGGAAGTTTATTTGGAAGATACTAGTGGATCAATTTAATTTTGAGAGGTTTGAAGAATATGAAGAGGTGATGACCTTTTATGGGGAATGAAAAGGACACACTTGACATTTTTTAAAACAAGTTAGGTGTCCCTATGTTTTCACCTAAAAAAGACATTAAAATCAAACAAGATAAATACTTTCAGGTTCATGGAAAAATAATTTACAATAAATGGGTTATTTCATCATTTTTTATTTTTTCTAGGTCATAAATTTAATGTTTTCCCTTGGTTATGCTTAATTTTACACCAATCAATGTAATTAATTTAAATCACATGCACTAATGATTTTGGTCAAAAACTATGTCGAACACATAATACATTATTAATTATTATTATTCAAAATAGGGAATCCATTTTTCAAAATTAAATTCATATAATTCATATAAATTAATTTAAAATTAGTCCTTTAGTCAGGTCGATAATATTGGTCCTCAAGCTAAAATCATTCAAATGTTTTTAATGTTTTTATTTTCAATTTTAACGTGAAATTGATCTCAAATACATATATTGTATTAGTGGATAAAAATATTATCTAAATAAAATTTTAAAATAGTTTAAAATATAGTTTAACCATTTTAATAAATTAGATGAAGGACCAATTTTGAATTAAAATAATGTATTTTTCACTATTTATCCAAAAATGAAGTTTCTTAGAAAAATATAAAAAATTATACCAAAAATAATTTTGAAATAATAAATTTAATGAAGAAGTTTATTTTAACAAATTAAATTTATAAATGGATCTAAAATTAAAATTTTATTTTATTTTTTATTATCCATTAAATGAAATTCATTCATGAAAATGGTAATTTTCAACATATAAGGTCTTTACCAAAAAAAATTTATTTCATTATCAATAAATTTTATTTATATGAAACAATTATAACCAATATTTGAAAATTAGTTATAACTATTCATATTACTATGTTTAACTTGAAGGTTATAATTATATTATTTAAAAAATTATACCAATAATATGATGTTTTGTTGAAACATTGGTGTTTCATGTAACGTATGCGAGGATGGTGTGGCTTGTAACATACACCAAGTAAGTGTTACATGTATCATACACTGAGTTGGTTCTATGTAAAATATTCCATATCATTTCCATCTGAACCAAATGATTTATTTAGTATATTTCAAGCTATACATGAAAATTGTATTTTTTTTTCAGGAAAAACGTCAATAAATACTCAGGGTGTAACATTCTACACCCCTTAAAATGAATTTCTTCATAGAAATTCATCTCTCAGGTAAATAAAATTGAGAAATCATCAAAATCATCATATACTCATGTTCTTAGACGAATTCCTCTAATATGTGACTTCTCCACAAAATATTGACCATCAGATTGGTCTTATTTCACAGAACATTCTATTATCGGTGCATGATTTGAACTGTTTGTTCCTTGAATTAAAGATACTTCTCTAGTGGTAAGACATATGACTTCATTACATGTGAATGGCCAGATAAGTAAATTATCAAGAGATATACATGGTAAATATCATGGACTTGAGAGACATTTGGACGAAGTGTCATGTGATAAACAACCATCCCGATACGATCTAGAGTCTCAAAGGCCCCGATATAACATGGAATTAACTTCATTTTATTTATGAATATCATATCTTTCATACATGGTGAGATTCATAGAAAAATATTTTTTTCCAACTTTAAATTCATGATCATGACAATGGTTATCAGTGTAACTACTCTACTTTCTTTGAGCAACCTTGATATGCTTCTGAATAGCTATATCCTTCCCAAAAATCTCTTTAGAGATCTAAAGTACCAATAAAATCCTTTCTCCAATTTCATACAAGAATGCTGTAGTTCTAAATTTATTCTTATAGATGAATTCATATGGTTCTATCTGATTTCTATAGTGAAATTTATATTTTTAAGAATACTCATCTTGAGAAAGGTGTTGATCGAAACCACCTTTGAAATTCAGAGAACAATATCTCAAAATATCCTCTAGGGATTGAATTATTTATTCATGTTAAACATTCAAATGATGATGATATGTAGTGATGAAACTCATTTATGTATCATGTGATTAATGAATACTTCTCTTGAACTTTGAGGTAAACCACAAATATCGATATGATACAATAAAATGTTGTTTTCCATGAAACCTAACCACTTCCTTAATGTATATCATAGAAATATGATCAAAAGATAATTCTTATCTGATAGAGTTAAAGTGTACTAACTTAGTAAGGAGGTCAAATACCACCCATATAAAATTAAACCCTTGAAAGGTTTTGCGTAGTCTAATATGAAATTCAACAATGATGTTCTCCTATTTCCATTCTGGTATGGGTAATTGATGCAACATCCCCTTTTACTTTTGTCTTTCAGCCTTAAATTTTTGGGATACCAAACATTGATATATAAACACTATGATATCTCTCTTCATTCCATCCCACCAGAAGATTTATTTAAGTCCATATACATCTTTATACTTACAGGATGAATATTGAATGAATAACAATGATATTACTATAATTTCTCTTTCTTCAAATCAGGTATGGAAGGAACAAAAAAACGGTTCATGAACCTTATAATTAAATTCTAATCATGGTTAAACCTATAAATTTTTCTAACTTTGTATTTTAGCTCTTCATCTTCCTTATGAACCTATTTAATCATCACTTTTTTTAGGGTTGAAGAATAATTTTATAAAGATAATATTTTTCACCTTCCATTAGGATTTCTGGATCCATACATTGAAAATCAATAAATATTTGATCATTCACAATCTGCATCATGGATAAGCTATCATGATCATTCAAACTCAAATCATTGGAAACCTTTTTAGCCTTCATATGGTGGTAATTTATTGAGAAGCCATAATACATTATCAACTCAAACCATCTTCTATGTTGAATGTTCAACTCCTTATGTGTGAATATATATTTCATACTTTTATGATCAGTATATATATATCACACTTTTATCCATAATGATATTTCCTCTATGTCTTCAATGAAACAATTACCACTGCTAAATCCAAATCACGAGTTGGGTAATTTTTATCATGAAACATCAATTCTCATGAGGTATAAGTGATAACCATGTTATTATTCATAAGAAAACATCCCAATACCTTCTCAGAAGCATTAATAATGATTATAAACCCCTCTCCACTATAGGGTAATATAAGAATATATCCACTGAATGATCATATCTTTAGTTCCTAGAAATTTTCATCACATTTATATATCTATAGAAACATGAAATCCATCCATGTTAACTAGGTTTTATGATAATATTATTGTGAAATTTTTCCATAAACCATTGATAATATCTAGCTAAACCATGAAATCTATGGATCTCAGTCATCATGGTTGGTCTAGGACTATAATAAATAGAAACCATCTTTGACGGATCTAGTTATATACCATCTCCTAATATTTTGTGACTCAAAAATGAAACCTTTTATAGCCAAAATTCACACATTGTAAATTTTTTATATAGATTATTCTTTTATAGGGTCTTCAGAACAATTCTTAAGAGATCTTCATGATCTTAATTTATATTTGAATAAATGATAATATTATCTATAAATAATACAAAAAACTGATTAAAGTAATCTCTATATAATCTATCCATTAAATAGATGAAAATAGAAAGGGAATTAGTTAGACAAAAAAGAATCACTATATATTCATAGATTCTATTCCTTGTACAGAATTCTGTCTCAGGAATATCCTTTTTCTTGACCCCCAATTGATGGTATCTAGAAAGAAAGTTAAATCTTTGAAAAGTATTGATCTCCTCACTGTTGATCAAACAAGCCATCAATATGGGAAGATAATACGTATTCTTTATTTTTATCTTATTCAAATCCCTATAATTAATGAAGTGTCTCGTTGATCTATTTTTATATTAAAAAAAATAAACGGTGCACCTGAATTGTCACAACCCGTCCTCGAGGCCTGTGCCGTGACTACCCCAAGCCCACCTTCCATAGGCCAGGGGCTAGAGACTAGCACCAAAGGAATAAATCCTGATAAAAAGGGAAGGCATTGACTTTATGATAGTAAACAAACACAATAGATTATGCATGTTGAAGTAAGCACAAAGTAACACTGAATACAAAGTAAGTGCTAAAAGGTAAATGGGCCAGAATAGAAACCCAACTGAAAAGTACAGTACAACTGAAGGTCTAGTATAACAACAGTAAAGTAAAGCAACATCCACCAAGTCATCCTCCAGGAATCCCAACAGAAGGGTGGGTACATATAGTCTCCCCAGCACCATGGGTTCGTCTTCTCCATGTAGGTCTCACCAAGTGGTCCACCTCCCGGTACCATCTAGCTCTACAAGACTCTACCACGATCAGCGACATCCGTTGTCTGTATCCAACACAATGTAGTGCGGGCATTGCCTATGCAAGGGTGAGTATAATGATACTCATTAGGGACCCTGAGACACCCAAAGGTCTCCCAGAATCCAGGAAGTATAAACCACAAATAAAAGATACAATCACGAAGTATCAACCAACACAACTTAGATATATTCCCATAAATATACCTAATTTATCAATTCCAGTACGACTCCAACTCTCAAGTCTAAGAATAACCTAGTCCACACAGGAATGAAGTCAATCATATCAATTATAATTATTGAAAGTCACGACTCATCTCACACAGTTAAACATCTTTAGTAAAGTGATAAAGATGATCAGATGCAGTCAATGATTCATCTAAGTTGTCGGACCCATGTAGGATAATAGACCAGCTAACCTGTATGACCCATGTAGGATACTATACCAGCTACTCTATTGGACCCACATAGGATACTAGAACAGAATTCAAATGTCAGACCCACATAGGATACAAGTATAGTAGTCATCGCTGTCGAACCCACGAAGTATCCCAAAATAGAAGTCATCACCGTCGAACCCATGGAGGATTTCAGAACGCTAGACATCATCGTCGAACCCATGGAGGATCCTATTACAGTATTAATCGTTGTCGAACCCATCGAGGATCCTAGTATGGTAGACATCGTCGTCAAACTCGAAGAGGATCCCAGTACGGTTGTCGTCAAAGTCACATCAAGCACTAGGGTTCTCACACACAACATCCTCGATTCCGGGAGGGTCTTCTCCTCGACCAAAGGGGGTCGATACATCCAATATCATGAAGTCTAAAGTTGATTTATCCTA
This sequence comes from Viscum album, assembly GCA_963277665.1. NCBI lineage: Eukaryota > Viridiplantae > Streptophyta > Magnoliopsida > Santalales > Viscaceae > Viscum > Viscum album. The sequence goes on from OY728142.1 coordinate 1,736,962,169, forward strand.
ATGTTTTTTCTCATCAAATGAAACTCAATGCAACAGACGACACATCAATGGGATGCCCAGTCTGAGAGTTATTGGTTTTTCCGTTCTAGGGGCCTAGTTGGAATTACGCTCATTCCAAACCCGGTCATACTCCAATGTCATTCGAATCCTACATCGAGTATTCCAAAATAACTATCTCATCAAAAGAAAACCAACTTAGTTGACGACACTTCAATCGGATGTCCCCATCCTTAAGTCATAAGCGTTTCTTCTCCAAGGGCTCGGTTTGTTTCGGTTTCGAACCAACCCGACCATACCCAAACTTTGCCAAAACCTTGAGTTTAATATACCTAAACGACCGTCTCGATCCAAGTAATCCTATGCAACTAACAACGCTTCGATCATAGGTACGTAGCTCCAATTATGGGAAAATCACCGAAAAAGGTCTAAAAAAGGGGGGTCGGGGCCCGGTCCGACCCAGTCCAACCCACCCTGTGTCGGCCCGCTCGGCCAAGCTGGATGAGCGGGGGGGGGGGGGGGGAGGTGGTCCCCTGGTTCCGCATAACAGCGACGCCAGGATGGTGCCTCCTATCTTCCTGGATCTCATGTGGTGTGGGATCTTCTCCAAGCCGCTGCAACCGGTGCCACGATGGACTCGTGTCGGCGGCGTGCTAGGGCACCGCCGCCTCCAGGAGGCTGGCCAGCACGACCTTCTGCGGGCCACCAGAGTCATTCTGGTGGTCTGTTTTAGCTCTCGTCTACTTCTACGGCCTTCTCGGGTCCCGGTCTTCACTGCGACGACCACAAATCAACGTTACATTCCCTTCATCCATCGCCAAACATTCCACGAGTCAAGAAAAAGTTAGCGGTGGGTCCGGACTTGTTCGTTAGCCCGTACGCACCGCGTTAGTGGCTCAAATAATCATCCATCAAAATAAACTCTAATATTTGAGGATATAACTCACATATATGAAAATATACAATACCAACCTACCTTGATAATTGACGTCACACGTCGTCGAGCCGTAGAAGATGAGCGTTGTGGTAGATGGTGTCACGGAGAACAGACTTCGATTCCGTCGATGTCGGGGTGAGTTTGAGGAGGAAGTAGTGTCTCCTCACTTGTTGTGGAGAAGAGGAAGGAAGGCACATCGTCGTTTATCGAATCGTAGAGCATTCTTGGTTAATTGAGAAATCCATTCTTCATCGGAGGCGTTCTTCTTTGAAGAGAGGAACACTTTTCTCAAGAGCTCTCTAAAGAATCTCCCAACACAACGAGAGCCAAAACAAAAAACTTATAATAATACTTCCCCCAATATTTTTAATAGACATTCCAAGTCAATTCAAATTAATTCAAAAGAATCAATCCATTAAATATGATTTTTGGAAAATATTAATGGGAGAGAGGGAGGTGGAAAGGCTCCTCATATTAAATGAGGGAAGTTGTCAAAGAAGTTAATAAGGGGGAAATAATAAGGAGTTTAGGGGGAGATGAAAAGGTTAAGCTCATGTGGGATACACCTCACAAATATCCTCTCTTGGGAGGTTATGTGGGTGTGGTACCCACCTCTATCTCCCATTGAGAGGAATTAACCAACTTCCATATATAAAATTGTGTTCCACAATTTTTATTTATTTAATTATAAACTCCCAAATATTAACTCTCAACCCACATAAAACGCAATTGCGGTAAAGGTCCACCTAAGCGAATACCGGTGCTGCGAGTTCATCGGTGTCCTCAGATTTCAATTCTGAGCGCTGGTTCAAAAGATAGAAAAACATTCATGTACATTTACTAAACACACCTGAACAAAGCTTCAGAAATTGATTCTGGGCACACTGGGCCTCAGAATCAAGTTCTGTCAGAAACCACAGACTCGTAAAATTTGAAAGTATTTAAGAAAAACATTTACTTGAAATTTCTGAGTCATTACATTAATATTAAATGTTGAGACCCAAATCATGACATACATGGGTATTACATTACTTTTACATAGTACTTAATAAAGAACAAAAAAAATGACACCCATGGACTGTAAATGTTTATTGTCTTTGGAAACTCGGGACATAATCTTCTAATCATAGTGAAATATCTTTAGCATCTCCCATAAAGGTCTTCCACTTTTATTTTCGTACCTAAAACCTTTATTTATATCCTGGGGAAAATAAAACAAATAAAGGGTGAGCTCAAATGCTCAGTAAGGGTGAACATGGAGAATATAAAACAAACCATATACAATTGAAGATATAAACATGAACATAATGTTTAAACGTTAAAATATTGAGTTGTGAAATAAATCATGGAGTATATAAGGCATAGATCATAAAGGAACAGTAATCATGAAAAAATAGTATGGGAATAAAATAATTAATTGTGGAAACCATTAATCACATGATATGATTTCCATAGTAGCCAAGGCATTGCTGCCAGGACCATCATAGTGGACAAAGTCCCTTACTGAATTGAGTTCACTCCTCATTCCAGTCTTGTATCACTGAACAAGATTAACATGTCATTACATCCATGTCTATCTCATGGGATATAAATATTTACCCAATTTATTTGAGATAGATATACGTCCCACCCATCTCATAAAGAAATCATTATTACTTGTGCCACAAAATAAACATAAAGCATTCATCATAACCCAAAGAATAAAATGGGTTTCGTAAACATCATCCCATCATCTCATAATCCATATAAAAAAATGGATATCATTTAATCATAAAAAATAACACCATGTAAATAATAGATACATTATACATGAAACATATTAATTCTATATAATTTCATCTCAGATGGAAAGTAGTTTTGATATGAAACATGATGTGAATTCTTGAGGAAAATATCCTTTCTTCTTTAAAATCATTTTCTTTTAACAAAATGCCACACAATTTTAAAAGAAAAGGATTTTATTGAAAAAAACCATGAAAAAATGTAGAGGAGGCTTTATGAAAATTATGCGTTATGAAACCGTAAAAATCACTTCATGCCATATAAGTTTAAAAAATCATTCTCCTCGTACTTTTTCCCGAAATGTCAAAAAGTTCCTTGTTTGGTAAACAAAAGAAATATTCTTTACATAACACAATGTAAAAGTAAAATAGGGTTAAAAATGACTTTAAACATACATGGTAGAATATTAGACATGTTATGAAAAACATTTTTCTGGACATGGAAGAACAATATAACCCAAGTAAATACTTAGGTATAAGCAATCTTGGATAAAAATGAGATTGAAAAACTATCCCTTACTATAAGTCCAATTTCTTATGTACGTGTATGAAACTCCTGTATAGTGGGTTTAAACATATTATTAACTTTTACCAGAACCATAATAATATTTATGTTATCATATATGATTCACTTATGACTTTATAATACCGGTTCTTTTGTCAATTTCATGTTAAAACAACATTTTGGGTAAAATTGTTTCATTTATCATACGTGTTTGGTCTTGTTGTTCTTGATATTATTAATAATAATATCATTATTTACTTAATTCCAGAGTTTAAAATATTATTTTTAAGTCATATATATTCAGTGTATATATATATATATAATAGATAGATAAATGAAATGAAACACACCGTTCATGGAAACGGTACGACGTACGAACGCACGAATGTTGTTTTCCTTTTCTTATTGACTTGAATGGAAGTAATTAGATGACACACACACACACAGATATATATATATATAAATCCAGTAGCATTATTATTTAATATATATCATTATTATTCATCATATATAATTTATAGTTATTCTTGAATGGTTAACATGGAGAATGAATCTCATCGCGTCATGGAGACGGTAATACGTACGTACGCACGAGCGGTGATATCTTTCCCATAATCATTGAAGGGAATTTGAGTGGATGATATAATATCTCATAATCATTATGGTGTTATAATAACCATATATATTTATTATTTAAACCATTATACCCACCCAAGTAAGGTGGTGGTGGAAAAACAGATTACACCACGGTTTGGAGACAGTATTCCGTACGTATGCACGCGCGGTGATTTCATTTTCTGTAGGATTGATAGAAGGTGAAATGGGATTGTTTCATATTTATAATAACATATCAGTATATTAGTTATACTGACATTATTACTTTATAATGAAACAACTAATTAATAAGACGTATAAGAATAAATAAACTTGAAAGAATCAGTAGAAGAGATTACCTCTTCCTCGAGGTGCCACTTTTAAAATTCCTCATAGGGCACTAGAGTTGGTGTTTTGAGAAGCAAAAAACCTCTATGACATAACTAGAGATATTTAGAATAGAAATGTGAAGGGTTTGGATGATAATTAAGGCTCAAAATTGTGCGAATATGAGAGGGAATAGGTTCCCTTTAATAAGAGGGGTGAGGGGAACCATTTGAAAAACATAAAATATTATTTTATAATAAATTCTCATTCGGTTTATAATGGCTAAAAAGTGACTTATTTCAATGATAGGGTGGGGATGGGTCGAAATCCTCTCAACAAATAGGTTTTATAGAAGTCTATGTTACCATTTTAACCTTATCATATATATTTAACTCTAAGTTAAATAATTTAACTTTTAGAATGTCTTCTTGTATTCTTACACTATATGGTTAATAAACAAACAATAAACTACCAATATAACCAAAATTGGTTCATTAATGTCATATATATTATTATAGAAGTCTTTTGGACGAATATTATATTTTTAGGAATATAATATCAATTAATAATTTAATATTTATTTTAAAAACTCTTTTATGTCAATTTTGACACTATTTGGTATTTTATTTTTTCTAAATTCATAACATCATTATTACATCAAAAAATTTCATATAAACAACACTAATATGTTATATTAACCTAATTAATTATTTTATTTAATAAAAAGTCTCAAATTAAATTTATTTGGTTATTTATAATATCAATTATGTTAATATTTCATTAATAAGGTAATTACTGCATATTCATTGTGTCATAAATAAATTAACTTATTTAATGTCTAAGAAAATAAAACTATTTAGGAAATATTTTTAGATTTCAAATTAATATTTATAGTCGAATTTATCTTATGTATAACCCTATATTAAAAATGTTTTAGTTATTAAACATTGATTTTAACTATTTTAACTCTTATTTAAATAAAAAAATAATAAATGTCCTAATCTAATCCAAGTGGACCCAAATGGTAATATTTTATTCCTAAGGATAATTTTGGTCTAATTACACTAATCCAATATAATAAGGACATGTGTTAGGGTACTAATGATATCATTTTTACCTTTAATAGCCCTATTTATTTTTAACCGTGGTAAATAAAAGTAAAAAGTTACTATTCACCAAAAATTATTTTTACCTTTTTGAACCACATTGTACTTACTGATATCAACCGTGTCTCTTGGATTTTTGAAATTCCACTCACATAAGTGGTAAAATTATGTTTTATGTAAATTTGCAAATTCTCCTAGGAGGTGGGTAAAAGATGGTAAAAAGTTCACTAAAATTTTTATATATCTAAAATTATTATTAAATGAATTAAATTAATTAAATTGAACTAATATAGGTATTATGTATTTATTTTACATAAAATAAATATAAATAAAATAAATAATTATTTAAATAAAAATTTGGTTTTAAACTATAACTAAGTGTTTTTCACTAATCATCAAAAATTGAGCGTTTTCAGAAAAATACAAAAAATTTACCCTATGCTGATTTTTATATTCTGAATCCAAAAATGAATTCCATTTTGAATGATAAAATTTATAAAATTTTAAAAAGTGGGTATTACTATTTATAACGGCTAGTTTATATAATATTTTAATAACATATCGTTGTTTAGTGATACTCGGTATTCCGTACTACACACGATATCGAGGAAGGTCACGATTCCGTGTAATGCAAGCCAAGATAGGGTTGCATGTAGTGAAATATCCATTTGGTGTTGCATATAACATAATCAAAACCTATTTTATTTATAAATTAAACAAAATATATACTTACTCTTGCATAGAATAATTTCCACAAAAAAACATGAAATTGTGTGTAACGCGAGCAAAGAATAGTGTTGCGTATACTGCAAGCTAATACAGTGTTGCGTATAGTACAAGATAATCTTGGTTTAGTGTATAATAGAAGAAATCAATGAAATTAAAAATAATATTTCTCTTAAAATCTTGAGGTGTTACATTCTTCTTCTATTAAAATGAATTTCTCCCTCGAAATTCGTTGGGGGTTATAAATGGTTTACTACTTGAAAGTTTAATTCATAGAAACTCACTTCGTAAAAAATAATAACAAAAAATAATTTTAAAAATTAATGTATGAAACATAACGGTTACCCAATTTAACTCATAACTAGGTTTCCACATAGGAGAACATAGGTGAAAATATGGATTTGGAAGAGAAATCTAACCATCATGTTCTGATGGAGAGTGGTAGAGGACATGACTATGAAAAATCCAACAATCACAATGCCACAAATTTATGATGATCTATGGTACCATCTGATTCATCAGATATGAGGGCACTAGAACAACATGTTTGGTTTTCAAGATAATTTCCATAATGTTGAAGAATTAAAAGAAATACTTACATGATTTTGTTACAATCTCATTATTGTTTTTGCATTGAACAATTTACACTTCTTCTCTTAATGAAATGAAGTTGAATTTTTCTTTCGTGAAGTGTTAGCAGATCATGCGATAGAATGATTGGTCATTCCATCTAGTACACACATAAGGTTAACAAAATTTATATACATAAGTCCATTTTATGCTGAGATTAATAGTATATGGTTCCAAAAATGGACTTATTCTTTATCTAGCATACCTCGTAATAAAATAAAACTAATTTCTAAAAAATAGAGACTTCCAGTAGAACAGTGGTAGGTGATAAAGGACTATCACACTTTGGTTGGGGGTTCGATTCCCACATCCCTGTCCGACGCGATGGGTTTTTTCCCATCCTACAGGTTGTCCTTTTTCTAAAACAATACTATTATAACATTACAGAAATGATATCGATAAAAATTTATTTCATTAAACAATACTATATGATGTCCAACATAAGACATTCTAATCATTAAGATTATCCAAAATAAATCTATCCAATATCATAAAGAAAAAAATATTACTATAGATTTCATCTACCAAACATGTGATTACCATCATTTATCCCCCATATATCATAAGATATATCTTGTTATTGGTCACATTCAAAACATGTGAATACCTTAATCATGTATTCTCTTCAAAAATGAATACCCATTGAAACTTAGTTAAAACATGAATGCTTTCAAAAGTTAACTCTTTCCACATACCAAAATCCTAAAATTTCTATATACGCAAACCCTGATATCACTTTGTCCTTATATCAGTCATGAGCTCATGAATACTATCAAACATATTATTTTCTCCTTATCCCTTCAATATGCAGATATCATCTTTTTTCAAAAAATATTTCAATCACTTTCCGTGGTTACAGGTACCATATAATTATTGAAAACCACAATAAACTAAAACATAGATATTCTGATATTCCATAATACTATAAATGAGATTCCACAACATTATTTAAGAATCCCATTACATAAACACATAATCATTCCACTACATCGTTGTCATACTGAAAATTTCAAATAGTGATCGCATGTGACTTCCCTTTGTAATTTTTTTAAGAGGTTGTTGAGGTCGATCATCATTAAACCTTGGATTATGGCATTGGATAGCATAATTCCCAATTTCCTTGCACTTGAAGAATTGAAGAGTTGGTGGTGCATTCTCTGTAGTCTTTTCTCTATTCTCATCATTACCTACCTATTTTCCATTACTTCGACACTCAGCTACTCGATGACCTTCTTTTCCAAACTTAAAACATTTTCTAGTCCCTTCAAGACAACCTCCACCATGCTTATTTCCACACTTTGAGCATAACGAAACATTCATATTCATTTCACCATAGTTTAGAGATTTTTTCTTGAACTCAATCTTTCGTTTCTTGTCAAAACCATGAGATGGATATGTTACACCAACTTCCAGTTCTACCTTGATAGCACACCACACAATTTATTCATTTCTACTGAAGTCTCTTCTAGCAAATTCTCTTCGAATACTTGGTTTTAATCCACTAAAGAATCGATCAACATTACTTTCAAGTTGGACGATAAATCCAGATGTATAACTTTCAAGCCTTGTAAAATTCGCCTCGTATATTACAACGGATTCATCATCCTTTTTCTTACACTCAAGGAACTCCTTTTTGATCTTTGTTCGAAGAATATGAGGGATGTACTTATTGAAAAACATGTTCTTGAACTCGTCCCATTACAGGGATTCAAATTCATCTTGGGGACTTGTGTTTTTTACTAGAGTCCACCACTGGTCTTCTTCACCTTCAAACCAGTAAATAGACAAATGACTTTTTCATGCTCTAAACATTGAAGTATCAAAAATATCTTATCAATGGTACTAATCCATTGTTCAGCAACAAGTGGATTAGAAGAACCACTGAATGAAGGTGGACATTGCCTTATGATGGACCCAATAGAATATTGTTTATTTCTCTAGTCATTTGGATGTCTAAAATGATTCATATCTTGTGTATGTATAGTAATAATACTTTTCACTCCATCTCCCATAACATTAGATTGTTCAGAAGTACAATCATTCCATTTTCCATTACATTGATCAACACGGTTCTTTCGGGTTCCAACCATCGTCTAAAACCCAAAAATAATAGTGTGAGATGCAAAAATCATGCTAGGAAAACAAAATAATCAAGGGGGAGTAGCTTAAATATATAACAAAATAGGTTTAATTCTAAAATAGTTACCATTATTCTAGGTCTATAACATATACTTACACTTAACCTTAGAGACATCCCTAGACATACCTTAGAAATATCTCTACGGATTTCACTTAAGATTTAGCATCCTAGTTTCCAATGTTTAACTAAACCTTTCCTCTGATACTAACTGTAGAGACCTAAAGCTTGAGGTACTTGGATGAAAAATATAACCCTTGTAAATACTTACATATAAGCAATCTCAGATAAAAATGAGATTGCCAAATTATCCCTACCCTTTTGGTCCAATTTCATCTGTACATGTCTGAAACTCCTCTATAGTGGGTTTAAACATTTTATTAACTTCTAATATAACCATAATAATATTTATGATATCATATATGATTAACTTATGACTTTATATTACCCGTTGTTTTGACAATTTCATTTTAAAGCAGTGTTTCGGGTAAAATTGTTTCATTTATCGTACGTGATTGGACTTGTTGTTCTTGAAATTATTATTACTTATATCATGATTTAATTATTTCCAGAATGTAAAAAATGATTTATATATCATATATAATCAGTATATATATAATAGATATATAAATGAAATGAAACACACCGTTCATGGAGACGGTATGCCATACGTACGCATGAACACTGTTTTCCTTTCCTTATTGACTTGAATGGATGTAAGTAGATGAAATATTTATATACATAAATCCAGTAGCATTATTATGTCATATATATCATTATTATTCATCATTTATACTTTATTATTATTCTTTAATGGTTAACATGGAGAATGAATCTCATCGCGTCATGGAGACGGTAATCTGTACGTACACACGAGCGGTGATATCATTTCCATAATTACTAAATGGAATTGGAGTGGATGATAAAATATCTCAGTATAATTATGATGTTATTATAACCATACATAGTTATTCTTTACAAAATTATACCCATCAATGTAAGGTGGTGGTGGAAAAACAAATTAAACCACGACGTGGAGACGGTATTCTGTACGTATGCACGTGCGGTGATTTCGTTTTCTGTAGGATGGATAGAAGGTGAAATGGGTTTACTTGATATTTGTAATAACATATCAGTATATTATTTATACTGATGATATTACTTTATAATGGAATAACTAAAGAAGAGGATGTAGAATACTAAATAAACCTGAAGGAATCGGTAGAAGAGATTACCTCTTCCTCAAGGTTCCACATTTAAACTTTGTCTTAGGACATAAGAGTTGGTCTTTTGAGAAGACCAGAACCACTATGATATAAATAGAGATATTGAGAAGAGAAATTGGAAGGGTTTGGCTGATATTGAAGGCTCAAAATTGTGTGAAGAGGAAAGGGAGGAGGTTCCCATTTATAATAGGGGTGAAGGACACCTTAGAAAAAACTTAAAATATTATTTAATAATAAATTCATATTTGATTTATTATGGCTCCAAAGTGACTTATTTCGAGGATAGGTGGGGGATGGGATGAAGTCCTATAATCCAATAGGTTTTAGACCATTTTAGGTTAGAATTTTAACCTTATTATTTATATTTAACTCTAAGTTAAATAATTTTAGTTTTACAATGTCTTCTTTTATTCTTTCACTATATGGTTAATAAACATATAGTGTAAGAATAAAAGAAGACATTGTAAAAGTTAAATTATTTAACTCACATACTATAAACTACCAATCGAACCCCAATTGGTGCATTAATTTCATATATATTATTATATATGTCTTTTTTTGTATCCTTATATTTTTAGGAATAGAATATCAATTAAAAATTTATTATTTGTTTTAAAAACACTTTTAAGTGAATTTTGACATTATTTGGTATTTTGTTTTTTCTAAATTCATAACATCATTATTACTCGAATGAAAGTCATCTAACCAACCCTAATATGTGATATTAACCTAGAAAATTTGTTTAATTCATAAAAAGCCTCAAATTACATTTATTTGGGTATTTATAATATTAATTATGTTAATATTTCTTTAATAAGGTAATTACTGCATCATCATTATGTCATAAATAAATTAATTTTTTTGATTCAAAAAAATATTAAAAAAACGATTATGTAGGAAATATTTTTATATTTCTAATGAATATTTATAGTCGAATTTATCTTGTGTATAACCCTATATAAATTTTTTTTAGTTATTAAACTTTTGATTTTAACTATTCTAACTCTTCTTTAAATAAAATAATAATAAATGCCTTAATCTAATCCAAGTAGACCTAAATGGTTATATTTTAATCATAAGGTTATTTTTGGTCGAATTAAACTTATCCAATTGAATTAGGACATGTGTTACGGTAATAATAATATCATTTTTACCCTTAATTACCCAATTTACTTTTAACCGTGGAAAATAAAAGTAAAAATTGACTATTAACAAAAAATTATTTTTGCCTTATTAAACCACATTTTAATTACTAATATCAACTTTTTTCCTTTGGATTTTTTAAATTTTACTCATAGAAGCGGTAAAATTATGTTTTACGTAAATTTGCAAATTCTCGTAGGAGGTGGGTAAAAGACGGTAAAAAGTTCAATAAAATATTCATATATCTAAAATTATTATAAAATGACTCCAATGAATTAAATTGACCTTGTATAAGTATTATGTATCAATTTTGACCTAAAATAAAATTAAATATAATAAATAATTATTTAAATAAAAATTCGGTTTTAAACTATAACTTAGTGTTTTTCACAATTCATATAAAATTGAATGTTTTCAGAAAAATAAACAAAATTCACCCTAGCCTAATTTCGATATTCTGAATCCAAAAATGAAGTCCATTTTAAATGATAAAATTTATAAAATTTCAAAAAGTGGGTATTACTATTTATAACTGCTAGTTTATATATTATTTTAATAACATGTCGTTGTTTAGTGAATCCCGGTATTGCATTCTACACACGCTATCGAGGAAGGTCGTGATTGCATGTAATGAAATCCATGTCAGGGCTTCGTGTAGGGAAATATCCCTTTGGTGTTGCATATAACATAATTAAAACTTATTTCATTTATACATTAAACAAAATATCTACTTACTATTTCATATATTAATTTCCACAAAATAAACATGAAATTGTGTGTAACACGAGCCAAGAATAGTGTTGCGTATACTGCAAGCTAATATGATGTTGCTTATAGTAAAAGATAATCTTGGTGCAGTGTACAATAAAAGATATCAAATATATTAAAAAGAATATTTCTCATAAAATCTCAAGGTGTTACATTAAATGCCTTTCCGAATGAATTCCTTATCATGGTTTACATGGAATTTCTTTTTCAATTACTAGAACTCTATGAAATACATTCTTTAATGCATAATTGAAATTAGAGTGTAATTAGGTCTATGTTCTATTGAGAACTCAACATATCATTTTAGTGGAAAATACAAAACTCTTCTAGAAAGATATCCACAAAACCACAGAAAATAGGTACATCATTGATGTTAATTTTTTCCATTACCATTTGAGATAAACTAGGATTTTTAATGGGAATTAAGACCCCTACATGGGATGTAATCTCCAGAGTGAGTTCTTACATATCCTCACAAGTATGGATGATCATATTAGGGGTTGAAATTCAAAAGTAACATCACTTCCTTGAAAATTGATGTGGTATTTATGGAGAGAAATCCAATATATACCTAAGATGTCATCAAAATCTACTAAATGAAGAATGACAAGATTTGAAGGAAACACATTCCCACAAACTTCAACTGGAGAGGAATTATATACTTGAGATGAAATAATTGGACCATTAAGAGTTGATTCTACTAATTCCACATCTAACTTTTTGGGTGGAATCTCAACACCCTTAAAAAATTATTAAGATATGAAATATCGGGTAGATCAAGAATAAAATATGACATTAGTAGTTCTAGATTGAATGGTAATTTAACTTGTCATCACATATATATCTCACCTCTCATAATAATTAGTGATTAAATGATATTTCATATTTTCCATTGAAAAAATTTGTTGTTGAGGTCAATTATCATTACCAGACCTTCGGTTTGGGAAGTGGTTAGATTAATTCCCATTATCCATACACTTGTTTCATTAAATCATGTGAGGTGTATTATATGTAGTTATCTCTCCATTATAACTTTAGCTCACTTATTCACTTAATTTAGACAATAAATTTCCTCATGAACTTCCCTTCAAGACATAAAACATTTATTGAACCATATAAGTAAATTTACTCCATGATTAATTCAACACACATAGCATAAAGTAATGATCACCCTCATTTCTTTATTGTTTTTATATTTTCTGTTAAATTTCATATTTCTTTTATTATAAAAAACATGAGATTGATATATGACTATAGCATCCATCTCAACCTTGATTTCACAACAAACAATCTCTTCATATCTACAAATGACTCTAATGAATGTTTCCCTTTAGTGACTTGTATTTAAGACACTGAATAACCTATACAATTTAATATTTTTATGGATGATAATTCTAGAAGCATACCTCGAAATGTTTGTGAAATTAGCCTCATATGTTCTGATCGAATCATCAACCCTTTTCCTCAACTGAAGGAACTCTTTCTCCATCTTGGATTTATGAATTGAAGGAAATTACCTATTAATATACATCTTCATGAACTCCTCCTATTCCATGTATTCAATATTATTTTTCTTCCTCGTATTATTGATTAGATTCCACCACGGATCTTCTTCGTCATCTAATCTATAAATAGATAGAATTAATTTCACATTCCCAATCCATTAAAGAATGGAGAATATAATTTTAGAAGTAATGATCCATTATTCATCAATAAGATGATCAGAATACCCTTTGAGAGAAGGTGGGAATTAACTCATGAATGAATAAATAGAATGTTTTTCCCCTGTTTTATCATTTGGAATCCATTATCTTGAGAAATTTGTTTGAGTATAGAAATGGGGTTTTGAATTCATGCTCCCATAGACTTTAGTTTATTAGGATGAAAATCATTTCATGGTACATCACAATCACCATTAATACGGTTCCATTGGTTTCCAACCATTGACCAAAACCAAAAATTATAGAGTAAAAAAACAATTATGTTATTGAGAAACCACATAACCATAAATGTCACTTATTAGATGTCTAAAGTTTAACAACATTACTAATCTATGACACCTTAGGTCAAAACTACGATATTCATATGAAAATTCTATTTAAATCCTTCATGATGTTTTGTGAAGAGTTTGTGAATTCCCAAATCATATCCCCCGAGTGTGTCAAACCATGTGTGAATAAAGGGTCATTATTGTGTACCATATTACCCGAGTCAAGATTGAAACATATTTTCAGAGTTGTTACACGTAGGTACATCTGTTCTATATCCACATCCACTTGTAGTATCAAGATAGGGATGTATTTCAAGGATACCACTCACTCTATCCATTACCAAAATTCAAGGAAATTTTCCTATAATTTTCGTTATCATTATAATTTTCCATATGCATGTCCTTAGGGTTATCACTAATAATTTCAAATCTCATATAAAAATTATTAACTAAACCTCTACACTGATACCAACTATAGTTACTCACGATTTTCATATATTAAATTTAAATAACTATTACAGAATATTTAAAAAATTATATAAAATACCCTAAATACCATAGTAGTCTACTTCATTTGAAAAATGTGGAAACATAAACACTGATAAATAAGTGAGCTACATTATCTCCCACTAGGTTGTTCTTGACTAGCACCCTTTATAGACACATAAAAAATAAAACATATCTTAACAACCACATGAAGGAAACCTAAAAAGTGATGAACTCAAATATTCAGTAAGGATAAACAAGGGAGGCATGTAAGCATAATCATGAGTGTAATGGTATTATAACAAGATAATTAAAGAATAATATTAGACCCTACATTTAAAAGATATTAAACGTGAATCATGGAATAAATCATGGCAGTTAATCAGACATGAAACATAAAGAAATGAAGAATATAAGCCCTGAAATCATAACATTAGAATAAAACATGGAATTGTGGTAGACACATAAGCATATAATATAAGCCCTGAAATCATAACATTAGAATAAAACATGGAATTGTGGTAGACACATAAGCATATATAATGATTTCTATATTAGTCAAAGAATGGATACTGAGGATATCTATGTTGAAAAAGACCTCTACTGAACTGGGTTCACACCCCATTCAAGCCATGTATTATTGAATTGATTTCACTACTCGTTATATCCCTGTAATAATGAACAGAGTTAATTTATTGTCCCACCTCTGTAAAATTGAACTGAGTTATTGCATCATTTGATCCAAGTCTATATCATGAGATAAAAATCATTACCCAATGCATTAGAGGGATATATTGGTCCCACCAACCTCATAGTGAAATCATACATACATGTTCCTAAAAATCATAAAGCATCATATCATAACCTATGATATAAAATTAGTATCATAAAAATTTAATAATATCAAAACTTAGTTAAAAATATACCTGTTTAATAATAATTTCATCAAAAGAATTACCCATGAATTATAATCAAATTTCATTAACAAATTACCCGTGAAAGAGAAAAAGGATTCATAAAGACCTTGACATTAAGAAAAACCCATTCATATAATGAAGAAGAATAGAACCTAAAGATAATTTCACATAAAGTAATGAGAAACATAAACATATGTCATATTATATAAAAAATAATTTTTAATCACCTTGTAAAAATATTTCTTGAGGAAAATATACATTCTTCATTGACAAATTACTTTTAAAACATAAAAACTTTTGAAAAACTTTTCCTTCCAAAAAAAATATGAAAATGTATAATGTAAAATTGAAAATTTAAAAACAATTAAAATAAATATACTTGAAAATGGGATTCAAATATATTTTCATTTTTTTTTGAAAAAATGGTTTTTGAATATATTAGCTTTCCGATTAAAGAGATGGAGAGAGACAGTCAGATTTTACTTAAAAACATTATCTTAAGTACCAAAGAGTGGATAAATGGTACTAATAAATCAATATATCTTGAAAAATATAGTATAAGGAAAATATGAGTGTTCATGAGAGATATATCATAATATTTAATCAATGTATGCGTAAATATAAAGAATCTCGAAAAGTAATGAGATTGTCTCAATATACTCTTATAACTTGGTAAACTGAGATCATACTATCCATTTAAAAAACTAAATTATATGAAGCTTAAAATATCATGAAAATAATAATTTTCATGAAATAACTGTTAATATTAAATAATATACACCTAGAATAAGAATTTGGGTGCATAAAAAAATATGTTTCTCATAGAAGGTAAATTGAGAAAAAACTATTATACCGATTTGGTAACTATTGAAACCTAAAACCCATAAAAAATCATAAAATGGATATTGAAATACCCATAAATTTTTATATCAAAATCATTTAACAACTAAATTAGTTGTATACACATCACACAAAAGGATTGGGTGTTGAATAAATAATTTATATCATGGAAATAAAATGTGAGATGAAATACCCTAACCACGTATCTTGACTCTCATCGTACTCATTCAAAATGGATGTATAATAAATATATATTTATTATAAATATTATATTGAACAATATTAATATATGTAACACCATATATGGTATGATTATGACCTTATATTACCATATTTTTTAAACTTCTTATGTTAATGTTTAACTTTCGATAATATTCACTTTCTTCTTTGCATGTGTCGAAATTTGTTATATCATTAATAATTAAAATTATATTATGATTATATATTGAAAAGAATAAATAAATATAATTTCTATTCAGTATATGTGGATTATAATAATCTATATAATATATATGTAATAAATTTAATTCCCCATTCATGGAGATGGTAAGCTGTATGTATGCATGGACACTATTTCTATTTTTATTGTCGTATCGAACGAAATATATAAAATTAAATATAATTATATATTTATATAATATCATTAAAATATAATTATAATGTTATATATATCATATAATTTTACATAACAAATCGTTAATACATTACATGTAGTTTCTGAACAAATCACATTGCCTTAAGGGGGTGATAGACTACACTTCCTCAAGCGAAATAATTATAGTTACACTATATGATAAGTAAATTTATATGTAATGTAAAATTAATAAATAAGATTTAGTAAATAATAAATATAATATATAACATATATAAAATTATTTTCCATTATAATTTCATTCATGAGGGGATGTAGATGAAAAATACACAATCATCGTATAATGAGGGGCCAATTCGTTGTACACGTAAACAATATGTTTGTTACCCATTAGATGGAAGTGTATATAAGTGTAGGTATAACCATTATAATAATAACATCATAGTATATTTTTTATACTATTTTTCATATAAACATGTAATAAATTTTGTGGAGTGGGAAGAGAAGTAAAATAAAAGAATAGATATTGAGAGAAGGTGTTGCCCCTCAATTGTATAACTAATTTTTGGTTTGTGTGAAAAGAATTCCTTGGAAGCCTCTATTCCCATGTGAGACATCAAGGTGTAAGGGAGGATTCTATAATGTTTATTGGGTATATATAGGATGAAACTGAGATGTTTATAGGTGTGAAGAAGAGGGAGAGGTGATAAACTATTATATGGAAGTGAAAGGACAACCAATACTTTTCTAAAAACAAGTTTGGTGTACCAACGTTTTTGCTTAAAAAAATCAATAAAAAAATATAAATAATGGAAGTTTTATAGCAGATTAATGTCCAAAAAATGGGTTTTAGATTAGTGTATATTTTGTTTTGGGTGTTAAATTTATGGTTTAGTATTCAGTTAAATTTAATTTTACCTAAATCTATGTAATTAATTGTAATGAAATTTAATAAAATTATTTTTTGTCAACAAATAAATTTACCTTATAAAAAAATATATATCTTTCTAATTGATAATATCAAACCCATTTTGAAAAATTAATATTATATATTTGGTAGAAATTAATTTATAATTAGTCCTATAGTTGGGTCGATAATTAATGTTTTTAAAGTAAAAGCATTCAAAAGTTGGCATCATTTTTTATATATAATTTCAATGTGAAATGTATATCAATAACCGATATATTATTAATTTATAAAAATATTATCTAATTTAACATCGAATCCAATTTAACATATAATTTAACCTTATAAATAAAATAGATGAAAAAGTAGTTTTGAATTAAAATTCTGTATTTTTCTATATTCTTGTAAAAATGATGTTTATTAGAAAACTAACAGAAAATATTACTAAGATGATTCGAAAATTATAAATTAAAATATGAAGTATATTTTATAAAACTAAATTTATAATTGGGTATATTATTAATTTTTCTATATTTCATATATAGATATTAAAGGCAGTTCATTAGGGAAAATTCATATTTTTAAACATATTAGGACTTTACAAAAAACGAAATCATTCATTATCAGTATGCATTATTTATATAAAACAATAATAAAAAATATTTGAAAAATATTTATTATTATTGATAATAAAATGTTTTATGGATACGTTTTAATTATTTTATTTAAATATTTAAAACAATAAAAAGATGTTTTGTAGAAACATCAGTGCTTTGTTTAATGTACGCAATGTCAGTGATGCGTGTAACATATGCTAATTTGGTGGTGTCTGTATCATATATTGAGTTGAATCTGTGTAATGTATTCCATGTCGGTGTCAAGTGAATGGAATTTTTTACATAGTATATTTCCATACATAAATTAAGAATTCAATTTATTCTTGAAAAAATGGCCCATAAAAACATATGGTGTTATAAAATAGGTTTTTTTATGGGTGAAATAGAATCCAAAATAGTGAAATAATGACATATACATTTAATTTTACAACCAATTAATCATCATTATTCTATAATGACACTTGGTGTTGTAGATGCTATGATTTTCTAGTTCCATCTAGTTATAGCTGAGTATGAGGACATCTTTAATGAGGATTTTCTAAGCATACCTCCCCACTGAGAGAGATATTTTTGTGTTAAAATTCACCATGGGGAAACACTAATATATAATCCTACTTGTTGGATGTATCCCATAGAGCGTCACAAGCTAATGGTTCTATTGGGAGGAATTATTTATGATGTCCTTTGTTAGACATTGTGTTTCACATAGGGAATCCTTGGTGTTTTAACAATGAATGAGGACAATAGACAAAGGTTTTGTGTGGATTTACATCACATAAACTACGTGAAAACAATTAACATGTATCCACCAATTAGGATCAATGAATTAGTTTATCAGTATAGTAGAAAATGATGATTCTCAATGTTTGACCTCATATCTGATTATCACCAATTGTGAGTATGAGATGAGGATATATTGAGGATGAAATTCCAATGTCTCTCTGGCCACTCTGTGTAGATTTTGTTTCTCTATGGGTTTAATAACTCTACAACACTATTCATTTGAGTCTTGATTCATATCTATCATTTTTTCTTAGATCGGTTCAGTGATGGTTTAGGTCATGCTAGCTTAGGAGACACCCAAGAGAAAGACATAGGTGTATATATTCCTTGGTTTGGTAGGAGAACATTGGATATTAATACCCGATTTTCTAGTATATCATCTCCTCAAGAATGATTTAAAAAAATTACGATATCCTTTCATGTGGATAAATATGTTCTAGTTGGTTTCTCGAGAGTTGAGTTAGAGATTAACAAGCACTCCCATCATAATGCTTCTACATGAGGGTATCGAGTATGCAGTGTTCTATGAGGAATCGGGATCCAAGATTCGTTATGTTATGATGTAGACATAGGTGTTGATTTCCTTTGGTTCAAATTAGTCCAGGGCCAATTATTAGAACTATGCAACCCATGATCTTGAGTTATTACTAGTAGTTTTTTCTCTATATATGGAGACACTATGCCATGGCTGAGTAGATTGTAGTATATAATGATCACAAGATTATCATATATATATTATATTATAATGATCATTAGATGAGATAGAGGATATGGATATAGTTCCTCTTGTATTAGGAATTCATGATTGTCTATACTACTAGAAGGGAAATGTAGTAATAGATGATCTCAGTAGGAGATCTCATTTGCAATTTCTGAGCAAGGTGTCAGAGAAGTTTCCCTCATTATAGTTATCATTTTTGGATGGTGATGGACCATCTTATATCAAGTTGATGGATGTTACCCCTACTATTTTACAATGACCTAGGGAGGTACATCATGGGGATAATTACTATGAGACACCGCATTCATAGAAATACTTTGTACATGATGCAGAATGATTTTATGAAGGTGGGGAGAATTTTGTTATTTTTAGAGGATGCATGATGGTACCTGGGAAATTTTGGGAAGAATGTTCTGAGAAATTTATAAATCTAAATTTTTGCTACATCAAGCAATGGAAATGATATACCCAGCCCATTGAAGTTGTTTTAATGGTTAGAGATGGCGAATAGAGTTGAAAAGATTATCTGTTGATTCATTACTTATAATAAATTGAATGCTGAGCACTATCTTTTAAAATGTTTAGATCAACCCCATGAGTGTATAGAGTATAATTTCGTTGGGATATACATTTATTTCATGATTTTCAAACCATACATGTCCATATAAAACAATCCCATCTAATAGATTATAGACTGACTTTCCATGTCAACCCACTTCCCATATATTTGGGAGTTGATTTCTATAGATATCAGGAAACGACTCTATGTTTAAATGATAGTTTGATTCAATGGGGTTAAATCAAAGATAAATTTTGACCATGATTCTCACCTCACATCTCGATAGTGGAATTGATTATAATATTATTTTGGAACTCACCTGTATTTCAGTGTAGGTTTTGATCCCCAAAATAAAGGCTTGAATGATCAGACCATTCAGGTTCTGGAGGAAATTCTATGTGATTTCATCTCATACTTTGGCTGTAGTTGGTAGGATATCATATTAATGGGGGAGTTATCATGCAACAAAAAACTACTATTCCACCATATATATTTCGTTATTTGAGGGCTTGAATGAGAATCTATACTGTTCGACTCTAACCTAGAGTAACCCCGAAGCAGCATCACTTATGGGCCCAAAGATGGTGCAGGCCACTACAAAGATAATCAAGATCATCTAGTAGTGGACGAGGACTACATAAATCCATTAAAAGTCTTATGATGGACATTGATGGGGGGATTTGGAGTTTGTGGAGGGATTCCATGTATTCGTATGAGATTTTTTATGGGGATGATTATAGAGATTTGTCAATTGTGGAAATATTTATTTGAGATTAGTTACCCCTTTCAAGATAGTATAATGATTTGTAGTGGTGGAATACTTATAATCTCTACCACTATAGTTATTCTGGGTAGATGATGTCTTCCATGTATCTTAACTGATGAGGCATATGCATGATCCATCACATGTTATCTAATGGGGTGAGATGGAAATCATGGATGGAGCTACCACTATTGAGTAACAGATAATGACCGAGTATTGACATGAGAGGATCCTTTTTTAGTGATTTATTCCCCAATTATGTGTCTAGTGGTAGCACATGAATCTTTAAGAGAGAACCTATGAATGGGACACCCAGATACATGCTATGTACTCATATCTCATTTTGTAACCTTTTTATATTTACAAGATGTAAATCTCCAAGGTGGAGAAAATTTAATAACTAATATTTTTTTATATTTTTATTTGAAAAATTATATGGATAATTTTTAGATATGGGCATAAAGGAATCATTGGATTTTAGGGCGTAGCATGATCAGAATTAATTTTTTAAATATTTTAAATATATTAAATGCACGCATGTATATATTTAATGAAAAAATTAAATAAATAACAAATGGAGGATTATATCATAAATCTAAGGCTTTTGTTGAGTCCAAAATGTGGGGTTTACCCTAGAAATAAAAGAAACCTTTTCGGCATCAGATGTATGGTTAAAACCCAACATAGATATAAATAATAAAATATGTAAATAAATTTATATATTTTATTTCATTTTTTAAAGTGAACTATTAATTCCTCTAAAATTATATAGTTATATCTTATTCTTAGGATTATCCAAATAATCCTAGATCCATAAGACAAAGCATTTGATAATCATTATCAGATGACGCTGGAGAATTGGAGGATCATTTTTAAATAACACCTGACTAGATGTTGGGGTGTCGATCAACGTACAATAGGATTCAATGATCATTACAATGATAATAACATGAAATTGACATTCATCAGTTATATTTCCAATAAAGTTATGTTGTTTATTTATATTTATTTGTTTCTGATTATTTATTTGTACAATGAATATGATGAACTTTTTCCAATGGATTGGTTCTCGAATCGTGAATATTGAAATTACATGATAAATTTATATGGGAATTTGAGAATTATTTGAGAATATTTATTTATCTCTTAATTATAAATTCTAAAAGAAAAAAATCTATTCTGATATGAGCATCATATAATTTTCATTGTTAAGGTTTTTCGTTATGAATTTCTTCCTTGTTTCTTCATTCATCTCAAGAAAATCTCTGAAATTGTGGCTCAAAAAATATTAGTGAATCAATCCTTGTACACCCATTTCATAGAGAAATATATTAATATCACATTTATGGGATTGAAACATCAATGGACTCAATCTATGATGACTTTGGCAATGTATAGTAGATATATTGGTCATATACAGGTGTAAATATTGTATGAACGATGATAATGGACATCATGGGTGATTATTGAGTGAGTGATATAGAGAAAAACTAAATTTATGATAATAAATTAAGTCCATGGACTCATATCCCTAAATTTAGGTCTGATTAATGGTCATATAATTGTCTTTAGGATAGAGAGACGATGCAACGGAATAACCCATGGGTTTTGGAAAATCCCATATTTCAAGGCATGTATTGCAGGGCCACTTTCCCTGTGGGACCCCTACCAAGGATCTAGATTTATGTAAGTAGATATGTATATGATAGTATTTTACCCCTACCACATGTCACCTGACTCAACTCGGTAGCTTGGTGTGTACCCGATATGGTATATAGGCCTTGGAAAAGACAAGGCTATCCATATACTGAAATTTTCAGCCAGACATAGACACAATAAGGAGTACATGGGCTTCGACACACCTTGTACTACGAGACAAACATATACTATATCAGGGGCCATGATGAATGGGATATACTCTATGCTTATGGGACACATTGGGTAGTAAATTTACACCTATTTTACCCTTCAAAGAACTATTAGACCCTTTTACTCTTCATACTGAACATGTTTTGTTAGGTAGTGTCCCCTTGATCAATTATCTGAGGGTTAGTAT
Organism: Viscum album; assembly: GCA_963277665.1. Classification (NCBI taxonomy): domain Eukaryota; kingdom Viridiplantae; phylum Streptophyta; class Magnoliopsida; order Santalales; family Viscaceae; genus Viscum; species Viscum album. Next base: position 1,736,985,277 of record OY728142.1, read on the forward strand.
TGAATCACATACTACACATAGGATAATGATTCATTCAATGATACTTCTTGGATATAGTTATAAGATTCATTAATTATGTCATAGAGAGAGATCCTCTTTCATCATCTTTCCCTAGGGGGATTTCATGGAATCATTATGACCAATATTACACGAGAATGATCCTCTACTTGGTTTACCCCATGGTCTTGGGTGTGATCCTCATCTATACATCATTATATTTATACTTCTAATGTAAAATTATAACTAATATTCCTAATGACCAATATATCACTGACAGAGACCATCAATGCTATATGACTTGTGGAGCATGTTCTCTAGGGGGAGTGTTATGTGGAACCTTCAATATAGATCCATAGACAAGAATTATAGTTGTGATGTTACATTGAGACAATGTGTCTTTGTTGAGTATATCTAGACATTTTTAATATATTGGTTGTATAAATACACAGGTGTTGAACTAACTATTTTTTTTTCTATATTCTTAGCAACTTTAGAGTTTCATTATGTGTACTTTTATGATCACTCCTACATGGAATTATACCATATGTGTCATGTCATATTCAAATGTTTAATATTTTGATGGAGTCCCAGATGGACCAGGACAAGGCATATATTACTGATACAGACTTACCGAGGTGTATTTCAAAAATTATCTTGATATTAGACCCCTACATTTTAATTTTATAATTATTATTATACTCTTATGGTGGTCTTGTATTTGTCCCTTTCTTCTTTTAATATTTTTTTCATACTATGATAATGGGATTTAGATGTAAGCTAGCATGTTTCAGAAATTTTTTACATTTTAGTATTGTATGGGCTTAGAAATGCGTGTGTGTGTAAAGAAACCTTAGGATAAGTCCTATCATGATAGTGAGATGCCTACTTGGGGCACGTCTCCATCCCCTGGACTATTGGAGGTAGGCTAGTGGTAGTGGATACATGGGTCCCATTGAGATAGGCCATGACACCACCTTTATAAATAAGCCACTGCGTACCACCTATACAGTCTTTTCATCACAAACCACCATTGTGATTGCATACATGCAACATTAAAATTTCTCCTTTCCACTATGATAATCAATAAAATCCACCGAATCCTATAATATTGTGATATATTAATATCATTTATCCATAAAAAATATGATTACGAATATAGACTCCCACAATATATGATTCTTCTCACCATATTTTGTCTTAAGAATAAAACACTAATATCATCATCATTATTACATGATTTTCAAAAAACTGGATATCAATATCTAGCTTAGATTACCTTGGTTCCAACATCCTAACCCTTTTGTTTTTTAAAAATATAAATTGAAATTAAATTTCCTATTATCATTCTTCCATTATAGACGGTAAAATAGTAACTAATCCATCACTCTAAGACCATGTGTACTTATATTGATATAGAAAAGACGTTTTCATGATATATTTATTTTCTGCATGTAATTTATCACTATATAACCCAAATATAATAAATCTCATTAGAATTCAATTCCTATATTCCCTCTGTATTTTATCGACTCCTGACATGAATATCATGTACAATACGAAGTAGAGAAAATATTAGCACTATACAACAATAATATTTCAATATAGTCTTATTTTTTCCCCTATTGGGAATACACCGAATGATAATGAACATTTAAAAAATATAAATCACCATATAAAGAATTAGAATAAATTATGAGATATGGGATAATTGAAAATCATTAATATGAAGGAGTCGGTGGAAAACTATGGTTCAATTAATTTTTCTGAACATTAGAGTGGAAAATGATTTAGTCATTATGGTAAACTAAGAATTACATATAACACTTTGAATAGAATCAAAAAAATGCATTCATATGATCAACATAACCTCATGAATTATTCCTCATATGCAAGAGGATGTTTAATAGTAGTGGTGATCTAATTTATCATTGGGAGACTAAATCCATAGTAATCATATCCATCACATGTTAGTAAAATATAATCCATAGACAAAAAATATCACAAAAAATAATAAGAAGAATATATTTTATAAAATATTTAATTTCAAGTAACAAAATAGTAATCAAAAGACCCCTAATGTGGAAGGTCAAAAAGTATATATGTAAAACTCTAAATGAGAATAAATAAAAGTAAAATGGAAAGTATCTAGAGTATGTCCTAGAAACACATCCACATGCTCCCCAAAAACAAATCCTAAGGCCCTTTCTCTTAACTAGATACATAGTCATGAAGTCTACACACGAATAGAGATTCCCATGAAGGGTGGGAGTATAAAAATAGTAGTGAACATCCAATGCATCTATAAAATAAATTTACATGTACATGGAAGTTTACAAAATGATTTAATGTAAATAAACACCCATTAATATGATCAAATATTTACCAAGTGACCATGTTATAACAATTGTTCTAGGAACCAGAGTCATATCCACCTTATGTATATTCTAGAAGGATATAAAAATTAGTCTATTTCATATGATAAAAATTCTAGGAAATCTATTTTCCATTAAGGACAATTATCATACATCCTTTAAGAAAAAATATTGTAACTACCTCTAATGGAAATTATCTAAAATTCCACCCGAATACCTATCCACCTTCAATGGTATTAATGTAAAGACCAAAATCATGATGTACATGGACATTATATTACTTTTTCAGAATACTTAATACATGAAAAAAAACAGAATCCGAAAGACCATATTAGTTTAGTGTCTTTGGAAACTCGTATCGTAATCTTCTAATCATGGTGAAAGATCTTCAACATCTCCCATAAAGAGCTTACCCTTTTGGTTTTCTTACCTAAAACCTTTCTCTATATCCTGGGGTAAAGAAAACATAAAAAGGGTTAGCTCAACTGCTCAGTAACGGTAAACATAGAGAACATAAGGAAATCCATAATCATTTTAATGAAAAAACATAACATAAAATCTAAACATCAAAATCATGAGCAAAGACATAAGTCTTGGAAGTATGTAAGGAATATATCATAAAGGAACAAAAATCATGATAAAATAGAATTGGAATAATACATGTAATTGTGTAAAACCATTAATCACATGATATGATTTCCATAGTAGCCAAGGCATTACTTCCAAGACCATCTTAGTGGGCAAAGTCCCTTTCTATATCGAGTTCACTCCTCATTCTAGTCCTGTATCACTGAACCAGATTAACTTAACATTCCAACCATTTCTATCTCATGAGATATAAATCTTTACCCAATGCATTGTATGGAGATATAGGTCCCACCCATATCATAATGAAATCATTCTTACTTGTGCCACAAAATATATATAAATCATTCATCCTAACCCAAAGCATAAAATGAGTTTCATAAACAGCATCCCATCATCACATAATCCATATTAAACCAATGGATATCATTTCATCATTAAAAAAGTGAAAACATGTAAATCAATGAGACATTATACTTGAATCATACACATATGAAATAATTTCATCTCAGATGGAATTGGTTGTGATAAAACCCTTGAAATGAATTCTTGAGGAAAATATCCTTTCTTTTCAAAATCATTTTCTTTTCACAAAATTCAATCTAATTTTAAAATAAAATGTATTTTGTTGAAAATAATCATGAAATATTGTAAAGTATGCTTTATAAAATTTATCCATTATGAAACCGTAAAAATCAGTTCATTCTGTATAAGTTAAAAAAAATTATTCTCGTACTTTTGCCGGAAAAGGCAAAAATTACCTCATATGGTAAACAAAAGAAATATTCCTTACCTACCATGTAGTAAAAGTCAAAAATGGGTAAAAAATAATTTAAACATACATGAAACCATTTTTATAAAATAGGGACATGGATGATAAATATAACCCCAGTAAATACTTATGAATAAACAATCTCAGATAAAAACGAGATTGGAAAAGTTATCCCTTACCTTATGTCCAATTTGTTCTGTATGTGTCCGAGACTCCTGTATAGTGGGTTTAAACAAATTATTATCTTGTAATAGAACTATAATAATATTTTGGATAACATAAATGATTCCCTTGAGACTTCATATTATCTATTAATTTGTCAATTCCATGTTAAAGCAGCATTTGGGGTGAAATCGTTTCATTTATCTTCTCGGTTTTGACTTGTAATTATTAATATGATTACATAGATCCTGATTAATTAATTCCAGAATATAAAACATGATATATATATATAATATATATTCAGAATATACATATATATAATATATCGATAAATGGAAATAAATACACCATTCTTGGAGACGGTAGCCGTACGTATGCATGAACGTTGTTTTTTGTTTCCTTAATGAATTTAATGGAATTAAGTAGATGACATACATATATATACATAAATCTAGTAGAATTATATTTTCATATATTTCATGATTACTTATTATATATACTTTATAATTATTCTTGAATTGTTAACATGGAAAACGAATCTCATCGCGTCGTGGAGATGGTAATCTGTACGTATGCACGAGCGATGATATCATTCCCATATATATTTAATGGTATTAGAGTGGATGATATAATATCATAGAATCATTATGATGTTATAATAATTATATATAGTTATTTTTTACACCATTATACCCATCCAAGTAAGGTGGTGGTGGAAAAACGGATTACACCACGACGTGGAGACGATATTCCTTAATTACGCACGCGCGGTGATTTCGTTTTCCGTAGGATGGATAGAAGGTGAAATAGGTTTGTTTAATATTTATAATAACATATCAGTATATATTTAATATTGATGTTATTAATTTATAATGAAACAACTAAATAAGAGTAAGTATAAGAAGAATGAAACTAGAAAGAGTCAGTAGAAGAGATTCCCTCTTCCTCGATGCACCTCCTTTAAACTTCTTCTTAGGGAACCAGAGTTGGTATTTTGAGAAGACCAGAACCTATATTATGTAACTAGAGAGGATTAGAATAGTAATTTTCAGGGTGTTTCTGAGATTCATATCTTCAAAGGGTGTGAAGAGAAGAAGGAAGGGGTTCCCTTTTTATAAGGGAGGAGAGGGGTACCTTTGAAAAAACATAAAATATTATTTTATAATAAAGTCATATTCGGTTTATAATAGCTCAAAATTGATTTTTTTCAAAGATAAAGTGGGGATGGGTCTAAATCCTCTCAACCAATGGGTTTTAGGAAAGTTTATGTTACTAATTAAACCTTATCATTTATATTTTACTCTTAGTTAAATAATTTAACTTTTACCGTGTCTTCTTGTTTTCTTACACTACATTGTTAATATACTTACTATTACAAGCCAAAAGAACCAAATGTGGTTCATTATTAATATATATAACCATATATAAGTCATATGACCTAACCATGTATTTTTAAGAATAAGATAACAATTAATAATAAAATATTTGTTTTGAATACTATTTTATGTCAATTTTGACACTATTTGGTAATTGATTTTTGTGAAACTCATAAAGGCATTATTTGTTAAAAAAAAGTTAATTAAATCAATAATAACATGTCATTTTAACCTATAAAATTAGTGGAATTCAGAAAAAGTCTCAAATTACATTTATTTGGGTATTTATAATATAAATTATTTTAATATTTCAATATTTTGGTAATTACTACATCACCATTGTGTCATAAATAAATTAAATTATATAAAGTCTAAAAATTATAAATAAAATACCATTAGGTAGGAAGTATTTTTTTATTTCTAATGAATATTTATAGTCGAATTTTTCTTATGTATAACCCTATATTAAATATGTTTTAGTTATTAAACATTGATTTTAACTATTTTACTCTTCTTTAAATAAAATAATAAAATAATTTCTAATGTAATCCATGTGGACCTAAAGAAAAATATTTTATTCCTATTTTTTTTTTGTCTAATTACACATATCCAATAGAATTAGGACATGTGTTAGGGTAATAATAATATCATTTTTTCCCTTAATTAACATATTTACTTTTAATAGTGGTAAATAAAAGAAAAAAGTTACTATTAACCAAAAATTATTTTTATCTTATTAAACCACATTTTACTCCTTGATATTAACCGTGTCTCTCGGATATTTGAAATTCCACTCACAGAAGTGGTAAAATTAAGTTTTATGTAAGTTTGCAAAAAAGCTCCTATGAGGTAGGTAAAAGACAGTGAAAAGTTCAATAAAATTTTTATATATTGAAAATTATTATAAATTTACTCCAATGAATTATATTGAACTTATATAGGTATTATGTATCAATTTTTACCTAAAATAAATTTAAATAAAATAAATAATTATTTAAATAAAAATTTGGTTTTAAATAGTAACCTAGTGTTTTCACTAATAATGAAAAAATGAATGTTTTCAAAAAAATACAAAAAAAACACCCTAGGCTAATTTTGATATTCCGAATCCAAAAATGAAGTCTATTTTGAAAAATAAAATTTCAAAAAGTGGGTATTACTATTCATAACGACTAGTTTTTATAAAATTTTAACAACATATCATTGTTTAGTGAAACTCGGTATTTTGTAAAACACACGCTATCGTTGAAGGTATCGATTTTGTGTAAAGCAAGCCAAGAAAGGGTTGTGTGTAGTGAAAGATTACATTGTTGTTGTGTATCATAGAATCCAACAGTATTTCATTTATACATTTAATATATATATATACTAAATGTTGCGTAGAATAACTTCTATCAATCGAACTTGAAATTTTGTGCAACACGAGGCAAGATTAGTGTTGGGTATACAGTGTTGCGTATAGAACAAGATAATTTTAGTGTTGCGTACAACAAAAGACATAAATGAAATTAAAAATAATAATTCTCATAAAATATCAGGATAATACATTCTACCCCCCTTAAAATGAATTTCGCCCTCGAAATTCATCGGGGCTATAAATGGTTTACTACTTGAAAGAGTCTTTCATAGAAACCCACATCGTAAAAAGGAATTCCAAAATATAACATTCAAAAAACTAAAGTATGAAATTTTACGGTTACCCAAATTAACCCATCACTGGGTTTCCACATAGGAGAACATAGGTGAAAATATTAACATAGAAGAGAAATCTAACCATCAAGTTCTGATGGAGAGTGGCAGAGAACATGGCTATGAAAAATCCATCAATCACAAAGCCATAATTTTGTGATGATCTAAGTTTCCATCTGATTTATCAGGTATGATGGTACTAGGACAATGTTTTTAGTTTTCAAGATCATTCCCCTAATGATGAAGAATTGTTTAATTAAAATAAATACTGACTTGATTTTGTTAAAATCTCACCGTTGTTCATGCCTTGAACAATTTCTACTTCATGTCTTTAAGAAATGAAGTTTAATTTGTGATTCGTGAAGTGTTAGCAGACCATGTGATAGAATGATAGGTAATTCCATTTGTTTCTATCGCAAAAATTTTAGCACAATTTATTAAATATACACAAGTCCATATATCTCGAGATTAATCATATATGGTTGCTAAAATATACTTATAATTCATCTATCAAAGCACAAAATAAAATAAAACTAGTTTTTACTAACCAGGGACTTCCTATAGACCAGTGGTATGAAATAAAGGCCTTTCACACTTCGGCTGTGGGTTCAATTCCTGCAACCTTGTTCTATGCGATGGTTTGTCGCTCATCCTATCGGTTGTACTCTTTCTAAAACTATACAATTATAAAATTCCAAAAATAATATTGAAAAACAAGTTCTATCGTTAAATAATACTTATCTTATGTCCAACATAATCCATTCCATTCTTTATGCTTATCCAAAATATATCTGTCCAATCTCATAGTATAAAGAAAATGATTACCAGAGAGGTTATATACCAAGAATGTGAATACCATCATTTATCTCCCATATATCATAAGATATATCTTGTTGGTCATATTCCAAACAAGTGAATAACATAATAAGGTATTCTTTTGAAACATTAATTACCATAGAACCTTAGCGAAAAGAAGAATTCTATCAAAAGTTAACTCAATCCACATACCAAAATCCCAAAATTTCTATATACTCAAACCATGATATCACATTGTCCTTATATCAGTCATGAGCTCATTAATACTATCAAAATATCATTTTCTCTTTATCCCTTCATTGTGAGCATATCATCTTCTTTCCAAAAATATCTAAATAACCCTTCATGTTTACCAGTACAATTAAACATATACATTCAATTAATTTAGGAAAAAAATAGTGTAATAATCCTTAGATGTTTTTTTATTCCATTGTACCATTAAATTTCCTATACAACATAACTCTTGATAACCATGCAATCATTGCACTACCTTCTGAAACCATTGACCAAGCTTCAATGGTTCTTTCATCTCATATATCATTTTTAGTCTCCTCATCATCATCCACAGAAATACTACCCATACGACTATGCTAATTCTCTTCATGAGATTTTCCCTTAGGTCATTGGTTTGCATAATGCCCATACATTCGGCATTTAAAATATCTAATCCTTGTTAATGTCATTGTAATACCATTATCCTTCTCCATGGTGTTAATTGAACTTTATTCCTTTGCACTTATTGGATTTGTGTCCTTCTTTTCCGCAACCAAAGAATATTCTAGTTCCATTGAACCATTCTACTTGATGCCTCTTCCCACAAGATTTACATGAGAGAAATTCAACTTTCTTCCTCTATGATCATCACGAAACTCCATATTTCTCTGATTAGATGAGTCGAAAAACATACCAAATTTGATATTATTGATCATATTATGAGATTGATGATTAGGTATAATAACGATGTTTGGACTTCCAAATACTATTTCATTTGGTTTCTCTTGAATAATATCATTCCATTGTCCGTCGTATTCTCCATTATCAGGAATCTTCCAGTTTCCCGTAATTTTCTAAAACCCAAAAAGAATATTGTGAGAGGAAAGAATCATGATAGGGAAAACAACAAAATAAAGGGGGAGTACATTCAATATCTAACATCTTTGGTTAAATTCTAATATCTTTACTGTAATTATAGGACTATAACCTATACATATACTTATTCTTACAGACATCCCTAGACATACCTTAAAAATATATCTATGTATTTCACTAAAGTTTTCGTATCCTAGTTTCCAAAGGTTAACTAAACTTTCACTCTGATACCAAATGTAAATACCTAAAGCTTAACATACATGTACATTACATTACTTTCACAGAAGACTTAATACATGACAAAAACAGACGCCCAAAGACAGTATTAGTTTAGTGTCTTTGGAAACTCAGATCGTAATCTTCTAATCCTGGTGAAAGATCATCAACATCTCCCATAAAGATGTTACCCTATTGGTTTTCTTACCTAAAACCTTTATTTATATCCTGGGGAAAATAAAACATAAAAAGGGTGATCTCAAATGCTTAGTAAGGGTAAACATAGAGAACATAAAACAATCAATAAAAATTTGAATGCAAAAACTTGAACATAAAATCTAAACATAAAAATCTTGAGCAAAGACATAAATCATGGATGTACGTAAGGAATATATCATAAAGGAACATCAATAATGAAAAAATAGAATTGGAATAAAACATGTAATTGTGGATAACCATTAAGCACTTGATATGATTTCCATAGTATCCAAAGCATTACCGCCAAGACCATCTTAGTGGACAAAGTCTCTTTCTAAATAGAGTTCACTCCTTATTCTAGTTATGTATCACTGAACCGGAGTAACTTACCATTCCAGCCATGTCTATATCATGATATATAAATCTTTACCCAATTAATTTGAGAGATATATAGGTCCCACCCTTCTCATAATGAAATCATTCTTACTTGTGATACAAAATATACATAAATCATTCCTCATAACCCAAAGAATAAAATGGGTTTCATAAACATCATCCAATCATAACATAGTCCATATAAAACTAATGGATATCATTTCATCAGAACAAAAGTGAAACCATGTAAATCATAGAGACATTATACATGAAACATACACATATTAAATAATTTCATCTTAGATGGAAATTGGTTTTGATAAAACACTTGAAATGAATTCTTGAGCAAAATATCATTTCTTTTCAAAATCATTTTCTTTTCAAAAAATGACATTTAATTTTAATATAAAATGACTTTTGTTGAAAATAATCATGAAATATTTTAAAGGAAGCTTTATGAAAATTAGGGGTTATGAAACCGTAAAAATCAGTTCGTGCCGTATAAGTTAAAAAAACATTTTTCTCGTACTTTTTCCAAAAAAGTCCAAAAGTACCTTGTATGGAAAACAAATGAAAGATTCCTTATATACCATGTATTAAAATTAAAAAATGTGTAAAAAAGACTTTAAACATACATGAAACCATTTTTAGAAAATAGAGGCATGGATGATAAATATAACCCCAGTAAATACCTACGAATAAACAATCTCGGATAGAAACGAGATTTGAAAAATTATCCCTCACCTTATGTACAATTTATTATATATGTGTCTGAGACACCTGTATAGTGGGTTTAAACATATTATTAACTTGTAACAGAACCATTATAATATTTATGATATCATATATGATTCACTTATGACTTTATATTATCTGTTCATTTGTCAATTCCATGTTAAAGTAGTGTTTTGGGTAAAATTGTTTCATTTATCATTCGTGTTTTGACTTTAATTATTAATATGATTACATAGATCATGATTACATAATTCCAAAATATAAAACATTATTATATATAATATATACTCAGAATATGCATATATATATCAGATCGATAAATGGAAATAAATACACCGTTCATGGAGAAGGTAGGTCGTACGTACGCATGAACTCTGTTATTTGTTTCCTTATATAATTGAAAGGAATTTAGTAGATGACATACATATATATATATATATATATCCAGCAGCATTATTATGTCTTATATTTCATGATTACTTATTATATATACTTTATAATTATTCTTGAATTGTTAACAAGGAAAATGAATCTCATCGCGTCGTGGAGACGGTAATCTGTACGTACGCACGAGCGATGATATCGTTCCCATATTTATTGAATGGTGTTGGAGTGGATGATATAATATCATAGAATCAGTATTATGTTATAATAATTATATATAGTTATTTTTTACAGCATTATACCCATCCAAGTAAGGTGGTGGTAGAAAAACTAATTACACCAGGGCGTGGAGACGGTATTCCGTACATACACACGAGCGGTGATTTCATTTTCTGTAGGATGGATAGAAGGTAAAATAGAGTTGTTTCATATTTATAATAACAAATCAGTATATAATTAATACTGATATTATTAATTTAAAATTAAACAACTAAATAAGAGGAAGTAGAAGAAGAGAGAAACATAAAAGAGTCGGTAGAAGAGATTACCTCTTCCTCGACGCACCTCCTTTAAACATCTTCTTACGGAACTAGATTTGGTATTTTGAGAACCCCAGAACCACGTTGATGTAACTAGAGAGGTTTAGAAGAGTAATTTTCAGGGTCTTTCTGATCATCAGGGCTAGAAAGGGTGTGAAGAGAAGAGGGAAGCGGTTCCCATTGTATAAGGGAGGAGAGGGGAACCTTTGGAAAAACATAAAATATTATTTTATAATAAAGTAATATTCGATTTGTAATATCTCCAAAATGATTTATTTAGAAGGTAAAGTGGTTATGGGTCTAAATCCACTCAACCAATAGGTTTTATACAAGTTTATGTTACTATTGTAACCTTATCATTTAGATTTTACTCAAAGTTAAATAATTTAACTTTTATCGTGTCTTCTTGTTTTCATACACTACATGGTTAATAAACTTACTATAACAATCCAATCGAACCTCAAGTTCTTAATTATTAATATATATAACCTTATATAAGTCATTTGGCCGAACCTTATATTTTTAGAATAAAATAACAATTAATAATATATTATTTTTTAAAAAATCTATTTTATGTCAATTTAGAAACTATTTGGTAATTAATTTTTTTTGAAAATCATAACAACATGATTAGTTCGAAAAAAGTTAATTCAATCAATACTAAAAAGTCATATTAAGCTATAAAATTATTTTAATTCATAAAAAGTCTCAAATTACATTTATTTGGGTATTTATAATATAAACTATTTTAATATTTCATTATTTAGGTAATTATTTCATCACCATTGTGTCATAAATAAATTAAATTATTTAATGTTTAAAAATTATAAATAAAATACCATTTGGTATGAAATATATTTATATTTTTAATGAATATTTATAGTCTAATTTATCTTATGTATAACCCTATATTAAATATGTTTTAGTTATTAAACTTTGATTTTAACTATTTTAACTCTTCGCTAAATAAAATAATAATAAATGTTCTAATCTAATTCAAGTGGACCTAAAGGGAAATATTTTATTCCTAATGTTTTTTTCGTTGAACTACACTTATCCAATAGAATTAGTACACGTATTAGAGTAATAATAATATCATTTTTACCTTTAATTACCCTATTTACTTTTAACCGTGGTAAATAAAAGTAAAAAGTTACTATTCACCAAAAAGTATTTTTATCTTATTGAACCAAATTTTACTTCTTTATTTTAACCGTGTCTCTCAGATATTCGAAATTCCACTCGTAGAAGTGGTAAAATTATGTTTTATGTAAGTTTGCAATAATCTCATAGGAGGTAGGTAAAAGACGATAAAAAGTTCAATAAATATTTTATATATCGAAAATTATTATAAAATGAATCCAATGAATTACATTAAACTTATATAGGTTTTATGTATCAATTTTTACCTAAAATAAATTTACATAAAATAAATAATTATTCAAATAAAAAGTTTGTTTTTAAATAGTAACCCAGTGTTTTCCCTATTGATCAAAAATTGAAAGTTTTCCGAAAAATACAAGAAATTTACCCTAGGGTAATTTCGATATTCCAAATCAAAAAATAAATTCCAATTTGAAAAATAATATTTCAAAAAGTGGTTATTACTTTTCACAACGACTAGTTTATATAATATTTTAATAACATATCGTAGTTTAGTGAAACTCGGTATTGCGTAAAACACACGCTACCGTGGAAGGTTGTGATTTTGTGTAAAGAAAGCCAAGATTGGGTTGCGTGTAGTGAAATATAGCTTTGTTGTTGTGTATAATAGAATCCAACCGTATTTCATTTATACATTGAATATATATATATATGCATTCAATGTTGTGTGGAATAACTTCTATAAAATGAACATGATATTTTCTGTAACACGAGCCAAGAATAGTGTTGCGTATAAGGTGTTGCGTATAGAACAAGGTAATTTTGGTGTCGCGTAAAACGTAAGACATCAATGAAATCAAAAAGAATAATTCTCATAAAATCTCAGGTTGTTACAATTAACACATAGGAAGCTTAAAAATTTTACACAATCACATATGCAAGGAAATCCAATATTTTTTGATTATACAAAAATATATGGACACCCATCCAATTAAATATACTGTTTTAATGCAAAAAAATATACCTTGATAGAGAAATATAAATCCTATGCAGGTCTATTTTCAATGAGTCATGTCTCCTAAGCTCTCCTATAAGATGTCATCTATTTTCACCAGGGACATATGTGAATCTGAACATTGAAACAATGATTCCACTAACTATGGGAAATTCCACATATAAGAATTAACATAGAAATTAAAAATATATATAATAAGAAATTACATAGTCCATGAAATATTAAATAATTAATAAATGAAATAAAAAGAAACAACATGGAAATATAATATTCAACATGATATGAAATACAACACAAAAAATATATTACATAGCAATGAACACCTAATCTATTCAATGTAGGGTCTCATGGTCCACCATATATACTATAATCCTATAAAATAATATTTTTACATTACATAGGCATACTAATAAATAAAGATGAATAAAAACTTAAATAATTGCCTAATATGGTTGGGAAATCCTATATTTACCAAATTGATGATAATCTCAGAGACCTGTTAGGAGATGTCACTTGAGGCATGTTTAGGAACTATCTAGATAATCCGACATGCCATGTACTCCTAAAAATGATCCCATTTCAATTACATCCAGGTTTCTAGAATGATATTTAAGAAGATTATAAGTCCATGGAATTAAATCTATACCAAAATACCTCTCCTTATCCATCAACATTTGTATATTTGGGTTTATTCAATGGAAGGGGTCCAACACACTATATCGTTCAGCAATCTATCAACATTCCAAAAAATTATAACTGTATGAAATAATAATATATATATATAGCCATTAAATGTAACATAAATTATTTTTCTCAAGGGAGGGTGGGATGATCTTGAAGAAACAATAATGAAAGGGGTTCGTAGATCACATACCTTAATTCCCCAATCACTACTATTATTGTATCCACCAGAATAAAAATCATAAAGAACTAAAATTTCTCCCCAGTGCCTGTAAAATATCTCGGTTCTATATGGATAGAATAATCAAGTAAAATGAGTGAAAATATAATGGTTTAAAGTCATAAAGTCTGAATTTAAATCGTTACTTTTACACACACATGGTTTGGTTGCATGGTTTTTCACAGAATGTGTTATCCAAGTGAGTCTAGTAACATATTATGGGAATCCACATGATTTGGATTAATGGTTTAGTGAAAAATACACCAAAAGTGATTTTTCATCTATCCAAATTCATGTGGTTTTGGGGAAGGTATCACAATTATTTCTAACAATCCACCAACCATAAACCACCCACTATCTTTTTCCAATCATGATTCATGGTATCTTAGGTAGAACTAGACAGTTTCCAAAACCAATAGTCAAGAACATACCCCACTATAGGCCTCTAAAAATTTGTAAAACCAACTATAATCATCTGAAACTCTAATTAATGAATTTATAGTTATGAAAATTTGAATTATGGTTGAAATTAACCCATAACAATCATGAAAAATCCAAGATTCTACATTACCCCTCTAAATAATTAAAATCCATGATAATGATATCTACCAATTTTTATCAAAACAATTAGGCCCCTAAACATAATTATCTTATTTTAGTACATATATTACTCCTAGTAACTGTCATGTTTCTATAGTGTCTAAACAAGTTTCATTATCTTCCCCCAAATTAATTTCTCAATTGGGGTTGTGATCGATATAGGGAACTCCAAAAATGATGCACTAAGATCCAACTCAACATCCATGTAGTAGATCACATGTACATGATCAATTATTTAAATTTTAATATGAGACATATGAAATAAATTATTCATATAATTATAATGTGACAGATGATCTAAATTATCTAAAAATACATATGATATACTCATGAATTGGAAATGGTTCGACAAGTCCCCACGCAAGCTTCCATTTCTTCTGCAATCTTTGATTCCCTAGTTGATGAGTCCCCCACATGAAAACACAGTTCTAATAGTGTACTCCAAGGGTCTCCTCCTCTTATCAACATATGATCATCATCTTCTATGATATGTTTCTAAAAATGTTTTGTTAAATATAATTCTCTCAAAGGTCTAATGCACTATACATGGCCCCACAATAGATGCTCACCTACCTTATGATTATATTGCTGTGAATGAGATAAATGGACATAGAGTTTCTAAAAGGGTTCTGTCTAAATTAAATTATATAATCTATATTCTTGTACTAATTCACCTATGTATAGGTGATCATCCGATGTTTCACTAAAATATCTAAATCATACCCACAATATATCCTCCAATATCTATATCATCCTCTCAGACTATTTATATTTATATAGTGGGAATGATATACACAATTTCTGCTAAATATCCAAGTACTTCTATTAGCCTTGGATGATGCATGATGTGAATCATTAATGTCTTTTGGATATGTTTCTCAATGGATTTACATGTAGGTTAAAAATCACTTTTATATCAATCTTACCCAACTCATCCACTAACAGGGAATCTTTATTAACCATAGAATTATCTACTTTTATAATTCGATCAACAAACAGGCAAATAACATCATGAATCCCCTTTACCCCATTATGAAGTCTATTATCACATCTTTCAATATTTAGATTGGAACCAAAATTGGATAAGGAAACCCAGAATGATGCTAATGTTTGACCATTATCCTATATTTGGTAAGAGATCATGAGAGAAACCAACAACACCCATGTTCATATATATCCTAAAAAACTAATTTAAATGGACACGATACATTTTCATAAATTCTTGATGTACCAAAAATTTCAAATCCTGAGAATCGGTCATCACCTCCTCCCCTAAAGTATATTTCATTACTACTATCCAATGGACATGGATATCATTTTCATCATCTAACAACCTCCTTAGTAAAAAATCTTCCCTAAACAAGCATGTATGCATCACTATGTACTTGCGGCCTACCTTGTATATTTCGTTGACATGGTCTACCAAAGAACAATTGATCAAATATCGATAGTCAATTATCCTCTGATTCAGACACTAGAAAATTCACATTAATACACACCATATGAAGTCCACTTTAGAAGATCCTATATCAATGATTTTTTCCTTTTACAAACAATTTTAATGACATTATTTTTTACCATATAATAAGCCATAACAATGTAAAATGTCTGCAGATACTCTACCCAAATTCTCCCTCATAGATCTAGATCACTCTATGAAAAAATATATCAAATTAATTTAATTTCGATGTAGGTAAAAAACATCTCACTAAAGAAATAATTCTTCCAAAAATTAAGGGAATAGTCAATAACTTCCAAATCCATGTGAAGCATCGAGTAGTTCATCTAATGGGGTTTCATCTGAAATGAACTAGAAGAGACAACCTTACCCCAATGTATCCAACAAAAAACCCAATAAATATATTAAAGCATTAAATTACACTACATATACAATCCCCAACACTATGAGGTTCAAAAACAAGGTTTTCATAAATATAGTCTTCATATCAAGTAAGGTTACTTAAAACTTTTAAAACCATTCATTCTTCTTCCCCTTCTTGGTCGTCTATATCATTTTCTCTACCAAAAGAAATAATTGTTAGATTAAATATTTATAGTACCCAACAAACCAAAGGACTCTATTGATCTAAAAAACATTCCAACGATGTTTCCATGATATCAAAATTATTACCTTATCTAGCTCAACTGAAATACCGTTCTTAGAAATCCAATTCTACGAAATAAAAACTATATAATCCAGAAGCGACACATTAGAATTTTGGCATAATACTATCTCAAAGATCCTATAATGTATATATGATGTCTTAGAATATTTCAGCATATCACACAAAAATAAAATGAAAAAAGAGTCAAGATATGGAGGGAAAGTCATATTCATGGGAGATATGGATATCCTTGGTGAATTTTACATACCAAAAGGCATAAAAAGATACTCAAATAGTATTTAACTACTCCAAAAAAATTTATATGGAATATCTACTACTCTGAACTAATGTTTATTCTATCTTGAATAAATTTAAATCATGGAGTAGAAATAGGATCCTTGTAACTAATCAAACAGATATAAAATCCAACATAAATGGTACATGTTCTTCCCCATTATAGAATTCACTTTATTAATATCCAATAATTAAATAGAATAATGTCCACCTTTGTAGAAAATTACATGGGAGAACCCCATGGTGGAATTTATGGTCTGATAAAATTTCGGCACATCTAAATCCTTTATATACAACTTAAAATAATTTATATTAGTTGGTTCTATATGATATATTTTAATTGATATCATTTTTTCCCTAGGTAAAATTTTAAACTCCTTCGGAATTACACATTCTATAGAAATACATGACAATACCCATGGGAAAATAACAGATAATGATCCACTTTTAGATAGAATATAGAGGGGGATAATACCTAATACGATGTAAGAGAAAATCCTGATACTTATACCCTGATAACCCAATCTGACTGAAGTATAGTCCTATCATCCTTATATTGAGATCCCACTCAATAGAAAACATTTACATCAATCCACAAGGCACTGTGAATGTCAAACATATCAATTAATTGTTTATATGAGGTTAATAAATTGTCAAATACATCATTAAGAAATTACAAATCATAAAATTTTAGTCATTATGATCAAGAATTCCCATATATGTCTATATACAACAAATAAAATGGGAAATTTAATGAATCTTACGAGACCATCATCATTAATCCATAATGGTGTGTTGAGATAAAGAAACTCTGAAGAATAATTAACCACTAATTCAAAACTATAAACAACTTGAAAGGGAATAAAATTTTGATATTATCATATATATAACTATGAAATAGATAGCTTAGTGGCAATAAAAAATGCCCCATCTATAAATTTTCCCTCACACCAGTGGTTGAATCCTCATCCATTATATAAATCCAATATTTATCTAAAGAAAAAATAACATGTATCATTGAAATATGTGACACCTGGCTCTACTACTAAGAACCCCTTTACTTTAAAAATAACATATTATCCTTAAATAAGGATGTGACATCTTAGAAAAAAAGTTATTTAGGGGATCCATCATTACACATTAGATATATTTCATATTTGGCTTCATACATGGTATACTAAGTTGTCCCTTATTTCCCCATTTATAGAACCTATCAAAAATCATCATATTGAGGGGGTGCAAGAATCCATAATCCACACTATATATCTTCCACCTTTTGTACCTCCTTAGTCTTATACCTATTATTACTTGACGATGAACCAAATTGTAAATATGAAAAACATTAGTGCACTATAATCTTAATGAAAACTAGTTATTATTCCCTCATGTATCCCCTTCTCAAAAGATAGGTAATTTCAAATAATATATATATATATATATATATATCGTTAAGTAAAATCCCCTATCCTAACAAATTATATCTAGATGAAGGACAATATCAAACTTCATAGTGTTATATGAATCATTATCAGAAAAAATAAATGAAAAACATAGAAACTATGTGAGAAAATTGAGTATGAAGAAAACAAAATCGTCCCGTATTGAAGAACCATAAAATCCATATCATAATTTATCATAATTTTGTATAGAATCAAATTTTGAAAAATTATATCCTTAATGGACTCCCAAGGAAGAAAATAATTCCATATTTCTTATCCCATGACACCCCTAAACCTCCTGGCATGAATCTGAATTCTAGGGGGTGTAAGAATCCCCTTCCTATCCCCAGTAGTATCCATTAATTTTAATACGATATCAATAATATAAATCCATTTATTATAATCCTTAAGGCCACCAGTTCTATGTAATGGTAATAAATGATGGAGAATAAAATCATGGGTATATTCAAACATATTCTTATACACCCCAATGACATGAGTAGGCTCAATTTTCAATATTATGGGAGGGGGTGGGATTATTTCAAAAATATAAAAGAGAATATAAGAGATTTATTATGTGTATATTTTTCTAAATCCTTTAGTGAAATGATAATTTCATCCTATGATGGATAAATATATTGTCTATGCTTTTTCATTTTTTAGAAATGAAAAATAATGTTTCAAATACTTATAATAACATTCTTACAAGAGAAACCTAGGATGTTATAAGGTAAACATAATGAATTTCAATTGGAATAATGTAATATATATATATGTGTGTGTGTGTGTGTTGGATACATATCTTTAATATATTTTAATTCTATATTTTGTAATGAATTGGTTTAAAAAAAATTACACAACATAAAATATATTATGGATATGAATTACTTAACTGCTAGACCCCTGTAAGCTAAATTATAGCATGTGAAACCATTACAAGTCATGAATCCTACAGGCCCAACAAATTTATCATGTAATGAAATTATAGGGTGTGAATGTTTTTATTTCTGAACCCACTAATAATTCAAGACATGAAATCAGGGAGATAAAATATTTATAGATATTTTTGCGGATTTAACTACATTAATAGAATATATACAACACACCATGATAGTATCGAAGGGGAATTCATTTATTAACAACTCATGATGTGAAATATTAGCACACCATGTGATTCTCAAGAATAAAAATATATCATTGATTGATTATTGTAAAATGGGACAACCCATGTTTTCTTTATTCAATGTTTTTATTCTATATACTCTGCAGACCCATTTAATTTCACTTTTACCATTCCTTTCTAATTTTTTTTTGGTGAAAAACATCCGGACACTAGTAGATTATATTTTTGTGACCTGATTTCTATTTCAGTACAATTTTTTGTTTCTATCTCAGTTACTAAATTCCTTTTCTAGTTTTTTCATTCATGTAAGTGTTTTTAATGATTTATATTTACTATAATAATGGATTAATTAAATACAAATCCCATAACAAATGATTCAAGAATTCCATCAATTTATCTATTGTCTAATACCATTTTTATGATGGAAATATTATTTATAGGGTTAGTGGTCAATAATAGGGGAATTTTAAACTAATTAAATCCTCAAATAGAAACTTCGATAACCCTATGAATACTAATTTAGTGATAAATTATTATTAATCACATTTCTTCATATAACCTTTATTTGGGTAATTTCAATAGAAGAACCCTCACATAGTTGGAATTGAGCCATCTAGAACCAATAATAAGCGATTCTATAAACCCATGAATATATGCTTATTTCATATAGTTTGTTAAATAACTCTATAAAAAATAATATTTTATATCTTAGGTATTTCCATTTTATTTGAGGAAATCCAACTGGAGTCCTCATTATAACATCACAACCGAAGAAACAGGACTAACCCAATATAGATATAAGAATATTTATTAGATATTACCAAAATTGAAGTTGATCCCTCTATTTCTATTGAATTAAAACAAGACGACATATGTAATAGAAAAATAACCTATGAGATCCATTTAAAGAATCCATATATCAGGTCCTAATTTCTGGGATAGTATATTTTATATCTTTTCTGTGTGGTTTTAACCCCACACCACCATTATGATACAAAATTATAGTTATTTTAGTATTGGAAAATATATATTTATAATTTGATCAACACCCACATGGAATCAATAATGTCGTGTTGGCCGATTAGAAGGCCTATCATAGGAGATACACATACAGAATAATAACCCTCCTTGTTCATCCCATAGATGAAGCCTATTACTTCATACCTAAAAGTTAATTAAACTTATATATATATATAATATAACAACTTGCATACGTTCAAATAAATAATTGAAACCCAATATATCATAATAGTAGATATCATATATATATTACTCTATAATTATCATTAATTAAGGAATTAAATTAAATAAATATAATGCATCCCTCAACAGGTATATATAAGGCATTTGATCCTACATGCATAGAAATGATGAACAAATACACCCTAATACAATAAATCTATAACAAAAAACCCATCAATGATAAGTCAGAGTTCTATTAAATATGGGCTATCGAGACACAATAAATCTCACATAACCAGTTTTAAAGAGAATATATCCTTTTTACCAAAACCATGGAAAAAATAATGGATCCTCATGACATTAATATCAATTCTTAATTCCCCAACCTGAATAACTATATTCGAAACAATGTTCCCAAAAACATCATGTGTTCTTAGCTACATTTAAGGGGACTCCAACCTATATAGAGGGCCAAATTTAACATGGAGAGACTATAAAATCATTATTCATAACCATTATAGATTAGTAAAACATAACCATAACACACAAAAATAGCAGTACATAAGGATAATGTGAATAAATTCTATAAAATTTGTCATTCCATATTATAAAATAGTATTCAATGGACCCCCAATGAGCAGGAAAAAAAATATAAAAACATATTTGGAAATAGAAATACATAAATTTATAGAGGCTATCATATGGAGTATTTCCAGATACCATGTACATATCCTCGTTTCACATTCATTTGTATCCTATCAAAGGACCATTCCCTTCCCAGGATCCCTATCCATAAAGTCTCTATATACATAATTATTCCCACATAGGGTGTGAGTATAAATCATGTAGGACACAAAAAATTTAGTTTTAATATAATTGTACTCATAAATGATAGTGTATGACATAATGTTATGTAAATGTGATATGAATCATGAAATAATCTATGTATCAATAAAACTATCACTAAACAAGAGGCAATGAAACCCTATCATAATTACTTTGGAAACATTATAGATGGACATAAAAATCATTCAACTACATGATATAAATAAATCAATGAAATCTGAAATCATTTAGTAAAAATTCACATTACAACTTTAAGGAACAACATCATTCCCAATTGAACGAAAAATATCTTCCATGTCCCCTGGATGCCTACCTACCTTCAATTCTATAAAACTACTAAGATTAATTTTGTTAAAATGGTATAATACTTACCATCAATTGTATACCCACATGGAACACCCTATTTATAAACACTCTCTCATACATAATGATATTCCTATCGGTAGATAATAAATAAGTATATAGAGAATCATACAATAGTGTATAGACTTCCCTTGGGAATTGTTTTTGGTAATGCACTATTAATCCCAAATAAGGCCATTTAAAATCATTTTTGTCACCCAAGATCCCCTAATAAGGTGTATTATAATACACTGAAGTCCTCTTTCAACATAAAAACTAAAAAAATACTCAATAGGCTTTGAATTAGTCTACATATAATGCTCTAAAATCAAGGAAAAAATTTAAAAAACAAATTCCATAATATATTAAATATTTTATAAGATATAAGTTAAATACCAAGGAACATCGTGATATACAAAAATTCCACAGTCTATGAGGTACTGCCAAAATAATATATGACTTATATTTGAAAACATAACCCATCGAAAATACAGTCTTAAAAAACCACATACAAGGTAAAGAGACCAACTAAGAAATGGACATAACATAGGATTCATGACATACCAAACATGGAATAAAGTATTTAGTGCCACAAGATTGTAAAAACTTCCAAAATTTTCGCATTGATGAAAATATTTGAGCCATGTCAAAGGTGATACCCATTCAATTCCCATTCACTAACTAGATCAAGTATTTGTAACTATAGACATATAACAAGTCACAATAAAATCACACCCAAGGTTTTATAATGAGATTCAATACAATTATAAGTCAATTTAATTCAATATAAATCATTTTACCACTCATGATCTATAAATATTAATTGATTTGGGATTAATATGTAGCCTCCAACTTAATATATCCATCACTGATCTATCCGAAATCATACAATTTATAATTATATGGAATTAAAATCCTTATATATGGCCAAATATGAATTATATTTTATTTTTATTAATATAATAAATGTATATTTATAATAAATAACTAATAATAGTGTTTCATCGATGAAATTATTTAATTACACAATTACTAATATACTTGGATCCATTAGTATCGAGCTATGAATTAAATTATATTTCTATGGAGTGTATGTGAATTATTTTGGTTTGAGAGGGATATAATATAAAAATACTTGTGATAACTGAATGTTCCTGGGTCATAAAGGAGGAATATAGATAATTAAATTCATGCACACATAGTTGTGCCACACGATCTGTCAGACCATGCACCAACCAATGTAAGGATAGTTACAACTTCTATGAACCCTCATGGATTTTTGAACCATGTTGTAATGGAGAGTTTATCCAATTTATCACGTTAAACAATTTGTGGGGTATTTCATATAGTTTTCTCTAACAATGATACAACTGTGTTCCACCCACTGTACTTATCATAACAAGCTACACCATTCCCTTAAGAGAACAATAATTTTCCCCCAACCATGGTAAAACCACGAACACCATCATAGACGTCCTAAAAATTCAAAAACTAACTACAAACTCCTCATGAATTATACTAATCAAATCATAGTTCAAATACACATTAACAATGTTAGTGTTTAATATATAATGCACATAAAAAATCATAATATGTCACATTACCTACATAAATATGACATCAATTTTATTGAATATTCAACAAATATCATAATAATAAATTCTTGAGATTCATAAAGGATTATTTTAATTGGTTAAAAAATATATAATAAACTAATTTCCTGATTTATATTCAACATTTAATAAAATTATCATCTCACATAGTACTCATCATAGACATATTCTTCAAAAAAAAGCCTTTCATCATAATCAGGGGAAATTTAAATGAAATTAAGGGTGGGATCAGATGATTAGAATGCGTAAAAATATTAGGTATCTGTAAATGATAATTAGTGAGAATAATATACACATAAGAGTATGAGATAATAATTTTATCTTATGGTATTCATACCTGATAAATAAAATATCAATAATCATGAGTCCAAACATACTTATTTTCCATAAAAAAGATGTTAGTCCTAGGTTTGTGGAATCATCAATAATCAATCCTAATCCATGATAACATATCATAATTATAAAACTTTATTTTTTGGAATAAATATAATTATAAAAAACATTTCCTATTTTTGGGATTATTGCCAAGTCTATCCTTATAGAAATTTTCCTATAGTTAATTGGATTCACTCACCATTACCACCATCTACTTAGTTTAGGATCACTGGAGAAAACTATAATTGTGTATATAGTACCATACTTGAGTGGATTCATTAGGTATTTCCGTTATTTCATTAGTCATGGCTCGTTTGAAAGACTATCATAGGGGAATTAGTCCCTTACTAAACAAGGTTTACTCCCTATTTCAGTTCATATTATCCTATGAGATATCATTATTTAACCAATGCAGTAAATGTATATATTATATCAGTCATAATAATTAAATTATGAAAATTATACTTAATTTCAATCTATGATCACCAAAAAATCATCATATCATAACTTTTGTAAATGAAATTTATTTCATAAATATTTCATCATAACACAATTTAGCCATTGGAAATTTATAGGTTTCATTGAATAATTCTTGAAAAATCAGCATAATAATCCATCAAGATATATAATGTTGATTGTATCATCAGATAATATCCCATGTGAAGAATATAAATTATTAAATAATGTTTTTATAAATGAAAAAATATTTTATAAAAATATTTATAATATGCTTTGAAAAAAAAGAAACAATATTTTTTTGGGAAACATTTATAATAATTATTGAATAATAGAAATAGTGTTTCTTTGAAAAAGAATGTAAACATGTAAATTAGGCATCATTAAGAAGGAAATAAATGACAATAGGGAAATATTTTCATGATATATATATTAAATGAGTATTATTCTCACAATTTGATAGAATGTAAGCATAAATAAATTCACTTTTTTCAAAATGATTCCTTTCTATCATTTATAAATAAAGTAAAATTTTGTAAATATTACATTTCTAAATATTATATATACAGATAACATTTCAATAAGTAGTTTCTAAAATATGGACATGTATGAGAATGATTTCAAATATATGATGGAGAAATAAGTTTGGATTTTCATAAAAACTCATCTAAATCATTATAAGATTCAAATATATGAACATGGAAAGAAAATATGAAAAAATTATAAACTAACAGAGGATAATTAGATATAATTTATATAGTGTAAGGATAACATAATTTCTTTCCATGTAAATTAAACCGAGACAATAATTAAATAAATTTAAATTATAATATAGACACCTACCTCAAGTCCAACATCCTTTTATATGCCTTAACAATTTATATAATAAACCTAGATTTATTTTAGATCAATAATAAAACCATATTGATATATATATTACTACTTATCTTTCACTTATAATTTTCATTTTCACTTTTTGTCAATAATTCTTCATTAAATTCCTTATTCGGGTGAAAATTGGTCCTCTTTCCATGGATGTTTTGGTTTGGAAGTTCTGATACATACACCTTGTTAGTGGTTTCATCATATAGAGAATAAAAATAATTTCATAAATATCATAATAATTCATGATAAGGACTTTTATAACCATCTATATAGGGTTTTGATGAAAAATTAATTCCATTAATTCATAGAGATGGTAGTTCATACGTACACGTGAGTAATGTTTCCATTTTTTATGGTTGGAATTAAATAATGCTAAATTATAATTAAAACATATAGAATAATTATTTCATCAAAAAGTATCATATATATTAAATAAATATATATATATATAACTATCCATGAGAGATAGTGATGAAAAACAAAAAAAATCACTTTTTAAGGTGGATGTTGACATGTACACATGAGCAATGTTTTCATTTCCCATATGATAGAGAAAAAGATGAAAACGTGGTGTAAAATAAATTCTATAATATTTATGTATATTTTAGATACTAATTATAATATACCATCATGATTTTTACAGGTTTTATGGATGTATAAGAAGAAATAAACATCATAGAACTCAGTTAAGAGTTATATATCTTCTCTAGAAAACCTCATTTTTATTACACCATAGGCCTTATAGATTTTTTTGTGATACCTAGAACTATTGTTAATGAGGAGGATGTTTGGAATTTTATTTTGGAAGATATTAAAAAGTATAAAGGGATCAATTGGTTGGAATAAGTGATAATAGGAGGTTTCCTATTATAAGTGAGGTGGTGGGAAACTAGAAAATAATTGAATCTTTATTATGTAAAATATTTATTAATCAATTGTAGTGTATCTTTATTTTAAAATATTAAAAATATTAAGGTTCATGTCAAAATAAAATATAATAATAAAATTAAATAAAGTGTTTTTTGATATTTTAACCATATCTCTTAGGTCAACCCCTCTCTTAAAACTTTTAGCCCTCAACGTGGTAACAAGATTTTTAACATGGTAACAATTAAATATAGTTAAAAATTATGTTGAAATTAAAACAACTTATTATTTTTTGTTATTGAAAACATTAAATCTATGTTTCAAAATTCAATTCCTATTATTTTCAGAAATTAATTTAAATTTAAATTTTTAGTATAATGTATTTTTTTCAATCATAAAGATAATTATATTTCATTATATGCTCAAAAAATAGAATTATAATAATTTTAATGTATTAAAATAGAATATATGATCTAAAAATAATATTAAAATATTTCATGAAGATTAGCTAATTTAATTTTCCATGATAAAAATATAATGTGAAAATAAAAAAAGTTTTCCGAAAAAGAATTTTTCTTCCATTTTATGATTGTTTTCCACTTATTAAGAATTTGTAATAAAAATATAGAAATGATTAAAAATTATTATAAATTCAGTAAGAATATATATCATCAATATCCTACTTCAATAGTTATCAAGAAACATTATATATAAAAAAATTAGTTCTTTTGATAAAATATATATTTTTTAAAATATAAAATTTAGTACTTAATTTCTTGTAATCAGTAAATAACATTTAAATAAGGAAAAATTGTAAAAATATTTTTTATAATTTAAACTATCATAATAATACCTTTAAATATTAAGATTGTCAAATATAGTCACATTGTTATAATAATATTCCAATATTTTATCACAGTTTGTTTAAGATCAAGGTTGTATATAATGCTAGTTGTCGAAATAAATGAATTTTGAATAGAGAAATATATATTATAAATGTTTAAGGTTTTAAATTTTACACCCTTATAATAATTTTACCTCTAATATCATATTAAAGTAATATAAAAAAACAGGGGTACTAGTTTCTCAACTCATCTTTAGGTTATCATGTATCTTCTATAAATATATGTTTTGATCAAAAAAATTTGACCAGATGAGAGGTGTAGTTATATAGCACATTATATCATTGATCTAGATTCTCTATTGGATGTTCCTAATAATATATCTCACATCCCAGTGGTACAAACTTAGAGTTAAATATATGTGAATGATGAAGAAAATAATTCATCAAAATTGTCGCATATATCACGTGATAAACATGAGATAGATTTGGATGATGTTCCAAGAGATATGTGAACAACTCGAAATATTCATGAATTCATAATGGGAAAATATATATTTGGAGAAAAAGTTACTTATTTACAAATATCGTAACCTTATTCTAACGATATATTAACATCAATGCCTTTTCACCACCTTTAAACTATCAATCCCAAGGATGATAGTCAATAAAAATTCTTCATTGACTCTATGATACCTATATATTTTAAAGAGTAAATCTAAATTTATAATCCATTTTATATGGTATATTTGGTCACAATATATTTTATTCTATTTCTCCATCCCAATATGTTGTAGTTTTTCATATCCCACCACCTAGAGATTCATATAGAGTCATCTGAATTCTTGAGTGAATGTTTGTATTTTAATAAAGTGAAACTAGAGGAACTTGTTGATACCAACATGTCACAAACCATGTCGGGATGCCAACCGGCCTGTCATTTGATCTTGTTCAAGACATGGCCTAAATGGTGATCCCAATCCCCATGGGCTAGAAACATGTTACATTAATCAATGTAGTCACCAAATAGAATGATATTTTCTAATAAACTAGTATCAAATATAATTAATCAAACATGATGATTGAGCCAAAAAAATTATCATAAATACATATAGTAACTCATACATATTCAAAATAAAACTAAAAAACAAAAATCCAAATTCAAAACCAAAGAAAAATATACTGTCATGATATCCATGTGGCATCATGGTGACCATCATCCAAAAAACAAACCATCCATAGAACAACCTCCTCATATAATGATAAATGTAACGAGGGTCCTAAACCTGCAAAAAAGCTCAGGTCTACCAACAATGAATAGTACAAGTACAATGTGACCCTCACAGATCAATAAGTAACCACCACAAAATCTATTCATTTAATTTCCTAAAAATAGTACATTAACAGTAGTTTGAAATAAATATATAAAAATATGTTGTTCTTATTTTAATAAAAAGTAAAACTTTCCCATTTAAACAACAATGCACACCAAATTAACATTTTCAAAAAAAGTTAACATATTAAAAGATAAACAAAAACCAAATTCCAACAAACGAAATACCAAGTAAAGTTAAAAATAAATGAACAATGTAAAAAAGAAAAAAATGTTCAATAGAATATAAAAAATAAAAATTGATAGTAAACCACGAGAATTAGAAAAACATCCCTTATGTGAATCCTTGAAGTACATAGTCTGGACTCACCTACTGCTGTATGGTGCATCTCCATAGTCAATATAAAACTAGATAATCTAAACTTTCCCCACTAATGGAAAAACCCACATAGCCTCTAAGACAACCAATGGGTACCAACCCGTTTAATCGTGGTCGATATGGAATCATCACTCGGTCGTCTAGGAGATACCTAGGAAACCCATTATACAATTACATGGTGAATGAAGGAGGCCCTTGAATATGTGACTAACCTTACCTACTGCAACAAAAAATTCCTAGCCCAAACCCTAACACCACCCACATTATATCCCATATGGGGAAACCCTCTATATGGGATACCATTACATAAAAACCCATTCACAAGTTACAACTTGGACATCACATCACATGATCATTCAAACCATTTAATCAAATTATATCAATGAACCAAGAAGAAGTTTATACTTCCAAAACCACAACTAATTTCCCAAAAAAATTTAATGATCAAACCAATCCTTTATAATTACCAAAACAGAATTTATTTCCCAACATTATGAATTAGATACTAGACTGTCGAATCTTTAAATTTCAATATATCAGAAACATTATCAAAAACAATTATAAAACAAAATTAAACACCAATTCTATATTCAAAATTAAAATTATTACTTCATGTTAAAATCCAAATTCCACTTCTAAAAACCATTCAAAATAAATAATAAAACATATTAAATAATCAAATATTCCATACATGATTTCATGCTATATAGAAGTTACCTTTTCATCAATGTTCCACATCGTACATGACATAAAACACTCTTTTGAAACCACGTTCATTTAATTGAAAACAAAGGGACCATTATTAAAGAAAAAAGAGATTGAATAAGAAATGTGGGAGATTGAAAAGTTCTTTAATATGAAATCATCATGTGAATTCATATACATGTGTGCACATTGTAAACCCATGGATGTTCCAACATCCAATGGAACACTATTAATATCCATTAAATTCACCCAAATAAAAATTTTCATAATAACAACATACTTTCAAACTACACCAAATAATTTCAAATAATTATATAAGTGTAAACAAAAATTTAGAGACCAAGAATCCCCTTCCAAGAAACACAAAAAACAACACTAGAAAAGTCACTATTTTCTATTCATGATGTAAGAATAAAAATATTACATATTTAATAAATTATATCTTCGAGAAACCCCCACTATAATCATCCAATTTTTTTAATGGCACACTAGAAATTTTATTAAACACATTGGGTTCCCATATACATTTTCATATTGGAATAATCATTTCAAAAAACCATTTTTACCAAATTATAACAACAATAAAACACTATGAAAACCCATACAAACACATCCAAAGAATCCAAAACATATTTATAAATTATTTAGACACACACTATCATCTATGGATTTTTCTATAATGGAAAATAA
Organism: Viscum album; assembly: GCA_963277665.1. NCBI lineage: Eukaryota > Viridiplantae > Streptophyta > Magnoliopsida > Santalales > Viscaceae > Viscum > Viscum album. Next base: position 1,737,015,680 of record OY728142.1, read on the forward strand.
TGGAAACACCAACCTCAAATGAGTGTGTGTGTGACATAACTCTTGGGGAAGTAATAATAGGCACCCCGAAATGATCTTCATTCCCTTGATCCAGAAGAAATAGAGTAACATGGTTACCCTTACCCTTGGGGGTTTTATTAGATGGGAAAAACATAAGTTAAGCCATGTAAACCAATAGAGAAGGATAAAAGGAAGAGAAAATGGCCAAAAAACCTAGAAACACACCGTAAAAGCTTGGAGATAGAACCATGGAGGAGGAATATCCAAGGTAAATGGGGTTTTATGACCCTTTTGTGCCCAAAAAATGTCCAAGGGGGAGGGTGGCTTGAGTTAGGGAAATATTAGACGGCTACATTATGAAAATTAATATTTTAAAGTTTTTGGCATCTCACCTAGTTTGGAAACATAGTTTTACAAACTGTACTCAAACCATGCAGTAGCTACTACGAAAGGGGGAATCGACCACAAGTCTAGCCTGCATAGTTTGAACCACCATGTGCAAACTGTGTGGTATCATCAATCCCAAATCCAACACATTCCACATGGTTACCTAGGTTGGGCTGCATGATTTTGAAAATCATGCACCCATACTATTTGTAGGCCAAAATGCCACCCGAAACTCAAAAACTAGAATTTCAAATTGGATCTCAATAATAACGTCCACACAAAAATCTAATGCCAATAAAATCTCAAAATAATATAATTTCCATGTTTTTGGTGTGACAATTCTCCCCACCACAAGCATATTATTCCCCTATAAAGTCAAACACACTAATGTTAACAAAACATAATTCCATTACCAATCAAAATTGAAAGAAATCAAGATCCTCAGGTTGTCTGTTCACTTCTCATTTCAACCCTGGATGATTGAATAGAAAAACACACCCTAAAGGATGGTGGGAGAAAATTTGTGTGTTCTACCCCCCACAAGAAAATCAATGACATGATCAACATTTAAAATCATATCACATTGAAATATAAACTAGAACATAAACCACTATACCCCAGTCTGTCTAATGAATGAAATACCAAAATGAACTTATCCAACTTATCTTTATAAGATAAACAACACTTCTTCCAGAACTAAAAATTTTCCCCACTTGTCAAAACCCCCAAAACAAGAGGATAAACCCACTATAAGAACATTAATTTGAATAGTGAAACTGAGACCACAATTCAAAATTCCAAAAAACATGATCATCAATAAAATGAAAATAACTGAAAGCTAATATCTAGACTTTCCTCTATTAAGGCTACACATAGTCAAATAAGAAAAAATATATCACTGATCCACATATATATAAAAATAACTAAAATGATTAAAATATAACATGTCCATTACTATTTCATAATTATAGATGAACTTATATCAATAGAAATATTGAATACATGGAAACATCAAATGTCTCATCCATAATATGTGAAAAAAATCATGTCCAATGTTCCATACACCCCTATCAATTCTTGACTCTACACGAGGTTCACTCCAAGGCCTATAACATGAGGATTTATGTCTAAAGTATAAAATACATCATAGTCTTGAGCTGAAATTCACTGATCAAGACCACTATTTCATTAAACAGATCCTATAAAACCTCTCTAGATGTGACAAATGTCTAAAATGATAAAACATCATCAGAGGATTGTGACAAGAAGGATTCAAATACCCCATCCGACAACAATTGTGGCACACTAGTGAATGGTCTAATTAACTTGAAGCCAGAACCAATGATGGTGGCTCTACAATGACAGGTTCTTCCAAAATTCTCGTGTTTCTAGATAGGGAACATTCATGAACCTCAAGAGATATTATACTTAAAACTACCATTGCTCTGAAAACCAACTCATCTAAAAAATATTCATCCACTATCTTCTTGAAATAAAGATCATTGGATTAGAGGAATCACTCTTTGACCTATAAAAAAACCCCCCAATGAATAGAGAATCATTTAAAAAATCCGTCGATGAAATCTCTACAGAAAAAGAAACCACCTCTTTAAGGTGGTCAATGTAGGCCTTCACCATCTGCTGGAATTTTTGAATACTCACAAGGTCTTCCATTTTCATTATCTTTATCTAATCAGGAATAAAACATCGAAAAGTGCTTAAAATATTCCCACATGATCCCAAAATCCATCGACAGTGTATCAAACATCTATCATTCATCCTAAACTACACCCTTAGAACCACCTAGATCTATAAAATCTATAAAAACATTAAGAGTTCCCAATAATCAGAAGACACACTCAACTTCATCAACCTTTTCCATTTCTTCTAACATACCTCGATCACCACGATATACATTAATGAACCAATATGAACCAAGAACTGGTCATGACTAGTTTGAAATTTTATTTAACTTTATATGTGTCATATTATTAATAAGACAAATAACACCAAATCAAAATCAACATCAAACTAAGATAAGATAAAAATGGAATCTCAAGAAAAAACAACACGCTCACAATCAAAAAACATACAAACAATACAAAATCCTCTTTTAAAAAACTCAAAATTTCTATTTCCATTTCATTACCACTTACTTCCAAGGAAACTATCTTAACACAAAATCCACTTTTCTTAAAGCAAAACCCATATTATATATAAAATCCAATTTAGAAAAACAAGATTTTTTTTTCTAAAATACTCAATCAAAGAATCTTAAGAACCATCATATATGTCCCAATAAATTTACATCCACACATTCCAACAATCACTTCCCACACATACCCACACATATGTGAAATTTTATAAAGTGTACTAAGGGTAACTCATATAAATTCATTATCAAAACATAAGAATTTACCAAATTTTTAATCCTAAAAAATTCCTTTAAATACAATTTTAATAATTTCAAAAACAATTTAATGAAATCATTTCATTTTAAAAAAATGTATTCATTTAAAAATATTAATCATAGGAACTAAGACCTAATCAAGACATAATTCCTACTAAACCACCAGAATGTAGTAATAAAGGCCATGAATGACCCAGATAAATTGAAGTGGTCCATCCCAAAAGTAATAAAAATTAATAGGACCATGAACCTTGTATTCAGAATCCACTTGTGTCACTACTTCATATGAGGTCATGAAATAACACCGGATTGTCTTCATTGAAATTCTTTAATCCAAAACATGGTCAAAAGACCCAAATCTCAGACTACCCCAAGAAAAATGTGGTTCAGAATGAACAACAGTGCACAAAACTCTTCCCACAACTACCTATTGAGTTTTAGTAATCCAAATATCTAAATACATAAAACCCCAAATAATAAGATCCTTCTCGGATACCATTTTTACATCAACTATGCTAGGATTAAAACCAACCCAACATATGACCTGCTCTGATACATGGCCTGAAGGGAATTCTGGATCCCCATGGGATGAAAAATAGTTTTAGTCATTAACATAATCACCAAGCAGAATGGGTATTCCCAATAAACCTTGATCATATAAAATAAACTGAACTAGCAGTAAGAAACATCAACTGATAATAAATAGCAATAAAAACTAATCCCCATACAAAATACAACTGAATAAACTATAATCCAAATAGAAAACCAAATATAAAGTTACCAAATTGATCACCATGTGATCTCATTGTAAAAACTATCAACCAAACCAACCCTCCATAAAGACCAACCTAGTCCACAAGGAGAACTTGAACCAGAAGCCTAAATCTATGAAGCAACTTAGGTGTATTGACACTGAATGGTACAAGTATGGTGTTATCCTAACAGCTTTGTAGGTGAACACAACATAATCCATATATTTCCTTTCCCAAATATATTCCACTAATAGTATATTTAAAGACATATTTAAAAATAGTTTTTTTCTCATTTTAATAAACAAGATCATCATTCCCTTTTACAAAACAAGAATCCCAACATTCCAATTTTTATTTAGGTTACTATTCTAAAACCAAAACCAAAACAAAATCCTAACCAAAGAATTACCAAGTAATCTTTAAAATAAATGACCATTGTAAAAATAAATCAAGGACAATAGAATATACACATCCACAAAAATACATTACACCATGGTAATTTCCTAAACATCCCTAGAGTGATCCCTAGATATAATCAGTCATGAATCAACTATTGGTGTATGGTGCATCTCCAAAGTCATCAATGAACTTGTTTTTTTAAACTAGCCTCACCAGTGGAACAAACCAAAAATACTGTAAGAAATCCACTATTTACCAACCCATCTAATTGGTATCGATAAGAAATCATCACTCTACCCTCAAAAAGAATCCTTGGAATCCGATGGTACATGTACATTATGTAAGTAGGTTTCCCTATGATGCACGACTCATCTGCATACCACCTCTTTATTTTCATACCAAAAACAATGACACCACCAATGTGATAACCTACAATGTGAAATCCCCCATAGAATTTCCCATTATATAACAATAAATTCAAAAGTGAGAACTGGGCCATCACATCACATGATATTTCTATCCATTTTCTAAAAACATATCACGGTGCCACCAAGGATTTTATACATTTACAATGACAATTTATTTCCCAAAATATTATAAGGTACCAATAAAGAATTTATACAACTAAAAAAACATTTCATTTCCAAACATCAATTATTTCCAATCAGAAAATCCAATATTTAAATTCCAATATAACACAAAAGATTCACTAAAACTTTACTGAAACAATATTAAACAACACTTTTAAATTCACAATGCCAATAGGTCATTTAATTTACAAATCCAAATCCCACTATTAGCACCATTTTAGATCCATGAAAAACAAACACAAAATAATTGAAGATGATAAAAGGGATTTCATTCCATCTAGAAGATAACCTTCCCCCAATGTTCCATTTAGTCCACAACATAAAATTAAATTTTGAAACCAATTTCCTGTCATTAAGAACTAGTGGACCATTATTAAAGAAAAATGAGTTTGAAGAAGAAATGTGAGAGAGAAAAAAGTTATTTAATGTTCTATATTCATTTGAATTCACATATATGTCTGCACCTTGTGTACGCATGGATGCGCCAACATTTAATGGGACACTCTATATGTCTGTGATAAAATGAATTTTTTTTTCAAAATCACTACATTCTTTCAAGGAAAACCCAATAATTTTACATAATTAAAAAATTTAAATAATCAAATAAAAAATAAGATATACTTCCAAAAAAAACAACAAACAGTAGTATAAAAATCACAACATTCTACTAATGAAGTCTAGTTAACAATTCAAAAAATATAATAAAACATATCTAAGGGAAAAATGACGAAACCATGAATGTAGTGGAATACCCAAAAAGGTGGTATTTTAAACATTTCCACCCAAGAATGATGACATCTTGTCAACATTAGAAAAACAACGGCCGGTTAAAGCTGAGGATCATGTTTTACGAATTTTATGCACAAAATTAAACCTTAAAATACCTATATTAGATATGAAGTTGTGAACGAAGTCTGATCGTCATTGGAAATAATTTCTTGAATAATTTGAAGAAGGATTCATCTAGATCGTCCATATTTTCAACATAAAATTCCTAGGAGCATCGATTGTCAAATTCAGGGTGCTATTGTGGAGATCAGAAGAACCCTTCGAAGATCCAATGATCACTGCATCACTTCACATTCGATTCCAGAGATAGATCTAGTTCCAAGATCATTGTATATAGAGAATCCCTCCCTAAAAAATGAGAGAGAAGTGAAGAGAGAGAACTCCCATACATATTCCTTAGAAAAATCATATCCTCTTCTATTTATAGGGTCCTGTAATTACCCAGAAATGCCTATCCGACCCCCAAAAAATCAATGCACTATTAATGAAATTTAATGACTACTAATCTGAGTCATAAATTTTATTTTTACTCACGTTTAATTTGCTAAAATATATTAATTTATAATAATTGAGTCATTAACTTGACTCTTAATTCCCAAAAATATAAATTGAAACATGAATATTTAGTATTCATCAATTAATATTTCTTCTGTATTTAATTTAAACTAATAAATACATTAAATAATTAAATTCAATGATCATTAAACTATTCTCAAATAATATGAATTTATTTATTGTATTTCTGATCTTTTATCTTTGGTCAACTCTTAGACCCTAGTGATAGTTCCCACTATGTTCAAATCTATTATTCAACTGATTAGGGAAGATTCAGAAATAAAATATTGTGTGTGACCTTCAAGACCCTTATCTCGATAGTAGTTAATAGTATTCTCAGACCAAAAGTATGATCTAGCTACCCAAAATGGCTCCAAAAAGATAAGGATGGTCACAACAATGACAAGCAACCTATAAACACATTCTATGTAATATAATTTCTTTGTCATTAATATCTCATAAATAAGGATGCACTCATGTGTCATTACCTTTTTCCATGCTTTATTATTTTTTGATCTAAATGTATAGATTTACCCTCAACATCCATGTCCATGTTCTTATAAGGGTTATTACATCCTTATCCACATGTCCTTAGATATATTACATCCATAACCCAGAAGTGACAAATCCTTTCCTGGCCATTCAACCATTGTCATTCCACCAACAATGAACCCAATAAAAACTACGTCTCCACAATTTCAACATCATTTTTTTTGTCATGAATCAAAGTATGCTCACAAATAACATACACAGAAAATGATCTCATGTCAGGAGACCAATACACATGATCAAATATAGGAACATAAAATGACACCTGAACATGCAATGTTTTTATTGGTGGGTCCTTCCTCCTGATCACATTACTAGAGATCACGAAGTGAAAACTTCCTGAGATGAATTCTAAATTCTTATGATTCCCCAACACATAATAGTAAAACATCTACTATGTCCGATATGTAAGATGTATCTAGACTATAGAACATATATTTAAGATTATTGACATAGTATCTACTTGTTTCCATTATAACCGGGGTACTTCTATAACCTTTTGATACATCAACTAATAATTGTTCATTTCCATTTCAGTAGTGGATGCAAAAAATTCTACACTATAATGGTAAAAATACATTATGTATAGATAACGGTATACAAAATATGGTAATTAAAAGCAATGAATAGTTATGACTAGGACACCTACTATTTCAACAGTCACTACCATAAAACTATGTTTCGGTAGAGCCACCCTTTATCAGCACGTTTATTTGTACGGATGATAAAGGTGGGCTTTATCAGAACCGTTTCCTATCATAGATAAAAGTGTATATTTCAAATAAAATATTCATAAAAAATAATAACACATGTATAGTTAAGGAAGTACATTTAAGGTACCATAAACTCGAAATAGATTAAACCAATTATTTTTAATTAATCCATATTTGTTTAAAATTTCCTTAATTTTTTTAAGAAGTTATTAATTTATTTGTAATTTGATGCTTATTGTATTTATAAATAAATTTTAAATTTTAATTCACTGAAATTAATTATTATTTGTCAATTAACAAAATATTTTTAAATAATGAAAATATTATAAAAAATATTTACATGCTTTTTAGACATCGGTGTTATATATTTATAGATAAAATTTAAATATTTGAATTTATAATTGGGAAATTAAAAGTGATATGTTAGATAAATAATTAGTTAAAAATAATAGGGTAGAGTTACAGTTTTGAATTTAAAAAATAAACGGATAGAGGATATAGTTAGAGTTCTGAAAAAAAAATTGGTTAAGGACTGTACATCAAATATTTTGTGTGTATCCAACTCATTGTCATCAATATTTGTAATTCAATCATTTATAATAGTCCAGCAAAATGATAGTGGTCATGTGGTGTGTTTGCGAGGTCTCACAATCAATAATCTCCAGCTTCATGCCTATGTGTGTTGTATATTTATTTTTAGGTTTGTAATTTGAGTTCCATATTCCATCCCCTTTCACAAATGATATGAGAGAATCTCATTAATAAACTCATATTTCTTATATCATTTCAGAAATTACTTATGATTAAAATACCTGATTAGAAATTCACCGATGTAAGGTGGGATTTTGTAAAAGATATTGGAAATCATATTTTTTAATATTTAATTCGTTTATTGATATAAAAAATAATAATTTTAGGTGTTATTTGAAAATTTTTAATAGAAACATCTTTTTTAGGGGGATTAGTATTTAAAATTTCATTTGCTTAAATATTTTATGCCTCAACCATGAAACCTATTAATTGAAATTGTGTGCGTGAATTTTACATTAATTGAATGATGTAATGTGTTGACATGATTTAATTGTCAATTTCATCTTGTAAATGCTGGATTTTGTTTTTTGTGATGGGAATTGTTGATTCTCATAACATGTGATGATCTTTTCGTTTTCACATATGTATGCGTGTGTTTGTATGTTGTATATATATATATATATATATATATATATATATGTATAGACACACATAAAAAAAATATTTTATAAATTCATCCAAAACTGATCTTATAAAAACATATTAATATATGAATAAATATATTAATATACCAATTTAACTATATATATATATATTAATATACAGATATATTTATTAATGTAACTAAATATGTATATATTAATATAACCATATATATAGTAATATAACTAAATATAACTATATATATATTAATATGCATGTAAATATAACTATATATATATATATAAAAGTATATATAAACAAATGAAGAGAAAAAATATATGGTGTAGTGGTAAAGGCTTATCCGTGTATGAAACAGGTCCCGAGTTCGAATCCTGGGGGAGTCAGGTCGTGTTAACATGTGGAGAATAATACCTAGAATTGTTAAAGGGGAAGGGGGAATTGTTAATGGCTGGGCTTGTGGCTTGGGCATTTGCGCAACAGTGGGGGGTGGGGAGCTATTGAAGGGGGGCTTCAGGCACTGTTGAAGCCCCTCAAATTTTTTTTCTTCTTCTATTTTTTAACTTTTATTAGTTCTTTTTCAAAGAATTGATAAAAGGGACCCCCCCCATTTTCTTCACCTTGATTAACAACACTTTTTAGAAATGTTAATTCCCTTTTCTAGTGTTGATAAAGGCCATATTTGTAGAAGTTACTCATACATGCACTAGAGACAAATTTCTAACACAACATGTTAGCTAATCACTTGATAATGATCATGTTTTCCCTGAGTAATGGATTTAGCAACTAGGGTATCCACAATTTCACTACACGGTAATTCTGTTATTGAGACCTTTTCATGTTGAGTAAAACCTCTAAAGAGATGATATCTCATGTATATCCCACATTTCCACTTTCATTACATGAAAACTTGTCTAGTAAGAATATCATAATTTAAATTATGAGAATACTTTTCTTACAATGTGCCATTCCATGAACTCAAAAAATCAGTACATTTAATAACAACGTCTTAACTTCCTTAGATGCTATAATGTACTCGGTATTTGTAGTTGTGGCTACCACTATCTTATATGAGCTTGACACTATCATCATATTTAGTCTATCTTTGATAGTAAATCACATTGATCTAGGTAAGAATTGTTTTTATCCTAGAAAACTGATATCCATTCTTCTCTATATACCATGTACATGTCTTTTGTACTTGCTAAAGTACAACCAGATAGTTCTAAATACTTCAATTGTAGTACTCCTAATGATACCAAATATTTTCCTACTATAAAGTATATCCTTGAAATGTCATATTTTTTACATATCATGACATACATGATTTATCTATCACATTTTCTAATGGATTTCAAATCACCATGTTTATCTCTTCCCATATCCCAGAAATGTCAACCTGAAGAGATTATTCCCTATGACATAGTCCATGATTTATCTCTTGAATTGTTAGAACATGTATTTTTCAATACAATGTAACTATAAGTAAGATTGACTAGGACCAATAAACCTATATATCTACCTCAGTTAATCATGTTCCCTAGAACGTAGCTTGCTACTTTAAGTAAATCACTGGAGAATAAATTTTATTTTGGTCTTCATAAACTATAATACCAATGTCTGTTTTTTATATGTTGTCGAACATTCTTAGATTGGAAAACCTTGGCACTCCCATTATCCATTGGAAGACACCTGATAATCCTTTTTTTTCAATTTTATATTCTATGATATTATATCTTTATTCTATCCTAAATCTAATTTCATTAAGTTGAATACATTATTATCATTCTGTGATGTGGACATCACCTTTTGGTTGTGTCATATAGACACCATCCATGATTGGTAGTCATGAAATCCAATGCTAAATAATATGATAATAAAATTAGTGGTGACAAGTAAAATTCTAACAGATTTAGGCATAACGACTTGATCAAACCAACCGGGCCTCATTGGTACTACTCTTATACCATCCATGTGTCAACTCACTTGAATACCCACTTGAGTATTGAAAATAATATTCCCCTTTTCACTTTGATACATGGAATCCATTAATTGATTCATAGTCTGTGATATCAATTTTAGTTATTTTCCACACACTTCTTACTTATAGAATGTATTATTCACATTGTATAATAGATCAGCGACCATAGTGAATATAAAAACTCTCACCGAGGTTTTATCCTTCCTACATAGTATATATCTCTAGAACATTCTTTTTTCCACATGGGCAAGTAGAACTACTTCATATTCCAACTATTTTTTCATCTTGAGCATTGATAAAACACATGTCAATATAGCTCCAACATTATCAAAAAGGATGTGCAACCTCTTATATAAATACAGTCTATAACAAGACTCTATATTTTCTATTATATGAATTTACATAATATCCGGAGCAAATATTAGGATTATTACACAAAATGCACAATGTGTTTTTCTGGATGCACGTTTGTTTATGTCCTAACAAACTCTTTCCACCCAAACACATATTCTTATGATATAATGGTTTTTCATCATACTATGAATTGTATAATACTCATTTTTCATTATATTTTTCATATTGTTGTGGGATAATTCATTTATTCATGATGAACATCACGAAAATATGATGGATGTTTCCACTGAGTTGCAACATTGATACTACATACATCAATACATTCAGTATAAATGTTTCTTTAGTAATTGCTTCATGCGACGTTTTTATCAATGTTAACATGAAAGACTTCATCATCGATCATCGTCATTAACATCAATGTAATGACATGGATAAGATATTGTGAGATTATGAATTCCTCTATGTTGCATTATCATGATCAATGATTATATAGTCAAGATATTATTTTGAATTTCGGCTCGAAGCAGCTCATATATTTTGACCATTAATACACTTCACTTTATTATAACTTAATTACTAAATGAATCTTATGAAGTATATATACACCTAGACTATACCCATAGAATGGTTCACATTCACATGTTGAACTATTTTAAAAAGCATTATGACATACCTTTATCTTTAAAGGATATTTTTCCAAACTAAAGACGCCGGTAATACCAAAATTATTTATCTATGATATGCCTAAATACCATAGATGGTATTGTCATTACGTCTAATTTTAGTATTACTTGACAAAAAATTATCTTCTCATAACAGGGTATATGTATTACATTTATATTAATCACTCATTTCCTATGATTCTACTATTACTAAATTAGTGGTTGGGTTTTAGAAACCAAAAAACATCCATTCAAAAACCTAGACGATTTCTTCCTTGTGTCTAAGGACACATGAGATTAATGTTTTTGGATATACTCAATAATAGTTCATAATGAATCTTTCACTTGGAAATTAAGAATTCATGTACTTCTCACCATTAGTCAAGTTATCACCCTTTCTTAGCCGCATGGATAATACACCTGACTTCTAGTAAGGATCATATACTTGGTTACTATAATATTATACACATATGTCACTTTCATATTGTATTTAATACCCACGTAGTAAAATGGAAACACTACAATGATTAATATTCCTAAAGAATAAGTGAGTAACTTGATTATTTAATTCAGTTAATTTCACTTAAACATCCATAGTATTATTTTATAAAATTTAATTCTAATAACCTTTTTAATACCTCATTAACTGAATAAAATTTCGAATTTACCATTGGAAGTAGTTTACTTTTGGCCTTTTCCCCATATCATTCAATTTATTTTCCATAACAATTAAAGATAAAACTCTCTCGAATATTCTTATTCACATGGAGATCCTTAACTGGATAGGTACTGAAAAATTTACTCAATACTTGTTCATTTTATAAAATAAAAGGAAAATTATGTAATAGGGTGAAAATGATATGAGAAAGGGATCCATTTAAAGATAATAATCCATATTTAAATTTAAAAATTCCAGTGTAACCATTGACTTATTCATATAATTACTCCACTTTCACATTCCAAACATCTAAGAGATGAGACATCATGTTTTAACATCCTTTTCCTGGTTTAGGGACCACAACTGAAACCAGAAGATAATGAATGAATAAGAATATAACTATTGTATTCATTATACATTATTCTATCATAAGAAATTTCACCTTCACTTTTGGAGGTACTTTATCAATGTTGGGGATAGAGGCACATTGAATTTCTTATATCATAGTACTATGCACATATGCATGTAGTATTCATTGATACTCATGATAGTGAGAAGATTTACATTGTACAATATTTATTGTATTTTAAACATGTGGTATAATTTTCCATTTTTTTACAAAAAATAAATTTTATATGATTTTTACTTTATCCATTATTACCAGTTAAGACATTTTGATTAATTACTTAAATCAATAAATTTCTCCTACTATATTATCAGATTCTAGGAACCCTTTATGCTAGAAACCGAAAACACTGTTTCTTGAGTATTCTAGTGTCAATGATCCCTAAACCACCACACATAGTATAAAACATACGGCTACACCACTACATGGATGTTTCAATGTTGGTTTTGGTTGGGTGAGCACTTTAACATGTAGTACCTTGATCTGTTGAGTGAAGTCCCCACTTCTAAAATCAGAATATGATTCACTCAATGATTTCCTCTAAAATTATAGAAAGATAGCTATGACTAATCCTTATTAGAACATCAGTTATGTCGACACATCAATTTTATATGGACACCTCCTTAGTAAGAGGAACCCTCAACTATGGCATGAATGACACCTCAAGTAGCCGGTTTTGTCCAAATTTGATTGGTGGAATGCAGTGATGAATAAATATATATTTTAGTGTTTTATTATTTTTAGTCTTATAAAAGTTATCATTTTTTTATTTTTATAAGCATGTACTATGTGATCTCACTCAAAACTAACTATGAAATAAAATGAAAACATCATCGCATCACAAGTTCATTTTATTTTTAATTCTTGCATATTATTATTATATGTGATCCTGCATTACCACACATTCAAAAATATAATAAACCATGAAAAATTAAATGATGACCTGATCATGAGCCGATTTTAATGGTTGATCCTTTGAGTGAATAATGTATACACATAAACCCTATGGGTAATACCTTGATCTGCATAGCTTGAAACTCTTATTGTGGGGTATTCACCTCCAATGCATTAAATCTCTTGTCTGGTGCGTTGTCAGGACTCGACACGAACTACATTACTAGTCATCTCATCATTATACAACAATACTCGGATATATGTGAGAGGATGTCCGGAGTAAAATTTATAACTCAGAGATGTGGATACGAAGGCCATTATACATATAATAAAATGGAGATGATACATAGATCACCTTTTATTTAACTAATTATTAAAAAACAACATGCAATAAATAAATAAATAAATAATATAAACCAGAAAACACCAAAAAATGCATTGGTTAGTCTCTAACTGTTGATTATCCTATGCATTAAACTCACATATATGAACTAATGAATATTAAAAATAAAATATTCCTTAATATAAATTTGAGGGAATTAAATTTGATTCAATATTTTACTCTAATTTTTTATTCAATAAATACATCATTTTTTCCTAATTAATTAATATTATTTTAAACTAAAATAAATTTATTAATTAATTTAATTAATCACCAAATTAAATCAAATATGATGCATTATATTTTAATAAAAAATATTAATATTTAACTAATTCAATTCTCAACAGAAATTAAATTAATTATTATAATGGCCCAGTCCATCCCACGATCATGATGTTGTCCGCTTTCGGCCTAGCCCACACGGTTTTGTTTTTCCCTATGTGTTGGCCCTCAGACACGCACCAAAAAAGGCCTCATGATGGGAGAGGTATCCACACCAACTTATAAAGGGGTGCTTCGTGCTCCTCCTCCTTTGATGTGGGATTGTCATAACCCACCCCCCTAGAAGGCACCAACTTCCTCGCTGGCACATCAAATGGACACCATCATTGATACCATTTGTAATAGCCCAGTCCAGTCCATGATCATGTTATTGTCCGCTTTCGGCCTAGCCTGCACAGTTTTGTTTTTCCCTCGGTTCTGGCCCTCAGGCACCCCCCAAAAAGGCCTAATGATTGGAGAGGTTTCCACACCACCTTATAAAGGGGTGGTTCATGATCCTCCTCCTTCGATGTGGGATTGTCATAACCCATTTTAACATCCCTGTTCTAGAAGCCACCCAGAGGAGCCTGTACCCGGTTGGACACATGGACTCAAGTGCATTTACTCGAATGCCAGAGGCTTCTGCCTAGCAGTGAGGGCCTTGGGTGTGATAGTGGGGGAACTATGCCCTCATTGGAAGAGTACACAGTGGAAGTAAACAAATATAAAATATCGGAAGTAGTAATAATACCAAAAAATAGTAAAAATGGAATACTGATAAAGAAAAAACAGAAGTAGATATATATAAATGATGCATGATACGTATTTTCTAGGAATGCAGCCAAACAAGTCAAAATGTTGAATATAGTGCTAAACCAAAGTACAAAATGAAAAAAGATAAGCAACTCATCAGCATCGTGAGCCTCATCTTGGTCCCCTTCTCTCCATCTCCAATTCAATCATGTTCCTAAGGTAGAAGGGCAGTTTCCCTTGCCTATACCTACAACAATATAATCTTTTTGGGCCCAAAATAATGGCCCAAACAGGGTGTGATACAATTCCATGTTGGTAACCACCACAAGATCTGTGCCTAATAGTTAGTGAATATATGGTAGGTAAAAGGGAATAAAGAGTTAAATAAGAAAGTACTCAACAGTTACCAATCTATAGACTCAATATCAAGAATCAACTAAGAAATCAGATAAATACAACAGGTAACCCTCTGGGATGAACAGACGGTCTAACCCCTCTGGTCCTACATAACAAGTACAAGCATCCCCTTGTGCAGCACACACAGTCTCACCCCTCTAGATCTTCAAAAGTATAGACTCTCTGAGGAAGCACTCACCGTGAATTCCCCCTATAGTCTCTTATCGGTACTAAAGGTGATCTAGGGAAGCACATACGTCACATTCCATTTGTGGCCAGTGTCGAGGAACTAAATACTCTTTGAGGAAGAACTAATGGTCAATTCCCCTAGTGGTCTTGTATCTTAATGTTATTAAAGACACTCTAGATAAACCCTTGTGTACATACTCCCTATGGTCTACTACACTAGGTTCTCACAACCCTGTGTAAATCAGTAAGTATAATATCACATATCGGCCAAGGTAAACCTCAATAACTACATGGATAGCATTCTACAAAATAACAACATGTTAGAACAACTGTCAAACCATCATAAAATACTAGGAATGGAAAAGTAAACAACGGCCTAACAGGCGACAAGACCCAATGGCCAATATGGGAAAAAATGCATGGGCAACACATCCAAAGCACAAAAATTCACCATATTCACAAACAATATCATCTAATCAAGCATACAAGCATACCAGACATTCAAATAGGCTAAAAACGTAAATGCACAATACCACGTTCATGGTTATTGAGAAATTATTCATATAAAACACAAATACATTCAACAGAAAGGTAGAAACCACCTACCCGACGTTGGGATATCAATATAATAGAACCTCAAGGCTTGAATATATTTTAAATTATGTAGTTCAAAAAAAATGTTTGAAACATTCAACCCATGAAAAATCACAAAAGAGGAGAAATCAAGGTATAGTGTTCTATTAGAATAGTGAATTCATCAATGAGATTCCAACGCAAGTGACATAGTTCGATTCGATGGATGGACACTCGCTCGGGGGATCATTGATGATCTGCGACCGTATGGAGCTCTCAGTCGAATGGAACCTTGAAGTAGCGAGTCTTGATGATTAGATGCAACACCTATGAATTTAATGAAAAAAAAATTACACGACATGTATTTTTGAAGTACACAGCGTGTACTTGCCTATCCTGTACTCCAATTTAGGTGGCCTCCACGTCACCCCACACGACTGTGTGTGAGGCCATGACCCGGCCAGCACATAACTTCCTATGGAAATGAAGTACATGACATGTACTTCAAAAATTTCTAGAAACTCCTCTTTTCTCAAAAACTACAGATAAAAGAAAAACATACCTAAAAAGAAGATCCAGATTCTTACCAACTTCCCCCCTTAAAAAAATTCATCCCTAAATCTCCCTAGCAAGGTGGCGTAGAAAAAGAAAAACTAAACAACTCCTGCCACTGCGATCATACATTAGCCTCCCTCTCCCTAGTCTCATCATTGACTCGCTCATGCTGCCATAACACCGGTACTAGGGGAAAACAAGAGACAGTTCTGAAAAGTAACGTCGACATTGAGAAACATGGAAAACATCGTGCATAGCCCATTACCTCTGAGGTAACTACAACTGGTAGGCCACTAGACCAACTTTATCCAACACCACAAATGACCTGAAATACCTTAGAGAAATCTTACCCTATCTCATATTCCTCTTGTGTCCCATCCTTAGTGTGACACATAAAAAACCTGATCCCCGACCTCGAACTCCATAGGTCGTCTCCGTTGATAAACACAAGGCTTCTGAAGAGACTGTGCAGTATCCATCCTATTCTGAATCATATTTATTTTCTTTGTAGACTCCTGAACAAGATGAGGTCCCAACAAATCTTCCTCTCCTGCCTCCAGCCAACATAAGGGAGACCAGCATGGCCTACGGTATAAATCTTCATAATTTTCCATCTAAATAGTTGATTGGAAACTATTTTTGTTTGAAAACTCTACAAGAGGTATATGCTTCTCCCAATAAACTCTTATGTCTAGGATGCATGCTCAGACCATGTTCACAAAAATTTGAATCATACGCTCAAACCAGACATCTTATGGGGGTGGCAAGTTTTACTCAAAAGTATATGTGTACCCAATGCCTTCTGGACCACCTACCAAACTCGAGAAGTAAATCGAGCATCAATATCTGAAACAATAGACTGTGGAACTCCATGTAAGAGCACAATATATGGGATGTACAACCATCCCAGATTGTCATCAATTAAGGTTTACTTGATCGGAATTAATTTAAAAACCATCATGAGTCTTTCAATGACAACCCCAACAACATCATTACCCCGAGGTGACCGTGGAAAATCGGTCACGAAGTCCATCACGACATCATTCCACTTACACTCAGGAATGGGTAACTGCTATAGAAGCCCTACTGGTATCTAATGCTCTGCCTTCACATGCTGACATGTGAATAACATCACGATGAAACCAGAAACATAACTCTTTATACTGGTCCACTAATACTGGTAGTGTGGATCCTGATACATCTAGGTGACACAAGGATGAACTGCCCAAACTGATGAATGAAAATCCTGCATCATCTCCTTGCGTATATCTGCTGGCACCCATACGCGTCCCTGAAAATGAAATACATCATCCTCGCCTATGGTCCATCCAGGATTAGGGTCCTCTCCTGACACACATTCCCGTAAGACTTGGCCATCTGAATCAAATAGTTTCCTCATCCGTACTCGATCAAGAAGGGTAGAGGTAATATCTACAGAAGAAAAAAAGTCTTCCCCTATCTATCGTGCACATCCAAATGCTTCTATAAAAATAGGGCCATCAGCTACCACTCACTACTAGCCTCCAGAACTGTCTGCATCTGAGTCCACCTGCTAATCACATTAGCCACTGAGTTTTATTTCCCCGGTCTGTAGGCAAGCTCAATGTCAAAAGACTAAAGGTACGAAACCTACCTTCAATGTCTCAAATTCAAATCACGATGAGTGAAGATGTACTTGAGACTCTTATGGTCAATAAAAACCACAAAATGATGTCCTAGATGGTAATGTATCCAATAGAGTAAGGAATGAACAAAAACTTCCAAATCCAGATCATGTGTCGGGCAATTCCTCTAGTGTGGTGTCAACTACAGAGGCCCATACACAATGACTCCATCACACTGCATAAGCATAGCTTCCAGACCGATAACTAAAGCGTCACAATAAATAGTATAGCTCTTGACCGGCTCGGAAAAAACTCGTATCGGTGCTGAATTCAACCTCCCTTTCAGCTCTTGAAAGGCTGACTCCCAAGAATCTGACCATAATAACTTCGCACCCTTCTTAGTCAAGCTCATCAGTGGTGATGCTAAGTGTGAAATGTCCTATATAAAACGTATGTAGTATCCAACCAGCCCTAGAAAGCTCCACACCTACAATATTTTCTTCGACTGCTCCTAGGAAACTACTGCTCTCACATTCTCAGGGTCTACTGACACACTTGTCTCTGAGATAACATGACCCATGAAGTGAATTTGATCCATCCAAAAGTGACATTTACGGATCTTAACATATAACTGATGCTCTCTCAATGTACTCAAAATTGTCACAAATGGGAATGATGGTCATGTCGTGTGTGAGAGTACACCAAGATACCATCCACGAAGACCACCACGAATTAATCCAAGTACGGATGGAACACTCGGTTCATCAGTGCCATGAAAACTGCTGGCGCATTCGTGAGACCGAACGACATAACCATATACTCCTATAGACCATACCTACTCTGGAAGGCTTTAAGAGGTATATCTGATGGTCTAATGCACAACAGATGGTAACCAGACATGAAGTGAATATTCGAAAACACCGTGGCTCCTTGAAGCTAATTTAATATGTCAGCATTCCTCGGAAAGGGGTATCGGTTCTTGACTATCAAATGGTTCAACTTCTTATAATCCATGAAAATACTAAGAGTACCGTCTTCCTTATTCACAAATAGGATATGTGAACCCCAAGGAGAAGTACTGGTTCAAATGAAACCCTTTGCCTACAACTCTTCCAACATCTTCTTGAGCTCCTGTAACTCTGGTGTAGCCATCCTATAAATAGGAATAGACACTGGTTCTGCTCTAGGCACAAGCTCAATCAAAAATTCCACCTCACGCTCTGGAGGAAAACCTAAAAAGTACTTGGGAAGGACATCTGTGAAATGGTCAACCACTATAGAAAAGTGTAACTGTGAAGTCCTTTGATCATCCAGATATAGACTAGCAATCTGGGTTGTAACTCCTCCCCACCCGTGATGCTCTAGACCCGCTCTGCTTTCCTGGTCATCCCACTCACCCTTATGAAGAAATGATACACCCTATGGTGATGTGAAACTCATCCTATGATGATAAAATTTAAAAACTGCATAGAAAAGAACTAATCAGTCTATTCCATGAATTTCATCATAGCCTGTCATCTATAGGACATAAGGATCCCATAGGAAGTGACACCCACCAACCTCTAGAGGGAACTCCTTGCACTTACTTACACAAGCCATTATATTACCCAACAAAGTGTCTAGCGTTAAAATATAGTAAGAGGATAAGATACAGAGACCAAGGCTCTCCACCAACAATGTTAGATATAAAGCTATTGTAATCCCATATATCGAAAAGAGCTGAAGATAAAGTAGAGGAATCTAGGATTGTACCTCTAACTATAGAAAGTCCAGGATCCTACTCCCACTGGGTCTGCTCCATTACAATGGTATGGCCTCAAAATTGGAACTCCACTAGGTCTCTCTGGCACAAGATTGGCACTCCACTAGGTCTCTCTGGCACAGCGGCCTCATATGTTCATCCCTTCCACACTAGTATCATACCACCTAGCTACTTCAAGGTCTCTCGTCTCCTTAGATTACCACGCAGAGACTCCCTACAACGCATCCTACAATCAGTTGGAGGAATGATAACTCCAGATGGCGAGCCTCCCTAGATCACATCTCCAGAATCCCTCAAATTTTGCTCCATGATCAGCACCGAGTTGACGATAGATGTTATATAAGTGAACTGGAAGATGCTAAACTACGATCAGATGTCATGCCTCAGACCAACCTCGAACTTCCTTAACATGAATAACTGATCACATCTTGAAATACGCATGAAGCGTTGTAGCTCAGTAAACCGGTTGGAATACTCCAAAACAGAAAGAGTACCCTACTCCAGAATCATAAACTCTAGGGCTCGATCAGGCCTCAAGGTCTCTGGATAGAAGTAGTTATAGAAGATGCGCTGAAACTCCTCCCACTCCATAACATGCTAGTGTCCTGCCTATGAGATCACATCCCAAAAACTCTTGGCAGAGTCTTGAAGCATATTGGTAGTGAGCTTGACCCTCCTCTTTGAAGGAATCTCTAGATGATCAAAGATCTCCCCCATGGTTTCTAGCCATGACTCTGCATCCTGGGGTCCTCTATCCCTTGAGAAAGTAGGAGGATTATATTGCTATAAAAACCCCATCAAATCATCCATTAATGGGGTAGGAGGTGGTTCCCCCTAAAAGGTATGCATCATCATAAAAAAATTCCTCCTTGAACTGTGCATTATCAACTATATTTGGTAAAATGACTGGTGCCAAGAATGGCACAACTGGGGGATCCACTGGGAGTCCTTGATCAGCCATATCTAGTTTCTGATCACCACATGGAAACTGGTATACTACAAGAGGACGTATCGGTGGCATGAATCTGCAAGTTCAAGTGCACACATTATATCAAGATCATCAAGGACTGAAAACTATAAGCATAATAAAGGAACAAGAGAAAAAAATCATTCTATTTTTACAAAACAGGACTACATGCCATGTACAATTCGTACCCGACGGGTTTCCTTAATTCATTCACATGGGAGTGTACTCCTACCACAACTGGTCGTGTAACACCCAAACACACAATGTGTTGTCTTAACACATGAAATGTACATGAATCCTATTACTTTGACAATGTCCTTATACACGGTTGATCCACACGACTCTCCTTGGACAAGACTACATGGCGTGTTCAACGTAGACACTGTGTGTACTAGAAAGGCTTAACCTAGCCTGTGTTGTTAGTGACACAACCTGACACATGGCTCAAACTACACAGTGTCTTCCGAAAGGACACGACATGTATGTGAAATGATAACTCTGACCCATGTTGTTCGTGGCACGACCGGGTACCTGGATCATACTACACGGTGTGTTCAATCCTGGAATGATGTGTATATCTTAAGGATTATCCGTCTGTGTTTTTAGTTATAAGGGAGGACACATGGTCAAAATTACATGGAATGTCTGATGGATAAATAGCATGTTAACACAAAACTTTCCACATCCCATGTCTCTGCCCACACTGCCTATGACACGATTAGAGACTACATGGTGTGTACATAATGTACATAGTGTGTAATTAATAAAAACAGTTTATTCCTGAAGAAAACAACGCATGGTGTGTACCTAACACAACATGTAATGTATGCTGGGTTTTTCCAGACAGTAATCCTCAGAAGATACTTCGGAACCTAGAAAACCTCAAAACGAACACTAAAAGTGCCAAGTTACAATCTATGAGGGCCCATACTCCCTGCGAATCAATGTTTGGAATCATATACTTTCTACAACTAAGAAAACAAAGAAATGATCCACCAAATTCCGGTTCATGAGGTCCCATAACACATCAACAACCAATGTTTGGCATCTATTCAAGAAAAAACTTACACAAAACAATACCCTATCAAATAAAAGGTATTTTTATCAATGAATCTATCACGACAACATGCATATTCTACACAAACATCTATCATAACAACATGAAATTGCTAATACATCCTAGATGGAATGGAAAGAATTCATGTCATGTGGATTCTTGCACATGCCTATATGATGAACTAGATATAATACCCTCATATCATTGGGTTGCGACAGAAATTGAACCTCAATAACGTCAATAGTAATAACACAAAACATGTGAGTCACCAAATGGTGAAAATAAGATCAACTATAAACTTGAAAAACCAGAAGAAATTTCAATAAACAAGGTAGAATGGATTTTCCAAGTACACGTGTTAGCTACTCCTGGGAAAAACTTATTACTAAGTACCTATTTATTCCTATCCATGGCTAATGGTTCCAAATAGTAAATCAAGTGAAAAGAATTCCTTTGACACCATTTTGTAATGTCTCGGTTCCAGAAGCCACCCAGAGTTGCCCGTACCCGGTTGGCCACATGGACTCAAGAACATTTCCCCGAATGTCAGAGGCTGCAAACTAGTAGAGAGGACCTTGGGTGTGATAGTGGAGAAATTATTCCCCCATTGGTAGAGTACACAACGTATGTAAACAAATATACAATAGAAGAAGAAGTAATAATAACAAAAAATAGTAATGGTGGAAGACTGATAGAGAATCAACTGGAGCATATATATATATATATGATGTATCATACATATATGTATTGGAAAGTACCCAAACAAGGTTTTCCCAGCCCTGTGTAAATCAAAAAGTATATCCACGCGTATCGGACAAAGTAAACCACACGAACTACTTGGATATCATTCTATAACATAACATCAGGTTAGAACAACAATCACACCATCCTAAAATAATAGGCATGTAAAAGTAAACAATGACCTAACAAGCGACTAGAACCAAAGGACAAAATAGGAAAATGTGAATGGGAAACACATCCAAAGCATACAAATTTACCCTATTCACAAAAAATATCAACTAATCAAGCATACAGGCATATCAAAAAAAATAGGGCTAAAACATTAAATGTGAAACACCCCGTTCATGGGTATTGGGAAAAGTTTCACATAAAACTCAAAGAAATTCAACATGAAGGAACAAACCACCTACCTCGGTATTGGGAGATCAATATACTCGATCTTCAATGCATGAATCACCTTATATTTCCATATATATAAGAAAAAATATAAAACATTCAACCCATTATAACTCATGAAAGAGGAAAAATCAAGGTATGATGCTCTATGAGATGAGAGAACTCACCGATGTGATTCCAACTCAACCAATAGAGTAAGATTCGGAGGAATAACACTCACTCGGGGGCTCATCGATGATCCACATCCCTATAGAGATCTTGGTAAAATGAAACCTATAAGAAGCAAGTTCTAGTGATTATACACGACCCAAACACGTTTAATGAAAAATATAAAGTACATGACATCTACTTTTTAAGTACACAACATGTACATTCCTTTTCCGTACTTAGCATTAGGCGGCCTCCATGTCACCCCACACAACCGTTTGTGAGGCCATGACATGGGCATCACATAGGCTCCTGCGGCAACGCAGTAACTGGTGTGTACTTAAAAAATTTCCAAAAACTCATATTTTCTCAAATACTCTAGAAAATAAAAAAACATACCTGAAAAAAAGATCCGGGTTATTACAATTATTTTAATTTATATTTTATTAAATTAAATCACCCCAACCAATAAAGATTTATTCAGAGCCTATGTGGATCAGGGAGAACATATGCAGGCCTAGTCCATGCTGTTTTGACCCTGTAAAGAGGTATTATGGGCTTGGAGAATCCACTCAAACCATTTATAGACTCGGATGACCTAGTTGAGGACCATTTACCTAATCCAAAAAATCATAAACAATGAGTAAATAAAGTCTATATGGATGGAAATATCCTCTAAAGAGGTTTCTCCCATAAAAACTACTCAACACTCTGTTGAGGTGTGCTCAGGCTGGTTGCGGTTGGGAGGCATCTAATGACGGGGCCGCATGGGAGCCATGGTCGTTGCACCAACTCTGCAACTGTGGGGAGCCATACTTGGGGTCTTCCATGGTGGAGGCATGGATAGTGGACTGAGTTGGAGCAGCGGTGATAGACCAAGGCAGATTAGGATGGTCTGAGGTGGCATCAGCTGACAATCCTCTGGACTAAGGTCCCGGGATGGTCTAGTGGGTTGAATGTGGGGTTCTAGAGGAGGTCTGAGGGTGCCAGAAATTAGTAAGGGGGTGTGGCCTAGCTGGTGTTTTGTGTCTAGGTTGAGGGACGACCATATGGCGGCTCAGTGAGACAACTACCAGGAGGAGGCACCACTTTAGGGAGGGCACAGGAAACCATTGCATTGTTGAGAGTAAAGGTGGGTAGTTGCGACATGGTGGGGCACGAGCCCAGGGATGGTGTGGGCTCGTCCAGTAGAGGGAGATGGGTCATGGCTCTAATTTGCTGGTTTGGTGTTGCCATCCTGGTGTACAGAGATGGCTATAATGGGTCATCACATGTCATTGGAGAAAGACTACATGGGAGAGGGGGGTCTTCCCCCTCAAAAATGACTTTTTTTATCTCTTCACCGGGAGATCCACACCCTAGAAATCTTATTCCTTTTTTATAAACATGACCCAAAAATGTTGGTTATATACTTTTTTTTAATTTTGTTTGATCCACAATCATGGGTAATCTCCCCATTATAAAAATTTCTTAATGTCAATACGGGTTTCATGAATAATTATTATTATAATACTAAAAATATTATTATAATAGAAATATGATAATAAATAAATTATTATTATAATAAAACCATTATTATAATAATTAAATTATTACAAAAATAATTGTTAATAACCCTCATAGGAAAAGCTATTCTGATTACCGAGTTCCCACCTAGTGAAGGATTGTATTAAACTAATAAAAACATTCAATTTTTAATCTAAATGTAAGACAATGGATGACTGGAAAATGGTCACCCAATACCAGATTGTGGTGCGTTTTGTGGCATCAGGACCGTAATGATAACCTCTTTTAATGTGAATGAAAATTTAATTTATTTTTCTTCATATCAACAGGAATCACTCTAATACCATTTAAAGGAACCATGCATGCAGCGGTGGACCCAAACTGGTGGCATTATAAAAAAAATTCCACCGACGATTGACACAATCTTGTCAATGTCAAAGAAGCGATGGTGGGTTAAAGCCATGATCATCTGTGATAAATTTTATGCATAAAATTAGGACATAAAATACCTGGTTTAGTCCTAATATGCACGGGAAGTCTTCTCATCATTGGATATCTCTAATTGAAGAATCTGAAGACAAATTTCTCTAGATCATCCAATGGCATGTTAGGAAATCTGCAATAGTTTAGATCATCAAATTCCAGGTGCTAGCGCAGAGATCTGATGAACTCTTAGATGCTCAGATGATCACTGATTCGCTTCTCTTGCAATTCCGGATAGAGAGCTTGAGCATAGATACTTGGATCCAGAGTTTATCTCTCTAGAACATTGTAGAGAAGAGAAGGGAGATAACTCAGATGAATAGTCCTTTGAAAAATCCTCTCCTCTTCTATTTATAGTGTCATGTAACTACCCTGAAATTCCAAGCTAACCCCTGAATAATCAACGCACTATTAACGACATTTTATTACTACTAATCTAAGCCATAAATATTATTTTCACCCACTTGTAGTATATTATAATATATTGTGTGATATTAATTCAGTCACTGACTCAACTCACCCTTCCCACATATATTAATGGAACCTTGATAATTTAATATTCATCAATTAATATTTCTCATGTATTTAATTAAAACTGGAAAATATATTTAGTAAATGAATTCAATTATCATTATTCTACACCCTAATAATTTGTTTTTTTATTTCATTGGTAGTCATTTAGCCTTGGAAAAATCCCACACCCTAGTGGTGGGGCCCACCATGTCATAATTTCCTATTCAAATAAATAGGAATTATTTTCTAATATTATATTATGTGTGAACCTATAGGCCCATATCTTGATATTAGTGAATAGTATTCATAGACCAAGAGAGTGATTTAGAAACCCATCATTCCCCATAAGAGAGAAGGATTGTAATTATAGCGACAAACAACCTTCAAACACATAATATGTAATATGATCTCTTTTCCATTAATATCTCATATTGAAGGTCACATTCACGTGTCATTGACCAGTTCATGCATTATTATTTGTTGATCTAACATGATTGATTTTCCCATGACTGCCATGGACATGGTCTTATAAAGATACTTCCTTCCTTATCAACATGGCCTGAGATATATTACTTCCATAACCTATAAGAAAAAAAATCCTTTCTTGTCCATTATACTAATGTCATTCCATCAATGATCCACCCAAAAACCACTACCTCACCACGATATCATCATCATGGTTTTCATCTTGAATCAATTTACGCGATCAAATAACATACACTAGGAATGATATCAGGTTAGGATACTATTACACATGATTGTAGATAGAAACATCCAATGACACCTAAAACATGTGGTGTTCCTATTGGCATGTCTTTCGTCATGATATCACTACATTATGCCACTATATAGGAACATCATGATAATATGTCTCAATGCTTATGATCCCACAAAACCTGAGACTCAAACATCAACTGTGTCCGATAAGTAAGATGCATATAGACCATAGATCATATATTTATGATAAATTACATACTATATAGAGGTTCTGATTATGTCATAGGATCCACTATAACCTTTCAATACATTATTTAATATTTAGAAAATATCATTTCAATAGTAGATGTCGAAAACTCTATACTATAATGGTAATATGACACTATGTATAGCGAACTGTATAAGCGATATGGTAATCAAAATTACTTAATAGTTAGGTCTAGGGAACCCACTATTTCATAATCAAATACCACTCAAATCGTCCAGTTTTTTGTTAAATGATCAATTGACATTTTGTTAGACAAATTGGGTGCTCATACACATTTGAATATTTGAATAATTACTTTGAAAGACCATTTTTATGAAATTATACCAACACCAAAACACAATAAAAAACCAAAAAGAAAAGAAATAACAAGAAAGATAATCATATTTATAAATTATATAGAAAAACAATCTCATCTATGGATTTTGCAGGAAAAGAAAATAATCGTAACACATACCTCAAAGGAGTTCAGATTTGACGAAACTATAAAATATGTATTAATAGGCCCCAAGAATTATCTATATGCCCTAGAAACAAATAAAATATAATCTAACATAAACCCAAACCCCTAAGGTCTGGGCAAGAGGGAAACCCAATAATTAAATCCCTAGAAACAATTAGAGAAAGTGATAAGTAATAGAAAATTTTCCAAAACCCTAACTACATACATTTGATGCTTTGATATGGATCCATATAGGAGGAGGATCCAAGGGAAGATGAGTATCGACCACATCGTGGACAAAAAATGACTAAGAGGGAGTGAGTATTGAGTTAAGGAAAATGATAGGGGGTATATTATAAATTTTATGATTTTAAAAATCTTGGTAGATCGCATGGTTTCGTTTCCCAGTTAACCAAAATGTGCGCCAATAGTGTGGTAGATATTACACAAGAAGGAATCGACCCCACCCCCAGCCCGCACAATTTGACCCACCATGTGAAAACTTTGTGGTAGCTTATGTACCAAATCCATAATCTGCCACACCATTTCTTGGGTTGGGATGCATGATTTATCAAACAGTTTTCCTAAAACATGTATATGACAAAATGCCACTGAAAAACTATAAAACATAAAATTTCAAACATGGACTCAACCCAAACCTCCACCAAAGCATCTAAAGACAATAAAAGAATAAATTATAAAAATTGACAAGGTCAGGGTGTGACAAAAAAAATGTTAATATCCTAATACAAATATTTTATCATTTATTATTGGGGTAGAATGGTCCTATTAGACTTACCATATTTCAATGGATTATATTGACAGATAAATTTGAACCCCATTTTAAGAACATTATAATGAATTTTATATGAAATATAGGTAATCCTCATATCCTAAAAATTTAAATGGAATATAGAACTCCATGAATCCATAAAAAGTCCTTAACTTATAACCTTGAAATAATATCATAAGGTGATTTAGTACAACCCAAATTTATTTATTTAATTTCTATACTTATTGAATACTGATTAAGAAATCCCTGGTGTTGATTTCCCATTTCATATATACTGTGGGTAATGATTTTAACATCTCAATATACATATATATATTAATCTAAACGTTAATTCATATAATAAATCAAGATACATACTCTACAATATCAATTTTTTTGTTTTTATAAATGAAATTATATGTGATATATCTATAAAATTATCACTTCATGGATGAATAAAGAATGATGAACTATATGAATATTCCAAAGACTCTTTATTATAGAATAATATTGAGGAGAAAAAAATTGGGATTCATAACCTCATAATTCTTTCAAAACTATGATTGATCTGTCATATATTTCTCACCATCTTTTGTAGTTATAAATCCTAAATTAATTTCTTTTTAATATTTACATGAACAAATGATTAAATAATCATGTAATAAAGATATGATATATACTATTTACTCATAATTTATACATCTATATTATATAAATAAATAAGTAATGGATCTCTTTAAAACCCAATCATGGGCGATATTTCCAGGTAATTCTCAGTTAGAGCATCAACGACTTTGTTCGCCAACTTGTGGTGGTACTGTATTTAGATGTCAAATATTTTGTCAGTACAAATCAAATAATTGAGTGAATTATAAAAAATTTATGAGTGAATATATATTTAAATGTTTTATTTTTAGTATATATATCACACATTTCACTATATAGATAACGCCTCCACATATTCAATTCATAATTTACCACTTCTAGTGCCAAATTATGATTCAAAAAATTTACTCACGAACCATTAATTGTTGCGAGGTATATGCTACTACCAAGTCATTCTACATGAGAAAACATCCCATTCCCTTCTTTTTTTTCACAACTATAGATTTTAAACCCTTCTCTACTATAGGGATGTGTGAGTGTAGGTGCACTAACTAACCCTTTTTTTCTCCCATTGAAATTTCCCTCACATTCACAAATATAAAAAAATGGATCTGTTCTATGTAAATATGGTTATTAGATAATATAAGAATAATGTTTCATTAAAAAGTGTCAGTGGTATCCTTAAAACCTTATAAAACGATAAATATTTGTCACCATGATGGTTCTGAGATATTTCTGAGAACATTTATCCTTGAAGGATCCACTAATATAACTTAAAATTGAGATTATATGACCTAAGAATGAAACATTCTATACGAAAAAATTAACACTTGGTAAATTTGGAATAATAATTATACTTATTTAGGGTCATAAACATTACTATCAAAAAATAATTATTCTATTTATTTATATTTGAATATATAAGAATAACATCAATAAATAATAAAACAAATTGATCAAGGTAGTCTATAAAGACACTATTCATTATATCTGTGAAGATATTAGGGACATTGGTAAGAAAAAAAGGAATCAATATTAATTGATAAGGACCAAGCCTCATACAGAAGGATTACTTGGGAATATCTGCATTCTTAACCTAAATTAATGATATCCATGATGATATTTGATTTCCTACATGTCCTAAGGTTTCTTTTTCTATTCTTGAAACTCAATTGGTACCATTCAATAAGAAGAAATTGAAATAGGTGAAACACTAGTTATGAGTTATATTAAAATATAAACTTCATGATTCGGTGGAAGACTAGAAAATTATTTGGGAAATACAGTTTCA
The DNA here is from genome assembly GCA_963277665.1 of Viscum album. NCBI lineage: Eukaryota > Viridiplantae > Streptophyta > Magnoliopsida > Santalales > Viscaceae > Viscum > Viscum album. The sequence goes on from OY728142.1 coordinate 1,737,045,348, forward strand.
TGTTTTTGAAGCATATGAATATCATAAATATTGAGTTTCTACCTAATAGTTTGAGAAATATATCCCTTATTAATAGGTTTTATGTCTTATAAAATCTATTTAATTTCCATTGGAATATTACATTTATCCTCTCACTAAAAATTATTGTATATTAATTCATGATATCAAATGTTATTTCATTATTAAATCAATTCCTTTGAGAACTATATAAAATGAGATATTCAATTTTCAAAATCATTTAAAATTAAAACATAGGAATAATAATAATATTTTCATGGGGTAAATTACTATAAACATAAAAATAGAATCCCTAACTCTAGAGTGGATGATTTGTATTCATTAGTAATCATGATCCAAATAAATGTTTTAAAGAACATATGCCCTTACTTATTTACTTTGGCATGGATTTACCCCATGGATTTGGTCATTAACTCAGTTAATTACCATGTTCCCCACATTTAAGACCTTGAATTATTAGTTATACATTTGATTGAACATTATTTACATGCATCAAACACTTTATTTTTTACCAGATATTACTCGGACTCTTCCCTTATTTACTACATGAAAAAAATATTACTATTCCTTTATGTTAGATCCTTAGGTGATTCTTCTAATATTAATGACATGTAGGAAGCTGAAACCTTTTCCCTATAAGGTCATTATCAAATAAACACTAATAAAATAAAATTTTCACTTATTTGGTGAAATATGAATCTCACCTAGATTCTAGTTATTAATTAGAACTCAAGATAAATGATTAGTCATAATCACATGTTTTCACACTCTAACTCTTATTTTTTCACATGATAATGGTATATTCATTGGCCTGAAAGTTATGTTTCAATAGATTTCTCATTGTTAAATCCATTGGATACAACCATAAGTCATTGTGTAAATATGAGAAATCATTAATTAGAGGAGTAATCATATAAAAATAATTACAATTATATTGTCACTTAAGAAGCCTTATTATCAACGTATGGATATTTAGGTTCATCATATATGGGTTTTAGTTTATAATATGTTCTCATATATTCAATCTTCACATTATTTATAATGGTTCATAATGAGATTGTGAATTAATAAAATAATATAACCCAGGAGTAAAGAAAAAGGTATGTAGTTCCCCCAAAGTTGCATTCCATAGGTGAATACTGAAATACACCAATCCCAACTTTTCAGGGTAATTAATAATAGGTGAATATGTTCTCGATCAGGTATCAAATTATTTTCACCAAGATATGGATTTTGTTTCTAGGAATACACTCAATTTCTACCTTAACACAACATAAAGATATTTTCCTATTCATATATTTATCCCGATGGGTTTCACTATGTTTTTTATCATAATCTCTAAAAATAACAATACTCACCAATAAATCAAACATCAGTGAACTGAGCATCACATTCATTAATTTTAAATAATTTCAGTTTAGTATTCAATATATCTCATATGAATACATTCCTAAATACCATAAAAGTTTTTATTTTGTATATTAGGCAGATAAAAAAATTATTTCATGAATGGTCTCTATCACATCCTTTAAAATTTCCTCTCACATATTACCATTATTAGACCAAAACTACATAAAACCAATCTTCAGAACCATATAAAATGGAATCATAAGAAATGGTGATTTGATATTATCAGTAAGGGTAAAGTTATAACGTTTCAATCAATATTAATAAGTGAAAATAGTCTAATTATATATTTCTGATAACATGATCTTATGTATTCATCTGTATTATATCAATGAATAATAATAATATTTCATGGTATATAGATTTTTATTATTAAATAAATAATGAATAAGACTACTAAATCATGAATAATCCTTAATGATCCAAGTTAACATATAATAAGAATAAGATATATGTTATTATAATATAAATAATTATATAAAATTATTTTCATCATCAAATATCACGTCCATGTCTAGTATAGTAGATATAGTTCCATAGTAGAATGAGTTCACTACCTATTCCAATAATTTTCCTTGTAATGGATCACTATCAAGAATATCGCATTCGATATATTCCCATAGTGGATTGAGTTCACTGCCCTTTTCCATAATTTCTACATTCTATACTCACTTCTGATATTATCATAATGGGTAGAGTCTCTTAATGGTATAGGTTTAATTCCCATTCTTGTTCATAATATCTCAAGAGATATTATTAATTACTGAATGCATTAGAGGGATATATAATCACTGTCCAACCCATCACATAATGAAAAATATATAAAAGTGTTTCGTAATATCATAAAAATAATAATCAAATAATAAACTAGGTAAAATAAATTATTTTTTGAAAAATATTTAATCACAACTTTATTAACTCATGAGTAAGTGACCTGTTAAATAGAAGCATCCATATAATATCACTATCATAAGATTTCCAAAGGAAGAAATTGGATGGAATAATATGATCATATACCTTGTATAGAATAATAATAATTAAATAATTTTGACATTGATGGAAAATTATATTTATTTTATAATTTAAAATACGCTTTAGAAATGAAGAGAATTGATCAATTTTGTTTCTATCACTTTCAAAATTAAATATATATAGATAAATAGAAAACAATATTTATTTGAAAAACTATAAATAATAGTAAATAATATTTTAGAAATTGCTATGGAAAATGTGTTGGGTAAATCTTCTCATTGCATATATGTTAAAATATTATATTCATTCTACACTTTTGTAAAAAGTTAAAATTGAGTCATATGAATTTTTTATAATATTTATTTTAATATTCCGCCCTAGAAATAAAAGGTGAAAAATTAACCTTTATCAATTATTTATGTATGTATAAACACTTTTAACACCTTTTTAATAATGTGTACCTAGACTATAAGGACATGCGACCCAAAAACAACATTTAATGTCATCTTTACAAAACAAACATTTTCAATGTCATTGGAAGTACAATGTCTTTTAAATTGTATGGATATAAGAAAATAAATAAATATTTATTTATTTATAAAATATATGGTTTGTAAATTATATGGATAATATAATTATTATCAATGTCAATTTAATATAAAAAATCCCAAAATGAAAAGACATTGCAATAGAAACTATTACCTGAAGTCCTATATTTCTTTATATTCATTCAAAATTTCTATATGATAAATATATATTTATTATAATACTATTAAGAAACCATATTAATATATATATATATATATTATGATATATCAAGCTTTTATAATTTCTAATCACTGTTTAATTGGTTTTCCTTTATGAAAATCATTACATAGTTGAAAAAGGGTTCAAATCCAATGCATGTTTCGATTTGATAGTTATGGTCCTTGATCCTTTCTCATGGTTTCATAAGAAAAAGAATCTAAATCATGGTATAAATATAATAATTATTTATTAAATAAAATGTTTCATAAATCCATATAAGGTTTTGATAAAATATGAATTACATCAGTTCATGGAGATTGTATTAACTAAATACAAATGAGTATGGTTTTCATTTTTCAATAGTAGAAAAAATAAAAAAAATAATAATTAAATTAGAAAAAACCAATATTATTTCCAAACATATAATATATATTTCTTAAATCCTTCTACAGAACCATTCTCTATAGACGATGATGAAAAAAGGAACACATCTTTTTATTTGGATGGATGTCCAGACATATAGATGAGTGATGTTTTTATTTATCATAGGACAAAAAAAGATATCAAAATTGAGTTTAACCAAGAAATAATAACATTTCTGTATATTTATGATAATTATTTTATAATACCATAATTATTACTATTGGATTAAATGATTTTGATAACGAAATAAACATGATATAAAATGGTTAATAGTTATACCACTTCTTTGAAAAAACCTTCTTTATCATACACATTAATCCACATATATTTGTATTTTGGTAAACAAATGACCGCTATTAAATTGGTTAAAAGTTTTAGAGGATATTATTTTAGATAATTTTTTATATAAATGGATCATGTGGTACGGATAAGTGAGATGAGAAGGTTCCCTTCTAAAGTTTATGTTAGTGGAAAACATGTAAATATGGTAAATTTTATTTTATAATATGTAGATTACTCACATAAATTGGATCCATATTTTCAAATATTTGAAGAAAATAGATATATTTTTTGAAATGAAATAAAAAAATAAGCTTAAAATATGTTATTTGGGATATATTAAATTTTATATCTTAGGTTTACCCCCTTTTAATGCATTTAGGACTTTATGTTGTAACATGATTTCTTCTATGGTCGCTATTAATTATTTCCAAAATTAAGTTGAACATATATCATTATAATATTATTTTTATTCAATATATGTAAATTATTTTATTAAATCCAATTTATAATATAGTAATAAATTATGTCCAATGTAAATTCCTAAACCACTACAAAAAAAATTTGTTTTGGATGAATGTATTTTTCAATCATAATGTGAATTTCAAATCATTAAATTCCTAGTAACTTCTTATAGATGAATGGTAAGTTATATAATTTATTAAATTATATACTAATTAAATTATAATCAATCATAAATATATATTAATTTAATAATATAATATAACAATACATTGTTTACATTAAAACTATTATCTAAAAAAAATACATTTTTAACCTTCAAAAGATTATATATTAACTTATACTCAATTAATATTAAATATTTGTATGATTATTGATTTTATTACATAAAAAATATTTTTCATTAATATATAGTTCATTATTGATCAAAATACATAATATAGTAAGATAAGATACATTGAAATATATTGATAACATGATAATATTGTTTGCATTTAAAATTGAGTACTTAATTCAACTAAATTAATAATTACATTATTTCTGAGGAATTATTGTATAAATATTTTCAATAATTTATTTAATCTTATCCATACACAAAAAACCAACATCGGTGTGATTATAGTCACATTTAATAAAAATATATCTAGGAGATATCATGGTTTATTTGAGTTCAAGGTAGCATATAATGAAATATATTGAACAATATTAATGATAAAAAGAGAGATTAATATTCTAAAATAAATGGATTTAATATTCATAATGTTTTAATCATTCTCATTAGAAATAAAATTATCTATTTTTATTATTTATTACTCCACATTTTATTTAATAATGATAAATATGATCTCAATATTCTATATGCAGTTGTGTTCTTCAAATGTTTTTTTAGATTAATTAAATTATTTATCATAGAAGGTCACCATAATTTTTTTAGATATTCACAAATATCATTAAAATAATTTTCATCCATATTAGTTGTGTTTATTATTTTGTCAGTATAATGTATTAAACCTCTACAGTACTTTGTGAATAACTTTCCTATCATTATGATCAACCGTCCTACACATTTATTTTTAATGAAAAATACATGACCACTTGTCAACATTTGTTACACCACATCACCAACCATGTTATCATTTTAAAATTGTGATTACTAAATTTTCATCCTATACTAGAAGATAAATATGATATTAATAGTACCTAATATGTTCCACATCATTAATTTAACTATTTCGAGATGAATTTCCTAGAGATTATGTTGGAAATGAGATTATTAAAATGATGCAAAAAATTATAAGTGGCCATGTTTTCTTCAAATATAGATATATTCCAATAAAAATAATATAATCAATAATATCCAAAAAATTTCAATGATTATGATTTCCATGTTTTATTCCAACAAAAAATGGAGTTTACGTTGGTTTTTTGTCATGGATGTCCAATTTATTCAATAGATATTTTTCATACATAGATTATGTGATAATGGTGTATCCCACTTTATCAATAACTTAATTCCCAAAAAATTATAAAATCTTTCTATTCAAAGAAATCTCTAACTATAAACTCATGAGACATTAAAAATCCTCTTAATATTCTTGAATTCATACACCATGTATATGTGTATACACATGGACCATCAACATAAATGCTTCTTCCTTAGATATTTTGACATAAATATTATGATCAGCACAAACCATATTTAATTTAAACAATTTTATATATGAATCTAGTTGGTCATTATATTCTTTTGGTTCCTTCTCTAGACGATAAAATGGATTATTCAACCTAAAACCTTTAGTTTCATCATTTCCAGTCATGACACATACTAGTTTCTAAATATATGAATCTTCATCATGAACACATATAAAAAAATGTATATTAATATCCTTTGATAAATCTTGAAGACTGTTAAAATCACTGTTTATAAGATGAAATGGACGAAATTAGTTCAAGACAGTAATGAAAAAATTTCTTCAACACCAAATCCTTTAATACGAGCACACATTTTACAATAGTGATGTGACTTATTTCAAAATATGATTCCATGATCCTAAAATTTATTTTTGAATATTCATTTAATTGTCACCATAATATTATGTTCATGATTATTTAACAGTTACCATGTTTTATTTGAATAGATTACATCATGTTCTTGATTTGTGGATCGGACCCATTATTTATCATTTACTTCATCATCAAATGATTTTTGTTCTATAATTGATAGTAGAGAATAATAATATACATTCCTTAGTCCTTATACCTCTATAATAGATGTTTTAAAACTCATTATGATGGAGATATCATCATCCATTATTTTATTCCTCCTATGATTTAAATGATTAAATTATTTAGTAATTGTATCATATTTTAATATATCATCAAAATATTAATCATCTGGGGAATTTTTTATAACAATAAGATTTGTATCAATATCGTCATGTTCTAAAAATTATTCCTCATTGTTTTAACATCATGGATTATTACCATATTTCTCCTCAAATGATTTTATTTCATTACCCTTTATCTTTTTTCATCCTCTTATTGAATAATCTTTTGACCTTATTAATTATTCAGTATCATAAATGTATTCTCTATTCTTCCACATCCCCATTAATTCCATGATTTTATTTAGTTATTTTGAATAAAACTTCTATATCTAAAGACCATAAATTTTTTTAGTGAGGGATTACTTATATTCTAATTTTTTTATTGTTTCCTCTCTTTCCCTGGGCTTAACACCACCAAATATTTCATGCACACCATAAAATCTACAAATTTCATCCAATAGTGGGGATTGATTCAAATTTCAATGTGCACTATTTTTGAAATATTATCCACCTGTAGATTTTTTCATTCCAAAAGTACATTATATTTTTTAGTTCACATTAAATATACCTCATTCTTAATTACACATTTCAGAAAGAATTTTCAAAACTCAATAGACATGTATTTTATTCTAATTTTGATCAATATAACTTTTTTTCACATAGTATCATTTTATAATATCCCTAGAAACATCTTCGTGAACTATATAATATCTTTTTACACTAAATCATCATTATAATATTTTCTCACCATGATCATCCTTTGAAACTACTTCCAAATTGAATTTCATATTTTGAAGTCTCTTTTAAGAGGGATCCTTTATTATGGTCATTATAAAAATTCTTATTTATATACATTATAATAAAATATATTTATTAACAATATAGTAGTGTTCCAAACATTAATAGATATGAATAAATCTAAGGGTATATTTACTTGAAATATACCCTTTCATCAAGTCAGTTTTTACTACAAGAGATAGGAATTACTTATCCAAATCATATTTTCCTCTACCTCATTTTGTGATAATAAGATTCTCCTTAGAGTTGTAATACTTTTACTTGTTTGAGTGACATGAAATTATTTTTTTATTGAAACACATATAAAATAAAAAATGAAAAATTTATATGCCTTCTATTGAATGTTCTACCATATCCAGTAATCAACATTTTCAATCTTGAGATTATATCATGGTGAAAAATATTTATGATTTTTTCAAAACATCAATCTAGGTTATATAATTACCAAGTACATGTATAACGTTATCAATCTCAATTATTTAGTTAAATATTTCATAAATATTTTCATCAAGAAATAACTTCAAATAATCAATCATATTTTGAAGAACATGTAGCTTCACCTCCTCCACCCTGTCCTCGTCTTCATCTATTTTGGAAATTTTATCTCAAAAGGTAATGGGAAAATTTAATATATTAACCATTATGTAAATTTATTTTAATATGGCTATAATAAAAAAAGTTTAAGCATTATAATTAGATTCTTATGGTTTCCAATTTACATTAATCATTATCACACCCGTATATTTTAAATTATCTATTTTATTAATTTTTTCTCTTTTCGGGTAGTTCTGGTTGAATTCAGGATTAATTTTTTTGGGTCCTTATTTTAAAAACGTACATTTTTTCCTTTATTTTATTCGGCACACTACGGTCGAAGCCGTATGACCTTGCCTGAGCCACCACACGACCTCACAGGAGCTACATCATGTCCTCATATGGTTCACTACATGGCCTAACCGATGTTCAAGGCAGATTAAAAATATTCGTCATATAAAAAAATGAGAATAAAATGAAAATTGAGAGTGCACAGCCTCGGGCGAGGCATGACTCAGGAAAGGAATGATTTTGAGACCGCGCGGCCTCGCCTGGTCTACCGGGTGACCTACCGATGTTCGATTAATTAAATGAAATGAATTAGTAATGAAAAAACAAAATTTAAATGAGTTGTAAAATAAAAAATAAAATAAAATAATAAGAGTCGGATAAATTTTTAATTAATTTTTTTACTGATAATAGCATTATTATTATTTGAGGATATTATTCTAAATTATTATTGGGTATTATTATTATTAATATTAGTGATAATAACTAAGTTATTTTATTATTTAATATTTCTATTGTTTTAGTTTATTATTATAATTATTATTATTTTTTGTTTTATTATTATTATGTTTAGCATTATTTTTGTATATTTTTTATTTCTTTTTGTTGTTCGGTAAGGTTTTTTCGCTTGGCGTCCATCGCTTCACTCCCCCTGGAGGCCATCGAATCGTGCAGAACTGCTCCCCATCTAGACCCACTGCCTCTTGCAAGCGTGACATAGTCTTGCCCTCTACTCTAGACCAGAATCGCGTGCACCCACATGTCATCACCCCTGTCTCATCACCGGGATCATGCCATTTCCCTTAACCCATCGTGCCACACACCACCACGCGTCACACCATTTCTTTTGTAGTGACCTTTTGAGAATGACCCTCCCTCTCTCGAACTAGCCGAACCCTGATGCTCCCCAACCAGCCTTCCCCTTGCACCGACACCCTGAGTTCCCTTGGTCGGCGGCCGCTGCTCCATCTGGGGTCCTCCCCTACCTCCTGAACTCCTCTACATCACCCCAATTTCTGCGTCATGTCCTCATTCTTGCTGGAAAGCTATGAATTATTGGACTACCTCTTGCACCCCTATCTCCCTCACAAAACCCGTATGCACAGCCCTCCCCCTCGCGCTGACCTCCCCTTTTTCTGGATTGAATTTTCCAACATGGAACACCTCTGACACCTCTTTTTCATGATCTGTCAGCACCCTGCACCCATGCCGCACATGTGTACATGTTTGTTTAGATAGATTCTTCCAATTGTTAGATTTACAAGTAGGGTTTTCGGATTTCACCGGGTAGGTTGTTAGGTTTAGAGTTGAATTATTTTTAATCTTGTTTGTTTGTTACATATTGGCTCCTTAAGTTTTTGTCTTAAATTTATTTTGGTTTGAATTCTTGATTAGGGTTATCTTCTGGCTCGCTTTTATAGGGCGTTAGTTGCATTTGGTGGTTCACAGAAGATTTTGAAAATTATTCACCAAAGGTAGGTAGTTCTGTATATAACTATTGTTTGATAAATAATTTTTCATGTTTGAATAATTTAGCATGGCCTTCCATTAATTACTTGGGTGTGAAAATTGTTTATAAAAGACTTTAACATGCGTTTATTTATTATGTGCATGTTAGTATAGTGCATAGTGTGTTTCTATGAAGACACTATATGAGTCATTCGATTGTGTTATATGAGTTGTGAAATAATTTTATTCTATTTATAAAGAGCTGTGAACTGGAATATGAAGTGGTCAAAATGTGCATTTTTTAATAATGGAGAGTTTTTGTGTGAGTTTTGTGTGTGAAAAAGCATGTGATGTCATTTGAAATTGTTTTATAGATTTTATTAATGGTTTATTAAATGGTATGGAAATTATGAACTAGTTTTGAAAATGGTCTTAGGGTGCACATCATTCCAGACTGAAAATTTTTCATTTATTTTTAGTAGCATGTTTTTTCAATATCAGTTTGATTTTTCAATGAAAACCCTATAATGAACTATTTACTATTTTATAAAATATATTGTTACTTATTTAAAATTGTTTCATAAGATCTTATGATTGGCCCATTAAATTGTGTAGTTTGTGTAGGGGTGTCTTGCATGTGTTGTAAGGTTTTTCATCAAACAGTTTGGTGGTGTATTTCACACATTAAAATTGAATTTGAGTCCGTTAAATGTAGGAATGTGTTTTGGGTTTATAAATAGTAATTTTTTTTTGTGAAAAACCATGTGATACTATTTTTATATTGTTTTAATTTTCTTAAATGATATGTTAGATTATCCCAATAGTGTCAAATGCATTTGGAAAAAAATTTAGTGGGTAGATTATTTCAATTTTTTCTTGTGTGTGAAAATTGTTCTTTTGGAATGTCTAGTGTCTTGTTGGGTTTGAGTGTACGTTTATAACAGGTGACATGAACTTTAACTACTTGAGCACAAACGGGAAGCTCAAGTACTAGGTGGGTGGACAAGGACTAGCGTGCTAGTGATACAGAAGTGGCATTGGCCGAGTTTCATTTATAAGGATTGATTACTACAACACTAACTAATATTTTGGATGAGAAATGGAGACCACAAGGTTATGTATTTGTTTCCCTACTAGTGGATTGTGAACAAGAATATTTTTTTTGTTTTTTCTATACTATTGTTCATTGAGATATGATGTTCTAGCGTCTGACTCCTCACTAGTGTCTTTAGGTCATCTCACATGTTTTTTTATCCTCTTTTGATTTGCTATCACCATCAGCACACGATGTGATGTTTATGTTACCAAGTGTGTGTGTCTGTGTTAATTTTAGTTGTTTTCCTTTAGTGTAGTTTTCCTTAAAAACTATTTTCATTAAATTTTTTAATCACTTGTTTATTTTTATTCAATTAAATTGAAAATGTATTTGTCATTTATTAATAATACATGTAACATTTTATCTATGGAATCCTACTGGGCTTTTGGCACACCTTACATAAACCTTTGGGTGTATGCAGATTCTATTTCATTTTCAACCCAGGTTGTGGAATCGAGCCTAGCGTGAGTGGTTCTGGTTGTCAGTGGCACCCTCAATTCGGTTTGGTGGATGTGGATTGAGTTTTTTTCACCTATCTTATTTCTTGGAGGTTTGAGTTAGAGTTACAGTTTCTTTTGTTCTAATTTATTTTTGGATTTTGGCTCATGTTATAATCCTTTGAATTTTATTTTTGTATAATGGCCTGTTTGGTTTTCAGTTCAATGTTTAATTTTATATATCTTGTTAGCAGTTTTGTGTTTACTATTTCGGGTAAACAGTTCCCACAAGATACTCTTGATACCCGGCACTTATGGCATCCCGTGGGGATCTAGAACTCCCTTTGGGCCTTATCACGGACTTGGTTGGGCACTGTGTCAGATAGAAACCTGGGCTAGTTTTTGAAAAAATGGTATCAGAGAGAGGTTTTTCTTCTTGGGTCGTGTTCATTTGGGATAGAGTCAGGGTATATCAATGTTATGGGTGTTGGATCTCGACATTTTAGCTATGAGCAAGGTGGTTAGCCAGCACACCTTGAGGCAGGACTCGAGTTACCAGAGTAAGTTGAGGTTTTTCAGAGTCATTGGTCATTGTGGATAATATTGTTTAGGGTAAATGAAACAGGAGTGGGTTCAGTGGTCTCAATGAGCTTGCAAGGTCTAACAATCCATGTGGAGATGGGGAAAATATCATAGAATACCCTATGTGGCGGTGGCATGATTGGTGTATGGCCACCAACCATATGTCCCAGTCAACCATTGACATTAGTTCCCTCTTGCATCGGTCCTCATCTCTCTTTTTTGGATTCGTGGAAAAATGGATTTTAAGTAAAAATGATTTGGTCTTTGGAAAAGGTTTTGAAATGGAGCACAATAAAAAGGAAATGATGTTTGGGGTTTGAAAGGTGTTTGTTGAATGTTTTGGTTTTGTAAAATGGAAAGGTTTGGTTTTGATCCATGGTGTTCTCATGGAGAACCCCATACATTAGTGGGAATGGAAAAAAATGGTTAATGGAATGAGTGTATGGGCGCTTAGATGGACATGAGGTGGGTGTTTGTGAGGCATGGGAACATGCATGTGTGATGCACATGGGAGACCATTGGTGTTTGGGAAAACTACACACATTAATCTCTTACAAAAGGGTTTGTTAAAGGAAAATTTGGTGTTTTTATATAACTGGCATTTGGGTGGTGTGTCCTTGTGTTTTTGAAATGTTGGATGTGAGGAATTTTGGGCCGAGGACCCTTTTCGACTGATTTTTGACTCATTTTGAATTCTTATTTGTAATTTTGTGTGAAAGCATGTGGTTAATGGTTTCTTTTGAAATGTGCTTCGTGGGTCCCTTACAGCGGTTCTCCTTGCACGTTTAGGGTTCACTTGCAGTATTTCTTGGCCATTGGAAAAGTTTGATTGGGTCCATAGTTTTCTTTCTGGACTAGTACATGCCCCCATAAAGAATTAACAAGCGATTGAAGTGAGGCCATAGGTAATTCGCTGTTGGTCGACCCTCCAGTTAATTAAAGCAAGGATTATCCAATTTTATTGACAGTTCAATGTTTTTCCCTTATCATTTTCAGTTAAAATAATCCTCTCATAGCTGGATGACAGACGTGAGAAGAGTTGAAGAGGGCTTTGGTCTCTTTTGGTATTCTGACTATCCGGGTATGAAGTTTGACTCCGTTGTATTTGACACCCACCTAGAAAACGGTGAATGGAATTCCAGTGGGGAAGGGTTAAGGGGGTTCAGAATTATTATTGCTGACCGATTTCCTAAATGTATTTAAGTGATTTCATTGGGTGTGAGGGCCTTGTTTGGTGAAGTCTTGCGGTGTGATTTCTCTTCAAAGAAAAATGGTGAATTTGGTAGGATTGTTCCGGGACTCCTATTTTACTAGGAGTGTGTCCTCCTCTTAGGTAGTTATATTTCTTTCTATTCAAAGGGGAGTGGTTGTCGTACATATTTTATTTCTTTAAATTCCTGGTTATGGTGAAGGGGTGATGAATGTGAATCATCAAAACCCCTATATTAGTGGATGATCCATGAGATAGTAGGTGGATGTCTGAGTGTGTTGTGTTTTATGGTGTTGTCTTGGTTGTGGTGTAGTTGCAGGTGACACCAAAAGGTGAAGCTCCATTCAGGAGTCTTCCATGCCAGACTGCGAGCTAGTGGATGCTTCAAACATCAAGGCTCTATCCATAGGCCACAGAGTGAATCTGTCGCATAGTCAGATACCCCAGAAGTGTATGAGACCCCAACCTTATTTATGTCATCGGTATTGAAGGTGAATAAGGTTTAATATTTTCCTTTGGTTTTATTCCGAACGACCCATTTGGGTGTGTGGGATTTCATGTTGTCATTTAGAGGTGTTGTCATCTTGGCACCGTTAATTCTTGGGGGTGGCATCCCACTAGATATAGTCGCTCTTAGCGGTCCTTGTGGGGTCTGATTGGGTTAATTGGTGTAAAATTTGAATAGATCACATCTAGGGATATGGATATGCTGGTTTGTCTTAAGTCGTGGTTTTGACGCCCGGGTAGTTGGCCCCCTCCCTCCCCGCCCTTTGTGGGGGGGTGTTTGGTCACCATCAGAAAATTTACAACATTTTGTACCTTCTGTCTTTCTTAATGGTGCGGAGACCCACGAAGGGTTTCACTAAAATATCTCTAGAATGAGTCTGTGGTGGCCTTTTTTAGAATGGTGGGGAGTCCTCCCGAGCCTCCCAGTTTTGGTTTTCTAGTCTTGTCTCGGCAGTCGGTAAATTTTTAATAGTGGGGAACCCCTTCAGGTTTTCCATTGCTAGCTTTTTTTTATGTTTCCAGAGATGACTTGGTGGTAGGGGATAAGAGTATTCCGTGGACGTTGTTGGTCTTTTTTGTTTGTTGAAGTCAAAAGACATGGTTTTCATGCGATGGTACTCGAGGTGTTTTGGATTGTGAAGTTGGTTTTCGTGGGTGCGAGAGTTCCTATCCTTGATTAATCAATTGAAGATGTTATAGCTCTTTGGGGCAGATGGATCATATCATAAAGAATTTTTATGGGTTTCTTGAGGTCATCATTTAAGTCACCTTCTCTAAGCATGATGCATTTTACTCCTTTCTCTTGTTGATTGTGGGATTTATCTTTGAACGTTAATGGGGTATCGGTTTATTATTTGAGTTTCAACCTTAGTTGTGGCTTTCTGGGGATGGAATGTTTTATGGTTAGGATAAGTTCCTCACCCATATCTTTTACATTATCTATTTTATTATTTTTTTCTCTTGTCGGGTTGTTCAGGTTGATGTCCGAATTAATTTTTTTGGGTCCTTATTTTAAAAACATACATATTTTCCCTTCATTGAATTCGGCACACTGCGGTCAAAGTCACACGGCCTTGCCCGAGTCACCACATGGCCTCAACGGAGCCGCTAAGCGACCTCGTCCGGTTCACCGCACGACTAGCCCGATGATCAAGGTAGATGAAAAAAATGCGGTGAATAATAAAATGAGAATACAATGAAAATTGAGATTGCACGGCCTCAGGAGAGGAATCATTTTAAGACCGTGCGGCCTTGCCTAGTCCACCAGGATACCTACCAATGTTCAATTAATTAAATGAAATTAATTAACAATGAAAAAAATTAAATGAGTCATAAAATCAAAATAAAATAAGATAATAAGAGTCAAATAAAAATTTAATTAAATTTTTTACTGTTAATAGAAGAGTTATTAGTTGAGTATATTATTAATAATTAATATTGAGTATTATTATTATTAATATTAGTGATGATAGCTATGTTATTTTATTATTTATTATTTCTAATGTTTTAGTTTATTATTATTATTATTATTTGTTTTTGTTTTATTATTATTATCATTAGCTTTAGTTTTTTATATTTTTTATTTCTTTTTGTTGTCTGGTAGGGTTTTCCCCCTTTGTGTCCATTTCTTCCATCCCTTCTGGAGGCCATCACGTCACACAGACCTGCACCCCATCCAAACCCATTGCCTTCTACTAGCGCCACACCCTCTTTCCCTCTAATCCTTCCAGGAGTCGCGTTCACCAACATGTCATCGCCCCTATGTCCTCCCCTAACTCACACCATTTCCCTTAACCCATCACACTGAACACCACCTCGCGTCACACCATCCCTTGCGTAGAAAACTATAGCAAATGGTCATACCTCTACCAGACTAGCCGCACCAAGCTGCTCCCCAGCTGGCCTTCCCCTCGCGCCGGAAACCCGATTTCCTTTGGTCAGTGGCCCCTTATCTATCTGGCTATCCCCCCACCTCTCAAACTCCTCTACATCACCCTAATTTCTTCCGCATTCCCTCCAACTTTCTATAAAGCTACACATCATCAAACTACTAATTTCCACCCCTATATACCTCAAAAAAACTTGTATGGACAACCCTCCCCCTTGCGCTGACCTCCCCATTTTTCGGCTGGAATTTTCCGACATGGCACACCTTCAAAACATCTTTTTCGTGCATGTCAGCATCCCGCACCCATGCAACATGTGTGTACTTATAGTTTTTGTCGGTCTCATTAAATTAGTAGATTTATGGCTAGGTTTTTAGGTTTTCACTTGGTAGGGTGTTAGGATTAGAGTTTAATTTTGTTTAATATTTCTTTTTTTTACATCTTCGCACCTTAGGGTTCGGTCTTAAAATTTTGATGGTTCGAATTCCTTTTTAGGGTTCACCTCTGGCTCATTTTTGGATCACATTAGGTGCATTTGTGGTTCGCACAAGATTTAGAAGATAATTCAACCAAGGTAGGTGGTTCCGCATATAACTAGTGTTTGATAAATTAATTTACATGTTTGATTAATATAGCATGACCTTGCGTTAATTACATGGGTGTGAACTTAGTTTTAAAATGAAATTAACATGTGTTGATTTATTTTGTAACATAATAATATAGTATGCATTGTGATTCTGTGAAAACCCATATTGATTCATTCAATTGTGTTATATGAGTTGTGAAATAAGTATATTTAATTTATTAAGAGATATTAATTGGATAATGAAGTGGTGAAAATGAGACTTTTGTAATAAAGGGGAGTTTTTGTTTATGTTTTGTGTTTGATAAAGCATGTGACGTCATTTAAAATTGTTTTATAGAATTTAATATTTGTTTATTAAATGGTATGGAAATTACGAACTGGTTGTGAAAAATGTCATAGGGTGCACATCATTCTAGAATGAACATTTTTCATTTATTTATTAGTAGAATGTTTATGCCATATCAGTATGATTTTTCTATGAAAAACCTATTTCGAGCAGTTTACTATGTTATAAACTATGTTTTTACTTATTTAAAATTTTTTCATATGCTCTTATGTTTGGATTATTAAATTTTGTAGTCTGAGAAATGGCATCTTACATGTGGTTTAATGTTTTTCATCAAACTGTTTGGGTGGTGCATGTCACACATTAAAATTTTATTTGAGTGTGTTAAATGTTGGAATGTGTTTTGGGTTTAAAAATATTTATTTGTGTGTGTGTAAAACCATGTAATAATATTTTTCTATTGTTTTATATAAAAATTTAAATGATTTGTTTGATTATCTCAATAGTGTGAAATGAGTTTGGAAAAACATTTTAGTGGGTGGATTATTTCAAATAGTTATTGTGTGTGAAAATGATTGTTTTGGAATGTGTAGTGTCTTTTTGGGTTTGAGTGTACGTTTATGACAGGTGACATGAACTCCGAACTACGTGAGACCAAACAGGAAGCCTGAGTACTAGGTGGGTGGACTAGGACTAGTGTGCTAGTGATACAGAAGTGGCATCATCCCGGTTTCACTTAGCTGGATTCATGACTACCACACTTACTAAACTTCTGGATGAGGATTGAAGACAACTTGGATATGGATATGTTTCTCTATGAGTGGCTCGTGCACGAGAACTTATTTTTTTGTGTTTCATATACTACTATTCACGGAGATGCGATGTTCTAGGGTCCCACTCCTTGTTAGTGTCTTTAGGGCCTCTCCATTGTTTGGTACTCCTCTTTTTCTTTATGATCACCATCAGCACCCAGTGTAACGTTGATGTTACCAAGAGAGAGAGAGAGAGAGTCTCTGTGTGTGTGTTAATTGATGTTTTTTTCCTTTAGCATTGTTTTCCATAAAAACGGTTTTCATTAAAATTGTTTAAGAACTTATTTATTTTTTTTATGTTAAATTTCAAATGGATTTTTCATTTGATAATTATGTGTGGAAACTTTTATCAATGGTATTATACTGGGATTTTTTCTCACACCCAACATACACCTTTAGGTGTATGAATATTATTTTTCTTTTTCTTTTCCGGTTGTGGCATCGAGCATAGAATAAGTTGTTCGGGTTTTTAGTGGAACCCTCGTGTCAGTTTGGAGGATGTTTCTTAAAGTTATTGCACCTATATTTTTTCATGGAGGTTTGAGTTAGAGTTTTAGTTTCCTGTGTTGTCATTTATTTTATGATGTTGGCTCAAGTTGTAAACCTTTGAATTTTATTTTTTGTATTAGGGTATGTTTGGTTTCCAGTTCAGTCTTTAATTTCATTTTTCTCATTAGTGGTTTTGTGTTTACTATTTCAGGTAAACTATTACAACATGTTACTCTTGATACCCGGGCACTTTTGCCAGCCCATGGGGATTGGGAACGCCCTTCAGTCCTTATCACTGATCGGGTTAGACACCGGGTCCGATGGAGACCCGGTCTGGTTCATGAAAATCATGGATAGTTATATACCATCACATACATGTATCCCATGTATAGAAATATAAAAATCCTCTTTCTTAGGATATGATATGTGAAATCTTCTTATGTTCATCCAAATTTGGAAATTTCTTCCTCAAAATAGTGGAATTCCTTATATATTATCTATGCTTTCCATTACTATTTATGACATATCTAATTGTTTTAACCACATTTGTAATATATATTATGGAATCCTGATACTCCTAGTTAGGGGAGGGTGAATAATGGTGGGAAATTATTCTTTAAAGGAGTTGAATATTTGTGCTGTATTTTTATTGCCATATTGAACCTATACTAGTTAATCACACATCTACCACAAAAAATATGAATATGGAAGAAGAACCTAATAAAATATTTATGGATCACCATTAAGGGACCATCCAATGATGTTACCCCAATGATATGTTAGTCATTTAATGATCTAATGTACTTTACTAGTTTTGGTGGATACACTATTCTGTCATGACTCATCCCCCGGGGCCCGTTCTATGACTACCCCAAAACCACCTTCCAAAGGCCAGGGGTTGGTGTCTAGTAATGGAAGGGAATATCATTAAAAATTTAAGTCATTGCATTTAGACCTAAAAAAACACATAGTCCAAGAACACATCAATACAAAACCATGAAGTAAAATTGCAGTAGTAAAAGTGTGTACAAAAAAAAGGGTCCAGAATAGAAGCCCAACAGAAAAGATACAGATAAAGCATAAAATACTAAATAGATTCTAGTATTTTCCACCAAGTATCCTACCTAATGGGTAGGTACAAATCATCTCAAAAACTATCCATTTCAACTGTCACTACCATGTACCGCCCGATCCTGGCTCCTATAGTCTCAATTGAGCTTCTCATCATCCACACAAGACATAACAAGGTGCAGGCGAAGCCTATGTAGGGTGGAGTAGAACAATACCTAGTAGGGTCCCTGAGACCTCCAAATTTCTCTCATAATTCCACAAATGAAAAAAAAATCATAATGTCAATCACAAATCACAAATAAAATGACTCACCTCAAACCATGTATACAACTCAGAGTTAATAAATAAATATGATTAGCCTATGTCTATATCATTTTATTCTGTTAGTATTTTTACAGAACTAATACATGAGGGAGTTATTCAATTGTCGATTCACATAGGTTCATATATCGATGATCCATGATAGGCCACAATTAGGATGGTTCTAAACGGTTCATGAAATACTGATCCACTTAGGGTCGCTATAATGCTTATTCGCATAGGTTCGCTATGATGCAGATCCACAGAGGGTCTCTAGACTCTAATCCACACATGGTCTCTATGATGCTGATCCACACAGGGTCGATATGATGTTGATAGACACATAGTCGCATAGTTCATATCTACACATGGTCTGTATGAGTCCTATCCACACTGGGTCACTATGATTATAATCCACACATGGTTGTTAGATGTTGATCCATACAGGGTTGCTACTCAGATGACAGCCAGCCGTAGGATTCCCCACACCAAATGCTCTTGAATTTTGTAGTATCTTATCCTCTAGATATTAGAAGTGCCTAAACTTATATGAAGTTCAAGAATGAAGTAACCCAAAGAATCATCATGTCATAAGGGTTCCAATGAAATAGAAAATGCATCATCCGAATGCCCAGTCTGTATGTTATATGCATTTTAGTGTTGAGGTTCCGATTGGATTCAGGTATGATCCAACCCCTCCATACTCCAACGTTATCCAAAACCCAAGTGGAGTATCTAAAAAGGACTGTCACATCCCAAGGATTCCAATTCCATTGATGGTGTGTCAAATGAACATCTAGTCTGTAAGATATGGACTTTTAAGCATATATAGGCTTGAAAATGGGTCCGGGTTTGGTCCGACCAGGTCAGACTAACCCCGCCAACCCAGCAATGCTGAGCCATGGACCGGCCCCACCTGCCCAGGCAAGGTGGGGTCGCGGAAGATCGGCCCACGGGCTTGCATGAACCGTGCGAGGTTCGCGTGGTACACCTCTCGAATGGCTGAAATAATCATTCGACTATTAATTGGTGGCACGTTGTGGCACCGCCTGGCTGTCTATGGGACCCGTAGGGAGAAAGTCCCCTCCCTTCACCATGGATTCGATGCGGTGACCTGGGTCAATAGTGCAGGCGACGACGCACCGCTTGCCTCTTCCACAGCTGGTCGAGATCTAGCCGGCTGTCCATCCACCACTGAGCCTAGTTGAACCACCCACCTTTCATTGCTGGGGAGCGTCAGATGCCGCTTTCGCCACCGGCACAGGTCACCTGTACCGTCGTACCAGTGCTGTGTTGGCGGATCTTTTGGGGGACACCAGGTTAGATTTGATGGTCCGTTTCCCTTCTACTTTCACCTACGGGCCTCCTAGGACGCCATCGTCACTGAACGACTTCCATATTCCAGGTTCTATCGAATTTGTAAATTTGTCCCATGAAAAACCGAACAAGAACTAAGCGGCAGAGTGTTAGGGCCTCGTTTGTTGGGCCCACACCCTCCAAATTTTCCACTTAACTAATGTTAGAAATGTAATTAATCAATGATAAACTTAAATAATAAACCCCCTACCTCAAGAATCATTGGTGACCGCTGCAGACGACAATGATTCCATGTTTGAAGGTATTGCAAATGATAGATAAGGTTCAGATGTGTTTTGATTCGTCGATCGTCGACCTCTAGACTGATTCCTCATTAGGCATCATCAAATTCTACGTTCTTCATTGGATGAAGCTTCTCTAGCTCTTTGTCGAAGATCGCCCACAAAATTCTTCCAAAATCTCACTTTTCCAATGTTTTAATAAAATAACAGAATAGTTAAGGAATTAATTAATCATTTAATTATAGTCCCATTAATTGGTGAGATTAAGGACTCATGTTAATTGAACATTGAGTGGCTACACAACAGATGATTCAAGCCATTAAATGGATTGAAAACCCAGTATTCCTACCAACACCACTAAACTGTTAGAGAAAAATAAAATAAAAACTTCATGTTATATTATTATTCGCTAAAAATTCTGAAAACTATCATTTTCTCTCATCCTACTACAATCGAAATGAATCCTTCATTAAGAAAATCTCAGTGCTGCGGATTAAATGGTGTCCTCAAATTTTAATTCCAAGCATCGGTCCAAAAGATAGAAAATGATGCACATGCATTTTTTGAACGTACCTAAAAAAAGTTAAAATATCTGTTCTGGGCACACCGGGTCTCCGATTCAAGCGCTGTCATTTTTTACAGACTCGTAATAATCCCAAATAAGGATAAATATTATAAATAATTTCAAGTCCTTTAAAATTCAATCACAATGACTCTATCAAATGATAACTACCTTAATATAATAATTCATTTAATAATGCACTACCTTCCACAAAACACTTTCATTGAGTACACCTTTTATCAGTCACTAAAATAAATACTTTTTTGATTTATCGAAGTGTACGTCTGTTATTGGTAAATTAGAAAAAATTTATTAATTTTCATTTCTATATCCACAATATGCTTCTCCAGAGAATTAAAAAATCCCAATAAAAATATCTACCAATAAGATCATAAAATACAATAAGTTTTTAATTCACCATGTAAAAAACATCATTTAAATATATTCTATGAAAATGAACTGCACATACTAAATATGTATTAAATATTTTGTGGTATCCCCTTCATACAACTCCTTCAAATACTGATCATTTACGTACCACTTCATGGTATAATTTCTCAAAAAATACCTAGAGATAAACTTTTTTAAAAATATTTCATTGAACTAAAATCCATGAAGATTTATTTTTTGATAAAGAATTACATGGTATTGACTCACATGTATAATAAATTGAGAACACGTATTCATCACCATCTCATTTTCTTTAGATGTTCGTATTTTTCCCATAATGATCTAACTTATTTATATAATCTATGTATCATCCTTTTTATTTATTTTTTTGAATATTAATTAGTATATATATATTCAATTTATAAGAAAATTCTCCTAAAAACTGAAAAATCATCAGATTAAAAAATATTCATTCAAAAAACATCACTTCACATATGATCCTCCTATACGATCTATATAATATTGTGGTTGAAATGTAAAATAAAACACCAACCATTATGTGGATACATCACGACTACATATATCACCTTAAAAAATCCATACTTTAAACATCGTATGTAGTTCTATCATCAAGAGGAATCATTCAGGTACCTATTTTATGAAAAAGACACCATGTACATCCTACACAATCTATCCTTCTCAAAACTCATTTTTTCTGGTAATTAACATGTGATAAATATCCATTTTCACTAATTTAATATATAAAATCCACTGATGACTCTATACTTGCATTAGAATTTTCCATTTTCTTTGAACATCTAAAATCGATAGAAAGGTAAAACCAAAAAAATATTCTTATTCTCAAAAGATTTGTGCATAAGAAAAGAACTCTTTATCCATATCCATTTTATTTTTTTTAAAAATAAACTAAACACCAATCTCCATCTTAGATCAAAATGGTTCTAATGTAAGGTGTCATTTATTTTATGAAAAATATTTCCAAACAATTTCTATAACTTTGTATATTATTTATAATAGATCCCTTATTTTTTAAATATGTTTTTAAACAGTATTCATGAAGAAGATCTCTTGTGCAATCAATATTGTCCCAATATCAAATGAAATAACTTTTTCTTTCTAGAAGAACTTTATAATTCCTAGTATTTGACAATAATGACAAGCCTGATGATACTTATCATCATCAAAATGATAAATGTTCCAAAATAAAAAAAACATATATATTTTAATTTTTTTTTTAAATAGAGATCTTTTTAATTTGTTGAAATAGTAGCTTCTCTCATTAATATAGAACAAAATCAGTTAGTAGTTTCACATCAGTTTCACTCTTCATATTATTAACTAATATTGATAGTAATTATTTAAAGTAGTATCAATTTGGTGCCCTAATATTTCTCTCCCATATAAACACTTCTTTATTTTGTCTTCTCTTAATAAATTCAACATTAATGACATTGACATTTTCAAATATTCCAATTTTGAATATTTGTTAAAATTATCCTAAATGTGATCCTAATTACATTAAATATGTCAAATAAAAAATTGATAAAACCTATATCATTGATATTCATTTATGGGGTCGAAAACCTACATTATGAATCTCAATAATTATCATAAAAGGAATCTCAAAAAGTTTCGTCTTGATATTATCATTTTAAATATCCTCAAGTTTTGGTTTCTGCACCTCAAATTATAATTAAAATTGCAACAATTCATTTATCTTCATTTACATGTCTACATAATAATATGAAACCATAGTGGTGGTATATTGGATTAGATCTGAGTGTAATATTTTAATTCTTACCACAACTATAAAGAATATCATGAATCATGGATCAATAAAAAGACACAAGAAATTTGTAATGTGAAGATAAATAACGAATTATTAAATTATATTACTTAATCTAAGTGAACACATATTAAAAATTACATGATATATTGAAAGATTATACATATTTATTGAAGTTACAAGTTACAACTTAATATATGTAGAAAAATTAGACATATTCTATGAGATATCATAGTTATTTTTACCTATCACGAAATAAATATTTCATAATATCTAAGATAATACTATATATCATTAGAGTTATTCCTACAATAATATTTCAATCATAATGAAATTATACTATATCCCATATGTATTCTCATATAAACTATTATCTAATTGTATTCTCTCTAAGATATTACATATGCATTGTAAAATCAGAATTATCCATATGTATGTGATATATATCACTCAAGATATATTTAATAAACTCATAAATTCATTAAAAACATATAAAACTACTATAAATCCTCTGAAAACAAATCATATCAATTTTGGAATTTTTATTACATTAATAAAACGTGTTATAATTACTATTGGATGAAATATTTCAAAAAATATTCATTTTGAGTACTACAATATATCTATTACTACCTCAAAATATTTTTATCTGAATACTCATAAAAAACATTAAATTAAAATTTATTCAATAAATGATCCATAAATTCATCATTTATCTCACCATAAATTATAACTCAATTTTCCATTTTTTTATTATCTATGTGAATAAATCTATATATTACTATATCCATTATTCTAAATAACAAAAGATTGAATTATCATTCAAAAATTAAAATCCATATTTATTCTTCTATATTAATCTTTATATCTTCAATTTTATTATAGATAAATAATATTCAATTAACTCCAGACACTACATTTAAATCATGTTCATATAATATATAGGAATTCCATTGATCGTTTGAAAATAAATTTAGATAAACATGTTATTTTGATTTCAGTGAAAACAAAAAACTCTCAAAATTTCATAATCATCACATGTTGGCTGTTGAACCATCCATAATTTCCATAGATCCTTATCTTACATTTAGCTTCTCTAATCTGAAAAGCCAATTCATATCCAAAATCTTTTAAAATATCTCAATAACATAATGGGTTCCTTTAATATCGCATAATTTTTAGGTTGTTTAATCTACCATTAAATAACACACTTATTATTCTAGTTCATACTCAAAAATATATTAGACATGTTGACAATGAGAAATAAATTTTTTACCCATTATCATAATTTAATATTAATTTCATTGATTAAAAATAATTATATCATTATTAAAAGTAATTTTCTGAGAAATTTAGGCGTGAAATACACTTTGGGAATTTTAACAGATATTTGTATTCTTTTAAAACTATTATCATGTTATCAAAGATAGATTTTTATTTTTAATAGATCATACAAATATAATAGATAATATATTTTTCTCTATATGTTCAATAAGGAAGATCATTTTTAGCTAGGATCATATAATTCAATAAAAAAATAACTCTTCAATGCTCAATTTACACAATTTATTACCAGCCTTATGATTTTATAATTTTAGTACAATGAATATTGATTTATACATTATACCAACAGTAAAAAATAGTGCATTAACACCCAATATCCAAGATATTAATCCTTCTATCATCAAATAGGTATAATATACAAGGAATATGATCATAATTGACCAATTAGTATAGTATTCTTGGTAAACTAGATACATAACTAAGTTATAAATTACATTTGTATACAAAAAATTCAACATAATGTTTTTATCTAATAAATTTATTATATGTAGAATATCTCCACATACCTGTAATATTAATTATAATAGAATTATAGGTAAGCTAAAGAGAATAAGGGTTAGCTCAAAAACTCATTAAGGGTTAAATATAGGAGAATAAATAATTAAACAATGAGTATAATCAATATTCAAAGGTAAATAAATAAATACACATTCCATTTAAATATATGATAGAGAATAATCAATATGAAAAGGTAAATCACTAAGAAAGAATATAATTTAATTAATTTGATAATCAATAATGAATATGGAAAGGTAAATAACTAAATAAGAATTCCATTTAATTAAAATCTACGAATGAAATGTATCCATTTATTTTTACATAAAAACAATATCTAGTATAATAATTATTAAATTCTGGAAGAAGTAAATTCATAATTATTGGACGTTAATTTTCCAAGGAACATGAAACCTTTACCATCGAGTTACATTCTCAAGATTATTTAAAAATTAAGTCTAAAAATAAATTTAACTAATGCTAGCCAACTAATTTGTCCCATGAGAGTACTCATCCATGCAGGAGTTAACATTACCAGTGCTTCACCAATTTTTTCAAGTCCCAATCATTCACCATATATCGAATAACCAATTTAATAATAAAATTTCTAAATCATCAAATATATATAATGAGTGAAGAATATTGAATTATAAATATTTCCCCTGCAAATAAAAAAAGAATTCAACGTATGCATTGTATGTAAACATGGTATAAAATTTCATAAATATTCGTTTCCATGATAAATAACATGGATATTTTGTTTAAATTTAATGTTTATTGATCAAAGGAAAGTGAATAACTGAAGGGTAAATTAATGGATATGAAAATCATTCAATTAAGTGAATGTAACTGCTATAATTGGTCCAAATAATCATAATCCATCAAGAGTAACTATAATTATGGTAAAAATATGAATTATAACAATTATATAATGATTCAGGGTTGTTTTTTATGGTGAAATAAATACATGATATTTGAAATTTGTTAATGAAAATATACTTTTCATTTTAAAAATATCTTGTTAAATAATAAAATATTTTAAAATTCATTTTTAGCGAAAATAAATTTTAAAAAAAGTTTCCTTCAAAAATACCTCTTAAAATTTAAAAATAATATTCAAATAAACTATGTATATATCATTAGGTATTTCTAAAAAATATTAGGAATAATATTACTTTTACTTGGTAAAATGTTTATAAATGTGTCTATTTTTGGAATGTGAAAAGAATATTCATTTGAAAAAAATTAAAAGAAAAAAGAGGTTAAAATATTGTTAAATATATCAATTTAATTTGGTTATAATTTTCTTTTAAATTCTATTTATAAAATATTGTTTTGGATTAAAATAGGTTTCCAACCAATGTGTGAAATGACGTAATGTTATCAGAAAAACATTTTATGTATCATTTTATTTACCAAAGTGTAAAAAATGTAACTATTAACTTAAAATATTAATTATTAACTAGAGGAGATGAAAATTAATGGGTCTATTAAAAAAGGGAAAAATTATTTCATTCAATGTAAATCCAACTATAAAAAATATCAAATAAAATGAAAATTTTTAGTTAACCATTTCAAAGATCGTAATGATGAAGTGAGTATAAAAAATGAATCCATTATCTGTATAAAATATAAATCCATATAAAATAAGTTTAAATACATTAATTTAAAGTAAAAATTCATTACACACATAATCTTATAATGTCAAAAATAATTGGGGAGTAATATAACCCACTGAAAAGGAATTGAGTTATGAAATTATTTACCACTTGTTAACATTTAACTAAAAACCCATTAGATGGAGTAATTAAAATTGAATTTTAAAATAAAATTAAAATTGATTTATTATTGATATTACATGTCATGTTATGTAAATAATTCATAAAAATTAATTAGGTTTATAACATTACAATATGTTTCGATGAAAGAAAATTGAGATGAAATCTATTACCTCATGCTTTTCTTTTGTTTTTAAATTATTTAAAAATTGATATTATGGTTTAAAAAAATATAATTAACTTATTAAGAACCCTATTAATATTTATAATACCACATATGATTCATTTGTAATATATTTTTACCTTCTCATTAATAATCATTCATTATTTTCATCACTTCGGTTAATAAATTTCATTCATTTTTAAGAATTTTTGGCTTATTATTTTTTGTTCCAATTACGTAGGTCCTAATTTAATCATATCTATAATGTAAAATATGATTTAAATATGTTATATAATTATTATATATTTATTTTTAGTATTATATAATATTTTCTAATAGGAAATAAAATACATCATTTTTGGAGGCGGTACGTCGTAGGTAACTGTGAATGTTGTTTCCCATTTCTTTTTGTATTGAATTAAAGAATAGATTTTTTTTTATATAAATAGATCATCATTAATGAATAATTTTTATGTCATATATATTATATATTTTTATTTAAACCAGCACTAATAAATTTCATGTAAAGTGTGATTGAAGTACATCTCTTCATTATATGGTAGTCTCTCGTACACATGAATGACGTTATTATATTCCCAAAAAATTGAAAGCATAATGTTATGTATATATAAAAATTACAGAAGAAAGAATACATCAGAAATATCTTAAATAAAATATATAAATAGTATTCCCAAAACTATTTCCATCCTTGAATATTGGTAATGAAAAAATGAATAACATCGGTTCGTGAGGCCGTAGTCTGCCATACACATGAATGATGATTCCATAACCCATTTGGTGTATGTTTTTGTGGATTTGTGTCATAAACCTGAAATAAAAATATCTAATTATATTTAATATAACTAGGATATTATATGGTCATGATATTATAAGAATTTATGGAATTGGAGAAGGAAATAAAATAAAAAATCTTATAAAAACATTACCTCCTCTTCAGGTATCCTCCATATGTTTTCCAAAATTCTTTCTTAATATTGATTTCTTCCAAAAATAAGGATTAAATTTTGAGTTAATATAAATTGTGTAATATTTGTGGTATGTTTTTTTTGAACAAAAGACGTTTAGTGGTCCGTAGAAGGGGGAGGAGGGAGGCCTATTATTAGTGGGGTGAGTGGAAAACATTTAATTTACTGATGGGGGGAATTCCACTAATTTTTCCATGTAATGTAGATCTAATAATTGAAAAAACAAAACAATATAAGGTATATTGTCTAAATATGGAAATCTAATAGGTTGTGGATATGTTTTTATATCATTTTTCCTTTCATTATAAAGTTTAATCCCTCAACAAACACATTTTTTCTCTTAATAATTTTAATTAAAATTAACTACATTCAATAATAACTATAGTAAAAATAATAATTCAGACATATTAAAAATAATAAACAATTATTATTCTAAATATCGAGTCCATTTTCACAAATTCAATCCATAGAAGTGGAAAAAATAAATTTAAAATCAGTCCTACAAACGGGATGTGAAAGCATGTTTCTAAAGTGTAAATATTCCAATGTTTACTTTGTTTTTATATCTAAATTTAATATTAAAAATATTTAAATGAAAAAATTTATTAATTTATGTATTATTTATCCAATTATACTTAAAAACATTTTAATATACAATTTAACATTATAAATAATTTAGACGAAAAGATAGTTTTCTATTAAAATTTTATATTTCTCACTTTTCATTAAAAAATACATCTTCTAAAAATAATACCAAAAATAAACTATATGATAATATTGAAATTAAAATATAACAACATTATTTATTTGTTAAAATTAAATTTTAAAAATTTAAAAAATATATATTTAAATCAAGTTCAGAATTAAAGGGCTAAAAAACATCTTTTAGAAAATACATCTTTAAAGGATAAAATTGGGTTTGTTTTTATATAATGAATATAAAAAAATTGGACGAATGTAAAAGAAAATTATTGAAAATATAATATATAAATTTTATTAATGCCATTAAATAGCAGTAATTAATTTAATTTATGAATTTTTTTTGGTTCATAAACATAGATTTAAATTACAAAATTTACTTTATTTTTATATTCTTTTTATATTCATTTCTAATTAATTGGTATCGGCTAAATTCAAAAAATATTTCACTTGTTATTTAGTCCCAAATAGATCCACTATTTTAATGGCTATGAGATAATTTTCATTTTAAATAATAATATTTATAGTATTCATAAAAAACATGATCATGGGTGTCAGAAATGTAATCACCGAAACTTTTTGTTTCATGTACTGAATGATAATTCAATATTTCATACATTGAATTTTATAGAACATCTTAAATTTATTCAAAATAATTACTATATTATATAGTTTTAGGATGTTATGTTTTTTTTGTGATTGGTTTGGTGTGTCATACACTCTATGAAATAAAATATCTTTATTTTAGAGTTTTAGGGTGTTATATTCTTCCCACCGTAAATAATATACGTCATTGAAATTTATACATGATCTCAGAAATAGAGGATTTGATATTTCAATATAAAAATGCTGAAAAAACCATATTGTAAAATATTAAATAAATCATCCTCTTATTCTGAGAGAATGAGAAGTACAAAGGTTACATGAAATTACATATAATTTGGTTTCTATATAGTGGAACATCGATAGAAAGTGTAGAAAGAGACATATAGAAAAACTATAAATATTTATAGAGAGTGAATGAAGTCATTTATCATAAACATGTTAATTATCAATGGAATGATTAGGGCCTCAAATCCCTAAATCTTTGATGATTTATAAGACCATCATCTTTAAAAAATTAATGTATTCGTATAGATTTCTTCTATAAAGACATGTTCGTAATGTTGAGTGATTATTTTAATTTATATGAATATAAGGAAATATACTTACTTGATATATTTCTATAAAAATTATCATCCATTTTTTGTGATTTGATTAAATTTCAGTTCATCCATTATATCATGAAATTGATATTATAAAATTATTTCTTAATTCCTCAAGCTCAAAAATTTACATTTATGAGATCTTAAGATCTATAAAATAATGAAATGTCATTCTGTATATCTCTAACTTCATTCCAAACCAAATTGGATTAATAAATTAATCTCTAATCCAAAAAAGTAATACTATTGGTTTATCATTAATGTTAATTCCTCAAATTTTTTAACTAAAAATATTGACATATTAAACTAGGCATCACAAAGGCTAGTGGTAAACATAAAACACTTATCATCCTTTGGTCGTGGGTACAAGAACCACCACCTTGCAACAAATTATGGGGTTTCACCCAGCATGCATATTATAGTTTTTCTAATACTTTATTAATATAATTATTATAACAGTATTACACCTCAAGGATTTACAACGAAATTTAATATAGAATTTAATGCACACAACACTAAGTCTATGAAAAACAACACTGTCTTGTTATAGAAACTTAAAAAATATAGTTATAACCAAGCCATTAGACACAAATTTTCTACTTATATGATTTGAATATTTAAAGACATAAATACATGCTTTTGTTTTGTAAGATATTTTTATTTTGATTGGAGCAACAAATTTTTTTAAGTGAATAGTAATTTGATCCTTTAGAACAGTAATGTACCCATATGAATAGTAATATGACCCTAATAAATAATAAATAGTCCGAATGAATAGTAACCACATCTATGGGATTATAAATAAAATTTAAACTCCTTATAAATGAATGTATGAAATAAATATATCATAGTACAAGTGACTAAATATTTTAAAAATTAATAATTAAATGTTGGAATTTTTTTGAGAAATAAATATTTTGTTATAATTATATAATAAATAAAATGATTTAAAACAAATGTAGTTATCATAAAATATATTCATATAAATATATTTTCTTGTCCAATTATTTATGGATAATCTAATAAGTCCTTTCAAAATTTTTCATGGTGTTATAAAATCATTTAAAACATTAAAAGATGTGTTTTTTGAGTCAGAGATTATTTTAATTAAAAATTAAATAACTAATATTTAGAAAATTATTTTCAGAAAATGGTAGAAATTTTTGATTTATGAACATTGAAAAAATATTTGGAAATTTGTTGGGAGTTTTCTGAAATACATGAATTTTTAGTGAAGATTAAAATATATAAATTTACTATATAAATAAATTTTAACAAAGATACATTATTCTTTGAGTCATGAATGATGTAATAACCTATGTTTTGAACTCAAATTCACTTTTTACTATATTTAGTCACAGGAATGAACACTATTTGTTGTCTTGAGAGAAATAATAAAATAATAAATAAAATAATGAGAAATTACCCCTCTCCTCCACTATAAAAATCACCCTCACCACCTCTTCATACCACACCACTAAGCCGTGAATCTTTTAAAATTTATTCCAAAATATTCTCCCCAATTATCTATCCATGTCCAAGAGCTCTTGGTATTACCAAAAGAAAAAAATCTTTTCTTAAGGAAGTTTTCAATGGGGATTATTCTAGAGGTAAAATCATCTTTCATTTCCTTTTATTTTATTTTTAAGTTCATTCATTTATTATTATATCCTAAAATATTGTTTTAAATTGATCATGATAACTCCAAAATCGTTTATATACTCGATTTATATCTTTTTAATGGATGAACCATCATCAATCTCACTAGTCTCTCTCATTTATTTTAAAAATTAAATCATCATTCGTGAGGTGCTGATTTACAACCTTCATTGAGACAAACACTCATTCTACAATTTCATTAACAGGGGGAAATGTTACCATCTGTATGGTTCAAATAAAATAAAATATATGTATTATAACCTATTTAATTTTTTGGAACCTTTATAAATATAAAATACTAATTTATATTGTAAAACTAGTTCATGGTGATCAAAATACCTCTAAAATAATCTAAATGATTATCAATAATGTTTTATCAAATAAAAAATATTATTACCGTATAAAATAATGGATTATATAACCATTAAATTTTTTGGATGTTAATTACTATCATAAAAAATATATTCTGGTTAATTATATCCATTTCATATGAATTCAATTACTTATAAACAAGCGAACTGATCGTGAAAACTAAGAAAAAGAATGCTCTCGAATAATGAAATTAAACTCAATAACTTATTAATAAGGAAATAAATAAACTTAATTAAACTATAATGATTATAGTACGTGTATAATGGGTCCTTAATTAGTTAATGGATTTAATTACATTATCTAAGACATTATGTTCATTTGAAGAACACATTCGAACATAATGTAAGGGGTCTCTCATCTCACTTTTATTTTAATTAGATTTCCATCATTCAAAACATATTTCTTATATGTGTTATATTTATATAGAATTATGATACATAATATCTGGAATGTATTTATCTTAATCGTATTAAATGAATCATTTTATGATTATTATTTATTGGACAAATGATTCTATTGATTACAAAGTAGTAAGGATTTCTTCCCCAAACTCCATTTTTCATTCAGGTTACACTGTCTCTCTCTTTACCCCAATGAAATTTGGTTTTATTTGATATAAATATTCTATATTCTATGTATATGTTCCAATGTCTTATTTCGTGATCATTTCATATTATTTTGGTGGAAAAATCTAGGTTTTAATATAGTTTACTTCCAAAATATTTTCGATAAAAAATCCCCATGAAATGGAAATTCTTGAATTCAAACACTTTTTAATGTGATATATATAATCAACTTTTAGGAATAATTATATTTATAAAATAAAAAATATTATCATGAAAATATATCTTTGTTTATTTATTGTTTTATGAAAAAACATACCTTTCCACTTTATGATCTCTTTAGTATTTTCCATAAACAACACAAAAAAGTTTTATTTCAAAATATTCTTAAAAACTCATTTGAAATGATTTCACTTTAGTGGGAAATCATTTATGCCTAAAATTTAATTTCAATTTCATATTCTATTATTTTTTGAGATCTTAATTTTTAAAATAATATTTTATGACTAATAAAAATAATTTTCCAAAAGAACTATTCTTTCCCAAGTAAAATCATGTTTTATATATCACTTTTACTTCTTTGAGATATATGTATTGATCACCACTTATTAATTATTTATTTAGTGTATATACATCCCTTTGATATATTTTATCAAAAGTCTCTTTATTCTCATTATATTGTAAGGTATTATTATTTAAATGTTTCATGGTGGTGTTAGAGACATGTGAATAATTAGTGAATATTTTCCTCACGAATTTCTCAATGATGTTATTAGAGTAATTTCATATATGATTATTAAACATGGTATTGGAAATTTTTATTTTAATATATTGTTTTACTTGACATATGTAAAATTAATTAGAATTAGTATATAAAGGGTGGGGCCTTCTATAGCCCCTCGATGCTTTGATAGGTCTCATGAGACAAAAAAACTAATGAATTTTGGACAAGGCCTTAACCATTTATTTTCAAAAGACCTAGATGAGGCTTTGACGATAGGTTCTTGATGTACGAAAAATTAATTCCCTCAGTACGATATTATTAATAGATAAAAAATGTGATTATTTGATGAGTATAATATCCTGGTGATGATTCATGTGATTATTTATATGGGATTATTTATTATTATTTTATTCATTCCATATTATGCTAAAGATTATGTTTTAACAGAACGTGTTATCATTTATTCACCTTGAATTACTAATTTTATTATATCTTCCTAATTATTGAGTAACCTTACTAATCATCTGATATCTCCCTTTTATATATTTCATTTCCCTAGGGTTTTGAGAGGTACATTATGAATGACTGTCTGGCATAATTTAAGAGTTCTTGGGGGTTTTCAATAAAGTATCTATGTTTTTTATCATTTCAATTTGTAATTTAAATTTCATATATGTAATCTAGTTTCAAAAACTTCTAAACTTATTTTTCCATCATGATTAAATTCATTTTAATAATACCAATCTATTAATATAAGGAACCAGATCAGGGAAACTAGAGTTTGGGTCTTTACATTTGTTATCAGCTGAAGTTCAACAACAACCATAGAAACTAGACTTAGAAAATATAGATTAGAGAACATAAACCCCAGATATACATTTAATATAAGTATATAACTAAATATTATAATTTTGGAAAGGTTATTATTATTTGGGTCTTCCATGAAAAACATCCAAGTATAGATACAACAACAAGACATAGTTATGGCACAAATTTACCTATGTGTAACAACTTTAACAATGTGTTATGGGCATGTCTCGGGGTAACCTCGTACACTACAATAGGTCGTACTGTTCCCCTAGTTGACACTCCTTGTGGATATTATTAAGATAATTCACATTTTCATTTTAGATATTTATTGATAATTTAAATTTAAACATTTATTCAATGAAACCATGTATATTATTATGAGATTAGCTGCATATAAAATTTTCAATTACTGTCGTGTATTCTATTAGTATTGGGATTATAAATTATTTTTCAAAATTTTATGACCTTATATTTTGTGTAAAATTGTTTATAAATGGTTCCTACCAAATTTCATGAGAACCAAATCAATTCACATATGCTAAAGAAAAATAATGATCCTTCCATTGATGTGTTTGAACTATTATTTAGAGAAGAATGAGTATCTAAAGCATTCTAATCATATGAGGAGGTAGTATCATGTACTAAAAATAATTATAATGAGTTTTATATGAATTATATATTTTTTAGGAGGAAATAGAAGAATATGACAACTAAGAAAAATATAAATTAAGGGATGAAGGGAATGAATTATTTTCTCACAGGTAATAATTTGGGAAGGAAATATCTATGTATATGCATAAGAGAAAAATGTGTTTTCTTTATGTTTTGAGAAAATTTCCATTATTCTAATAATTTAAATAGAAGGAAATAATTTTCCAATAGTCAATTATTCAATTGTTAGGATATGGGGTACTACGCAAAGAAATGTCACAAGAGTCAAGGAAATTTAGTTTGTAAAAAGTAAAGGGATCAATGTCAAGCTTATGATGTTACAATAACCAAACTATAATATTTAATGTATATGTGTTTTGGATTCAATAAATTTTTTATGATATTAATTTTATAAGAATTATGACATATATAATGATTTTACTTCAATACTTCATTTTTAAGATATTGGAATAATGAGGTAAGTAGAACCAATAATTAAGATAATTGATTCTATCATATAATGACCTATTTAAAAATATTTAAAATAGGAATTATCACCCAACATATGGGTTTTATGTGTAATATATGATTATGGGAAATTATTGGTGATCATCAAGAAGGTAGTGATATGATTATTTATATTATATTGTAATTATTATATGTCCCAATTTAAGGACAACTGATGATTTTACTCTTTAGAGAATGAATGTTTTCATAATAATTTAATGGAGATTATGATATTTACATATTTATAATGTTATAATAAGGATAAATTATTGGTTTTAATAATATGCTATTTTGATTTTGGATATTTAGTGTCCTTCCTTCAAAAAAATTTTATTTGGAATTTTGAAATAATATGTTGGAAAATTCATGAGTTTAATTGCATATGGAATGGGATGGGAATATTATTTATTAAGATACAAGTATGGATTATCATTTAGGATAACCTGTATTTACCATTTTGTTTTTAGTAAACATTTAAAGGATGATTAAATGAAATATGGATCATATAATTCATAAAAGCACTTCAGGTATAAAATTATGTCTCGAATATCCATATCAAGATTTAAGAAATGATGTGGTGATAAATCAAAGTACAACTAAAGGATTATAGCATGATATAAAAAAGAATAAAGTATGTTTATTTTCAAAAGAGAATATGTGTATAGTAAAGGAATACCTCTTCCCTATGAAATTTTTTTTGGAAACAAAACATCGTGTATTTTATTTTCTTTTTGAGAAATAAATAGTCATTTAACGGATAAAAAATTTATAGATATGTGATGTTTAACATTATAATAACCATGTTCTTTATCACTCTCCATTAGAATGTTTTGGTTAAATTATTACTCCAGTTTCATTTTCTTCACTTCACACTAATTTTATCCTTTTTAATTTTATAGTTTTGTGCGAACCTATTTGTATCCTTTTCCCTCTTATTAATAGGATATTTTATTAACCCAATTTCTGATATGTGGTTACCATAATGGAATTTTAAATATCAATAATTAATGTTAAAATTACAATTTCAAATTGCGAGGATGGAATTTATTTTAGGAGGTGAGAGTGCAACACACTAAGGATTTATAAATTAATTTAACATATAATGTAATGCACATAAAATTGAGTCCCATCCAAAAAAACATTGTTATTATAGTTATTTAAACGAATTATTTGCAATTTATCCATTAAACATATTATTTCCTCTGATATTTTTTCAATTTTAAAAATCAAATATAAAATGTTTTGATCAGTAAGATATTGAGATTCTGATATGAGCAGCTTATTTTTTTGTTGAATAGTAACTTGACACCTTGGAATAGTAATATACCATTCTGAATGTTAATATGACCCTTATTAATAGTAGATAGTCTATATTAATAGTAACCCCAAACATGAGAGTATAAATAAAATTTATAAACCTTATAAATAATGGAATGATATAATTATTTCATAGTACATGTTAGTGAATATTTTAAAAATTAATATTTAAGTTTTGATATTTTTGAAAGTAAAAAATATTTAGATAGAATTCAATAATAAAAAAATTAAAAAAAATCCATTTTCAATAAATGTATTAATAAATTATTATATTATAGAACAAGATTTCAGGAATATCTAATAAGACATTTGTTAATTTTTCAGGCTGATATAAAATCAACTTTATCTTTAAAAACTATATTTTTCAAGTAAATGATGATTTCAATTAAATATTAAATATTTCATATTGAGAAAGTTATTTTCATAAAATGGATTTCATTTTTTTATTATACACACAAATAAATATGGGTGTTTATTGGGATTTTATTGAAATACATGAATTTTGTGAGTAGTAAAATACAATAATTTAATGTATAAATATATTATAAGCTAAACACAGTATTCCTTGAGTCATGGATGCTGAAATAACAATTACATTGATCTAAAATTAACTTATTATATAATTTACTTACAATAATCAATGATATTGTTTGTCTTTATCAAAATAATAAAATAATGAATTGAATAATGATGAATTACCCCGCTCCTCCAATATAAAAACCACCCCTCACCCCCTCTAATCATCACTCCTATAGGACTTATTTCTTTTAAATGTTGTCCAAAAATCCTCTTCCCTTTCCTATCTCCACATCTAGGATCTATTTTTCTTACCTAATGACCAAAACCCCTTTCCATAAGAAGGTTCTCAAAGAGGAGTATTCAAGAGGTAAAATCCTCTTCCATTACCTTTTATTATATACTCTTGTTCTTTAATATTTTATTCAATACTCGTATAATATGTCCAAAGGAGAATGATAAATACAATATCATTTATATACATGAAGTTATATAATATTAATGGAATAAACATCATCAATCCCAATACTCACTATTTTTTATTTATAAAAACCATCGTTTAGAAGTTGCTGATATACGACCTTAATGGGCGACATACATTAATTCGTCATTTTATTCTTCTAGGATGGTCATGAAAAATAATTATGGATAAAAAATTCTATAATATATGTATTATAACCTATTTAATGTTCTAGAACAAATATATATATATATATATATGATACTAATTCATATGACAAAACTAGTTCGTGGTGGTCGGAATACCGCCAAAATAATCAAAATGATTATCACTAATATTTTATCTAATATCTCATCATTATACTATATAAAAAAAATTATATTACCATTTAATCATATTTATTTTCATTATTATAATATAAAATTAATTCTGGAGAATTATATTTATTCCACATGAACTCCATTAATTATAAACAAGAGAACTGCTCATGGAAACCAAGAAAATTAATGCTCCAGAACGACGAAATAAAACTCCAAAACACATAAATAAAAACATAAATGAACTTTAAAAAATTATAATAATTATAAAACATGTATAAATGGTTCATAATTAATTAACTAATTTATTTATTTATTATCTAGTACATTAATTTTAAGTGTAGAACACATTCAGATATAAGGTATGAGGTTCGTAATCTCACTTTTATATTCTTGATATTTCTATAATTCCAAACTTTTTTATTTTATGTAGTGTATGAATAATTAAATTTTATAAATAATATCACAAATATATTAATATTCATGATTTTAAATGATTCATTTTAAAATTAATGATTTTTGGACGTACGATTTTATTGATTATGAAGTGGTATGGATTTTTCTACAAAACCTCCATTTTTCATTCGGGTTGCGCTATATATCTCTTTACCCCAATTTAATTTTCCATTTTTTATATAAATCCTATATATTTTCTATACATGTTCCAAACTCATATATCTATCTAATTTAATATTTTTTATGGGAGGAAACATGTTTTAATATTATTACATTGTCAATTGTTCCAGAATAAGAAGCCAAATAGAAGGGAACTTCTCAAATTATTACGCATTTTAATGTAATGAAAATAAATATTTCATTCCATAATTATATTTATTAAAATCATAAATTTTACCAGTAAAAACTATCTTGGTTAATTAATGTTTTTATGAATTAAAATATTATTTTCCTCTTTAAAATGTATTTTTTAATATCCTTAAATTGCACCAAAATTTTTTATTTGTAAAGCTTCTTAATAACTCTATTTAAATGATTTCACATCAGTAGGTAATAATTTATTCCTAAAATATAAATTCAATTTAATTCCAATTTATTTTCTAGGAATACATGTTACAATATTATTTTATAGAAAATATAAATTATTTTTCAAAATAACTCTTTATTCAAATGTAAAAAAGGATTTTCCGCTTCTCACTTTTACTTCTATGAGATATATTCCTTTTTCATACCATATTAATTATGTAGGTGGTGTATGTACGGAACTTTTATATATTATATCAAGAGTTTCTTTATTCTAATTCCATTATAAGTTATTATTATTTAAATGTTTTGAGGTGGTATTGGACACTTTTAAATGTTTAATTATTATTTTCCTCAAACATTTCTCAAAGTTTTAATTAGTGTAATTTAATATATGATACATCAAAGTGGTATTGGAAACTTCTATTTGAATATATAATATTATTTTACATATTATGAAGGAACTTTATGTATTATTTGATGGGTGGGGCCCTTTATATTCCCTATATGAATTGATTGGTCTCATGAAGAAAAAAAAATTGATTTTGGCTGAGGTCTTAACAATTTATTTTCAGATGTCTTGGTCATGGCCTTAAAGATAGGATTATGATATCAATAATATGAATTGCCTAATTATGATATTAGTAATTGATAAATCATGTTATTGTTTGACTAGTTGCATATTCATTGTGAGGTTTCATGTGATAATTTTATAGAATTGTTTATTAAGATTTTATTTGTGCCATATTTTTCTCAAGATTATGTTTTAAGGGAATATTTTATTATTCATTCATCATGACATACTTTTATTCTTATAGTAACATCTATATTTCCTTCCCTTACCTTGAATATTATCTCACCCCTTTAATAATTTTTTTTCTCCATGATTTTGGGAGGTACATCAGGAATGAATTGTTGTGTTAATATAAGAGTTATTGTCTGTTATCAATGAAGTATCTATATTTTTTAACTTTAAAATTGTAATTATAATTTCATGTGTGTAATCTGGTTTCAAAAAATACTAAAATCATTGGTCTTTCTAGATAAAATTCATTTAATCACACCACTGTGTTAATATAAGTTACCTGCTCTGGGAAATTGGGATCGGGGTCAGTACTAATATTCCCATTATATATAAGATGGAAATCCCAGAGAAAAAAGTAGCCATTAAATAATTTTTTTAATGTTTTCTACATAATTTATTTATTTATTTTCTATAATGTCTAAAAATTATATTTTTATTCTGTTATAGTGTATGTAATGATCATATTAAACCCAAATGATATCAAAACCTTGAATCTTATGTCTATAAGATGTACTGGAATTGTTCATCATATACAATTTCCAATAAAATATACAATTTAACTTTTTTTCAAAAATATCCTTAATATTGGTATACTCTCGTCATATATGACCTTAATATACGTGTTTTTTAATTTTAACTTATGTTCAACATTTATCTCATGATGTTGTGTTGGTATTCATAACTCTTAAGTAAATGAAGTCAAATATGATTCTAAAATATAACATAACCCATATATGTTTTATATCTTTTATACCAAAATAACATTTGTATTAATAATTCAAAAATTTAATTCATGAATCTCTATTTAAATAACATTTGTGTCTCATTAGTCTAGGTTTCAACATTGGTCATTAAATTTCATGATCTATTTAAATCTATCATAAGAGGTTTTAATGAAATTGTTAATCGTACTAAGCATATCCTTAAGGATTGTCTAACTTGGTTAATAGTAAGGCCCAGTATAGTGTACCAGGTTGTACTTGAGTTGAGATACAAATTCCATTTTTTGGGTTATTATCCTTAGGTACATCTGTTCTGGAACCATATCAAATTGTAGTATCCTTACATGTATTTATTTCAAGGAAAAATCATATAATCATTGACTTAATAGATTATTAAGATGTTATTATATATATATATATATCCTTATACTGTATCTATGGGTAAGTTCCCTAATATATGATTTCTCTAAATCTAGTTCCCAATGATACAATTAAACATTTCTAATACCAGCTGTAGTTACCCAACCACAATCACTTGGAGGTAGTCCATGATACCATTAAATTGGAAAAAGACACAATGAATCACATACTAAAAGACCTTATATTTTTTTATAGTTTTTAAAACAAAAACAAACAAGAGTGTTACATTACATTTTTATACAAATATTATAGCTTTTTTTAAAATAATTTCTTTATTCCATCTAAATTGTCCCTATATATCATTAATAGTAAAATTTTAATAATATATGGGAATTGAAACAAGATAAGGGTGGGATAAAATAGTCAGTAAGAGTAAAATATTGTAGAAGAAATAACAAATCAATGAGCATGGTCAATATGAAATGGTAAATACCTGAACACACATTCCATTTAAATAACTAAAAAAATAAATATTCAATATATAAAGTAATATAATAGAGCACACATTCCAGTAAAATAAATATATTATAAATAATCAATATTAAAAGGTAAATAAATTAGAAAATATTCCATTTAATCAAAAATATGAGAATGAAAATCACCAATATTTTTTATATTGTATATCTTATGGATAATAATAACTATATTTTGAAAATAGTAAATTCATAATTATTTGACGTCACATTTCTTAGAAACATGAAACCTTTACTGTTAATATCTATTCTCCAAAAAGTATAAATTTAATGGGTGAAAACCCATTCAATAATATCTATCCAACCACTTCTGAGGTTTACACAGATTTTCTTTTGTTCGTGTCCCCCGGTTCGTGGTTTCTCAGCTTTCTATTTGGTGGTTTCGACTCACGCTGTGATGGTTTGTTTGTTTGAATGTTTGAATTGGTTTGAGTTTTTTGATTCCATGTGGTTGGTAGTTGAAGTCCTGAAGCATTGTTACATTTAGTGGTGATGTATTGAAATGGTGAATTGTTTAAGAGGTGGAGCGGTTAAGTGGTTATGTGATGTAGTTGTCCTGGTTTCTCACGTTTTTCCTCAAAAGTGTTTGCATTATAAAAAAATGTAATTTCCAGCAATATTGAGTTAATAATACTGATTCATTAATATTTCCCATGTAAATCATATAAATTTCATAGTAGACCCCATATGTAAAAATGTAATATAAAATAGGCTATAATCATTACGATGATAAATGATATGGATTTTTGGGGGGTAATTTAATGTTTAATGATCATAGTAAAGTGAATAATTGAATAGGATGTTAATGTATATAGAAATGATTCATGGAATTTAATGTGAATAATATCCTTATCGAAATAATAATTAACTATAAAAATGAAGAATAATGATGGTATTTGTATGATGTATACTCATCGGAGTAAGAGAAAGCGATTCTGTTGTGGATGAAATAAAAAATAACATTAAAAATTTTCTTACGGAATATGTCTTTTTTGTTTTGAAAATAAATTTCCAAATCATATATATTTTTTAAAATCCTAATTTTCAAAAATTAATTTCAGGAAAATTTCCATGAAGTGTATCCTCATCAACATACAAATTAATATTCAATGATATAATGTTCATAGTAGAGGATAATTCTGTAAATTATTTTAAAACCATTTTTATTGGATAGTAAGAATGATTAAAATGTTACTTGTTTGGTAAGTGAATAGAATATTCAATAATTTTTATAAAAATAGATAAATAGGTAAAAGATTATTTTAATAAATAATAATTAAGAGGATAAATACTTTTTTTATAAAACATGGTTTGGGAAGAAAATAATTTTTTTAATAAAGAGAGAAGTGAAATCAAGATTTCTTAATATCATTTTTAAAACATTTTATGTTCCAAAGAGTGAAAAAATGGCACTATAACATAAAAATAATCATTAATAACCATAATATAATAAATTTATCTAGTTTATTACTCAATAATAATGTTATTTCCTATAATATAAGTCCATTTTAAAAATAATACTGAATAAAAATATATTTTAATGTAAACCCTTATAAAGATCATAATATTGAAGTGAGAATCAACCAATGAATATATTATTTCTATATAATTAAAATACACATAAAATATTTTTAAATTAATAAATATATAGTCAAAATTCATTACACAAATAATCTATAAATATTAACGATGATGATGGAGTAATATAAAATAATCAATAGAAATTGAGTTATGATATTTTTTACCACTTGGTAACATTTAATTCAAATCCACATAGATGAAATAATTATAATTGAAACATAAAACCCCATTAAAAAGAAATTATTCATTATATAACATGTCAGGATCATTATATAAACCATGTGATATTTATTATGTTAATTACATTACAATATCCTTCAATTTAATAAAATTAAAATGAAATCCCATACCACACCCTTTATATTTTGGTATTACTTGATTTTAACTCATGTATAGTGGTTTTAAACAAGTTAGTAACTCATTAGAAACTATATAAATATTTTTTATATCATATTCTACCCTTTTATAAAATTTTATTACTCATTCATTAATAATAATTCATAATTTTTATGACATCACTTAATAACATTCTATGTTTTTTTATTATATTTTGACTTTTAATTTATTACATATTACATAGATCAACATTTAATCATATATATTTTCATTA
The DNA here is from genome assembly GCA_963277665.1 of Viscum album. Lineage (NCBI taxonomy): Eukaryota > Viridiplantae > Streptophyta > Magnoliopsida > Santalales > Viscaceae > Viscum > Viscum album. The sequence continues at coordinate 1,737,088,826 of OY728142.1, forward strand.
AAAAAGATTTAGATATCATATATTTTTCTAATATATGAATTTAGATAAATCAATAAAATTTGTAAATTAGAAATGAAATACACCATTAAAAAAGATAGTATGTCATACGTACATACGAACAGTATTAACATTTTCTTATTGAATTTATTGAAAGAAAAGTAAATTATATAAATATATATATTTTCATTAAATTAAAATATCTATGTCATATATATCACTTATTTTTTTAAAAATCAACATTAATAAATTCCTTGTAAAGCAAGAACTTGTCATATCGCTTCGCGAAGTAGTAGTCATCCGTACACATGAACGATGATTTCATAAACGATTTGATGGAAGTGTGTGATTTATTAGTTTGTAAACATATAAATATATTTAAAATCATGTTTTTTATATATAATAATTACGTAATATGAATATATGTAGGTGGAGTAATAAATAAAATAAAATTATTTTGGAAAAACATTACCTCTTCTTCATGAATGTGGGATAGGTTTTCCCTAATTCATTCCAAATTTTTAATTATTCCATAAATAATGACTTAATGATTAGATAATGGATTTTATTTATTTATTTTTAATGTTATTTTCTTATATAAATATGTTTTAGTGGTTTGTAGAAGGGGTAGAGGGGGATGCCTTTTATAATTGGGGTGAGTGTAAAACGTATAATTGTTTGATAGAGGAAGTTTTCCCCATCAGTTTTCCATGTAAATTTCCTAAAATAATTAATAAAACATGAAACTAGAATTTATTAGGTCTAAATATTTCCGTTTAGTTGTGTTGTAAAAATTTTTTAGGACATTTTTTCCCTAGGTTATAACCTTTATCCCTTTAGGAACTCATTTTTTTGTTGTTTTAATTAATTTCTACTTCATTCATTAATAACATTGGAAAAAATAAATTTTTAATTATTATAAATTATAAATTATTATGAATCCAAATTCCAAACCCATTTCTTGAAATTCAATTCAAAAAATTGGAAACAAGTTAATTTTAAATTAATCTTGTAGACGGGAAGACAACGTAGGTGTTTAAAGAGAAAACCTACAATAGTTTACTATGTTTTTCTGTATAAATTAAATATGAGAATTTTTATAATTGAAAAAATTGAATTAAGATATGTATAATTGATATAATTCTACTTTAAATGCATTTTAAAATAATATTTAATAATATAATTTATTTGGATGAAAAGTTCGTTTCCAAATAATTTTCAAAATAAATCCCATTTTATAAGAGATGATTTTTCTCATAAATATACCAAATATTCACCCCAATATAATTTTAAATTATTTATATAAAACAATTATGCATATTTTTCAATTAATATTTGTAAAAGTTTAAAATTTTATTTTTAAAACAAATGCACCATTAAAAGGCGGCAAAACATCTTTATGAAAATTAAGATCTTTTATAATTGATTGTGGGTTAGTTCTTATCTTATGGAAATTAAATGTATTAGATGAATGTCATAAAAAATTATCGAATATATAATATACAAATTTTTTTAATTTATTCCACTAATAGAAATTAATTTAATTTATTACGATAAAGAAACTTTAGTGGATAAAATTATCTATTTATCAAATCATTTTCATTATATTCAATAAGTTTTTCAATTAATTTTTACTTAATTGGTTACCAATTAATTCAACCATATATTTAATATGTGAATTAGGATTATTTATACAACAAATATAATTCATTGGATATAAGAGTCATTTTAAATAACAATATTAAAAATATTCGGTGAAATACAATCTTCCATGTAATGAAAGCTACCGAAGAAACTTATTGAAGTTTTTAGTGAAAGATAACCAAGTATTTTTGTTAATTAAATGACATATAATTTTTTAAAATTATATAAAATTATAAATATATTTTAATCTATTAGTATCTTATACTCTTTTATATGGTTGGTATTTCATGTCATACTCACGTCCAAATATAATGCTCTTATATCAAAACTTATGGGTGTCACATATAAAATTATATATTTCTTCCATTCATCAATTTATAAAAAATTATAAATAAAATCCCTAATTCTTTATTCAAATGTGATTTTTATTTCCTCAATAAATACACATCATCATATATAGTTGTTCCAAAATTTGATTATTTGTAAAATATATTATCAGACCACTTAAAATATATATTTTTATATCCTCAATGTTTGGTTTAACTTTAAAAACTCTCATAAAACTATAATAGATCCTTTTTTTTAATTTATGTGGAGAAAATTTCATTTAATAAAAAAAATATATATATTGACACATTATTTTATAAGGTTCATATTTTATTTTCTTTTTCAAATTTATTGAACTATTTAACACCATACACATAATCTTCATCAAAATACTAACAACGTCCATTTTAAATTAAATTTTATTTTATTTCAATCCAAATATTATAAAACATATTAATATAAGTAATATTAATTTCAATATATAATGACATATAATCATAAATACATAAAAAATTAAAAAATAAAACATTTATATAAATATTATATAAATACTATATATAGATGACCGTCTAATTATATAAATATAATAAATTTTATAAATATAAATACACTATATAACCCATCACATAGATATATACACTAAAATATATTAATGTATGTGTGTGTGAGTTTGTCTGTCTATGTAAATAAATTATATTATTGTATACTCACGAACAAAAAAATTAATATAAAATAATATTTATTTTCATAATAAATAGAAAAATAATATCTAAATAATGTATAAATACATAATTATTATGAATGTATATATAGAGGCACAGAGACAGGCTAATTTGTTTGGAGAGTTCATGTGATGATATGAGGTTTCAGATAACTTTTCAATAGATAATGTGTTAGTTTTACTATTTAATCATTCAACAATTTGAATAATTCTTCCACATTGAAACATTATTTCTTAGAGGGGAATACACTATGCTTGTTTTATAGCCACCTTAAATTATATATAATGTTTTTTATATTTCAATGATGGATTTAGTGGATTGGTTGTATGCTACAAGTGCATGGATTATATGGATGTATTTATTTGGTGTTTCTTATCATTTTAAAGGTTTAAAATTTCTAATGTATCCCATATTTATTTTTTACCATTTATTCTAGAAATAAAATTGTGATAATTTTTCGTTGGTGTTCTGAGGTCATTCCTTTTCCCACAACCTGCCCATGAGGAGGAAAAATTTGGTTGGGTGATGACAGTGTGACAGACATTAAAATATAGTCCTAGGGAGTTAGGGACACTCTATTAATGAGGATATATCATAAAAAGTAAGATAATCCTATATTCATTTTGATTATTATAAAGGTATACCCTCACCTAGATAAAAACTATTGCGTTCAGCATATGCATTACAATATTTCAACTTTCTATGCCCATGACATGTGTGGTATATACTTTTAAATTTTTGTTATTAAAATATATGAATTTTTATTAGATATAGTTATTATGATTTTCAACCAATGTGATATTGTCTTTAAACTGCAATTCATACAAATTATATCTTTTCGACTAGTATGGATAGTGATAATTCCATTAACCATATGTGAATAAAATTTTTTAGTCTCTATAAACCTATGGGAATAAGAACATATAATTCTTTTGATGTTCCATTTTAAAACATTGAGGAACATATTAATATTTTTTTAATTTTTTTAGACAACAAATACATCATATAGATTATTAAACATTTTACTATATTTGATATTTTACATAAATTTGAACATATTTATATAAATAAATCATTGTTTGGTATGATTTATTATAAAATTCGTTTTTTTGAATTAAAATTATATTTGAATGTATAATTCAAAATCAAATTAATAATTTTGATGTGACTTTTTACACATATCTGAAATTTTTGTAGGATTATATAATGTGAATTGAATAATATTTCTATTATCCTATTTATATGGTTAATATATTACATTTTAGGATAAGATAATCTATAAGTAGGATACATTTATAAAAGATTACTTCTAAAATACTATGTTGTTAACTAATCGTTATCTATAAAATGAGATCATTTATAAGGGTTTGGTCCACAAAATAAGAGTAAAATTGGAACATCTTTATAAATGATAATTTATTGATAATGAAAATAAAATAATTATATTTAAATATGGAGACATTGACATTGTGTGATTTCATTTAATTAACCATTAAATAATCATATATAATGTTTTAAATGAATTTTTTTGATAAATATAATGAAGGAGAATAATATTATTTAATGGCTAAACAGGTTTGTGATATTTATTGAGATATGAATATGCAGATATTGAGACTATAATTTTGGGAGAAAATAAATTAAATATAATGGGTATGTGATATTCTATAAAGAATCTTTAGAATAAAATAATTGATGTTTAATATGATGATATAAGTGAACTATATTCGTAAAATAATATAATCCATATGTCCCTAGTAAGTATGTTACATTAAAATCAATAGTAGTTCATTGACTAGAAGTTATCCTTTTTGTTTAATTTAAAACATACCAGAATAAATAAAAATCCCCACTCCAATGATGATGGTAAAAAAATGATGAAGTCCAAGAGAATAACCCCTTAAAATGAGTTTACAGTCATCATGAAGGGACCCAACCCAGTGTATAAAATGAGGCTCTCACCTGGAATCTATTTACTACAATGGGCATATACCACAGAATATCAATGTCTCCAAGTGCTACTGACCTGAATTCCCATATAAAAAATGATTATACATTTCATGAAAAATTAATATAGTTCCGAAGGATATCTAACCATTAATTTAAGGAACCAAACAACAATAGATGAATCTGATTCAATATCAGTAATCTAGATATTATAGAACCTACATCGCATAATACTAGTTACCAAAGTTATTTCCTCCATATGAATGGAATTATGATCCTCATATAATTAAATGAATCACAATGTCATGGAACCTTTGTTGTATCCCACTAGTACAAATCCATATATATTTACTGATATTCATGATCTATCTGCATTTAATTTGATCAATGTGTTGTGTTGATTCCATTTGATCCACATAACCTTGTCCCCTTATCTACCTTCAAAATTAGAACATGTCCTTGGTAGGAATTTTCTATTAATAGGAGATGATAACCCACCATAAATTAATTTTCCCCACTCCTCAACAAGAATCATCACTCAAAACTAAAAGAAAACATGAAGCAACCTTCTTTATTATATTTTCTTTTTTCTATCCTCCCATATAGTCTAACAAAAATCTATAAAAATGATTTCTCGAACATTTGTCTCATACCGTTGTAGACTAGCCCCATGGAACTAGTTTTTATTAATGTTTAGAATTGATTCCACACCCCCATAGATATTTAAGACATACCCCATGAATCTCTAGATTTTGATTTCCCTGTCACCCATGAAAAATAGGATCCATGATGATTCTTACTATATAATTATAGAACATAAGAATCTAGAAACCAATATAACTTCTTTCTTCTACGTGTTTCCACATATAGATAGAGTTATGTTTGTCTATATTTGAAAAATAATTTTTATCTTGATTTGTATCTCTTTGCACCAAATTTATGGTGCCCAGTTCTGAAACCCGTTGTATAAAGGAACCTTGTCTCTGTAATCCTATCAACAAAATTTCTCAGAATATGAGCCCATAAAAACATACTTATCCGATTTATACTATAATAAAATGACCATATACTGGTTATTTTTCTTTTCATTGAGAAAAACATTCCTAAAATTTGGATACCTAATGGGATGTTAAAATGTAAAATCATGAACTAGATGCCCGATAAAAAGTAATGCTTCTCTCATCCATGTTTCCTACCATAAATTAATCTCTCCATTTCCAATAACCCACCAAGACTTTCCTCCTAGATTCTCCAAGTTCTATACTATGCAGCAATATAGACTATAGATTATTCTGGGTTATACAAAAAATTCTTCCCATTCGCCCCCATATCATTCTCTAATAAAATGTGCCCATAAATAATTCCCTTCATTTATTTTACCAGCCACATTCTCTGGTATATAATGCATTGTTATTGATACACTATATAGGCTGCTATAACATTCATCAATTAGTATTTCACGTTGATTCTATAATTCATAGTGAAAGCTCCAAGGTAGAGTTTCATCCAATAAGAAAGCATTCATGATCATCACTATATTTTTTATTTTCCTTTTCATTTACATGAAAATATAAAGTATATGAATATAAAATAAACTAATGAAATTAATAATCAATATAATCCATCCTCCAAATGATAGAAATAATTTTGTTTTAGTTTTATTTGATGTGGGATTGAATTTGAAAAATGAAGAATGTCACAAGCAATTAATAAATCAAAAATGATTGTAGGATATGATTTTTTAAATGATAAAAAACAAGAAGAATGAAATCTGTACTATTTTGACGAATAAAAATATTTGGAAAAATGATTATCATGTTATTGTTAAACATATATTTAAATTGAAATAGAACATATTTCCTAAAAAATTTCATGAAACATTGGTATTTGATTTTGGACGTTTTTAGTTTATTTTTTGATGATATATAACATTTACAGAAAAATCATTATACATTAATAAAACCATGCCACTTATTTATAAAAGTATGTAAACAAAATTTTTTTTATTTCAATGTTATCATTCTCAATAAATAATTATTATCTCACTATATTATGATGAATTTCAAGGTTTCTAGACAATGAATTAGTTCAACATGTCATGTTAGAGTTATTGAAGGGTGGTGGTAATCCTCTTTTAAATGAATCATTTTTAATAGTAAAATAGAATAAAATATGAATAGATCATTTTATATTAAAAAATATCAATCTGGTTGGAGAAATAAATGAATTAATTTTAGGTAATACCTATTTCTTTATATGAATATAGTATTTGACTGTGTGTGATTTTTAGGATCTTCATTAGTTATTATAAAAATATTGTGGTGGTAGATAAAATGTCATGGTTTTTATGAGTAAAACTTAAATACTGATTTTATTTCTTTTTTAGAGATTTAAATTATTGGGATTTGATTTAATGAACATAATTATATTTTAAATTTTTTCATTAAGACTATTTTACTATATCAAAATTACAGAATAATATTAAAGGACCATATAGATTCATAAAAATATACCTATCCCTATTAAAATATACCTATATAAGGGATAAATGATGTCATATATTTTAATGTCTTGGACATTATTGATACTTTTCTGAATCAAACTTCTAGTATTTTAATTATGGTTTTATGTGGTATTTTACAATTTTTAAAAGTGTATAGAATTTGAAAAAATATTTTAGATTCCTATAAATGATATATATATATATATATCTATTAAAACCCAACAACAAAAGTTATAGAGTATAATCAAAGATTGTACTAACCTGAATTTTTTCTTATAAACTATTTTAATAGTTAAAATACTATTTTATGAGGTTGGAAGTTAGTTATTTTCATTTAAATTGTATTTTAGATGCCAAAATATATTTTATTTAAATTAATTTATTAGTTTCAATCGTCGTGTGTGTAACCTTGAAAAAAATGTGAATATCCTAAACAATGGACTATATCATTATTTAGACACTAGAATTATGTCTATAATAATGTGTTTACCATTGGGTTGAAATAATTTTAGTTATGGTAATTAGACCGCAACTAGGCCAATTTTAGGTGTTAAATAAGAATATTAAATAGCATAAAATATATTTATTTATTCCTCAGTATCATCTCTAGTTAGGGTAAGCCACCATAAATCCTAAATTAAAGAGATTTTTATGGTGATAATAATATAATATTTATTTATATTATCTTCTAAGAATGACCTATGAATCTTTGTATGATTTGGATCATTATTGGCTATTGACCCAAATGTTATTTAGGGAATGTTATTTTATTTTTCACACCACTATATTTTAACTTTTTTTTCACATTTATGAATTGCATATTGATCCTAATTAGATATTCATATCGATTAATTTTTAGGAAAATAGTTCTCCCCTTAATAACATTCTAGATATTCGTGATGAATGTTGGAGATTTTAAAATTAAATGAAAGATATTTGCTGACTGGAGGTTGACTAGGGAAATATAACCCATTCCCCATAACTGATTCAAGTTATATTTGATGGTACTTCATTGATTTGAATTCAATGTATGGTGGAATAAAATAATTCTATCTTGTTCATTCACTATCTTCCTCCATCTCTCTCTCCCATCTGGACCAATGGCATTGAAACCAAGTGGCATAAATTAGTAAAATTGGTGGGTGGTGGTGGTGTGGATTGATGGAAGGAGTCAGGATAATGTGGATCTAGGAAGAGGTGGATGTGTGGATAAGGTAATGCTTGGATGGTTGGTATTCAAAGCGAGACAAGATGGTGACATGAACATTATTAAGTAGTGATAACTATATAATCCTTTTGGAATAATAGTGGTGGTTAGGCTTATCATTCGACCATGTGATCGATCATGATCATGATATTCACAATTTTTTTATGGTGGGGGTTGAGAAAGCCTTGAAATCTTGTTAGGATGTCCCATTACATGAAATCTATTAAAAAATACCTATCAAATTATGGATAGATGGTGGGAAGGACTGTCTTGAAAGGTTGACCCAGTATGTGGGCCTACTATGGAGTGGTCTTGGCCCTATCAATTGCTTTTTCCTTCGAACTTGTCAGGACCGTGAGCTGCCAGTCATCTGGGGAGTAAATCCACCAGACATGTTCCATTCCCTTTATGCTATGCATGATTAATTCGAAGGTAAGTATTTCTAGTCCAATCTTGGGTGGTTCATTCATGGTACACAAATCATGTTCTCCCCCTCATGCATGGAATTCCATGTGCCCTATTAAGAAAAAACCCATTCACAACTACTCACAATGGGGTGTTCTATAGGTCAACTATATGGACTATCCAACCCTTAAGGGTAATTTTCACATGTATTTTTTTACCGTTTTTTGTTTTTAGGGAAACAAATAGCTTCTATAGAGTGATATTGAACAATGATTATAATGGAGTAACATGTTTTTCCATGAAGGTAATTTTCATAGTGATTTTATTAAAAGTATTTTATTTCTTTGAAAATCCAATGTCTTGGTTTAGGAAAGATGATTATAGAATTGGGATAAGGTTATAGAGCCACAAATATTTATTGGGATTAGAAGTCCCCTAAATGATTAAGACACATGTCCTATAAAGTTATGTGTGGTTTTGGCACTCTTTTAGGATCGACAGAACACTGTACCCATACTTGATTTGTAGATTCTTGAAGGCACCCACTATCTGTGAACATTAAATATATATACATTTTTAGTTAATTTATCATTCAATTAATATAACTCGACAAAATTATGGTCCTCCTCCATTGTTTTGGTAATCCCTCAACCAATTAACTTCTAACTTTATAAGATTTGGGTCAAAAACAATAGTTTCTTAGATATTATATACGTTTTGATGATCTAGGTAGTTTAGTTAAATGGGTAATTCCTATAGATTGATCAATCTATAGCTAGGTTCGGAAGAACAAGATTGCTTGATATTTTTATATCTCTACCATTTTAGAATATTAGAGATTTAGTATTTTTGTGTATTGAATCTAACCAATATTTCTATTTATGCATTATGATTTTGGAGAATCCAACTATGAATTTATATACTTTACTTTATATTGGTTTTCTTCCCATGTGTGGTGTGTCATAAAAAAATGTTTGGTAGAATGTTGATTGTCTCATTGGACACAATGTCACTAAGTAAGAAGATTAGTGGTAGTAGATGTAGGTCATTTCTATCAAATCCTTGTAATTAGAGTTTTCATCAATATAAGTATTTGTTGGTTTTATTTTAAATAGGATATTTGTATTATATGTTTATCCATTGACTTTATTACATTATTTTTCACACAATCAAGATGATCAGTGTGTTTCACCTAAAACCATTTTTTGTAGTTGATTTATCTATTTATATTTCTTTATAATATCATGGGTGGAATATTTTTGTTGTGTAATAGTTCATTAGGATAAAATAATCCATATTATCTGTTATTAATTAATGGTTATAATCCCGAACACCTATCCAATTAGAGGAGGGATTGGGGCAGCACAACAGTCTTGCAATAAGCCCAGCATTTAAATCTCAATGGAATGCATTTTCTGATTAAGACATCAATCCCAAGTGTGAAACTAGTGGGTTGATATAATTTAGTGTTTTATTAGAGTAGGTATATTAAAGGGATGGGTTTTTTTATTCCAATTACTAGTGAGTCACTTTTTTTAATCTGGGCACTAATGTCAGAGAGCCTTATGTCATGGTTTTAAATTATGAAAACTAATGTTTTTATATTTGATAATGTATCCATTCAGCATTAACATGATAAATTGTTTTCCAATTCAGGATAAATAATCCATCAACAGTGTGGAATAAGTAATTATAAACATGCATCATATAGAGGTCATTTTTTAGTCTATTTTGTGTTAGTTCCTAAATTTGTAGGAGTAATTGTGGTTTATAAAATAAAAATATTGGATTAAACACTTAAAATCTAGCTAAGGTATGGAGGCATGGCTATGAAAAACATATTTAAAACATACATCCAAATTTCATTAATAAGATTACCCACAAGGATATCAGTCATAGTCTTTATTTTGAGATATCACCTCCAAGAGAGAAAATAGTAATTCTTCTTCCTATAGTACATTGAGATGACCCGCCATCTATGACACATACTGATAACAATACAATTTTTAATAAGAATATAAATATAGTGAGGAATGATTAATATATTATGAGTTCACTCATGAGTCCCATTTATAGGATCCATCCATTTTCCGAGGAGAGCCAAACCCTAAGTTATTAGAGGGTTGGGTTGACACAAAGAGTTGTTTGTTTCCGTTCGTACAAAATTATTCTAATTTGATTGTGGTATTAACATGTAGAAATATCAAAAACACAATTATTCATTGGTTTAACTTGACTCTTTAGAAATATGATAAGTTTAATCTTCCACAGTCTGATATTGATCGCCTTTTTCATTAGGAGTAATACCTAACTACATTAGGGATAGTGTGTGTCTTTACACTATCCAACCTGCAATAGGGTATACTGAATGTCACAATCTATGTGATAAGGTGTAATGAACTCATAAGGTACACTATTTATATAATTCAGGAAATATTTAGTAAATTATGAATGTATTTGAGTGGTCATCATATAAATTTTATACATATGTTTGTACCATATTACATCCACATTTAAATTTTAGAATTGGAGACACATATAGTGATGAAGAGATTCTTGTTGGAGTGGTATCCAAATTCTGGATTCAGTAGTTTATTATTAGAAGGGAAGATTCATAAATATTGGATGAATATTGATATGCATTTGGGTGATGACAATATTAGTATACATATTCATAATCTAAATCTCAAGGACCTTAAATAAGAGACGCATGTATATGATTTAATAAGTAGATATATAGAATTATCTATAGCTATGGAAGATGAGGGTGATATATGAATTCATATCCTAACGTATAGTAGATAGTAGAAAGGGAAAAAGTTAGATGAACCATTACACGAGAGATACTGACCCAATTAGGTTTCTCCTTAAGGTGGATATAGTGGTATTAAAGTATGATCATTCGATAAAGGAGATAATAGTGTAATGAGAGGGGGAGATACATGGGGAAATATCTATGATCTTCTTCCACCAATGTCACCAACAGGTGGACCATGTAATTCTCAAGGAACTAGAGTCTTAATATGTATAAATATACAAGATATAGGGGGATATGACCAGATAGTGACCGAAATCATTTAATGTTTCATATATATCTTATATAAATTGGAACCACCAAAAATAAATTATAAAATGTAAAATTATTTTTTTGATACATCTATTATTCTAGAGTTTGAAATCCTGGTGGGACCCCTTACCCATTTTTTATAGATAGTGATTCCCACTAAAGGTGAGAACACATTTAACTATATATAAGGGTGATTAAAAATCTAGCATATTTGTGAGAGTTTTTCATGGGACCTCATAGAGGATGAGATGAATCCCTATGATTTTATATTTGGTATTTATTATAAATATAATTTATTTGATATGATATACTACAACCATATGAAACTAATGTATTACTGAGGTGATGAAAATTGTTTTCCTTTATGGGTGAGTGGGACATCTGGTTCAGGGGAGTCTAAAAGATTCACATGTAGTCATTTACAATCACTAGTAAATTGGTGAGATTTTATTTGTGTGTACTTTATTCCTCATAAATTTATTTTCTTATAGTCATAGAGAAATATATTAGAATTATTTCTAATAATGTTCTAGTATTTACTCATCATTGCGAGATCAAATTCTGCACCTTGGAACTACAACTATTTTTTATACAACTTATCAAATGGAGATGTATGAGATCATGGAGAATATGATGTAGTTGGGGGATGTTATAAACAAATTATTAGGATTAGTTTTATCCCTAAGGTAGTTCTATTGTTTTTTAACTAGAAGTTAGAAAATTTCTTATGAATTTGTATTGACTACCCCTACTTGTATATTTTAATATTAAAATAATATCTTCCACTAAAGATTAATGACCTTCTTGACATGCTGAATGTGGATAATTATTTTTCTTAAATTGATTTTATATACATATATAACCATCATTGGGATCAAGATGGGGTTATATTGAAGGCCAAATTTGGTTTTTTCTATATGTGTTAATATATTTTTTCCCCATCATTATGATGAACACCCGAGTTGTATTACTATTCCTTATAAATTTAATTGTTTGGAATTTACCAAACCAGTTCCCAATAGACATAATTTAAGATATAATTTTAAATTTATGGTTAATGGGTTATTAAAATGAACATAATAGGATTATAAAACACTTTATTTGGGATGATTAATGCAATGGTAATCTATATAAGTGAATATTCTAGATTCGATTAATCTATATCTTGGGTAATTTAAGCTAATATAGTAGTAGTTGTAAACCACATAATGGTTGATGTATTTATTTCTTGAGAACCACGTAAGAATGTGTTCATTATGTGTATTTTCATTGTATTATTGGGATGATATTAAAGATTAATATATTATTTCCCTATTTTTACCGCTCCTATTACTAACATCACTCAAAAGGGGGCACCCTTCAAATTTTGTGATCCAGGCTAGTTTTATTTTGACATGATAATGGCGAGGTATTTGGGTTCTAAAAATTTAATAATTATCATGGAATGAGTCATGAATGTAGTGTTTAATAATTACTATAAGGATATTCTTGGTTTCAATTAATTAATAGGAAGAGAATGATTTCATATAGTGTTAGGCACATGAGACTCCATGAGAATAACTATGAGAACCACGATTTCCATCACTTAATTTTGGTGTTCACTTTACATAATTTGTTATGTTGTATTTTAAGTCAGTGTTTGATAGTTTATACTAACAATAAAAAGTATCAAGTATAACTTCTATCAATTAGATCGAAATATAAGGAATATGAGTTGCTGGTAATTTTAATATGATTGTAACTCTGATATAATCTATAATTTTAGAAAGGGGAACATGGTGGGCACTTCAATTAATAAAAAAAATCTCTTTCTTAGTTAATATAGGTGGCGTTTGAGTAATTGGACTAATTTTACCAAACCTTAATAAATGAGGAATATATTTTTTATCTTGGATAAATAGTGAAGGCCTCTATACTTTATTAGTTCATGAGGCTTGCCTAGTTGGGTGAAATCAATTTTGAGGTCATGTGTGACTAGATAAAAATTAGCGAGGAACCTAATAATTTACCAAATGTTTAAGAGCAAAGGATCTAATTTTAAAGGAGGATGGGGGTTCTAGTAGTGTTATGTGATGATATTATTAAAGTGTTCCGAACACCCATTAGCTCTAATTAATGCATTATGATGACTTATGAAGAACTCATGAAGATATATATGAGGCCATTTAGAATGTAGTGTGTCACTTATTTTAGATCATGGTTTCTCACGTATCGATGGGTGAAAGTTAAGGAATAGGCTCAAGATACCAAAGCTAAACATTATGAAATTCTATAATGGAATATATATTTCATTATTTATGGGAACATCATGTTTTGAAAATAATCATGATGGAATCAGGGGGATCACAGATAGAATGAAAAGGTTATCCCACTAACATATGATTTACGAAATTATTTTGATTGTGATATTAAGAAGCCTGTACATGGATGAGATAATTTAGTATCATGTAATACATTCAATGATCATTTCCAAATTGGATTCCTAAGTCACATATTTTTTGTGAAGAAGCTTTTAGTAGTATTTATGACATTGTCCTTTTTACTATACTGATCCATGGTAAGATACTTGGCTTGAACAAGTTGACCATTCATGTTGTCTGGGATATGTTGAGGGATAGTGTGACATAATTCAACTCATATTAGTAATATCAATTAACTCTAGTATATTTGAAATAATATATTATCTTCTCATCCAATATTTCTATGACACTATTTGAAAGACAATGAAGTAGGATATACATGCCTTCCTTGTGGTGGAAGGAGATTGTTGGGTCGTCATTGATGGGGTTGATATTAGACGTATTGATCATAAAGATGGTACTTATGATCCATCAGTTGATTAGGATGGCATTTTATGGAGATGTAGTTTGTGAAAAAAACTATAATTGAGGTTCATTGAATTATTCTTGATTTTATGTTATGAACCAAACATTTTTCAATAAAAATTTATCTTGATCTAGTTAAATGTATCATTGTGTAAAATGGTTATATAAAATATAAGCATCCCTGGTTTTTTGTTTTTGTATTTCAAAATACTGTTAATAATTATTATCTTTGCAAACAAAGTCGTTGAACAATGATCACATGATTAGTATAAATATACGACTTTAAAAAATATAATTTGCTCAGACAGAGGAAGTGATGACCTCATCTAGTAGACATTTCCCATATGAATCTCATTTTTCGTAGCTCGGAAAGGAGGTGGAATCCTTGGGATTTCCCCTTGACCAAGACCAACCCATGTTTCAACATGTTATTCCTGAATGGAACTGCCTACGGGAGAAGTGGAATTTGATAGACATTACCATATGAGTGATGTTATCAAAGCCACCAAAGAGTTTTTCACCATCGCACACCTTACCCATCTGTCCTATGAGGGTGTTAGTATGGGTTATGTAATAGGACATTATCACTATTTTTATGTGCATTATTTTTGTATACAACAATGAAAATACATTCATTTTATTATTCTTACATTGTTAAGTTTTTTAAAGAACGAATAGTATTTGTAGTTAATATTCCATTATGAAACATAATTTAATGAATTAATGGATTTTTAATTAAATAATATTTTAAAAACATATTCATACTAAATTAATTTTTATTAAATATAAATTATCATATAATTGTTTGGATAAAAACATTAATTATTACTAAGGTTTGAATGTCGATTTTGTCAAAACCCATTAATTTCTGATAAATTTTATCTTTTATTTAAATAAAATTCCCATATTTAGAAAATTTTTTAGCTAAAATGAATAATATTTTAGGAATCAGGATGTCGAAATTATCCTATGGTGAATTTTTCAGAATATTCTGAGACAATTAAATTTTTTGGGTTAACAATTTAAATACCATTTAATTATATAATGTGTTTTATGACATCAAAATGACCCCATTGAGATGTATTAAAATACTATAAGGGGTATGTTAGTTCAATAGATGTTTAATATTAAAATAATGAGATTTTAGTTTAATTTTATTTATTTAAAAAATCCTTAGTAGACCCTCCAAGACTAATAAAACATTTTATCTTTTTAAAATGATTTCCTCTAGAGTGTGGCTCCCCTCCACATAAGAGAGACTAATATTTTGAGATGTTATGAAATTTTCCTTATAAAATATAGTTTTATAATCCCCTTTGTGAAAAACTATTGGCAGAAACAATGTGATGGTTTTTGGTTTTGTTTAGCTTAATGTATAGTCTCCAAAACCTAAATAATAAAGAATTCCCTAGGTTTTCCTATATAAAACCACCCAAGATCGCACATCATCTTCACTTAACACCCTTGGAGATTCACCAACCTATTCCATCCTCTTTCTATATTCTTCCCAAGGTGTCTCATGCTCCCCAGAAGCCTCTATCAAGCCCTCCCAAGCCTTTGACATCACACTTCCTAGTAAGGGATTCCTTCCATTCTCATTTTATCCATGTTTAGTAATATTGTTATGAACGTTTATTTTCAATTATAAATATTGGGTATGATTGACCACCTCACTTATACATTCCTATTTGTGTTCTAATGATGAGGTGCCCCTTTCTTTATCATCGATGCCTTCCATGTATGAGGAGTCAAGTGGAAGTAAAAAACATTGTCTTCAAATAAAGACAATAGGTTCAAACCAAAATAACATCAATATTAGTTTCACATACTTCTTTATATTCACAGGTTATGCCAAAAAGTATTGATAAAGCTTTATAAAATCAAGAGTATATTGATTCTATGAATTAAAGATAGATCATATTGTAAATAATGATAAATGGTAAATTGAACTAAACCAAAAAATAAGACTACGATTAGTAAAAAAAATACTATTCATAAACTAGTTGAGTAAAAAAGGTTAAGTTATAAGAATGAAGGCCTGACTAGTTTGTGAAGGATACTCTCAAATTGAAGGAATTTCCATTCATGAGTTTATTCAGTGAGTGGTTTGATTAAAAACTACTAGAATATTTCTTGATATCACTACATAATGGAAATATAAGATTTAAAATTTTTATTTCAAGTTATTGTTCCTTAATAGAGGGATAGATGAAGTAGTTTATACTAGAAAAACTTGTGTATTTAGGCTCAGGAAAGATTAAATATATATATGAAAGTTAAATAAGGCCTTTTATGGGTTGATAGAAGCTCTATGAGCTTGGTAATCTAAGTTAGATACTTTTTTAAACAAGAAAAACTTCATGAAGGGAAGATTTGATAGTAAATTATATTTAAAATAAACCAATAGGTTTCACTCATTATGATTATTTATGTTGATGATATTATATTTAAAGGTAATGATGAAGAAACATGACAATTTATTTATTAAAAGATGAATATTTTATTTTAAATGTCCATTCAAAGGGAAATGAAATACTTTCTTGGCCTAGAAGTATCTCAAAAGAAGAAATAAATTTATCTTTTTCAAGAGAAGTATGAAAAGAAAATTCTAAATATATTTTGAATGGAATAGTCAAAGATAGTTTCTACCACTATTTCAATGGGAAGATAGTTTTCAAAATTTAGATACACGAAAGGGGTTGATCCTAAAGAGTTTAATAAGTGGGTTTTATAATTTTTGTATCTTATGACTTCAAGTCTGGATATTGTGTACATTGTTACATTGTGTTCCAGGATTCAAGGTTATTAAAAATAATCACATCTCATAGTAGGAAAATGAATTATCAAATATATCAATAGAAGAAATAACTTCAATATAAAATATCATAGCTCAAGAAATATTGATATGTTTGGTTATACCTATGAAAATTGAAAAGTTTTGGTTAATGATAGATGATCTACATCTAGAGGTCTTTTCTTTTTGGGGGGAAATATGTGTGAGGTATAATAAAATTATGAGATACATTTTTATTTGTCATTTGTTTCTACCTTGTACACCAGTCACCATATCGTAATTCCGTAAGGAATTTATCTCTTCTCATTCACATTCAAGAATTTTATTTGTTTTATAAATATAAATATCATTATTATTTTGGGACATGTTTCTATATTACCCCATTAATATCCATTTCAAGTAAATATGATGATAAACTCCTTCCTCTATCATAAAACCTTTTCATGAATTCTTATGTCATGTCATTATGCTGCCAAAATTACACTGCGATTTTCCTCAAGCCAAAGGCACATAGAAGTGAATCCATTCCCATTCATATATAGTGGGTATTCAACATTATTCACATTTACTTATTTATTATATAGATTAATGTTTTAATTCAGAATTCCTTTATCGTGGAATAATTATTATGTTTAAAGAATGCATTTTGTATGACCTATCGGGAAAACATTTGCATGAAATGAAATGTTTAAGAATGGTGTGCCCTGATAGCACTCCAATGCATTGGGTAAAGATTAGTATCATGATATATCAACTGCAATGTCATTTTACTCATTCTAATTCAATTTCAATGAGTTTTTACTCATGATCCTAGTGCAATGACCCTTGGCTCAAGATAATACCATGTTATGTGTTGTTTCCACATTTCCATGTTATGATAATTTTGTTATATCTTTCCTTTATGTTCTTGTTTTTTAATGATCCATTGATATGTCTACTACCTAACATGTATTGTATTCATCATTATATTACTTGTTTACTCTTTTACTTGTCTTTAAAGCTCACCCTTTTCTTATTCACGTTCTCAGGTTATCCCATACAATACTAGCTATGAGGAAATGTTGTGGTCATGTAAATGATGTTTTCAATAAATATTTTTTGTTTCAAATTATAAGTCGTTATGTAATGTTCCTAATCCCCAATGACACTAGACCTCTTGATCTTGTAAGTTGTATCAAGTATGGGGGTTTATGTAATAATTCATGTTTATGTGTGTAATAAAAATTAGGGTGGTTATAGTTGTTATAAGAGTATATGTTTAGTTATTTTTTGTTTTAGGATTAGAAAACTCTATTGAATGCCTTAGGGATAAGATTGTAAATAATAAAAACATCCCTAAATTTTGGTGAGTATTAAATAAGTGGTTTATCAAGAAAATACATCCATGTCTGGATACGAGTAGATAGAGGTGGCTTTGGCATAAATGTACATGGGAGAGAAAACTCTAACAAGGAGTATTGGGTATGACCCGAGGTATCCTGGTACATGACAATGGGCCTTACTTATCTCTTGGTTATGACACCCCTGAGGGATATGTTTTGGTAAATTCATAAGGCTAGTATGAACCATTTTATAGGGAATAAAAAAATGACCCTAAGAATACATGTTAGAATGTAAATCATAGATAACACAGATTGAATCCTATAGATTCATAATTTATAGAAATAAAAGTAATTTACAAGTCATCCAATTTTTTCTTTGGATTCCCCTTTATGTGTTTAATAGTTTAAAAGTACTCATCCACGAGTCTATATTGGATAGAGTTTAACCAGAATCAAAGTGTGAATGGAAGGGTCATCATGCATACATCTATGCATTCTTTTGTATCCTAAAATTGTAGTAGAACAATCTCAACACCATCACAAATCATGGATGCAAAGATGTAAGTGAGAACAAAAAATGGGGAATTCATTGAATCCCATGAATATAACTCCTCCATGATCCCAATTAGTGGACTTATCATTCCATAGAACCTCATAATACTCCCTCTGGTTGAATTTTATGCAATTATTGGCATGGATTGGATTTCCCTATATAGATCCAACATAAAATGTCTTAAGAGGGAAATCTCACTCCATATGGTGAATGACCCCCTAATTATATACAAGTGAAACAAGGATAATGAATCTTTATTAGCACCATCTTTTAAAGCGTGGATATAACTGACCTATGGTGAAATGTATATGGATCAGATGATTGAGTACAAGGAAGAAAAAATCCTTGATGACATGCCCATTGTGAGGTAATTCGCTGAAGTGTTTCCTGAGGAATTTCATAGTCTTCATCCTAGAAGAGATGTTGAGATCTCAATCAAACTTATAACTAGGGTGTTTCCAATATACAAGACTCTGTATGTTAGGGATATTGTGGATCTTGAAGAGATGATGAAATAACTATAGGAGAATCTAGATAATAATTTATACACCCAAGGGATTCACCATGGGGTTCACCAGTCATATTCGTCAGGTTGAAGGATAAGTTAATGCGCCTTTTTCATTTAAAATCATCAGCTCAAAAAAATAAAGATATAGAACAAGTATCCTCTACCCCGAATTGATGACTGGTTCGATTAGATACATTGATCACAATACTTATTCAAGGTATATTTTTGGTCAAGATATAACCATGTAATGGTGAAGAAGGAGGATATCCCAAAAAATGCTTTTCGTACAAGGTACATGCACATGGAATTCATAGTAATGCCTTTCAGAGTCACTAATGCGCCAAAAATCTTCATGGACTTAATGAATAGTGTATTTAGAGATTAAATCAACAAGTTTGTGGTAGTTTTTATAGAAAAAATTATAATATACACAAAAATAGAAGAGTATCATGAGGGTAATCTATGAACTATACTAGAGGCCATGAGAAAGGTGAAGCTCTATGCAATGTACATCAAGTTTGAGTTCTTATTGAAGGAGGTCTCATTCATGGGCCATATCATCACAAGTAATGGGATATATGTGGGTCCCTCAAATAAAGAAACAATTGTGTTATGTCCTAGGCTAACATCAGTAACATATATCCATAGATTAAAGGGTTTAGATGGATATTATCACAAATTTTTTAGAAATTTATAATGATTGTCAAACCCTTTTACCGAGATAAACCAGAAGGGTGTAAATTTTTCATGGAGTGGTAAAGGAAAATAGAGCATCAAGGAGTTGAAAAAGAGGCTTATCACTATTATCATGCTCAATTTACCCACTAGTGTAAAACTTTTTGTGGTATACAGTGATGCTTCGAAGAAGGGCTTGGTCTGTGTCTTGATAAAAAATGAAAAAAATCATTGCTTATGCTTCAAGGAAATTTAATGCTCTTATGCAAGACTATCCAACACATGATCTAGAGTTTAGTGCAGTGATCTTCTATTTAATAATTTGGAATCATTATCTATTTGGGGAGAAGTGATAAATATATATGGACAACAAAATACTGAAGTATATATTCACATAGAAAGTGTTGAACATGAACGGACGAAGATGGTTAGGGTTGACCAATGACTATGAATTCTAAATCCATTACCAGCATTGGAAAGATAAAAAGGTGGAAGATTCTCTATGTAGAAAGGACCCAGTGATTCTCTCATTGATGAGAACATAAAATGATTTAATCTTCTTAGATTTGATGAATATGGACATGGGAATCGTAATGAAATGAACATCATAAATCCTTTCAAAAATTACTTATCCACCATATCTTTTGGAAATGCCAAAGGATTCTCAAAAGGATGATGTGGGAATTGCGAAGAATGTGGAAACTATTAGAAAAGTGAAATCCTCAGAGTTTAATGAAAATAAATATAGAATTGTGAGATTTAGTCAAGACTATGTGTTCCATCGAATCTGAAGTTAAAAAAGTATCTTTTGGATGATTCAGACAGTTCAAATTACCCTATTCATCCAGGAAACACAAAGATGAATGAAGATCTCCAAGAGAATTAATGGTGGGATAATATGAAGAAGGAGATCGCTGAGTATACATTAATGTTCCTAGTAGGTTAGAAAGTGAAGGATGAGAGGAAGAAGTCTAAGGGGATGATGAAACCATTACCCATACCCATATAGAAATGGGGGAACATCACTATAGACTTCTTCACCGAACATCCTAAGACATCCAAGGGAAAAAAAGATATATGGTTTGTTGTGGGTCATCTTACAAAGATTGCGCACTTCATTAATTTTTTTAAGATTTATCACTGGATCAACTATCATGGATATACATTAGACACATGGTAAGGATGCATGGATTACCACTATCTATTGTGTCCGATAAAGATCTATGATTCACCTCTATGTTTTGCAAGAGTCTCCCACATGATCTGAATACTGAGATTAACAACAGTATGGCCTATCATCCTCAAAATGATGTCCAATATGAGAGGACTATCCAAAAACTTGAGGACATGTTGATTTCTTGATCAACGGACTTAAAAAGAGGATGAGATCAACATATACATATTTTTGAGTTCTCATACAATAACAGTTTCCACTCCAACATCCAAAATGTTCCTTATGAAGACATGTATGGGATGTAGTGATGAACACCAACATGTTGGGATGATGTTGGGGAGAGAAAAATCTTAGCTATGTAAATGGTCAATGAAATGGTGGCGAGGTTTAATAACATCCAGCGGCACAATAATGCTACTTAGAGTCGACAAAAGATCTATGCTAATAATCATTGACGAGACCTAGAGTTTGATGTCAAAGACTTGATATTCCTCCATATATCACCATGGAAGAGAGTTATGAGTTTTTGGAATAAGGTAATTCATAGTCCAAGGTCCATCATTCATTTTTAGATTCTAGATCTCGTTAGAGAAGAGGCCTATCATCTAACACTCCCACCAAACCTATCTCAAGTAAATGTTGTATTCTATGTATCACTATTCAGAAAGTAAATACCTAACCATCACATGTACTCAATCTAGAGGTGGTACCATTGTATAATGACCTCTTTTATGAAGAGAATCCTGTGGAGGTCATAGATTGTAGAGGAAAGGTTCTAAAAAATAAGTCCATTCCCCTCGTCAAGGTGTTGTGGCGAAACCAAAAGTTTCAAGAAGAAACATCGGAATTGGAGGAAGTGATGAAGAAGAGTTACCCGCATTTGTTTTATTGTGGGAAAATCCAATTACAAGCATGGAATTTCTTCAGGTGGGACGATTTTAATGACCCAAAAATTTGATAACAAAATTTACCGTTGATTTAATTAAATATATCATTATGTAAAATGGTTATACAAAATATACACATCAATGGATTTATGATTCTGGAATTATAAATACCATTAAGAATTTTTTCTGTTTTTAATATAACAATTGAACAATGATCACATGATTAGTATAAATATAAGGCTTTAACAAATCCAGTTTACTCAGACAAAGGAAGCGATGGCCTCATCCAATATACATTACCCATACAAAGCCCATTTGTAAGATCTTTGAAAGGAGGGAAAATTATTGGACTTCACCTTTAACCAAGCCCAATATGATCTTCAACACATTAAGGTCAATTGGAAAAGACTATGGGAGAAGTGGATGATGATAGAGATTACCACGCGAGCGATGTTATTTGAGCAACCCAAAGAGACTTTCACCATCTCACACCATACCCTTCGATCATATTCGGTGGTTGTTAGGGTTAATGTAATAATAACTCAACACTATGATTATGTACATTATTTTTGTATATAATAAATAATATACATTGATTTTATTATTATTACGTTGTAAATATTTATTAAAGCACAAACACAATTTTTAGTTAATATTCAATTATAAAATCTATATTGATGAATTAAGGGATTATTTAACTTAAAAATACATTAATATAATATTATTACTAAATTAATTTTTATTAAATATAAATTATCGTATAAGTTTTAGGAATTCAATTGTAATTCTTATTAAGGTTTGAAAGACATTTTTATCAAAACTCATGAATTTTTTATACAAGTTGGTTTTTATTTTAAAACTAATAAATCACATATATAGAACATAATTTAGATAAAATTAATATTATTTTTGGAATCAAGATGTTGAAATTAACAAATGGTGAATTTTTTATAATTTTCTTAGATAGTTGAATTTTTGGGTAAAATAAATAAATACTATTTAATTATATAATGTGTTTTATGACATCATAATGACCGAATAGTGATGTAAAAAAATATTATACATGGGATTTTTAACAGTATTTTTTACTATAAAATTAATGTTTTTAGGATTATTTTATTTATTTTACAAAGCTTAAGTAGACCCTCCATGACAAATAAAACATTATATCTTTTTAAAATTCTTATCTTGAGAATGTGTCTCACCTCCACCTAAGAATTCCTAATACTATAAGAAGTTATGCCACTGGACTTATAAAATATTGTTTTACAGTCCCCTTTGCAAAAAAACCATGGGAACAAACAATCGGATGGTTTGTGGTTGTGACTAGTTTAATTTATATGGTCCAAAACATAAATAATAAATAATTCCCTCTCTTTTTCTATATAAACATACCCAATCTCAGACTTCTTGCTCACTCAAAGTCCATGAGGATAGACCAAACTATTACCTCCTATCCCTATATTCCTCCCAAGGCTCCTCATTCTCTTAATAAGAATTTCTCAAGAGTTTCCAAGCCTTTGGGATTACTCTTACATGTAAGGGATTCTTTCCTTTCTCATTTTATCCATGTTTTGTTAATATTGTTATGTCCTTTTATTTTCAATTAGAAATGTTGGGGTATGATTTCACACCCCCCCTATACTGTACTATTTTATTTTAATGATGATATACCTATTTCTATCACAAAAATTCCTTCCATGTATACCTATTACCATGATAAAATTCCATATGGGATTTCTTCTATTATCATTTTATCCATGTTTATTAATATTGTTATGCCCTTTTATATTCAATTGTAAGTGTTGGGGTATGGTTTTTAACCACATCATAATTTCCTATTTATTTTTTAAATGATGATAGTCCTATTTCCATCTAATTAATTCCTCCCATGTACACCTATTAGCATGTCAAAATTTCATAAGTAATTTTTCTCTTCTCATTCACTTTCATGTAATTGTTTTTTTTTATGAATGTAAATTCCATTAAATTTGTTGGGACATGTATCTCTATTAAACCATTACTGTTCATTTTATGTAAATAAGTAGAGAAACCTCTTTCTCAATCATCAACCATTTTTATTAATTATTATGTCACATTGTTATGATGTCGAAATTGCACCACGATTTTTGTCAAGCCAAATACATTGTGTAGTGAATACCATTCCAATTTATCTATCAATTGTATTCACCACTATTAATATTTACTTATTGATTATATAGTTTCTTGTATGAATTATAAATTCCTTTATTGTGGAATGAATTATGATGTTTACCGAATCATTGTTGTATGATCTATGTGGCAGACTTATTCTTGATATGAAATGTTTAAGAATGGTGTGCCCTGATAGTGATCCAATACATTTGGTAAAGATTAGTATCATGATACGTCAAGTGAAATTAGGATTATTCATTATCATTAATGTGAAATGAGGTTTCACTCATTATTCACATGAAATGATCCTTGGCTCATGCTAATACCATGTTATGTGTTGTTTCCACAATTCCATTATTGATAATCATTTTATATCTTTCCTTAATGTTCATGTTTCATTTATGCTCCATTGATATTCCTACTACCTAACATATATTATTTTCTTCATCTAATTCATTTTTAATTTCTTTACTAGGATATATAGATCACCCCTTTTTTATGCATTTCCTCAGTTTATCACAAGAAATGCTATGTATGAGGGAATGAAGTTGTCATGTAGAGGATTTTTACATAAATATGTTGTGTTTCCCATTTTAAGTCATTATGTAATGTTACTATTGACCAAAGACACTAGACATCTTGATCTTCTTTGTTATATCAAGTGAAGGTTTTATGGAATAAATAATGTATAATTGTGTAATAAAAATCAGGGTTTTTGTATTCTATATAGGGTAGGTGTGGTTTCATACCACGTTTTGCTGCCCCATAGATGAAATCATTTCACAACATTTTCTATGTTTTTTATAGTTAAAGAGGTATGTAGATGACCGAATTTTTTTTAACTTCGATAATAACTAAAAATTCATGATATCTGTTCACTATTATTCTATAAAACCTCATTTTTTTATAGTATGTAGTATATATCAAGGGTTTGATATTACATCAGTATATGATAGTTTCCACCTTATAGAAAAATTTACAATGCATCATGGAATGTTCATGTAATTGGAATGTAATATCTCATTGACTGTTAGTAAAATAATAAAAATGAAGTACAATATATGTGGATGATATTATAAAAAAATTGTTAAAGTATTGTGGGGATTTATTATATATCTTAATAGTGTTGAAAACATAATGACAACACCACATACGTTATTCTAGGAAAGAAACCTATATATGTATAAGTATGAAAACTAAAGAATTCCAAAATACCCAATGGTACTTTCCTAGTGAGAATCCTATAAATAAAGGAATAATGGAATGCCCAAAATCATTCGACCTATCCATACTAAAAGTTAACAAAAAATGGCCACCAATTATCTACACTTCATTTTTATGATTGGATCCTGCAGTCAGCTTCCATAACCATACCTCGATAATTCCCAATAGAGTAACCATGAATTCTATGAGGGTTCCTTTCATGATTTTTTTATGACAACTACATAATATGTAACAAAACTATCATTAAAAATATATCATAATGTGGATTATATGTTAACAACAACATAAATATAGAAGAATGATAGTTCTATAACATAACACCATAAAATATTAGAATATATTAACATTTAAAAAATATATTTTTGTTATCACATGTAATGATAAAAAAAATATCTGATTAATTATAATACATAAAAAATTAAATCACATTATATATTTTTATAAGAAACATAATTGTATAAAATTATTTAAATTTAGTTAAAGAATATTGTTGATCCTAAAGAATTATTTTTAAATGTGTCTTTATTATATTTTTTAATATTTATTATAAAGAAAATTATTTTTATTGATATATTTATATTAAAATATTCATTTTATTATGTATAAAATTATTCCATTTTTTATCAATTGGTTATAAGGGAAAATAATATCATTTTAAGGAAAAAAATGAGATTTTTATAAAAAAAATGTTCTTTATAAATGATATTTTTATATTTTAGTAAATCTTATTAATCACGTTTTCTGAATGATTTAAATGATATGTATAGATTATATATCCAATAAAATATTTTAACATTCATCAAATGGTTTTTAATAGGCATGAAATTGGAATAAATGAATTTATATTACTAAAATACTTTTTTTGTAAATACAAATTTCCTTGATTTTTTGTATGAGTATTTTAAAATTAATTTCTAGAAAAAATAGAAAATTTATTTTTAAAATTATAGAAAAAAGGCAATCATAATTTTTAAATTTTAAAAATAAGTTAATTTCATTTTTTTGTGTTTTGAATAGTAAGCATGGTATAAATATTTCACCATGGTATGGGTTAAAATGATTATTGAGGAGGGGGATACTAAGATATTTCGCAAGAAATATATCTACAACATTATATATGTGGTTTTTTAATAAGATTGCAAAAAAATATATATTATATTTGAATTTGGGATTACATGGTTTCTCTTTAACTATAATATGACTTTATTATAAGTTAATTGTTTTATGTATGTACATGTTTTCCACCAACCTCATATATAATAGGAAAACTCTTATATCCATTTATACACACACATAAAGACCCATATGACCTACAATAAGTACTATAATATCTTCAAACATTTTCTCCCACTGAAATAGATCTTATATTCTTATAAAAAGAGAACCCTTTTAAGTAATAAGTTATAAGCCGAAGGAGGTTACTTAATGATGGGGAACTTGTCTTTACCGATCTATTTTTAGCTTCATTCTTAATTAAACTCATAAAATCATTATATTAATCTATTACAATGATGAAATAAGTATAATTAAAATAATTAAATGTTTTTATGTTAATGATTCAACCATTTTATATACCCATTCTATCATATGAGAAATTCAAATGTTGTATGTGTAAATATGTTGACTACTGCCATAATAAAGTGAGGTGAATAATTTTCTCTGTCTGAGATACATGGATGAATTTATTGAATATATATATTATATTTACGATATTATGATAATTCATTAATGATATGTTATTACATACAATTCCTTATTTTCAGTCATTGGAAAATGAAAATGTTGCTTGTGCATACGTACAAACTACCATCCCCACAATGTGATTTAATTGATTTTTCACCACAAAAATTTTTAGATGATTATAAAAGACAATATAATGTGTAAATATGATACATATAAAACAATTATTATTCTTTATGAGATGAAACCATAAAAAACAAGCAAGTACTATAAAAATGATGACAATACATTGGATGGAAAGAGAAGAGTTACCACCTCAAATGGTGATTTTAATGAAGAAATATTTATATATGTGTAATCTGAAATTATAAGTAAATTTATATTTTAATCAATTTATTAATATTTTATCTATATATTTATAATAAATATAAATTTATTATATAGGTAGATTTGAATTTGTATGTAGAAGTTTAGGGAATGAGGCAAGGGTTTGTATTGAAATATCATATTTTAATTGAAATTTTTTATGTCTGAATCTCCATTAGGGGGGATAATATGATATAAATCATATAAAACCCAAATATTTTTTCCCTAGGTTAATTTATTAGTTTTTTATATTTTACAATTATTTTTCATTATTTTTCTAATAAAAATGTTGTGAATATATTTTTCAGACATTTTTAACTTATTTCCTTTTTGGTGGAAATTTATTTTCTTATATGTCTATATTAATAAAAATGTATTCAGAAATTTTATTTTCTATTTTCCAATAATTATACAAATTAATTTTTCACCAGATTTTACATTAATTTAAATGTATTAAAAATTAATTTTTAATTTCCTTCGAAACATGTTTTGTATGAATTTTTTGTAAAATTTTGAAAGTAGTCTTTATCAAAACATTTACCAAATGAAATCATTTTCTCGCCATCATTAACATTAATTAAATTTAATCGTGAATTCTAATATTCCATAGTTTTTTTAATATAAAATATTATTTTAAATTTTATTGGAATTATAGTTTTAAAATTCATCAAAGGAAATCAACTTTGTTTCACATGTTTTCCAAGAAAGGTTACATATTCTTCTAAAGGTTTTATTAATATATGTGAATATCCTTTGATATTTATTATGATTTAATAGGGATATGATATCATGATACCATAGACGTTCTTTCTAATGATGGATTATAAATATGTGACATTAAAATATTTGTGAAATGAATTTCATTTCTATGGGGTCTGCTATGATGAATTGATGAATATATTAATGATCATATGAATCATATACGAATGGTTTTAATTATGTGATGATTGTGTCTATTAAAAACTAGCAATGAATTAGTGAATTTTTTTCATCTCATGAGATAATATAAAGAGTTTGAGGAGTAAACCCATTCCAGTAATTAAAAGATTTTGTGGGGTGAGCCCAATCCTTTAAAGGAATTTTTCAACTACGTGGTGATGGTCTTGGAAGTAAAACATCACTGACGAAATGAACATATATACATATAAATGTTAAATAATTCTGAGTAAATATAGTTATCCATATTATATTCACTATTTTCTCATTATTTATTAATAGTGTCTTCAAAATCTTATGAGTCATTTCTTTTGGAATACTAAAACATTATGTTAGGAATCATGACATATTATATATAATGGATTCGGTATGAATTTATTAGCTAATGAAAATTATATCATCCACATATTAATTTTTTATTATTTAATAGGATGTTTAATTTATATCTTCTATATTTATCCTTACTAATCATATGATTTTATACTTTCTTATATTTTTATTTTATACAGGTTTTAAAGAAAGGTATTGACAATGAAATTTTATACATGGATTCTATGATAGAATTAAATTATGGGATATTATTGAATATATTACAAAAAAAATTAATTATGTATTATTTCTTTAAATATACTAATATTTATCATTACGGGATGTGATAGACTATACAATATATTAAGTATTCATAAAAATGATGAAATATATATTTAATTTTTTCTTCTTGGGTTTCCCAAGTTAGTATTAGAGTAGAGTTTAGTTATTATTATAGAATAGTATATGAATAAAATTATGAAAATAATTTATAAATCTTCTAATAAATTGGAATAGGTATAAGGTGAACCAAAAAAGTATCAAAAAATTATAAATTTTTATCCTAATATAGGACATAATAGGATCTATTTTCAAGATTTTAGGATGTATCACTCTAATAACTAAAAAACAATTATTACTGTGTGATTTATAGTTTTCATAAATTGATGGAACTAGGAGGAATCATGAAAACTAAAAATATTGTATGTAGTGCAATAATTCCCCTCTTGATCAAATGAATGACATGAGTGCTATAATGAAAAGATATTTTATTATATTCACATCGTTCAGTAAAAAAATCACCATCAACCTAAAAATGCAAAAAATGGAGACCAACACATTGTTGATTTTTTCATGTATAAGAATCCACATTTTTCTAGTGTGTATTTTTTCCATTATTATAAAAATTACAAATTTGTACCACTAAAATGATATAATTTCTTCTATAGTTATTAGAGCATGAAAACATTGTCGTGGTAGTCTGTCTTATGGAAGTATAATCATATCAATTATTATATGATATAGAGAATTCAAGTCAAGAAGTATAAATATACTCCATTTAATGTGACTAATTTAAGAGGTTATTTTTCAGTAAGTATATTCCCAGTATACATAATATGAAAATGTATGTGGAATTCGTTGTGATTAGGTATAAAGATGATGAATCTATTGATACTAATTTTTAAAATTTTAATTATAATAGAAAGGTATGAATTGTGTTTTGTAATCTTCCCAGAAAAAAATTGAACACTTATTTAGTGAATTAATACCATGTTGCAAAATTATATTCTACATAAGAGTCATGACTATCCATGAAGAATTTTTTTTATTTTCTCTCAAGGTAGATTTGAAGAAGAACACTTCTCTTCATTCTCATTATTCTGATAAGAAGATAAATATAATGGTTTTATGAATTACTAATAATAAATAAAATAGTGGAAAGAAAATTAATATTACATTATGAAAGAAGTGTGTAAAAAATCATGAGGGGAATTTTTTTCAGGGAAAAAATGAAATTTTTATGCGTGGAAAATAATTCAATTGAAAAATTGAATGTTCTAAGAGATGTAAAGATGAAATACAAGGAATGGAATTTGTAGAGAGATCATCCAAATGAAACACCTACACTACAATGAAATATCTATAAGGGGTATGGTAATTATTCACACAATTACATGAATCCAATAATTAATTATAAAAATTATAATTAATAACCTCTTAAGAGAAGAGGTACTGTGAATGTTCATTTGATTATTACTACCATATTGTGTCATAATGATAATTTAGTGAAAGGTATAATTATCATCCACTATAAAACAAAAAAAAATATTTTTGGAATCAAGTTATATATATAGTATTTTTACTTGAATAATATGTTACCTCACAACCTTAATGATTAGATTATCAATTAACATTGAATACACATAATGTTTGAGTTGGTGTAAGCTCATTACCCCTCGAACATTAATTGTATCTTTTTTATTAATTATATTTAATTGGGGCATGAATAGGGTGACCAATTCATGTCACCATTTGTCTAAAGAAATTTAAATACACTTTATGGTTTTATGATCACATCTAGAATCTATAGATTCTCTCTAATACAAGTTTTTGTGAACATGATTCCGAAAAATATTTTTATTCTCACTGTAGTTTAATTTTATTATATTTTGGACAAGGATTATATTTATTTATATAGATACCTAAACGATTACTATGGAATCAAAGTCAGATTTTATATTCCTAATTAATCAGTGGTTGTAGATCTATGAGAGGATTAATAAGAGTTTCTATTGGAGACTACTTCAATTATATTGGTCTTATAACCTATTCACGAGGGGTATTTATCTCAAATGTTTGGTGATAAAGTCTATATTGCTGATATTCCAATTATTAAGGAATATAATGATGTATTTATAGAAAATTATCATAGTTATATTCAAAATCATGAAGTTGATTTTCAATTGAACACATATATTTTTCAATTAAAAATTCAAAGGATCCCTATAGAATGACACAAATTATGTTGTAGGAATTGTTAAAGAAACTTTAGGATAATCTTGATTGGGGATTCATTCTTCCCTGTGAATCACAATGGGTGAACCTATTAAATTAATAAAAAGATGGGTCAATGTTTCATTAAATTGACAATAAAAAACATAAAAAGATTACAATCATGAAAATGTACCCTCAAAATAATATATTTGTATTGTTTGATCAACTAATAGGATCCAAACACCGTTAAAATTAATTACCACTAATATCAATATGATTAATCGACGATAAAAAGACGAAATATCTATGATATTTTTTGGTATAAGGAATATAAATTATGGATTCATAATGATTCCATTTACACATAACAATTCCCATAATATATTTGTGGATAAAATGAATACATTCATTAGAGACTACTTAGATCATTTTTTAAGTTTTATAGAAAATACTTTGGTATATTTTATATAAAAATAAGAGTAGGAAAAAAAAATTTGATTTTGTTTAAGAAAAAGAGAATGAAAATATTGTTTAATAAATGTAGAAAGAGTGAAATATATCTATATAATGTATCTTTATTTTGTTACATAATTACATGAATGTTTATATTAGTGGATCAACCAAAGACCGATACTATTAAACAATAAAACAAAATGACTATAGAGACAGAAATATGATGTTTTATTCGGTTGGATGGATAATAAAAACTAGTTGTGTTAAATTTCTCATGCATATCAAATCCTGCAGCCCTATTTACATGTAATAGATCAGTATTTATGTCGATAAATGAGTGTGAAAAAAATTCATGGTATTGATAATATGATTATTCTGTGCATATATACTTAAGATACTTTGTAGTGGAGTTGGGTTTTTGACATATAATGATACATTAAAAAAGGATGGGATGTGTTATAATTTTTAATTTCATGGTCCAAGATTAAAATAATAATGAATTAAATTTTTATGAGAAAAATTACCCAAAAATTGATTTTGAAGAAGCCCCATAAATGTTTTCAGGAAATACATTGAGGTGATATCTTTATGTTAAATGGTGTGAAAAATATACCAATAATAAAATAGTGATGTTTTTATTCACATAAAAAATGGATATAAACTGAATAATATGGTTGTAATTGAAATATTATGATTACTCGAAACATTACCACATTGTTAATGGATTTTTATAGGATGGTCCTTGAAATCAGAATGAATGAAAAAGAACCTATATTTTGTAGATAAATTATCAAATGTCAATTTTTTTACAAATTATAGAGGCAAATAATTATGATTTTGAGACTTAAAATAAGGTAAGGATTTCAATAGATTTAAACATTTACCATGATCGAATGATCAATTTAAAAACAGTGTATGTGTCCAATTAATTAAATAATTTCCTAGAGAGTTTTTTGAAAAATATCATTATTCATTGTTCTATACTCATCCTGGAATTATGATGATGTTTATAGATCTTAGAGAGATTTTATAATTTGATATCATGATTATTGGTATTTGGGAGTCTGTATATATGTGTTTTGGATGACCGTATGTTAATGTCGAGGGGAAAAATTCTAAGGGGACGTCACAAAGATTACCCATACCTTAATGGAAATAAGAACAAATCACTATTGATTTCATCGTGGGAGTACTCAAGAAATCTTAGGGGAATAATTATATTTTTGATTTTTTCAACAACCACATAATATTATCACATTTTGATTACAATAAAAGGATATTTCTCTCTTGATCACTTGTAGATGATATATATTAATGATGTGGTAAGTAGGAATGGATTACCATTATCAATCATGTATAATCATTATATGTGGTTTAACTCGATGATCTAGAGAAGTATACATAAATATTTGAATATGGGTTTTTTATTTATAACTTTATATCTTCCTTATAATGATGATGAGTCTGAGAGGACAATTAAAACTCAAGAAGATACACTAAGGCATTTCCCTATGGATTTATGAGGATCTTGAGATCAACACCTTCCTCAGGTCATTTTTTTAAGAAATTAATTTCACTCATGAATTGATATGGTTATTTAAAAATCCATCCATGAAAATATTGTATAAACCTCAATATGCGTAGATATTGTGGGTAATTGAAATCTATTTAAAATGAGATATTTTATGAAATGATAGAGAATGTTAATACCATTTATCAACATATCAAGGAATATTAGGGATGATATTAATGTTATGATAACAATTATTACTAATATTTATAGTTGAAACATAGAGATAATTTCTGCATATATATATATATATATATCTTTTTAGATTAATATAATGTTATTAGTAATGATAAGGAAGCTAATCCTTAGGATTGTGAGTCCCTGTGAGATTTTTTATCACATCATTATGATAGTTTATAACTTTGATATTCCCATGAACCTATTCTAAGTTTGTTATTTGTTCTATGTATCTATTTTGGAAGAGATAATAATATATAATTCTTATTTAGAAAACTTAAATGATATATCATTGAAGAATTATCTTTCTTTTTATGTGAAATAGGTAAAAATCATGATTCATAGTGATAATGTTATACATAATAAGAAAACTCAACCACTTATGTTTCTAGGGATTAATTATAATATAATGGAATAAATTTGGTAACATGAGGATGTAATGAATTATATTTATCCTTAGTTTGTTTTATCAAAGTGATGAAATTTTGAGGGAAACGTCCTATGGGGGGTAAAATTTTACACCTATGATTTTAGGATATATCTATCATTAGTAACTCAATGTTCATGATATATTGTAATGAATTAAACCCTAATACTGTGTTAATAATTAGTATATATATTATAAAAATAATACAATTATGTAATACTTAATGGAAATATTTTTTTGTAAATAATTGCTACCTCACATTGGGAGTACTATTGTTATGAAATAGCTATTTGTAAATATTTTGTTGATGATGATTGATTTTTTCATTTAAATGTTGTATAAAAATTATTTTATAGTATTAAACATATGAAAATTGTTTTTACTCATATAAAAAATGAATCTAGTTTATATTAATAATTAAAAATAGAAAAAAATAAGGTAAAAATAGATGTTTTTTTTGAAAAAATTACTTTTTTGAATGAAATGTGGTTTTTTGATAATAAATTAAATAAATAAATTTTGGTGAATTATCTTAATGATATGTATATATAATATAATAAATAATATATTATAAAATTCATAAAATTATTTTTACTGGTCGTGGAATCAAAATAAATTTAGTTTTATTATTTAGAATGTATTTTTCAATATTAATATGTTCATTGCATTATTCATGATAATATTAATATGAATTTTTTACAATTATAAAAATGTAATTTGATAAAATGGTTTCAATATTTTCATTAAAAATACAAAAATTCTTTAAATATGCCAATTTTTTTTATTGGTTATTTTGAATAGTAAGCATGTTAAAAATTTGTCACCACAGTATTGGAAAAATAGATCAACGAGGTGGGGGGGGGGGTAATAATTGAGATATATATATATATATTTTTTAATTTAATATATATAAAACAAGTATAAATGTTATTTTTTATTGTATTTTGACATACCATTATCATATCAAAAAATTTACAATGTCGTTCAGACACTTTTACTTGAATATGAATTTATTATAATTTAATTATTTAATTATTTACCTATTTTCCACCAACATAATTTATTAAAATAAACCTCATATCCTAATATATTCACACACTATGATATATTTATTTAATAAATTCCCCACTGAATTGTTTTCTTAACATCCCTTTCCATGACCTAGATCTTCTAGTCTTCCCAAAAGACCAATATTTGAAGGTATAAAGTGTAATCTAAAAGAGGATTCCCAAAATGAGGTATTTTTTTCTGGTATGTTTAAAGTTTCATTCTTATTAATATACTAAATATATATGATATACCCATTTACCCGACTAATGAAATATCATCACTATACATGAGGATATTTATGTAGATGGTATAACTGTTTTCTGCCTTTTTTCCATCCTTTGAGAAATGATATCGTCGTTAATGTGTTCGTGTGGACTAACAAATTCACAAAGTGAGGAGTTTTATTTTTCAGGTACTCCATACATGGATAGTAATATAGATGGATTTAATGAATATATATTACTTTATTAAGATTATATAATTTTATATTATTATTTACTTTTATCTATTTTCGTTCACCAGAAATTAAGAACATTAAACATGCATACATACAAACAACCGTCTCCTAAGTGGGATGTTAGTAAATTTTTATAATAAAAATATGTGAATGATAATAAAATTTTATATTATAAATAAATAAAATAATTGTAAAATTTATCATTATTTTATAGATGATGAATCCATGAGCTTGGAGTATGAATCAGTACTATCAAAAAAACACATGGGAAACAAAATAGTTAACTCCATCAATGTTGAGTTTAATGAAATAATTTTTAATAAATAGATAATTATATATTATAAGGAAATTTTATATTTGTAATATAAATATTAATATGGTTATATTAATGATTTATAATAAATATAAATTTATTCTATAGGATATTAAAATTACTTATGATGAATGTCAGGACATGAGGTTAAGGTTTATGTTATATTCTCAATTTTTTAAAACATTATTTTTAATGATTGAATATTACTATAGGGAATTATATTTTAGTTATCTCCTAAACAACATATATATTTTTATACTATAGTTATTTTTATGGATTTCATTTTTTCCTTTCATTATCCTCTCTTCGATACTTTATATAATGAAGTAAATATTTTTATGAAATGTCAACTTCATTTATTATTTGGTGAGTTAATAAGTTTTTCCATATCCTTGTCCTTTAAATATTTTTCAAGAATTTTCTTTTATATCATAAATTGATTATTAAATGTCATATTCATTTTTATTTTACATTATTTTCAAATTATTAACAATAAATTTTTATAATGTTTTCTAAAATAGATATTTTTGTGTTTTTATAAAAAGTGTAAAAGAAATATTAATTTTTATGTATAACATGTGAAATGATTACGCATTATATAATGAACATTAATTTTATTGAATTTTACATTATATTTTCGAATGGTTATTTTCAATTACAATTCTTTTTTCAAAATTTTGGAAATTTTATTTAAAATGTTATGAATAGAAAATGTTATGTTTACTACTTTTGTAATGACATATTAAAACAATATTTTAATGTTATTTTTAAACATTGTCAATATCCGTTTATTTATCTTATAATTCATCTTGTAGAAGATCAAATTATACCATCCATTTTGTTTCTCTAGATGTAATATCACTATGTAATGCTGAATTCTCTGTGGGACCTAGTTATTTTTCTATTGGTTATTCTATAATTATTCGATGAATAATTTTTATGATCCTTTGGAACACATATAATTAATTTTCATAATGTGATTGGTGGATCTAATAATTCTCTCCAATGGATTGAGTAATTATTTATATCTCAAGAATTAATAAAAAGAGTATGGAGTGTGAACCGATTCTAAAAATGAAATATGGTTGGGGAGTATAGCCAATAAATTGTGGAACTTTTTCCATTATGTGGTAATGGTATTGACAATGATTTTAAAAAAATAAAATAATTTAATATTCTAATTATTTTCCTATAATTATTATGAAATATTCTTATTCTACAAATATACTTTCATTAATTATCATTTATTGACCATGATTCCTCAGTCTAGAAACATATGTTTTGGAAAATGTTAAATTTTTATGCGATGACTCATGAATATTGATATATGATGGATTGATATGAATTTAAAATGTTATGATCATGATCTCATGCAAATATGGTTAATTTATCCTTTCATAAGATATTCAATTTATATCTACCATTTTTAAACTTACTAAGAATTTTAACTCATATGTAATCCCCCGACGCTAGTAGCCTAGGGATGGTGCATTATTTTAATATATTGGAATGATTACAACGAATCATGTCCTAATGGAATAATAAGTTTAGTCGTATTAGATAATATATAACATACATGAAATTTACATTAAAAATCAAATTATAATATGCAGCATAGATGATTCTTTGATAACACCATTTTTCCCCTAGTATAACCCTATATAAGAAACATAAAACACTCCCTGGCATCCTATGGAAATAGGTAACATAAAAAATGGGTGAGATCATATTCTCAATAACGATAAATAATATATATAAAGATATCATAAATATGCATAAACATTAAAGGCAAGTTATAAAACAAAAACACAAGCCTTTTGAACATAATCGTTAGCATAATATTGAAAGAATAAATAAAAAAATTTACATTTAATCCTTATCATAAATATTATACTAGTCGAATAATCACAATCAATGTCAAAAACTAATCTATAATGAGGGAATGAATAATTTTGGACATCATAATCACACTATCAAGGCCTAATTTCAAGACTATATAGAAATGGGTAAAAACCCAAACTAGTTTTCCACATGAGACCTATAGATGTATGGCGGGGCTATAGAAGGACTCACTCATAACATACTAAGTCAAATGCATTCCTCATATAAAAAGTTTGAAACATAATAAATATTAAAATATTATTAAAACTAGCATAAAAATGTAAATAGATTAACCATAAACTATGAATGGTATCAAAACAGTACATCCACATTCAATCATATTATAAACCGTTCAATACAATATTTAATATTGTATCAAAATAAATAATCCTTAATTAAACATATAATAAAACAATGGATGTGTAAAATATTAAAATAATCTAATTAAATCATTAATTTTCTGTGAAGTAAATATAAATTTTTTACATTTAAATTAATTTAAAAGTCATTCAATTATAATAGGAATCATTTCTTAACAAAATAAACTTGTAAACATGTAAAGGAAGCCTCAAAAAATTAAGGTTTCACAATGGAAAAAATATTCTCTCGTGTCCTATAAGTTAAGTAAACATTCATTCCATAATTTTTTGAAAAGGTCATAAAGTAACTCATTTGGAGAACAACCGAATGATTTATTTCAAAAAAAATTTACAAATTCATACATGGGTAAAAATGTATTTAAAAAATTTTTGATAATATGTTAAAATATATTTTATGAAACAAGAAAATGGATGATAATGATTTTATAGTATATAATTAATTATAAATAATCTTGGAAAATAATGATATTTTGAAATTAACCCTTACCATCTAGTTTCCTTTACTAAAGGGTGTGTTAACTTCCTCTTTTTTTGGGAATCTCATTTTGATTTGAACAAATGAATTCTATAGGTTGGATTTATGCCAAAAGTGTGGAATCTAGAATAAACTGAGAGATGATTTAAGGGGAAAAGGGTATTATTTGGCTTAAATAATGTGGTTTAGAGGTGTGAATAAAAGAGAAGGAGAGGTTTCCTTTTAAAAGGGAGGGGAGGTTCATATTTAGATACTCCAAACACAATAATTTAATATAAATTTATTTTCAACTCAAAATAGCTCTAAATAAAATTTTTTATGATAATATGATTATGGTTAGAAATACACTCAACCAAAAAATTTTATAAATGTTTTGATTTTATTTTAAACCATACCATTTTCATTTATCCTTAACTAATCTATTAAATTTTAAATGTGGTAATAATATTCTAAATAATAAAAGGATATAAATATTTACTAATGGAGTGTTAATTTTTCAGAATGAGAAACTTTATGACATTATATACTTTTTAAGTATAACTTTTTAGTTTTTCATGATTTGTATTATTTTTAAATGATTTAATAAAATGTTTTTTTATAAAATATTAATGTTGTCA
Source organism: Viscum album (assembly GCA_963277665.1). Taxonomy (NCBI): domain Eukaryota; kingdom Viridiplantae; phylum Streptophyta; class Magnoliopsida; order Santalales; family Viscaceae; genus Viscum; species Viscum album. Next base: position 1,737,128,345 of record OY728142.1, read on the forward strand.
ATTTATACACTATTCATTTTATTGACATTAAATAAAGTCCAAAAAGAAATATTACTCAAAAAAATTATTTAATGTACTCATAAAATTTCATAGTAATATAGAAAATTTATAGATCAACTAAATTATTTTAAAATATATTTATTTTGACATTTTTAATATAAATTATTGGATATTTTATTAACAAAATAATTATTTCTTCACTATTGTGTCATTTTTATGGTATTTATATAATCTCTAAAAATTATATATAAATTATACAAATGTATTTATATTTTTAGATTTACTTATACTACTAATTATGAAATTTATATGGAAGTTATCCCTTTATTAAAATTATTGTACTTATAAGAATTGAGAGTGAGAAATTTTGTCACAATCAATGATTTTAATAATATATATATCATTTTCATAGACAAGTATCCATTAAATGATTAAAAATTTATCATTATTATATCTATAAAATTATCTTATTAATTTCACCAAATAATTTTTTTTATTTTATAACATTTAATAAAAAATTATTTATTTTATGGTTATATTTATTCCAATTTTGATACAATTCAAGATTTTCATTTTAAAAAATATGAAACCATCATTATAACGTTGAAGAAATACTTCCAATATATTAATAAATGTTTTTTACCTATAAAAATTTTCAATGTCATTTATTAAGACATATTAAATTTATTTTAATATTTTTAAAATCATTTATTTGATTCATCAATTGATGAAGTAATTACTAAATCAACATTATGTCACTATTTAATTTTATTGTATATTTTTCTATTATTTATAAATAAATTACCATGAGGTGGGTTATCATTTTAGATTTATAAATAATATTTATAGTTTAATATATCTTTTGTATAAACCTATTTCAAAAGTACTTTTAAAAAATGTGTAATAAAAATTACAATTCATGGAATATAATATTATATATACATTAAATTAATCCATGTAGCTCATAGTGGTACTAAATTCAACTCAAGGATGATAATGGGATGAATAAAATAATAAAATTTAATTAGGACATGTTTTAGGGTATTTTTTATATTTCAATAATATAATGCTTCACTTTAATTACATGACTTACCCTAAACTGTGGTAATGAAATATCTTAATATGTTACTATTCATAATGTACAAAAAGATCTTAGAAATATTAACATAATTAGTAACATTGGACTCAAAATATTGATTCAATTTTTCAAAATTCAAAACAAAGAATTGGAAATAATAAATTAAAATTAATCTCAATGATAGAATAAGAAAACAGATTTTTTCAATAAAAAGTTTAAAAGTTCACATAGTTTCTATATTCAATTTCAATGTAAAATTTATTAAAATGACCAAATTGGATTAAATTATTAAAAAATAATCCAAAATTAATTTAATACCAATTAAAGTGATAATCTATCATTGTAAATAAATTTTTCGAAAATGAAAATTTGAATTAAAATGTAGTATTTTTCACTATACATTAAAATACGAAATTTATCAGAAAAATACAAATATTTAACCAAACTAATTTTTTATGTCTCTATAATGAATATAAAGTATTTTTTTTCAAATTAAACTTATAAAAGATTCATTAAAAGGTTTTTAAATGGGTTTAAAATTAGAATGTGACAAAACTGCATTTCATTAAAAAATACTTCATTTATCTGAAACATTAGATTTGTTCGTCTATCATGTAATATAAGATGAATGTTAAATTTATATATAATATATAAAATTAAAAATTTAGTTAATAAATTTTAGAACAATAATTTTATATCTTTAATATATATTAAATAAAGATATTTGATTAATATTTTTTTTTTCATGTAACACATGCCAAGTCATTATTTTGTGTAGAGTAAGATTAACATGTTGTTGCATAAAAAGAAGGAATGTAGTAAAATTTAATTTATTTATAAATAAAAATATTAAAAATTCTTGGGATGTTACATCCTACCATTATTAATAAGGTACATCCTAAAAATTGAAACTGGGGATCAGAAAATAGGGTTTTGACATTTCAAAATATATTTTTATAAATCTAATGTGTGAAAAGGGTAAATGAGACCCCAAATTAAAATAAATAAATTGAATGATGATGGTAAAAAAGGATAAAAATTACAATGGTTCCATGTAAGAAAACATGTAAATGAAATAAACATCTTACCATGATGTTCTGATAGATATTAATAGAGAACACAGTTAGGATAATGTTAACAATCAACAAGATATAAATATACAATGATCTAAGGGATCATTTGATTCATTAGAAAAAGGACTATATAACATATTTGGATTCAATATCCTTTACCTAGAGATGAAAAAAATTAACTATTAAAATATTAACATAATTTATTTCTTTCCAATTCATCATTAAAATCACATTCTTTGGTGGTGCTTCTAATTTTCACTTCATCACATACATATAGAAATGAATGTTTAGAATTTATTTTCCAAGCCATAAGAAATTTTGATAAATCAGCAGGCCAAATTTTTTTCAAAAAAGCAGTTCTTAACCTAAAACAATAATATAAAATTTTTAATTCACTCTCTTCCGACTATAGAACATATCCAAAATACATATATCTAAATTAACAATATTAAAAGGTATCTAATTTTCCAAATTAATTTGTATCATTATATTCCCCAAACAACATAATGTAGCTATTATTGAAACATACTATATATTTTATCACCTTTAAAACCATAACGAAAACATTAATGCCTCTAAATACATAAATAATATTTATTATAGTATAACCATTATATATACCACATTATTCTTACAATAATATTATAATATCATAGTTATTAAATCCAAAAACATGATTATATTTATCATTCCACTTTGACCGAAGTGACAACATAAAATTTTCCTTGATCCATTTTTTTGAGTTATATTTCCATGACGCTTTGGAAAATCAATTTTATAATATCCCGTATCATTAAAATTATATCATTTCACGTTTATAACTTCTTTCTTTCTATTAAAATTACTATCCTAGTGACCATTCTCTCCACACATGTAACAAACTATCATACCATTCTAGAACGTTCTAGAAAGTTTACTTCCACAATTTTCACCTATGGTAAAATATTTAATTCCATTTTTCCCTTTATCAGTCTCTTGCTCCATGATTCTATATTTCCCTTGTATAACAATAAATTCATTAGACATTGATAATTAATTCTTTGTCTAGATAACACATGATACTATATCTCCACATGATGAGATTGTTTTGGGGAACCAATTCCTTTTAGATAAATGGATTTAACCCATTAAAGGAATGGTCAGTCATACTCCATAGGTTATGTATGTAGTCAAGAATATTCCTGGGTAATCTTGTGATGTTGGATTCATATTTAGAAAAATTCTCATCTTCTTTTTGTCTCATATTCATGAATTTTCCATATATATCTACTATTTGTTCACGAGGTAAATACTTTCGAAAAAACATTATTAAAATTTCTTCCCTTCCATACTAGGAATATCTTTATCCTATTTTATATTTTGAATCAACGACCACCATTGATCCAAAGATCTTGAGAGATGATAAACTACATTGACAACCTTATTTTGTTCATTTTAACCTAATGAAAGAAATATCTTTTCTAAATAACTTATCCATTGTTAAGCTATAAATGGATTTTTAGTCCCATTTACTATTGGATGTTTTTGTCTTCGGAATAATTCTATTATCGATCCTTTTTGATGGGGATTAGGTTTCTCTATACGAGTAAGGTAATTATTCATAACCTAAGTCAACAGTCCCAGTTTTGTTATAAGTTGTTCAGCAGCATTTGTATCTCCTTATCCAAAATTATTTTCTTCCACATGAGGGAAATCCCTATAAAGATTATTTGTATTTATTTGGTTTCTATTCCTTCCACTAGGGTCTATTTCTAAGCAATGGTATAAAAAAGATTAGGATATGAGTCATAATGAATAATTCAAAAACTATTAAAATACTTTACATATATTGAAAAATTTATGCATATATAGCTCATAATCTTAAAATAAATTTTTTTCATTGGGGATACATTTAATCATAAATCATTCATAATCAGTTGTAACAAAAATGTGCACTATCCTAACCATATCCCCCAAGAGTGTCAAACCGGGAGTGTAGTAAGGCTCGTTTTCATATACCAGGTTACCCAAATCCATGCCTAGAACACCTTATTAGTGTTATTACTCCTAGGTACATCTATTCCAGAAATATGTCCACTTTTACTATCCAAACATGGTTGTATTTCATGGAAAACCATCATAATTTCTATTATGAAAATATTCTAGGATTTTATTCAATACTTATTCACAAATTCTATCTTAGGGAAATGTTTTCTAAAGAATTCTTTTATAAATATAGTTTCTAAGGATATTTCTAAACAACTATTGATACAAAATGTAATGCCCTAACCCCAGTATCCCAGAGCCGGTGATTTATTTTAATACATTTTCATGATTATAAGGAATAATTTCTCAATGTACTGATTATTTTAGTATTCTTGATAAATAGATAACATAAATGGACATTGAATGACAAATCAAAACATAATATGCCCCATAGGTGATTCTGTTATAATTAAATTATTCTTCTAGATTGACCCTATATATGAAACATAAAACACTCCCTAGAATTGAAGGGAAAGATGAAACATAATAAAGGGGGATCTAAGATGCTTAGTAAGGATAAAAAATATAGCATCAGCTATCATAAATAAGAATAAAAATTTAATGAAAGGTTTATAACTATAAAACACCTTTTAAAATTAATCCTCAACCTAATTTGGAAAAAATAAATCATATAATTCCATTTTATCATTCAAATTGATATTCTACCAGATGAATAATGACATTTAATATCTATTTATAATCTTATAATGAGGTAATTAATAATACTGGAAAACATAACTACATTATCAAGGATTCATACCAAGAACATACATAAATAGGTATAACCCCAGACTAGTTTTTCTCATAAGACCTACCGATGCATCGAGGGGCTATGACGAGCCTTGTCCGTCACTTATTAAGTATAAAGAATTACTTATATGAAAATGGTGAAAGATAATGGACATAAACATTCATTTTAAAAAATCATAAAACATGTTAATACAACAACTATAGACCCTTAATGGTATCAAAATAACACATCCATAATCAAACATATTATAAACCATTAAATACAATATGGAATATTTTATCGTAATAATGAAACCTAAATTAATCATAAAATCCAACATTGGATATTCACATCTATGAAAATCATCTAATAAAATCATTAAAACCTTATAAGAGATATATATCTTTTTCAATTTTGAATTTATTTGAATGTCCCACAATTATAAAGAGAGACATTTCTTTTGAAAATAACCATGTACGAATTTAAAGATGATTCAAAAAATTAATGCATCATGAAGGTGTAAATAGTCACTTAGGCCCTAAAAGTTGAAAAAATACTTCTTTAATTTTTATAATGGTTCATTATGTACCTAGTTTGGGAAATTATGGAAATATTCTTTTAAAAATGTTTAATCAAATGTAAAACATGGGTAAAATTGTCTTTAAATAATTATCGATAGTATTTTGAAATAAATTTTAAGAACTATGTACATGGATGAAAAATATTTCCTAGTAGGAAATTAGGTATAAAAAATATCTTATAGTAATGAGATTGTGAAATTAACCCATACCATGTACTTTCATTTAGTCGTGGGTGTATTAACCTCCTCTTTCCGAGTATATTCTTATGATTTAAACAAAAGGACTCAATAGAATTTATTTCTAACCAAATTGTGGCCTATAGAATAAATTGTGGTATGTTGGGAGGATAAATGGGAAGTGGATGGAATAAATAATGGGCTTTAGAGGTATTAATAAAATATAATGTGAGAATCCATTTTATAAGAGATGGGAGGGACATATTTTGAAACTCCAAAAATATTAATTTTAAAAAATTTATTTTCAATCCCAAATAGCTCCAAAGTGAGTTATTTTGAAGATAAGACGAGGGTGGGTATAAATCCTCTAAGACAATTAATTTTAGAAATTTTACGATTTAATTTTAAACCGTATAATATTCATTTACCCTTAATTAATCTATTAAATTTTTATTATTTAAATAATATACTAAATTTTAAAAGGATATAACTATTTACTTATGTTGTGTCAATTTTCTATAAATGGATATATTATAACATTTTATTCCTAATAATTATAACTTTTTATAATTGAATGTTTTTTAATAATTTTTTAATAATTTAATAATTTTTATTTTTATAAAATATCAATAGTATCAATTTTGAAAAAATTAATATATTTGACATTAAAAAAATTACAAAAAAAAAGATAACATTAAAAAATCATTTAATATACTCCCATCATGTCATAGTAACCTATAAAATTTCTGGACCATATCAATTATTTCAAATTATATTTATTTTAAAATTTTTTTTAAAAATTATTTTACATTTATATTATATAAATAATTACATATTCACTATTGTGTAATTATTTATGGAATTTATTTAGAATCAAAAAATTATAAATAGATTACTATCTTGAAGATAATTTTTTATATTTCAAGAGACAATTCATTATCGAATTAATCTCATGTATATTCCTATATTAAGATTATTATAATTATATGAAATGAGAGCATGATATTTTGTCACATTATTTTATTTTAATTATATCAATTTCTTTTTTAAGGAAATGTGTCCATTACATAACTTCTTACATTCTATTATGCAAGGGATATAAAAATTCAACTCATGTGTACTGTGGACTACATCCTAATGAAGTGATGTGATTCATTTTTCGAATATGCATTACATGGATGGCAGTAAGGATATTATTTATAAATATATATAATATTTTTAATGAATAAATAATTTTTAAAAAATAATATCAGCACTAACTTCTTACATTCCATTCCATTGGAAAAAATACCATCTCTAATGAAAATGTGTGGACATTTGCATCCACATAGTGATTCGAATTATTTTTCAATTTATTTTTACATTTATGATACTAAGGATGAATTTTTTTAATAAAAATTTTATATATAAAATAATAATTATTCTAAAAATGTGATTTAGTATTTATTTTCTATTTATCCCATCTATCAAGAAAATGGAAACAATATTCATACATACGTATGACCTACCATCTCTATGAATGGTGTAATGCATTTTTATCATAAAATTTTAGGGATTAAACATTATAAATATATAATAAACATATATAAATATATATTATTTATATAATGATCTAAATTATATACAATATTTAATCACGATCAACTTAAGGGGAAAAAAATTACCAAGACAAAACATATTTTAAAAATGAAACTATTATCATCTGAAAACTGATGTTAACAAAGAATTGTTTATAAATAGTGGATAAAATACTATAGTTAATACTATATGGTATGATATATAAGATTATTATTTATTAATATATATATATAAATAATGATCATTTATTTTTTATACAGTAGGTTTTGACACATATTAAGGATGTTAAACCTAAGGTAAGGGTTTCTCAGATCACTTTTATATCCATAAGACATATTCCATATCCCATAATAATTGCATTGTGTACTATTTATGAAAAACATTTTGAAATATTATATTATGAATCTATGTCTCTTTATGTTATTTAATTTTGTACTTGATGTTATTTATTTCATTGGGAATATGATTCAAAAGATATAATAGTGTTAATGGTGTATTTCCCAATGTCATCATTATTTAATTTTTTTTTGATGAAGTCACACTTAGGGGAATTATTATTTGTTTATATCATAAAATCAAAATATATCCTTATCTAATAGTAATTCATGAAATTTTCTTATAATATTAACATTTTCCTACACTTTTTTACCTAAAAATATTGGGAAAGGATTTTTAAGAATATTCTACTTCATTTCTCTTGTTAGTCGAATGAAATATTTCATCTAAAACCATGTTTTATAAAAATATTTTCAAAAATATTTTTTCTTATTTTACAGATGATTTATTAATGAAATCAGTTCCCAGATTTTAATTTTAAATATCGTTTTAATGTAATGTTAATTTCATTTTCCAAATAATTATCAAATTTCTTTTTACTAAAAATGTGAAAGGAATTATTATTTTATTATGTACATCATGAACATAATTTTTCTCATTCATGAATAATCATGGAATAATGACATATTTAAAATGTTATGATATTTTATTTTCAAAAAAAATTAAAAATATATTGGGATATTTTAAAAAAACAATGTGAAAAGATTATTTTACTTAAAATGTTATCAAGACATTTTTTTAGTATTTATATTCCTCAAAGACATTAATCTTTTAATGTAAATATGATACATTGGGGATATGTTGTATATATATAATTCATATTAATTATCTAGATGGTTAATGAGAATTTTTACAAATGATGTACAATTTTATTACCATTAACTATATTATTCTTGATGGTTTGTGAATTTACATATTTAATTGGTGTTAGTATTAACACTTCATATTTTTTATTTTCAAGATAAGTATTTATGTTTATTAGGGTTCATCCATTTAATACGAGTAATGCAATAGACATTTTTACTGATGTGTGGGTCTTTTTATGGGTAACCACATGATGCATTGACTGGTCTCATGAGATAAATGATTTGGGAAAATTAGATATATTTTTAACCATTAATCTATACATTATTTTTAAAGGTCAAAACAATATGTTTCATATGTATGATATCATTAATTCCATCACTGTTAGACTATTCATTGATTTCCATGTGATTATTTGATTATTTAGAACATCCCCGGATAATTTCCATCTAAACATGATTTTTTATTTGGATTTATTTTACAATCATTTCGTACTAACAAATTTTAGTATTGTTATTGGTTAAATAGAAGGTATTTTAGATATTTTCCTTTCCATATTGACTATTTTTATATATTCATGTTAGCTTACCGATATGATTACCATTATAGATAACCTGATCTCACCCATTTATTATGTTTTATTTCTCCCTAATACTAGTTTGTTTTTTATGATCGATATATAGTTATTTACTAAGGACATTCATGGTTTTCTCAAAGAAAATATTTTTTTTTTATTTTTTTAAATTTTTTATGAAATTTGAATATATATATAGTAAACAGAGAATAATAAACCATTGGGTCCATCAGGATGTGACACCATATATTTAGTGAAAACTTTATACAATAACAACTAATACTAGGCCACTAGGGTTAGGGTCATTGTATTTGGTATCAAAGAGTTTTTATATTATGAAATTTAATAATATAATGTACATTAATGATAACTACAAGTATAGGATTACATCCTAAAGTTCTGAAAATTTATAATTTGTGAGGTTTTTCATAGAAATACATCATTGTATGGATAATATATGTTGATTTGGTTCTGAAACCTATCTACTTAAGGGTACCATTTTTGAAAAAAGAATTTCATAATTGATTCAAATGTTAAATGATATAAGACAATAGGATATACTATCCACGTAGTCTAAAACTTTTGGTATATTATTTTTTTTAAAAAAAATATTATTATTGCTTTGAAAATATTTTCATTATTTGAGAACTTACCAAAAACAATGTATATTATTATATGATTGAACATGAATTATTTTTAAAATATATGTTATGTTTTTTACATATAATTGGATTAAAAATTATGTTTCATAATATTGTGATAGAATTTCTTTTATTCAATTTTTTATGAATAGATCATTGTGGATGGAATGGGAACCATATGAATAACTATACCACATATAGGGATTTTTCTTTTGAAAATGATAATGAAAAAGGAGTTGGAGATATAAATATAGCTAAATAAATTTTCATAATTTTGGGGTAGCTGACTGAGGTTATGAGATATAACCATTCATGTATGGATATTCCTTCTGATACATCATGTGGTGTCACAATTCTAGACTTAATTATGTTTTATAAACCCCAATTAATTATTGGATCCAATATAAATTTGTTTCACAGACATTGATAGGTTCCTTCGAGGGTATATTTCTTACTTTAGGTAGTAATTAAAGGGATATGCTTATCATAAAATTTTATATTATCTCATAAGATGAATATTAATGGTGATCACTAATTATAAACAACATCGATGAAGAAGAAATAGAAAACATGGAATGGTTGGGTTTTACGAAAAAATTATTGGAAACATATTTTCCTCATGATAAATAAAAATATATGGAGATTGAATTCCAGAGACTAGAAAAAAAGGAAGAGAAAAAAGATTCTATATATGAATAAACCATTACATGGTATGAAAGGAATGTTATATAATACATATGTAATCCAAATTGCATAATTGAACATTTTCGATGCGCGTAAGATAATTTTCTGAAGGGAACTTGTCTCCAAATCATTCTCATCATACGAGGACATAATATCATGTCGTATTAATATAGATAAAAAATTAAACATGTTTTATGGTTTCAAATAGTGGAATTATAAGAATAGGATGGTTGAAAAAATAAAAATAAAGGTAATAATTGAATGTGCAATTTCAACCATGTGATAATTTTGGAAAGAAATCCACTGGTACTTTCTTTAAAAGAATTATAGATTGTACAATGTTTTGATATAAAGGCCACCATGATCATGATTTTAATAGAAATAATGAATCTTACAATTTTAAATGATTCGAGCATATTTTTATCAGACACTACATAAAAATAATTCCCAAAAATATTCCCGGAAAAAAACCTCAAAATATTCTATGGGATCTAGGAAAGGCTCATGTTATTACTATATATGATATTGAATGACTAAGTGACTGTGTTTTGATTAAAAAAATATTTTATTAGATTATTTTTATCAATCATATTCTAGTTATAATATCTACGAAATGTATAAGGATTTTACTATATTAATTTTTCATTAAGAATTCGTGAGTATATGTTAAATAGAAAAGAAGACCAAGAGAAATGATTTAGTAATAATTTGAACTTCATTGAAAAAAAAGATTTGGGGAATACAATAAATTAATATATGATCGATTTTGATATAATAATGATAATGTGATGTGTATAGGATAATAATGGTGACTATGAAATGGGTTAGTGATTTTATTATTTATCCCATATTTATTATAGTATACTACATGTTAGGATTTAGGAAATATATTTTATAACATAAGATTTTTTTTTGAAGAATTCATGTTTTCATTACGGTTTTCTGGTGATCATGGTATTCAAATATTTGAAATGTTACATTAAGAGACACTTTATATTGTATGTGGGTATATATTGTTGATTTAGTGACCTTACATCTTAATTTTTGGATATTTAATTTTTTCAAATATATTTTTAATGAGTCTTGAGGTTAACCATTTTGGAAATTGATTATGTTGAATTTTGGGAGTTACTTTTGAGGTATTGGATATTATTGTATTATATAAGAAAACATGTTCTTACCATTTTTTTTGGAAAACATATAGAGATAAGTGAAATGACTTTCCATTCGTTTGTTGATCTAATGATCTTTTAATTGTTATTTTTCATTCTTTATACATAACATTTTAATTGGACAACCATTTCTTAGAGTAAGATATGATAAAGAAATTGACCAAAGAACAACTAACGGATGAAAATTTTCCTATAAAATAGATATATATCAATTATGTATATTTTATTATGTTCATATTAGATATATTAATGTAATTACAAATCACCATGAAAATGACCGTGAAAAGAAAATGTCATTCTTAAATCTTTATATCCAATGAGTTAAATATTTTTTTAATACACTGTAGATTTGTGGCTTTTTTTCATTAAAATTTCTATATCCTTAAATTTATAATGATAAATGATTTATATCACTCTCCATAATTATTTATGCTTTTATTCCCTGTTAATATATTCACATTTGAAAAATGTTCTACTTTTTTTGAAACCTAGTTTGTGTTATTTTAGATAACCTCCACGTTTCCCTTCCTCTCTTATCAAGGGTGTAAACACCCACACCCTAGTATATGAGAGCTGGTGGATGCCTTTTAACATTATAATATGATATAAGAAATCACTTAACATAAGAAATAATAGTTTAACTCCTTTGATAAAATTGATACAAAATTGATACATAAATTATATTCTAAATCATTAAATACATAATGTTTTTTCATTGAGAATTATTTTATTCCCGTTATTATATTTATTTACATAGTTCATTAAATATTATAGTTAACCTATAGAAAATAAAAAATAATAAATAGATGATCTTAGAGGATCAGTAAGGGTATACGTACAATGACTGATTTAGAAAATAATAATCCTAATAAATTAGGAAAGGAAAATAACTAAAACAAATTTCATTTAAAGAATAAATTGACCATAATATGAATGAAATAAATGATGATTAAATAAATCCATATAAATAATCACATAATCTTGAAACATATTCCAATATATTATAACTTATCAAAACATTAAATGGATATCAATAACTAATTTAATAGTGATTGAATTTTTAATGTCTGAAATTTGATTCATAATGTCAATATAATTCACAAGGCAGTTTAAATTCATGGGTAGAAAGACACATAAATAGGAAAATAATTTATCTCATGAGACATGTTAAAGTATTAAGGGGATATATATAATTATGACCACCCATCACCTAATAAGTACAATAAATTAATCTTATGAAATATTAAAAATGTAATAAACATAAACGTCCACATTTAAAAACATACACACAAAACCTTAATATTTACCTCCTTCAAATAAACATAACCAGAAACCATCTATTGTAAACTGGTGAAGGGTTATTAAATTATACATCCTCGTGAAAACTAATCATAAAACATAAAAAAACAAAAAATATATCAATACAACAAATCCCCAGTTGATTAATATTATTATAAATGGTTGATGTTATTTATGAAAATAAATTCCATACGAATTTCAATAAAATATTATTTGGGAAAATAAACATTTCATTTTGAAATTTAAAGGAAAATTTTAAAAAAAATACTCTAAAAATACTTTAATTTTTTTAAAAAAATAATCTTATAAATTAATCATTAAAACATTTATTGGTCAAGAAGGAAGGAATTTACATTCATAATAATGAAACAACATAACATAGTGGTCACATACCACACATAGTTGTGAATAAACCTCACATCACATTGTGTACAATAAATAAATATATATATATATATAAATTTTAACATCAAAATTATGAAAAAATATAGCATCATTTTCATACATACTATAAAATCTCATGAGATATATCATATCACACCATAAATTATAAGACTATTTAATTTTTTTCCAAAATTACATCATAAAATGATCAAAATAATGCATGAAACATTGAAAGAGAGCTTATAACAATAAGAGTCTTGATGTATCCCATTGAATGGAAGGAGTTTCAAAATGTTTTATCAAATTATACATTAATAAATAATAATTAGTGTTCCAAAATTAATATGGATGTCCATATTTTGATATAAAATATCACTTTTAATTGAAGTAGTAACAATTTATTCAGAGTCAAATATATGCTTTCAAAAATACATTCATTTTCAATGAATCATTGTAACTAGCTTATAAGCCCTTCAAAAAAGAAATTTTTTTATATACCCACAATTAAAATAGAAATATTTGTTAAATTAAACATTAAGGACAATAGAGTAAAATATATACAGAGAATAATTCCAAATGGAATATAATAAAAAATATGGAATTGGTTTGGATAATACCCTTGCCTTAAATCCTGATTTAATACGTTGATTTTGTTTCAATTAAATAATAAACAGAATTTTATTAAAATATTGAATAAAAATTGAATTGTTTTTTTTTTCTGTTTATAAATTATAATTATTTTTCTTTATTTCCTAATTCCTATCGTTAATAGTGAAATGTTTTGATATCATAATTTCCCCAGAATATCCCATCGTACATTGATTTAATGATATTACTAAATTGATATTTACATATTATTTATATTAACTATATAATCTTATAAATACACATATTCATCTGTTTTATACTATAAATTATTTATTATAATCATCAATAATAGTTCTGGTAATTAAAGAGTTCACAATTTCCTCATGGATAGTTTACAAATAGTTAATGGGACACTGTTAAAAGTGGTGGAAGGAGAAGTATAAATTATAAATATGTCATAAATATAACCGTTAAATTAATTATATATAGTTAATATAATGTTAACTTTATTGTAATTTTAATCTATATTATATGGGATTGAATGTAATATTGAAATTGAGGAAGGATTAGAAATTTTTTAGAAGAATAGATTAAAACATCAATCTTATTGATGTCTCTTATTTATTATAACACCATACTAATTGAATTCTTTGATTTTATCACTAAAAAACTTCTTTATGGATTCCAATAAAAATAGAGTTTATTTGTGTATAATTTTTTTCATTGGAAGGTGTACGATATTTGGGGTTTCAAGGGAAGCATGAGGGTTTATTTATGTATTATGAGAGGGGTATTTCAGGGATAAAAATATGAATACACTATTTTATCTCTGGGTAAAATTTAAATATTGACATTTTTTTAATTAGGAATCATATATAAATAAAATAAAATATATTTAGGTCTAAAAAACCTTTTATAAATATAATTAAGTTGATTATTAAAAAGGAAAGTGTCAAAAATAAAAAAAAATGTTATTTTAAGGGAATTATTTTGACTATATACATTACATAAACATTTGTAATTTTTCAATTTTTTAATATTTTTAAATTAAAAATCAATCTTATTAAATTTATTTTTGTTAAAAATAACCAAACTAACATTAATCAAGTCAATGTTTCATCATCATGACGGCATAAAATATGTGGTATTTGAAAAACAATATTTTTACTATTCATGTAAAAATTGACCTTACCCAAAAATTATAAAAAATTATATCATAGAAAATTTTGATGTTATAATTGTAAAAATTAAAATCATTTCATTAATATAATTTTATATCATATGTTATATTAATTATTAACATAAAAATAAAGATTTTTTCCATGTATTAAAATATAGTTCTATTAAAAAATTACATTTAATTTATTTTATGTTTTTAATATTTATATTTTTTATGCTATAATAATATTTATATTTTCTTAAATTACACAAGATAAATATTATCTTTTTTACATTTTAATATTTTTATGTCAAATTACTCTTCTAATGGTCATGTTACTATTCTAAATTGTTTGTTAATATTTCCAGTGGTCACATTAATATTCCACCTGTCAAATTACTATTCCAATAATCAAATTACTATTCAAATTATAATATTATTTCCCATATAAATAATTTCATTCCTAAATTAATATTTTACTATAAATCATCCAAAGTTTATATATTTTCATATTCTAATTTATTAATTGGTTCACTAATTTTATAATTCTATTCAAAAATGTTTTTCTACGGTGGTGCTAATTCTAAAAGATTGGAATTTTCTATGTATTCCCATTAATGTTTTTTATTTAAAAATTTTATAAATTTTAATATAAGTAATTTTCATGGATTTAATTTCTTAATAATCTACATACTTTTATTTAGTAAATAAATTATGGTTTTTTCTTTATTTGTAGTATGTGTATAATTATATATAATATTACAAACATTTATTCAAAAAGAAGATATATAATATAAATTTTGTGTTTTTAAATTATAACCCTTATATAAATTTCATCACCAAAAAATTAAATAAAATTATCTCTTTATAATATATGAGATAACATCCATTTCATTATTTACTCCAGTTACCATATCACCATATATTATATAGGGTTCATCCATAACACATTCACAAAATGAGTTTTCTTGTCACATAGAACATTGTCACTATGGTATAAGATCTTCAATTGATTCCCCTCTTAAGAGTGTTTATTTTTTAGTTATACTATATCTAGAATCGCTCCATGTCATGGATCAAGTATGTACTACATCTGAAGGGATATGTGGAAAACATGACGAGCTTGATACATGATTAATTATAGATCTATTTAAGAGGCCTATGCTCTAATGTGATAAAGTATTTCAAATGGTCAAATTTACATGTGGATAATAGTTTCTTTCATTATAATACACATGAGTATATTATATGGTGATATTTAAATGAATTTTCTTTAACTAACATCAAATTTTATGTCCCTTTGTTGATCAATTTTAATACTCAAATAGATTTTTTTTTGAATCAAAACTCAATTAATGGGAGATGTTTTTATCTACCCTAATTGAATTCAATTTAGAAAGATCTTAGTATGATGGAAAAAATATGAACGGTCCTTTCATTTTGGTCATCGGTATGGGGGTTATATGACGTACTAAAATTGTGATTAGTTATTATAAAATATTGAAGACTTCTTTAGAATTTAATAGTGAACCATGTATGAAAACCATATAGGATTAAAAAAATTTCCCCATTAAGCCTCACCAATACTTTGTGTATATCTTAGTAATATATTCATGTAATACATTTTCTTTTATAAAAATGAATTTGGTGGTATTCATGATTCAATCCACCATAACCATTATCACATTTCTTTTTTTTGGAAGTATACAAGAGACCAGTGATAAAGTACACGGTTATATTATCCTCTTTCCATGTGGGTATGTTAAATGGTTGTATAATAAATTTTAAATTATATCATTCTACTTTATCTTGTGGTCATACTATAATATTTGAGGTGTAATCTGTAGTCACATTATTCATGTTGTGTGACTTGAAGATTTCTCAAAGATCCGGATACATCTTGGTACATCAAATATGGATAGATAAAATGGTCTACATGCATTATCCAATAGATAGTTCATTATATAAGGTGATTAAATAACATAAGTTCTACTTTAAAACATATTGAATCCATCTCCAACAATGTGTAATTCATTAAGCCTATCTTCCTTGAATACATTGGACTTCTTTTTATGATCTACATATATCCTTTATTTCTCTTTAATCTAATGTTAGAAATATTATAATGAATTTATTTTTGAATGTAATGGTGTATTTCGTTCCATTATGACATCTAAATACTTCCTTTTTCAATACGTAAAGATATGGTCTTTCTTAATCTACATCTGGGATAGATTAATAGTTTCATTTCACTTTAGTGATTCAACTACCTTGTTCCCCATTCTATGATAATAGTGAATATGAAAGTCCAAGTCTGTGATCAACTCTATCCATCATTTCGAATGCATGTTTAGATCCATATATGGGAATATATATTTTAGAATCATATGATATTTATATGTAATAGAAATATCAACATAGAGGTAGGGATTCAAATTTTTAAATATAATGATCATCGTTTCTAAATCCTAATCATGTGTTGTGTAGTTATACTAATGTATATTCATCTTTTTTGAGGAATACACTATGAATTTATCATTCTATAAGAGTACATGAACCAAAATATTTTTTACATCCTTATTTTATAAAATAAAACCTTCAATATATGATTTTAGTGTGAGTAAAGGTGAAATGATTAGCCTCTTCTTGAGTTCCATAATTATTTTATGGGATTATTCTATTCAGAAATACTTTATCCCTTACCATGATTAATTAGTTATCATTACATTCAATTGTACGAAATTTCACACAAAAGTTTAGTAGTACCCAAGTAAGAAATGAAAATATGAATATATGTGACACTTCGGGTTATATTCCTTTCGTATGTTTACTTATTGTTGAATTTTTCTTTGAAATTTACTCACTTGTGATCATTTTACCCATGAATGTGACTTCATACATAATAAAGCAATTATTTCTAATAATTTATATAATTTCATCCTTAATACTTCGAGGAAAATACATATATTCTCTTCAAATTCCTCTATTATCTTGGATTAAATGAAAATATCGTTAACAAATACTATCAAAAATTTATCAAGTTGGTCTCTAAAGACAATATTCATTCATTAATATTGTAAGGGAATTAGTATGACTAATGGGAATCAATTTGAACATATTTTGTGTATACCTTGTATAGAAGGCATTATTCTGACTATTTTCCTTCTTTCACGTTCAATTGATGATATCCAAAATGAAGATCATCCTTTGAAATGTAAAGATCTATTTAAAGTTGATGAAATAATTCATCAATCCTTATCATGATATAAATTCTCCTTGTAGTGATCTCATTGAGATTTTGGTAATAAAAACAATACTTAATAGATCCATCCTTTTTGATGACTATGAAAAAAAATACACCCTAAGGATATTCAATAGGGAATATGATTCCTTTTTCCAATTGTGATTGCAAATTCTTATTTAAATTCTCCAATTAGATTAGGGATATCCTATAGATGTTTTTGGATGTATGGATGGCTTGGAGTATAAACTATATAAAGAAATATAACACATGATCTAGGGGATATTCAGGTAACTCTTCATGAAATATATTAGTATATTTACTTACAATGAGATTTACCCAATGTTGATATTTTCCTTTAACTCAAAAATTTAGGCATGGTATTCTTCTTTATTCTGTGTCAACACCCACAACATTGAGTGTTTTTCCAATGGATATTCATTATATTTCTTAAATTTATATAGGAACATAAGATGGATAAAAATATAGATAGAGATTTATGTTTCCTAGTATTGGATGCGATTTCTATATAATGTGTGCCAATCCATGCCCAGAGCAACATCAAATTCCCACACGTGAAGGATTTTTAGATTTACTATCAGAGTCATCACATAGATTATAACATAAGAAGAGTCTGAAACATGATTTTACTAATAATAACACCAGGTTATATATATGTATCAACATTATCGTTTTGTGTTTTTTAATTATTATTTCTATAAAATTTTTAAGATAGAATGGAATTCATAGAATTAGACTTAAGTAAATCATTTACAATTCTTTTGTGAATAAGAAGTGTACTTTATACGACATAAATTTGTATTTCAACCATTGGGTGGAGGTGAAATATTATTTCCCTTTATACTTAGGGATTAGTGGTTATTTATATTGATTAGCTTTAATGAGAAATTTTTTAGTGCACTGAATATTGGAATTCCCTTTCCCGCTTCTATTGAAACATTGAACCAAGTATAGTTGGATATTATTTCCTCATGTTTTATTTGATCATCCATCTTGAATGTACCTTGTTACATTATTATCCTTATTTCTATGGCACCATTCTCCAAAGTCTATCTCTTCTTTGAGAGCACATTAAACGAATTCTTCATATCTCCCAAAGTCTCACATAGTTATAACCTTTCGAAGGCATGGTTTTAAACCATTAAAGAACTTATTAACTTTTCTACCATTGGTGAAATGCAATCCCGAGTCATATCTTGGATTCCTTGTGAAAATTTTCTCATAAGTCATTTGATATTAATCCTCATTTATATTATGCTATATCAAACCACCCATTAATTTTTTTTCTTTGATTTCTATGAAGATTATTCTTCTGAAATAAATTCCTAATTACTTACCACTCCATTTCTTGAATTTCATATTTTTCATTTATTTTCAATATCAATCCCCACTATTGAACAACATATCCATATAAAATATAAACATCAAATACAACTTTCCCCTTCTTGAAAAATTTTGAGAACATAAAATATATTCGACATTGTGATAACTTTATATTTCATGATAAGTGGATCAGATTATCCACAAAAAATCCATGATCAATTCCATATAAAATACTCAATGTCCAATTAGTTTTTCTTTGGAAAAAGGAGGGAATTTAAAATGTTCTCGTTAATTATTCCAGGCCAAATATAATTGGTTATGCATCACCACGTAGTTTTAAACTCCACTTCCCATTGTATTGAAAATTTTATTCATGAAATCATTTCATTTTCCCATAGAGATTTTGATTTTCTGGTTTATATATATTCCCATTATATTATGAAATATTAATGGATTATAAAATACATAAGAAAATAAACCATTAATAATTATCTATTATTTAGTGGAAAATAATTTTTAATATGTATCTTATGATTTTACTATTTTAATTTTTTTCTTCAAAAATGATGCTTCCCAGATCATGTAATTTAATATTTTCATAACATTAGAATAAAAAAATCACTATCTATATAACCTTCATAATTTTTTGTATATAGTATGTTGTTAACCAAATATAATCCCACATGAAATTCAAACCAAGTGTGAAGATTGTATCTTTTGTCTCACACAAGCTAAATATTGAGTTAGTAACTGATCTAATTTTTTTGTAATTACCCTTTTGTAAATATTTACTATATTCACATCCAACTATAGTATCATAGAATGTTTTTCAATTTTTATAAAGAAAAAATTCTTTTACTTTTAAAATAAACATTATTTTTACACACTCATAGAATTATTCACTGTGGTTTGACTATCGTTCCATATTCCTAATTCATAAATTAAATAAATCATCCCCTAATAACAACTATATACCCAACATTTTTTTATTGAAAATTACATAATTTTAATGACAAAAAACACAATTTTAATACATTCAAGGATAATTTTTTTACATCATGTGAAAATTTGGATCATAAATAATTTATACATAATAAAACAATGACTTTATTAGAATCCTTATTCATTATCCTTATAAAATATATAAAATTATAATTACTATATCTAATCAACAGATTATATAAATCAAATAAATTGGTGAGAATAAAGTCCTATATGGGGAGGAATAAAGTACATTGAAAAATATTATAGGGGTTAACTAAATTAAAATCATCATATAAATATAAAAATATCATCTTCATAAACATGTGAAGAAGATATTATAAATTCATGGATTATGGAATATGCATTATAATGAAACATCATAACATATTGGTCAAATACCATAAATATTTATGTATAATAGCAGCATGATGATGAAGCACAACGTATGTGAAAAAATCGTAACATCATAATTGTGAAAAAAATAGTATCTTATTAACACATATTAAAAAAAATATAAAGAGATATATAACATTTTCTAATAAATTATAGGGTAATAAACGTATTGGACCTCCTTTAGCATCATAAAATGCTCACAACCATATATTATATATGGAAACAGAACATGTATCAATCATAATAATGAGAGAACTCATTATAAGCAATGATTTTCATATGTGTTTCATAAATCATAATTGAGGTAATTTCATTTGGTATTCCTATATTAATAAGTAAGATCATATTATCACAAAAAATAATTATTTTATTAATAAAATACTGAATAAGAGTCAATTAGATGTTTTAAAAAATAAATTAATTTTCAAAAAAATCATTATAACTAAAATATTGGTCCCTTAAAAAAGAAAAAAATTATTTTCTTAGAATGAAGAGGGATGAATTATAAAAGGAATATTTTAGGAAAATATAATAACATATATTTTCAGAATATTGTGAAAGAAAATATAACAAAAAAAATTGGAAATGGTTTCAAGTAGCCCCTTACATTTAATCATGATTTAGTTTGTCTCTTTTCCCCCTAATGAATAATAATAATAGGTTTGTTAAAACACTACACCAAAAATGATTTATGATTTTTTTCACACTAATATTCAATTATATTAATATGATTTGATTTATTAATTTCCATTTTTAATTATGAACCATATTATTATCATATTTTCCATAAAATATATTATATTTCTTCATTTTTTATCGTTCTCAATTATTATTTATGAATTATTAATATTAAATATATAAGAATATAAGTAATTATATTTATCAATTATATATGTAAAATAATTTGCTATATTTTTCCATAATATTTGTGATTTGTAAAGAGTTGGTAACAACCTCATGGACAGTTAACCAGCCATTGATTGGATATTATCAAAAGAAAAAGAAAGATAAGAATGTAATATAAAAATTTCATAAATATAAACATCAAATAGTATTAACATAATTCATATAATATTAAAGCTATACTGAATTGGTCTTTTATGATTATGGGATGAAATAGATAGAGACAATGTGGATGATAATGAAAAATAAGAGAATGGTTGATGAAAACATACCCCCTTATCAGTGTTTTATCTTTCATATAGAACAAAAAATTTTCAATTCATGGAGTATATGACATAAAAATGTCCATAAACACTATAAGGGGTTTATAAGAGTGTACAAGGGAATAATGTTTTCTCTAGAATGTAAAAAAAATTTGGTTTTCAAAGGGACAGGTCATGATTTATTTTTCATATAGAGAGGTATTTTTTAGATAATATATAATTTATTATATCATATATTAAACTTAAAACTAATGGAATTTTAAACATTATCAATCATAAAAATTATTATAGACTAGATTTATGACTTTAACCCCATTTTAATTCTGAATTCACTTTTATATTAAAAATTAATGTCAGAAAATAGAAAATGGTTTTTCAAATGGAATGATTTGGCTTCAGTCTTTGGAAAATAATATTTTGGTTTAAAAAATATGTTCATTATTTTCAAATAAACCATTTATATAATAATAATTATTTTTTGCTAAACTATCTAATTAAGTATTTATTATGTCATTTTTATCCTCATTATGTATGAAAAAAATACAATATTTGGAAAATAGTATTTTTCCTATTCATGTAAAAAATAAATTGCATAGAAAATTATTAAAATATCCCTAATCATAAATTTTTTTTGTGATGATTCTAAAAATTATGTTCTTTTTATCAAAATAATTTTAAAAAAAAATAATTTTAATTATTATTATAAAAATTATGTTACTTTTAAAATACATTAAAATTCTGTTAATTAAAATTGTGCTTCAAATTTCGTTGATATTTCTAATTTTGATATTTATTTTATAGTACTATAATACTTATATCTTCTTCAATTAATCTAAATAAATATTATTTATAATACATTTTATTATTTTTATTTAATAATACTATTCTAACAGTTAGTTTATTATTCTCAATAGCACAGTTACTATTTCAAAAGTTCACATTACTAATACATTGATCACATTTCAATTCCAATTATAATATTATATCTTATAAATACAAATTTATTCCTTAATTTAAAAATAATTTTAATTCCCCACAATTTTTATTTTTTTCTTTTATAATATGTATACTACATTTCTAATATTTTGTTTCGTTTGTACAGTTTTTTATGGTGGAAATAATTAAAGATAAATTTGAATGATATATGTTTTATTGTTCAGAAGTTTCAATTTATTATTTTCCTATAAATTTTTTTTAATTTTTATTAGTTTAGATTCTGATTAATATAATGTTCTCTATTAAAGAAATAATGGGTTATTAGTTTCTCTATATGTTCTTTGTGTATACCGATATATAATAGAATACATATTTATACAAGAATAAAATATCATTTATAAATTATAGTTCCATAGATTTTATCTTATAGGGATTTCCATTTAAATTCAAATGAATTGAAATGGTGTATCAATATATTCTTATGAATAATATTGAGTACAAAATAAATTTACGTAACAATATATTTGATCCATTTGTAGGGTTTTTCATGAAAAAATGATGTATTAAATTAATTCCAACAACATGTATAGTCTGACCTATTTTAGAAAATTATCATGGAAATGGATATAAATTAAAAAAATTATATTTTTCTAGTGAGACAATATCCTAATATAGTGTATTAAAATGTGATATTCAATGAACTGATTAATTATTTTTGGTAACAACTATTTAATATTTATTATGAGTATTTAAAATAATGTAATAAAAAAATTTCATTGAAATAATATAAAGAGTTAAATATGAGATACATATAAATATTTGATACATTCTTTTACTAAGTAGTTAATATTTTTGATAATTGGTATAGACCTAGAAATTTCATAGAATATATTAGAACGTTGAAGAAAATATTAACAATAAATATCACATACATTTATACAAATATAACTATAATTGAAGAATGAATACTCAATAAACTAGTCATATATGATATTCAAAAAACACCCTTATAATATGACATGTCAATAAATAAATAATCTTCTGTAAGGGAGAAAATGGTGAAGTATTTTAAAATAAAATACATAAAAAGATATTTATAGAAGATAATCCACATTATAAGGAAATCTATTTAATTACATAATTACAAAATTCTATTAAAAAAATTATGAATATTTAAATTTAAATGGTTATATATACATTCAAGATTATATGGGGTAATTATGTAGAGTCATGCTAATATGCTATTATTGATTTCTCTAGAGACGAAAAATATATAAAACCATAAAAAAACTGATGAAATATATATAAATGAACTTTTTAATAGGGTAAGACAACTTTCTAATATATTATAAATATGGAAAAAATGATAAAGAGAAAAATATTAAGGACATGTTTATTATTTCTAATAAATTAAGGGATTGAATATGAATCAAAGAATAAAAATACAAAAACAGATGAGTCAATATGAATTTTAATCTCAATGTTTCCTTGGATAAGATTCATGTCTAATGGTGTTATGAAATGAGAACTGATGGTTGATCTAATTATTATAATGTTTACTTGAAATAAATCAAAAAAAAAGATCAAAATTTTGATAAAATATATTCAAATGATAAAAATATTACATGCCATATAAGGAATTGGCTTGAAAATCATATTTGAAGAGAATATTATAATCCATGATTGCTTAAATTAAATAGTAATATAAAATAGTGAATTTATTGAATAGTTTGAGTCTACATTAGTAATAAAATGACTAAAACATAGTGATCAATTAAAAATCTGTATTCATGTTACGAATTACAAAATATTTATGAAATTTTGAAGAATGTAATGTGATGTTGAATTTAAATTTTTTTATGTATCGTTAATATTTATTTATGAATGCCATGGTATATAATTTTTTTATCTCTAATTAAGGTTTACCTCATGTTACCCTGATATTCATTGGAATATTGATCAAAAGGTTGAGATAAAAATATTTTCAATTGGGAAGAATAATGGGTTGGATAATTATAATAATGTTTTCACATCTCAAAATATGAATTAATATAATTCCAACAAAAATAGTTATAATATTGTGGAAGTCCATTTAGTTGAATAAAATTTAGTTCCACATAAATTACATAATGGAAATATTAAGGTGAATAATAATGTCAATAGAGGTTCATATATATTATTTTATAAATTAATATTTTCCTAAATATTTACATTATTGTTTATAAAAAATATATGAAGAAATATATTGTTCATAAATTAGTCCATGGAGTTTGGAAATGAAGATTCTAAATCCCACATTGATAATAAATAATTTTAAATAAATAAAAGGGTAGATTTATTATTGATGAATAAATATTATATTTTTGAATTAATGATACCTATTATATAATTTCTACTTTAATTCAAAAAACATCCATCAACATATTAAAAAGGAGAAGATAAAATTTTAAAATGAAATAAAGGTAAATATTTCTAAAAAAACTAATAGATATGGAGATTGAAACCTAAATAATGGTTGATCATATTATATTACATTAATAATTTTCTTCAAAATCATCATATTAGGAGGATGAAATAGTTTTCTTAAATAAAGGAACGTATACTATTTGAGGGAATTAAATCATATAAAATTGTTGAAAAAATAATTATATAAATGTAATAAATAATAATTTGAAGGCTTGAGTTACAATCACATGATCATTTCTAAAAAATTATACTCTATAAAATCCATCTAGTTTAATGGAAACATAGAGATATATTGATTATTTTGAATGAAAAATTAACAAGGGATTATTACTTTTCAATAATTAAGAATAAAAATGTATATTTCTTATTAAATAGAGAAAATTTCCATAATTTATTAACATCTTAGAGATATAAATAAAGTAGATCAATAATGTTTTGACATAGAGTTATTTTTTAGTGTAATAATAATAATATGGAATACATATAAAAAACTGGAAATCATTACAATTTTTTATTTTCAAAATATGATAAAAAAGTATTATATTGAAAATTTTATAGACATATCAATCAATATAAAATTTTTTAATTGATTAATATTGATTTTTTAATTTTATTACTCGAACCATCCAGGGATTATCTCGATTCGGTGATGAGGTTAAGGTTCAGCCCAAAAAATCACCTATAATAGGCATCAAGTGGAGACTACCACTAATTGTATTACCTCATCTATTAGGCAATATGGTGGATACTAGAACTAAGAAAATTAAATATATTTTATAAAATGAATTTAAAATATTATATAATAAAAACAAAAATACATTTCAACAAAATTTAATAATAAAACAATATAATAATACCCATAATGTTTAAAATTTCACACATAACAACACAAATTGTGTATACTTTAACTACCCTAGATTTTATAATATATTTCCCCATAATATATAAATACATTAAATTGATTATGATGCATGAATCCTTGATGTTATGTGAATAATTATTTCAAAATATAATATAAATCATATTATATGGTATTTATATTAAATATAATTATTGAAAATAGTTTCTTATTCTCTTTAGAAATACTACAAGTCGAAAAGAAATATTTTCAAATATATTATTTATGTGTATTGTTTTCATAATAAATGTATTTTTTAAAAAGTAATTCCTAATAATAAAATTTTAATAAATTACTTTTTACATGTATATTAAATTAATTCATTTGGTATATATGTGTTATATATGAAAATATAATCATTTATGGTAAAAAGGACGTTTTTTAAAAGTACTTTTATACAGAGAATATGTTATTATCTTAATAAATTTAATTAAATATCACATAATAATTATTTTAATTAAATTATATTGTAATAAATTCAATATAAAATTTTAGATTTCAATAAATGGTTGTCTACAATAAAGTAATGATAAAAAATCTATTTTAATGTAAAAATCATTTTTCTAAAAATGATATTCATTTAGTTTTTCATGAATATTTATAAAATTAATTTATACCAGTTATAAGAATTTCATTTTAATGAAACATAACTAAACATGTAATTATAATTTAAAATATGTTAAATAGTAAAATTTAATATTTGTTCATTATGAATATTAACCATTCTAAATATGTTTCCCTACTATAGGGGTTAATAAGATTCATCGGGAGTTAAACATGGAGATAATTAATTAATTAAAATTAAAATTTAGATAAATTTGAATGGATAAAGTTATTTTAACCCAAATATAACTTACTTTATAATTTCAGTTTCCCTTTTCCAATTTTCAATTTAATACGACTTCATTATATATTAATGTTTTAATTATTTACTAGGCTTCCACCCCCATATTATAATAGAGAAACCAATCCTTTCACTTATTAACAAAAATTTATCCCTCTATTTCATATAATAAAATACTAAATATATTCAAATGTCCACCCCACATCCGAGAGTACTTGGTCTTTTAAAAAGACCAACCATTAAAGGATTTATGTGTAAGACAATGAAGGCTTACCAAAGAAGAGTTAACTGTCGTTATTGATATATTTCATGTTTATTTATTCATTAACCATATATAAATCATCTATATAAATCATAATAATATTAAATTAGTTTTATTAATTTTATAAAATTCTTTATAATTCTATTACAACTATTATATACCTTCCTTTCCATCCTATAAGAAATGATAATGTTGTTTATGTGTTCGTGTGGACTACCACCTCCACCAAGCGATGTGATTTGTCTCTCATGACTAAAATAAATGGAAATTAATATGGATATATATATATATTATATCTGATATTTATTATTTATTTATTATTATATAATGTTATATATTTTTTATTATTTTTTCAATGAGTTTTTCGGAAAATAAAAACATTACATTTGTGTATGTACGGACTACCAGATACATGAAGTGATTGAATTCATTTATCACCACCCAAACATATTAATGGTCATAAAAGTTTATATAATGAATAAATACGATTCTTATTAAATTCATATTATCATATATATGATGAAATAATAAACAAGGTTCAAGGACAAGAACCATCAAACCAAAATATTAATGGGATAGAGAATGGTTAACGCATGATTATTGATTTTAAGGAGGAATTGTTAACAAATGGGTAATTGAAAATTATTTTGTAAATTAATGTCAAAAGAAAATAATTAATTTTTATTTTTTATATGTTTATAGTAAATATATATTTATAATATAAGAATTTATGATTATATAATAATAATATTAGCACCTGAGGTTAGAGTTTTTTTTGTAATATCAATTTTTTTAGATTGTTTATTCATGAATATCCATTAAAGGTATTATATGACATTTTTATATTTGACCTAATATATTTTATTATATTATAATAAAATGAATATTTTTAATATTATCCTTTAATTTTCCTCTCCATGTAACTTAAAATCAATGACAATTGTTTTAGAAATAACCGAACTAATATCCTCTTAGGTCGGTAACATTTTATATCCATACTGATATTATTTAAATTTTTATAAACAATGTGAATTTATATGACTTAATAATTACATAAATTAATTTTCATTAACATTATAAAACTTCTAAAGTGATTAAAATTTAATATTTACAATTTTTTAATCAGGAGGTTATTTATGTCTTTTTACAAAAACATTTAAATAAATATTTGTTTTAATGTTTACATCATGAAAAGATTTTATTAGTTTCATGAATATTATTTTCTTTTATGATTAATTATCATGTTTCCCTCATATTATCCATGAATCAAATCTCTCAATAATCTAGAAATTTTTGTTTAAAAAATTAACAAAAAATTATTTCTTTTTCATGTTTTCTAAAAAATGTTCAAATGTTATTTTAAAGGTAATTTTCATCTACTTATACACTGCTTGATGATTGTAATACATAACTAAGAACATTATATTATGATACCAATATATGTCTATTAGATGGATGGTTCATGAAAATTTTTATGGATGTTTCTATGAAACTCGTTTTTTCAATATGTTAATTACATTGCGTTGAAAGGATAAATATTTTTTTAATCACAGGGCATAAATATGTATGGTTTTCATATTATTACTGGTGGGTATATTAAATCAATCTAGTAAATTGGGTGATGAATGATATATAATGAAAAAACCCATAAGACTGTCTAGTGTAGCTATTTTATTAATGGACAGATATTAGAGAATGAACCCAATCCTTTATAGAAACTTCTTCAATATGAAAAAATGGTCTTAGAAGTGCCGTTTGACTAATAAAATTATTTCGTATGCTTATGTCTGTGAGATAATTTTTATTTAAATTATTTTGATTATTTTATAATCTAATTTATCAATATTGATTAATGACGATTTCACATTTATGAATCATGTAATTAGAAATGATAAATATAAATTTTGTGACTTAGAATTTATGATATATGATTGATTGGGTGTGAATTTATGAATTTTATGATCATAATGTTATACCCATTGTAACTACTATATCCATAGAATCCTAGGGCTATTGGTTACTTTATTACATTCATCTATATATAAAATGAATCATATCTTGAATGACCAAATAGATTTGTAGTATTATTAAAGTCGATACAAACCTAAAATTCACATAACAATTGAGAGCATAGGATACATATTTTTCTTATTTGATAAAACTATATTTCTCATTATCATATTTCTATATATCAATCTCATGACACTTCTAGGTATGCTGGGGAAAATAAATCATAATAAATGGGTGACCTCTACAGCTCTGTATTGGTATGTGTAAATAATATCTATCATGTATAAATAATAATAATAAATATGGAATGGTAAATAAATGAAACAAATTCCATTAAAACAATTAAATATTTATAATATTAATTGGATAGATTATGATAAAATAAATTCTTATATATAGTCACATGATATTTATCACCATCAATAAATATCATATATAATCAAATGATCACATGAACATTTTCAAATGATCTCAAAAATGTGGGAATAAAATATTCCAGAAACCATAAATGTACCATCACTGCCTCATTATAATAATTATCACTACTAGGTTCTTATACAAAAAAATATTACAAAAATCGGAAAGGACTCAACCAAATACCCAAGCTGGTTTGTCTCATGAGACATACCAATGCATCAAGGGGATGTGAAATTTTGGGACCCACCCATACCATAATAATTAAAATGAATTTCACATATTATAGTGGTGAAACATAATAAATTTCAAAATTAATATTTAAAATCCAATATAACATATGATATTGCGTATCCCAATCAATACACATAGTCATCAATAATCCAGAGTAATATGGTGAATGGTAATAAAATAGTACATACATAGTCAAACTGATTGTAAACCAAATTGGGACATGTTAAGGATTGTTTCATTAAAACATATCCATTATGAATAATATATAGAATGATGGTTATTATCATTGATGAATATAAATTTGATGAGAATATCTTTCAAAACATTCTTGATTAAACAAACAATTTCTCTGTGAAAATCACCATTTAAAACAGAAAGTTCAAAAAACAATTTGAAATAATAATTCTTTGAAAATAACTATTGAAACATTAAAAGTAATATGAAAATCATTTAGTGGTCATGTTGGTGGGAAATTCCATTAATGTAATACATGTTAAAACAAGGATTCCTTTCACATGTTAAGTAAAATACAAATGGACTGGTTTAGAAAAAATTAAATAATATTCATTATTTTTTTCAGAAAAAAAAACAAGAGTAAAAATTTAATTAATAAATAAATTATATAATGTTAAAAAATTCAATAAAAGTTTCTGAAAACATAGTTTTATAAGAAAATATATGTTTTATTGAAATGAGAAATCAATCGGGTTTTTATTAAAAAATTTATAAATCATTTTATGTTCTAAAAAAGAATATCATTCTATTAATATAAAAAATAATGAATAAAAAGTGTATAATAAAATTATATGTGTTTATTATAAAATGATCAAATAATTCCCCTCATCAGAAATTCATGTATAATTCTTCGTGATTTATATGAAATTGAACCATATATCTATTACACATTGGTCACATTTCAATATTATGCCCTATAAAAGGAATAAAATCAAAAGAAAAATTAAATATAATTATGTTAAATATATTAATGATATAAGTTTTTAAAATGGTCAGTATATACCACAATAAATCAATATGTTTTTAATATGGCGTATATCCAATGGAAGTAAAAGTGGAATGAGAAAAACATACCTCTGGTTTGAATTACTTAGTATATGTCCAAACCTCATTTAAAATAAATACATATTTATTAACCATAAAATATATAGCCATAATAATATATTTCATACCATATATATCCATTTATTATCCATTTGTTAAAAATTATTTGGTGAAATTACTCTTTTTGGGTGATAATTACCTTATTTTTCTATTTTGTATTTGTTTTGTAATTTTATTCCATTTATATTGATCTTGTAAAAATAATATATATTATTAAAACATGATATAAATGTATTATATATAAATTATATATTTATTTATAGTATTCTATAGATTTTATAGATAGAAATTGGATTAGAACATTTATTGTAATGGTTGGCCATAAGTATACATGAATGGTGTTTCTATTTTCATGTTGGATGGAATAAAAAGAAAGGAAATATTAATTCAAATTTATATAATAGTTATTATTTTATATAATTCATATTATTTAAATTAATTATTATTAAAATTCATATAAAAAATGATAAATCATTTCTCATCGCTATGTAGAGGAAGTATTCCACACACACATGCACATGTGACATTATTTTTCTCCAATGAATGGTAAAGTTACATGTTGGAAGTGATATTATATTTATACAAGTATGTTTACTTCATAAATATTTCATATATTTAATTAAAATAATACTTACCATCTTCCATGTAAAGCGTTAGTGAATAAAGAATCACATAATTTCATAAGGTTGTAGTCCATTGTACACATGAGCGTCATTATCGTATCCCCCCACAGAATGTAAGGTGAAAAGGTATATGTGATATCAATATTATTTAAGAATAATAATTTCATAAATATCATATAAATATTTTAATCCATTATTATATTAATCCATGATTTGTGGTTATTGAAAATGAATTATATTGGTATGTGAGGTGGTAGTCTGCCGTACACAAGATCGACTATATTGTTTCTAATTAGATGGATGTGGAGATGGATATAGCTTATTAAATTAACATAATAAGTTATAATTATATATTTAATAATTTTTTATTATATTATCATTGTTTATGATTATTCTATTGGGGTGTAATATCAAATAAAACAATTTTCCACGTTTACGAATTTAAATCTTATTGGTGGACCTATTTATGTTTATATCAAAATCCTTCATATGAGGGTCTAAATATCAAAATAATTATTATTGGATATGGGTAGGTAATTGAGGAATATTTATTTATGTATTGAAGAAATATAAGTATTTTTAATTTTTAAATATTATAGGAAAGTGGGTGGCCTTTTATAAGGGGGTAGAGAATACAATTGCAAATTTTGAATATAAATCATGATTCCAACATTTTAATAATTTTAAAATCCTTATAAATTGAAAATTCAAATTCATTAGATTAGAGAAGGATTATATATAGTAATAGATTTGGTTTTATAATATATTATAGGTCATTATGATCCTTATAATATTACGTTAACTCCTTTTAAACATGCTATTATCTTAACCGCAATAATTAATTTTTAATATTTTCTAATTCCTTAATGGGAAAAGTTAATTTAAACTTATTAAATAATATTAAATAATATTATTAAAAATTTATAATAAATTTATTCAAATTCCCTTCAATTAATTTGTTAATTATTTTTAAAAGTATACACGGAGACGCGATGAAAATGTTTGTTTCCAAAGAGAAACTTTTCATAAGTATAGAATTTTTAATATCAAAATTCCATATAAAAATGAATAAAGGATAATAAATTGGATGAATAAATATATTATTGAAATAATTTTACTTTTAAACCCATTAAAAACTAAATATAACCTTATAAATATTTTAAATGTATTGAAAGTTTGAAATAAAAACTAGATTTTGTACTATTCATTGTATTTTCCTAAAAATATCTAAAATTTACCATATCATAACATTGGAAATTTGATTAAAAAAGTGATTTTTAATTTTTTTATTTTTTTTTGGAAATTGAAAAATATTCATTTTAAATTATGTGTGAAAATTGTGACAATAACATATTTTAGAAAAAATATATGTTTTCTTAGAAAACATTTATTTTTTCATTAAAATGGTTCGTGTTTTATTTATAATAAATATATAAACATTGAATTTTTAATATATATTTTTAGACCATATATTTTCAATAAATTAGTTAGTCTTTTTCGTACCCTACAACATAATTGCTTGGCCATGATGGTTGTGTTTAAATATTGATAATATAATAGAGTAATGTTTTTTGTTAAATCATGACGATGCATTCATTAGAAGATATAAAAGAGAAAAAGTTTATTTAAAATTGAATATATTGTAATATATGAGGATGATACATTATCTTATAAGATTGGTTTTTAATGTCATATATTATATCAAACATATCGTTATTATATAAATTCATGTAGTGTTACACTATTCCCCAATAAATAAATTGTGCCGTCACAATTCAATTTTTTCCATGTTTGGGTGAACATTTATTGAAAACACACATCATAAAAAAGTGTTAGTAAAACATAATATTCATAATAGATAAAGGAATTTTTTAAATTCATCTATAAATAATCCTAACTATGTTTCCATACATTAAGTAATTAGTTTAATATGATGATATACATATGAATGAAAATAAAAAATAATAATAGATATTGATAGAGATCATCTATCATAATGAATTATGTGTTATTGAATATTTAATGACCAAAAAGCCAAAAGTATAAGGTGGGAATTAATTTAATATTATGGAATTTTCATTTCAATATATTTTTCCTATATTTGATCAATTCCATTACCATATATACTGATAAAATAATAAAATATAATTTCATTATATATTTACCTTTCATAGGAGAAATGTCATCCATTGGTTATGATTCAACTAATATCGATATCATTTTATACTCCATGAAATGAAAATCCAAAATTAATTTTTGGACCTAACGAAATAAAATTAACTCATATTGGATAATAAAAATTATGAAATTCCATTCCTTATGACTATAGATATCTTGTACAAAAAAATTTATAACACGTGTTATCAATTAACACCCAAATTTCAAATTCATCCATTCCATGAATAGTTAACCTGAACACCATTCCAAACTATGACTAACCAAAATCAATGTCCATGAATGCAGAAGAGAGATCACTAATCAACATACAATTATATTCTATAGAAAACATAAAATGGATGTTAATGTCAAATTAAAATTATATGAATACCATAATCACAATAAAACCATAATGGCATCATCCTTGATTCCAAAAATAAAAAATTATATTTTCAAATGTATTCCATAAATCCAAACAATGTATTAAACTCTTAAAAAATATCACACAAACCATTAAACCTCTCCTTAATTTCTAGGTTACCTATATTATCCCTTAAACATATCTTAATCATTATTATCTCAACATATAGAACATATTAAATCTATTCTCCTTTAATCATTCTTTTCCAAAAAGATCCACATTCCCTAGAATAGATTTTCATGGTACCATTCAACACATAATTTCAAATCCTTATATAAATAATACTGCCTTAAAATTATTATATGTTTTCATAATATCATTTATAAAATACTTATACAACACATTTCTTCAATCCAAATTGACAAGAACTATAATCATTCCACTTCATTTGTATTAGTAGCATAATATTAACCATTATCACATAGATTATGATAAGTTGTATTTACGTAACACATGGGAAATCAATTTTCATAGTTCCCCATATCATTATAGTTGTATAATTAATCATTATAAAATCATTTCATTCCCGTGAAATCATGTGGATGTTGGTAATTCCCTCCACACATTAAGATTAATTAATTTAAATTTAATCATATACCAAGTTGGTTGATTCCAAAAGTATCACATGTGACAAAATCATTCTTTCCCTTATCCAATTTATTTATTTTCACTAATTTCTTCCTTTTCTTCCCATTCTTCTCATTAAATCCATACAACATTGATAAGTCTTTTTCTATCTTCACTGTTCAGGGTACTATATTTTCATATTCTAACTATGTTTTAGAGTATAGTTCCCTTGGAATGATTAGCTTAATAACTTTAAATAAATATTAAAATTTTCTCTTTCAATTACATATTAATCTTGTAGCATGCCCTGCTATACATGAAAATTTTTCTTTATTCATAAGAACAATTTACACTTCCCTTTGTCTCACACTAATGAATTGTTTATCTATATCAATTCAATGCATGGGAGGAAAATTATTTTCCATAACAATTATCATAAAATCCTTCAATTAAATTGTTTCTATTTCATAGTCCTCCTTAGTGTTCTGAATCAATGAACACCATTAATTTTCATTTACTGGTTGATGATAAATATCCACAACAACATTATCTATTTCATTACTTCCAAAAAATGATAAATATTTTTCAATGGACATATTCAATTACTTATCTACAAATATATTTTTTCCAATTAAATGATGGAGGTTCATAACGCATCATTAAAAATATCATTATTATACTATTTTGTGTATTTATAGGATGCTTCATGTGGTAAAAGATATTAATCATAACTTAATTCATCCTCCATAGTCAGTTCATAATTTTTCCACTTCTAGTTATATAACCATCCCCACATTATATTTCATTTTTAAAAGATAAATCATTATACATAGTAAATTCACTGATATGTTTCCCATTCCATCCTCTATAAACTATCTATATACAATGAAATACACTAGAATAGATCATAAATTTAGGAAAAATAATGTATAATCCCAAAACTAGTGAAAAACTTAACATAAATTCATAAATTTATTCATGAATTATCTCATAATCATATATATTATTTCCATTATAAATTTATCAAATGAAAAGAAATACTTCAAAATACTTAATAATTTATTATAATGATATTGTAAATCACCCCATGAATATACCATGAGGGTGTTAATAATGGTGTGCAGTAATTCTTATTTTCATGTAAAAGGTAATTCCCAATTCAATATAAACATGCCTCTTTAGAGTAATTACCCTTAGTTATATATGTTCAAGAAAAACATGCACGTGTAGTATCTATATGGAGATGTAATTATTTGAAAAAAAACATAGTATCTACCTTCGTAAAACATGAGGATTTTATTATATAATAATAGTCAATGTATATCACAAGGTTATGTTCCCTAATCTCTGTTCTCTTATTTGTAGTTCCCAATATTTCTACTAACCTTTCTCTGATACCAATTATAAATACCCGAGACCTAGTATCCCTAAGTCAGTGTGTAACACCCCAAGATTACATAGTGTGTTATTTCTTCAAAATAATTCAATAACTTTCACTACACGCAACACCGAGTTAAAGCGCACCATGACATACCAAACTAGCCGTTATGAATAGTAATACCTACTTTTTAAAATTTTATAAATTCTATATCTCAAAATGGAATTTTTTATTGGATTTTGAATATCAAAATTAGCCTATGGTTAAATTTTGGTACTTTTTGGATAACATTAATATTTTGATGAATAGTGAAAATTACTAAATTTTAATTAAAAACAACTTTTTTAATAAAAATAATTAATAGTGATAAATTATGAGTCTGAGTGGTTTCAAAGTATAATTAGAATATATTTTTAGCATTTTATCCAATGGTGTTCATTATAAATAATTTCACTTCGAAATTGGACCTAAAAAATTGTCAATCTTTTGATATATATTGTATCTTAAAAACACGCTATTTGATGTGACAGCGGGAATTAATTATAAAATTAATTAATGCAACTTATATGATTGGAATTTTGTAAAATAGATATCATTTTTTAATTTTTAATATCAATTATATCTTAGGGTGAAATTTTGGCATTGTTCTGAAAAAACTCAATTTTTGATGAATAGTGAAACTACTAAGTGGTAGTTAAAAAAACTGAATTTCTCATAAAACATAATTTTACCGCTTCTGTGAATGAAATTTCAAAAATCCAAGAGACACAGTTAATATCAAGAAGTAAAATTTGGTTCAATGAGATGAAAATAATTTTTGGTGAATAGTAACTTTTTACTTTTATTTACCACTGTTAAAAGTAAATAGGGTAATTAAGGGTAAAAATGATATTAATATTACCCTAACACATGTCCTAATTCTATTGGACATGTTTATCTCGACGAAAAACAACCTTAGGAATAAAATATTATCATTTAGGTCCACTTGGATTAGATTAGGACATTTATTATTATTTAATTCAAAGAAGAGTTAAAAGAGTTAAAATCAAAGTTTATTTACTAGAACATTTTTAATATATGGTTATATATAAGATAAATTCTATTTTCAAAATTCATTAGAAAGATAAAAATATTTCCTACATAATTATATTTTATTTATAATTTATAGACATTAAAACCTTTAATTTATTTATGACACAATGATGATGCAGCAATTACCTAATTAATGAAATATTGGAATAATTGATATTATAAATACCCAAGTAAATATAATTTGAGACTTTTTATGAATTAAAATAATTTTCTAGGTTAATATGACATGTTATAATTGATTTAATTAAAATTTGTCGAAGTAATCATTCTGTAATGAGTTTCACAAAAATCAACTATTGAATAGTGTCAAAATTGACATAAAAGAGTTTTTAAAAACAATATTATGTTATTAATTGATATTAAATTCTTAAAAATCTATGGTTTGGAAAAGATACTTATATCATGATATGTGTATCATTAATGGACCTCTTGGGGTATCTTGGATGTATATAGTATTTTTAATAACTATATAATATAAAAATAAAAAGTGACATGGTAATGTCAAACTAATTAACTAAGAGTTAAAACTAAAGGATATGGTTAATATAGTAACCCAAAACTGTCTAAATTCTATTGGTTGAATTTTTTTCGACCTATCCCCACCTTGACCTTTGAATAATCAACTTTGGATCCATTATAAACTGAATATGAATTTATTATAAATTAATATTTCTATCTTTTCCAAAGGTGCCCCTCGCCCCTCTTATAAAAGGGCACTCCCCCTTCTCATTACATCACACCTTCATAGCCTTTTGGTTTGGCTAACCCCTCCCCATATACTCTCTCAACATCCATCACTACAACCTAGAGGCCTTATTTTGATCAGAAATCCAACCTAAGGAGCCCTTTTGATCAAATCAAAAGGAAGACCCCGAAGAAGAGGTAATGTTTTCACCACCCTTTTTCAAATTGATTTCTTCTTCAACTTCTTATTTCTTTCTTTTTACGATTATAAAATAATGAATCCAGTATATCCTATATACTTTAATATTATTATAAATATGGTATAACCATATTCAGTATTCTCTCCAGCCATTTGAATAACATGTCACCATACGTGCGTACGTACGGCTTACCGTCTCCACGTCATGGTGTAATTGTTATTCAATAAATTATTATTTGGATGTGTATAATAATGATTTGTAAGTCATGTAAATAATAAGTATAAAATTATAATTATTCTTTATATATGATATACCATCCAATTATATATTATTTTAATATCAAAAGAATGATATTGTCGCTCGTGCGTACTTACGTACTACCGTCTCCACGAACGTGATGAGATTCATTCTCTATCATATCCATTCAAGTATAATTATCATTTGATGATTTAAAAATAATTTTTAAGGACTTGATATCATTCTGGATATGAATAATATACAACCTATCCATGACAAACATGGCTTACGTA
Source organism: Viscum album (assembly GCA_963277665.1). NCBI lineage: Eukaryota > Viridiplantae > Streptophyta > Magnoliopsida > Santalales > Viscaceae > Viscum > Viscum album. The sequence goes on from OY728142.1 coordinate 1,737,167,190, forward strand.
ACAAAACATATTAAAGAAAATGAGTAAGTTAACAATCGAAACGAAGATAATTCTATGATATTATTAACCAAGCAATGTTAAAAGAACATATATGATATCATATTAATGTATATGATTATTGAATAATTCAATAACAATTATTTCACTATTATACATGAGGTTAACCTACCCCCAACCAAGGAAAAGTACAAGGTAAGGGTTTATTTCACAATCTCTTCATTATCCGAGGTTGTTTAAACGTAATAATCTACTTGGGTTTCTTTATAATCCACATCCATGTTTCTCCTAAATGTATTTAAATTTTTTTTACCAATTACAAGAATATGGGTTAAATTCATTTATACCCTTGTTTTTCTTTTATAAGAGGTTTATAATAGAATCTTTCCATCATTTTCTAAACAAGGTGCTTTTTAACCTTTTGACAGAATTAAGGTAAGTATGTTTTTTTAACTTATACGGTGGGTGCGGCTATTTACCGCCATTATAAAATCGTCAAAGCTTCCCTTACACGCTTATAAGAATATTTTCAATGTAAATGTTTTATTTTATATTTATGTGACTTTTAAATTATTTCAAAATGAATATTTTAAGAATTTGTGAAAGGTACTCTTTATCAAGATCATAATTTTAAATGTTTTAAAGATTTATCTTTATAAATATTTTTAATTAATGTCCATGTTTTCAAAATGATTTTAAGGATTTATTTATATGGACATAAAGTCTTTTAAATGATATTTCTCTTCAAATTTTTCAACGTGGTATGGGACATATTGATTCAAAAATCACTTTTAAATTACTTCCTTTATAAATGTGTGACTTTTCTATGATTTCGAGAAAAGAGATATTTCTCTCAAAAAGTATTGATTTCATCTATGTAAACATCCTTTGATGGATTTTAAGCTTATTTGAAGTTGATTTATTATGATACAATACTTTTGTATTGTATTGAATGTTTTGTGATATGTTTTACTGTGGATGTGTTATTTTTATACCATTCATGGTTTATGGTGAAAGTGTTGACATTTCGTATGATAGTTTTAATACGAATGTTTATGTTATGTTTAAACATTTTCATATGGGAATGCATTTGACTTAGTAAGTGACGGGTGGACCCCGCTATAGATCCTCGATGCATAGGTAGTTCTCATGAGACAAACTAGTGTCTTGTCATAAGGCCTTGGAAAAATATTATTTGTAGTCTTGGCACGAGGCCTTGGATATGTGGTTATGATAGTCCTGGCATTATGCATTCCATCATTATGAAAGTGGTTATTGATATTGCATGTGATTATTCTATTAGTAGAATATCCATGTGAATAAATAAATGGCATTATCTCATTTTATTTTTTTCCATACTATGTTGAAATTCAGGTTTAAAAGGCTTTTGTTTTAGTTATACATTGCCTTAAATTCTTATGCTTATTTTGTGAAAGTTTTCGGTGTTCTGCTTACCCTTACGGAGCATTTGAGCCCACCCCTTTTCTATGTTTTATTTTTTCCCAGGATTACAAAAAGTATATTGTGATTGATAAGAAGGGTTAAGACAAGGGTATAATGGCATTTATAAAGGATTATTTATGTTGTTTTGTATGTTATGAAGTGTAATGTAACATTCATTTATGTAATCTATTTTCGAAGACTTCTAAACTAATCGGAAATTTGGGACTTGATTCCTTGTAATCATGCCAATGTATTAAAATAATGCACCGACTCTGGGTAACTGGGGTCGGGGCGTTATAGTTGGTATCAGATGAAGTTTAGAAATATCCTTGGAAACTAGATTTAGATAAACTCTTATTAGAGCACATAACCCTAAGATAGAATTTGAGGATTAGTATAGAAGAACTTCCTAGAAGTTTGGTATTGTAGAGATTTTGTGAGTTTTCCGAGAAATACATCCCTGTCTGGATACGAGTAGGTAGAGGCGGCTCTGGCATAGATGTAGCTAGGGGTAAAACCCGAACACACCACATTGAGCTAGACTCGAACGGGAAATAGAGCACGACAACGGGCCTTGATGTACTCTTGCTAATAACACTCCCGAGGGATATGCTTAGGATAATTCTCATTTTATTTACAAACTATTATGAAGGGCTCATTAGTATATGCTTACTCAAAGAAATCATTTTTTATGATTATGGATTATACCATAAACTGTTCAATTTCCATTAGGAATTATTTATTGCAATTCATAAACTGACCTAGTTTGTGCTATTGTAAAGAAATGGCGCCCAGTAGAAGGAATGTGAACTCTAGTAATACGTATGATCCAAAGAGTAAGAAGGATCGTATCTTTCATGGTACTAAGACATCATTTAGAAGGGAAATAGTCTCCCATGTATTATCTTCATATGATGAAATAATATCATGTGTTGATAAGATAAGTAAAGAGTTTACTGAGTCCTATGGCTTTGAAGGGAAGCAAGAGAAGAAAAGGACAGAAGAGAGAAAGATGGATAAATGGAAGAGGGAAGAGAATAATTTTCCCATATGCGATAACTGTTGGAAGAAACACCCTGGAACTTTCCTGAAAGGAATGAGAGTCTGTTATAGGTTTGGAGGAAAAGGGAACAAAGTACATGACTCCAAGGGTAAGAAAATGGTTTCAAATGTACAATGCTTCATTTTCAAGGAGTTTGGACACTACGCAAACCTATGTCCCAGTCATCAGACTATGCCGCAAATGATGCTATTGGATAATAATCATGTTATGATACTACCACAGATGAAGGGGAATGATTAGAGTTCTTATATTGATTATGTCATTTGAGTGTTGTATCAAAAATGTACTTGTTATAATAATTATGGAGTATATAAGGATTGTACTGTAGTAATATTTCATTATGGACTTGAGATTGTGTGGAACAAAGAAAAGTGACTCAATAACAGGTTAAATTTTTGGAAAATATATGGTTGAGAGAAAGATAAACCATAATATGGTTCAGATACCGAGGTAGAGATTTTAGAATAATACATGATTTATTTGGATAAATTATATGGGATATTCTTGACTGCCTTGAAACGGATTAATGATTTGTATATTCAATTATTTTTGGGGTTTGAAACTTTTTTGGATTGATGAAGTATATCAAGCATTCTATATGGAATAAGGGAGCATGAATGTAATCAATAAGGATTATGGTAATTCAGGATGTTTCAGTGTTTTAAAAGAACACATGATGAAGGTATTCATATGCTATTACAGGTTAAAAAGGATCTACATTATGTTTACATTCCTTATAAATGTTGGACTGTGAGTTTGGACAGAAGTATTTTGGATAAATTCTAGTTTGAGATTAATGTTGGATTTCCATAAAAGGACAACCTGGAGGTCGGGCGGCAACCCGTCGCAACCGGCAAGGTCGCGAGACATGAACCTGCAACCGAAGGGCGACAAGGGTGTATCACCTACCACTGGCTCACGAGATGTCCTGGATTAAATAATGTAGTTTTTTTAAAAGATATGGTAGATGAATTATAAATTTATTTATTTTGGAACCCTGTACGAATAGTATAAATAGAATTTTTTTACGTTCTATTATCTTTTAGAGTGAAAGATGAATTTGTGGTAGAAATTTAATAATGGATAAAACTCTAATTATAAAGTACGTATATCTTCTTATGATCTAAGAAAATCTCATAAATAAATTCCTCAACATTAAGAAAATGAACTTAGAACAAAAATGTTTTCCTAGATGGTACTTTAAATCATCACTAATTTATGGCTTTGGGATTGTTGTCCTTTTCATAGCCATGTTCTCTACCACTCTCTATCAGATAATTGATGGTTAGATTTGTCTTCCATATACATATTTTCCTACATGGAACCCTAGTATGTGTTATTTTTAGTAATCTTTATACTTTCCACTCTTTATTTTAAATAGAGGACTCATTAATTCATTTTTCGATGTGGGATCTCAACTAAGATATTTTGAAACGTCAAAAATGTGTTATCCTAATAACTTATGTTTTATTGAATTGATGGTATTTTAAATCATCATAGATTGATGAATTTAAGGACCTCAATTTTAAACTTGTTTGTGATTGATGACCTCAATCACTACCTATAAATATTTACGTTTTTTCTCCAATTATATGTCTTTAATTTCCACCAATGTTCTCTTAATCGAGATCATAATTTGTTGGTAACCCTTTTATTTCTCTTTTCCTCATATTAAGACTAAATTTTAGTAACCCAATTTCCGATGTGGGTTTTCCCACAAAGATATTTTTTATTTTCAACCATTTATTTTCGAAGAATAATTTCAAATTTCGAGGACTCAATTTATTGAAGGAAGGGTGAATGTAACACCCCACGATTACATATTGTGTTATTTCTTCAAATTAATTAAAAAACTTTCACTACACGAAACACCGAGTTAAAGCCCACGATGACTTACCAAACTAGCTTTTATGAATAGTAATATCTAATTTTTAAAATTTTATATATTCTATATCTCAAAATGGACTTCATTATTGGATTTGTAATATTAAAATTAGCCTAGGGTGAAATTTTGGTACTTTTCGGATAACTTTAATATTTTGATAAATAGTGAAAATTACTAAATTTTAATTAAAAACAAATTTATTAATCAAAATAATTAATGGTGATAAATTATGAATTTGAGTGTTTTTAAAGTATAATTAGAATATATTTTTACCATTTTATCCAATGCTGTTCATTAGAATTAATTTCACTTCGAAATTGGACCTAAACAATTGTCAATCTTTTGATATATATTGATTCTTAAAAGCACGCTATTTGTTTTGACAGTAGGAATTAATTATAAAATTAATTAATGCAACTTATATGTTTGGAATTTTGTAAAATAGATATCATTTTTGAATTTGAAATATCAATTATAGCTTAGGGTGAAATTTTGGCATTATTCTGAAAAACATCAATTTTGGATGAATAGTGAAACTACTAAGTGGTAGTTAAAACAATTGAATTTTCTTAAAACATAATTTTACCGCTTCTGTGAATGGAATTTCAAAAATCCGAGAGACACGGTTAATATCAAGAAGTAAAATTTGGGTCAATGAGATGATAATAATTTTTGGCAAATAGTATCTTTTTACTTATATTTACCACGGTTAAAAGTAAATAGTGTAATAAAGGGTAAAAATGATATTAATATTACCTTAACACATGTCCGAATTCTATTCGACAAGTTTATCTCGACCGAAAACAACCTTAGGAATAAATTATTATCATTGAGGTCCACTTGGATTAGATTAGAACATTTATTATTATTTAATTCAAAGAAGAGTTAAAAGAGTTAAAATAAATGTTTATTTACTAAAACATTTTTAATATAGGGTTATACATATGATAAATTCGATTGTAAATATTAATTAGGAAGATAAAAAGATTTACTACATAATTATATTTTATTTATAATTTTTATACATTAAAACATTTAATTTATTTATGACACAATGATGACGCAGTAATTACCTAATTAATGAAAAATTGGAATAATTTATATTATAAATACCCAAATAAATATAATTTGAGACTTTTTATGAATTAAAAAAAATTTGAAGGTTAATATGACATTTTAGGATTTATTTAATTAACTTTTTTCGAAGTAATCATTCTGTTATGAGTTTCACAAAAATCTACTATTGAATAGTTTCAAAATTGACATAAAAGAGTTTTTTAAACAAATATTATATTATTAATTGATATTAAATTCTTAAAAATCTAATGATCGGCCAAGAGACTTATATCATGATAGGTGTATCATTAATGGACCACTTGGGGGTTGTTTGGATGTATATAGTATGTTTATTAACTATATAATATAAAAATACAAAGTGACATGGTAAATGTCAAACTAATTTACTAAGAGTTAAAACAAAAATGATAAGGTTAATATAGTAACCCAAAACTGTCTAAATTCTATTTGTTGAATGGTTTTTAGACCTATCCCCACCTTTAAATTTTAATAATAAACTTTGGAGCCATTAGAAACCGAATATGTATTTATTATAAATTAATATTTCTAGCTTTTTCAAAGGTGCCCCTCACCCCTCTTATAAAAGGGCACTCCCCCTTATCATTAATGCACACCTTTATAGCCTTTTGGATCGGCTAACCCCTGCTAGAATACTCTATCAACTTCCATAACTACAACCTAGAGGCCTTATTTTGATCAGAAAGCCTACATAAGGAGCCCTTTTGATCAAATCAAAAGGAACAACCCGAAAAAGAGGTAATGTTTTCACCACCCTTTTTCAAATTCATTTCTTCGTCAACTTCTTCTTTATTTTTTTCCCCATTATAAAATAATGAATCCAGTATATCTTATATACTTTAATATTATTATAAATATGGTACAGCCATATTCAGTATTCTATCCACCCTTTGAAAAACATGTCACCATACGTGCGTACGTATGGCTTACCGTCTCCACGTCGTGGGGCAATTGTTATTCAATAAATTATTATTTGGATGGGTATAATAATGATGTGTAATTCATGTAAATAATAAATATAACATGATAATTATTCTGTATATATGATATACCATCCAATTATATATTATTTTAATATCAAAATAATGATATTGTCGCCCGTGCGTACGTACGGACTACTGTCTCCACGAACGCGATAAGATTCATTCTCTATCGTATACATTCAAGTATAATTATAATTTGATGATTTAAAAATAATGTTTAAGTACTTGATATCATTCTGGATATGAATAATATACAACCTATCCATGACAAACATGGCTTACGTAACAAAACATATAAAAGAAAACGAGTAAGTTAACACCCGAAACGACGATAATTCTAAGATATTATTCACAAAGCAATGTTAAAAGATAATATATGATATCATATTAATGTATATGATTATTGAATAATTTAATAACAATTATTTCACCATTATACAGGAGGTTAACCTACCACCAACCAAGAAAAATTACAAGGTAAGTGTTTATTTCACAATCTCTTCATTATCCAAGGTTGTTTATACGTAATAATATACTGGGGTTTCTTTATCATCCACATCCATGTTTCTCCAAAATGTATTTCAAAACATTTTTCCATTTACAAGAATATTGGTTAAAGACATTTATACCCTTGTTTTAATTTTATAAGAGGTTTATAAAGGATTCTTTCCGTCATTTTCTAAACAAGGTGCTTTTTAACCTTTTGACAGAATTAAGGTAACAATGTTTTTTTAACTTATACGGTGAGTGCAGCTATTTACCGCCGTTATAAAATCCTCAAAGCTTCCCTTACAAGCTTATAAGAATATTTTCAATGTTAATGTTTTATTTTATAATTATTATTCTTTTTAATGATTTCAAAATGAATATTTTAAGAATTTTTGAAAGGTACTCTTTATCAAGATCATAATTTTAAACGTTTTAAAGATTTATCTTTCTAAATATTTTTAATTAATGTCCTTGTTTTCAAAATTATTTTAAGGATTTATTTATATGGACATGAAGTCTTTGAAATGATATTTCTTTTCAACAGTTTTAAAGTGTTATGGGACACTTTGATTCAAAAATCTCTTTTAAATTACTTCCTTTATAAGTGTGTGACTTTTCAATGATTTCGAGAAAAGAGTTATTTCTCTCAAATTGTTTTGATTTCATCTATGTCAACATCCTTTTATTGATTTTAAGCTTATTTGAAGTTGATTTATTATGATACAAAACTTTTGTATTGTATTGAAGGTTCTTGTGATATGTTTTACTATGGATGTGTTATTTTTATACCATTCATGGTTTATGGAGAAGGTGTTGACATTTCGTATGCTATTTTTAATACGAATGTTTATGTTTTGTTTAAACCTTTTCATATGGGAATGCATTGGACTTAGTAAGTGACGGGTGGAGCCTACTATAGCTCCTCATTGCATCGGTAGGTCTCATGAGAAAAACTAGTGTCTTGGCACAAGGCCTTGGAAAAATCTTATTTGTAGTCTTGGCACGAGGCCTTGGATATGTGGTTATGATAGTCTGTCATTATGCATTCTATCATTATGAAAGTGGTTATTGATATTGCATGTGATTATTTGATTAGTATAATATCTATGTGAATAAGTAAATGGCATTATTTCATTTTATTTTTTTTCCATACTATGTTGAAGTTCAGTTTTAAAAGTCTTTTTTTAGTTATACATTGCCTTAAATGTTTATGCTTATTTATGAAAGTTTTGGCTGTATTGCTTACCCTTATGGAGCGTTTTAGCTCACCCCTTTTCTATGTTTTATTTTTTCCCAGGATTCCAAGAAGTATATTGTGATTGATAAGAAGGGTTAAGACAAGGTAATAATGGAATTAATAAAGGATTATTTATGTTGTTTTGTATATTATGAAGTGTAATGTAGCATTCATGTATGTAATCTATTTTCCAAGACTACTAAACTAATCGGTCCTTTGGGACTTGATTCCTTGTAATCATGCCAATGTATTAAAATAATGCACTGACTCTGGGTAACTGGGGTCGGGGCGTTACATAGTGGTTATTACACTAGGATAATATTATAGAAATTATATCCCAAAGGATAAAATAGTTTAACAGTCTTGGTAAAAATATTTGAACGTCAAATTCACATTACCATTGAAAATATATAATAAATAAATCAGAACACCATATTTCCTCTTAGAATATGCATTTATTTCAATCATAAATAATTCCTGGTATCTAAGGGAAAATAAAATATAATAAACGAGTTATTATAGATGATCTGTAAGGGTATTCTTATAGGGAAAAAATAAAGGATAAATATTTATAATCAACAAGTAATGGTAAAAAAATAAATAACATTCCATTTAAATAATAACTTGTGTATATATGTAAAGAATAAATGAAGATATAATAAAGTGATGTACATAATCACATGAGTTTAAAACTCATCCATAGATATCATAACTAATAAAATAATGACATGGAAAAAAAATAATCACAAAATAAGGGAATTAATAATGTAAAATATTATAATCATATAATTAATTCTTTGTTCAAAGGATTCATTACATCAAGGAATAATTCCTAGAAATCTTTCATAAATGGGTAATGCCTCAACCAGAATCCCATAATAGTGTATCACACGCGACCTATCAATTCATCAGGGGGTTATTTCAATTTAATAACAACCCATCACATAATATTTCATGTTTTTCTCTCATATTAAATGGGTGAAACATAATCAATATGAAAATTTATATTGAAAAAATAACATATAAAATTTTAATACTAACTCCAATTGATAAAAATAATCATAAACCATCCATATTAATATAGTGAATGATTATAATATGGTACATCCACAGTCAAACACATCTTAAACTATCCATAGAAATTATATGGACAATGTCATTATATCATATCCCCATGCAGAATAAGTAGAAAACTGGTTTTGGTTGTTGACGAATAGAAATTACAATAAATTATTCTTTAAAATATTCTTTTGGAAAATAAACATTCAAAATTTATAATCACCTTTTAAATTTAAAATATAAATTTTTTTTAAAAATAATTTAAATTAAAAATATCACTTATAATTTATAAATTAATATTTAATACATTGAGTAGTCATGATACTAGGAAATTTACTTCTTGTTGTATATATTAAAATAAATAGTCCATTATGATTCTCTGTAAATAGTTGAAGGTAGTTTATTTGAAAAATAACATGAATATTCCATTCAAAAAAATTATATAAAGGAAAATGTGGTTCAAAAATTCATTAATAAATCATGTTAAGAATTGTAAAAATGGTACAGCCCATGTACTTATAAAATAAATTATTTTATTTTGTAAAATTAAATACATAAATTTAATAAAAGTGTGTAATGAAATAAGTAGTATTTTAAGGAAACATTTCTAATTGAAAATTAACAATTCCTTAGGAATAGTAATATGATCCTTTTGAAAAGTAAATTAGAAAATATAATATTAACCACACAAATGAATTTATAAATAAAATTTATTCAATTAATTTTAAAAAATATGATATATTTATATCTTCTAATGAGTAAAAAAAGTTTTGAAAGGGATAGATTAAGTGTGGTTTTTTTAAAACATAAATATTTATTTAAAATTTTATAGATAATATAACAAATTAAATTAAAATATATTATCATAAAATACATTATATAATTAATATTTTATTTCCACACTATTATAACATAATATTATAAGACCATTATTATTTTTTTAAAGTGTTATAAAACAAGTTATACATTTAAAACATGTATTTTTTCAAATAAATTTTGATTTTCATTAAAATTAAAAAATTTATTATGTAGGAATTTATTTTAAAAAATGGAGTTCATTTTTTATTTGTATATGTTGAAATGTTTTTAGGGATAATTCTTGTGATCTTTTTGAAAAACCTAAATTTTTGGTGAATAATGAAATAACATAATTTACGAAATAAGCTAAATATGTGAATTATTGAGTCATGGATGATATTATGCTAAGGTAATCACCTTTGTTCGAACTCAAATGAACTAATTACAATATTTGGTCACAATAACCAGCACTATTTTTTTTCTAAAGCTAATTAATAAAATAATGATTAAAATAATGGACAACCCCTCCTCTCCTCCACTATAAATACCACCCTCACCCCCTATTCTCCTCACACATCTCATGTTTTGAGACTTTTCTAAATTATGAGAATACACTTACCAGGACTATTACCCATGTCCAATACCTATTAGCCTAAAAAAATCCAACACGAAGGGCTTTGAGGAGGTTCATAGGGAAGAGAGTTCAAGTGGTAAAAATCCTCTTTCGTTTTCTTTTATTTTCATATCAATTATTTTTATTTTCATATATAATCTTCACCAAACCTTATCAAAGAACAATGAAAACTCCATTTTCTTATATATATAATGTAATTTTATCATGTTTACATAAAAAATAATCATCATTGTTCTTCTCATCTCCCTTTTATTATAAAAAACATCATTCCTGATGTGTAGATTTACTGACATCATAGATGATGTGTTTTCAATTTTTAATAATTCATTCAAGGATGGTGAGAAAACCATTTTAATGGTTGAATAGTGTTTAAAATTTTAATATATAATCTCTTTTATGATCTTTAATTAACATATATTCATTATATTTATTTATATAACGAAACCTGTTCATGATGATTAATGAACTACCAAAATGATCAAAATTAATATCATTAATGTTTTATCTAAAGAATCATTGGAATATAAGAAATAAAGATGATATATGGAATAATTTCATGTTCTGAAAAAAATTAAATACCATTTCATTTCAATTCTAGTGTTTCTAATACAGTCAACGAGAAAATCTATAACGAACCGATATAGGAAACCTTGAAATCAATGCATTGAAAACATGTAAATAACAAAATTATATTAAAAAAATGGTGAATGTTTTTGTAATAAGATAATTAAATTTATTTTTATCATTATTTATGTACATTAGTATATTAATAAAACTATTAACACCTTTATTCATGAGTTTTTAGTAAATTTTAAGGATGTCGAACTCATGGTAAGGGATTCCTTAATTAAAACATTTGTTTTAAATGTTATAAATAATTATTATTAGACATATTTCTATTTTATAACTATAATTTATAATTGGTTTTTATAAATGTATCATAATGGTTATTATAGTTTAAATTTCACTTATATTTTGAAAATGGATCATTTTCTGTTGTTATGTATGGTGCTTTCATTTGAACTCCTTTTAAATGTCTCTTGTGCAAAAATTCAAAAAGGTGGTATATATATATATTGTATGACATATTTCTACCACATTAATGAAATTTTATTACTATACTAATTCCATTATCTGTTTTAATTGTTATTTTTGAATAATTTTATTTCAATATTACGTGGGTGGTTTTTATTATTTTATATTTACCAAAATGGTATTTTGATATGTGAATTTTTTTTTCTCATGGGTTTAAATGAGGTATGAAGAGTTTTATTCATGATTTGTTCCTTATAAAATATTTATATTGTGTTTAGCCCATTATATCTCATGATATGTTGGGTCGATCCCATTATAACTTAATGTATGACAGGTTGAGCCCCATTAAATCTCAAGATATTTTGGTTTGATCCCATTATAGCTAAAGATATGATGGGTGAGCCCCATTACAGATATCCAATGCATTAGATACTTTAGATATGATAGTTTACCATAAGTTTATTCCATGTTTACATTTGAATGTACGAGTGATATGGTAATGATGTCCTAAGGTAAATACATTATTTATCTATGCATTCTTATGATGTTTCATGAAATGACACTTTTAATAGATTTTACTATTTTAAATGAACTAACTATTTTCTTTTAATATTTCCATTAATCATCTGTTTTGTGCTCATCCCATGTTTTTAAATGTTTTTCTGTAGTTATAAGAATTTGTATAGGAAATAATGAATTCATGTTAAATGAAAATGGAGAGTTAAAAAAATATATTTTATATTATTAAATGTTTTATATTATGAAAAAATGGATACTATTTTAGTAGAACCCTCTTTGGATGAATTTAGTTGGTTATTTATTAACTATGTTCAAAAATTGTAAAATACTAAACATGAAAATATCTTCAACATAGAAGAAAAAATGTTATTGATTAAAATTAATTATTATGTAATATTTTAAAGATGGATCCTTATAGTTGCTTTCAAATGACAGTTTAGATAAACTTATGAATTAAAATGGTGTTAACTTAATGCAATTAATGAATTTCAATTTATTTTTAATTTTAAATGAAATGGAATTTAATTATTTCCATGTTTTTTTCACTATGTTATATCTATTCAGAAGGATTTTCTGTAGAAGAAACAGGGAAGCTGAAGTGGAAAGGCACTGATAAAATGATATCCTTTTGAATATGTACTCTAGCAAGGAGGGAATTAGAAATCATCAATATTTATCCTAATTTATCACTTGAAACATGATATAAATTGTAAGGGTACTCATGTTTCAGAGTAACTTGATTTTATAGGCGAAAATCATCCATATTTCTATGGAGCTGTAATTCCAGTAATAACTGAAGGGTGGGTAAATGATCTAAAAACATATTCTATGTATTGTGATATTCAGAATTACAAAAGGTAACAATATCCATTTATCATTTTAAAGGTGAAGCTGATTAATGGTGGTCTATGGTTATGGATACCATTGAAAAAGATGACCTAGATTCATTGGAGAGTGATTAATTTTGGAGTTTTTTTCTTGAAAAATATTTTCTAAAAACTGTTCAACACAGAATAGAAAAAAAAATTGGAATTGAAGAAGAATTATGATGTTGCATGATAGTGTATGAAGCCAATTTTACATGACTGGAATGGTTTGTATCGGATCTTACTCATGAATTTAAGAGTAAAATTAATAGGTTTTACCCTGGTTTCAAACCATTTTTAAAAACAGATTTGGATTCAAGAGTGTTTAAAAGTAATAAAAAAAATAGTACATTGTGCTGAAAACGATGAGATTGAGTATTCTAACACATATTTTTCTCGTAAAGAAAAGAATTAGAAGTGTCTAGGATGGCATGATTTGTGGAGTAATTCATCAAAGAAATATAAATAAATTAAAATAGAATTTCATTTCTCTGAAAAGTGTGGTATCCGAATCCTGTAAATTTTATTTTAAATTGTGGGAAATTCTACCATTGTGGAAAATTTGGGAACATTTCTCATAAATACATGTAAAATTATGAGAAAAATAGTGAAAACTAATGGTTATATGCTTTAACTATATGAACATGTTATATTTTCTAATGCATGTCCAAATATATTCGCTCAGGTATGAAATCAACATGTTATTAAGTATAAGTGTGTAGGAAAATACGTTGCAACTACTTCACTGGATGTTGATCCATCAAATAAAGTGGTATTAGGTATATTTTTCATTTTTACTGAATATTGCAGTATGTTGTTTTATTTCGGATCTACACATTGTTTCATTTATATGAAATTTTATGCCAAATTGGGAATTCACCATTAATAAATAAATACATAACTCAAGGTAAAAACACATGAAAGAAAATATTGAAGAAAAAATAAATTATAATAATCTACCTTTCTTTTTCTTTGGAAATATATTACCTAAAAACCATGTGGTATTTCCTCTAATAGAGTTTTATGCTAATCTCGGAATGGAATAAATTAATTTTTATTACGATAAGATTGATTTTAGGACTAATGAAGTTTTTTTATAAGGAGTTTCAATTTTTGGATAATAATCAACCCATACCATTAATAACATATCAGGAAGCGAAGAAAATTTTAAATGATGGAAATTAATGTTATCATTCAAATATTATTGAAAAAAGAAAATTATTCATATTAATGACATTGCAGTGGTAAATGTGTATCATGATGTTTTTTCAAATGATTTTCCTAGTGTTGTTCCTCACCGATAGTTTGATTTTACTATTTAATTATTCTTTGATGCTAAGCCAATTTCTAAACCCCCTTTATAGAATGCCTCAAATAGAACATTTAGAGTTGAAAAACTAGTTCCATGAATTATAAGATAAAGGGTACATCCAAAGTAGAACATCACCATGAGCTGATTCTGTCTTCATTTATAAAAATAAATATGGTTGAATTAGAATTTACAATTATTATAGTTCTTTGAATACAATCACTATAATGAACTGGAATCCATTTCCATTCATCGATTATTTCTTTGAACAGATCCAGGGATATTTTTTTGAAGGTTGACATGAAAATGGGGTGCCATATGTTGAATATAAAGGGAGAAGAGATTCTGAGGACAACATTCTATACTATATATGACCAATATGAATTATTTTTTATGTCATTTTGTTAAACTGATGATACTGTTGTAGTCATGGATCTTTTTAATTGAATATTTTATGTGTTCTTGGATAATTTTGTGGTTGTGTTTATTATTGATATATTTTAAGATGATAATATTAATGATGGTCATGAAAAATATCTAAGGGATGTTTTAGAAAAATTAAAATAAAAGAAACATATTTGAAAATAAGAAAGTGTAAATTTTGGTTGCAAATGAATCATTCCTTAGTTAATTTTTTTTAAATATGGCATAGCAATTCATCCAGCTAAAACAAAATTTTTTGAATAATTCCCAAGAAAAAATATATCCAATAATCATAGTTCCATGATTTTGTAGTCTATTACATGAGTCTTGTCAAAAATATTGAATGGTTATCTAAACCACTAAATAAGTAAACTCTTAAGGGTCTTATGTTCATATGGACCAAAGAATTTGATGATTGTATTAATGAATTGAAATAATGATTGGTGAATTCTATGATTCTATCCCTTCTTTCCAAAAAAGGTTTATTTTTCATCTATAGTTATGCTTCATTGAAAGGTATTTTTTGTCCTAATTAAGAATGATCAGGTGGTTTTTTAAAATGGGGTGGTGTTCTAGTCAATGACCATAACACAAACATTATTAAAACAAGTAACAAGAAAATATCACATGAGTATGAAGTAAGGAATGTTTTGAACATCCTTGGAATAAAGAGGGAGTAACTAAAGAGGAATGTCATCCATCTAAGAGATCTCATGAATAACTCCCATGATGTCAAGTCCATCAATGAGTTTGTTAGCTTTTAGGTAGGTATCAGTGATAATGATGTTGACTTCTGATAGAGCATGAAAACAGTTCTTCTAGTGAAGAGTAAGATCCCATGTTCGTAGAACGACACCATTCCAAATGGTCTAGAAAATATCAGTTGAGTCTCTCTCAATCCAAATGTTATTCCAATTGTGCCACTTGGAAAAAGACTTAGCATGAATCACACTCATCATATCAGCTTCCAGGGATGTGGTGAAGCTGCAGGATCTATAAAAGCATCTAAAAACCCTGTCCAGCTGGTTTCTGAAGATGTCCCCACAGCCTACAGGGTATGGGTTGCCTTTAGAAGCACCATCAACGTTTATTTTAATCCAACCTAGAGGTAGAGCTTTCCAAAATAATTCCATGGTGTATTTAGGGTGAGGGTACCTCCCATCAACATCAATGTGACTACGAATACCAGGATCTCTAACCTAGTTATTATAATGATCCTTCTGAAGCAAAGCATCCTACCGTATAACCATGAGAATTCTCATTTTACATTAATTAATCTTGAGTGAGTTATTGTAATAAATATAGTCATTTCAACCATACAATATCACATGTAGACGCTTCACTCCAACTGAAATAAAATGATTTTTCATTTACTAGGAGTTAGATAATTTCACACATCACTACAAATAAGAGGTTATTGAGCTACAAGGCAACCATAGGCACTGAAAAATAACATAAATATAATGCCAAAGGTCTGTTGTTGTATCATAATAAAGGAAGAGGTGATTAATGTCCTTTCGATGCTAATTACAAATATGACATTTGGAACAAATATTAATCCCAAAAGATTGTACACCAATATCCGTGGGACGTCTACCCTGAGCAATATGCCAAATTATATGATTCTCGAGGGATTTAACCAAGATTTATTAATGTTTTTCAACTAGAATAAATTACTATCAGCTTTGTAGAATAAATGGTTAAAGTATATTTTTGAATTTAGAATACCATTTTGAGTAGGTTCCCAACTTAAAATATCATCAATAATAATGAAAGGATAACTTTGAACAACATGATTTATATTATAAGGTAATCAAGGGTTTTGGGTTTGTAAGATGCCATTGATGGTATCATTAGTTTGCTCAGGAATTTGACTGTTAGACACCAATTATCTGATCGGGTAATTGATTATGATTCACATTAGTTTAAACCACTTCAGTAAAATTAACATATACATATTTTGGATTAATATTCTATTTTTTTATTAAAAAATCATAGGAATCATTTTTAGAGAGTAAAATTTGAAATATTTGTGAAACATAAAAGTTTGAAGTATATATTTACTCCAAAGGAATTGAACATAAGACATAGAATATTATAGGGACTAATCAAAGATTATTAATGCATGTTTAATTACCATCCTGGAAACCCAAACAGAGTGGTAGATGCATTGAGTTTGAAAAATAATTCTACTTTCACCACAATATGTTTAGAAATTTTCCCCTGGGTTAATGATTTGATGAATTTTGTCTAGGAAATTGTTTGTGCAAAATATTCCCCTGTTTTTTTGGAATGTTAGTTCAGTTTTTTCTTTCATACATAATAAGGCATGATTATGTAGAACACTATAAGCTATAGAAAAAGGTAGAGTTGGTTTAAACGTGTATGTAACCTATGTTTAACATTTATAATGAATGTGTATTGAGGTTTTGGAAGAGAAAATGTGATTTTTTGATTCTTAGCTGAAGAAATAATTGTTATGTGAATATCATGGCTGTCTATTTTTAGTTCATCCGGACAGCATAAATATGTATAGACCCCTAGGGGGGTATTACTACTGGGATGGAATGATAATAGATATTTCTGATTATATCATGAAATGTTTGACTTCTCCAAAGGATAATATAGAGTGACAGTTACCAACGTGGATGCTTCAAAATTTTCTTGTGCAAGAGTACAGATTCTAAAATATATCATTGGACATTGTGGTGGGACTACCAAAGAAATATTGAGGTAATATTTCCATGATCCATCCCCTAGGGAAGATTACATGACTACCCCAAGCCTTTCACTAATATGCCTGAGGATTTTGACTAGAGCTATGTAGGAATATCCCACAAATGGGAGACATTTTTCTAAGAACCTATATAGATGCACCCAACTCCAATCCATCAGGAATGAGTGTGAAATAATAATGTAAGGAAACTGTATGATTAAAACAACAACCCAAAAACAGAGTACGACCAAAAGTAATGCATTAAAGTATAACCGGGAAAGAAATGATCCCACTAAAATAAATACAACTGTAATTTATGTTCTACAAACAAGGGAAATGGTGCTACACTATAAAGCTACAAGAAACACCATGACTCATCTAATCATAAAATTAACTATCTGGTCATGGTCTTGGCCCTACTCTACTAGGACTCCACCAAAGCATTAGACAAATTCAAAAGACACGAAACATGTAAGAAAAACATTTTTAGTTTTGAGTAAAACATTAATTAGTAGGGGACACCAAAAGATAAATTGAAAGACAAAAAACAACATCAATAATGTACAGTCAACTCAAAACATGTATAATCCATCAAAAAATATAACACGAACATTTAGATATAGTCATAAAGGATTCCAATACGCACTGTCTCATCCACTGCCAGCCATATGGTCCCGCTCGTAGCACACTTGATTTCAGGAGATCCCACTCCTCAAGATATATGATAGTACCCACATAGAACTTTTCTACCTAATGTATCTGAGAGAACATCTAGTATCGATATGTCATGATGTATTCCAAAGACATTAGGTCTCACTGAGACAAAGAGTCTAGATATCACAACCAAAACCATGGTCACATGATTCTACTCAAGGAACACTCATTATGGGAGAAATCACACAATGATCTTTGAAGTCTTCTAAAAACCTAGAAAAGAGGTCTTATTTTTTTGGACATTCCAAAGGAAGAAACACTAGGAACTACCAAAATTAAACTGATCTGGTCAAATCATAGTGGAAGGAAAGATCTCAATACACATATAGGGGGTCCTGCACCCATGGCTCACTGGAGGACATCCTAACCCTATCAGAATTATCATTCTAGATGGAGGATGGATGACAATGTAAATATTTGTCCAACCCATGCTAAAACCCCGATCCATATTACCATGAAGAGATGTGAGGATCGTTCGAGCCTCTTCATGTGATACATGTTCCATATAGATCGGTTGGGGTGCTAAGACTCGTAGAGTCATTTCGACATGCTTGGTCACCTAGATCTGCTCATCACATAGGCCTATTGGCTCATATAGATCCACTATGAGCCACACAAACTTTATAACATTGACCATTCTCTATTAAAATAATGGTATCCTACATCATACATTCATAGGGAATCCCATGGGTATCATATGAATCTATACTATCACCCCCCTATGACGGGATCGAGATCCTATGTCTATCCTATGTCAAACCCTAATAGGAAAGTAAAATATAATTCCCCAATCCCCTTATGGTTTAAATAAAACACCCCTAATTGATCCCAAAAGGATCTTGCCTTCATAAGGTTCCCAATGCTGTAGAAGTCTCATCAATCGAACATACGATTTGAATGATATTGGTGTTTTAGTGAAAAGATGGATGATTAGGGCTGGGTGGGTTCCGACCCAGGACACTGGGCCCATCCTAGATATGAATGGTCTAACCCATCCCATTTCAGTGGCCCATACTGCTACATCAGCCCAGCCCGAGGCCAGCCCATTGGAGTAGGCTAGTCATCTCTACCTAGGATGCAGTGGGCACTGCATCCCACTCGCGATCTGGCTAGAAAATGGCCTCTATCTATTGGACATGGCTCTCCATCCATTTCCTTCAATCCTCCTCTAGCCATTGCTAGTGGTCTCTAATCACCTGCCACGATAAATGTCACAATCCTCCTTTTTTCTCTACCGGTGGGATCTTCCGCAAGCCATGGGACACGCTCTAGTGGTCCATTTTCGGTTATGGAAGATGTCTGAAAGCCCTCGGGCCACATTTTTCCTTGATATGGGTTCAAAATCATGACTTGATCCCTTTTCAGTGTGAATTCATTTTCATTTGATATCTAATGCCCTGGCTTAATCTGATTACCATGGTCATTGTTGAACCTATGTCATGTCGTTTCCATTGCGGGATATCGACATTTGATCATTTCGCCAAAGATTTGTTGTGGAACGACTGATCAATCACCTAATGTCAACTCATGGGAAAAACTAAGAACACCCATGATGAATGAAGAGAAGATGGAGGAAAGTAATAAATTATCAAATTTGAATGGGCCACGTCGACGTTCGTGTCGATCAGGGTTCGTTTCCATTCAAACTGTCAATCATGAATCACTAAGAAAATCTCCCATTAAAACCCCTCAAGTGTAATCCCATCCCACAAGAATGATTAATACGGAGGAAATATTTTTTGTTTGTTTGTCTACATCTATCCTGGAATATCACAAACAGGTTAAAGGATAATATTCAAATAATGAACCCTATCCCATGTTGGATCACATTCAAACGTAGATTGAAGTCACGTTATCATGTCAATCCATGATCTATCGGTGTTCATCGATTCATCGTCACTTGATCAAATACCAACCTCTGATCCATCTTTTCTAGCAAGAGAGCCTCCACATCCTCCTTATCCTAGGTAAAATCTATTGAAATTCTCTTGAATTATAAATTATAACATTGGACCTTGTCCCTGATTAATAGAAGTACCATGTTAATGTGTTTACATGTTTCAGCATTATTATTTCTCATTGAAACAACATCGCCACACTGTGTCATTTTTTAATGTAGAATGGGTTGATTCATTGCAGTGTCACAACATCACCATGATGTGAAAAATTATAAGTAATAAATAAACTTGTTAATTTTATTTTATTCTCCATGGAAAATTCTAAAAATTAACTTTTACAGTCAACCCGCATCGGTCGAGGTTAGGCTCCCATTAAAGAAATAACGTCCTCATGAGCTCAAAAATACTATTCAATATCCAATTGGAGTTACCATTTAAGAGTTTTAAGAAGTTGAAAAAATAAATAATTTTACTTATTTATTTTGTTTACGGTTATTCCATTTTTGGGTTTTCTTCTAAGATATCATCAAAAACTTAAATTATGTCGTGCCTAGGGTAAACCCACCATCATGAATGAAATCTTTCCCTCATATTTATGATCTGGAACCAATTTAAGTGTTATTCCACTATTCAAGAAAACCTGTCAAGAACTCTATTTAAAAACATAACATTTTTTAACGGATTGTTCTAGGTAATATGTGCCTCCAAATTTCATGATGTCTCAGTGCTTGGTCATGTAATTTTCTTATTAATTTTCAAAAAAAACATAGCATGAAAAATATGAGTCATTATATTCTCCCCACCTTAGTACTTGAATATGAAATCAATGTTTACTTGAAAAATTGGTGAGATAACTGAGAATGAATATGAGCCACCCACCCCCATGTTCTCCTATTAGGATCCTAGTGTTACTTATAGACATGAACCAATGGAAAATATCTTCCATGAAGTATACTTGATCTTCATTTGGTACTCAACCCAATACACCCAAATGTGGATGTCCAACTCAACCCAAATTATTATGTGCAAAGATTTATTCATGAACCTTATCATATTTGTGTCAAATTCCTATCGTGGGGCAAAGAAATAAAAATATTTACATTATTGAAATAAATTATAGTAATAAACCTAGGGTTTACCCAAAAAGGATCGCAAAAAAATCAAATGTCACCTTAAAATAATAAAAAGAAGTTGTGGTTTTATTTGAAATTGTTTGATATAGAGAAGACAAGAATAAATCAAAAAAATAAAAATATTAAGATCAAATTTATAAAGAAAAGTGATTTAAAATGACAATATGATATGGTAATCAGTCGAGGTTGGTTTTCCAATTTTAATTCTATTAATGTTAAAATCATGTAATGGCCCAAACCCTTCCGGTCCATTATTTTGTGAAAATGTGGTGTCGGAGGTGTTCCGGGAGGTCAAAGTGACTTATCCCCAAAACTTTGCCAAATTTCCAGTTCTATGAATAGTTTTTCTAGTTTATGAACAGTAACATATTGGTCTCACAGATTGGTCTGACAGATCGGTGTCACAGATCGGTCTCACAGGTCGGTGTCACAGATCGGTCTGACAGATTGGTTTCACAGATCGGTCTCACATTTCGGTCTGACAGATCGGTGTCACAGATCGGTCTGACAGATTGGTCTCACAAATTGATCTGAAAGATCGGTCTCACAGATCGGTCTGACAGATCGGTCTTACAGATCGGTCTGACAGATCGGTCTCACCGATCGGTCTGACATATCGGTTTCACAGATCGGTCTGACAGATTGGTTTCACAGATCTGTCTGACAGATCGGTGTCACATATCGGTCTGACAGATCGGTCTCACAGATCGGTGTCACAGATCGGTCTCACAGATCGGTCTCACAGATCGGTCCGACAGATCGGTTTCACGGATCGGTCCGACAGATCGGTTTCACAAATCGGTCTCACAGATCGGTCTGACATATCAGTTTCACAGATCAGTCTCACAGAACGGTCTGACAGATCGGTTTCACAGATCGGTCTGACAAATCAATCTGACAGATCGTTCTCACAGATCAGTTCGACAGATTGGTCTCAGAGATCGGTCTGGCAGATCGGTTTCCCAGATCGGTTTGACAGATCGATTTCATAGATCGGTCTCACAGACCGGTTTCATGTACAGTAACGGTGGGTGAACAGTGTTTCCAGATTCCTACAGTTTTTCCCCTTTTGACATTTACTTTGATGTAAAATACATTTAAAGCCTTATTTTAAGGACTCATAAGGCCGATTCAAATTCCATAAATCCTATATTAATTATTCCTAAGGCCGGGATATATTTACTTGGTCAAACCGCGCGGGTTAATGCAATCTTTTTTTAATGGAGAATTAACCGGATCTTAAACCGTCACATCGTTAAATCATCAAAAAGGGATGAGATATCATTCTCCCTTGTTCTTTCCCTTTTTTCTCAGCTAAGAGATGCTAGAACCTTTCAATCATTCCCGTAGGAGTTTCACAATCAATCTTTACTCTTAGGATTGGGTCTGCTCTGTTTTGGATGCAACCGAACTTTGTCGGTCAATCTTCCCAATAAGGTATCTTTTATCGCCATTCGTTTGGGGATCATCTTCTCTTGTTTCTCCATTACATATTATACCATGTAATTTTCAAGGTTCTAATGGGTTTTTCTTGGGGTTGGTTGGTACTGTCGTACCGTGGTATCCTCCGGTGGATACAGTTGTCATGAGAGGAGGATTGTGACCCGTTGTTTGGATAAAGGACATCAAAAACTCTTCCAGGTAGGGGATTCATGGCTTCTCTAACTGTATATGTGCAATCTTAGAATTAGCATCATTTAGTCCTTTGGATCACAATGAAATTGACATAATTAAAAACTTTAACCGGATTAAAATAATTTGTTGATCGCATGTTGTTTCTTTATACCATGATAATGGTGTGCCTCATGTATTTCTAGATAGAGTGATATCTATGATTTCTATTATTTGTTGTTTGTTCATGATAGAAATTGAAAATGAAGGTAAAGCCGGAATTAATTGTTAATTAATTGGATAAAGATAAAGAGGAATGTAAATTAATCTGGTTATTGCCGTTGTTGTAGTTGTTCTAATTTGAGGATAATAAAATTAGGGAAGTAAGCATGGTTATTTAATTGTGATAGATTACTGATATGGTATCTCATAATTGGAACATACGAATAACAAATATGCTAATTCCATATGGATTAAAGTACAGATTTTGTGGGAATTTCTAAAAGGGTTCTGAGTTACCCTCTTGTTTGTTAAATGGTCAAGAGCCCATGGTTGTGATTGTTGTTTTCCTACTGCTTGTGTTGTGATGTGAGCCTGGATGGCTGTTGTGATATCTGTAGGCATGGAGGCCTTGTGGTGGTGGCAGTAGATGACGCCTAGAGTGGCGAGATGCATTAGTTTATGCATGTGGGTGTCGGGGACGACACCAGGGGTGATGGAATGGGATGGATGTGGTTGCTGGATATTTGTTGTTTTCTTTGAATGTTAATCTTCTTTTATTTTCCCCACTTTTCAAGGCAGCTGGTCTTGCTACCCTTCTTCCGAAGGAGGCGAAGACGCGCGGGGTTTGCCACTTGCTTTCTGTGTTTAGCATCTCTAGGGAGAATGGGTCTATGCTCTTTCTATAGGCAGCAAAGACTCGATGGGTAGTATATCTACTCACCATGTTGAGCCTCATTTGTGTTTATAATCATAGGATGCTTTTCAAGAATGCCTGGGAATATGGAAAATTAATTCTGTAATGAATGTTTGATTAAATGGTGAAAATCCACGGGGATAGAGATACTAGAATTTAATGGTGATGTGAATCTTAAAAGGAGCATTTTATTTTGAATGTGATGCCAATTCAGTTTAATGTTGAACTGTTCATTCTTAATTAATGTTTAAAGAATTAATTAATGTATAGTGGAACTGATAAAATAAAAATGGATTAATCTAATAAAGCTCTTCAAATGTTTGTGTGCTTATAGGATACCTAGTCTTAGAAGTAGCATCCTGGAGTCTGAGATACGTTACCTGCAGTTGTATCTAAGACTAGGTAATTCCCATAGTGTGGATGTGATTTATATATATATTATGTACTTTTCATGTTTCTATACGCTACTCCACCCTGTCGGTAAGGGCTACTGACACCCCGGGGATTCTGAGCCCTGGGGGGGTGTTTTCCCCAACATTCTGATGGGAGGTCGAATGGCTGACTACCCCCCTTTGGCCCCTCTCTCTTCTCTTGGTAGATACTTGTACCATGAGGCACAACAGTTAGTTACCCCATATATGTGTGAAGAGGGCTGTAATGGCTTGTGGTTATTCACACACATATATTCTGGATATAGTATCCTATGGAATACTATAGTTGTAACGTGTATAGGCCATGATGGCTTGAGGATCCTTACTCGGAGTATGGGTTGTAATGGCTTGAGGTATTATTCCCGACGTATGATACATGTTATGCGAGTTATGGTGGCTTCCGAAAACTACCTGGTTACTTTTGGTTGGGAGGATGGGGTGGTTCTTCGCCCAGGTGTCTGTGGGAATGCCTTTGTGGTGCACGAGGTTCAGATTGTGGAGCATAGCCTAGGTGTCTGCGGGAAAGCATTGGAGAGAGATGCACATGACGAATGTCGTTGGGGAAAAGCGGCAAACTAGTGGGGAAGTAGCAGCGGGGTACCCTTGATATTCATTATTATATGCTATATTCTTGTATGCGATACTTGGTGAGAGTAGCCATGGTGAGGTTGGGAACTTACAATACCTATTTAGGTGACGAGTTAGTTTCACTTATTGTTCACTAGGATTTACCATGCTTTCTTTACTTTTGCATGAGAGTCTTCGGGAGGATCCTATTGAGTATACTGTTATACTCACCCTTTGTATATATAAACAGTTTTTTAGGTCACTTGGAGAAGGTTGGAGATCATGCTGGTTACTACTAGCTTGTGGTTGGAGGAGGAGCTGTTCCGGCATGTGGTCGCTGCCATTTTACTTTCTTTTGGGTACTTTTAGTTCCCCCTTTCAGTTTTAGTACTTTTGCATGAAATTTCATATATGTACTTGGATTTATTTTATATTTCAGTTCTGAGTTGGAGTTTATTGGAGTCTATTCTATCTCTCTCTTCTGCATGTGTTCTCTTAGAGGGTAATACCTCCCATTTGTATGTTTATTATACCCTCAGTGCTAGTCGCCAACCCGGGGCCTACTGGAGGTGGGACACGGGGGTCATTATCTCTCTTCTCACATTGCCGGCCCAAAAGGCGTACACATTGTGGGGAGGGGGTCGTGACAGAGTGGTATCCGAGGTCTGGTTGAGGGATAGGATGGAGTTTGGAGTTAGGCACAGGTGAGGATGCATGGGATGGTAGGAAAACAGTGTCATTCATGTTTAGAAAATGGGGTAAACACTGGAGACCGGCAGAGACATAGGAGTTTAGGTCCCCTTATGATCTGTTGCATGGACCTTTAAGTTTACGATGGCTACTAAAAAAAGTGATACTAGTTGCAGGGTAGAGACCTAGGAAAGTATCGTGCATCATTCTTCTTTGTGCCTATGTTTGAATGTGTAGACCTTGGAATAGGTTAACATTAAATTAATAAAAGAAAAAATTTAATTCATTAATGTTTAGTCTTCCATATTCCAGGATTAGGAGCTATAACAGTTGTTATTTTACAAGTATGGCTCCAGGTCGACGTCCTCATCAGGTTTGTGCAGAAGATGCCCATCAGGCTGTTCCGGCAGATCACCGCCAGGTAGAGGTTGAAGACGATGACACTTGGAGGAAGACACTCCGAGAGTTTCAGCGTCGGAGTCTACAGAAGTTCGAGGGCTTCATTTCAGATGCAGTCACAGAAGATTGGTTGGAGGAGTTCGAGATAGGATTCAGTTCGATTCGTGCTCGGAAGGAACACTGGGTGTCCTTGGTTGTGACGATGCTGCGTGGAATAGCGAGGCAGTGGTGGTTCTTGTTCCTTAGGGATTGTGAGGATTCAACAATCTCATGGGAGGAGTTTTGAGACAGGTTTAGAGTCGAGTTTCATTATTTGACTGCGAAGGCGTCCAGTCGCCAGGAGCTTCTTACCCTTCGACAGGGGAGCTCCAGTGTTCGAGAGTTTGGAATTCGTTTCAGGAACCTTCTACGATATGCTTCAGACCTGTTACTAGATGAGGAGGCTTGGGAGAGGCCTTTCAAGGAGGCTTTGCATCCAGAGATCCAGCGCCAGGTCACCCCATTTATGATAAAGACATATCTTGAGGTGCTGGCGAAGGCAAAGGTTGTTGAGATGACTTTGGCTAGGACCGGATTGTCAAGAGAGGGGAATTGTCATGATTCCTCACGAAGTAGAGTTGTGGTCCGGGGTTCCCGGTTTTCTGGGAAGAAGAGTTTTTTGTTCACCTAAGGGTAGGTCCCAGCCCTTCCCATCTCGTTCCTCCAGAGGCAGCAACTCTCAGGCCTATACCAAGGTATCAGACGATTTTTTTTCTTGTGGTGGTCATGGTCATCAGCAGTGGGAGTGCCCGACTTTTCAGAGCAGTCATCATGCAACGGGCGCTCTGCTCCAGGTTCCTCCGTTGGGGCAATTCCAGCTGAGGCAGCAGCAGCAGGTTGCACCACCTTTAGATCACCAGAGGGTAGATGGAGTAGGAAGAGGACAACCCCCTGAGGCTCCCCGTCCTTAGAGAGCAGAGCGCAACAATGGTGGTGGTCGTCATCGGGGTCAGAGAGGCCATGGAGGAGGTCGTGGTCAGCTTTATGGTCTCGTGTTGCCAGCCCCAAGAGAGCCAGATGTCGTTCGACGTACCCTTTTCTTGTTTTCTAAATTGGTGTATGCCTAATTTGATTCAGGAGCAACACACTCCTTCATATCACCAACCCTTGTCCATGCTTTGGGACATGAGGTAGAGAGGCTTCCAGTGCCCTTGGCATTGACTACGCCAGTTGGAGGTCGAGCCGACTTGTTTGAAGTATGTAGAGACTGTGAGCTAGTGTTGGGGAAACACCGCTCTTGGGGAGATTTCCTATGTTTATGAATACAACCATATAATGTCATACTCGACATGGATTGGTTGTATTCGGTGCATGATATTGTGGATATCTACAGGAAGAAGGTCATTTCCTTTGATGCAGATGGAGAGAAAGTGGTGTTTGTTGGTGAGAGATATCCTTGGATGAGTCATAGACGAGTTCCATCCATATCATCAATGATGGCTAGGATGATGCTGAGTTATTCAGAGGTTCAACAGTTGGAGTTTCCTAGGGTCGTAGAGGAGTACCCTAACGTCTTTCCAGAAGAGGTTGTATCCTTACCCCCTCGACGAGAGATCGAGTTTGGGATCAAGCTACATCCAGGAGGGTCTCTTATCTCTATGTCTCCATATAGGATGGAACCTTCTGAGTTACGAGAGCTACATATTCAGCTTGATGGTCTGTTGCAGTGTGGTTTTGTTCGGCCAAGTGTGTCACCGTGTGGTGCACCAGTTTTGTTTGTGAAAAAGGATGACGGCAGTTTGTGGTTGTGTGTCGATTATCGTCAATTAAACGAAGTGACAATAAAGAACTGGTATCCTCTTCCGCGGATTGATGACCTAGTCGATCAACTGAAGTGGGCATGTTGGTTCTCAAAGATCGACTTGCGGTCATGATATCATCAGATGCGTGTAAATGATGAGGATATCCTGAAGACTTCTTTCCGTTGTCGTCATGGGAATTATGAGTTTGTTATAATGCCATTCGGCGTGACAAATGCTTCAGCTGTTTTCATGGGGTTGATGAATGCTGTGTTCTGTGAATTCCTGGACATGTTTTTTGTAGTTTTCATCGACAACATCCTTGTATACTCCCCATCTGAGGAGGAGCATGCAGAGCATCTACGAGCCATTTTGGGAGTTCTTCACCAACATCAGTTGTTTGGGAAGTTGTCCAAGTGTGATTTTTGGGATTGAGAAGTTAGTTTCTTGGGGCATGTTGTGTCCCAACAGTGAGTAGCTATGGATCTGTCAATGATAGAAGCAGTGGTGTCTTGGGCAGCCCCCAAGACCGTGTCAGAGGTGCGAAGTATCCTTGGTCTCGCATGCTATTAAAAAATGTTTGTAGCCAATTTCTCCCGAGTTGCGACACCTCTGAACGCTTTGACCAGGAAGGATCAAGCGTTCATATGAAATGATTAGTGTCAGGAAGCTTTAGAGTATCTAAAGGAGAAGTTGTTAAGTGCTCCAGTCCATTGTCTTCCATCGGAGGGAGTCCAGTTTGATGTTTTCTGTGATGCTTCACATCTGGGGCTAGGCTGTGTCCTCGTGCAGCAGAGGTCATTTGTTTCTTATGGGTCTCGGCAATTGCGTCTCCATGAATGCAACTATTCCACCCATGATATTGAGTTGTAAACTGTGGTGTTTTCTCTGAAGTTGTGGAGACATTACCTCATTGGTGAGCACATTGTGGTTTTCACCAATCATAAGTGTTTGGGTATGTTTTCTCCCAACATCACTTGAACTTGCAGAAGCATCGGTGGATGGAGTTCTTGAAAGAGTACGAATTTGAAATATCGTATACACCTGGAAAAGGGAATGTTGTAGCTGATGCACTAAGCCGAATGTCAGGTAATGACGTTGTGCATGAATCTAGTGGTTCCTGGAGAGTGATGGAAGAGCTATCAACTTTGCATCTTGATATGGAAGAAGATGGGGGTAGAGGTTGCCTTTTCCAGATGACGGTGAAATCATCCCTGATGCAGAAGGTGGAAGAGTCTCATTTGGGTGATCTAGAGGTTGAAGACTGGAGAGACAAAGTTGTTTGTGGTGAGGCCCCTTATGGTTGGTCGGAGGATGAACAACACCAAGTGTTGTATCATGGCAGGATTTTTGTTCTCTTGGTGATGCACGAGATGGTTCTCCGAGAGTTCCATAGTTCACATTTGGCAGTACATCCTGGTGTGATGAAGATGTACCGATCCTTGAGGAGTCAGTTTTGGTGGCCTGGGCTGAAACGTATGGTGGTAGAGTGTGTGTCTTGATGTTTAGTCTGCCAGTAGGTGAAGGCCGAACACCATGTTCTTGGTGGTCTTCTCAGAAATTAGAGATTCCTCAGTGGAAGTGGGAGGACATCTCAATGGACTTTGTTACAGGTTTACCTCGAGCTCCGAGAGGACATGATTCTATATGGGTGTTAGTGGATCATTTAACAAAATTGTCCCACTTTATAGCGATTAAGAAGTCGAGCTTAGTAGAGGTTTTGATGAAGCAGTATCTAGAGGAGGTGGTGAGACTTCATAGAGTACCTAGGATGATCATTTCTGATCGAGATCCTCATTTTACCTCCAGGGTGTGGAGAGGTCTCCAGCATGCTTTTGGCTCTCAATTGTGCCTTAGCACTGTTTTCATCCTCAAACGGATGGTCAGACAGAGCGAACCCTCCAGACTCTTGAAGACATGATGTGCTCTTGTGTTCTTGATTTTGGAGGATCATGGATGAAGCATGTACCCTTGGTAGAGTTCGCTTAAAATACTAGTTTTCACTCTACCATCGGTATGGAACCGTTTGAAGCCTTGTATGGCCGGCCATGCCGTTCTCCGTTGTGCTGGACTGGGGTCGGAGAGTCAGCAATTCTCGGACCCGAACTAGTGCAGAATACAACAGTGATGGTTGAGGTGATTCGTGAGAGGATGAAGATAGCAGTGGATCGTCAGAAATCATATGCTGATCAAAGAAGGAGGCCCTTAGAGTTTAATGTTGGGGATCATGTGTTTCAGAAGGTGACTCCCCGTCGTGGGCAGCGAAGGTTTGGTCATGGAAGTAAGCATTCTCCCTGGTTTGAGGGGCCTTTCGAGGTATTAGCTCATGTTGGAGATGTGGTGTATCGAGTAGCACTTCCCCCTCATATGAGTCAGATACATGATGTTTTCCATGTATCACAACTCCGTCGTTATATTCATGATGAATCTCATGTTATCGATTGGGGAGAGATCGATATTGATGATGATGCAACCTTCGAGGAGCGACCTGTGGAGATCCAAGACCGCAAAGAGAAGGTGTTGCATGGGCGTTCTATCCCCTTAGTCCATGTCTTGTGGCGACAATGTGGCATGGAGGAGAGTACATGGAAGCATGAGTCACAGATACGTGCTCAGTACCCAGAGTTGTTTAATGTTTAACTCCTTTCATGTAATGATGTTTTATTTGTGGTTGGACCATTTGTGTTTTATTTATGTACTTTTCATGTGATGTTATGTTTGAATGGTATGTATATGGATTGTTTTTTCACTTTCTCTCAGATGTCATAGTTTTTTTCCAGCTTTCAAAAAACTGATGGTGGTTTTCCCCTGAGAGGTATCTTATGAGGTGGTTTTTCGGACCCCACTTTTCTTCTGGGTTGGTTTTTAATTCTCGAGGATGATAATGTTTTGAGAGGTATCTAATTTAATGGCCCGGACCTCTCCGGTCCTCTACATTGTGAAAATGTGGTGTTGGAGGTGTTCCGGGAGGTCAAAGTGACTTATCCCCAACACTTTGCCAAATTTACAGTTCTGTGAACAATGTTTCCAGTTTTATGAACAGAAACAGATTGGTCTCATAGAGCGGTCTGATAGATCGGTCTCACAGATCGGTGTCACAGATCGGTCTGACAGATCGGTGTCACAGATCGGTGTGACAGATTGGTCTCAGAGATCGGTCTGACAAATCAGTGTCACAGATCGGTCTGACAGATCAGTCTGACAGATCGGTCTGACAGATCGGTCTAATAGATCGGTCTCATAGAGCGGTCTGACAGATTGGTTTCACAAATCGGTCTGACAGATCGGTTTCACAGATCGGTCTGACAGATCGGTGTCACATATCGGTCTGACAGATGGGTCTGACAGATCGGTCTCACAGATCAGTCTCACAGATCGATCTCACAGATCAGTCTGACAGATCGGTTTCACGGATCGGTCTGATAGATAAGTTTCAGAGATCGGTCTCAGAGATCGGTCTGAAAGATTGGTTTCACAGATCGGTCTGACTGATGGTTTTCACAGATCGGTCTAAAAGATCGGTTTCACAGATCGGTCTCCCTGATCGGTCTGACAGATCAGTCTCACAAATCAGTCTGACAGATCGGTCTCACAGATCGGTCTGACAGATCGGTCTCACAGATCGGTCTCACAGATCGGTATCACAGATCGGTCTGACAGATCGGTTTCAGAGATCGGTCTCACAGATCAGTTTCACAGATCGGTCTCACATATCTGTTTCAAGTATAGTAACGGTGGGTGAATAGTGTTTCCAGATTCCTATAGTTTTGCCCCTTTTGACATTTCCTTTGATGTAAAATACATTTAAAGCCTTATTTTAAGGACTCTTATGGCCGATTCAAATGCCATAAATCCTATATTTATTATTCCTAAGGCCGGGATGTATTTACTTGGTCAAACCGCGTGGGTTAATGCGATCCATTTTTAATGGAGAATTAACCGAATCCTAAACCGTCACCTCGTTAAATATTAAAAAAGGGACGAGATATCATTCTCCATTGTTATTTCTCTTTTTTCTCAGCTAAGAGATTCTATAACCTTTCAATCATTACCGTATGAGTTGCACAATCAAGCTTTACTCCTAGGATTGGTTCTGCTCTGTTTTGGATGCAACCAAACTCTATCGGTCATTCTTCCCAATATGGTATGTTTTATCATCGTTCCTTTGGGGATCATCTTCTCTTGTTTCTCCCTTCCATATTATACCATGTAATTTCAAATATTCTAATGGGTTTTTCTTGGGGTTTGTTGGTACTATCATACCGTGGCATCCTCCGGTGGATGCAGTTGTCGTGAGAGGAGGATTGTGACCCGTTGTGTGGATAAAGGACGTCAAGAACTCTTCCAAGTAGGGGATTCATGCCTTGTCTAATTGTATATGTGCAATTGTAGAATTATCAAGATTTAGTCCTTTGGATCACAATTAAATTGACATAATTAAATACTTGAACTGGATTAAAAGAATTGGTTGATCACATGTTGTTGCTTTATACCGTGATAGCGGTTTGCCGCATGTATTTCTAGATAGAGTGATATCTATGATTTCTTTGATTTTTTGTTAGTTCATGATAGAATTTGATAATGAACGTATATCCGGAATTAATTGTTAATTAATTGGCTAAAGACAAAGAGGCATGTAAATTAATCTGGTTATTGTCGTTGTTGTAGTTGTTCTAATTTGGGGATTAAAAAATTATGGAAGTAAGCATTGTTATTTAATTGTGATAGATTACTGATTAGGTATCCCATAATTGGAACCTACGAATAAAAAATCTTCTAATTCCATATGGATTAATGAACAGATTATGTGGAAATTTCTAAAAGGGTTCTGAGTTACCCTCTTGTTTATTTTAGGGTCAAGAGCCCATGGTTGTGACTGTTGTTTTCCTGCTGCTTGTGCTGTGATGTGAGCCTGGATGGCTGTTGTGATATGTGGAGGCATGGAGTCCTTGTGGTGGTGGTAGCAGATGACGCCTAGAGTGGCGAGATGCATCAGTTTATGCATCTGGGGGTCGGGGAGGACACCCGGGGTGATGGAATGTGATGGATGTGGTTGCTGATGCTGGTGGTTTTCATTGAATGTTAATCTGCTTTGCTTTTCCCCACTGCTCAAGGAAGATGGTATTTCTCCCCTTCTTCCGAAGGAGGCGAAGACGCGCGGGGTATGCCACGTGCTTTCCGTGTTTAGCCTCTCGAGGGAGAATGGGTCTATGCTCTTTCTATAGGCGGAAAAGACTCAATGGATATTATATCTACTCACCGTGTTGAGCCTCCATAGTGTTTAGAATAATAGGATGCTTTTCTAGAATGTCTGGGAATATGGAAAAGTAATTCTGTAATGCATGTTTGATTAAATGGTGAAAATCCACGGGGATGGAGATACTAGAATTTAATGGTGATGTGAATCATAAAAGGACCAGTTGATTTTGAATGTGATTCCAATTCAGTTTAATGTGAAACTTTTCATTCTTAATTAATGTTTGAAGAATTAATTAATGTATAGTGGAACTGATAAAATTATAATGGAGTAATCTAATAAAGCTCTTCAAATTTTTGTGTGCTTATAGGATACCTAGTCTTAGAAGTAGCAGCCTGGAGTCTGAGAGATATTAGCTGCAGTTGTATCTAAGACTAGATAATGTCCATAGTGTGGATGTGAGTTATATATATATTCTGTACTTTCTATTTTTCTATACACTACTCCACCCTTTCGGTAAGGGAAACTGACACCCTGGGGATTCTGAGCCCTAGGGGGATGTTTTCCCCAACATTCTGATGGGAGGACGAATGGCTGACGACCCCCTTTGGCCCTGCTCTCTTCTCTTGGTAGATACTTTTTCCATGAGGAACAACGGTTAGTTACCCCATATATGTGTGTAGAGGGCTGTAATGGGTTGTGGTTATTCACACACATATATTCTGGATATAGTATCCTATGGACTACTGTAGGTGTAACGTGTATAGGCTATGATGGCTTGAGGATCCTTACTCGGAGTATGGGTTGTAATGGCTTGAGGTATTATACCCAACTTATGATACACGTTATGTGAGCTGTGGTGGATCCTAGAAACTACCTGGTTACTTTTGGTTGGGAGGATGGTGTGGTGCTTCGCCCAAGTGTCTTCAGGCAAGCCTTTGTGGTGCACGAGGTGCATATTGTGGAGCTTAGCCCAAGTGTCTGCGGGCAAGCATTGGAAGAGATGCACAGGACGTATGTCGTTGGGGAAAAGCGGCAAACCAGTGGGGAAGTAGTAGCGGGGTACCCTTGATATTCTTTATTATATGATATATTCTTGTATGTGTTACTTGGTGAGAGTAGCCATGGTGAGGTTGGGAACTTAGTATACCTGTTTAGGTGACGAGTTAGTTTCACTTATTGTTCAATGGGCTTTAGAATGCTTTCTTTACTTTTGCACGAGAGTCTTGGGGAGGATCCTACTGAGTATACTGTTATACTCACCCTATGTATATATAAACTGTTTTTTAGGTCACTTGGAGCATGTTGGAGATCATGCTGGTTACTACTAGCTTGTGGTTGGAGGAGGAGCTGTTCGGGCTTGTGGTCGCTGCCGTTTTACTTTCTTTTGGGTACTTTTAGCTTCCCCTATTAGTTTTAGTACTTCTGCATGACATTTCATATATGTAATTGGATTTATTTTATATTTCAGTTCTGAGTTGGAGTTTATTGGAGTCTATTGTATCTCTCTCTTTTTCATGTGTTCTCTTAGAGGGTAATGCCTCCCATTTGTATGTTTATTATACCCTCGGTGCTAGTCACCAACCCGGGGCCTACTGGAGGTGGGACTCGGGGTTCATTACCTCTCTTCTCACATTGCCAGCCCATGGGGGGTACACTTTGTGGGGAGGGGGTCATGAGAAATCATCTAATTATTTCTACTATGTAGATAAAATTGAGAATACATGATCACTTCTTCTCAATCCCTTGGAAAAATATAAATTTCATGAATGAAGCTTATAAAAATATCATATTGGTCTACTCTCTTTACATTATGTGATAGAGTTGTAGAAAATAACCTTAATTGACTTAGGAAATTTTGAATTGGTACTTGTTTAACCCATGAAATCAAGAATGTTCTTTACTCCTCACACATATACAAGTGATAAATAAGTACATCACCACTATAAACTGATCTATTTATTCATTTTTAGACCAGATCCCTATTGAGGAATTTTACCATAAATCCTACTATATATACTCAGCCCAATTCACATTTTGTAGGCTATCATGTAATCCCATAATGTATCTTCCAACTATCATCTCAAATATTTCCTACTAGGGTTCACAATATCTTACAAAATTAATTTTATTTCACTATTAGACACTTCAGTGTGCCCATTGATCTATGGATGAAATGGAGTAGATGTTTTATGATGCACAACACACTTTTTCAATAAATCCTCCATTCTCATATTATAAATGTGAGTCCCTTGATCATTGATTATGGCTCTAAGAACTCCAAACCTATAGAATATGTTTTCCCTAACAAAATCATAAAGAAATTTTCTATCATTAGTTTTGTTTGACATTTCTTCCACCAATTCGGAAACATAATTAAATGAAAGCAAGATATAAAAATTTTAAAAAGACATTGGGAAAGGATCGATAAAATATATCCCCTAAACATTATAATTTTCAAAATAATTCTGTTTCTTTTGGGGTATTTCTTGTCTCCACGAAATATTTCTATAGAACTGAAATTTCTCACACCTTTTTCAAAATTAAAGAGCATCGTTAATAATTTTGGGCCAATAAATTCTAGTTTATAAAACATTTCTTGCTGTCCTCTTAGATTCATTGTGGCCTCCACAAGATAATGTGTCATAAAATATAAATACATTATCAATTTCACATTATAGAAAACATGTTTTTATCACAAGATCATTGCAAATATTTGAAACATATGGGTTATCCCAGATGTAATATCTAGACTCAGATTTAATCTCTTTAATTTGGTATGAATTTAAATGAGATGAGACCTGATATTTTACCTGATAGTTTACCATATCATCGTACCAAGGAACTTCTTCATCAATCATGTACAACTGCTCTTTTGGAAGGAAATCATTCAGTGGATCACTATATATAATTTCATCTTCAGCGGTGTTGGGTAGTCTACTTAAGTAATCAGCCACCTGGTTTTCATATTGCTTCTTGTCTTTGACATGTATTTGTAAATCCTACAGTAATAGGATCCATATTACTATCTTTTTTAGCTACTTCTTTCTTAATCAAGTACATAAAAGTTACATTATTAGAAAACACGGTGACTTTAGTTCCCAGTAGATATGATCTAAATATTTCTAAAGCAAAGAAAAATGATAAAAAAATATTTTTTTGTTGTTGTGTAACTAAATTGGGAATTATATAAGATTCTTGATGCATAGGCAATGGCTGGTGTCCAACACTCAATTTGATAAGAAAGTACTGGTCCGAATTCTTCATTTGAAGAATCAAAAAGTAGATCAAATGGTTCTTCCCAATTTGGTGCCTACATCATTGGTGATGCAATAAATCTCATCTTTAACTCATAAAAGGATTCCCTATATGCACCATTGAAATAAATATTAGCATCTTTAAAAAGTACTATTTATAGAGGGAGATGATTCTCCCAGAAATCTTTGATATGACTATTGTAGAATATCTCATGTCCTAAAAATTAACTAACATGCTTCACACAAGATTGGTAGGGAAAAGAATTTATCAATTAAATTTTTGATTTATCAACTCCTATGTTCTTTTTGCGAATGAAATTGAAAAATAAATTTCATCTCTCATATTTGAAATGAAAATTTTGAAAATTCAAAACAATATTCTTTAAAATGCAGGATTTCAAAACTTTTTCCATATTTTTCAATCAATGGTCAAAATAATTTCCAAAAACTTTGAAATAATCCATGAAAACTTCCAAGAAATATTCAATGTGATCAAAAAATATTCTTACCATAAACCTAGAATATGTACCTGTAGCATTACACAATCTAAATGGCATCCTTTTGAATGAAAAAGTTATAAAGGGACCTGTAAAGGGAGTATTCTCTAGATCCTTGGGAGACATATGCACCTAAAAATACCCTGAAAATCAATCCGAAAAGAAATAATGAGTTATCCCTACCAATATCAATAACATTTGGTCAATGAAGGGGATGGTGAAATGATATTTTCTATTGAGCTGATTCAACTTCGTAAAATCAATGCACACTCTCTAGCTATTCTTAATTTTTATAGGAATTAATTCATTCTTCATATTCCATACATTGGGATGGCTAGTTTTTTGGAATTACATAGATAGGGAAAACCCATTTGGAATCTAATATGTGGTAAATAATCACATCATCCATGATCTTCTCAATATCTTTTTTCACAACCTCCATCAAGCTAGGGTTCAACTCCCTTTAGGGTTGTCTGACATGTTTGGAATCTCCCTGAAGAATAATTCTATGTGGGCATATTTTTTGGGTGATTCTTGGGATATCACCTAGTATCTACCATATGAGCTTAACCTTATCTCTCAAAAGTTCAATAAAATATTTTTCATTGGTTTTAGATAAATTATTAGCAAATATCACTAATAATTTCTCTCTCCCCACAAGGTAAACATATATTAAATAAAAGGGGAGTCGTATGAATTACAAATCACAAAGATTGTAAAGGTATAAAATTGAATCGAGGTTCCCAATTCCAAAGGGTGAACATCCCGATCAGATGAAATCATGTCATCTTCTTAATCATTTATGAAATCATCAACGAAATTATAATTTACTTCTTCTGGCAACATGAAAATAGAATCGCTAGATGTTTGGGAATCCTCATGTTCAATGTTATTTTCAATGGATAAAGACTCTACCAAGTATAAGAATTCATGGAACATTCCTAATTCTTCAAGGGGTATAGTACCAAATTCATGGGAGAGTGCAAACGTGGAGTTATCATTCAATGGGTGCCCCATTGATTCAAAAATGATAAAGTGGATAGTGTTATCTCCAAACTCCAGGGTGAGGTTCCCTTAAAAGAGATTTATGATGGTTTTGGACACCATTAAAAAAGGTCTCCCAAAATTATGGGTGACTGTGATGGTATCCTGTCATCTTCTATATTCAGAACATATAAATAAACTAGGAATAAGAGATCTTTGACATTCACCATTACATCCTCCAAAATACTTATTGAGAAACCATGTATCAATTTACCAGACGGGCCACCACTCTTGTGGGAATCAAGTCTCATATATGAAAATAAGTTTATACTGATTAGGGAAATATGTTAATGGAATTACCTAAATCATTGAAAGCTTTAGGGAAATATAAATAACCAATGGTACCTGGAATGGATAACATCCCTGGATCATGACATTTGGCTTGAAATGTTTGTATGATAATTATGAGACACTCCATCTAAAGTTGTTACTATCAGTCCATTGATGTCTCATATTTTTGTGATAAGATATTTAAAAAGTCTATCATAATTTTTAGTTTTTAGGGCGTAATTTAGGGGGATATAGATTTCCACATTCTGGAAGGTGTCCATAATTTCATTCTGAAGCACTTATTTCTAAAAACTATTTGATTCAATTATCCTTGATAGAAATTGTGGGGTTAATTAATTTTTCTCCCTTTGATGCATTTAAAATGGTGTTTATTGTCTCATATTCATTGCCATATTATTTTCCTCCTCCTCTTTCTTCTCGTTTTCATGGTGATTTTCCACAAAATTTTCAAAATCTAGCACTTCATTTTCCCTTAAATGAACTGGTCTTGTTTTTGCCTCAATGGTGGCTGGCAGTGAGAGTTATTTTCCAATTATTATTTTCATTGTTATTACTTTCTCTTTTTGTTAAGGTATTGTTTATGATTGGAGTTTCCCTAGGTTTTTTAGTTAGTAAGTCCATGAGACTTTTTAACTTATTAGAAAAATATTTTACGGTGTCTCTACTCCTATAATTCTAAGATTTATTCTTATGGGTTTGAATACGAGGTTTTTCACTAGTGAATTGATGCTCAGATGGTCTCCAGAATGTGGATGGGTTTTTGTAAGATGGCTAGTTATAAAATTTATTTTGTTTCAATGGTGGTGGGTTCTGGAATTGATTATGGAATGGGGGTTGGTAATGGAAGTAATTTTGGTATGGGGTTTTAGCTTGATTCTGTTGATTTTAAAATTTGTACTGGATTATGATAGGCTCTCTCCAATTATGATTTTTCAAAAATTCCATTGGCTGAAAGAAAACTGCACAACTTTCCATTCCCTGTATTTCAGCATACTGGTCAGTGAAATGATCAAATAATGAGCATAAACCATATACCATAGTTGGTGCTTATTGATCACCCAATTGTTTCAAGGCCTTCAGTCTCACGAAACTAGTTATATATTTGGTATTAGTTTTTAATAATGGAAATGGATGATAAATTCTCAACTCATGTATACTTCTTTTTCTCGTACGTCCTATAACAATTTGTTGCGTGTTTTGGGAAATTTTCTCAATCAAACTATTGGATTATTCTGGTGAATTATAAATCAATGTTTCTCTAGATGATATATCACAAATTTTTCTATCATTTTCTAATAATTCATGATAAAATAATAGAAGAATATGATCCACCTTAATGGCATGATGAGGTAAAATAGAACATATCTTCTTAAATCTATCTCGATAATTGTAAATAGTAAATCCAAATGAATGTCTGATGGCATAGGATTTTTTTCTGATGGCCATGATTCTGTAGGTGGGGAATAATCTTTTCATGAACCCTCTTACCGATTCATTCTAATCATTCACATATCCTTCTTGTAATACTTACAACCATTCTTTGTAATCTCATTATAATGAAAATGGGAATGCCTTCCACATTACCTCTTCATCAGCTACACATGAAGGTCTGAAAGTAGAGTAGACATGTTTGAACTCTTTAATATGTTTGTTTGGGTCTTCAACTACAAATACATAAATTTTTGGTAGTAATGGAATCATGTTAGGTTTCATTTCAAAATAATTTTGTAATAATGGCATGATATGTTGATTTTTTTTATTGATGAATTTTCAGGCACAAAGTTCTCTAAGTGTTTGGTTTTGATTTTCAGCCATGGTGAAAGGCTTAAAGTGAACTCTTGAAGTTTTAGTCATGCCTAAAAGACATATTTCCTCAAATAATGGTTTAAAATTTAGTTTTCTAAGACTATTTAACATGGTTGTTTCAATTTCAGGATCTATGGGGAAAGGGATTGTGTTTGTAGTTATCGTTATACAATATAAAGATAGAAAATGGCACTACCTCACTAGATATGAATCCATGTTATGAAATGTGCCTATCATGGGGTGTAGAGAAAAAAATATTTACTAAGATAAAATGCAGTATAGTAATTAACATAGGTTGTCTCTAGAGAGGATCCAACAATAATCAAGCTGTCACCTTAAAATATGAAAACAAAGTGGTGGTATGTTTTTGAAATTGTTTGATTTAGAAATAGAAAGAATGAAACTAAAAAAAGAAAAATATTAAGATAAAATTGATAAAACAAGGTATTGAAAACTACAATATGAAAAGGTGATTGGGTATGGGGGTTTTTCCAATTATAATTCTATCATATTTCAAATCATCTAATTCTCTTCTACAAAGTCAACAAAAGTGATAATACACAAGTTCTTCTACTTACTACCATGTTAAAATTATAATGGTGAGAATATAACTTACTAAAATCTCATATTGGAATAATCTCCTTCCATTGTGTGATAATGTTATAGAAAATACCCTCAATTTAATTAGGTAATTTCCAATCAGGTCATGTTTATCCAAAGCAATCAAGAATATTCACTACTCATCAAACACGTACCAAGGATAACTAATAACATCACCATAAAAATAATAATATATTTCATCAAATATAGACCAGATCCTAGTGGAGGGAAAAATTGATCATTGAACAAAGAAAAGAACATAACAAAATCTTAAAAAAATTACAATCATCTATAAAAATAAAAACTATTATAATAAATTGGAATCGATTTCATAGAATAGAGAAAATGATTTTCAAACATTAAGTGCAATAATTCAACAATAACAAAAATAAAAACCTATCCTTCCCCAATCAAACAAAAATTTACACAACCATGGTTATGATAATTGTGAATAAGGGGGTATAATAACTCATTACAAAACTAGGGTGAATAAACGATAGAAAACAAATAATTGAACATTTTCTTTTCTAGAATCTATTATATAGATGTTTAATTCTTTTCATCCCACCAACCGGCTGAAATACACTGAGGTCTATTCTTATAATATTTTTATATTGAATATTTTTATCAACCCAAAAAATATCCAATACATTAGAAGGGTGTAAAGAATGACATTACTAAATAAATGAACATGAATTTTCTTGGGTCCAAACACTTTTTCACCCACCCCACATAGACTTAATCAAAAGATTACTTAATGATCTTATTTAATTATTAAAATTAATTTTAACTGTTCATTTGGAGTCCACTATTGAACTTAGTAAAAATCATATCATTTTAAGGTCAGTAGACTATGATATGAATCATTAATTGAAATGGGGTCCATTCTTCCATCGATAAATATATCTCCAGTTGATTGAATTTTATGGGCCATTGTGTGTCAAACTAGGTGTTGGTATAGAAGAAAAAAATGAATCCCATGAGAAAGAAAAAACTAAAAATTTGAATAACATAAATTGGATTTGAATTGTAAATGTAATGCCTGAAAAACAGAATATCTTGAAATCTGTGAATGTTCTAGAACAATCCAATTTTCATAATTAAGCACATAATTAATCAAAACTCACTATGATGATGAAAATATACTCTAATTAAAAAATTTGGAGGGATTAAATAATTTAAAGATATATCAAATACAATGATAACATTAAATCTATCATTTCGACACATGAAAGACGTAGTGTATCACGTCCCAATATAGGGTAGATCCAAGTAGTATGTTACCTATCAAACTCTACATAGTACCTAAAATGGGGAATAACAACCTCCAAGATAGATTCCCCCCTAGAAAAAATATATGTAACATTTATCGGGGTGAGACCTAGTACAATACGTTTTCTACGTCCTCAAACTCCGAAGAACTCTTCTATCTTCCAGCACAAATCTTCTGATGGCCCTGGGAATTCTTCATCCACTCCTAGATGACCTCCACATTCTCTGCAAACACCTCTTACACGTAGAGGTATCCAAAAACCAATAATAAACATTTTTCTAAGGGTTTTGAGGAAGTGGGCTGACTTAGTGATTCGGTCAATGATCACTCTAATAATATTGTCTCCCATGGGATTATTTGGTAAACCCATCACAAAGTCCATTTATATCCCTTACCACTTCCTTTAGGGTACCCAAAGAAAGAGAAGGAGAAACTCCTTCCGAGCAAAGGGGCTTGAATCAGAGAGTGGAAACCCCATGAAACTGATTCAAAAGAGTTTTTATATTTTATTTAAACCGGAAAGCCTAGATTCAACCTATCTATTAACCTTAGAGTCCTCTTGTACACCCACATGTGTATCTTGATTCATTAATCGACTCTTTTCATCGCTGATATAACTACATGTCTCTTGAAAATAAATAAAATGCTCCCCTCCATTAAAATTTCCATCACGGGTAATCCATATGGACATATGAGCACATAAAGACTAGTAGTTGGTATCACCGAGTTATGCATCCTCGAGTCATTTAATATTGGACGGCTAATAACCCATGACTTGTGATAAAATGCTCCTTCCCCATCCATGAAGGATAACTTCAACGAATAAAACCACTATAATGCCTCATTCAGTAACTGATAACTAGATTAATGTCGAGAGAATAAGCTTCCATGTTCCCATTCCCAATAGTGTATATAAACTCCAAGTTATAGTCTTATAGGAACTCTAGGAATCACCTCTATCTCAAGCCCCCTTCCTTCTAAGAGATGTCATACTAAAGATTCTTGAGGATCAAGTAGACAATGCATCACATTCTAATTTGGTAGTATCCCCACATATTCAACATGAAGACCACTACTACTAACTCAAGATTCTGAGTCATGATGTTATAATCATCAAACTCTTTGTCAACCCTAACTGTATTTATTGCAACTCTAGCCTCTAAGGTGAAGTTTTCTTGAAGTAGAAGACGTATCAAATCCACAAAAGTGAAATAATGAGATTTCTATGTAGCTAGTGTTCTCGAAGTGGGTCCATGAACATTCACAAGTGTCTCATGTGATCTTCTGCATGAATTGAGTACACTACGATTTGTTTAAATAAGATTACATGTGGCTATCTTGGGTGAAACACTAGGTCTTACTAAGCCCTACCTCAGCATTTTCACCATCTTCACTCCCAGTTCTTGGAGCACTTTGGTTTCCATCTGATAAATTGATGAAAATATTGATGCCACCATAAAGTGTAGACCAACACGGAAGTATAACACTCAATTGAGAGGTAAAAAATAAACTACTTCAAGGAATACATCATTATACACTACCACCACTACAAAACATAGAGACTCATAACATCCACTGCACTGAGGGTCATACTAGCCAACCAGATTGAAATCAGATACACCCACGTCTTCCTTAGTCCACCAATAGATTAATGTATTTTCAATTTTACTATAAAGTGAATTCTAGTTCCATCACCATTGAAGTACC
The DNA here is from genome assembly GCA_963277665.1 of Viscum album. Classification (NCBI taxonomy): domain Eukaryota; kingdom Viridiplantae; phylum Streptophyta; class Magnoliopsida; order Santalales; family Viscaceae; genus Viscum; species Viscum album. Next base: position 1,737,210,550 of record OY728142.1, read on the forward strand.
ATATACTTTCCCTAAAACAATTATTCTGATCATGAATTTGGAATTTATTTCAAACCTAGAATGAAATTCTAAGGGCTCGATACCACTACTAAGAGATCCAAACCGAAAATATCACTTATAAGAGTTAGGTCACACTGTCGGAACCAGCGTATGGTCATTTTTACTCCTCTAGTAGAAGTATCTAAATGTTGGGATCAATTTAACAGTTTAACCATAACCTCTAAGTATCAATCAAGAAATTTTGAATGTAAAGTGATCACTAGTACACGTGTTTATCAATCCTAGTGCTAATGTAAAAAGACACATGTCATATCATGAATCATCCTTGGAGTCCAGGGGTCATAATCCTAGACAACATACAATGGTCTCCTCCCCTATCATCCAGCTATTGATGTCTGCTATAGAACCCTGGAGGTGGTTTTGGTAACATGTCGTAATGTTTTCCACCATCTATTGCTTCCCCGACTGTCCTGCCACGTCTGCTGCCTAACAGATCTGCATGATCATGTCATTGCCTCATCTTGGTGGTTTATGAACTACTTCATCAACTGTAGAATGAACAATGGTATAATCTCATGTGATATTCCCCCTTTTCGACAAGAACTACATTCTCTTTTCTTATGAGAACTAGAACTCCCTCAGATCATATTACGAAACCTTTAGTTCTATTGATTACATTGCACACCAACTATCAGTAGGTCCTACGGACCCTGCATCTTACGAGATCACTACCATGGATTACTATGATACAAATTTGAACCTTGTGCTTTTCCCTCTAGAACTAAAAGATCCTTCCATGGATAGGTATGGAAAGATGCATCCACCTAAACCACTAGAGGTGGGTCTGCTTACTAATCATTAAGAGAACTGTCACCTGCTGAACATCATGAAGAAAAAATTCTATGTGACTGGATCACATCAAGGAGACCTCATCATGTATCAGGCCAAACATCTGATCCCACTGCGGAAACCTCTCTTGTTGTCATTGTCAACACATAATGTGGAGAACAAGATGTATCACGATTAAAAGATTATACCCGGTGAGCTGTATCAATAAGGACATAGAAAGCAATAACAATTCATATATGATTCATTATCATTATTTCCCTACAACCAGTATTTTCATGTAACGATTTGGAAAAAATGTTCCTAGAGTCATGGTGCATGGATACGTCCATTGTCACACCGAAACTAGAGCCTCGAGCCTGAAATCTAAACTCAAAACAATTAAAACTATTACCCAAATCCATTCTCCTAGAAACTAGGTCCTAAAGTGGAACCATCCACCAATTATTCTACTTTGTCATGAATCGTCGCTCTAGGCCTTCATTGTGACTAACCCATGTCCACCTCCAATAATCCAGGGGATGGAGACTACCTCCATTTAGGAATACCTCATAAATGGGAGGTATTTTCCTAAGAACCATTACACATGCCCCAAACTCCAAGCAATCGGTCTTGAGAGTGAAAACCTTAAGTAATGAAAATGAATGCGCACCACTACAACCCCAAAGCATAATAATACAGAATACAAATAAATAAAGTTCAACCGGGCCAGAAATGATCCCACTAAAAATAGACAACTGTAATCTCTGACCTAAAATAATAGCACTAAAGCTACTTTAGGAAGTTGTCGAAAACATCTCAACTCATCTGTTGTATTAAAGAACCGTATGGTTGGGGTCCCAGTCATACTCCACCTAATACCCCACCAATGAAATAGTCAACTACACAAGACATGAAACAAGTAGGAAAAGCCTGTGCAGATGTGGGCAAAACAATACACAATAGGGGACCCAGAAACATAAAGTGGAATAATACAATGGAAACACCATCAAGATGGTATATTAAGATCGATATATGTATATTCCATCAATACATATAAAAATCACATCTAGGTAAACTTGTAAAGGATTCCAAGATGCAACATCCCCTCAATTTCACCATATGGTGTTTCTCGTAGCACACTTGATTATGAGATATCCCACTCCTTGAGCTATATGATATTAACCACGTAGAACAAGTCTATAAAATGTATCCATGAGAACAAAAAATCTCGATACATTATGAAGATTATTTAATATGTCTGGTTTAAAAAAAGGAATGGAGTCTCAATCTCGCAACTAAAACCATTCTCACAAGATTCATCTCAAGGCACGTTTCTTCCAAGTGAACTCACTCCTTGAGATATGAAGACATGATAGGCCATCAAAAAGAGGTCCAACTTCTTTGGGCCCCACCCAAAAAAGAAAAAAATGAGAACTACCAGATTTACACCGATAATATCAATTCAAATATGAAGGAATGATATCGATACATAAATAGGGGGTCCTACACCCTGGGCTCACTGGGGGAGATCCTGGACCTACTAGAATTATCATTCTAGATATGGTATGGGTACTAGTGTAAATATTGGTCACACCCATTCCACAAAACCTATCTAAGATTCCATGAAGATATTTTAGGATAGACCTAGACTCTCGATGCGGTACATGATTCACATAGACCCACTAGTGCACTGAGACCTGCAGAGTCACTTCGGCATGTGGGGCCACCTTGATCTTCTTGTAGCATATGACTACTAGGACACCAATATATGCTTTGAGCCGACTCAATTCAAAACACAATCCATTCTCTATGATAGTAATTTGACCTTACATTTTACCTTCTGATGCAAGCCCAAGGGTACCATCTCAATCTCTACTGTCACCCCCTATGATGGGATCGGTATCATGTGTCGATCCATCATATAATAGTCAATGAAAACGCCAAAATCCCCATGCGGTCTAACTAAAACCCCACTCATCCATATCAAAAGTACATCCTCATAACATGGGTTCTAATTCATTAGATGGATCATCAATCGAACATATAGTTTGAATGATATATGTGTTTTAGTGATAATGGATTTGGTTGGGTCCAGGTCCAGTCCAGCCCGACCTAGCCCGGTGTCAACCGACCCGACCTGGGTCTGACCCATCCCACTACGCTGGCCAGGCCCAATGAATTGGACCAGGCTCGGGCCGGCCATGATGACCAACATGGACTACTGGCATGGGCCTGTCTTCTCTTCCCAGGACGCAGGGGGCTCCATGTCCCACCCGCAGCTGTTACTGCTGGTTGCCACCACCCTCCAGGTGGACCAAAGCCTATAGTCGTGTACACTGGACCGTCACATGACCATGCCATAATCCTCTTATCACTACTCACTTCATATTCCATGGGCCTCATTCACCTCCATGGAGCACTGATGGGTTCTTCTGTGGGCCCTTAGACTCGTGATGGTGGTCCGTTTTATGATCTGGAAGACGTCTCAGATCCCTCTAGTCATGTTCTTCATCCCCAAGGGTTCAAATTCATTCCATGATCTATTTTCGGTGTGATTCCATTGGGATTATAAATCTCATGCACCACCTCAATATGATCACCACCATCATCGTCACACCTCTGTCTTGTCGTGCCCATCCTAGTCCTATGGCATCCGATTATTGTACTATGGATCAGTTGCGCAACGATCCCCGAATCAGAGAAAGTCATGTTGTGGTACAAATGAAGAATTCCGTCATTTATTGAACAATAGATAGATTAAAGGAATGAATTAAAATATATGATCAGACCTTGATCGATGTTTGTGTCAATTGGAGTATGTTTCTGTTAGAATAATTAATCATGAATCACAATGAAAATGTCCCATTAAAACCCCGTAATAGTAATCTGATCCCACAATAATGGTCGATCTTCAGGACAATTTTTTTGTTAACTGGTCGAAATATGTCCTGGAATATAAAGAATAGGGAATGGAGATGACTAAAATAAAGACACTTTCCTAGACATGGATCACTTGCAAAAGTATATTGATGTCGCGTCAGCATGTCTCTGATCTATCATCATCAGCGAGAAATCCTCCACCTCCCCCATGCCTTAGTTAAACACCATAGAAATTTTATAGCGTTATGAATTATAATGTTGGACCCTGTCCTCGATTAATGGTGGAAACGTGTTAATGCGTTTACACGTTTTAGCATTTCTATTTTTCTTTGAAATAGCTTCGCCAAGCTACTTCATTAATTAATGTATAAATGGTTTCTCTATCACTACATCACAACATCCCCACGATGTGAAACCTAATAAATAAATAAATATAACCTTCTATAAGTTTATTTTATTATCCATTTAAAAGTCCTAAAATTTACATTTAACCTCAACCCAGGTTGGGCGTGGTTAGGCTCCGCCAAAGGAAATCACATCTTCATGAGCTCGACGGTACACTCAGATTTGTAATCCATGTTACCATTTAAGAGTTCAAAATATTTGAAAATTAAAATAAATTTTTATATATTTTATTTATGGTTATTCCATTTTAGTGGTTTTCCACTATAGACCCACACCGACTAAAATTAAATCGTTCTTAGGGTAAACCCAATATCCTGAACACAACAGTGACCTTTGATTTCAAATCAATGTAATTGTTTAGTATTTATTCCATTTTTCAGGAAAACTTATCACACATAATATTTAAATATAATAAAGCTTATATTATGTACATAATCATGCACAGCCTAGCGGTTCCATGCTAGGCACTAGATGAAACATGTTCATTGTCTGTAACCCGTCGACATATTTTTTATGCGACGAGCGTGGCGCACTAGGTGCCAAGCGGGCGAGAAGGGTTGTCAAAGGCGGTGTCAGGTGGGGGGGTGCTGGGTGCCAATAGGGCACTCTGGGTTGTCAAAGGGGGTTTCAATGGGGAACGCTTCGTGTCCATGTGTGTCAAGGGGGGTGTTGGGGTGTCAAGGGGCGCGCAGACGTGTCCTGGGTTGTCAAGGGATTGTCAAAGGGGTTGTCCCGGGGTGTCGGGGGGGGGGGGGGGGGCTCTGGGGTGTCACGGGGTGCGCTGGGTGAGTTGGGGGTGCACTGGGTTGTCAAAGGGGGTGTCCTGAGGTGTCAGGGGGGGGGGGGTTCTAGGTTTTCAAGGGGGTGCGCTGGGTGTCCATGGGTGTCAAGGGGGGGGGGGGGGTGTCAAGGGCCGTGCAGGGGTGTCCTGGGTTGTCAAGGGGGGGGGGGGCGTTGGGGTGGTGTCAAGGGGTGTATCGGGGGTGCGTTGGGGTCACGCTGGGGTGTGTCCTGAGTGTGTCATGGTGGGCCACTGGGATGTCCTGGTGTTTTAAGGGGCTAGGGTCGGTTGTCTGAAAACCGCCTCTAATGCCCAAAATGCAATCACCATTAGGGGCCGTTTAAACTTCTTATAAATCCATTTATTAGAGGCAGTTTTTGTGATAGCCGCCTTTAATGGGGAAATTTCGAGCAACATTAGGGGGTATAAACCCCCTCTAATGCAATTTCTGCTAAATTTACTATGAATTTATAAGCACTTTCTTACAACCGCCTCTACTATCAGTAGGCGGGCACATTAGTGGAGGTTTCCCAAAACCGCTACTAATGTCTTTATAAGGGATTATTAGCCATTATAATATAAAAAATAACCCCTTCTAAGGTGGCCATTTTTTGAAGTGAGTGTCCTTTGAGGTACCTATAGCTGGAATGTAGAACATTTCACATTAATTTAATAATAAAAATCCAAGAAATCATACAAAAGATATATCCTCCTTAACAAATCATTATAATCATGTGGATTATTAGAGCCTTGTACTAATTTTGGATTCTGGTGAAGAAAAATTAGATAATGATTCTCGGACTCATCATAATGAGTTTCCTCAGCTAGTGCCCGAATGGGAATAGGTAAAGGTATATAACCTACTGTAATGGCCTGGGTTTTGACCCAAAAAACATAGTAATATATTAGAAAATATTTCAGGAGTTAGGTATTGAGTCGTCCTGGGATATCGGGGCCAGGGGAGCCTAGGTGGGGTGGTATTAAAAATATTAGATATTTTTTCACCTATGTGGTTTTACATGATACATAAAAAACTAATATTTGGAGTCTTAGAGTTGATTTCTGAGACCTCATTTGAGTATATAACGTTGTGTTTATCGTAGGCATAACATATGGTCATCTTCTCCAAGAGTTATGATCACATTTCATGTTGGTTATGGGGAATCATGAGGTGGATCAAAATAATTTATTGAAAAATTAACGAAAAATATAACATACCCACTCCCTCTCCTCTAAATTGGTGTGCATGACTTAAATAGGAGGAAACACTCTTCCTCTCTCACCTTCCCTCTTGAGAAGAATGAAATCGATGCCAAATACACACTATGATGTGATAAATATGTCAATTTCTAATGTATATCATCATCTAATCGAGAACCAAAATGATTTGGGCATAATTCTTGAAGCAGCGATTCAGCGATTTCAGTATGAGGTAGGCATATTTCAGTGTGGTTTTATATTCCATTTTTATATTTTTATTTATGTTTCTATATCCCATATATAATTTCATGAGATCCCTTCTAACTAGATTAGTATGTTTTGGGTTAAAGAAGAGATAATCGAGGTGTCTTGCCGGTGATTCTTGATTAAAATCACTATATACAAGGCTTTTAGTTTAGTGAAACATGTTGTATATCTCTTCATGTTTGGGGATGTTCATGTTCATAGACAACAAATTCTATATGGTTGTTAAACGCTGCGTAGTTCCTTAATCCATGTGACCATATGACATGGCTTGGGATATTCATTTGATAACACACGGTTGTGTACTAACTCACAAGAAAGGTACACGGGAAAGATGTCTAGTACACATAAAAAGGTTCAGGTACATGTACATAGGAAAACTACCTGGGTAGATTGAAATTTATCCGAAAACATCAAATAGTATGGGATACAGGGCATATGAGGGAGACAGTTGGTCTGTCCTTGTAGAAGAGGAACACACCAAATGTTCAAGAGATGATGGACATGGTGTATACCTCCTCTACATGATGTGTACCCATGAATGTGGTGAATCCCATGTGTAAGAGATACATGTATAGGTTCTAGGGTGGGCTCACAAGCTTTTTGTGACCCGGTGAACCCGTATATTTTTGGGAGATCCTCAAGGGATCTTACACCATTAGTATATCCTATTCTAGGACACTGATGTAGTACAATGAGTATTCTATCATAAGCGGGTTTCTTTATAAGATGTGATGGTGGCTTCCAAAATAACATACAAGATATGAGGTGGTGTAAATCAAGCATGATTCTTCTTGAGCAACACTCAGATGATGTTGGATATCAATATGTTTTGTATAGAGAGACGCTAGGACTATTACTCCCTTGATGGAATAGGGAATGATTTTTTCATACCATTGTTCTTAGGTAGATATGGGACACACAATGTTGTGGGATCATGTTTATTAACTTTTGGTAGTTTCCTCTAGGGTTGTGACTCCCCTAATAGGTTAGTGTGCGGGTATCCTCATGATGTTCGTGAAGGTAGAATATGATATCCCTATTCGTTCTAGGGAGAGGGTTCTTTATTTAAGGAGTTAGTACTACCCTATTGGATTAGGGAATGGATTCTCAATAGATGATGTATATATTGAAGATTTACTCCCCTACCGAGTAGGGTGATGGTCCTATTTAATTGGCGTCGGTACTCCCCTATCATTCCAAGACGTGGGTTCTCTATATGTGTTATTCTGGAAGAGTCAGTACTCCTATGTAATGACAGGGATTGGATCCTTAGGCCTGTGGTTAGTAGTCCCATAACATGTCTGGGTGTCGGTCTCCCATATTTAACAAGTTGGTAGAGTCATCAATCCCCTATTTTTTCATGGTACATGTCCTCTGGCCACTAAGAAGTACTCCCATATCATTCCAGGGTACGTGTCCTCTAGCCTCTATGTTTTATTCCCATTACATGTTAGGGTGTAGGTTCATGATCAATGATGTGGTAATCCTCTCTCATATCACGAAAGTATTCATTTATGAGTAGTACTCTAGTATTTTAACAGAGAGTGGGTCCTCACTTATGCAGTAGTACTCCCTTGTTTCTAAGTAGCAGGGGGAGCGGGTCCTCCATTCGGGTTGGAGATCCCATGGAATTTTGATATAGTTTCGAGGAGCGTGATCTTCCACATGATGTGAATGATACCAAGTTAAGGTTTAGTTCTCCCTTGAATGACTAAGGTGTGGGTAACTCCTTATTGGAGCGATATAGGTTTTATATGTTAGTTAAGAGAAGTAATCCCTCGACTACGACAAAGTGGAAAGGGGTGAGGCCCTATGATCTCTCTTGTTATAGAGGGTCAACACAGTGCATAGTCTGGAGAACATATAACTAAATTTTGTATAGTGGTGAGGTTGGGCCTCTTCACATGTGTTTCATTATCTTGCACTGGGAATGACATAGCTATGACAGGACTTTTTGTTGCTGGTCACTAGAGCGGGAACTAGTAATATGTTCTCGATGAAGTATGTTACCTAAAATGTATCATTAGTATGGGTAGTGTTGTTCTCGAGGGAGTGGAACTCTCATATGGGGACATCTAGGATGGTTGACCTCACTGAGTGTGTTCTCCTGGTTTGATGTTACGGTTAGATCATATGAATAGAATATTTTTACAAGCTATGAGGTCGGAACCACATGAAAAATAGTGTATGAGAAGAGTATATCTGGGTTATTTTTTGGGAGTCCATGTGGTGTTTTCAAAAGTTCGGTTTGACACCCCTTGTACACATAGAGGACATGTCATTTATAGCCAATGAGGGTTCAAGATGGATTTTCTATCTCGATTGGGTTTCCCTCTGTCTAGGTCGAGCGGACCGTTGCCTTTTAGTTTCCCACTTTTTCATTTGGGATATTTGGGGGGCCAACTATGTTTTTTATACTCACCCATGCACATTATTTTCTATCACATGTTTTCTATTTATTAAAAACCATATTTCATTTGATGGTGTTCATAGAGGACCTGATAAAGGTAGAGATTAATAAGCATAACAGACTGAGGCATTGACCAGATCTTGGATGAGGATGATTTTGGTAGCTTTAGTTTACGGTGATCTCTACTTTTTAAGAAGGTTGGATGCTTTTTCATTTTTTATTGGTGGGTTTTTTTTTTCTATTTTACACTTTTTTTTACTTCTGTTGTAATCTTATTGTGGGATATAGATGTATAAATGTATTGGATGCCTTTTGTTTTTAAATTTTACCATTTTGTGAGCTTATATATTTCTATGTGCATACCGGTACATATGCATTGCCCCCCATTTTAGTGATATGCCTTATAAGACATAGTCATAATTCCGTAGACTATTGAAGGTGATCATGGGGAGTTTCGGACTGAGACCTGTCAGTTTAGGTGGATACATATTTGTATTATAAAAGTCGGTTCCCCATTGGGATCATAGTGTCGTGATCTTGGTTTGGGTTGCATTGCGATGGTGTAAGGATTTTTTGAGTTTTCCTCTCAGGCTTGGGGTTCTAGCGTTGGTGTGGAATCCAACATATTTATTCATTAGTACAACGATTGCATATTTTTTGACTCATTATATTAGAATACTAGTCGTTGGGAAATAATTTGTTCATGCATCATATAGGACTAAGTTTTGGGTTTTCTTGTCCTTCTTGATTTAGCTCCTTGGATACACTATTTGACAATGGTAATTTTTTATTCTATTTCTGGATTACCCTATGAATTTATCTAGATAGTATTATATAGCATGATTGTGATGATTATCTTCCCCATGATGTGGCTTCATTGTTTGGAATTGATTCTGAGGCATTACTTCCAGCTGGACTGCTGGTGGTGCCACCACCCATAGAGCATCAGGTTTTACCAGCAGTTCAGTTTGGAGATGTTGGTAGGTTGAGTGAACTACTCTAGTTCTATATGTAGATACCTATGAGGTATCAGGATGATTTATACCCCAAGGTGAATGATTATACGATCGAGGAAGTCCCTTGAGTTTTCCTCTTAGTGAGAAATATTTCTGATTAGATGGGGGTCAAAGTGTTTATCCTTTTATAGGGTTTGACTCAGAATTCTGGGATTCTTGTGACACAAACACATAAAGAGGTGATTATCACATGGGATGTGTTCTAGTGACTCTTCCTAGAAGATTTTTACCCATCCACATTGAGATTAATGTGTATCTATGATCTTATATAGCTTCATCTAGGAAGCATGACAGTGGAAGAGTTTTCGACGAAGTTCATAGACTTTTCGTGATACTCCATTGATATGGTTTAAGATATGGCCTTCTAGAGCACATATATTAGAGAAGTTATTTCATCAGAATATTACAGTTTCTATGAGTCCATTGTGTATTCTCACATTCACTATAGTGATGGAGTGAGAGTTTGTGGTGGAGTGTTTCTTGGATGACAAATAGGTGGAAGTGACATGTAGGATTGTTCATTGACATACAGTGTCTATATGATCTGGAAGAAGAATGGTAACAGGGTTGCGACGCATCAGTCAAACCAATTTATAGACATAGATGTGTGGGTCTATAGTGTAGGAATCGCGCCACAGATCAGATCAACCATGAGAGGGGATGATACACTTGTGACAGTTGGGGGCATCTCACTAGATATTGTCTGACCCGTTGTGCTGCTGGAAAGGAACCAATCGAGGAGTTTCGTTAGCAGAGGAAACTTTTGGTGAAATGAGTTTTGCAACGTGGTAGATGAGGTGGATGATCTAGAAGTGTGGATAGATGTGGTAATCAATTCTGGGTGTTTCCACCACCAACCCCAGGTGGTCTACTCCAGGCTCAGGGAGTTGAAGGATGTGGGCGGCGACAGATACCAACCATATAGTCCATTGACCTAAAGACATCAAGGATAAATAGAGTTGGACTTGTTTTTATTATACATTATGTATAATCTATTTTTATACAATGTAGTGGGTTCTCTTTTATTTCTTCTCATGGTCATGGTTTAACCAGGGTGACGCAGGGGAACAATAGAACCATGTGTTAGTAGTTGCTACAGAGTTCTCGATAAGGCCCAATGGATGTCCTTACAGCCCTATTTTCATGAGTACCCTCATGTTTTTGGTGTTATATTTTTATGAGTCACCCTCAAAGAATATGTTGTACAGTTTGACTTATCTTGGAAATCATGAGATTGGGGCTTCACATTACCCTCCACGACACATTTTTTGGGACGCACATCAGAATACTGTGGGAATGTCAGTGCCTCCCAAAGCGTACAATATAGAGTTGCATTGGCGGAAATCCATGTTATTTCTTATTCTGGGGGAGGTTATAGGATGAAGTGTTAAAGTATTTGTTGTACCTACCAATAGAGTTTTCATTCTCTAACCCCTAATGTTTGATGGGTCTTGGGTTGAGAGGACCTTATTTAAAATTATTTTTTATAGGAATAGTAATATTCTAAAATGTTTTCACATTATGGATTGGTTACCTACCATCCATACCAAGCTAGGAATCTAGTAGTTGGGGTAAAAGAATTTCGGTTTTGATGAGTTGTGTTACAACTGTATGTTTGTATATGAAGGGCCTGGTAAGATCCAATGTTTCCCTTGGGTATCCCTGTCTTGTTTGTGAATACCCTCCCATATTCAGCACTGATCATAAAAATAAAATTCTTTAGGATTGTGTTATACCATCCTTCCAGGGGTGGATGTGAACTTTGGGGTTTCATAAGTGTATGTTTCTGGTGAGCGAGGTGGTGTATAGCTAGACCCCATGAGTGTAGATAGAATATGGAGCTTGGTGTTTTACCACCCATCTCAACTATGGATAAATGTTCCCATTATTTCCTAGTATTGACTTCGTAGAACTTTTATATAAGATTGGTTTGATATTAGTGGATCTTCTATGTGTATGCTTATAATCTCCATGATAACCCTTTGTGAGCTCGCTGGCATGGGTGCCCAGCGGGATGATCAGTTTCATCCCATTTTAAAAGGATTTCACTTTAATTTGATGAAAATACATATAGTGGGGTGAATTTAGTGACCATGGTTTTGAGCCACTGTACTTTACAATATCTCAAAATTTATTTCTTGAGTCTGGTGGTATGTCGGTGGGGGAAGATGGTTCTAAGGGAGCCTTGTTGCGGCGGTATTAAAAATATTAAATAAATTTTATCATGCATGCATATTTTTTTATTAAAACATAAAAAACTCCCATTTGGAGTATCAGATCTGATTTCTAAGACCGCGGTTGAGTCTGGAACATTATTTTTACACTAGGTGAAACCTATGCTCATCTGGGATGGGAGTTTTGTTCAAGGGACATTTCGGTGATGGGGAATCATGAGGAGGATTAAATTAATTAATTTAAAAATTAATTAATCATATAACATAAAATATACCCCTCCCCTAAATTGGTGAAAATGACTCAAAGATAAAAACTCCTCTCCTCCATCTCCTTATCTTTTGTGATGAACCAACCCGATGCTAAATCTACATTATGAGGTGTTGTAGATATTAGTTTATGAATAAAATCATCATCAAATCAAGTACCATAATTATTTAGGCATCGTTCTTGATCCAATGATTTGGATTTTCTCCCACGATGTAGGTGGATTTTAGTTTTGGTATTGATTCCCTTATTTACGCTATGTTTTATGAATATAGATCCCATATAAAATTTCTAAATATCCATTCTAGGTTTATTTACAGGTTTCGGGGTAAACCTCTGTGAATAAAGGTGTTTTTTAGTTGATTCCCAAATGATATAATAGTATACATGTTGTGTAGTGTAATAACACATGTCGTGTAACTCCTCTTATTTAGTGTAGATACAATTTTCAGACTATATGCTTTTCATTTTTGTCACATTCCATGTATGGGTGTTACACACCGTGTAGTGCATAAAACACTGTGACCATGGGAAATGGATTGGGTTTCAAATAAAAAACATAATGCTATGTACTGAAACAAAGAAATGATTCAGGAACATGGGGTCTAGTATAGGGAAATGGTGTCTGGTACATGGACATGAGAAAAATACACGAGCAGGTTGCCATTTTTCTGAATACTCCATATAGTATGGGATACAAGTCATTCGAGGGACACTGTAGGCCAGTTTGTGTAGAAGAGGGACACAACTAGGGGATGAGGGATGATGTACATAGTGTTTACCTACTCTACATCCTTTGTTTTCATACATGGGTTGTAACCCATGTGGAAAATAAACATGGGAAGATTTTCTGGCAGGTTCACACATTATGTGTGACCCTATGAAAAATTTGTACTACTATGAGATACTCCTAGGATCATGCGCCTTTTATATCTCTTATATGGGACTCAAATTCTAGAAATTGAGTAGTCTATCTTAAGTGTAATCAATAATAGGACGTTTTGGTGGCCTCTTTATAGATTATGGGATATGAGGTGGTGCAAATAGAGGAAGATGCTTGTGGAGAAGTACTTAGCCAATGTTGGAGTTCCTTATGGTTCGTATAGATATATGATAAGACTGTTACTCCCTTTATGGACAAGGGTATTGATTTTCTTTACATCACTTCATAGATATATATGGGACTAAACACATAATAGGAATGGGTTTATTAACTTTGGGTAGTCTCTTCCAGTGGTATTACTCCCTTGATGGATAGGGGTGGGATTCCCCATGACGTTCGTGAGGTACAGTTGGTACTCCCCTGTTGGACCGAGGAGAATGTCTTTTATCCAATGAGTGACTAAACCCTATTGGATAACAATGCAAATAATCCATTGATAATATATAGATATGGTGGATACTCCCCTACCATGTAGGGTGGGGGGCCTCTTTTATAGGATTCAGTACTCCTCTGTCGATCCAGGGAACATGTTATCTATACATGTTGTTCCAGTATAATCGGTAATCACCTTCCATGTCAAGGAGTATGCCCCCATGCTTGGGGGTTGTACTACCCTACTATGTTAGTGTGAAGATATCCCATAGTGAAGTTGTTGGAAGATTCGGTACTCTCCTATCGTTCAAGGGAGTTGTTCATGTAGCCACTAAGTTGTTTTCCCCTATTATTCCACATCATGGGTCATCTAGACATTGATTAGTACTCCTATACTAGGTTAGGGTGTAAGTAATCAATCTATGTATTCATACTCTACTGTCATTTAAGAGAATAGATCCTTCTTGAGTTGCAATCCCCTATTTGAGAGTGGTGCGGGTCCTATCTTACGGAGTAGTACTCCCCCGTTTCTGTGTAGCAGTGGGGAGCCGGTCCTCAGTTGAAGTTAGAGATACCATGGATATTGCATATAGTTATGAGGATTAGGACTATACACTTAATGTTAATGATACCCAGTTAGGGGTTAGTGCTCATTCAATGGACTCAGGTTTCAGCCACTCCTTACAAGAGAAACTAATGATTCACAGGTTACATGGAATTTTTACTCCCTTAACCATGGGGTAGTGGTGTGGCGTGAGTCACTCTATTCTATCTTCTTAGAGAGAATGAAATTGTTTTATAGTTTTGAGAATTTCTACCTGAATTGTGTGTAGGGGTGATGGGATATCCTCTTCTCTTGGGTTTATTTATCTTGCAACGGGTACAAGGTAGCTATGACAGAACCTCTGGTGCTGGACACAAGAGAGGGACCTAGTATTATTTTCATGAGGTACCACATTATTTCAGACGTACTATTAGGAAGGGTAGAGTAGTTATAAAAGGATAAAATCTCTTGGAGAGGTTCCATATACAATGGATGAGCTCATGGTGTGTGTTATACTGGTTTCATGTTATGGTTAGACCCTATAAAGAATATCATGTTGCCCGCTATGAGGTTGGAACTTCATGAGACTTAGTGTTTGAGAAGATTACATATTAGGGGTTTTTGTTGGAGTCCTTGTGGTGTTGTCACATCTTAGGGTTAAAACCCCTTTTTGACTGAGATGAATTGTCATGTATTTTTTAGAATGTTTTGAGATGGATGTTTCTCCCGATTGGGTTTTCCTGTGGCTAGGTTGAGCAGACAGTTGTCATTCTGTTGCACCCTTTCTCATTTGGGGTTTTGGGGAGCCTACATAGTATTTATATACTCACCATAATAAGGCTTTTCTAGCACATTTTTTATTTATTTAGTAGACGACAATACATTTGATGGATTCCATAGTGGAACTGACACATGCGGGGCTTAATAAGCCAGAAAAACCAGGGGGTTTATCAGAGCATGGTTAGGGAGCATTCTGATAGTTATAGTTGAATATGATCCCCTCTTTCTATGAAGTTTGGATTATTTTAGAGTTTTCTTTTGTGGGAACTGTTTTACCCTTTTACACATTCAATACTTCTTTAGTACTCTAGTTGTGGGAAATAGATGTATTCATTCATTTTTTTCCTTTGGTTTTTACATTTCATTATTTTGTGAGATCAGATATGTGTGTGTGCATACAGGTACATTGGTAATGCCTCCCTTGCTTGTGATATGCCTTATCGGAGCTAGTCCCAATACACTGGAATAATGGAGTTGGGCATGTGGAGTTGCATCCTAGACCCCATAAGATCGAGTCATGGAACCTAATGTTGGGATGAAACAGACGATAATCTCAGTGAGATTATGTTCCATGAGAGCATATTATTATTGTGTTTCTTCAAATTATTCCTCTTGGATCCTATTCACGTGTCTTTGTAGATGAATAATTATAAAAATCAATTAAAAACATTAAATGCATCATAAAATTACATATATAAATAAACATACAAGAGAAATAAATTAGTTACTCACATCAGGTAAGAAAACAATATTTTTATTTTAACATATCCAAATCAAAATCTAGGAAAATACTAGAATTATTCCTTAGAAACCTTTTCTAAACAACCCATGATTACTTAAGGATTGTTATTAGTTAGGATTTCTAAGAACATGTGAAAAAATTCCCCAAAATTATACATAAAATATTCCAAACTACTTACTGAGATCAATGAGAGATTCACAACCTACATCTTTGATACCAATTTTTCATAAAATAACAAAGATAAGTTGGTACCCTAATACCCAAACTCGCATAGACATGGCCTGAAAGGAAATCCCGATCCTCACAAGTTTTCAACTAGAAAATGACATCCTTAAATAGAAAAGAGTGATTGATTTGACAACAAAACTACAGATTATAATGATACATATCAGTATGGCCAGAGATACAAAGGTAGATCATACCAGAATCCAAAAATGTATATCAAAAACATAAAATAATACATCATAACATTACTGAAAATTAGAAAAATACCAAATGAATTTCCCAATGTAAACATCACTCAAGACCAAAGGATTAATAACATCTACCTCCACCAAGAGGTACTTTCTATTTACTTGGACCCAATTAAATCAATATGAGAAATTTTTAAAAGAAATGGTAGGGTGAGATCCAAAATCCTATTATGGTCTCACTAAGTGTTCTATGAGAATATTCGATAATAAGAAACAAAATAATTAATTCCATTTCAGTAAAAATTTTAATTCAAAAAAAATTCCCATCTAAAATTAAACATTCTTTTATTTCAGAATTATCAAAAACATTTCAAATATGTATTAATAAAAACATTATATAAATAAGTTATATAAATAAATAAGCATTAAAAAATAGTTCTATAACAATGAAATTTGGTATTAAAAAAATCACAACAAGAACCATGGGAATATTTCTTATGGTATAATAGTTTCTAGTTATATGATGCTCATACTCCCATATTACTGATCATCGAGACATTTGTATAAAAATCTATTTGGAAAAAAATATTACTCGTCTACATACCATTAGGGAAAACATATTCCTAACATTATTTTTAAAAAATTTACACCGTCCATCCATTGCCAAGGAATGACTAACTAAGTGTGTGTGTCCCAAATAAATATTTAAGTACTCATTCTCTTGGGTAGTCAATCAATCAATAGAAAAAGGGAAAATCATTTCATTTAAAATTAATCATCATTCACACTTTAATGTCCCAATTTCCCTATTCAAAATCAAAATTAAATTTTGAAAGAAAAAAATAGGGATTTCATCAATTGATTCATTAAAAGAAAAATCATAGGTTTTTATCAATTCAATTTAATCCATTTTTCAGAAAACATTTCTAAATAAATTAATCAATTCCATCAATTGTAAATTACAACCCAAATTCTAATTCCAATATAATTGAAAGGTTGTCCTCAAAATTCCATAAAAATTCATATTAATATTAAAATGCATATAGATTCATGTTTTCATATTTAATTTGACACAAATTCAATTCAAATCATGAAAATCATGTTTTAGTTAAAACGATCCAGTAAAATGGAAGCACATGCATTTAATCAGAGAACTAAAACTGGTCAACAATAGATAGATTTTTTAGTAAAGAATTATGAAAATATAGATCATGAAATAAAACCATGAATCAAGATCCAAAAGAATTGAGTTATTATCCATATAACACATGCTTAAATATCAAAATCAATGGTTGAGAGAAAGATAGAGTGGGACATAAATAATGGGAGCATATCCAATTGTTGATGAGGGATTAGATATTCCACCGGTGATTAAATTAATTAAATATGGGTTTGATGTGGGAAAAAATGGTTATTTAGAGACTCTTAGTCCTAGTAATTCATGGTATACTGTGTTATGGTCACGTGGTAGATTATTTGTGGGTTTGTGATATTTTTAATCTTTTTCAGAATACAATTATACCATTTTCAGGGTTAGATGGGACATTACCCAAGGTCAGATAATTTTTTCACCCAAATCAAGAGACCCATCATTGGGGAGAACATTTTATACTACGTTTTCATACATTTTTTAAAGCATTCATCATCCATGAAAATTCACATTATCAAGGGTTTCATGTTTCACACTGTGTGGACGCACGATTTAGGAAAACTATGAGACAACTATGAACAACATAGAATCATCCTAAATTTTTCCAAATTTAACTCCATGATGACCAAAGTAAGACACAAACAAAGAATGATAAAAATGAGGTTTGTTGTGTACCTTAAAACCAATAATATTATGTAAGGGAGTTCCTCTAACAAAGATTCATGGACTTTTATTAGATGATATAATTCAAAAACTTGTGATTAGTATACCTTATATCCATATACCTAATGTACTAGTGGATTTAATTTTTTTTTCAAGTATCAATAATACCTAATTAGATTGATTATAATGGTACTTATTATCATGATGGGTCACTATAATATAACACATTCCATATCATTATTGTGTAACATCAAAATAAACCAAAATCTTGTTATTAAGTAATCACAATATATTGTATAACATTTAATAAGATCATGAAGAATAATGTATGGTGTCAATCTCAACCATAATTTCAAAATTGATAAATATATCTTAATTTATAACTCTAATCATATTTCACAGCTTATTAATAAAAATACATTACGGGAGATTCCATCATGGGTAACAACTAGATGATTATCTGTATTATCGATCTAGACCATGAATGATTCTTATTTCAAAAACATTATTAGGTATTTCCCATGAAACCACTTCCTAAAACATGTCAATATCCAAATTAGATCCTCTTTAAAATATAATATAAACTAATAATTTCACTTCATCACACCCAAATCAACACTACGATAAATAAAAATCAAAGGTCCCTACTTCAATGTCCTCCAGAGAATGTTGAATTGATGTTAATGATCATTAAATATCTTAGGGTAAAATAATATATCATATAGGAAAAATGTAAATTATTTTTGATTTAATCGAAATGAATACATCCATTATTTTTATTTCTTATAGGTATTCTTTTTAATGAAATTGATTTAAACATACCTTGAATTATTCATATAAAATAGATCTAAGAGATGTTTTTATAATAAAAAATAGTCATTATTAATTTTTTGATCATTTCATAGCTACTAAGATCATTTTTTTCATGCTAGTATCATTGAAAAAAATTATATTTCTAACATCTAAATGAATAGACCCACATCTATATGGATTGGTAATTTCAGAGGTAATTTGATTTATTGTCTCTAGAGATCATGTCAATTTGAAAATTCATAATTCATTTATAATTATGAGTGTTAGAAAATATCATGAATATGGGTTTTGATATGGATAGATGATTGAAAGGTTTTTTAGGTGCTTTCATGGATATCAAGAGAATCATGTAATTTAGTAATAATGAAAATTGATTTACACTATTTTATGATTACTATACACTTAGGATAATCTGCTTGAGTTAATTATCGGAGTTTATTTTTTTTATTTTGGAATTAGCACATTATTATTGCATGGTTTGAATAAACCAATGAAAAAACAATAATTTTGTGTTTCAGTGGGTGTTTCATGGTCAGTTCATGATTTTGTAAATTATTTTGCAAGACCATGAAATGGGTGTTGTAAGATAATATGTGAACCACATGGCTATAAAAGGTTTTGCAAAACCAAGTGGTAACCATGAAAATAAAAAAATATAAAAAAAACGTGTCTGAGCATTCCATTTACCCCACTCCATTTTAAATTTATCTATATTATTCTCTCCATATACAAACAATAGACATGGGTTCTCCCATCCCACGTTCTTATTGGGGATTCCCATGATTTTGAGTGATATTTTCTCTATGATTCATGATTTTGTGTTGGTTTTTCTTCTCATTATTCTTCCTCTAAAATTTCCTTAGAATCCATATGATATTAGAAAATTTATATTATGCTTCTTGAGATAATTATAAATTCAAATGGTGACTTCTTCCTTTATAAATCAGATTATTTTTTCATAATTAGAGTATTTCCTAGTAGGATTTTTTTATTTCAAAACTTTCTATTTCATTCCAGGTGCATAAATGAACAAATTTATATACTATTTTGGGATATATTATAGAAAAATTAATATTAAACACTTAATTATTATTAATAATCTTCGTAGGATCATGTTAGTATTATACCATGCACCTTATTGGTGATGATAGTTATGGATCTAGTTCAACCTGATGGAATAATAAAATTTTATGAAATTAATTTTATTTTAATTAAATTATATAATCAATAATGAAAATTCATCTATATTTTATTCATGATTTTGAATTTGTTAATACATTGAGATGTGATGCATGCTTTGGAAAATAATTATTAGTAAATCATCATTTCATGAGGAAAATAAATTAACATATATGTTAGGTATTCCTTTGAAAATATGCATATGTTTCTTAACCATTATATTAGTATTTGATATATATTCACTCCACTATTGGTGAAAAATCATTTTGTAAATGAATTTTTTCATTAAATTAGAATGTCTAGGGATAGACAAAGTGTAATAGCCATGATTGACTCATATTCACTCGGTTTATTTCTAGGGTAGTAATGGATGAGGTACTAATTATAGAAATTACCTATTGGATATTTGAACCCAAGTGGTCTACTTGGGAGAAGAGAATAAACATATTGGGCCTTGATATTTGATAATTTCATTATCCCTAGATTGGGAATGATGATTTACAGGACATAGTTAACCTATAGGTAGGACATATTTAACTATATGATCAACTATAGACATTAGTATAATTGAATAGAGAATGGGATGACTGTTCCTACCCCATAGACATGTGATTAACTTGGTGGACATACCCTAGGTAGAATTATGATAGTTTATATGGGTACAATGACCTATGATAAATCCAGAAGTAGGATAGGAAATTAGACATAAGTATAGTGCAATTCATTATGGGTTTTTCCTATGGAACTAATGATCCTATGACATGAATATGATAATTTTGAGGAACATAATACCATAAATGTGATAGGATAGTTACGAGTGATGAGAATTGGGAAGAGGAAACCATGTAGTGTATCTATATTTTGATGAGACCTTTGAGTATTAGGTGGTTCTCAAATATAATCTTGACTCTAGAGAGTGTTATTATAGATATGTGACCATATTAAATTTTAGGTTCCACCATAAATCCTATAAGAATTATTGTTTTAACATGACATGAATTTAGTGATGATGATGGTCCATGCACTTGAGAGGCCAAACATGGATTCATGTGATTCATTATTTAAAATTAATAACTAGTATTTTTATTAATATTATAATGGGTTAGGATCTTGGTGAATATTTTCCACCAATTTTTGCCTATTGAGATATTATTAGATGTTAATACATTCCTTGAGATATTATGAATTAAATTTCAACGAGACATCCTATGATCAGATGATTCAAACTGATAATATATTTATTTCCATGCATATTTGATGAGAATAAAAAATTTTCTTGTATGGGATGGCTACAATGCATCCTTAGAACCAGTGATATTTACCTGCTATTATGTGGGATTCATATTGATTCAATAAGGGTTCCTTATGACTTTTCCATTCCTTTATGTTTTGAAAATCACAAACACTCTATCTTAAGGTAAATTTTATTTCCCTGAAGATTTCTCTTACTAAGGAAATTTTCATTACCTAAGGAAATTTTCTCATTACCATTATTTTTAGTGTTCATATGGTAGTTTCTATAAATCTAACTCATTTTTTTCTAAGTGTAAAATTTGGTTTCATATCTAAAAACCTCGAAATCCTATAAATACGTAGATATAGACTATTATGTTTCCAAGTTCTGAATTTAGAGTCCAAATTCCTCTGAAATTCAGACTCTGAATTCTCTAAAACTCAGACATCGAATTCTTTTAAATTAGGACTCCGAATTCTCAAAAATTATAAATCCAAATTATCTGAAATTCGGACTCCTAATTCCTATAAAATTGAGATTCCGAATTACCTGAAATTGAAACCATGAATACCTATGAAATCTAGACTCCAAATTTTTTAGAATTCGGACTCCGAATTCCTCTGAAATTCAGACTTTAATGACTATAGAATTCTGATTCTGAATTCCTTGAAAAAAAGTATCCAAATATCCATGTAATATTGACTCTGAATGTATATTTTCTTAAACTCTAAACATTATTTTTACATAGAATCCGAAAAATTGGATTTGGTGGAGAAACCATATTTTACTAACTCTAATATTGTTATGAAATGATGTCATGAAATCAGTTTCTAATTAATCGTAGTTTTTCAGTGGCATGTGTACAGGACCCTCAGAGATTGAAGGAAAAAATATCACTATCGGAGGAAGGAATCAACCATTGGAGATGTTCCTATAAATAGGAGCTCATTCGAACGAGCTCAAATCTTTTTGAGGAACCGATCAATAAATCTAGATATTACATTCTACTAAAGTTATTTCTAGAGAGAGAAACTCTCATGCCTTGTGCATACTGAACATCTTGTTCAGCATGCTTCGTGAAACTATTACTTTTTCTCGATGGATTCTGTGTATAGGAAGACAGAGGTGCTAACTACCTTAATGTTAGAGGACTTTTTTGATAAGGAAGACACAGGTGATGACAACTTTGAAGATGGTTGGATTGCATGGAAAACAAGAAATATTCTGATATTCCTATTGACGTATTACAATGGTGTGGTTAAGAAAAACATTCATGAATTTAGAAATCAAGGGATTCTTATCCATGGTTTTGGGATTCCATTGAATTTTGGTTTAATGATTTCATAATTTTCACTTGTCTTTTTTAATGTTTATTTCCATAGAATTTTGATTAAAAATGAATTAATAACTATCTTATACTTTCTTGTACTTGTATACTCTGATTAACAATATTATATATGCTTTATGATAGAAATTTTTTCCTTGTAACCAAATATTATGTTTCATTTCAGAAAAATATATCTATAACATAGAAAGTTTATATAACTAAAAGGACTTGTGAATTTACATTATTGAACTTTGTTAAACATTGTTTTTCCTAAGGTAAAAAACTAATGTTTTATACAAACATTAGAGGTTCTAAAAGAATTTTTAATGTATTCAATTCACCCCCTCTTATATATTGAGAATCTACATCATATTTTGATCCTAGAATTGGTATTAGAGGAGGTCTATAAAATACATAGACTCACATATAAGTTTTCTTGCTCAAGTTTTCATTGTTCTGAATATATTTTCCTAGCTTAGGATTTTTATCCTTGTTTACAAACTTTTACTATTAACATGTTTTTGTGGAAACATATTTTCTTCCATATGGTAGGAATGAATGTTGGTTCTATTGAAAATATTAATCCTACTAGACCACCTATATTCTATGGGAATGATTATGAATATTAGAGAGTTTGTATGACGAATTTTCTCATTTATACAGGTGTAGAAAACATTGTTATGCTTACTGATGATTACATGTTTCCAGATAAGGAAGTAAGAACTTTTAATAATCTATAAAAGTCAGAATTTCAACTATACTACAAGGTACGCAATGCATTGATGTGTTCCATGACACAGAATATATATAGCCAGATTTCATCTTGTGAAGCTGCAAAATGTATTTGGAAGAAATTTGAGGCTACTCATTTTGGTACATCCGTGGTTATTGAAACATGAAGAGCTGTTCTTAGAGCAGAATATCATGGATTTTTATTTCATAATGGAGAACCAATGTGAAAGGTACAAAAAAGGATTAGGACTATTGTTAACAATTTACAATCCAGGGGTGAGAATGGTTTCGATGACGAGGCACTTGTGGACACGATTATAGAGATCATGCCTAATGACTTGGAGTCTAAGAGAACTGATATTGATGATAATTGTAAAAAAATATTGTTACACCCCAAGAATCCATGATATGTTTCCACTGAAAAATGAAAAACCATGCATTGTATGCAGCTTTGAGATTTAAACACACTGCAACCAATCAAACTAGATGGTATGAATAACAATACACACTTTTTGAATGTTTATAAATATTATTCTTAAAAATGGACTTCATTTTTGAATTTTTAATATCGAAATTATCTTAATGTGAATTTTTGTTATTTTTCTGAAAACATTCAATTTTTGATGAATAACGAAAATAATATATTTTAATTAAAAACAACTTTTTTAAATCCAAATAAGATATAGTGTTACGATATAAATTTTAATGTTTTTTAAGTATCATGAGATTTTATGTTTATCATTTAATATAATTTAGGTCATTGGATGTAATCTCATGATTAATATGGACAAAAACATGTGTCAATCTTTTGAAAGTTATTATTTCAGAAAAACACGTTTTTTATTTTGACAAAGCGAATTATTTTTAAATTATTCTCTACCGCTTCTCTGTTATTAATTAGGAAAAATGGATTCCATATTTGAAATCTGAAGGTCCAACTTGTATAGATATGTTTCTTTTTTAGACATTATTAATATTAACATCAATAAATATTTTAGTTACCGTGGTTAAAAGGGTAAATCCAGTAAATAATGATAAAAAATTAATATTATAAAAATATTAAATTACCCTGACACGTGTCCTAACCCTATTTTCTAATACATGTCTGACCATGGGCATCCTTGGGTCGATTATGGGACCCCATGGATCCACTTGAGAGTGATAATGACATTTTATATTAAATAATCTAAGGAAAAGACAAAAATTACAAAAGAAAATATATTTTATTAAAATAATTTTTATATGAGGTTATATAATTGATCTATACGGCTATAAGTAGTCATTAAAAAATTAAAAAGATATGTTACATCAGGATATTTTATTTATAATTTTTAGACATAAAATATATATATTTATATATGGCACAATAATGATGAAATATTTTCCTTATTAATGAAACAATCAAATAAATGATATTATAAATCTTAATTTAAATATAATATGAAAGTTTTGATGCCATCCACGAATTTTATAGTTGAATATGACATGTTAGGGTTTATTAAATTAATCGAATAAATTATATTATAAATATTAAAATAAATATAATTTGAAAGTTTTGATTCCATCCACGAATTTTATAGTTCAATATGACATGTTAGGGTTGATTAAATTAATTTTTTTCGAATAAATAATTTTGTTATGACTTTAACAAAAAAATAACAAATACTGTCAAAATTGACATAAAAGATTTTTGAAAACCAATATTATATTATTAATTGATATAATATTTCTATAAATCTAATGTTCATCAAAAAGACATATACAATGATATGAATATCATTAATGAACTACTTGGGATTTTCTTCAAAGATTATAGTATCTTTATTAACTATATAATATAAAAATACTAAGCGACATAGTAAATGTCAAAATATTTAACTAAAATATAAATTTAAAAGATAATGATAATACGGGGAACAAAAACTATTTAAAACCTATTGGTTGAAAGGTTTTTGATTCATACCCACCTTATCCCAAAAATAATTTATTTTGGAGCCATTAGAAACTGAAAATGATTTTATTATAAAATAATATTTCATACTTTTCCTAAAGTGACCCTCATCTCTCTTATAAATGGGCACTTCACCTTCTCTTAATTTCACACCTACAAAGCCATTTGGACAGCCAACCCCTGCCCAAATATCCTTCCAACTTCTCTCACTTAAATCTAGAGGCCTTCATTTGATCAAAAAGCCAACCTATAGATCCCTTTTGATCAACTCAAAAAGAATCACCTGAAGAAGAGGTAAATATTTCACCACCTCTTTCAAGATCTATTTTTTAATCAACATATACTTTCTTTGCTGTTTCCATTAAAAAATAATAACAAAGGTAACTTCTATATACTATTATGTTATTATAAATTTTGTTCCAACATATTCTTTATTCGAACCATCCTTTAAATGAAAATGTCACAATACATCCGTACATATGGCTTACCACCTCCATGTCATGGTGTAGTTTTTCATTCAAAACTTCACTATTTCGATGGGAATAATAATGAGTATAAATGATGTAAATAATAAACATAACATGTTGATGATTCTGTATATATGATATAACATCCATTTACATATGATTTCTGCTTCAATATAATGATATTTTCCCTCATGCGTAAGAATGGATTACCGTCTCCACGAGCGCGGTGAGATTCATTTCCCCATAGTAACCAATCAAGAATAATTTGTATTTTATGAATAAAAATAATTTTTATGAGCATAATATCATTCTATAAATGAATCAAATACATTCCATCAATAAAAAACATGGCTTACCTAACCAAGCATATAAAGAAAAACAAATCAGTTAACATCGAAATGATGATACTACTTTAATATTATTAACAAAGAAATATTAAAGGATGATATACGATATCATATTTATGTATATAGTTCTTGTATAATTTAATACCAATGGTTTGATGATTATAATGGTGTTTAACATACCTTCAACCAAGGAAAAGCACAATGTAAGGGTAAATTTCACAATCTCTTTATTATCCGAGGTTATTTTTACGTAATTATCCATTGGGACCTCTTTATCATCCACATCTGTGTATTCTGAAAAATGTATTTCAGAAAATTTTTACTATTTAATAGACTATGGGATAAAGTCATTTATCCCCTAATTTGACCTTATATTTTTTGAAATGATCGTTCTGTCATTTTTTAAACAATGTACATTATGACCATTTCTACAAAATTAACGTAAGAATATTTTTTTAACTTATACAACTGGTGCAGATATTTTCCACCACTATGACATCATCAAATGTCCCCTAACCATATTATAAAAATATTTTAGGAATAAATGTTTTATTTTATAATTATATGACTTTTAAATGATATGAAAATAGAAAGAGATATTTCACTCAAATAGATTGGATTTCATCTATGTCAACTTCTTTTGATAAATTTTACACTTGTTTGAAGTTGATTTATTATGATAAAAATATTCCATATTTTATTTATGGTTTAGTGATATGTTTTACTGTGGATGAGTTATTTTTATATCATTCATGGTTTATGGTTAAAGTATTTACATTTTGTATTCTAGTTTTGATATGAATGTTTATGTTATGTTTCAACCTTTTTATATGAAGAATGTATTGGACTTAGTATGTGACGGGTGGATCCCGCTATACCTCCTCAATGCATAATTAGGTCTCACGGGACAATTAGATGTGGAATTGGCTGAGGCCATTCCCAATTTGATATATGGGTTTGACCAAGGCCTAAAATCATTTTTAGGAATCTCGGCTAAGGCCTTGAAAAAATGATTCATAATGTACGGTATTATACATTCCCTCATTATGAAAATAATATTGATGGTTCAGGTGGTTATTATATAAGTAGAATAACCATGTCTATGTTTTATTGTGGAATTATTTAATTAGCTCATGCTCCTACCATAATGTGTCCATGTTTATTATTTGTAAGGGAATGTGTTTTTAATTATTCAGAATGACTGATGTTTATGTTATCTTTTGTTATATTGCATACCCTAACTGAGCATTTAAGATAACCCTGTTCTTATGATTCTTTTTCTCAGTATATGAAGAAGTTAGTTATGAGTGACTTGTTGGCATAATCTAGATGGATTAGATATTTCTAAATGAATAAATTATTGTTGTATTTCTTTTCAAGTTGTAATGTTGAACTTATGTATGTATCTTTTTTCCAATAATACTACACTAATATGTATTTTGGGATGTGATTCCTTGTAGCGCCGCAATGTTATGTGATTAAGAACTGATTCTAGGTAACTTGGGTCAAGGTGTTACATATCTCAAATTACTCTTGATGAGCTTTGTGGAACTCTACTTCAACAAGAGACAAGAATGAAGAGAGATGGTGATTTGACAGAAAAGAAGAATGGAAATGGAAGTGTAGACTTTAATACTACTAAATTAAAGACTCTAGAAATGGTTGCAATATCCATGTTGAAGAAAGTCACTTTTTTTTGAATCAAGTGAATGTGAACATTATTTGAAAGAGCTAGCTAATATTTCTCGAAGGATAAACATGATAGTTGGAAAGAAAGACTTTTAGTATAGATATAAGAAGAAATAGAGAAAGGGAAAGAAAGTCTCTGAAGATACTTGTTATGAATGCAAAGAAGCAGGGAATATATGGAAAGATTGTCCTATTCCTAATAAAAAGGATAGAAAGGAAAATAATTCCGAGAGAAATAGAAAAAATTATTATAACGTTAATTCTATGAATGTTTTGAATGCTAATGACACCTGGAGTGGCAGTGGTGGAGACTCTTCTGATGAATCCTCAGAGTATGAATCTTCTAGTCAGAATAATCTTGTTTTACTAGCCAGATTACACATTTAATGTCATTGTATAATGGAAAAGGTACACAATTATGAATCTATTACCAATGTATCCTTGAATTATAATTATGGTGATAATAAATATTATGAATCTTCAGATAAAGAATATTCTTCTAACAAAGATTATACTTTACCTACTTATGAATAAGATTCTAGGTTTTCTAGGCATCTTGAGAATTAAAATTATAATGTTAAGAAAATGATTTATAAGGAAAATTCTAGAATTTCTTTTCTTGATATTTCTGAAGATATTCATGAAAAAATTTATGATTTTGAAAGAATTTCAAAAAATCTAAGGAAGTCAATTCTATGAAGGATAAACATTATATGGATATTAAAAAATTAATTTCTAAGAAAAATACTTTAGAGACTAACTATTGTGATAAAACTAATGTTTTGAGGATAAAAACATTGTTATTAGACTAATATCGTAAATATTTTCCTTAATGATGTTTTTTTAAATCATTACCTAAGCTACGGAAATCATTGATAAGATGTATTCCAAAATTCGACCTCTAAGGAATAATTATAGATTTGGTTTTACTCATTCAAAATAGGTTTTTAGTAATAATTATTTTTTTCCTCAAAGTGCTCCATTCCGCACTAAGTGTCAGTTTTGTGGAAATTGGGAAAAAATGGTACCTTAAACAAAAATCAGTATTTAGGTTTTCATAAAGCATATTTTTCTAGGAAAATGTGGATTCCTTAAATTTTTCTTTGCAGATCCATGAATGATTGGGTTCCAAAAGTCTAACACTTTTATTTTAAAGAAAATAAAGATAGAACCAATATAATTACATGGTACATGGATAGTGGATGTTCCCCACAAATGACTAGTAACAAAAACATCTTCGAAAAGATTATCAAGACGAATGGAGGAACAGTAAAATTCAGAGATAATTCTAAGGGGGAAATTATTAGTTTAGGTATAATTGTTCATCTTGAAAAAAACATTGATTTCAAATGTTTTATTTATTAAGGTTCTTACCCAAATTATTATTATCATAAGTCAATTATGTGATGAATTTTACCTTCTGAATTTTAGGAATGACAAGTGTTTAGTACACAATTCCAAGTAAGAGTTTATTTTTTCTACCAATAGGCAAGAGAATATATACACACTAATCAAAGATGACCTTAAGAGATAAGATCTACCATGTATTATTGTAATGGAATATCCTTATTGGTTGTTTCATAGAAGGTTAGAACACTCTAACCTTAAGAACCTATGTAAACTCTCTAAGAAAAGACTCGTTGAGGATCTATTGGAGCATAGATTTGATTCTTCAGAATTTTGTGATACTTCCCAATATGGCATTCAACATAAATCAAGTTTCAAATCAATCAATGAATTCTCAACTACAGATGCATTATAGTTGTTGAATATGGTTGTTTTTGGTCTAACACAAACTAGAATCATTGGTGGCAAATATTATGTATTTGTCCTAGTTTTTTATTACATTAGATTTCTGTGGGTCTATTTTCTAGAAAAGAAATCTGAATATTTTTCTTATTTAAAAATTATTAGAACCAAAGTTAAAAATGATAAAAATATACCTTTGATAACTATTCATAGTGATCATGTAAGAGAATTACAAAATTCTGATTTTGAAACTTTTTGAAGTAGAAAATGAATCACTCATGACATCTCAGCACCAAGAACTACTCAACAAAATGGTGTTGTTGAATGAAGAAATAAAATTCATCAAGAGATAACCAGAACCATGTTTAGTGAATATTCAATAGCGAAATATTTTTGGTCTGAATCTATAAGTACTGCCTTTTATATTATAAATCATGTTTTGATTATATGTTTTCTTAACAAAACCCCTTATGAGTTATAGAATGATATTAAACATAGAATTTCCTAATTCAAGGTATTTGGTTGAAAAGTATTCATTCTGAATACTAAATATAATATATATAAATTCAAACCCAAATATGATGAAGGAATTTTCATAGGCTACTCCACAAATTATAAGGCTTAGAGAGTTTTCAATAAAAATACTTGTACTGTTGACGAAAAAGTACATGATGAATTTGATGAAACCGATCCTTTAGTTTTTAAACAACATCATCGAAAAATCATCGGATGTGTTTTCAAAAACTTATTATCAACCCTTGATAGAAGATCCTTATGATATTAAAAATTTCCAATAATATGTTTCTAGGACATTTACCCCAGAATAGTTCCTACCATATGTTGATGAACATGTTTTACAAAACCCAAATCAGTTGTTTCTTAAGAATCATCCCACTGGTGATGTAAATCAATTGGTAAAGACTAAAAGTTCCTTAATAGATGAAGTATATCATTTAGAATTTCTTCCTCAATTATAACCTAAAATCACTTATGATGCTTTATTTGATGACGATTGGATAAAATCTACACAAGATGAGATAAATGATTTCAAAAGGAATAATTTCGGGACCTTGGATGAAAGACCTAAAGAAACTTTTTTGCATTGGAGTAAAATTGGTATACAAAAATATATGTGATGAAAATGGAATAATATTATGAAATAAAGCTATATCAGTTTGTAAGGTCTATTATCAATAAGATAGCATAGATTATGAAGACACATATTTTCTAGTAGCCAGACTTGAATCTATTCAAATTCTACTTTCCATTGAAGAATTATTTTACAACAATTGTTTTCAAATGGATGTTAAATCTTCTTTCCTTAATGGATATTTTCAAGTGAATTTTTTTGAACATCCTCCTAGATATGAAGACACAAAACATCTTGAATATTTTTTCAGTCTTACCAAAGCTTTATGTGGACTTAAATAATCCCTTTAGCTTGGTATGATATACTTATAGGGGTTTTTATTCAAAACAATTTTGTTAATGGAAATTTTGATCCAACACATTTTATAATGAATGATAATAATAATGTTTTGATTATACAAATTCATGTTGATGACATTATATTTGGTTCAACTTAGTAATCTTTAACTGATTCCTTTTCCTATCTAATGAAATATGTGTTTGAAATGAGTATGATTGGTGAGTTAACATTCTTCCTTGGTTTTCAAATTTCTCAAAAACCAGATGGAATTTATATATCCCAAAATAAGTATACTAAAATATCTTATTAAAAAGTATGGATATGAAAAAACTAAGAGTATATGTACTATAATTGGTACCTCAAATTCACATGATCTTGATGAAGCTGAGAAAACAATAGATGAAACATCTTTTAGAGGTATGATATCTAGTATACTTTACATGATAGCTAGTCATCCAGACATAATGTTTTCTATATGTTTATGTGCATGTTATCAATAAAATCCTATGAAATCTCATTTAATGGCAGTGAAAAGGATTTTTCGCTACATAAATGGAATAATGGATTTTGAAATATTTTATACTTTTGAAAATGGTTTTGTTTTAAAACTTTTTTTGGATACTGACTTTGGTGGATATATAATGGATAGGAAAAGTACGTACAGAACTTATCATTTCATATATGATTTATTAGTTTCTTGGTCATGCAAAAAAATCACTCAGTAGAACATTCTACTACTAATGCTGAATATGTTGAAGTTGGATGTTTTTGTGCTCTAGTGTTGTGGATGGAATACACACTCACAGACTACGGTAAATGTTTTACCAAAACACAAATATTGTGTGATAATACTAGTTCCATTTCCTTAAGTAGAAACCCTTCACATCACACTCTTTCAAAACCCATAGATATTGTGAATCAATTTCATAGAGATAACACACAAAAAAGAGATACCATTCTTCAATTTATCAGAATAGAAGATCAACATGCTAAAATTTTCACAAAATCATTACCCCTAATAGAAATGAATACATTAATCAAAAGTTATCAATGATAATCGTAAGTTAATAATCCTTATAATCTTGTTGTTAAAACCTATCTTATAATAATAAGAAACTCATTTTCATAGGGGGGGGGTATATTTTTTTGATTAGTCAAATTTTTCGTAGTCAAATTTTTTCGTAGTCTATGTTTTTTTGTAATCTAAATTTGTCTTAGTCAAAATATTTTTTTGTCAAAATTGTCATATAAAAAAATTTTCATAGTCAAAATATTTTCTTATCTAATGTTTTTTGTAATATAATCTTTTGTTAATCTAAATTTTTCAGGGTTAGAATTCTTCGTAGTCATTTTACAGAATATAATGTTCTTAGAGAATAATTTTTCTCATTAAGAATTATTTTGCCTAAGTAATCTGAAAAGTATGTTTCCATTCCTATGTTTTTGTAATCATCTTTTTACATACTAGTATTTGCATGTTGTTTTAAATTTTTTGGATTCACTTTTACTTAAATCTGAAGGATTATCTTAAAAATCCCAAAAGTTCGGAACATATTAAAATCCTTCTTTGATTTTCAACTTAACCGTCAGATTTTATCAGATGTTTTCAGTCGTTGGATCAATCGTCGATGTTTAACTATTGCCTCAATTGCCTATATAAGGTTACTTATATAGTTGTCCCACATTTTTTTTCAAGCTTTCATGTTCAAATCTCTGTCTTTATGCTTAAGGTTGTTCTGAATCTTCAAATTATTCCTCAGTTCCAAATTTTTGATGAAGCTTATACTCAGAAAAAAATATAAATTTAGAAAAAATTTCCAAGTGGAAAATATACCGAGAAAGGATTGATGATCCGAAATTCATCAACAAATATGATTCTACCATTTATAGGAATAATATGTTGAATTTTTGGGAGAGCCTTTGTATTTCAAAACAAGAGGCACATGATATGGTGTATCTAGAGTTGGTGGTAGAGTTCTATAAAACAGTTATATTTTTTAAATAATAAGGGAGAGATAAATTTTCTTTCAAGTTCTAGGGGAAGACTTATTCTCTTTCTTAGAGCAAGGTAACTAGTTTGATCAGAATTCCTTATGAAGGAGAAAATAAATTTTGTATTCACAAATTACTGGATGCTTCAGGATCTTTGGATAGGGAGAAGGATCTATCTTGTCTTGGATTGAAGGAATTTAAGACTATGAAAATTATTCATCTCTCCATAAACCTTCAGATACTTGAGTTATGGGTCCAATGTTTTGTCATTCCGAGAAAATAGGATAAGAATGCCCTAAATATAAGTAATATCTATATTATGGAATTCTTGGTGAACCTCAAAGATGATTAACCTAGTCATGTACATCTTTGCAATGATTGATAATATCAAGAATGGAAATTTTATGTCTCAGATTATGATGTATCCAACTATTCTTTCGAATATTATAGTTCTTTTCCTTCATCGATTCAAAATTCCTTACAGTTCTAAGCCATGTAATTTCAAAGTGATGTTTTCAAGTGATAATACTCTATGGATAAGGAATGTTGGTTTTTCTAGTGATTCATTAGAACATTCTAATTTGTCGGAAGCTGAAATCCATGATCTTTCAATGAAATAAGAAGTGACTGGGTCATCCAAAATGTGATTAAGTAAGATAATGGAAAAGGATCTATAAAAGATTGAAAAAAATCATGTAGATTTGGAAACTCGATCAGCACCACCGAAGAAAAATAAGAAAAAATCTTATCCTGATGATGTAGTGGCTAAGTAGAGAGAATATAAGAAGAACAGGAAGGGAGTGAGCCTATGTTCAGCTAGGACCCTGCTGAGGCAAAATAATTAATGATAAAGGATACTGAAGAACATGAGAAGCAAGAGGAAGATAAGATGAAAAGGGATAAGATCTCTGAAGCTAAAATTATACAATCACTTCTCAAGATTACTGAGAAAGCATCTGAACAAATCCCAGTGCTAGAGTTGTTTTTTATTGAATCACTTACTAATACTCTAGGAAAGAGGGTGGTGATTCCGGATCCAGAATAAGAAGAAGAAATTGTTCAAGAAGAGGAAGAGGAAATAGATTAAGAATAAGTAGAAGAACAATAAGGGAATGAAACTGGTGATATCATAAATAAAGTTGAAGAATACCATGAGAAGGAATGCCCCTCTGTAAAATTATCAATCCAATATTCCCATGCTGAAACCTCAAAACTTGTTACACCAGGGAATGAAGAGGAGGGTGAGGAAGATGTGAATAACACAGCAGATGATGAATGCAGTAATCATGACATCATTCATCCGGATGATCAAGTGGTTGTAGCACTGAAAGAGGAAGGTAAAGAAGATAAAATTGGACAGTTTTCTAAAAATGAGCATGAATCACCCAAGGAATAAGAGATCCTTCAGAAATATTATAAGGGAAAGAAGGTTCTAGTCCATTCACCTATGATGTCTTTAGTGAAAAACATTTGTTGTAAGTCCGTCAAAGAGGAAAGCTGAAGAGTTAGAAAAAGAATCCCCACTAACCAAACATTATGATTCAGAATCATCCTCTCTAGGACATGATTTCGATGTTTAATATTTGAAAAATCTGGTTGGTACTATTACCTTATTCCCATGTATTGTCTGAATATGCATGATGCTTCAGCTTACGATAAATAAAAAATAAGATTCGGTGTCCATTGTTATGGATAAATGTGTTGTTCTAGAAGCAGATTTCAAATATTTTCTCATTGTCTAGGAGGCTTATATAGTATCTTTTAAGTATATTACAAGCTGGTAAATGAAGATAATCGAAGAAATGAGAATATTTGATGAATTTCATTAAAATGTCAAGGATGGTATAGACACATAAGATGTTAAGATCAAGGACCTTACTAATATTTTTAGGGAAATGATCAGTCTCAAATAGACTTCTCAGAAACAAGGGGATAATTTTTTGAATGGAAAAATTAACTCTATTTGCAAGAATTGGAAGAGAGAAAGGGATCTCGGAATTGAATTTGAAGAGAATATTTTTAAGCAAGATAAATAGTTGAAAGATAAATCTGAATGTCTTAAGGCTCAAGCAGAAAAAATTAAAGCCTTAGAGAAGAAAAGTGAAGATCATTATTTGTTGCTTAAGCATGCATAATAGGAACAATAGGAGCTGAAGAAGCTAAAAAACATTTTCAATAAACTAATGCTTAAGGATAAAGAAAGATAATTTCATTCCATTCCGATCTTATGTTTTATTTTTTTCATTGTAAAATTTATATCAAACATAATGAAATTTTAATTATTCTCCATATATTTTGTTGTTTAGTGCTAATGTATCAGGTACAAATTTTTACATTCTCTTTATTCCTTTTTAAAAATCACAAAGGGGAAGAATGAAATGATAAAAATAATAATAATAAAGAAGAAATTTCTCTATCTAAGGGGGAGTTCATCTTATGGTATGTTCTTATCAATGGTGTTTATTGAATGAAAGATAATGAAAAATCATATTTAGGAAATCAATAATATGATTTTTGTGTTTTAAAAGCCTAAGAGGGAGTTAGTCGTATTAAGTATGATCAATATGTAAAGGGAGATATATTTTTTATTTTCATGGTCATTAAATTTATAAGTCCTTAGATACTTTTTTCAAAGGATGTTTGTGCCTTCCAAAAAGGAGAAGATTGTTGAGTCAATAATGGTTCGTTTTGAATTTTCCTTTCCGTTATGTTTTGAAAATCACTAACACTCTATCTCAATGAGCTCATTTTAACAATCTCAAAACTATTTAATGAAAAGATCAATAAATATAGGGATTACATGCTGGTGATGTGATTTCTAGAGAGAGAGACTCTCATGCCTTGTACATAATAAACATCTTGTTCGGCTTGATTCATGCGAATTCGATTGTTGTTGTGTAAAATTGAGGGCTTTTGAGGATATGAAGAATGAGGTGACGACTACCTTAAATTAAGAGGACATCCTTGATATGGAAGACAGATGTGCTGACTACCTTCAATTTCTAGGGCTTGTGGGGATAACAAGAGAGATTCCGATATTCTTATTTAGGGCATACCTTGGTGTGGGTAATAAAGACTTTCCTGAAAGTATAATTCAAGAGGCCTTTATCCATGGTTGTTTTATACACTTCACTTTGGTTTAAAAGATTTTATACTTGTTAATTGTGTTGTTTCATTTTTATTTCTGCTGAATTTTAATTAATAATGAAATTATTACTATCTTATTCTCTCTTGTACTTGTATACTATGCATAATAAATTTCTATACACTTTTAGTTAGAATCTTTTTCCTTGTAAACATTTCTTAATTTTCATTTCCGGAACCATATATTTGGAACCTAGAACATTTGTAGAAATATGATGACTTCTGAATTTACATTGTTTA
Organism: Viscum album; assembly: GCA_963277665.1. Taxonomy (NCBI): domain Eukaryota; kingdom Viridiplantae; phylum Streptophyta; class Magnoliopsida; order Santalales; family Viscaceae; genus Viscum; species Viscum album. The sequence goes on from OY728142.1 coordinate 1,737,246,676, forward strand.
AATTTGTTAAACATTTTTTTTCGTAAGGTAAAAAATGAATGATTTATACCAACTTTAAAGGTTCCAAATGTATTTTTAAAGTATACAATTCACCCCCTGTTGTATATTCAGAATCTACATCATATTTATATCCAAAATTTCATTTTATACTTACTAACATGTTGTTCTTGTAATAGATTGTATATCGAATGGCTAGGATATCACCTAGAATTCAGTGACTATACTATTATGGGAATCATACTATACTTCTTAGGGTTAGGTGATTTTAACCAACTATTATGTGGGATTATTATGATTCTATTATGAAATTTTATTTAATCCTAATGTGTTTAGAGTGTGATAGGAGATTAGCCTAGCAGGATACTATTACATATGAGTGATTTCATATTGAAACTATGACATTTTGGGTGGGAGCCCACCAGAACCATCATAAAATTATGCCATATATTCAAGGAAACTCTGATAATAGATGCATAAAATATGATCAATGTCACGTGGCACCTCAGAACCCAAGGATAAATGATCATTATTTTATTAACATATATAGTAATTTTTTATTAATTCAGATCATATCACATGTCTATACATTATAATAACTAGTAATGTAATGGATTCTAATGGTGGTTCCCTACCATTTTTAGTCACACATTTCTCAAGTATCCCTTACACTTGAGTTCTAAATAAAACCACATTTATTTTAGTTTTAGGTAAAGTATAGTCCTAGTATTTCATGTTTGATAAGGGTCACTCAAATGGAATGAAATGGCAGGGATGCGACAATCCTTATTGATGGTATTGTGGTCTATTGTATTTATTTCTTCTGTTTTTCCATTTATGATATTCTCTATGGAAAATTAGATGTTATTTATTCCTATATTTCTATATACTTCTTTCTTTTTTTAAGAACATAGACGTTTATTTATTCTACATGATATAATTGGTTGATAACATATTTATTGGATATTTTGGTTTTTGATCACTCAGATATGAGGGTATATTCTCCCCACAGTGTCACTTGTGTGTATATTTTCTAGTTTGGTTCTTTTGTTGAATGGAGAGGTATACATGAGATTTTTTATCATTATAACTAACAGATATAGTGATTGGATATGGGACGATGATGATTATATAAATTGGTATCATGGATTCCTTTATTTTCATTATGGTTTTATGTATTTTAGAAAATGTGTGGATATGTGTTAGTAACTAACAAGGACCACAAAATGTTATATCATGAACACCTTTGTAGTGGAAATTGAAGGTTTCTTAGGGAAAACAATTTTTGTTTTGTTTTTTATAATTGAGATGATTGTATTAATATGATGTGTGTATTTAATATTTTTATTTTGGTTTTGGATCTTGGACCATAAGCATGATGCTGGTGTACATCAATTATTTTTCATACGAAGGACTCACATTAAATTCACATTCGTTAATGTGATTGATATCATTGAAGATGTGGGATTAGTTTTTTAATGTTTTTTCAAATAACTTATATATTTTTTCTTATATAAGTTAATGGTCAATTTATAAATATCCAAACCATGATATTTTTTATCTGATGAATGTTTATATGGTTCATATAGTTACATATTTGATAATGATAACTATATAGTACCTCTATATACATATAGGGAATCTTATGCATTGGATTCATTCATAGTAGTTCCACAAAGGAAATAATTTTTTATACCTAAAGTGTCAAAAAAAACATATATAGTTTCTCCTATATATCTCCTTAGTGGATGTATACATAGTAAAACTATATGAATTTGGATTTTTATACAAATTTTTATTGGATTATTCTATTATGTATATAGGGAGGAGATCATAGTCATAAGGGGTAGTTTAGTGTATGGATTCATGGTGAGGATTTTTGTATTATACATGGATGATAAAATGGAATGTGATAATTGATATATATAAATAAGATAACCATAAATAGGGTCTCATAGAATAATTGTTTCATTGTATTTTTTGAGATGGGATTAGAAGTGTTTACCCATGGGTTTTTTACCTCTGTGATATGTGATTTATGGGTGAGGGGGTGACCCTCGAGTTTTGAGATGTGTCCAAAAATATTTCTGAGATGATTGTTATAAACAATTGGTAGGATATGTTCCTTCCACAATTGTGATATATGTGATATATAGGGGGAACCTTGAGGACGTTAGAATGAGATTTTTAGTTCCTTCAGAGATGATAAGTATTCCTACATACATCAAAATATGTCATTTTTTAATATGATATTCTTCCGTGTGTGTTATATTAATTCTAGACATCCTAAATTTTTATTATATAAATAACATATAGTGATTTTGGTAACATTTATTTATTTTGAAGATAGGGTTAGTGGGATTCTTAACATCGGTGATTTTGAGTATGTATCTTTATCATAAAACATCCTGGGTTACCTCTAAACTCGACAACTGAGCATCCCCAAAAATAAGAAAGGATCATTCCTAATCAACTCAAGATGGAAACTAGTTCTAGAATATCAATACATAAACATTGATATTATTATCAATTTTAGTAATAATAAATAGATCGATGATAGTAATGTAATGAATTACAGTATATAACCTTGAAATTAAATAAAAAAAATAGACTTGAAAAGAAATTAATAACATTTCATACCGACCCTCACTAATCAACTTTAACACAAAAACCAAGAATGATAACAAATATAAAGAACCTAACATGATAAAAACGCTTCATGCACAAAATTTTAAATGTAAGGTTTGTGAATGACCTATTCCTAGAAAAATCCCAAAAAATTATGATAAATTTATTAAAAAATACAATTAATTTTATTATAGTTTTATATACAATTATAAAATATGTATTTCTCATATATTTTGTAATTAAAAACCCAAAAAACATTCATAATCATATTATAAAATTATATTCTCTTTAAACTAAAATAAAAATATTCAACATGGATACATTTTCATTGATGAATCATTTGTTGCTAAATCACCTAGTTAAAATCCACCATAAAACCCATATTTATAAATAAAACATTTCAAATAACTATAGAATACTTTGAAAAAATATAAAAAGTTGTATAATTATAAATAAGACACCAATACATCATGAAACTAATAGTGTAATTAAGGTAAATAGAATACATAGTGTTATAGATGCTAATCGGGATAGGGATGACAATCGAAAGTCCCCAATAGTGTCAATTGGTATTATGGTAAACAAACTATTTAAAAAGATATAATCATACATATACATTACCAAAACCATTAGAAAAATAATTTATCTATATTTTTCTTTAAATTTCATAAGATACTTGACTATCATATAACTGGTATCATTTGAGAAATTCCATACCTAACATTATCTCACACTGAAGGGACACATGTAGCCTCCAACTATATTTTTAAACCAATGTATAAACATCTCACTCCAATCCAAGGGAACCCATGAATATAGATATTTGATTTGAGAAGTCAAATAAGTCACCCAAAAAATATACCTTAATAATATTAACCTCACCTCACCTCCAATGTCCTTTCACAAAATTGACCTAATGATCTAATTCATGATAGTGTTAAACAACTCCCTTAGGTGTTAAAAATATGTATTAAACATGAGGATTAATAGGTTCTCACCAATATAGCATGAAATCAATTTTAAATGTTACAAATGGGTTGACCTATAAAACTATAATGGTATTCGAATCCATTTAACATCATATCACACCCATTAAGAAAATCATAATTTAATAACATATATTAAAAAAATTAAGACCACCTTAAGAAAATGTAAAATTATAAATAAAACCATTTAAGAAAACATTATATTCATTTTTATCAATTTATAACCCAATTGTGGTTAATTACATTTAAATACCAATTTTGATCCAAAAACGTTTTTAAAACCATTTCACAAACGCACAGAATCCAAATATTCTTTAGGAAGAAAAAAATAATTTGATGTAAATGCTTTATTCGATGCGGAAGACTACAAAAAAACATTAATAAAATTAATTTCCTATTTTTGATATATAAATGACGTCATGAATTAAATATTTTCAAATTTGATGCAAGAAATGAAAACATAAATAAACATTTTCTATAAAAAATTCTACCATAACTCAATGATAATCTTATAGAAATTAATAGACATTGATTACTAATGCATTGAAAATAATTCAAAGTCCTTACAAAAGAACTGAAAATAAAAAAACCCCATGAATAATTCACATTTATACCAGTATTAAACATTATTATCACGTAGATTTTACATGTGAGAAGATTACCATGGGGAAAACATAGAGGGTAATGAAGGAACATAGAAAAAATTAGAGGGATGGTATTATGAAGATAAATCCACATTAAAATAAGGGTGGGGTTTCTTGTGAATTAAGGGTAATATTGGGGCTGATCAATGTTTATGGTTCTAGACAGTGTTGAAAAAATCTGATAAAAGAGTAGAGTACTCACTCTTAATTTGAGATGGTAAAATAAAAAAACGTCATATTTTAAAATTTTATAGACATGAACCATAGAGTATCCACATGGATTATAGTGTTTGTATTCCAAAATTGATCTTATTATGGTATAAACTAAGTGATATAACATAAAACACATTAACTCGAACGATCTATTGTTTTCAAAACCTAGGTATTATGTTATAGACCTCACCAATATAGCACAAGTTACCGTCTATGAACCATGAAACTCTTAGGACCATGTTGTTGCACTATTTTCAATAACATTTTTAATAGGATCACCATTAATGACACCTAATAACCTTATATAACAATCCTTCAGTCTATAGTGTAGTTTCCCTTATGAAAACCTTCCATTACATTGAAATACACTTTAATAAATGGTCTTACAACTAAAACACTTAAAAATTACATCTTATCATTACACAACTCTATTATTTGAACTATAAACATACCATTATGTGAAAATAATACACTATATCCCTTTCCACACATTTTATATTTCTTTAATAGCATTACTAAACATTCGTACATCACTAAAAACCCGAAACCACCTTTTTCACACCAACTACATGATGTATTTTATTCTCCATGGTGTAGATAAGCTTTTTCTATAATATTTTCAATGTAATTTGAATAGTCTATGGAAGGATGTCATAGGTTCATAATGTGTCCTATTGTAAACATAGATTGAATCTAACTATAATCACCATGAAATATACAATAATTAATGAATCCCATGAAAATAATAACACAAAAGTTTTAAATATTCAGAATAATAGTACCGTGGGGGAATTAAAATCCTCCAAGATATATTACATTCTTCCCCCATAAATTCCACAGTAAAAGTATAATGAACAAGAAGGGAAACCGCTACAAAATCTCATCTCATGATGAATTGGTATGAAAAAACTAATGATAACACATGTATAGAGACCATCAGAGTCTATGAACTCATCAATACAAATTAATTAATTAAAAAAGTTGTTACATATCCAAAAACTATATAGCTGAATTTGTTAATAGTGATCCCTAGAATATATAGAGAGTGAGAATATATATCTATAATATTTTGTGATATTCTAAATTTTGGAAATAACTGAGAGACACATACCATAGAGATAAAAATTCTCAAGAAGAAAATTTCATCTAAAAACCTCCAAACCCATATGTCACCAAATAATCCATTCAGAAACACTATAGAAAAAACAATCTTAAAAGAAATTCACACTCACGAGAAAAAACTATCACTATAATCCACTATAAGTAAATAACTAAAAAGGAACTCCATATGAATTAATATGAAAAAACATGTGTTCTATACCTCATTTCACTATACCTAGCTGGTAAACTAGCGCCCCAAACCTATAACACCTCTGCACGAAGTACTTATCAAATGAAAGAAACTACTAACTAGTGACCATGTTCTCTATGTCCACATCATTTCATGTTATAAAAGTACTAACTCAATATTATATAAAGATTAAATTACTAAAAACATAGTATGAAAATTTCTATAACATTGGTATAAATACTAATGAAACAATACCCAAGTAAAAAATTCACATTTAAGAATACATTTCATCATCATTCACAAGTAAAAATGTCATATATTCTTAATAAAAAAAATTTTGATTCCCCAAATACACACATGATAAATTCCAAATGAAGTTAACTACAGAAAACTTGATTACACTTGATATTTTATAATGTAAAAATCCTACATAAAATACATTTGAAGAAGGAAAATATGACATCAAAAATAAAATACCTTTATTCATTCCAATAATATGACTGTAAATTATTAGGTTGTTCACACTTAAAGAAAAAATATTCATCGTTTCCTATATCATATTTTTTAGAGACATATTATTCTAAGAATTATCTTCCATATTGTGTTTATATAACCCCTCAGTATAAACTAACATGGAGTCTCACATGCATTAATTGAGAAATACTGACAAAACATTTACATTATGGATCTTGAATCCACCTCATAATGAGGAGATAGGAAAATTTCAACCATGAAAAATCTAAAATCAGGATGAAGAAAACTCCAATTTTATTATTCAAGGAGGGAGTACAAGGAACCAATGTAATTTAGATCAAAAACTCATCCATGATAATAAGTAAAGTATATGGGAGATAAAAAAAGCTCAAAATAATGATATTATCCATCTTGAAGCCCAACCAGATAAATAGACTACCCACATTACATCAATGACTCTCTAGGAGTCATGGTCAAAATAACATGAAACTTGAAATCAATAAGTAAATGTTCCCCAATTCAACTCACACAATTACATCATAAACCAAAGTAAATAAAAAATATGAATAACACAATAATACATCTATTAAATATCCATTTTATTAAAAAATAATCCAAAACCCATTATTATAACAAATTATCAAAAAATATTTCATTTCATTTCAAATTCCTATAAGATCCAAATTTTAAAACAAATTATTCTATTTTATTTCAAAAACCATTTACCCATATATTTTTTATCAATAATATATTAATATTATAATTAACTCCCTTGGTTTTGTTTTTAAAAACCACCCCCTCTGAAATCATAACTAAAGTCCAAACACCAAATAAAATTGAATTATAATATAAAAATATCTATTAAGTTCTTTTTTCCTTATAAATATTTAAAATTCCAATTCAAATACTTCAACCCCATAAAAACATTCATTGATAATAAATATGTATTTTCAACCACTATAAAATGGGGTTTCAAAAAGAACTACACTGTAATATTGTTTTTCATTTTTCATGCACAGATTACAATTATAAATGACATCCAAAGCCAAATTAAATATTATCATCACATCATAAGTCCAACATTTATCCATATCTCCCTACTGAGAAGAACTAAAAGTAACCAAATAATAAAAGTGTAAAAAATAATAGAACCAAATGGGAAGTGAACCACACATTATATGGACACATGTATAAACCAAAATATACCAATTATTAAAAATTTACAAAAACATTTCCACAATTATTCTTTTTGTGACGATGTGGTTTCTTTGGCTATTCAATACAACCTAATGCCTATTATTTTTCTGATTTTACAGTCTATAATACGATGGGTGGTCCGCAAGGAATATCATACCATGTTGATGGAAATTAAAATAAAACCATACCATTTCAAATTCCATCAAATATACACAAAAATTAATTAAAACCATATCTCTAATCCCAACTAATAATGTAAACATGAGGGTCCATGTGAAAAAAACTAGATACAAAATTCCCATCACCCTCCATTGGATTCCCAATGATTATCTTAATCTTCTTACTAACCATACACATACAAAAAATTAAATATATTGATTTGATACCATTTTTTCATGAACCAACATGCCCATGAATTGTGAACCTTTATTAGCTCAATACATATCCATGGGTAATTCTCTATTGAATAGGGATGGAAACTAGTACTAGTGGGTCAATATGTAAACATTGGTAATAAGTTTACCATAAAATAATAATAATTATAACAATTATTGTAAAATTTTAAAAAATATAAGGCATCATGAAAATAAAACAACTCTAAACATGATATGATATGAAATATATAACATCATATACCATTCACCAATGAGAAACACACAATCTAAACCGGAAATGGAATCCAATTTTACTGAACATTGAAAGAAAAATAAAATCTACATTCACCAAATAGTGTATGTATTATGCCATCCAATCCAAACATAATTGGTTCGTACCAAGGATTCTATTTTATTCATTTTCTAAAGATATCATTATGTGATAGTTTGAAAAAAAAATTAGGGAATATATTTCTCATATTTGTTTGTATAATTGAAACGAAAACACATATATAATCACAAAAAAAAACATTCATTTTGAATTAATATAATAATATTTGAAGGATTATCAAGGATCAATAATTATATAAATAATTCTAATGTGAAAATCTACCATCAAACCCCAATTTATAAGTAAATAATTTTAGCGAACATTTTAAAAAATTAATAAAAAACTAATATTGAGAATGATAGTAAAACACTAAGAAATAACATAACTAATAATATAATATAGAAAAATAGAATGTAGGGTTACATAGATGTTAATATATCTTTGGAACACACAAAAGAACATATATAGACTAAACTAGTATCATGAAAATCACATTAAGTCTCAATTTATGACTTTTCCAAGAATTTTCAAAAACCAATTTACCAATTACAAGGCAATTTCTCATCTTAAATCACCAAATACAACTATATTTCCTTCAACTAATGTCGATGGGGTCCTCCCCATATATATTTATTCCAAAATATTGGAGATAGTAGTTTCATAATTCTATATAATGTAACTTAATTTTAAACAAATCACTCATTAAAATATGTACCCATTATATATATAATAGAATACATTATATAAAAAAATTCACCTATGTAGTGAAAAGATATAAAATAAACCACCCTTTATATACAATTCAAATGTACTAAACAACACCAATGAAGCAAATTGTTAATATTGTAAAAAAAACACCCCAATTGGGATCACAATTCAATGTCAATCAAGGAGCTCAAGATATTATCTCCAAAAAATAATGAAATCTAATTAAAAATTTCCAAACATGCCTTACTAAATAACCAACATAGTAAATAGGTCATTTACCAACACTTGAAATCCATTTCAAAAATCATTCCTTAAGAACAACAATTTAAAAGTGCATTTGAAAATATTTTATAACATTAAATGTTTTTAATTAAAACCATTTAAGAATATTAAATCATTAAATTTGTCCATTCAAAACCCAAATTGTGAAAATAAATTTTACTAACCAATTTTCTTTTGAAATAAATCCAAAATTACATTTTATAATCATTTGGTATCTAATGATCATTTTAGGAACCAGAAAAGAAATGACCTACAGAATATATTAAATATATATAAAAAATTATAACATTTAGAAAGATAAATAATGAAATGTAATGAAAAATAATTGTATTGTACAAACGAAATGACCTACAGAATCAACTGTCCTAGAAGTAATTTCCTTAAATTAAGGGAACTCAATACAGAAAATATAGAACTCCAATAAGACATAGCCCCCTCCCCACCACATGAAATATCCACCATAAACCTAAAATTCTACTCTTCGATTTTCTAGGTTAAACTAGAGATAAACACACCATGAGAGAAATAAGAGAAAAAAAGACCAAGGAATAATAACGAGTATTGGTATTTTGAAGATGAATATAACTAACGATATAGTGATAGTGGATTAGAAATGAAGGAAAAGGAAGGGAGGTATTCATATTTTTGATTCATGCATTAGTTGATCCAAATAATGGAAAAGAATAGGAAAATACCCCTAAAAATTTCGGAGGGGCACAACTAGAAAACTAATTAATTAAAAATCTGGAAGATAGGATGCATATTTTAGCCACTATGATAATATTATAGAGCATTATGGATGAAACTGTAATAAAATAGAAATATTAATGAACTATGATACTCCAAAACAATGAAAAACCATTTTTCTTATCCATATAGCATTCTGGTGTATCCCCTCAATTTTATGTTGCATGAAACCCTTAGAGAGACTTTAAAAGCTAAGGCCTATAGCGTATCTCCCGACCCTTCACTATTTTAGATATGAATATCACTAAAGATCACCATTCCATTATATGAAACCCCATTATTCAATAATGTGAATCCCTTTATAAAAATACAATATATTATATCCATCCCCTTCATGTAATTGAATAAACACCAGAAACATAACAAACTCCCCTCTACCATTACACAACCCCATTCCAACAATTCCTAACCTACATTTACACAATACCAACCACACCACAACCTTTTCCAAACCACATAGAAATCTTCCCTAACCCTTACTGAATAGCCTAAAGATACTCATGAATTTACTTTATGTAGAATATAACATGGAAAACCCAAGACAATGTTTTTTGGTGTTCCTTACCCATTCAAACTACCATTAAACATCTATAAACCACCCTTATAAATAACTCCAACATGCCTTTTCCCCTTCGACATTGATCAAAAATCCTTTTCACATAAAAATATAAAATTAAATGACGTGGATACGAAATGGCATTCTATGGATATGGATTTCTCATTTTTAGACCCATCCCACAACTTCCTAGAAAATCATTGACACCCTTATGAATGACTTGGACCCAAAAAAATAAAATAACCAAAAAATTAAATAATTCACTACAATAGTAACAATATAGGTTTACATTACTAATGTGTTATTAGATCATAATAACATATTATCAGTTATATGATGGGTTATGTGTGGGTAAATGCTCATTATTTTAGAAGGATTTCATGGGGTGGGTGGTATTGTGTTATTTTTTTATCACAAGTGAGAAGTTAGGCCATTTATAAAGAAAAAAATGCCACTTCAATATAGGAGATATTGAAATGTATTGTGGTATTGTTTATGTTTTTTCACATGATCCTAGGTTTGATAATGTGAAACTCATGGTAGAATGATTCCATTTGTGAGATAAAGTTGTATTGGAGCATATAACTATTGGGTTTCAATGGGAAAAGATGAATAATTAATAATAAAACAAGAAAAGTCTATTTAGAGGATTCAAAATCCATCAGAGATGATATTGTGGGATGGTATAGATTTTATAGGAAATATATGTTATGTGATAGTGGGTGCCATCTATGAATTTGTTCTTCTCATTTAGTTGAGAATATGTGGTTGCTCATGTGTATGTAAATTGATTAGGCCAGACACTTGTTAGAATACATTCTGAATGTTTTGGATAGAATGTGTAGTACATAACTTATCTTATATGGTGATCTCATGAATTTATGGTTTTAATTGTTGATAGAATATGGGAACTGTTCGAGAGGATTGTCACACATTATATAATAATATATGATTGGGTTTATTCTCAGTGAGCGGTGTCTAGTTTGATAGAATGTGGGTTGTGCACCATTGTCCATAAATGGAATGATACTAATATTGGTTGTAAATTGTTTATTAAAATAAATTTAGGGTTTATGTGATGATCACTATAAGGCCCCAACCATAAAGTTTACTTAATCTTGAGTTATTACAAAATTGCACATTGAGGATCTTTTCAGGTTTAGAATTTTAGAGAATTAGATCATAAAACTTGCATTACATTTCATATTTAAACAAAGTGGTTACATAAAGATAGTATTCATTTTTTCCCATTAAAGGAAACATATTTAAAATAAAACATGGATTTTTCTTGACACTTCCTTGACACTATCATTATATCATGTACCTTTCCATTGACCTATGAAAAACATTTCAAAAAAACTTGGGATGAGCATAAAAAAGCTCTATAAGGGTTATAAAAATATGGAAAGGAAACATGAGTTCATATATACATAGTAATTAAATCATACTTTACCCATAAAACACATGCACTTTAACATACCTCATCAAATCATTAATAAATCATAGAAATCATAAGACATAAAAGGTAACTTGAGGCATTCATAACATTCTTACGTAGGGAGTAACCCTCTTGTTTATGTTTGGAATACCCACCACAGTATATTCCTTAAATATATTCGGAGAAACCTTAATGTTTCACTCCTTCACGTTACCCAATGTATTGGAGAGCTATATCAGGCTCACCCGCCCTTAGTTTATCATGGAACCACCTGTCTTCATAACAATGCCCAATAACCATAACATAATCTTATCACAGAAAACATGCATGAAGGAAGCATAACATTTCCACCTTTCAATAAAAAGATATCAATTCAATACATTGATATAAAAACATTATGAAAACCATTTTCAATACTAAAATAAAAGAAATGTAAAACATGGTATTTATTTTTCTTTTAAAAAGAAGGTATGGCTTGTAGAGGAAGCCGAAACTCAAATAATGGTCACGGCGGCGGAGAAGTCTTTGTTGCCGCATACGTATGACAAAAACATTCCCTTTTGTCATTTAGTAAATGCTTCATATAAAAAAGATTCATTTTGAATAAACATAAAAGTAAAACGAGTTTATACACCGTATAAAAGATAGTTGTGTATAAAACAAAATATGCCTCAATGAATGGAGATTGAGGCGAAGTCCCATACAAAGACGGTATCCTTGGATTAAGGATAAATCAATTACATAATTATGTGTGACAAATGAATACACCAAATATAATTGGGTATTAAGTGTAATACAATCATAGTACATTAACACATAATCATAGAACGACATATTCATGGAGTACAAGTTTATCCCAATGAATCAAAATTGGGTTAAGAAGTTCCCTTGCAAAAATTTGACAGCCTAACTACGTCACTTAAAAATTCAGAAAAAGAGTTGATGAGAGATAAAAAGGGTATATAATCACTTGATCGTAAAATTTACATCAATAAGGATATATAGTAACATATCCCAACATAATAGTATTTGAATAAAAAGACATAACAAGATAAGTCTTTTAAAAAGAGGAGGGTGAAAGGTTCCCTTACCGACTTGGGTAACTTTCGAAATGTACACCCCATTGAAGAAGGGTCATACAATGAATATGTAAGTACCCATAAATGAAATTATATTACACAAATAGTATAATAATGGGAAGTACATACACCACTCAAAGGAAATGGTGGCATGTGTAGCATAAATCTCACAGGAATAAAAGTGAGTTGAAAAATCTCTTACGAAAACTCGACAGCCTAACGTCGCCACTTAAAACTTCCAAAAATGGATTAATGAGATCAAATAGAGTATATCATCATATTACAATAAAATTTACAGCAAGAGGAATATAAAATAACATCCCGCATCATAAAAAAGAGGAGTTTAAAAGAAGTGACATAAATGAGAGTACTTAAAAAAGAAAGAGTGAGGTTAGATCTCTTACGAAAATTCGGCAGCCTAACGGCGCCACTCAAAACATCCAAAATGGATTGATGAGAGGAAATAGGGTCTCTCATCATATGAAAATAAAATGTAAAGTAATATTAATATAAAATAATATCCCAATAACAAGAAAGATGAGAATAAAAGGAATGACGTAAAAGAGTGTACTTAAAAAGAAAGAGAGAGGTAGGATCCCTTACCTCAAGTCCAACTTGTCTTGTTCGTTTCATTATAATCCTGAATAATAAACTTTGGTCAATTTATAATTTCTTAAGGACCATATAAAGATTATTATTCAGTTCATATCACATATTTTAATGTTATAATAATTGGTTAATAATATGAGTTCATATCAGACGTTTTTGTCGATGTTTGGTACATGAGTTAAAAATTGAACTTGTTGGAAAATAATTTTCCATGTAGTTATAGTTACATAATATACAGAATAGTATTGATGTTTTAAATATCATATATATCCTGTATATATTAAATTTATACTATTCCATATCATTTGGAGAGAAAAATTAAAAGTACCGTTCATGGAGACGGTAGGCCGTACGTACGCATGAACGCTACTTTCAATTTTTTGTCATATTAATGGAATTAAAACAAAATGAGAGAGATATATATTTTATAATTCTATAATGATATCCATCATTTAGATGTAATATATTACATATATATCCATTATTTATATGTACTTATAATAGTACATAACATTTTGAGATAAGAAATGAAATGTTCCGTTCATGGAGACGGTAAGCCGTACGTACGCATGAACGCTACTTCCATTTCTATTTCATATTTAATGGAATTAAAACATAACGATATATAATATTATTTTAATTACAGTATGTTATCATATATAATATCATTAAATATATCCTTTATACATACCACATATGCTATTAACGAATCAAATAACTTTGAGGGGGCGGTAGTCCACAATTTCTAAAATGAAGATATCGCGTATACCCATAATGGAAGCCATAAAGTTATGACACAAATGAAAAATACCAAAGCTTAAGGAAAACATAAACATATTATATTTCATATATAAATATAGTGACATCTTAATGGCCACCTTTGAAGGTGTTAGAAGGATATTGAACAATCATCGTTTCATTAGGCAGAAATTCGACATCCATAGAAACAGTATGTTCTTTAACCATTAGGTGTAGTTGTGTGTAATTTTAGCTCGAATATTTCTTATAAAAACATACTAGTATATTTAAGATACTGGAGTTGTTACAAAAGAAATTAATAATAAGAGTTTAGGGTGTTGGAGAAGCAAAATAAAACAAAAGGACTCAAGTGAAGACATTACCTCAAAATCAGGTAACTCTCTTTGGTTTGAGCTCAAAGGCTTCCTTGGGAAGACTTCTGCCCAAAGTGAGGCTTCTAAGAGTTAGATAGGGATGTGGAGAGACAAAATGGGCAGGGGATGTCCGAGCCAATGGATTTTTAAGTGTGGGTAAGGAGGTAGAGGTGGGAGCCTTTTATAAGATGAGGGGAGGGGCACTCTTGGAAAGTAAGGAATTGTTACTTTATTTTAGAATGAGTTTCGGTTTTTAATGGTCCCAAATTGATGTGATTCGAGGATAAGGTGATAAGGGTTTTAAATCCACCCATACCATAGGTTTTGGACATTTGTAGGTCTTATATTTTACATTATCTTTTCATTTTATTTAAATCGTTAAATAATGAGGTCATCGTTGCATCATCATGATGTCATAAATAATTTAATTTATTTAATGTCTAAAATTTATAAAACAAATACTATGATGTAGGAAATCTTTTTAGATTTCCAATTACTATTTATAGTGAAACATCGGACTTGTATAACTCCATGTAAAAATTGTTTTAGTAAAACAACTCATGTTTGTGGCATTTTAATTTTAACATTAAATAAAAAGGTATTAATGTCATTTTCCAACTAATGTGGCTCCATGGGGTCCCCAAGTTGACCCGTGGATTTTCTTGGTCGGCCATGACACATCCAATGAGGGTAGGACATGTGTCAAGTCAATTTCATATTATTAAAACATTATTTTTACCTTAAATTACACTAATTATCTCTAATGGCGATTAAAAACATAAAAGTTACTATTCACCAAAAAATTATTTTAATACCATTGAAACACATTTTACTTCCTAATGAAAACCATGTATTTTTGATTTTTGAAATTCAAAACACAAAATTGGTAAAGTTTCATTCAATAGAAAAAGCAGTTTTTAAGTACCACTTAGTGGTTTCACTATTCATCAAAAATTGAAGTTTTTCAGAATAATACCAAAACTTCACCCTAAGCTATATTTGATATTCCGAATTCAAAAATGATGCCTATTTTACAAAATTCAAAATTTATAAGTTACATTAATTAATTTAATAATTAATTCCCGCTGTCATGACAAATAGCGTGTTTTTATGAAACAACATATATCAAAAGATTGACACTAGTTTAAGTCAAATTTCAAAGTAAAATAAATTCCAAAGACCACTATTGGATTAAATGGTAAAACTATATTCTAATTTCACTTGAAAACCAAATAAAAAGATAATATAATCATATAAATAAATTAGATTAAAAAGTGGTATTGAATTGAAATACAACATTTTCACTATTCACTAAAAAAATGATCTTTATCGGAAAAATACCAAAAATTTACACAAAGTAAATCTTGATGTCCCGATTCTAAAGAAGAATTTTACTTTGTCAAATATAACACATAAAATTTTCAAAAAGTAGATTTAAAAGAGGTTCGCCATCAAAAGGTGGTTAATCGACCTTTTAAAGAATATTAGAATGTTTACGCTTAAAATTGGATTCATTCGCATTTTCAATCCTCTACCATTTATTGTAAAAAGTAAAAATATTTGACAAACATATATAATAATTTTTTAGTTATTCTATTCATTCCCGCCATCACAACATCTAGGTGTTAACTATCATTTAAAATAATATTATTTTATTATTAGAGTGCAACGTAAGTTTCCCAAGAAACTTGTTGTTGCGCGTTGGGTACGCCATCGAGCATAGCGTCCCCTTTAAAGTTATATTAATATTTTATTCACAAATATGGATAAATGTGAAAATTTCATACTCTTTATTTACCTGGGGTGTTACATCCTTCCCCCCTTTTGGGAATTGCGTGCTCACAATTTAAAAATTGGGCTTGGAAACTTCATTTCAAACCCACATCGAAACAAGAGTCAGTAAAACAATCACTTTAAAATAAATAAAGATAAGTACAAAGGTCACCCGAGTTAACCCATACTATGATTCCAAGTATGAACATATGGACATGGAGGAAAAAAGAAAGGGTCATGTTCTGATGGAGAGTGATAGTAAACATGTCTAGGAGAAAGTTAACAATAAGAAAATCACAAACATGTGGTGGGTTAAACGGTATTCAATTCCCCAGTAGGAAAAGTTAACAAACAACACTCTTGTTTTAAGTTACTTTTCATTGAGGAATTTATTTATGAGCTTAACTAAATAATAATGAAACATACTTACTTGTCATGTAGACTTTCAACTTTTACTAGATTCCTTAATCAAACTCATATTTTCTCCAAAAGACGTGTATTTAGGAATACTTTTTCGCATTAAGAGTACTATAATCAATTTCTAAAGAATCACCTAATCCACTAAAGAGAACTATATATTTCCCATGTCTTTAGTCTCTAACCAAAACCAAAACCAAAAAGGTTAGTACAAGATCAGATAATCCAAAAAAGGATAACCCTTTATAAAAAGAAAATCTATTCTTAATCACCATAATTTTTCCAACAAAACCTAGAGTTCAATGAGGACCATTCGATAAAGAATTTGTCCATAAAATTCTTCAAAGTAAACCAAACTATGATTGATACCCAAATATTTGAAGGATTTAGTCACATAGTCTTCCAAGTTAAATCAAAACATTTATCTCCAAACAACATCAGTTGCTCCTAAAGTCTCGTATTGAAAAGTAATTAACCTAATCACATATCCTCCATGATAGGTTAATCATTTTAAAAAATAATCCAAAATCAAATTACTCTTAATTCATAAAGTCACCTAACTAAAAAGAATAAGTCATACTAACCAGGGACTTCACGTAGTCTAGTGGTAGGTGATAAATACCAGTTGCACTTTGGTTGTGGGTTCAATTCCCGCAGCTTTGTCCGACACGATGGGTTGTCACACGGTCTGCGTGTTGTCCTTTTTACAAACTATATAATTATCAAATAATTCCCCAAAATGAGATAAAATCATCAAAAATAACTATAACATAATTTAACCTCAATTTTATCTCATGCCTTTCACTTCCATCATAACATATAGTAACCCATAATTACCTCAAAAGCAAGGATCATATAAACCCAAATGGTTACCTTTATAATTATTACCTGAAATTCCACATCTATTGGTCATCTCGTACATGATGTATTACAGAACATACCAAGGTTCAAGTGGTTGATCATGACTCCATGATAGTTGGTTTAGAACAACCACATGTTTTCTCATTGAATCCCACATTTCATCCAGTCTCTTAATCATAGAACCACCACAGTTTCCTTCAAACCTATTGTCACATTGATTCCTGCTAGATTCATCCATTCACTAAAAATAGAAATATCAGTTTGAGTATATCAACAAAACCATCATGTACTAATGAGGAAGATATACTTATTCATTCACTTTATCTAAAAACTATGACTCTTTCTGAAATCCTAACCATTATAGTAATGTCACTAATTCTTGAAGAATACCCTAACCTCTAAAGTTATCTAAACCGACCTCTGATACCAACTATAAGGCCCCAGACTTAAAGTTTACTTAATCTTGAGTTATTAAAAAAATTTCACATTGAGGATCTTTTCAAGTTTAGTGTTTTAGAGATTTAGATCATAAAACATGCATTACATTCAAAATTTAAATAAAGTGCTTACATAAAGATAGTATTCATTTTTTCCCATTAACGAAAACATATTTAAAATAAAACATGGATTTTTCTTGAAACTTCCTTGACAGTATCATCATATCATGTACCTTTCCCTTGACCTGTGATAAACATTTCAAAAAAACTTGGGATGAGCATAAGAAGTTCATTAATGATTATAAAAATATGGAAAGGAAACATGAGTTCATATATACATAAGAAAGAAATAATACTTTACCCATAAAACACACGCACTTTAACATACCTCATTAAATCATGAATAAATCATAGAAATCATAAGACATAAATGGTAACTTGAGGCATTCATAACATTCTTACGTAGAGAGTAACCCTCTTGGTTACGTTTGGAATACCCACCACAGTATATTCCCTAAATCTCTTCGGAAAAACCTTAACGTTTCACTCCTTCGCGTTACCCAATGCATTGGAGAGCTATATCGGGCTCACCCACCCTTAGTTTATCACGGAACCACCCGTCTTCATAACAATGCCCAAGAACCATAACATAATCTTATCACATAAAACATGCATAAAAGAAACATAACATTTCCACCTTTTAATAACAAGATATCAACACAATACATTGATACAAAAACATTATGAAAACCATTTTAAATACCAAAATAAAAGAAATGTAAAACACGGTATTTATGTTTCTTTTAAAAATAAGGTATGGCTTGTGGAGGAATCTGAAACTCAGATAATGGTCACGGCGGCAGAGAATTCGTTGTCGCCGCATACATATGACAAAAACATTCCCTTTTGTCGTTTAGGAAACGCTTCCTATAAAAAAGATTTCTTTTGAATAAACTTAAAAGTCAAAGGGGTTTATACACTGTATAAAATAAAGTTGTGTATAAAACAAAATATGCCTCAATGAAAGGAGATTTAGATGAAGTCCCATACAAAGACGGTATCCTTGGATTAAGGATAAATCAATTACATAATTATGTGTGACAAACGAACACACAAAATATAAGTGCGTATTAAGTGTAATACCATTAGAGGAAATTCACAAATAATCATAGAACGACATATTCATGGAGTACAAGTTTATCCCAAAGAATCAAAATTGGGTTAAGAAGTTCCCTTGCAAAAATTCGACAGCCTAACGGCATCACATCAAAATTCAGAAAATGAGTTGATGAGAGATAAAAAGGGTATCTCATCACTTGGTAATAAAATTTACTTCAATAAGGATATATAAGAACATATCCGAACATAATGGTATGTTAATTAAATGAAATAACAAAATTAGTATTTTAAAAAGAGGAGGGTGAATGGTTCCCTTACCGACTTGGGTAACTTTCGAAACGTACACCCCATTGAAGGAGGGTCATACAATGAATATGTAAGTACCCATAAATAAAATTATATTACACAAAGATTATAATAATGGGAAGTACATACACCACTCAAAGAAAATGGTGTCAAGTGTATCATAAATCTCACGGGAAAAAAAGTGAGATGAAAAATCCCTTACGAAAACTCGTCAGCCTAACGGCGCCACTTAAAACATCCAAAAATGGATTGATGAGATCAAATAGAGTATCTCATCATATTACAATAAAATTTACAGAAAGAGGAATATAAAATAACATCCTCCATCATATGAAATAGGACCTTAAAAGAAGTGACATAAATGAGAGTACTTAAAAAGAAAGAGAGAGGTTAGATCTCTTACGAAAATTCGGCAGCCTAACAGCGCCACTCAAAACTTCCAAAATGGATTGATGAGAGGAAATAGGGTCTCTCATCATTTGAACATAAAAATTACAGTACGATTAATATAAAAGAACATCCCAATCATAAGAAATATGATCTTAAATGGAATGACATAAAAGAGTGTACTTAAAAAGAATGACAGAGGTAGGATCCCTTACCTCAAGTCCAACTTGTCTTGTTCGTTTATTTATATTCCTGAATAATAAACATTGGTCAATTTTTAATTGGTTAAGAACCCTATAAAGATTATTATTCAGTTCATATCCCATATTTTAATGTTATAATAATTGGCTAATAATATGAGTTCATATCGGATGTTTTTGTCGATGTTTGGTACATGAGTTAAAAATTGAACTTGTTGGAAAATAATTTTCCATGTAGTTATAGGTACATCATATCCAAAATAGTACTGATGTTTTAAATATCATATATATCTAGTATATATTCATTTTATACTATTCCATAGCATTTGGAGATAAAAATTAAAAGCACCGTTCATGGAGACGGCAGGCCATACGTACGCATGAACGCTACTTTCATTTTTTTGTCATATTAATGGAATTAAAACAAAATGAGAGATATATATATGTTATAATTAAAGAATGATATCCATAATTTAGATGTAATATATTACATATATATCCATTATTTATATGTACTTATAATAGTACATAACATTTTGAGATAAGAAATGAAATGTACCGTTCATGGAGATGGTAAGTCGTGCGTACGCTTGAATGCTACTTCAATTTCTATTTCAATATTAATGGAATTAAAAAATAATGATATATAATATTATTTTAATTCCAGTATGGTATCATATATAATATCATTAAATATATCCTTTATACGTACAACATATGGTATTAACGAATCAAATCACTTTGAGGGGGCGGTAGTCCGCACTTCCTAAAATGAATATATCGCGTATACCCATAATGGAATCCATAAAGGTATGACATAAAAGAAAAATACAGAAGCTTAAAGAAAACATAAACATATTATATATCATATATAAATATAGTGACATCTTAATGGCCACCTTTGAAAGTGTTAGAGGGATATTGAACAATCATCGTTTCGTGAGGCAGAAATTCACCATCCACGGAAACAGTATGTTCGTTAACCATTAGATGTAGGTGTGTGTAAGTTTAGCTAGAATAATTCTTATAAAAACATCCTAGTATTTTGAATATACTGGATTTGTTACCATAGAAATGAATAAAAAGAGTTTAGTAGGTTGTAGAAGAAAAATAAAACAAAATGACCCTAGTGAAGACATTACCGTAAAATCTGGTAACTCCCATTGGTTTGAGCTCAAAGGCTTCCTTGGGAAGCCTTCTGCCCAAAGTGAGGCTTCTAATAGTTATATAGGTATGTGAAGAGACAAAATGGTCAATGTTTTTCTGAACCAAAGGCTTTGGATGTGTGGGTAAGGAGGTAGAGGTGGGGGCCTTTTATAAGAGGAGGGGAGGGCACTCTTGGAATGTAAGGAAATGTTACTTTATTTAAGAATGAGTTTCGGATTTTAATGGTCCAAAATTTATTTTTTTGGATGATAAGGTGATAAGGGTTCGAAATCCACCCATACAATAAGTTTTGGACATGTGTAGGTCTTATATTTTACATTATCTTTCCATTTTATTTAAATCGTTAAATAATGAGGTTATCATTGCATCATCATGATGTCATAGATAATTTAATTTATTTAATGTCTAAAAATTATAATAAAAATAATATTATGTAGGAAATATTCTGAGATTTCTAATTACTATTTATAGTCAAAAATCTGACTTGTATAACTCCATGTAAAAATTGTTTTAGTAAAAACACTCATGTTTATGACATTTTAATTTAAACATTAAATAAAAAGGTATTAATGTCATTTTCCAACTAATGTGTCTCCATGGGGTCCCCAAGTTGACCCATGGATTTTATTGGTCTGCCATGACACATCAAATGAGGGTAGGACTTGTGTCAAGTTTATTTAATATTATTAAAACATTATTTTAACCTTAAATTACAATAATTATCTCTAATCGCGATTAAAAACATAAAAGTTACTATTCACCAAAAAATTATTTTAATCCCATTGAACCACATTTTACTTACTAATGACAACCATGTATGTTGGATTTTTGAAATTCAAAACACAGAGGTGGTAAAGTTTCATTTAAACGAAAAATCATTTTTTTAAGTACCACTTAGTTGTTTCACTATTCATCAAAAATTGAAGTTTTTCAGAATAATACCAAAACTTCACCCTAAGCTATATTTGATATTCCGAATTCAAAAATGATGTCTATTTTACAAAATTCAAATATTATAAGTTACATTAAGTAATTTAATAATTAATTACTGTTGTCATGACAAATAGCGTGTTTTTATGAAACAATATATATCAAAAGATTGACACTAGTTTAAGTCCAATTTCAAAGTGAAATTAATTCCAACGACCACTATTGGATTAAATTGTAAAAATATATTCTAATTTAACATTAAAACCAATTAAAAAGATAATCTAATCATATAAAAAAATTAGATTAAAAAGTGGTTTTGAATTAAAATACAACATTTTCACTATTCATTAAAAAAATGAACTTTATCGGAAAAATAAAAAAAAATTACACAAAGTAAATTTTGATTACCCGATTCTAAAGAAGAATTTTATTTTTTCAAATATAACACATAAAATTTTCAACAAGTGGATTTAAAAGTGGTTCTCCATCAAAAGGCGGTTAATCGACCTTTTAAAGAATATTAGAATGTTTACGCTTAAAATTGGATTCATTCGCATTTTTAATCCTCTAACATTTATTGTAAAAAGTAAAAATATTTGATGAAAATATATAATCATTTTTTAGATAGTTCTATTCATTCCTGCCATCACAACAGCTAGGCATTAACTACAATTTAAAAAAATATTATTTTATTATTAGAGTGCAACGTAAGATTCCCAAGAAACTCATTGTTGCATGTTGGGTATGCCCTTGAGCATAGAATCCCCTTTAAAGTTATATTAATATTTTATTCACAAATATGGATAAATGTGATAATTTCATACTCTTTATTTACCTGGGGTGTTACAATCACATCTAAACAATACATATAGTAATGGATAGATTATAGGTCTTGGATGTATAACCCTTTTATGGGCCAGGTCATGAGTCTGATAAGGATGTCTATTGGATGGTCAATATATAACTTGTATGATAGTTTGTATATGGATCCAATTTTTTTATATCCTTGGTGAATACAATTGTTGAGATTAAAATGAGGTTTTTTATAACAAAACATACATTACTTACATTTTTAATATTTCAGAATTGTTGTATATGTATTGCAACATATAACAAAACCATGAAAGGACCGTATAGTTATGTGTCTTTAGAAACTGGGAATCATAACCAACTGGTTTATAAAGCATATATGTTGTCTCCGTTTTATTTGACCATATCTAGACTCCTATTTGGCATATCTTATTTAATACCCTTCTTCTTGACCTGGGGAAAAGAAACATACATATGGGTGAGCTCAAATGCTCAGTAAGGTTAAACAAATGAAATATCAATTATATCATATTCTGAAGATCATAACGTTTGAAAATCGTATCCTATATAAGAGGTCATATTATCATGTCATGGTATATATTATAGAAATAAAATTTAATCCCAAAAATCATATAATAAGACATGAAATATTTTGGCATACACACATAAGAATCGAAAATAATTTCATATTAGTCATGGATCATTGCCAAGACATTCGTAGTGGACAATGTCCATTACTTAACCGAGTTCACTCCTAATTCTAGTCCTATATCACTGAACCAAATTAACATTCCATTCCAACCATGTCTACCTCATGAGATAAAAATCTTTACCCAATGCATTGGAGGGAGTTATAGGTCTCACCCATCTCATAATGAAACTCTTCCTATGTGTTCCATAAAATCATAAATCATATATCATAGAATAAACCATGTAATAAAATGGGTTTCTGAAACATCATGCCATCATACGATAAAAGGAAATCATAAAAATAATTCCATCAGAAAAAAATGAAATCAATGTAATAATAGGGATATAAACATAACTCTATATCATCATAGAAGGAAAATAATTTTGATAAAACACTAGAACTTAGTTATTGAGGAAAATATTCATTCTTTATCAAAACATTTTCTTTTCCCAATGTGTCATGAAATTAAAATAATTTAATATACAATAAACATGAAAACTTATAAAGGGTTCTTACATTGAAATAATTTCATATGAATGAATACAAATCCGCTCATGTCTAATAAGTTAAAAATCAATCTTCTCATACATTGGCCATAAAAGTAAAAAAGTATCTCGTTCTGAAAACGACAAAAGATTATTTTCAGTTATTTTACTAAAAACTCATCAATAGGTAGAATTGGATAAAAATAATTGTAGGAGGACAAAAATAAAATTAAATATTGAGAAATCATGGATGTGGATGATAAATATTCCCTAGTAAATACTGAAGTATAAACAATATCTGATAAAAAAATGAGATTGCATTATTTCCCATTACCTTAGGTCTGATATGATTTGTACGTATCCGAAACACCTATATAACGATTTAAATAATGTAATTGACTTATTATATAATCAAAGTCATTTTTATGATGTCATATATTGTCATATTCCTATCTGTTTATTGGTAACATTTCATTGTTACTCGTTATTCGGGTGTCAACTACATTATATTCTTATGCATGTTTTGTCAAATAAATTCTTATTCCTCTTTTTATGTTATAGATATATAATTTACAGAATTTTATTAGTATAATATATAT
This sequence comes from Viscum album, assembly GCA_963277665.1. Classification (NCBI taxonomy): domain Eukaryota; kingdom Viridiplantae; phylum Streptophyta; class Magnoliopsida; order Santalales; family Viscaceae; genus Viscum; species Viscum album. The sequence continues at coordinate 1,737,271,524 of OY728142.1, forward strand.
CATATTTATTATTTCAATTCATTTATATAATCATTCTTCAATTACGATCATGTAGAACGAATCACATCACATCGTGGAGACGGTAGGCCATACGTACGCATGTGCGATGATATCATTCCCATGGTTGTGGAATTGTATTGAAGTGTACAGTGTATAATATTTAAAAATAGATATTACTTTAAAATAATCATATATAACAATTTCTAAAATCATTATACTCATCCAATAATGTAGATGATTAAAAAAAATTACACCATGGCGTGTAGACGGTATTCCATACGTACGCCCGCGCATTGATTTCATTTTTCAGAGGAATGATAGAAGGTAAAATAGGGTTGTTTCATATTTATAATAACATGTCAGTATATTGGTGATAATTATGTTATTAATATATAAGGAAACAACTAAATAATATGAAGTTGAAGAAGAAATATATTTGAAATAATTGGAAGAAGATATTTCCTCTTCCTCGAAGTGCCTCCTTTAAAAATCCTCTTAGGGAACTAGAGTTGGTATTTCCAGGATACCAGAACATCTATAATATAACTAGAACGGTTAAGAAGAAATATTTTCAGTTTTTTTCTGAGCTTTATGGATCAAAATTTAGTGAAGAGTAGAGTGAATGGGGTGCCCTTTTATAAGAGAGGAGAGAGGCACTTTTGGAAAACATAATAATATTTATTTATAATGAAAATCATCCCCACATTAAAACCTCAAAAATGACTCAACATTGAAGCTGCGATGATATATAGTTGTAATCTCATCAACCAATAAAATATAGACATGTTCCAATTTTATTTTAATCTTTATCATTTTGATTTATCTTTATTTAATCTATTTAATTTTTTTTCTAGTAATAATGTTATAAATTTGAAATCGTTATAAATAATTACTTATGTGTTTTTAATTATAATTAATTTTATACTTTATGACATGGTTGAGTATATAAAATTTAATTTTTTATTTTTTATTATTTTGGTGATTTTAAACAATTTAATAATTTGTTATTTTCCTAATATATGAATAGTGTCAATTTTGACACAATTCTTTTATTTTAATTTAAATAAAATCCACATAAGAAGATATTTTTGAAAAAAAATATTTAATATATTCTTAACAAGTCATATTCATATATAAAATTATTTTATAACATTAATTATATCATATAATATTTATATTAATATTTTTATAAATATTTATTTGATATTTCTCTTGATAAAATATTTATTACTACATTTTTGTATAAATATTTTATCTACTTATTTGTAGCATAAAAATTAAAAATAAAATAATATGATTAATATAAATCTAATATAATTCATAATAATACATTTTGTTGATTTTATCTTTCAAAAAAAGAATCTTTTAAAATGTTATATTTATTAAATTATGAAGGTGATAATTTTGACATTATTAAAAATAAAAACAATATAATTGGCATAATGCCTTTTATAAGGATCAAAATGGTACCAAAGTCTACACATGGATGCTTATGCTTTAAAATAATCTACCAATATGGTTTGGTCAAGTGTTTTGTCCTTTTAATGGGTATAATTATTTTAATAAAAACTATATTATTGATTTTTCACTAAATTAATAATTTCAGCATCATTAAAGTATTAGCTATTAAGGTAACTAAATATTTCATAAAAATTACAAATAAATTACCATGATAAATAAAAACATTTTATATTTAAAATGAGTATTTATAATTTATTTTATATTCTGTAAACCCTTATTTAAAAAAATTAATTATTAAAGTTTGAGTGAGACATATTTCACTTTCCTTTAAATAAAATAAAATAATTATCTCAATCTCATCCTAGTGTATTTCAATAAATACCATTTATACCCAAGTATGTTTCTTGGATGAAATATAATAATCCAATTATATTAAGAAAAGTGTTAGGGTAATTTTATAATATTATTTTAACCTTTATTACCCGATTTACCTTTAAATGAGGTAAATAAAATTAACCGTTGTTATTATTCATAATTACCAAAAATAAAAGTAGCCTATTAAAATAATATGGACCTACTAATTCCAAATATGGAATCCATTTTTCTAAATTCATGATGCATAAGTTACAGAAATTTAATTTAAAACAAATCTCGTTGTTGTAAAAAACGATTTTTTGTTTATAACATTGCAAAAGATTGAAATGATTTTACCTATGAATTCATTGTAAAATTAATGATAATGAAATACATTATATTAAATATTAAAAATTTATTCTATTTATACTTTCAAACCAATCAATATTATAATTTATCCATATAAAATATTTCGATGAAAAAGATGTTTTTAATTAAAATTTAGCGTATTTTTACTATTCATCAACTAATGATGTTTATCAGAAAAATTTCATACTTTTATCCAAAGTCAGTATTTATATCCCGCTTCCAAATAAAAGGTTTACACAGTAATATTAAAATTATTAACGAGCCTAAATCTTGAATTAAAAAGGTTTTTCCATTAAATGGCAGAAAAACATTCTTTTAATATCTATTTGATGAATATCAAAAATATCATTTTAATTATATAATGTACATATTATATTAATTTCATTCACTCAAATAAATAATATAACACATAATTGATTTAAATTTATCATATATTTTTAAATGCTTATAATATTTATTCCAAATAACACAACAACTATGTTATAATGGAAATTTTATATTAAGGGCACCTCACAGTTTTTTTAAACTAATGATTGCGTGAAAAACAAGCTACTGAAGAATTATTTAAATATTTCATAAAAAAAAATGGGTGTAACATTTATCCTCCTTAAACTGAATTTCTCCCTTGAAATTTGTTACATAGAAATAAATAGATGAGGATACCTCTCTCTCATCATATCCTCATGTTTTACTGTAGCTTCTTCTAATGGGTGGTTCCTCCATAAAACTTTAACCAATAAAGTGGTATTGTTTCATAGAAATTTTTCGCTATGATCCAGAATCTTTATCGGTTTTTTTTCATAAGAAATATCTTTCTCTAGCTGTACGACTTCTGATCTTAGTACATGTGAATGACCGGGAGTGTACTTTCCCAGGAGGGATATATGGAACACATCATGAACTTGAGAGAGATTCGATGGAAGCTCCAATTAGTAAGCTACATTCCCAACATGATCTAGAATATCAAAAGGACTGATAAACCTTGGGATCATCTTTCCCTTCATTCCAAATCTCATTACTCTCTTCCAAGGAGATATTCATAAGACCACCTTATCTCCCACTTCAAACTCTATGTATTTTCTTCGACTATCATAATAACTTTTTTTCAACTCTGAGATGCTCTTACATGTTGTTGAATAGATCTGAACATTTCTGCCATTTCATTAATAGGATCAGGTCATAATATCTTTCTTTCCACAAATTCATCCCAACTAGTTGGGTTCTGCACATCACTCCATAGTGGGCTTCATAAGGAGCCATCTGAATACTGGAGTGAAGGATATTGTTGTAAGAAAATTCCACTAATGGTAGGTATCGATCCCAATAACCTTATAAATCCATCGAGAAAGCTCTCAACATGCCTTCTAGAGTTTTAGTTGTCCTTTCATACTGACTGTCTATTCGAGGATGATAAGCAGTGCTGAATCTCAACACTGTATCTAGAGCATACTGAAGACTTCGCCAGAACATTAAGGTAAACCTTAAATCCCGATCAGATATAATGGAAAGTGGTACTCCATGAAATCTTACCAATTCTTTTACATATATCCTGAAAAGCTACTAAAGAGATAGATCCTATGTAATAGCAATGTAGTGTGCTGACTTTGTAATATGATCAACTATAACCTACATAGCATTATTTCATTTGGAGGTCTTGGGAAGTCCGTTGACAAAGTCTATAGTCATGTTTTCCCAGTTCCATTCTGGTATGGGTAATGGTTGCCACATTCCCTTAGACATCAGTCTTTCAGCCTTAACATGCTGAAAACCCATGCATAGAGAAACATATTCAACAACATCACTTTTCATGCCATCCCACTAGATTTACTATTTTTGGTCCCTATACATCTTCGTGCTTCCAGGGTGAACAGAGAATTAAGAACTATGAGCCTCATCTAATATTTCCATATTTAATTCTACTATGGGAGGAAGACAAACCCAATTCTTGATCATTATAATTTCATCATAATCAGTGTTGAATTCAGGAACAATTCTCACCATTTTTGTAACTCTACATCATCTTTATGTGCCTCTTTAATCTTCACATGTATAGATGGCTGAACATTCATTTGAGAAAGATTAGATTTTTCCCCTTCTGTTATAATTTCAAGATATATCCTTTTGAAACACATAAATATTGGATCCTCCATGGTCCTCATCATGGATAAGATGTAATCATCTTGTCGGATTAATGCTTCTTCCACCTTGTTTGCTTTCCCATGGTGGTATTTTATAGATCAGTCATAATCTTTAATCAACTCCATCCATATACTTTGGTGCATATTCATCTCCTTTTGTGTGAAAATATACTTTAAAATTTTATGTCCAGTATAAATATCACACCTTTCATCCTAAAGAAAATTCCTCCATATTTTTAATTCAATGATTCCCGTAGCTAACTCAAAATCAGGAGTTGGGTAATTTTTCTCATGGAAATTCAACTATAATGAAGAATAAGCTATCACCATATCATTTTTCCTACGAACACTCCACAATACCTTCTTGAATTAATCACTATAGATCCCAAACCTTTCACCACTACAAGGCAGTGTGAGCACAAGTGCACTGGATAACCTTTTTTTAACTCCCTTATATTCTCTTCAAACTCCTCCATCCAAACGAACATAAACCCTTTTCGAGTCAACCTGGTTATGGAATTAGATAATTGTAAAAAATAATTCACAAAACGTCAATAATATCCACCCAAACCACGAAAAATTTGGATCTTAGTTACTATTTTTGGTATCGACCATATTTGAATAACCTCTATTTTTGCTGGATCCACTGATATCCCCTCTCTTGAGATTATGTGACCGAAAAATGAACCTTTTTGAAGCCAAAATTCACAAATGGTAAATTTGGAATAAATCTTCTCGTTTCTTAGAGTCTTCAATAAAATTCTTAAGTGAACTTCATGTTCAACCTTTCTCTTCAAATAGACAATAATATAGTCTATAAAGACTACCAAAAATAGGTGAAGATAGTTTCTAAAGACTCAATTCATTAGATCCATGATGATAACAGGGGAATTATTATGACCAAATGGATTCATTATAAATTCATAGTGTTCGTACCTTATACGAAATGTTGTCATTGGTATATCCTCCTTTTTTACCTTTTATTGATGATACCCAAAATGAAGATCAATCTTGGAAAAGTATTGAGTTCTACATAGTTGGTAAAATAATTCATCAATGCGTGTGAGAGTATATTTTTTCTTGACAGTGATCTTGTTATGTTCTAGATAATCAATGAAGAGTCTCATTGATCAATATTTATTCTAAACAATCATAATAGGTTCTCCCCCAGGGGATGCACTAGAGCCCATGAATCCCTTATCAAGATTCCCTTGGAGTTTCTTCTTCAATTTCTGCAACTCAATGGGGGTCATTCTATAAGCAATCTTTGAAATGGACATATCACCCAGTATGGGTTCTATTGAAAACTCAACTTCAAGATTTGATGGAAGACCTAGCAATTCATCCGAAAATGCATAATCAAAATCCCATACAATGGCTATATTCCTAATAGTGAGTTTCTCGCAAACCATTTAAGATAAATGACCTTCACTTAATGGAATCAAGACCAATAATATGGAAGAAATTCCCACCGAATGGTTATATTCATCCTTGCATCGATATATTATCATAGATTGATCTGGAATATGAAATGTGACTTTCCTTCTTTGGAAATTGATATGAGATCCATATAAGGAAATCCAATACATTCCATGAATCACATCATATTCCACTATAGAAAGGATTACAAGATTTTTAGGAAACACTTTCCTAGAAAATTCAATTGGAGAAGAATTATAAAATTTTGATGTAACCGTTGTCCCATTAAGATTTTTCAGAGCTAACTTAAACTCTAATTGTTGAGGTAGTATGGAAGTATATTTAGAAAAAATTTCAGAATTATAAGAGTGTGTGTATCTAGAATCAAATAAAACATTTTCTACCATAGAGTTGATGGTATGTGTACCTTTCAACACTTCATTATCGTACTCCACATCACCGATTGAAATCTCACGTGACCTTCCTTTGCCTTTTGAATTAAGAGTTTGTTGATGTCGATCATCATCAACAAACCTTGGATTAGGGAATCGAATGGCATAATGACACATTTCCACGAATTTTTATCATTGATGTTTAGGAGGTGAATTTTATGTATCATTTTCTCTGTTTTCATCAGTAGACATCTTTTTCACATTATAGCGGCATTCAATTTCCCGATGACATTCTGTTCCACATTTAAATCATTTAATTGTCCCTTTCTGAAAATTCCACCCATGTTTCATTCCACACATTGAGAATAATGTTAAAATCATCTTATTTTCAGTGTGGTCTTTACATTTTTGTTTGAATTACATTTTCCTCTTCTTATCAAACCCAAAAGACTGATGGGTGACTATAATCTCCATCTCAACCTTTAGAGCGCATCGAACAATTTCCCTGTAGCTATTGAATTCCCTTAAGGATAAAACCCTTTGGAGATATGGTTTTAACCACTAAATAATTGATCGATATTACTCTCAGGTTGGATAATAATTTCGGAAGTGTACCATGAATGTCTTGTAAAATTATCTTTGTAGGTACCAATGAATTCATCATGATTTTGTTTCAGTTCAAGAAACTCCTTCTCCATATTTGTTTAAAGAATACGAGGGACATACTTATAGAAAAATAAGTTCTTGAACTCATCCCATTCGAAGGACCCAATTTCATCTCTTATCCTTGTATTCTTGATAATATTCCACCATTTATTAGCTTCAAAAGACAAAAAAATATACTGCTAAGATGAATTTATCATGTTCAGGGTATTTTAGAACTGAAAATATCTTTTTAGTAGTATTGATCCATGGTTCATACAATAATGGATCAGAAGACCCACTAAATGAATCTGGAAGCTGCCTCATGAAGGATTCAACATAATATTGCTCTTTCATTTTCTTATTTGGAATTCCTGCATGATTCATAGCTTGAGAAAGTTGTGTGAGCATGGATACAAGATTTTTTATTCCATCTCCCACAAAATTCGGTTGCTCGGGGGGATATTCATTGCATTCCCCGTTGCATTCAACATTAACACGGTTCCTTTGGGTTCCTGCCATTGACTAAAACCAAGAAGCATAGTGTGAGTAACACTAATTATAATAGGAAAACCACATAATCAATAATAAAATTTCACACATTAGGTATTATCATAGGTTATTCATGGCCATTTTTAAATCACTGGCATTTTGTCCCATGCGTAGACCTATCCTTAGGTATCTTACTAAGGTGTTCACATCCTAGTTTCCAAGGATAACTATACCTTTCCTCTAATACAAACTATAACAACCCATACATTACATACATTGTTAATACATTTGAATTGATCTATATGTATTAAGACATATAACAAAACCATGACAGGACCGTATAGGTATAATGTCTTTAGAAACTAGGAAACATAAACAACTGGTTCATAAAGCATCAACATTGTCTCCCATTTATTTGATCATATCTAGACTCATTTATGGAAAATCATATTTAATACCCTTCTTACTATCCTGGGTAAAATAAAAATACAAAAGTTTGAGCTCAAGTTCTCAGTAATGGTAACCAAATTAAATATCAATCATATCATATTCTTAAGATCACAAACGGTTGAATATCTTATCCTGCGTAAGAGGTCATAATATCATGTCATTGGATAAATCATAGAACTTAAATGTAATCCCAATATTCATAAAATAAGACATGAAACTTTGTTTCATACACACATAAGCATAAAAAATAATTTCATATTAGTCATGGCTTATTTCTAATACCATCGTAACAGAAAATGTCCATTTCTGAACCGAGTTCACTCCTCGTTCCAGTCCTATATCACAAAATCAGATTAACATGCCATTCTAACCATGTCTGTCTTAGGAGATAAAAATCTATACCCATGCATTGTTGGGAGATATATGTCTCGTCCATATCATAATGAAACCATTATTTTGTGTGCCACCAAATCACAAATCATAAACCATAGAAAAACCCATGTAAAAAAGTGGGATTCTTAAACATCATACCATCATAAGATAAAATGTCTTCATAAAAATAATTCCATCATAACATAAAAAATAAATTTAATAATAGGGATAGAAACATAACCCTATTTCATCATGGATGGAAAATAATTTTTATAAAACAGTTGAACATAGTTCTGGAGGACAATATCCTTTCTTCATCAATGAATTTTATTTTCTCAACATGTCATGTCACGCAATTAAAATAAGTTAATTTAAAATAAACTTGAAATATTGTAAGGGAAACATAAATGGAAATAATTTTCCTATGAAGGAATAAAAATCCGCTCATGCCGCAAATGATTAAGAAACATTCGTCTCATACATTGGCTAGAAAACTCAAAAAGAATCTCGTACTAAAAATGATAAAATATTCTTTTCATTTCTTTTACTAAAAACTAAAAATAGGTAAAATTGTATTTAATAAATCGTAGGAGGTTAATAATAATATTACATATTGATGAATCATGCATGTGTATGATAAATATTCCCTAGTAAATACTGAACTATAAAAAATCTTGGATAAGAAATTGTGATTGTGAGATTTTCCCTTACCTTAGCTCTGATATGATATGTACATATCCGAACCTCATGTATAATAATTTAAATAATTTAATTGACATATTCCATAATCATAGTCATTATTTTGATATCATATATGGTCATATTCGTATCTGTTTGTTAGTAACACTTCATTGTTACTCGTTATTCGGGTGTTAACTGCTTTATATTCTTATGCATGTTTTGTTAAATAAATTCTTATTCCTATTTTTAGGATATAGATATATAATTTATAGAATGGTATTAGTATAAATATATCATATTTATTCATTAAATTCAGTTATATAATCATTCTTCAATGATGAACATGTAGAACGAATCACATCACATTGTGGAGACGGTATGCCGTATGTACACATGAGCGATGATACCATTCCCATGATTGTGGAATTTTATTGAAGTGTATTGTGTATAATATTTCAGAATCAATATCAATTTAACTTTATCATATTTATTAATTTCATCCATCATTATACCCAACAAATTATGTTGGTGATTAAAAAAAATTACACCACAGCATGGAGGCGGTATTCCGTACATACGCACGCGCGATGATTTTGTTTTTTGTAGGACGGATAGAAGGTGAAATAGGGTTGTTTCATATTTATAATAACATATAATTATATGATTGATACATATGTTATTACTTTATTTTGAAACAACTAAATAAGAGTAAGTATAAGAAGAAATAATTTTGAAATAATCGGTAGAAGATACTACCTCTTCCTCAATGTGCCTCCTTTATACATCCTCTTAAGACAATAGAGCTGGTCATTTAAAAAGACCATAACCTCTATACTGTAACTACAGAGGTTGATAAGATGAGCTGGAAGGGTAAGGCTGAGAATGAAGTCTCAAAATTTTGTGAAGAGGAGAGGGAAGGGGGGTTCCCTTTTATAAGTGACGAGAGGGGAACTTTCCAAAACCTCAAAAATATTAATTTATAATAAAATCCAACCCCCCATAAAAACCTCCAAAATGACTCAACATCAAATATGAGAAGATATAGGTTTTTAATCTCATCAACCAATAAAATTTTGGCATTTTTTTTAATTTATTTTAATCTTTATCATGCTGATTTATCTTTATTTAATCTATTTTATTTTATTTGTGCTAATAATGTTATAAATTTTAAATGGATATAAAACTTATCTGATGTTTTGTTAATTGTACATAATTGGATAATTTATGACATGGGGGACCATATAAAGATTAATTTGTAATTTTTAAATATTTTTTTGATTTTCAAACAATTTAATAATATGTTATTTTCATAAAATATCAATAGTCTCTATTTTGACACAATTTGTTTATTTGAATTTAAATAAAATTCACAGAGAAGATATTTTTGAAAAAAAAATTAATAGATTCCTAAGAAGTAATATTCATCTAGAAAATTCGTGTAAAACATTAATTATATAATATAATATTTATTTTAATATTTTTAAAACTATTCATTTGATATTTATCTTGATAAAATAATTACATCAACATTTTTGTATAATTATTTAATCTTGTTATTTATTTCATAAAATTTAAAATAAATAATACGATAAATATAAATATAATATATTTCATAATAACACTTTTAGTTGATTTTATCTTCTATGAAACCAACTTTTAAAATGTTATATTTATTAAATTATGAAGGTGCCAATTTTGACTTTATTTAAAATAAAAAACAATATGTGTCATAATCACTTTTTTAAGGCTCCAAATGGTTCACAAGTCAACCTTTGGATGATTATTGTTTATATATACTCTACGAATAATTTTTGGTAGAGTGTTTGGTCCTTTTATTTGGTATTGTTATTTTAATGAAAACTATATTATTTATTTTACAATAAATAATTAATTTCTCCGTTATTAATGTATAAGATATTAAGGTAATTATATATTTCATAAAAATTATAAATAAATTACCATGATAAAGAAAAATATTTTATATTTTAAATTAGTATTTATAATCGAATTTATATTCTGTATAACCTTATATTAAAAATAATTTAATTATTAATATTTGAGTGAGATATATTTCGCTTTCCTTTAAATAAATAAAATAATTGTCTCAATATCATCCAAGTGGGTTCCAATATATACCATTTTGACCCAGGTATGTTTATGGATGAAATACAGTCACCAAAATATATTAAGACACGTGTTAGGGTAACTTTATAATATTATTTATACCCTTAATTACCAGATTTACCTTTAACTATGGTCAATAAAATTTACCGTGGTTAATATTTATAACGCACTAAAATAAAAGTATCATATTAACATAATATAGAACTAATTATTCCAAATATTGAATCAATTTTTTGAAATTAATGACATAGATGTTGCATAAATTTAATTTAAAATTAATCTCGTTGTCCAAAAGATGGGGTTTTTAAAACATTGCAAAAGATTGAAATGATTTTACCTTTGAATTCATTGTAAAATTAATGGTAATGACATAAATTATATTAAATAGTAAAAATAAATTATATTTATACTTTAAAAACATTCAATATTACAATTTACGATATAAATTTTCATGATGAAAAAAGTTGTTTTCTATTAGAATTTTCCGTATTTTTACTATTCATCAAATTATTAAGTTTATCAAAAAAATATCATAATTTTAACCAGAGTAAATTTTTATATCCTGCTTCTAAAAAAAGGTATTAATTTTAATATTAAAATTAATAATGTGCCTAAATCATAAATTAAAAATGGTATTCAATTAAAAGGTGTAAAACATTCTTTTAATATCTATTTGATGAATATCAAAAATATCATTTTAAATATATAACATAGATATATTATTATTTTCATTCACTCATATTACTAATATGACATATAATTTATTTAAATTTATCATAGATTTTTAAATTTTAGTTATATTTATTTCTGTTAACATAACGGCTAGGTTATAACAGAAATTTTATATAAAGGGAACCCCACAGTTTGATTAAACTAACGATTACGTGCAAAACAAGCTACTAAAGAATTACATAAATATTTCATAAAACAAAAGGGCCTTAAATTTTTTAGTGGTTTTTGGGAATTGTAAACATGATCAAAATATATTTGAGAGTTATCTGTAGGTGATTCAGACTGGATTTGTGTAAGAAAAGTTTAATATAGTAGATTCCATATATAGGTAATTGAAGAACCAACCATACAATCATAAAAAATATTATTTTAACTCTTCCTTGGGGGGTAAATGATTTCATGATTCTATTTGTAATTTTAGTATGATTATTTCTATATGTTGTTGAAAATTAGTGGGTCCATCTAATCATTTTTAGAAAATTCAATCATTAGTAGAAAAATGGTGTTTTTGAATGAAATTGGTTATGTTGAGTTGTAATATAAAAACAATTTGGGTTTTCAGAGTGTAAGACTCATTTTAATATGTGCTTAGTATATTGGGGATCAATATTGGATTTGACCAAACCATAGGAACTTAATCATATAGTTGATAAAACCAAAAATTCACATTTGGATTCATTAGTGACACTATAGAATTTGAGGATAGACGAGTTTAGTGAGATAATCATGGATATTATCAATGATTATGAGATTATAGTTCAGGTTTTCATGGATGTTTTAACTCATGTTTGGAGTTGTACATTGGAATCTGAAACTATATTTAGATATAGTGTCATGAGTTAGTGATGGTATCAAGAACAATGTAGGTCAGAACTAATGGATGAAAACTACTAAAGGTTTATGCGAGATATTATTTTATACGGTAGGAAGTTGTAAATTCCCTCTTATTTATAGGATGTTAATTTAAAATGGAATTTGAATTTTTGGATTTAGATAAGGGATCAATTTGGAAACCAGGATTCAATTTGAAATTATGTGAGATTGAAAATTGCAAGAAATTATTTTGGGTACGAATCAAGGTTTAGGAGTAGTTTTAGGTTCTCATGTGGATAGCTAGATATTCATATTAAAATTTTAATTTTGATACAGTTTTAACCTATCACAAAATTACTCTACCATTATGTAAAACCAATTGAGTTAAACATGAATTTTTGTTTGACATTGAAATTTGATGCACAGCTGCACAATGTTCCATAAAACCATGAAAAACTAAAATTATGAATTTTAGTGGGAGAGGGATATATTTTTCATGGTTATAAAAACCATGGATCTAATAATCCTGAGATGTGGACAATTTAATAGTATATGAAACATGTTAGTCAAATGTATTAGTAAATAATTCTTCAAACCATGTACTGGGGCATGGCATGAGACAATTCCATCTATAAAATTTATTAAAACATGCAGAAAGGCTGTGACTGCTTGGAATTAATAAAAAGTTATAAATGACTATTTTTCACCGATCTATTTTTTATCCAACCCTATTATTTTCCCCTATCATGTGTGTCAGTTTAAGGGTATACCTTCACTCCAACTTCTTTAATTTTTCAAAAAAATTCATAAATCACGTAGTGATCCATCAATCATTACATGTTATTTTTAGTCTCATTTTACCTTCATTATTATTTTCCTTGGTATCTCTCTAATTTAGGAAAATTTATAATAGTGTTATTGAGATTATTTGACCTTAAAATATTAGAATAATCTGATTAAATATATTTTTTATTGGTTTATATTGAATAAATCCAATGTGGATGTTTTCATATTGTTTTAAAACTCTTTTTTTAGGTACATCACTCAATGTTTCTATCTAGGTTTTTTGGTTATGTAACATTAAACTAGATATTGAAAATATTTTTATTTTTAATTATTTTTTCATGTTTAATTTCATAAGTACCGTAGATACCTTCCATGTTTATATGGTCTTGGATTTGGTTCAGTGTGATGGGTTACTAAAATTATAGAAAATAATTTCTATTTGAAATGAAATATAAAATTTATCAAAAATATTTTCTGAATAAATGTTTTTAGAAATTTCCATTGAGTTAGGACCACAAGATATAATGCATACCATGTAATATCATGTGATGTGGTTGATATTCACTTAAAGGAAATGCCTTCTAATATTTGGTAGGTTTCCCGTTGAACATTTCTCTAAATATATACGCCTTTTTATGATAATGTGCTATGTGGTATCACCAATGTGTGTGATCAAGAATTTACATAAATGAAGAACTAGGGCTTGAATTTCTAATTAAGAAATGAGATATGTAGACCATAGAGATATTGAAATCACAATGACAATAACAGTCTGGTGATATGTGCATTTGTTATCCCATGGATGGAGAGTGTAGCAGATATGACATATTTATCATTGTGATAGGCCATGTATAACCATAATACATGTAATATTATTTAAAATAATTAAATGGGAATATTGTGAGTGTTCATACCAAGGTAATATATAAGTACCTTTGTGGGTAAAACCAAGATAAATTGAAGATAGATTACATGGGTAGATCAACCTAGGATGTCTGGGTAATTAAGATAGGCAATAATCTATCTCTATATTGTGTTGACTTATAGTTTTTCTTATTATAAAAATGAGGCCATGATTACAATAAGATAATGTTGACGGTCATCACTCCCTCTGAGTGAAGGGCTTGGGCTAAGTGATGAGATTTAGAAAGAGAAGCATGTGTTGGGATTATTGATTATTATGTGATATAGAGTACCTTCAAGTGTTACATATTATCATGTTAACCCTTGAATGTGTTATTATATGGATGTATGAATTATCATTTTTTTGTTTCATCATAGAAATTGAAGTCACCAGTGTGATCTTGATTACATTTTTTCGATGATGATGGGTTTTTAACCTGATAGACAGACCAAGGATGTGTTTTTTGTTATTGTGTGGATGACCAACCTAAATTATTATTTCTATTACTATGAGAAATTAATGGTGTTAGTTTTTTCCATGATTTTAATTAAATTAGATATTATAGTTGCGATTCAATATCTTAGAGTTTTTTAATGAAATTTATTTGAGCATTCATAGGATCTACTCCCATAGTTGATACTCTATAAAATTCCATGGATATTATATGGGATTTAGTATGTTGGTATATATGTCATTTTTTATAATCATTCTAGGATAGAGTGATCTTCAACTACTACTATTGGGATGCATGGTAGACATCAAATGATTGAGTTCTTGAAACTAATTCTATATGGAATACCAAGTATATTGCCTATTATTGTTTGAGTGTGCTACTATGGGATACCAATGATACTTTTTAGGATCTCATGATAATAATTTTATACATATGATACTCTATAGATACTAATTTGATCTTATGATTATACATGATTTATGTTGAGTTTACTATTAGATGAACTGAGTGGGAATCTCTTCCCTCCAAGTGATTGTTTATATTTATTCTGATATTATGGGTGAGAACACACTTGAGCCAGTGAATGATATTTAAACATTTTCAGAGACACTCCAACACAATTTGAAGTTGTAATGATCGATATTGAGTGCCACCTAAGAATCTGATGATCAATGATGATAATAATATTACTAATCAAAAATTATTTTTTTATTTATTATAAGAAAATCACATATCCATACATTTTATTTAAAAGTTATTTTAGAGAATCCATTCATTATTCCATGTTGAGTATCACATATACTATGCTTGGGTGACCATGGAACTACGGTGACCATGAAGACGTCGTCGTTCATTAGTCTATGTATGGAAGATGTCCAATGATTCATAATTATGCGGGATATATCATATGTAGTCTGAAGAGTAGGATTTGATGAGGTAAAAGATGGTAGAACAATGCCTTGCATTTTATTATTATATTTATGATGGATATATGATTGGCCTGGTTTGAAATCATCGTTTATGTGTGACTTTATGTATATATTATTTTGGCTTTCATTTTTATAGAATGATTATTCATTTTTTCTTCATAATTTGATTAGATTTTGTGCATGTTTATTTGATACATATTTTATTTACATTGATATGAGGGTAGACACACCACATGTTAAAACATCATACCATCAGTAATTATTTTTGATATGGGATATATAGGTATTCATTCATGATGTCATTTAGAAACAATAGTCTAGGCCCAGATGAGTTGTTGTGAGTTGTGGATTTTAGACATGTTACTTGTGTAATCAATATTTGAAACATTTACATTATCTAAAATAGAAATAAGATGACATTTTGATCTATATAATGATTGATATTTTGAGACAAATTTTGAAATATAACAAAACATGTGATGTTTGGGGAACAATTTATTAATTTAGTGAATTTTTTATAATTTAATGAAATATTTTCCATCAATAATTTAGTATTTTTGTATATAATGGAATTAGTTGGTCTCGAAGTAGTATTTTATGATATCCCTGTCTAAAAATTAAATTTATTTAAATTAAAAAACATACAAAAATATAGATGATGAGAAAAAATAATAACATGAAATATAAAATATAAATTTCATACACCACTATCTATCTCTATTCCAACCTGTCTTTTTTGGTTGATTAATATATCACAGTGGAAATAAAATTAAACTGGCCTCCAATAGAATCTTCGTAGTAAATTAATACCATGAAATTCATAAGAATATTATCATTCCCATTAAATGGTGTTGTATCACATAATTCAAGGGTAATGATAGGAAGATAAAATGAACGATATTTTATTTTTTAATAATTTTCACACTTTTAAAAATTGATTTCGATGAACTCTCTTATATAAAACAGATTAATTGAAAATAAAAGTCACTAGAGACATAATATACAACATGTTATGAATCTATAAACTCTTTCATTCTTTAGTTGATATATTTGAAAAAACATCTTTTATTTTAGGAGAATTTAAACTCTTTTTAAAATTATAAAATAATCCACACATAGTAAAAATATTTGTAACAAAAAAACTATATGATGATAAAAAATAGAGGTACAAATATTATATCTTATATGGTCATTATTAAACAAAATTATTTAGTCTAATAATCCATTATACAATAAAAATGATAATTAATCTTTTTCAACACATCGTGGATTTTTTTAGTTCTTATATATATCTATCATCCAAATTCTCAAAATTTAATTGGGATCATTCAAGAACTAAGAAAATAATTATAAATCATTTTAAAAAAATCAGGATATAATTATTATACATAATCAATCAAACAGTTGATAAAATATTTATTGTAAATAATTCTTTTATAATGGTCTACAATGTGACATTACAAGAATTTCATGAGGGGATAAAAATTAAAATTTTAGTAGTATATAATGTTATATAATTTATAACCAAATGTAAAATTTCATTTCAAATAATCAAAAAACGTTTTCTGGTGTCATCTCAGTTAAAAAACTCATAATATCATTTAAAAACATCCATCTAATTTTTTTTTTCAGTAAGTCTATTAAATAATCATGTAACCCATTTATTCGTAATATTTTGGGAAAATATTATTTAGAATTATAATTTTTTACATAAAATGATAAGATTAAAACATTAAAAATCACAAATTAGCCTAAAATACTATAACTGAAAGGTTAGTTAATTCATAGATTTCTATATGAATATCATATTGCAGATTGTTTCTACAACATCACCGAAAGAGATCCCGTAAGAACACCTTATTAAAATAATATTACTATATATAATTCCCAAGGAAAATAGGAAAAATATATGTTGCAATATCAATTAATCATTAAGAGATAATATATCAATGATTTATAAATTGGTTAGATTATAAGAATTTGAAAAAATATGAAATGTTGAAAAATATATAATAATGATTAATATAGAATCATACTTGTTATCCAAAAATAATTACAACGGGATATATAAACTCATAAGATCAAACACATACCATGGTATATAATTTCAAAAACTGTACAAAATAATCACGATCCATGGTGTATAATGAAGGCATGTTCTATAAAATTGAATGTGGAAAAGAAAGTATAGAACATGTATAAGAATTGAAAAATAAAAACATATTTAAATTCAAGAAAACAATATGATCATAGAATAGTGGACCAAGAATCAATAAATACTCCCAATTACAATGTGGATAATTCATAAAAAAATCTAATAGTGGATTGAGCATCATAAGACTTTTCATATAGTTGATAGATAATCAAAACGCATTTCCCATAGTTATGTCATTATACTCATATATATTTATCCAATGAGACAGAGGTTTATATAGGTCCCTCTAATAACATAAAGATAAA
Source organism: Viscum album (assembly GCA_963277665.1). Classification (NCBI taxonomy): domain Eukaryota; kingdom Viridiplantae; phylum Streptophyta; class Magnoliopsida; order Santalales; family Viscaceae; genus Viscum; species Viscum album. The sequence continues at coordinate 1,737,289,496 of OY728142.1, forward strand.
ACATAAAATGTCTATGATTTAATATCAATCATACATCACATTATCAAAACATATGAAGAGAAAATGATCTATACAAAATTATCAAATGGTATCACATATGATGATATCATGAAATAGATATGTTGATATAAAAAATAAATCATCTTTAAAAGAATTATTATTATAATTAATCTTAATTCATAAGATATTGGACATTTTCATATTTATTGTAAAATGTATAAAATGAAAAAAAAATAGAATTCACAAAACATTTTCAACAATACCATAAAAAATGAAGTTACAAGGCAGAGTAAAATATCCATTGTTAAAATATGGAAAATAATTTTTTGAAACATTATTTATAAATCATTCCCATTAATGTTAATGTTTTGAAATGATATGTTTAAGATACCAAATTCATTAAAGATAATTGATACTACATTTTAACCATTTTAGATATTTTTATAGAAAAACCATCATCATAGAAAATGATATAAAAAACATAATCGAAAGTGATAAAGATAAATATAATGTTTATATAATATAATAAATATTTTACTTAAATAATTATAATGTATTTTTTTGAAATAAATAATATCAACATGGAATATATTGATCCACAATGATGAATTAAAAATATTCTTCATAACAACTTATTTTTATGAAGAATAATATACATCAATGAAGAATCCTTTAATATAAATATTCAAAATCCATTTAAATTAAAGATTTTGTATAATATAAAAAATCATATCATTGAATAATTAAATAGAAGAACTAATCTCAACAATACATACTATTACTTAATAAGGGGATTTTGAGTTAACAAAATCCATTATGGAAATCATAATTTAAGAATTATGAATCATTTGAAAAGTGGTTCTTAGAAGGAATGTAAATAAAAAAAGACTAACATTTTCATTATATACAATATAATCATAATATATATAAAATAAATCACAGAAGACCATATTAAATGAGTTTTGATAATGTCATAGGGAAAGGAGTTGTGTTTAGAGAAACCCTTAAAAATTGAAATGTTTTTATGCATGAATAAATTTTAAAGGATGCTATGAAAATGAAAATTAAATACCAATATAATATGGATGTGTTTAAAATTATAAAACATAGGACGTAGGAAACATAACGAAAAATAATGAGTTCCATCAATAAACATTACATATCAATGAAAGGACATTATGTTGTGAAAAGATCCATTACATGGATACCTTCTTGGTAATATGCACTCTAACATACTATAAAATTATAATATAATCTAAAAAAATCTATTTTTTTGATATCATTAGCTTTTATTATATTTAAAAATAATATTTCATATTCCATTATGAACTGATCATTAATTTATATAGTTAATATTTCATATATGGTTTTTAGAAGTTTTAACAATTTCTTCACTTTTTTGGAATATGAAGTTTGGTTGTAATTATATATTCATTATTATGACATCTTTATAATATAAATGATTATACAATATAAAATCAATCATGATTTATGATTTTTTAGAAAATTCCGCTAGATTTTTAAATATGATTCATAAATCATACACCTGTGATGATGTTTTTTTGGTAATTTTTTTAATGAATTACATATTAATTATTTCATTTCAAAAAAATTTCATTATATAATCAATAAAAATTTATGATTACTCAAAATTCCATACATTACAATTTTTTTAAAATAATTCCATAAAAAATTTAAAATAATACATCCAAATATCATTAAGGGTTAATGTCTTGGAATCTAGATACATAGTACAATGAATATATATATTATATATGTTAACATAAGATAATTTCTACTCTCATGTTATAGTTCTTTAATATACCATCATATCTGAAATCATTGTATAAGATTTAATGGGGGAATTTTTTAAAATTTCTCGGTGATAATAAAGACCGTTAAGGGATAAATAATGGAAATAAAACACAAGTGAACATCATCGATGAATCATGAGGATTGAAATTAAAAAATTTACCTTAAAACAAGAAAAATATATTATATATATATACATGAGGCTTAACCTTAATCTATGGTTAAGAAATAAACATGGGAAATTTATAAGCATATCACCAAATATTATCACTAAGGTACTATATAAACATATTACCAAGGGTTTTCACTAAGATATCATAATTTATTACCATGTCTTTCTTCAAATATATCATAACTACATAATATATAAAGAAAAATTTATAATTAAATGAATTAGAGCGCTATCATGGAACACCCTTCATTTTTTTACCATTATATGTGCAACATCAATCAATGTCCCAAATATAATATCATCATAACCCATGAGTAGGGAATTTGGATTTTATACTTGGATTTTCCTAATAAATAAATTAATATTATTTCTATATTGATATCCTAGAATGATATTAGATCTGGGTATTAATAATAAGAAAATATTACACATAAAATTGAGGAATGATTCCAGCAACATGATGATTATTGAAAAGTGAATATTAAATAGATTTAATGAGTAATAACAGTAGACACTAATCAATATAGAATAGTACTCATTGTAATGTTTTATTATGAAACCATTTAAAAAAATCACATGTAAATAAATTTTTTTTAACTAAATATGTTCTTGAATTAAAAATAGTTCTGAGATAATACCTTATCATAATTAGTATGTTTTTAAGGCATTAGAAGGGATACTACAGACCTTATAAAAATTTTGGGAGGGATTTATTGTGGGGTAAGATGAATAATTTCATGATCAAATAGTTTATAATAGAGATCAATTGTAGAAAGGGTGGATGTGAGTTCTCTTTATATGTTTAAAGGGGGGATTTTATTTGGAAACTAATTTATAGTAATCTGTAAGAATGGAATTTCATAGGGTCCATGTGGGTTTTGTGGGTTATTTAAATAAATGCAGGTGATATTTATGAGACTCAATTTATAATATAAGAATGTCTTCAAACAAGGATGATGTTTAAGGATGAATTAATAAAACTCAAGATACTATAGATTACTAATTTTAACACTTATTAATCATGATTCAATATTAATCCTGGAAATTATTTTATCACTAAAAATATAAGATGTACCTTATTATAAAATATCCTCATGATAAATACAAAATTTACCACTCTTTAATATAATTTAATTCAACAATAAAATATAATTAATTTTTCAACTAAAACAAATAATGTGGAGAAAACTATTTTTTATAGAAAATTAATTTTTAAATCATAAGTGATGATATTATTATTGAAAATTTATTGTCAAATAAATGACTATTCATTTATATATATATACATCATATTATCTTCTTAATTTAAAATATTCTTATTTATTTTTAAAATACAAAATATTTAGAAAATTATCATTCTTTGATAAAGCTTAATTTCACTGTGGTATCTAATATATAAGATGGTAACATAATTTTGTGAATAAAAATGAAATTTACCTTGGGAATGAATTTGAAAAATATGATTACAAATATAGAAAAAATATTTTATTCAATATCTAAATGTGATAAAAGTTAATAGTAATATTAGCACAAGTACCACATAAATAACATTATATAAAAATATTTATTTTTTGCATAATAATAATGATTAGTATAAAATTTAGAATATCAATAATTTTAAAGAAATTAATAATTTTATTATATATGTAATAATATATATGACTTATAAATACTTAAAAATATAATTAAACCTTATGATATCATAATTATAGAAAATTATAGAAGATTGATTTTTTATTAGAATAAATGACTCTTGTGTGACAAAATAATGAACGTTGTTTTCATAAATTAAACATTTTACATTTTAATGAATCAAGTTATTCCTTAAATAAAATATTTATCTGAGAATTATTTATTAATTCTTTAATTAATTTATAAAACATGATAAATTTTAGGATACTATATTATTAATAAAAACTACATTTTCACTACTCATATACAATTTTTTATTTAAAAAACCCCCAAAAATATAAAAATATAATATTTATAATATAAATAAAAATATGAAGTTAATATTTTTCAAATGAAACATACTAAATCACATAATATAACATTCAATTAAATTATAAATAAAATAAAATATCTCATAAAAGGCATAATTTAGAAAAAAAATATTTCATGCAGAATTTAAATTTATTATCATTACATTTCTAGTAATAAATATTTTTGGATTGCAAATTTATTTATATATAAAAATAATAAATAATATTTTTAATTCATTCTTGAGTGAAAAATAGTTGAAAATAAACAACATGTTTAAAAAATAGTTCTTTAAAAATATTAATTTTATATTTATTAATCCTCAAAAATACCATTAAAATTATTTAAATATATTGTACAATTTTAATTTCTCAAATCAATATTTATTAATATATTTATTTTCATTTTATAAATACATAATTTCATACATTAATTATAATAATAATAGGATTATTAATATATATATATATATATCAATTTTATATTATTATTCTTTATTTTTTTATTATATATGTGCCATATTTTTTTAAATTTACTACTAACCACACATAATGTTAGTATGACTACTAAAAACATATATATTTAATTAACATATTTGTAACTCCTATATTTAGAATAACCATATTTATAACCAAAAAAATTTTAATTATTATAAATTAGATTATTAAACTCATTCAATCCATTAAAACGTGTTACATCACACATCTCATTTCAATAAAAATCATTTTTGATTTCAGAATATTATTTCCATTTTTTATAAATTCTCATTGTTGGTTTTGATATACATATGGTGATTATGAAAGGAAAAGGTATACTATGGGAGTTTCTAGTTATAATGAATTTATTTTTCTCCTTATTATCCCCTTTTAAAGTTTAAAAATCTAATGGGTATAATAATCCATTGTGAGTAGTAACCCATAGTGTGTAATACATAGTTTCATGGGATTTTGTGGTAATGTTTTACTATGAATGAATAAAGTGTTGTAATTTTAATTACTATCTTCTATGACTTATTTCTAAATCTAGTTCAATTCCTTTGAACAAACCAAAAAATAATTTATATATAAAAATACATATTTTATCGAAAGTATTTTCTTTCTGAAAACCTATAGAGTTACATTCTATCCCTATAAATAAACTAGTACTCCGCTCGTGCGATGCACGAAACTATAAAATAATACTTATTATTAAGTATAGAAAATATTTATAAAACATAATAGTTTATATTAATATTGAAAATATTTGAAATGAAAATGACACACGTAATAAAGCAATAAAAGTTACATAAATTAAGGAACAAAAGTGACATAGTGAAGGAACAATAGTTACATAAATGATTAATGCATTAGAATATAAATTAAGGAAATTGAGGAATAAACGATGCCCTTTATAGATAGAAGATCTTCTGATTCCTCAAATAGAAGAGCTTTCAAATCTTCCTTGGCATACAAGAACGTCCTATATCCACTCCTAGTTCTTCAATGTTGAACCCTTAAGTCACTTAAACGGGTATAGTGATTATGTTGATTACATGGGATATGAGAGGAATCCCCCCTCCCGAACATCCCAAATAACTATTTGAACCTTATTTGAAACTAAATATGTTTTCTCTTCTTTTGTTGTATGACATATTAGTTCAGTATTAATGAAAATATACTTATTATAAAATGTCTTGTATGACCTATATAGATATAAAATTGAAAAACATTTCAATCAAAAATACAAGACCACAAATCATGGTCAAATAGTTCCAAATATCATCAGTTCATAAAAGAATTATACAATCAATGTAGGTTTATATCCACAATCAATTTTTTTATTATATTAAATACCCACATTGAGGGTATGTGGGAACCAACATAACTACCTCCATCATCAATTCACACCCATACAAAACACATGTTACAATGTTGAAATTTCAAAAAAATTAAATTGATCAATTCACCCCCGCTAAGACCGACATATGCTCATGTTAAAAATTTAAAATAAACTCAAATCCCATAAATCCAGTTGACTATGCCACCGGAGAAACCTACCCCACATCACTACCATTATCACATCGCCAAAAAACCAACCCCATCGGAAGCCAGAGAAGCAGTGACATTTCTCCTCTTCTGAATATCTACATTCTTTAGTCAATGTAATGTGTGTTAGATTGTGGGTTTTAAACCCCACATGAACATAGAGAAATCAAGGGTAAGCAGGGCCTTCAACCACTTCATAAGACCTATAAAAATAAAATTGAATAAAAAAACAGATTAAACAAAATAAATATTGATATATCCTGAGTCAATATCACCATTTTATATAAACTCGATGTTGTATAAATTATAAGTGAATATAGAACATGCAGACACATAAGTGATACAAATTCCAAAAACATTTCTTTGGTGTTCAACATAAAATAATGAATGGATGGAAGGGGAATAGTATAATGATTAAAATCATTTACATAAACACTATACCTGATATATGGATACATCCTTCTTGAACATTGTTATTGAAGGTTATGTTTTAATAAGGGAACATCCATATTGAAAACTTATTGAACATCTAAGACAAATTATATGTAATTACAAAATATCTTAAGATAAAGGTAAAAGAATGTTCAGATTTTGAATCTATAATGGATACTAAAATAATAATATTAAAAAAAAATTAGATTAGCATTGTAATAAATAGGTACAGTAAGAAAAAACATTGTTAAATGATAGAGATCTGACATTTCATTAGTTCTATAAGTATATGGATGCCATGTCCCATATTTGAATTGGAAATTTGGTTTGGAAAATATAAGGTAAGGTAGTTGTGGTAATAGGAAAACCTGTAATAAGTTTGATACATTAAACCAAAAATATTTCATGCAGACAATAACAAGAAACAAAATTAAAAATATAATAATATACATACCTATGTATAGGAACGATACACTTTAAGGCCTACTCTTCATGAAGCATGCATTAATGTTGGAAGGTGTGTGTTCAATATCTACACTCATATGTTAAATATTCAATAATAATAATATACAGTAAAGAAGCTACTATTAAAAACAACAGTTTAAATGGGTTCTGTTTATAGAGTATGTGTATAGTGGTGTTAAAACTGTATCTCCATCACATGTTTTATAACCTTAACTACTGAAGATGGAACCCTTATAACAGCCAATGCATCCAATGATTGAAAATTATGGAATTAGAGAGGTAGAGTGTCATACATTTCAAATAAAAAATAGTAATAATAAACATTGGAAAATGATATTTGAAATCCTAACTCTTAACATAAAAGATATTGTTTTGAAACAATTTAATGTTAACAAAAATTATATAGAGAATGATTTTTTTGATAAAGAAACTGTTAAAACTGAAACAATAATAGTAGTTATTTACTATATCTGGTGTGCCAGTAAAACTAACGTTTGCAGGTTCATAGATCTTACTTCAAGCCTTCCAGATGTGTGCATGTAGGATACATTGTATGACCACTTCTAGATAGTGGTTGAAAGTAAGGACGTACCCTATAGCTAAACAATTTAACTAATATAAAATAAATTGAAAAAACATTACACTATACATCCTATAATAATTAGGTCGGATCAGATCAGTGTGAACATTGTATGTGTTAGTACAAGAAAACTACATTCTGTAATAAAAGTAATATTAAAATTTGAAGTATAAATGTATAAGACAATTTCAAAAAAATCTAGTTCAATTAGGATGTTTCAGTACCTTACAAATGCACCACCTAAATGGGGATGTCATTCATTTTCATGGTTTGTTAATGACACGTCGTCTTGATACATTGAAATTATTCATTAGACTCTATAGAAAAAAACCAAACTCATTCAGTATATTTTTTTACATGAATAGACGAATTAAATAAATAAGTAGAAAAAACCCCCATAATTATAATCATTTTCATTATAATCTGGTGTATTCAAATTGAAAAACGAGATTAAAAATGCAAAGTGTTTTAATGATTCACTATTGATCCCATGAATTTTTATATCCTAAGGAAAAGTTGATTAAATAATGGCTATGCAATGTGAGGGAAAATTTCCTTCATTATTAAATGCTCTATTAACAATATCAAAACATTTCTAGAAAACTATGTTATTTTTGTACCTAATTTTTTAGTTGTGAGGAGGGTTTATAGTGGTTGAAGAATAGGAATTAATCTATGAGCTAATCAACTACAAATTCAACCAATACGTTTACCTGCATAAACATTAATGTTTCAGAATAGTAGATTATATCTATGACCAAAATGGAAACACTGAAATAATCAATCCATAGATATATAGAAGATATGAAAAGAAACACAATGTTTTCACAACATGGATACACTTAAATAAAGAATACATAAATATATATGTATAAATAATAGATAAGAACATACATATAACTAATCTGGAACATGTTAAGATTAAACAACCTGTAAGATATTCTGTAAACTTAAGTCCACTTTGAATGTAGTAGCCCTAATATTATACTTCCAAGAACTTCATCGGCATGTTGTCTAGAATAATATAGATAAGTAAGTGGGGATGTAGACATATCAAAAACATTCTGTTCCAGTGAATTACATTCCATGAGAGATTATTTTTTTGGATAAGATTCATATTTCCCAATACAGTATAGTTGCCAGCCCCACAATGCCCCAAATATCCACCCATAATAAAAGTGAAATCAATTTATGGACAGAATGATAGCTCACAGACACCTAAAGTCAGGATGAAGTATAACAACATGAAAATATTAAAATAATAGAACATCATTTATCACCAAAAGCACGGAACCATAATTGATAAATTATAAAATTATATGTATTGTAATAACCCATGAAAAACATATAATAAAAAGTAAATACAAAATATTTTAAGTTGGAAAATTCATTCAGAAGGTAAAAAGAATGGACATTATGTAGTGTAGAGTACATTTAGGGTACATAGAGGTAATCAATAACATGGATAAAGGGTATTTTGTTTTGGTAAAATTAAAAATGTGATTCATACAAATATACTCAACCAGGTTACCTTGACAGCATAACATTGACTGCATTTCCCTTGAATAATTTTATAACTGATTATATGATAAAAAAACCAGCAGCACATTTATTCTTCTTGCTGATGGAGAAAGCAACGATTCAAATAGATGACATGAAGGGAAACAATTTAACAATATTTTAATGTAAAGATGAATCATTTAGTTGGGAAAAAATAATCATTATATTATGGGCATACCATCTCACTTCTAAATTTAGATAAATATGCCATTTGAAAAAGAAATGTTCATTATGTAGTGAAAAAACATCTTACTTCCAAGAACATCATTGAAATTATATGTAGAAAAATACAGATAAGTCAGTGAGGATGGAGAAATATCCAAAATAAAGGCACGGTGTAATATTAAACCGAAATACATATTCAACTGAAATTAATAATTCTTGGAGAGAAGGGAAAAAATTTATAGAAATTGAGAAGAACACACTGTTTTCTTACCTCTTGATCTATAGGGTCTCTGAAGACTCAGAATTGTATAAAAATGGTGGATGACCGAACATCATGGATCCCTATTTTCTAATTTTTGAATGTAGATGTATCATAGTGAGAACAAAGACATCCAACAAAACAGTAAAAATTAAAAGAACCTCTTTTCGGCAATTGCATTTTTTCTTGACTTCATGAAATGTTCCTGAAAAATCAAGGCAATCACATAAGGACTTTTTGAGTCAAAGAGTGACAATGAATCACAATCATTAGTCTCCATAATTCCAAATGAATCATAGATGTTTGAACTTCAATGCACAATTGATAATATTTGATAGTTTCTTAGAAGAATAGGACAAAAACAAAGAGTCAGCTTTGGATTAAGCATGCTCTTAATGGCTGAAAATGAAACTACAAGGAAAAAAGACATGTAGTGGGAAGTAATAATAAAAACCTAGGAAGTCCCAAGAAATTAACATGTATTCGGGAAGTAACGGTAACATAGGATTAAAAATCATTTCAAGGATCATATTGGTTGTAAAAGGCACAACGTTAAAAAAAATAATTATTCCCAAAAAATAGGCTTTCCTAATCATAAATCATTGATGCATACATGATAGAATGAAAAAAGGCGACAAGAGTATCACTCAAAGACTTAAAACAGATATTAAAATAAGTCCAACGGTATTCCTGGAATATCAAGTCCTAACAAATATATTAGCAATAGATGCAACATAGACTACAAAAAAAACATTTTGATAAATATAGTAGAGAATAAGAAATGAAGAGGGATGGGGGAGACCTAGATACAAGATTATTTCTACAGTCTCATTAATATCCATGGTGAACTCTTTGAGAACCCCATATACATCCTCGTCCCTGTGATTCCCAGAGATCTCCTTGATGTCATGGATTGTCCTCCAATCACTCTTGGATCATATATTCCACAACCTTAGAATCCATGTTCCTTGCAAGTTGACAACATATATTTCATGTTTATAAAATAATAAATGGAAATTGAGTTTAAATCAAATGGTGTGATAGTCCAACATCAATAAAATTTTAGATAAGACAGACCTACAGTCAATACAACATTTACTTTAATAATAATCTTTCAATTTTGTCTTGCCAACTTGAAGATACTGAAAAGAATTCATTACGAAGATAAAAGTTCTGACCATGAATTCAAACAGCCAAGCAGATAGCCATCTCACTTTCAAAAACATGAACGACGTGATTAAATAAACCACATAGAGATATAAAAAGCTCAAACAAATAATCTTTCTCGCAGTATGAATAAGATATCATGGAATTTGAGTTTAAATCAAATGATGTGATAGTCTAACATCGCTAAAAGTAGAGATAAGGCAGACCTAAAATCCATACAACCTTCACTTCCATATTCATCATTCAATGATGAATTTCTTACTTATAGATAATGAAAAGAATACATTAAGAGGATAAAAGTTCTGACCATGAATTAAAATAGCCAAGAAGATACCCATCTCACTTTCCCAAACAAGAACGGAATGATTAAATCAAGCACATAGAGAGATGAAAAGCTCAAACAAATAATTTTTCTGGCAGTATGAATAAGCTTTCATGGAATTTGAGTTTAAATCAAATGGTGTGATTGTCCAACATCACTAAAAGTTGAGATAAGACAAACCTCCAATCAATACAACCTTCACTTTGATAATCATATTTCAATGATGTCTTGCCTACTTGCAGATACTGAAAAAGAAGACATTAAGAGGATAAAAGTTCTGACCATGAATTCAAACAGCCAAGCAGATAGCCATTTCACTTTCCCAAACATGAACAACATGATTAAATAAAGCACATAGAGAGATCAAAAGCTCAAACAAATAATTTTTCTGGCAGTGTGAATAAGCTTTCATATAAAGTATTCCAGCTTTTCATGGAACAAACATCACCTAAAACATCACATTCCCATTCCAAAAATTGTTCTCATATACAAAACCATCTCCTGAAATTATTAGAATCAATACATTGGAAACCAGAAAATGGTAAAATTCATAGTATGTCAGTAGATTCTAATGTAAGTAAAACCACAATCAATGTAAATAGTGGCAGAGGTCAGCAATATCTTCCGAAAGAAGCGTGAAAATGGATAAGGGTCGGTCTCTCTTGAATGGGAAATCAATCTATCGACCATTTTAGTAAGAAATATATTAAGGATGATGAAAAACAAACCTGCAAATCTCTGTATGATTTGAGTTCATATAGTACCAGAGTTGTGAATCGCTGATATTACCTTTTCCAAGGACGATTTTTTAGAGAATAATCCAACCTAGGGATTTTGTCCGGAGCACATAGGAGCCAAGGCAGAGAAAGCGCAACAGAGACGGTGGATGTGGAGGAGACGAAGGTGGTAGAGGCAAAGCAGGTGGAGTCGTAGGCGCAAGAGCTAGAGGTACGAGAGCCGATCAACTATGGGTTTGAAGGGATGAAAATGAAGAGGAACAATGCCCTGGAGGTTGTGGGATTATGAAATCAGAGTTTCTCAATGAGAAGCATAGGAGGATTGGATGGAAATCGGGACATGTATAATAAAGTCGGTGCTGGTATTCGGAAACCCTACCTCGAGCAGAGCGGGATCGTGAGTGGGGAATCAAAACCCTAATATGTAGTGAAAACCCGACAACCTGTGTGGGGTGATGTCGTCTTAGTGGATGGAGCCCGATAGTGGAGGGAATACATTATTTTTCTGGGTGACATGGCAGCATAGGAAGGTGAAACGTAACCTAGAAGAAGCCTAATTTATTATAGATAATAGTTTTCATGCCTATAATTTTAGTTATTACATACTAAAAACAATTTTTAAGGGAATTTATATGATAATCATGACTCAAATTATAGATTATAAATATATAAAACCCATTATTTGTTAGGGAATACTAGGTAACATCTCTTTTCTCACAAAATATGAATATATTAATATTTTCAACTATTTTTAAAAAATAATATTCTATAAATAATTATGAGTTTTATGGGTTTCTGGATTCATATCATTTTAAAATTAATATTATATGGTACTCTAGTTCTATTCTTACTTTTGGATACCTAATGATGTATTAGGTGGCATCCATGAGTTAAAAAATGCATCATAATATTTATAAATTTTTAGAATCTTTTTCCCTAAGAACACATGTGAAATCCTTGATGATATGATTGTGGGAAATTGAAAATATTGTTATGATATTTTGGATAATGAATACATTTTTTTGAAATGTAAATATGTAGTTATTTCCCATTAATCCATCAGAAAATATATTTTCGGAAAGGTTAAAAACATGCTTGGATGAAGAATAAGTAAAATATACACTAATTATTAAAATAATATTTAAATGTTCTACCCCTATATCACACTCTATTGAAGCCTTATAAAGGTGGTATATAATTTATTAGTTTTTGAAATTGCGAAAAATATAAATTCCCTATTCGTAATTATGAAATAGATAAAAATTTGAAATCCATGCATTTAAAATATGTCTAAAACCATGAAATACCCATTGTATTAAAAAATTATAAATAGAGGATTTGATATGTTTTAATGTTAATTATGAGGGTGATAATTTTTTAAAATTCTTATAAGATAATTCAAACTTTATTTTCCAATAATGATTGAAATTAATTCATTGATGATGTATATGAGAGTTTTCTTAAATTTAATTTTTTAACCATAATAAAATATAACTAATTTATTTAACCAATAAAATTATTTCTTGAATTGATATTCATACCACATAATTATATTTTAAAAAACTACATATTATTTTTAATATTAAAGTAATATTTTAATCTTTAGAGATCATTGATAGTTAATGTGAATCAGATGAAAAATATATATATAAGTATAATTGTCCATATTATGAATGTCTATGGTATCAAAACTTTTTTATATAGATTCATTAATTTAAAAATATATCTTAGTTGGTTCAATATAGGTTTCATTAGGTTTGTTCTACGATATTACCTAACTCAATTAATTATCATAATAAATCCTTCATAATAGGTTGTCAATATAATTTGATAAACTAAGGAATATTCCTCAGGAGATTCTACTTAGTTATGTAGTGTTAATCCTACACATCATTCCTTTAATGAACATTTATTCAATGAATATCCAATATTTTTTTTTGTGATAACCCCAGGAAAAATCTATTCCACATCCACATCAACAATCCAATATCCAAATATTGATATAATTACTAGGAGACCAAAAAATTAGTACTTATTTTTTTAAAAATTTATTAATATTCTTAGCCTTATCTATATGATTCTCAAAATGGTTTTCAATTCCCAATATAAATAAATAAGTTAAACTTTCAATAATACCAACTATGATGACCTCCAATTTGAAATGTGATTCTTCTTTTTGCAAAATTAATCGATAATTATTAAATTAATACATAAATGGATTTTCTGATTTTAAATTTATTACATACCTGGTACAAAGTAAATAAAATACATATATAAAATAATAAAACATAATTTAATTTTATCCTTTATGGAATACTTCTTTATAATTCTATATATGATCACCTAATAAAAAAATAATTCCTGGGGAAATTTGTTGAAATAAAGGGGTGAGAATAAATCCTAGAAACGGATAAATAATGAAAACAAAATATAAGTGAACACCTCGGGTGAATAATGAGGTATAACAAAAGTATATTAATATAATAACCAGATTGATATTATGAACATAAATAATTATGTAATAATATTAATTTTCACCGTAATATAATCATTATTAATTTAGAAGAGTATAAAAAATATCATCAAAATGTTGTTATAAAAATATTTTTACAAGGGTGATCATTGTGGTTCGTGAAACATTACCAAGGCATGTTTCCAATGTATCACAATCATTTCATATCTAGGGATTAATTTTTTAACAAATGTATTGGATACTTTTTCATGGGACATCCTTCTTATATCTATCATTATACATTCCATGTCAATCAGATATCATAATAACATAACATAATATTCAATGAGTTATGAATGTGGGTTTAATAAATGGACTCCCCAATAAATAAAATCACATTAAATTTATTTTATTTCATTTTTACTAATATTATAGTTGTTCATTAAAAACATGAAAATACGATATCAAAAGTAAATTAATCATTTTCACTCTATGGTGTGTACTCGAATGGGAAAAAATGGATTAAATGATATAAAATGGTAGGCTATAATCACCATGGAATCCTTCTTAAATTAATGGATTTTTATGAACATATAGAATAGTAAATAGATGTTAATAAAAGTCATATAACTAGGGAGGTGAATGAATTGAAAAGAAGTGAGATTGAGTCCCCTACCTTTATTTATAGCTTGATAAGGATTAAGAACATCTAAATTAGACCATAAAAACTACATATGAGGGATTTATATATGAATATAAATAGAAAATTAAAAGTTAATTTATTTATAATGGAGAAGAATTGGAGGATGGTTGGATCTGGAATCCTTATATAGGTGAAAAGGTGGGCCTTTTCCACTGGATATAATGTCATGTAAGTGTTTGGAATAGAATCACATATTCTTATGGTGGGATTAGTTGAGTTATGCCAGTTAGGTGAAAAAATTATTGTGGGGGAAGTGGGATAAAATTTTAATCATTGAAATTCTCATATAGATGGACTAGGATTAATGTTCATTTAGAAAAATTTTATCCTCATTAGATTACCCATTCTACAGCCTCTCAATATTGATTTCACAGTAATCATAATAATTATTTTTTCACAAACATTATATGAGAGAAAATTAAAAAAAATTAAACATTATAATATAAAGACCCAGAAATCTCGTTAATTTTTTTTAATACATGGGAATTTTACGAGTCTTTTAAAATTTACCTCACATATTTCTAAGTCCTAGTGTACCCAGAATCGATTTATGAAGTTTTGTTCAGGTACGTTCCTTAAACGTATGAGTGGGTTTTTATAAATGTTGAACCGGTGCACGGAATTGAAATCCAAGGGAACATCTAAATTCTTAGTGCCGATATTTGATTACAGAGACTATCACCTCGACGATAGTTCGTCGAGAATTAATGTTATTTTTTGTGTTTTTATAAAAAAATAATAAAATAAAGTGAGCTACACATTATTTTATTTGATCCTCCATGTGGGTGACTGGTAGTTGAAACCTTTTCTTGGAAGTTGGAGGTGGGACCACCACACATTAACCTCCCATGAGTGGTAATGGTGGTGGGGCCCACCTAAACATAACCTCCCACGAGAGGTTATGACATGGGGACCACCCGAACATAACCTATCATGATAGGTTACGTCGTGGGGACCACATGGGTCTAAACCACCCAATTGATGGAGGGGAGTAAAACCTCTCAACTCTCCCTCATTAATTAGGGAGAGCCTATTCACCTCCCCTAAGTAATTCTTTGTTCCAACTGTCGAGGATTAATTAACGGGAGCCATGTAATTAATTATTCATTTTTTAATTTTGTGCGAACACCTAATATAATATATCTATTATTATTTTTGGGTTGGAATTGTTCATTATAGTGGAGACCATGGGTTTTTTGAGGAGAGGATTATTGGGAGAAGGCCTCAATGAAGAGTTCTCGCCAACCAAGAATGAAGAATGCCAACGGTCCCCTTCGATCTTCTGCCCGGACACCTACCAACGTGGAAACATTTCCACAACTGTCGTGCGAATTCGGGATTGGAAGAGTATGGTGGATGCGACGAATGACATCTTCATCTTCATTTTTCGACTCCATCAATGAATGACAAACGGTGATCAATGGTAGGGGGTTTAATTTAAGAAATTTTTTTTTCTTTTCTCATCATAGTTTGAAAGGAATCGATGTGAAGTATTGTAAATAATTGATTTCCATCGTACTCCTTTGATGAACCAATAGATATAACCCCTAAATGTGGAGGTTGTAGGGAAAATAACAGGGCCTGACTCCCTGAGCCGATCTCTTTGTGATGTTTCTTCGGCCTAGGGATGAGGTGACGCGACGATGAATGCAGTGATGACAAAGGCCTTACGTCCCATGGCCTCCACACCCCGCACCAGCCTTTCGTGTGCCCCGACAGAACCCCGCCCAACCGCGCTGGCCCTGATCGCACCCTTCCGGCCTACCTGCAGCCTTCCTGCAACCCGCCGGCCAGCCTGCAGCCTCCTGCGCACCCCGCGGGCTTGCCTGCGGCCTACGGCACACTATCCGGCCTGCATGCAGCCTCCTACGCACCCTGCCTAAGCAGCTCATGGCCTACAGTGCCCATCCCGTCCTTGCCGTAGCCTGTCACGCCCTACCCGGCTGCTCGACGGCCTACATGGCACCCTTCCCGACTGTTTGCTGGCCTCTCGAACAGGCCGGTGGCATCCCTCGCGGTGTCGCTGGCCGAACCAGCTCGGCCTTCCTGGTCGATCCGCCCAAGCCGCGCCCCGCGCGGTGTAGGCTGAATGTCCCCCAACCTTCGGACCGAGCCACCTACGCGGTGTCCTCCGGGACGAACTACCCTCGCAGTCTGCTGGGTCAGGCCTAGCGGACCAGGTCAAACCTAATAGGCTTGCCCACCCAATAGGCTTGGCCATACCCAACTGGTATGATCGGATCGACCCAGACCAGGTCGCCCCAGACAAGGTTGGACCAGGTCGGTCCGACCAGGTTGGACCAGATCCGGGCCCACTACTGGCCCTTTACGTTTTTGGCCATATCTTTGGTATCATATGTCTGTTTCATGAACCGTCAGTGGCACTAGTAATCATGGAGCATGAAGGTCCCTTTGAGTATAACCCACTAGATTTTAGGTATAGTTGAGTTACTATCAGGTTGGATCATACACGAATCCATCATGGCCCCAGGGACTAAAAGGATAATAACTCATAGACTGGGCGTCCAATTGGCATGTCATTTTTTGCATTGAGACCTCTATGATGTGGCAGTTCTCTGAGATACTTCTACGTGGGACTTCGTGATATTTGAAGTATCGACCAGTAGATCATGGAGTGGATCTTTCTTGAGGTGATTAGATAGAGTGTAGAGACTTAGTAGCTGGCTGAGACTTGGCGACTACTGATTGATTTACTCTGAGTGATTTAGATAGCCTAGTGGCGAGCACATGGTTGTGGCGGCAGACCCACTGTGGAGGAGCGCCTAGTTGTGGTGGCAGACCTACTGCGGGGAGCGCTTCTATGTGATGCAACAGACCCATGATACTCGACAGGAGTTCTTCAATAGTCCAATGTTAGTGGGATGCGCGCTTGGTGTCGTGTTAGGGCCACTGTACTCGAGAGAGGAGGAGCTCTCCAGCATCCACGGTTTAGACAATGTGAATACAAATCTTGGTTGAGCTGAGTCGGTAACTATGGTTTTTCCTCATGATTGAGATGGATTACTTGATAACCAAGGTATATATGTATGTGCATATACCTAAATGAGGTTATATGTTGATTGCATACATTGTGATATATCCTTATTGGATTTGTGAGACCATGAGGGTCTTAGGGTCCATACTATGTATCGTGACACTCACCCCTACATGGGCTATTCCTACATCTCGTTGTGTTTGTTGCAGACGATGGAAAATGCTAACAAAGGCCAAGAGTGGTAGGACTGGATCGTACCCGGAGGTAGACCTTACGCCGAGTCGATACACAAAGGAGCCGGACGGATGGGGAGAACTGAGGAGGCTATATGTGCCTACCCTTTCGATAGGTTTAACCAATGGATGATCCAGTAGATGTTTTACTTTTCTTTGAGTTGTACTTTTACTTTACAGTAGGGCTTGTATTTCTGTCCCCTTTTACTTTTCAGCACTCTTTTTTTACAGTTTTATTTAGTGTTTTACTTCCATCTCTTACTCTATTGTGTTTGTTTACACTTAATAAATGAAATTCCTTCCATTCTTTATGATTTACAGCTTTGGTTCTAGTCGCTAGCCCCGAGACTATGGAAGGCAGGCTTGCGGTAGTCACGACACGCGCCACGGGGGACGGGTCGTGACAATAATACCTTTTTTCATATATAATCTAATTTAATTTATAAATATCATAAAATTTAATTTTGAATGTAAATATAAAATTTCTATAAAAATAGTTTTTTATGAAAAAATGGAATTTTAATCACCATGTGCTCGTTGTATTACTTAGAATTAACTATAAATTAAATAAGTGTTAATATCTTACAAATATAACAATAATATTATAGTTTAAATTTAATTTATATTCATTTCATTTAAAAATAAACAATATCTATAAATTTATCATCATACAAAAATGAATCGTTTTACTGTGGTAATTAATATCAAGTTTCAGGAATTGATTTTTTGCCTACAATTGAAATTTAAATTATTTACTACATTGAAAATTCTAATTATGAATAGTTAAAAAAATTATATGATTTTAATTTAAATAATTGAAAAAATAATAATTTTAAATTTAACTCCCATAACACATAAATACATTATTAGAAAAAGTCTATTTTTTCAGCAAAAAAAATAATCTTAAAAAATAATTACTAAAGTATTTGATTTCAACGAAATTAATAATCTATTATTATAAAATAATAATTATATTATTAAAACTACCAATACTAAATTATTTCACCCAATTATATTATAATTAATGAAAAATAAAGAAAAAAATATTTATTAGAATAAAAGATTACATTATTTTCAAAATGATAAACATCAGATTTTTAAATTTGATATAGAATATCTAAATAATTAATAAATTAATTAAATGAATATTATGACAAATTATTTTTAAAAATACATAAATTCATCATTTGATAATGATAATGTGAAAAACACTACTGTATTCATAAAAATTGCATTCTCACTATTCACTTATAAATTTTCTTTAATAGAAATCCCAAAAATTAATCACAATATATAATTGAAATAATATATCAAAAAAATAAAATAATTTTTTCACATTTAATTCCTAAAATTTTTCACATTAAATTTTTGATAAAAACAAACAAAATATAGTGAAAAAGATTTTCATAAGAAAATAAATTCATAAATTATTAACTATTTTAGTTATTGTTTCCAATAAATAATTAATTAATGTAAATATGTTGTTTTAATAAAAAAAATATATTTTATCATTATTTAATTGAATTATTTTTAGTTTCTAGTTATAATAATGAACAACGCATAAGAATCCATTTTTTGATCAAAATGCATTTTTTAATTAAAATCAATTCATTAATATTTCTTTTCTAGTAATAAGTATTGGACTCTTGTTAATTTATATCCTTGTAAAAATTACATATAAATTTCATTAAAATAATTAATTAGTGAATAGTAGTTACTAATTCTCAAAACAATAAATATAGTTCTTTGAAAATATTAATTCTATATTAAATTATCTTCACAAAATACCATTATAATAAATTATTCTTATACTAAAAATTTATTTTTATTAAACCCTATATATTAATATAATCATATGAATTAAATAAATATATATCATCATATGTTAAAAATCATACAATTATTAAAATACCATAAATATATGTCTATTTATAATATTTGAATATAATATTTTTCTTTCATTATTTTTTATTCATTATATAATTTTTCAAAATTCAATAAAAACTATACGCATCATCAATATGACTATTGGAAATATGTATATCAAATAACCATATTTTTATTTAACATATTTCCAATGCACGTATTTCGAATGACCATATATCAAAAGACTATATGTTTAATGAAATTTTTTTGATCCTATATATAACCTTACTCAAATCATTCATCTATTTCAAACATATTAAGTCACACTTATAATATCCATATATTTCATTTAATATACCACATTATTATTTCCTGCAACAGCCCGATATTTTATTAGAAATATTATTTTTAATTACTTTAATGTCTTGTGTTGTACGCTACCCCAAGAATAGCGTGTACTATACGCAACACCGTATTAGCTTGCAGTATACGCAACACTATTCTTGTCTTGTGTTACACACAATTTGATGTTCATTTTGTGGAAATTATTCTACACAACATTAAGTATATATTTTGTTTAATGTATAAATGAAATAAGTTTTTATTATGTTATACGCAACACCAAACAGATATTTCAATACACACAGCCCTGATTTGGCTTGCATTACATGCAATCAAGACCTTCTTCGATAGCGTGTGTAGTAGGCAATACCATGTTTCAGTAAACGAGATATTATGATAATATTATTATGAACTAGCCGTTATGAAGAGTAATACCGACTTTTTGAAATTTTATCTTTCAAAATGGACTTCATTTTTGGATTCAGAATATCGAAATTAGCTTAGGGTGAAATTTTGGTATTTTTCTGAAAACTTTCAATTTTTGATTAATAGTGAAAACATTAGGTTACTATTTAAAAACTAACTTTTTATTTAAATAATTATTTATTTTATTTAAATTTATTTTAGCTAATAATAGATACATAATACCAATATATGTTCAATGTAATTCATTGGAGTCATTTTATAATAATTTTAGATATATAGAAATTTTATTTAACTTTTCACCGTCTTTTACCAACCTCCTAGGAGAATTTGCAAATTTATGTAAAACATAATTTTACCGCTTCTGTAAATGGAATTTCAAAAATCCGAGAGACACGGTTGATGTTAGTATGTAAAATGTGGTTCAATTAGATAAAAATAATTTTTGGTGAATAGTAACTTTTTACTTTTATTTACTGCGGTTAAAAGTAAATAGGGTAATTAAGGGTAAAAATGATATTATTATTACCCTAACACATGTAATAATTATATTGGATAAGTTTAATTCGACCAAAAACAACCTCTGTAATAAAATATGACCATTTAGGACCACATGGATTAGATTAGGACATTTATTATTAATTTATTTAAAGAAGGGTTAAAATAGTTAAAATCAAAGATTTAAAAGTAAATAATTTTTAATATAGGGTTATAAATAATATAAATTCGACTATGAATATTAATTAGAAACCTAAAAAGATTTCCTACAAAATGGTATTTATTTGTAATTTTTAGACTTTAAATAATTTAATTTATTTATGAGACAATGATGATGCAGTGATTATATTATTACTAAAATATTGACATAATTGATGTTATAAATACCAAAATAAATGTAATTTGAGACTTTTTATGAATTACACTAATGTTCTAGGTTAATAAGAAATGTTAGTATTTATTTAGTTAACTTTTTTGAAGTAATAATTCTGTTAGGATTTTCACAAAAATCAATTACTAAATAGTGTCAAAATTGGCAGAAAATAGTTTTTAAAACAAATATTATATTATTAATTGTTATTTTATTCATAAAAATCTATGTTTCTGTGAAATGACTTATATAAGGTTATATATATTAATAATAAACAACTTGGGGTTCTTTTGGCTTGTTATAGTATGTTTATTAACCACATAGTGTAAGAAAACAAGAAGACACGGTAAAATAAAAATTATTTTCCTTAAAGTTAAATCTAAATGATAAGGTTAAGATAGTAAGATAAACTTTTCCAATTTCTATTGGATTAGAGTATTTAGACCCATCCCCACCTTATATTAAAAATAAATCAATTTGGAGCTATCAAAAACCGAATATGACTCTATAATAAAATAATATTTTGAGTTTTTTCAAAGATGCCCCTCTCCTCCCTTATAAAAGGACACCTCCTCCCCCTCTTCCTCACACCACTTTGAGCCTTCAATATCGGAAAAAACCTGCCAATTAATCTTCTAAACTTCCCTATAAACATCCTATAGGTTCTTCTCTTCTTTGGAGACCAAGCATAGTACCCTAAGAGGAGGTTTAAAAAAGGCGTGTCGAAAGAAGAGGTATTATCCATTACCGATTCTTTCAACAGTATTTCTTCTTCTTATTATTCTTATTTAGTTGTTTAATTATGAATTAATAACATCAGTATAACTCATATACTGATATTTTATTATAATTATTAAACAACCCCATTTCACCATCTATCCATCATATGGAAAACGAAATCACCGCGTGTGCGTACGTACGGAATACCGTCTCCACACCGTGGTGTAATCTGTTTTCGACCACCACCTTACATGGATGGGTATAATGGTGTAAATAAATAACTATATATGATTATTTCAAAGTGATATTGATTCTGAAATATTATACATACACTTCAATGCAATTCCACGGTCATGGGAATGATATCATCGCTCGTGCGTACGTACGGACTACCGTCTCCACGACGTGATGAGATACATTTTCCATGTTAACCATTCATGAATTATTATAATGTTTATATAATAATTAATCATGAAATATATGAAATAATAATGATAATGGATTTATGTATATATATATATGTATGTCATCTACTTAATTCCATTCAATTCAATAAGGAAACAAAAACAGCGTTCATGCGTACGTACGGCCTACCGTCTCCATGAACGGTGTATTTCATTACATTTATCGATCTAACATATATATATATATATATTAAATATATATTACATATAAATCATGTTTTACATTCTGGAATTAAGTAAATCCGGATATAAGTAATAATATCAAAAACAACAAGTACAAACATGGACGATAAATGAAACGATTTTACCCAAAATGATCTTTAACATGGAATTTACAAAAGAATGGGTAATATAAAGTCATAAGTGAACCATATATGATATCATAACAATGAATATGATTCTGTAATAATTCAATTATATAATTTAAATCATTATAAAGGAGGTTTGGATCCCTACGAAGCATATCGGACCTAAGGTAAGGGTTAATTTTTCAAATCTCATTTTTATCAGAGATTGCTTATTCGTAAGTATTTACTGCAGTTATTTCTATCATCTATGTCCATGTTTTATAAAAGTGTTTCCATGTATGTTTAAAGTCCTTTTTAACCATTTTTTACTTTTACTACATGGTATGTAAGGAATCTTTTTTTACCATATGAGGTACTTTTTGACTTTTCTGAAAAAAGTATGAGGAGAATGTTATTTTTAACTTATACGGCGTGAACGGATTTTTACGATTTCATAATGCCTCATTTTCATGAAGCTTACTATACATGATTTTATTACTATTATCAACAAAATAATTTTATTTTAAAATTGCATGGCATTTTTTGAAAATAAAATGATTTTGACGAAAAAAGGATATTTTCCTCAAGAATTCATTTTAAATGTTTTATCAAAACCATTTTCCATCTAAGATGACATTATTTCATATGTTTATGGTTCAAATTTAATGTCACTATGATTTACATGGTTCACTTTTCTTATGATGAAATGTATATTTGTTTTATATGGATTATGAAATGATGGGACGATGTTTATGAAACCAATTTTATTCTTTGGGTTATGATGAATGTTTTAAGTTTATTTTGTGGCACATGTAAGAATGATTTCATTTTGAGATGGGTGGGACCTATATCTCCCTCCAATGCATTGGGAAAAGATTTATATCTCATGAGATAGACATTGCTGGAACGGTATGTTAATATGGTTCAGTGTTACAGGACTGAAATGAGTAGTGAACTCAATTTAGAAAGGGACTTTTTCCACTAAGATGGTCTTGGAAGCAGTTCCTTGGCTACTATGGAAATCATAACATGTGCTGAATGGTTGCCGCAATTACATGTTTTATTCCCGTTATATTTTATCATGGTTTATGTTCCATTATGATGTATGCCTTACGTACTTCCACAATTTATGTCTTTTCTCAAGATTTTGATGTTTAAATTTAATGTTCAAGTTTTTTCTTTCAAATGTTTATTGATTGTTTTATGTTCTCTATGTTTGACCTTATTGATCATTTGAGCTCACCCTTTTTATGTTTTATTTTCCCCAAAAATATTGAGAGTTTTTAGGTATGGAAACAAAATGGGGGAAGATCGTTATGGGAGTTGTTGAAGATCTTTCAATAGGATTAGAAGATTATATTCCGAGTTTCCAAAGACACTAAACTATTACGGTGCATGTGTGTCTGTTTTTGTTATATATTATGTATTCTGCAAAAGTAATGTATTGTCTATGTACATCATGCTTCAGGTCTCTACAGTTGGTATCAGAGGAAAGGTTTAGTCAACCTTTGGAAACTAGGATGTGAAAACTTTAGTGACATCCCTAGAGATATTTCTACGGTATGTCTAGGGATGTCCCTAAGGTTAAGTATAAGATTAGGTTATAATCCTAGAATTACGGTAACAATATTAGAATTAAACCTAAGATGCTAGATATTGAAGGTACTCCCCCTTTATTATGTTGTTTTCCCTATCATGATTTTTGCATCTCACACTATTCTTTTTGGGTTTTAGACGATGGTTGGAACCCGAATGAACCGTGTTGATCAATATAATGGACAATGCAATGATTTTCCTCCTGAACAAACCAATGTTTTGGGAGATGGAGTGAAAAAAATTATTTCTATACATACACAAGAAATGAATCATTCTGGACTTCCAAAATGAGTGGTGAAGGGAACAATATTCTATTGAGTCCTTCATGAGGAAACGTCCACCTTCTTTCAGTGGGTCTTTCGATCCACTTGTTGCTGAACAATGGACCAGTACCACTGAAAAGATATTTTCAGTTCTTCAATATTCTGTACATGATAAAGTCATCTTATTAGTATATCGTTTGGAAGGTGAAGCTGATCAATGGTGGAATCTTATCAAGAATACGAGGCCAAGAGATGAAATTGAGTCCATGGAATGGGACGAGTTCAAGAACTTGTTTTTCAATAATTACTTCCCTCGTATTCTTCGAACAAAGATGGAGAAGGAGTTTCTTGAACTAAATCAAAAGGATGATGAATCTGTTGGTATATACGAAGAGAATTTTACAAGTCTTGCAAGGTATGCATCTGGCTTTATCATCCAACCTGAAAGTAAAGTTGATCGATTCTTCAGTGGATTAAACGAAAATCATTAAAGGGAATTAGCTATAAGAGACTTCAGTAGCTATGAAGAAATTGTGTGTTGTGCTATCAAGGTAGAACTAGAATTTGTTGTAACATATCCATCTCATGGTTTTGACAAGAAACGAAATATGGAGTTCAAGGAGAAATCTCAGAACAATGGTGAAAAGAAGATGAATGATTCTTTATGCTCAAAGTGTGGAAATAAGAATGGTGGATATTTCTTAAAAGGTACTAGAAAATTCTTTAAGTGTGGAAAAGAAGGTCACCGAGCAGTTGATTGTCGATGTAATGGGAAAAAGGTTTCTAATGATGTGAAAAGAGAAAAGACTATAGATAACACTCCACCAACACTTCATTGCTTCAAGTGCAAGGAAATGGGGCATTATGATAATAAATTCCCTAATCCACGAGTTAATGATGATCAACGTTAGAAACCTCTTAAAGAAAAGGATAAAGGGAAGTCTCATGAGATCACTAATTATGATGTTGAGTATGAAAATAATGTTGTGTAATGATTAAGTGTTTATGTAATGGGATTTCAAAATAGTATCATGGAATCTCATTTATGGTATTGTGGAATATTGGAATATCTATGTATTGGTTTTCAATTATTATATTGTACTGGTAACCATGACAAAGTGATTGAAATATTTTTGGAAAGCAGATGAAATGAGCATATGGAAGGGATAAGGAGAAAATAATATGATAGTAATCCTGAGATCATGACTAAAATAAGGACAAATTGATATCATGGTTTGAGTATATAGAAATTTTGGGATTTTGGTATGTGGAAAGAGTTATCTTTTGACAGCATTCATGTTTTCACTAAGGTAAAATGGGTATTCATTTTTCAAGAGAATACATGATTAAGGTATTCACATGATTGGAATGTGAACAACAAAATATATCGGGGATAAATGATGGTATTCACATGCTCGGTAGATGAAATTTCTACTAATTGTTTTCTTTATACTATAAGTTTGGACAGAAGTATTTTGGATAAGCCAAAAGATTTGAAATGGATTATGTTGAACAATAGTTAGTTTAAGGCTATAACTTTTTTCAATATTATCGATGGAATGTCATAATGATGTAATTTTAAAAAAGGACTACCTACAGGAAGGGCGACAACCCATCGCATCAGACAAGGATCTGGGAATCGAACCCACAACCGAAGTGCGACTGGCCTTTATCACATACCACTGACCTACAGGAAGTCCCTGGTTAGTAGAAACTAGTTTTATTTTATTAAGCGGTATGATAGATGAAGTATAAGTCCATGATTGGAATCATATTTGATTAACCTCACCATACATGGACTTATGTATTCGATAACTTTATCTAACCTTTCCTTTGAGATAGATGGAATGACCCATCATTCTATCACAAAATCTTTTATCCCTTGACAAACAACAAATTCAACTTCATTTCATTAAGAGATGAAGTGGAAATTATTCAAAGCATGAACAACAGTGAGATTGTACCAAAATCAAGCAAGTATTTCTTCTAATTCAAAATTTTCAACTTTAGGGAAAGGATATTGAAAACCAAAAATGTTTTCCTAGTGCACTTATATCCGAAAAATGAGATGGTACCTTAGATCATTGAAAATATATGGCTTTGTGATTGTTGTCTATTTCATAGCCATGTTCTCTACCACTCTCCATCAGAACATGATGTTTAGATTTCTCTTCCATATCAATATTTTCACCTATGTTATCTTATGTGGAAACCCATTGATGAGTTAATCTGGGTAACTGTTACATTTCTATCGTTCCTTTTTAAAATGAAGTTTTAGTATTCTTTTTTTACGATGTGGGTTTCTATGAAAGAAACTTTCAAGTAGTAAACCATTTACAACCCTGACGAATTTCGAGGTCGAAATTCATTTTAAGGGGGGGGGGGTAGAATGTAACAGCCCGAGATTTTATGAGAAATATTATTTTTAATTACTTTTATGTCTTTTGTTGTACGCTACATCAAGATTAGCTTGTACTATATGCAACACCATATTAGCTTGCAGTATACGCAACACTATTCTTGGCTAGAGTTCCACACTATTTGAAGTTCGTTTTGTGGAAATTATTCTACACAACATTAAGTATAGATTTTGTTTAATATATAAATGAAATAAGTTTTTATTATTTTATACACAACACAAAACGGATATTTCACTACACGCAGCCCTGACTTGGCTTGCATTACACGCAATCAAGACCTTCTTCGATAGCGTGTGTAGTACGCAATAGCAAGTTTCACTAAATGAGATATTATTATAATATTATTAAAAATTAGCCATTATGAGTAGTAATCCCCACTTTTTGAAATTTTATCTTTCAAAATGGACTTCATTTTTGGATTCGGAATATCGAATTTAGTTTAGGGTGAAATTTTTGGTATTTTTCTGAAAACATACAATTTTTGATGAATAGTGAAACACTAGGTTACTATTTAAAATCCGAATTTTTATTTAAATAATTATTTATTTTATTTAACTTTATTTTATGTAAAAATTGATACATAATACCAATATAAGTTCAATGTAATTCATTAGAGCCATTTTATAATAATTTTAGATATATGAAAATTTTATTGAACCTTTCACTGTGTTTTACCCACCTCCTAGGAGAATTTTTAAATTTACATAAAATAGAATTTTACCGCTTTTGTGAATGGAATTTAAAAAATATAAGAGACATTGTTGATGTTAGTAATTAATATGTGTTTCAATGAGATATAAATAATTTTTAGTGAATAGTAACTTTTTACTTTTATTTACCACAGTTAAAAGTAAATAGGTTAATTAAAGGTAAAAATGATATTATTATTAACCTAACACATATCATAATTTTATTGTATAACTTTAATTCAACCGAAAACAACATTTGGAATAAAATATGACCATTTAGGCCCACTTGGATTAGATTAGGACATTCATTATTAATTTTTTAAAAGAAGGGTTAAAATAATTAAAATCAAAGTTTAATAATTAAATCATTCTTAATATAGGGTTGTATATAAGATAAATTCGACTATAAATGTTAATTAGAAATCTAAAAAGCTTTACTACATAATGGTATTTTATTTTTTATTTTTAGACTTTAAATAATTTAATTTATTTATGACACAATGATGACACATTAATTATATTATTATTGAAATATTGACATAAATGATGTTATAAATACACAAATAAATGTAATTTGAGACTTTTTATGAATTCCACTAATTATACAGGTTAATATGACATTTTTTTTATTGATTTAGTTAACTTTTTTCGAACTAATCATTCTGTTAGGATTTTTACAAAAATAAATTACCAAATAGTGTGAAAATTGACATAATAAAGTTTTTAAAACAAATATTATATTATTAATTGTTATTTTATTCCAAAAAATTTAAGGCTCAACCAAATGACATAGATAGGGATATATATATATTAATAATAAACAACTTGGGATTATTTTGGCTTGTTATAGTATGTTTATTAACCGTATAGTGTAAGAAAACAAGAAGACACGGTAAGAGAAAATTTTTTTTACTTAAAGTTAAATATAAATGATAAGGTTAAAATAGTAACCTAAACTTGTCCAAATTATATTTGATGAGATAATTTCGACCCATCCCCAACTTAACTTAGAAATAAATTAATTTATAGCTATTAATAACCTAATATTACTTTATAATAAAATAATATTTGGAGTTTTTTCAAAGGTGCCCCTCTCCTCCCTTATAAAAGGACACCTCCTTCCTCTATTCCTCACACCACTTTGAGCCTTCAAGCTCAGCCAAACCCTAAAAATATCCCTTCTACACTTCCCTAGAAATATTCTAGAGGTTCTGTTCTTCTTCAGAGACCAATCTTCATGCCCTAAAAGGAGGTTTCAAAAAGGCCTGTCGAAAGAAGAGGTAATATCCATTACCGATTCTGTCAAAATTATTTATTCTTCTACTTCTTCTTATTTTGATGTTTCATTATGAAGTAATAACATTAGTATTAATCATATAATTATATGTTATTATATGTATGAAACAACCCTATTTCACCATCTATCCATCCTACGGAAAACGAAATCGCCGCGCGTGCGTATGTACGGAATACTGTCTTTACGTCGTGGTGTAATTTGTTTTCGACCACCACCTTATTTTGATGGGTATAATGGAGTAAATAAATAACTATATATGATTATTGTAAAGTTATATTTATTCTAAAATATTATATATACACTTAAATTCAATTCCACGATCATAGGAATGATATCATCGCTCGTGCATATGTACGGACTACCCTCTCCACGACACGATGAGATTCATTTTCCATGTCAACCATTCATGAATGATTATAAAGTATATATAATAAGTAATCATGATATATATGAAATAATAATGATACTGGATTAATGTATATATATATATATGTATTTCATCTACTTAAGTCCATTAAATTCAACAAGGAAACAAAAACATCGTTCATGCGTACGTACAGCCTACCGTCTCCATGAACGGTGTATTTTATTCAATTTATCGATTTATGATATATATATATATATATATATGTATATGCTGAATATATATTAAATATAAATCATGTTTTATATTATTTAATTAAGTAAATCAGGATATATGTAATAATATCAAGAACAACAAGTCCAAACATGTATGATAAATGAAACGATTTTACCAAAAATGCTCTTTAACATGGAATTTACAAAAGAACGGGTAATATAAAGTCATAAGTGAACCATTTATGATATAATAACAATGAATAAGATTATATAATAAGTCAATGACATTATTTAAATCATTATACAGGATGTTCGGATCCATACGAAGAATATTAGACCTAAGGTAAGGGATAATTTTGCAAATCTCATTTTTATCCGAGATTGCTTATTCGTAAGTATTTACTGGGGTTATTTCTATCATCCATGTCCATGTTTTATAAAATTGTTTTCATTTATGTCTAAAGTCCTTTTTAACCATTTTTAAATTTTACTACATGGTATGAATTGAATCATTTTTTACCATACAAGGTACTTCATGACTTTTATGACAAAAGTACGAGGAGAATGTTATTTTTATCTTATACTGCGTCAATGGATTTTTATGGTTTCATAACACCTCATTTTCATGAATCTTACTCTTCATGATTTTATGACTATTATCAAAAAAATACTTTTATTTTAAAAGTGCATGTAATTTTTTTAAAAGAAAATGATTTTGAAGAAGAATGGATATTTTCCTCAAGAATTCATTTCAAATTTTTTATCAAAACCATTTTCCATCTAAGATGACATTATTTCATATGTGTATGTTTCAATTTTAATGTCTCTAGGATTTACATGGTTCAATTTTCTTATGATTAAATGTCCAGTTGTTTTATATGGATTATGAAATGATGGGATGATGTTTATGAAACCCATTTTATTCTTTGGGTTATGATTAATGTTTTATGTTTATTTTGTGGCACAAGTAAGAATGATTTCATTATGAGATGGGTGGTACCTATATCTCTCTCTAATGAATTGGGTAATGATTTATATCTCATGAGATAGACATGGATGGAATGGTAAGTTAATTCAGTTCAGTGTTACAGGAATGAAACGAGGAGTGAACTCGATTCAGAAAGGGACTTTGTTCACTAAGATGGTCTTGGCAGCAATTCCTTGGCTACTATAGAAATCATATCATGTGATGAATGGTTTCCACAATTACATGTTTTATTCCCATTATATTTTATCATGGTTTATGTTCTATTATGATATATGCCTTACGTACTTCCACGATTTATGTCTTTGCTCAAGATTTTGATGTTTAAATTTCATGTTCATGTTTTTGCTTTCAAATGTTTATGGATTGTTTTATGTTCTCTATGTTTTTCATTACTGAGCATTTTATCTCACCATTTTTATATTTTATTTTCCCCATGAAATAAATAAAGTTATTAGGTAAGGAAACAAAAAGGGGAAGATCGTTATGGGAGTTGTTGAAGATCTTTCAATAGGATTAGAAGATTATATTTCGAGTTTCCAAGGAGACTAAACTATTACGGTCCTTGTGTGTCTATTTTTGTTATATATTAAGTATTCCAAAAAAGAAATGTATCGTCCATATACGTCATCCTTTCGGTCTCTACATTTCCACTTTTAAGACATTCCTTCTCAGTTTAGGTTTTTTAATCCTAATTGGAATTTTTAGAGGTGAAGGTTGTATAGGGATGTTGGTAGTGTTAAATATATTATGTTTTCATTTATTTTGAGGATTTAAATTTTTCACTTATAATGGATGTAAATATACACAGGGATTAGAAATTAATGGTTTCTAATATATAGTCTCTTTTTTTTTTATGTTTTTCTTTGAATTGATGAACTGTTACTAGTCTAATTCGCCTCATGTATGATTTATTTCCTAATGTGTTGTAATTCTATTGAACAACTAGAAACAACATTTTAGAATTATAAACACATATTTTATTGTAATTATATGTTTCCTAAAATACAAGGTAATTAGTTAAATAATATTACTTTTAACTATGTTTCTATACACATCCATGATATATATATCTGTATCATCATTAATTTTTGTTTTTAAATCGACCAAAACAAAAACATGGTATATTTTCTGTGTTACTACTGCCATAAAAGTTATAATTTTATTATAATATCATTAGAAGATAACCATGATGATATTACTTATCTGTTATTAAGGTGATGAGTAAAATTAGAGAACTATTTTTTTTGAAAATATAGAGAAGAGATTATTATGCAGTGGATAATACTAAGATTAAAGTATTCAATCTTCTCTTGGAGGTATATTTTCAAATCATGGATTTGGAAGCCATTTTTGTGACCATTGGTTTAAAAATATGGGAAATAAATTTAGTAGGAAAAAATGGGTACCTAATTATGAGGGACTCAAATGATAGTCATGGATTGAATGATTATAATATAACTATTTTTATAGGTTAAATTGAGGGATATTTCCATGGAACCATATGTTAGGTGAGGTGTAATGAATCAATCACATGGGATTTAGGTGTGATAAGTGAATTAATATTGGTTATACACATATTATTTACTGAAATGCGTAAAAAAGTAAATACATAGATATCATATATCAATTTAATTAGAAAAATAACAAGACACTTTATTTTACCCTTTTTTCCTTATTTAAAAATTTATCGTGGTAATTATTTTTTTACTAAAAATATTTTAGTAACCCCATTTCCAAATACTGACGCATTGACTAGAAATATAAACCAAATTTAATTTAATTCAATTTAATAAAATTATAAAATTAATATTTAAATTAGAAAATAATATATATATATATATATATATATTGAAAAATGGGTTTTCAAATCATAAGAATTATTAAACTTATTAACATAAATTAATAATTAAATGAGTGATAATCAATTTTTTATATGAAAAATTATATTAGATGCATCATCTAAAATATATTAATTTAATTTATTTAATAAAAAATTTCCAACTCATTAAAAATTTCATTGAAAATACTTGGATTTCTTTTAGAGTTGTAACTAAATTTGACCTCTATATCTTTTTTTTATGTCTAAAGATTAGATTGGAAAATTATTTGAGTTGAATATTATTATTATAAATATGAAATCCATATCATGTTATGTAATTTTCAAAAGTAATAAAAAATAATTTTCATTTTCAAATTATTATGTCTAAAAAATATTAGAAAAATGAATATTTAATAATAAAACAAATTCATTATTATTATCTGATAAGTGATTGTAAATTAATAAGTTTAAATTTATTATTTATTTATATTTTAAATTAATTTCTATTTACATTTAATTAAATTATTTTAAAATATATTATAAAAGATAATTACTTTATATATAGAAATATGCATTATAATGAAAATATATGTATCATATATTAATTGTTTAAATCATTCTAATATTAACATACTGTACCCCTTAAGGCCAATCAATAATAACTATAGGTAACATAAGAAATAGAGGTATTCATACGTTGTGATTTAGTTAGCATGTAATTTTAGTTATCTCCATTAGCTAGAACATGTCCACTAAACATTTTATTTGATGTAGTAATTAATGATGTTTAGCATTGGTTTCTTTCTTATGAAAATAGAGGAGATTCAACCTCCATTATAATAGAAGAAAAATGAACCTTGTTAGGAATACTTATACAACATTTTATTATTTCTTTCATTTTCAACATATATTTTCTAATGAACCAACTCTTTTCCCCTAGAGAAGCCACCTGAACGGGACCATCATGTAATAAATGAAAAAAGGATAATAGAAACCAATCATTATTAGAGGTGAAACCGGACTTACAACCATTGTACAAAGAACTAAAAGGCTAGATAACACAAATAAAAAAAAATCAAAAACCAAACATACTAATGTGGAATTTAATTCTAGATCCCATGGGATCTACAGTCACCTATAGACCAAACCTAAAAGAAGAAGGGGAAACAAGAGAAACTAGCATACTATAAGATTCTCTCTGCATTACCTGAATCATACCATACAACCTAAAAAAATGCACAAAGTCATTAGTAATGTGTGTGAAAAATACTAGTAGTATACCCACACATTTTTAATAAAACTTTTAATTTTAACATTTCGACAAATCAATATTTTAAAAAAAAAAATTATAATGGAGTTTTGAAAATTGAAACCATTTATAAATAATTTATTCAAATTTTTAATTTTTTTATTAAAATGGTTTCATAATATCCATCATGAAATATGATAAATATATGTTATGAGTACATGAAATAATATCCACCAAATAAGAAACAGACATATCCATGAAATAACCAATCATGTGAAGTTATGTGATACAACCACATAGAAAATATAATAAGAACAATCCATGATTAAACCAATAATGCGATAAATAACCATAAATGATAAATGAAAAGGCCCCTCATATTCGGTTATATCATTTATGATAATTCGTACTATACACATTCAATCATAAATAGGAATATATTGGATCCAATATATATTAAGTAATTCTTATTGATATCATGAAAAATTACCTCATTATATTGAAACACACACTAATGCTACCTCTATCTCTTCCTTGATACACCCAAGGAACCCTCGGTAAATTGTTTTGAAATAAATTTTCAGAAACATAATAAAAATTTTATATATCCTATTAAAATTTAATATGTACCACTTTAGATTTTGAAATACCATTTACAAATCCATAAAACAAATTTTATCAATATAAAGCACTCCTTGGAAACATGTTAATTTCCACGAAATCACTTAACACCACTTAACAATACATATCAAGAAAAAAAATAAAAATAATTTATCACTAAAATAAGAAATTGATATAATTAAAAAAATTTATATAAATTCCAACCATAACATATAATAAGAATATATTATTTCAGAAAGTTTGAACAAAAACCAAGACCACTACCTTCAAAAGACAAGGCACACCAAGATACTAAAATGGGTCCATAAATAACAACATATGATCAAAAATCTCCAAAAATAGTAGAAAAACATATTTTTATCCAAAATAGATGAAAAAATAAGTATTACATATAAAAAGATAATAAATACAACTCTAATGGTGATCAATAAATGAACGTAGATTTAGATAATTAATGGAGTCATGAAAAATCAGATAGGGCATGATATGGGTTGAGATAGGTTAATTGTTTGTAGAATGAAATGAAAATCTGGTAAACACCTGCCAAAAAACAAAAACACACAATAATTACACAACTTATAATCCCATCATATTTAATTTATTCCAAAAATATCATATATACTGAAAAACATGCTGAATTTTTATTTAAAACACAATATTTTCAATTAAATGACATGAACCTGTTATATAGCATGTTAATAATTCAGACATTCTATTATGTTCCCAAATACTTCTAGGAATCCATTACATGATATGTAATATAATTAAATGGAATGTATGTGTCCAAAAATTAGAAAATGCTAAAACTCTAAAAATAACATTACATCAAACACAAGACTTCACAATTATAGGTAACATTCCATTTTGATTTCATCATTAAAACCAATGAAATATGAATAAAAAAAAACATTTAAAGATAACCTGATTGAAAGGTAACAAGGTGTTATATATTTGACAATTTTCTTATTTATAATAACACATTCTAATTCATTAGTTATAGTACTAAAATCATATTTTAATATAATATAACTTATAATTTTTAACATTTATTTTCTCATCATTCATTTCTGTTCAGTGATGTGTTTGAAAAAATATTTTAAAATAATATTTATTTAATAAACAAATATGTTGTAAAATCATGGGGTGTTACATTATACCTCATATAATGTAATATATTAAAAAATATGATTACATATATGATAAAAAATAAGGGAAATATGGTATCATTACATCTTCAAGATCCCATTAAGCTTTAAGAAAAATTTGAATCCGCTATATAAATTTGATCAAGTGAATATTTATGTTTCAAATAAAACTTTATTTATGGATGATCTTTACCAGTTATTAATCATAAGATAGATCTTGTATCAATTCCATATCATCTATGTTTTGTACATGTAAGAGATCTAATATTTACTTTCAAAAAAATGTAACATAGAATACATAATTTGCAAGAGAGAGGTTTAGGGGGAATGTTATGTTATAATCAATAGTCCTTACATGATTATGAATCATTTAAGGATATATGTTAATTAAGATCAAATATCCCATATTATCAAATATCATTAACCACTTATAAGTAAATATTCATGGGAATACATTTTCACAAACCTCAAACTCTATATCTCATTTCCAATTATCAGCACATACTTTCTATCCACTTTTTTTTAATAATTTTATGTCTTTTTGAATGGTTTGAAAATTTATATTATTTCTTGATAAATATAATGCCTTAATGAATTCATCTATCTAATTAAATCCTATCATTTTATGGTTATTAATCTCTTACCATGAAGAGCATCGTTTGGTTTTATATAAATACTACCTTTTAAACTAAAGTCACATATGATCTCAACCAGAGTAAGATGTTTATCCCAACATATTTTGAAAACCATTTTTTATGATATCTATATATATTTCTGATTTTTAATGGTCCTTTTAAATTTATCATTAGTTAATATATGATATTATTTTCAAAATCCTAACTATATAACCAATTATTTCTAAAGGATTCACTAAAATTTACATGTAAACCATGGATAACGATAATATTTAATATAATTGTTTTTGGTTCTAGACTTTATATGTCAATCTAAAACATCCAATATAAAATTATATAATTTGGAAATGTTAGGATGAAAAGTGAAAAATAACATGGTGATGTTCCCTTATTTCCGTACATATATGAGTAATGGTTCCATCATCCTTATAGATTTTTGACATTATGATTTTACATACTAGAATACCATGTAATGATATATGTACTCTTCAATACACCTCTTCATGTTTTATGAAAATAATTTTTTATTTTTATATATATACATTTTTTTGATTCAGGGATAAACAGAGAAATATGAACAATGTGCATCACAAAAAATCACTTTCATCAATTATATTATTTTAGGGACACATAGTCCTTTCAAAAATCTTATTTCCCATTCACTAAAAATATTTATCTCTAGAATATATAATACATCCTTCTGTAGCACTATATCATCATTTTAGGCCTCTTATATCTCACATTGACATATGTATTATAAATCATATTTTAATGGTTGAATTTCATTTATTTAATTATAATTCAAAAATAAATTCTAAAAATATCAATAAGCACTAGGTCCCTTTAAATCATAATAATAGAATAGGTAGCAAGATCTTCTCAATATAAAGCATCTTCCACCTTTATTGGCATAAAGGTTTTGAATTTTTTTGGGAAATAATAGTCTTTAATCAATTCCAATGACCTCCATGTGGGTATTTTTGACACATTCTTTGTGAATATATACATTATTCTATTCTTATTAGAATATATATATATATAAGTATGTGAATATCATAGTTTTTTAAATATAGATGATGGGTAAAAATTTGTAGTGAAAGGATTACTGCAACAAGTTCTAGTATATTAATATAATAATTTTCATCATGGGAATTCAAATAACATTATATATATCATTTTTACCATTTTATTTTTCATAATGATGTATCTGAATCCATTAATTAAGGTTTTAATATATATGAGAATCGCATATCAACTCTCAGATAGTGTAATAATATCTCTATTAATTTTTTTATTTGGATACTTGAAGAAGTGATAACATTATTATAGATAAGGGAACATTAATACCTCCAAAGATAACCTGGTAAAATTATATAAAAATTGTGATAATTTTTTCTCAAATCCTCAATAGTTTCTAGATAATATATTAAAACTATGGATATCTATAAAATTATTCAATCATGAACACTTTTGAGTCAAATTATTATATGATAGATATAAATATATACATTTATGTGGGATTGTGTTACCGAGTTAATATACTTTTTGTTTCTGAAATTCACACTTCCAAAAAATCATGTTCAATTTCACCTTTCATAATGTCTTTATAACATTCCTCCAATTATATTCATTTAATTTTGTGATCATTGTTGGGGAAAAACCCCCAAGGTGACCTCACGTTATGTTTTGGGTGTTATTGTGTTTGTTCACATAGCCTAATGACCATGAATGAGTATGGTTGGTGTTTTTTTGAAGAAAGTTGTAATATTGGCAGAGTTTCTTAGTGTTTGCAAAAATATACCCCTCAAAATCGAGATTTTTTTGGAAATGGATGGTTTTTGTAAAAGGGGTTCACATTTCATGGATCGTGGAGGCTAGTTCGTGAACTATAAAAGGTGGTAAATGGAATGATGTAGGAATTTCGACACAATCATTTTTTCACATAACAAT
The DNA here is from genome assembly GCA_963277665.1 of Viscum album. Lineage (NCBI taxonomy): Eukaryota > Viridiplantae > Streptophyta > Magnoliopsida > Santalales > Viscaceae > Viscum > Viscum album. The sequence goes on from OY728142.1 coordinate 1,737,327,775, forward strand.
ATTTTTCAGACCGAAAATAATGATACATGGAAAGATATATGAAAATGGTTTTCTAGGTGGATTATGGTTCCTCAAATGATATTTTTTGTGGGAAGGATTATGTTTTTTGGGATGGAATGTTGTTGGTGAAAACGTGAAGGTGAATTTGGCCACCGTTAAAGAAGAAAGGCAGTATGTTGACCTTTTTGGGAAAAAATTCACAGAAAAAAGTTGTACATTGTGATGATTTAGGTAAATATCAGATTAGTGGAATTTATAGTTCTATTTTCATATATAAATAGAACAAAACAACTCATTACGTAAAGTGATTTTTATGAGAAATCATCTTGGCTCCCAGAATTCATCTATGACCGAATGTGGTTCACGAGATAGGATTTTGCGAAGTGAAGTAGTTTGCAGAAACTATCTGAATTTTTTTTCAAAGATCTATAGATCACAAAAAAAAATATTTCCACAAAGAAACATTTGATCTGTGAAAGAAGAATTCCACAAAAGAATGAATTCCTTAAAAGTGTAAGCGGTATGTTGAAGCAGTATGAGAAGGTGGAAAATAGAAGTAGTACGTGAAGACTGTACACGGTGGTGGAAGAAGATGTAGATATCTAAAGAGGTAGTCCATGAGGCACATGGACTACGAGGTTCACGAATGAGGCAGGTGGTTCATGATGGGTCATAAATAGTTCAAGAATTTAATTTCCACTCACTAAAAATACACTGAAGTGTAGATTTCATCTATAGGTAAAAAGGGAATTCATCTATGAATCAACATACACTTTTAGATGCATGAATTCATGAAAATGAATGGACCTAAAAGACCATAAATTTTGAGTGGATATCATCCAATAACTTTGAATCAAAGGAGATGAAGACGGTGATACATTCCACAGGTATTGAGAGAAGGAAAGAGACATAAGTAGTTACCCTTCAAAATGCAGTGAGTAGACTCTAAATCTTGTAAAGCTATTGAGCCTAATCATATAAGTGTTATAACCAAAAAATTGTAATTTGGAAATTATCATTAATGGACTTGATATATCATCACAATGTTGATGTATACTCTTTGGATATATCCCAGTTAGGGTGAACCATGTAAAAATCATTGTATCTTCTTCATAATTTTTTTATGTTCAATTTTTCTACTAGAAGAAGAGAGAATAGTGTTTTTATCGGAAAAATAGGTTCTAAAGGGGTAGTTGTTTCAATATTTCATACATGAATTCAACCTCCTCTTAGGGTATTTAATCAAATTGGGCTAAAAATTTAATATATAGGTACATCATTCAAAGAGACTACTATTTTTTGAGGTTATCACTAATGATTTTATTAATCATATCCATGAATATTACAATGTAATTGGTAAGTATAAATATAATCATTAAGAATTCATATTGTTTATATATCATACGAGAATTTGTCTTAGATATATAAACTCTCTTAATCCTTAATTGATGATATCTATATTGAAGATCAATTGATGAGAATTATTGAGCCAAGCCATGTTTATAAAACTAATAATAAATACATGGTAAAGTACATTATTTTACTAATCATGATTTTTTTATGTTCATGATAAAAAATGATAAGGCGAATTGATCTACCCATCATCTCAAAAAATGGGTTTGGTATAGGCTAGGGTAACAAATATTTTTTATCAATCACATGTATAATTTTTCTATAAATTTATTTTGGGTGGTTTAATCCATTACCAATATCAAATCCAATTCCCTAAGAAAATAACAACTATATATACACAAATTTTAATCCAAAAATTTCATATATAGAGTACTTTAAAACTTTGAATCCAATCATCACAACCCCATTTATTTTCATCAATAAATAAATTCTTAATAGTTTAGGATTTGTTCGAATAGTTTAATTAACAATTCAATATTAATAGGAATTCACCAAATGAAGCTAAAATAATTCTTTTTTATAATAATGATCACATAGTTCATCATTTAAATTTTTTATTTTATTTAAAATCATTTAATAAAACCAAAACTATTAATCATGAGTAATAAATAATAATAAAATTAAAAATCATAATTAGAAAATTCAAAATAAAAATGTTTAATCTAGGATGCCTTCAAATTAGCTATGATTATTTTGGATCAAAAAATATTTTTTAAAATTTAATTCTATCATACATTATAACAAAATATGCAAAAATAAATAAAATATACTATGATAAAAACCTAAACATTACATGCATGTATTTTACATAATTTATATAATACAATACAATATGTATCATAGATAATCTCACAATCCCAAAACCAAACAGTTTATGTATTTTAATATTATATACAAAAATATATTATTGGACATTTTTACTTAAAAATCTCTTAAAAATTTCTCCACGAGTGACTTACTATGGGAAATATGAAAAAAATAACAAGATATCTAAAATTTTCTTGATTGGAAAAATTACCAATGAGTCGTAATGATGTTATATAATAAGGATATGATAAAACATGAACATGGTGAAAATGATGAGGTAATGAACAATGAATTATACGAGTTATTTACAATTCTTGTTATAAATACATTAAAATGAAACGATAAAAATAATATACAAGGTATTAAGACTATAGAAATAGTGAAAAATAATTATTATCTATAGTAATGACATTACAATGTTGGATTGCCTGGAAAAATAGCATAAAAGTTAAGGTAAAAAATTTTGAATAATAAATAATGACATATGTCAATGTCATATACCAAAAACAGAATAACATTTTGTATTATGAATCACTACCTATCTCCCATATAATATTGCAACTGAAATAAATACCAATTTCCAAAATGGGATTATTCATGAAAACTCATTTTCCATAGTGGATTGAGCATCACAACTCATTTCCAATAGTTATATCTTCTGATAAAATCATTACCCAATGAATTTGAGGGATATATAAGGATCACCGATAATATAATGGTACAAAAATTATTATTAATTCCACATAATATAAATTTTATCCCTCACAATGAAAACCCCTGGATGTAAAATGGGTTATATAACATTTTTATATAATGCCACATAAGATGATATCAATAAGTTCATAATTTGATAAAAAAAATTCATCTAAAAAATTATGTAACTGAATCTTATACATTAATACTTCAGAGATAGGTTTTTCAAGATAGATAAAATATGTATGTGAATTCATATTAATATATTTCGTAAAAAAATAAAACACTATCATAAAATGTTTAAATTATGAGTCACTTTCAAAAATCATTAACAGAAAGGTGAGAAGAATAGTTTTTGAAATATTTATTTATAGAATACTCAATAATATAAAATTGAAATGAAATAAGTCTATATTTATAATTTTTTATGGAAGATACAAAATTAAATTATTGGAAATGATCTTTTTAAATAAAATTTATGTATTTCTTCTGAAAACCCCACATTGATTAAAAATTTATAAAATACACATTCTAAAAGATATAAATTTAAATTTAAGGATTAAATAAGATAATAAATATTAAAAGTAAAAATAAAATATTTTTTAAAGAAAAATACCATTGATATCATATAGAATTACCTATTAGTAATGATTTCTTTCATTAATAAAAATGTCATATTTTTTTGAATAAAAAAATACATAAAGAAGAATAATTTCATGAGATAATTTCCCAAAAAATAAGGAGGAAATGATATATACCAAAATCATTATATGTAAGAAACTACACATAGATGAATGAAGTTTAGGAATAAAAATTATCAGTTATTAAAAGGATCTTGAGTTAAAAAACCATTTATTTTTATCTTAATTTATAAAGTATGAATAATTTTTAAAGAGGTTTTTAAACGAAAATTAAAATACACATAAAATAAGAACAAATTATAATTTAGTATAATCATATGATAGAATTAATAAATATTATGATTCAATATTCAAAAGATTAGTCATTGTTACACAAGTAAAGGAGTTGAGTTAAGTAAAACCGTAAAACTATCCAAACAATTTATGAATGTATCCCTTGTAATTAGGTTTATGATAATGTAATGTAAATCCAAATATTTTAAGGAATATTTACAATATAATAAAAATTTATTTTGTAATAAACCAAGAATATAATAATTAGGTTCATGAATAATGATTATAACTAAACAAAAAGAGATTGAGTTATAAAAATATCCTACGTTGGTTTCCTAATTGATCAGATAAGCAATAGAGTCTTTCATATAAATAATAGACTCATTAAAATAAACTTTTATAATTTAATTCAGATTTAACACAATTAAAATTATAAATTTATACTCATTTATTATGTTATCATTACTTATTTTATATTAATATGGATCAATAGTTTGTTATTTACTTTAACACTTCCTAGATTTCTTACGCATAGAGATTTTTGTTATCAATAATTGTTTAAAAATTTTATTATATATTATTTTAAAGAAACAATATTATGAGATTTTTTTTTAGTAATAAATTTATAGGAATTATCAACTGTATTTTTATGATTGATTCTTAATGAAGACATATATGGAGAGATTTTTTGGTAATTTTAAATAATGAAATAAATAATAATATTGTCATTCTAGGAAAGAAATAATAATTTTACCATTAATATCATCTGAAAAAAAATATGTTTCAATAGAAATCTATTATAGAAATATATATCATTTTCATGTTTGTGGTCAAAGTTACCCAGATAAGTACAATCTATAATTTAAGGGTGTGTAAGATTGTGAATGTAATTTTTTATTATAATATAAATATAACAGAGGTATAGTGATATAATTTATATATTAATATGGTGATGGATTATATATTAAAATATGTGGATGTAAAAATTATTGTGAATAAATGAATAGGGAGGTGAAAATACTCATATTGAAGGCATAAATCTTATCTTGGAGGCCCTAATAGAAACAGTAGATATGGGACATCTTCATGTGACCAGAGGTTAAAAATCATAGATTAGGACGTCATGGGTATAAAATGGTTTATTATTAAAGGGAAAGACAATGTATAAGATTTAATTTTAATGGGTAATGAAATGATCGTTTATATTTGAAAATAAGGGCCATCTTATTGGAATCATAAGAGAGACATTGGGTAAAGAAGGAATAACGTGAGAGATAGGTGAGTTAGGGGATTAAACTATGTAGAAACATGGTTAATTATCTCAAAAACATATAAAGTATCTATAGAATGTGTTCATATAAATTTAGTTATTAAAAAACTATCTTTTTTATCTTAACCATTTTACCTTGTTTATATATTTACTATGGTAATTGTAATTTAAAAAATTGATGTCTCATTTTCCCAAATTTTTATGTGAGGATTCACAATTTTAAATTGATTTAATAGAATTCAACTTCTTAATTGACTGAAATTATATTCTAAATTAGAACATATTATATATCAAGAAAATATTATTTGTAGAAAATTGTATTTTATAAGAATAATAGTTCATTTTATTATTTCATGTAAATTAAAAAATAAATGAGTATCGATTAATTTATTTATATTAAAAAATTATATTAATCATTTATGTTGTATAATTTAATATCAGTAGATAAAAATTAAACAAATGATTAAAAATAATTCGTTAAAAAAATAACCCTTTCACATTTACATGGTAACTAATATTTTCTTTGGTAACATCTTTGTATTTTTGAAAATGATATTAGACATATTAACTAATTTAAATATGGATAATAAAACTATAAATCCATTTTATATGATTTATTTTCCAAATGTGATAAAAATTAGTTTTAAAAAATGCATAAAAAATTAGAAGAATACAGTTTCAACAATAAATTAAAATAATTTGAATTATTTTTCTAGTAAAAAAGATTAGCTGAATATTTGTTTATTTTTTATGTTATAAATATGTTTTTATACAGAGGATGTCTTTAATTAAATTTATTTCATTTTTTAAAAGAGGAATTTAAGAAATTATTTTTAACATATAGAAATACACATAAAGAAACATATGTATCATTTATTATATTTTATGTCATACTAACTTATACACAGAAATCCCAAATTAAGTATATAATTTAACTAATGTTATAATATGTAATTGTGGTAATCTTGGGTGGTGATTTATCAAACATTAACATTGTTGGTATGTTAATAACCAATAATTTCAACAGATTTCAATTTCTCTCAGTTCTTACATATTAATGATAAGGTTGGTCTCAATATAGTGACAAAACTTATGGCGCTACCTCAATTAAATTATTAAAAAAGATGATGCTCAAAAGGAAGACTTTTTCAATTTAGAGATATTTTTAATCTTTCATTAGAGATTACATAATGTTGTTACTTCAATTTATATATTATACTTTAATGGTTATATTATAATTATCATATTTTTATAGAATATTACTTATAATTTATCCCATTAATTATATATTTTTGGTTTTATTTTATTTTTCACTGAAAATTAATTTTTTTTAAAAAATATTTATTTAATGGAAAAATAGATAGTATAAAAATGCGGTTTTATAGTATTAGAAAGTATTATACATGAATGATTTCAATCTGTTATAGGAAACAAATATTGTATGAATTCAAAAAATGATCAACTAAATTGAAATAAATAATCACATGATAGTAGGCCATGTTGATGAACATATCACATATCAATAGAACAAGCAAAGAAATGAATTTCAGCAAGGTAATTTATTTTAGTTCTCATAGGTCACACTTTTCTTAAAAGAGATAAAATACAATCGTAGATAAAAAATATAAATATTAAGACCAAAAAATTCCATACTACACTATGAATATCATATCCATAAATAATCTGTATAAAATGTATCCTATTATAATTTTTCAGATAATTCATAGCATGATGAATATAAAAGACCAGTATTCTCATACATAAACATTACATTTTTTAGATAAAAATACATTACATTACACAAGAACATAACAGAGAATGATTAAATTTTAGTGCCATTGGATAATAGAAATGATGACGAATTGTTTCATGAATTATCTTCAAAATATCTTATAATGATATTCCCACATAGTACTCTTCTTAGGAATACCCTACCAAAATATTTCATCAAAACATAGATAATGAAATATAAGAACGGATGAGATCAAATGATTTGTAATGGAAAACATAATAGATATCAATCAATGAACATATTATATAATTATTCAAGAATAAGGGTATGTGGCCAAGAACATAAATTATGAGGTTCATTGCTAACCTATCGTATATCATAAATATAAATCATGGAATTAAATAATACCATCTGATAAACGTGGATAATAAGTGAGAGAAGTCATCAACAACAAATCATGAATGATATAATCATGTAATAAATGGGTGGCACCATCCCAAATAATTAAAACAATATCATATGTCAATATAAAATAACAAGTCCAAAAATATAGTGGATTAAGACTCATCTCACATTTCCCGTTTTGGATCAGGACACACTGGTTTCACATATAGAATTATGATGAACCTATCTCCCAGAGTGGTTCATGATCCACCTATTTCTCATAGTGGTTCATTCCCATGGACATGTTTCTCATTTTTATCCCATGATATTAATGAGTTACTCAATTAATTCAATAACGATAGTGGTCCCACCGATCTCATAATGAAAAACATACATATTTATTCCATAATATCCTAAAACATTAATCACATAATCACATCATAAACTATGTAAAAAAATGGGTTTCATAAAAATTTTATTCATTCACCATATCATAACCCATGAAAAAAAATTAGTTTCATAATAATTCATTCAACATATTCCAAAACATTTTATATGATTAATATGAATGGTATCATAATATTATATCCCCAATAAGGCATATTTAACATCAGTAGAATGCATCTATGATACAAAATGATTTTGAAAAGACACATGGATTATTTCATGATGGAAATATATTTCTTTTAAAAATATCTTTTTAAATTATAAAAGTTTTTTAAAAATTATTTTCCTTGAAAATAAACTTGAAAACATATAATGGAATATTTATAAATTATTTAAAACATTTGGTAAGGAAAATAACAAATCTTATTTGAAAAATATATTTTTCAGAAATAAACTCTTTTTAAAATAATATCCCTTTAAATAAAATGAAAACATATAAATTTATATTCAATGAAAATAATGGTCATGAAGGTGGTAAATTAATTTCAAGATAAAAATGTTTAAATAAATATTCCTTTCACATTGTAAGTAAAATCTAAAAAAAATTAGAAAATAAAATCATGATTCTTTATAATTATTTTTTTAATGTAAATAATGTTTAATAATTTCATTAAATACCATTTTTATAATGTCAAAAAAATTAATTCATTTATTTAAAACAATATTTTGGAAGAAAAAGTGTTATCAGTTGAAGAGAGAAATAAAGATAATTATTATTAAGAATATTTTTGTGAATAAGTGAGCACATAAATAGAGAAAAATGGAGAAAAAAATGTATTCTCAGGAAATAACTCAAGGGGAAGAAAATAATTTAGTTTATTGAGATAGTTATTGTTATTTTCTATCATAAGAAATATAATCATAAAAAATCATGATAAAAGATGATATTGTATAATAAAACCCTTTCCCCTTTGGTAACATTGAATAATAATCCCCATGAAATAATAACATTAATCAAATCTTCAAAAATCATGTGAATAAATAAATTTATTTAATTTCAAGACAAAGAGGATGTATATGAACCTCATAAAACAAGATAGTACCATACCATAAAATATGTCTCAATGAATGAAAATTAAGACCAAAAACACATACCAATTTTCTAACATTCGAATCCTAAACCACATGAAATGGTGAAACTAAAAATTATATTAAAATACCAACAATTATCATGATTAATACAATAATATAAATTCAATGGAAATATATACAAAAAAATTAAATAGTTTGTGAATTTGGCATGTGTCACAGAGTTGAAAAAGTTGAGATGAAAATCCCTTACATTTGTTCTCAACATCCATAATAAACATTATAACCTATGGTATAGTTAATATAATTTTTTTTATAAATATTTTTAATAACGATACTAATATTTATCAAACCATATATAATTTACATATGACATTTTAATACTACATTTTCAGGAATTCATTGTTAAAATCATGATTCTAGTAATAATAGTTGGGTTCCCATTTATGCTCTTAATTTTTATATCAAGTCCAATTACATTGATAATGGTTCCATAATCTATTTATTTAAAGCCTTGAAATAAATATAATATATATTCATTATATATATATAAATTAATATAAAAATACTAGTGAAATAAAATTAAATACACCATTCATGGTGACTGTAGGCCATACGTACACATGAATGTTGATTGCAGTTTCTAAATTTTTTGAAGGAAATGAATTAAATAAAACATTAATAATAAAAATTAATTTTTATGTAATATATAACACATATATTAATTCAAGTCATCCATATTACTATACATATAATTATTGAAATAATCGCATCACATCACAAGGTGGTAGTGAACCGTGCACAAAAATTAAGTTATCATTTTCTCCCAAAATGGAAAGTGAAAAGTCATCTGTGATATCTTGATTCCATAAGAATATTAATATTATTAATATATTATGTAAAATAAAATTTCACATTTATATCCATCTTTTATTGGTTGTGATGGAAGAATAATAACATTGTTTCATGAGACGATAACCCTCCATACACTTAAATGATGATTTCATGACCCAATTGGGGTAAGAGAATGGTGACATAGGTTATTAAATTATTATAATAAAATATATTAATTATAAGATTCTGATTATGTTATATAATCATATTTTAATATGAATTCAAGAATGTGGTTAGGAAATAAAATAAAATCATTGATAAGCTATATTACCTATTCTTCAGGCTGCTTATTTTGGTCTTTACAAATAGGATTATTATGTTGGATTTAAGACCCAAAAAAGGATTTTATGATAATTATAGTTTATTAAGGATGAATTTTATAAATTTTTTGGAAGAACCAATGATTTTTAAATTTGTGAAGGGAAGAGGAGATGTGTGGCCTACAGTAAGTTTTGTGACTGGGATACTTGTAATTTTTGAGAAGAAAATTGTCTTCCCACGTTTCCCACTTGATAAAATGGAAAAATTGTATATTCCTGAACTTATAAGTTAAAATTATGATACAATTCCGAAAAAATTGATTTGGCCATGTTTTGGGTCATTTTTGACACATATCTTTTTAATTTACCCCCTCATAAACCCATTAATTCCTTAACCACAATAAATCATTTATATTTTTTATTATTAATTATGGTAAAATTATAAATTTACCTTATTGGATAATATAAATTATTATTATTAAAAATTCGAAATCCTTTTTTTGAAATTACATCCATTGATGTGTAAAAATTTAATTTTATATGAATCCCATAAATAGGATGAGAACGATGATTTTAAAAGAATAAATAACCAAAAGGTTAATAAGTTATTATATTTAAATTCAGTATATAATTTATTCTAATGAAAAAAATTGCAATAATAAGGATACAATTGAACTACTGTTACCTTTTAACACATACTATATCGATTATTATGTTATAAAATATTCAATTGAAATGAATATTCTTAATAAATACAAGAACCTTTCACTATTTATTGAAACATTTAATTCTAAGATAATTTTCAAAAGTTCATCATAAGATAATATCTTACTTAATATTTAAAAATATATTTTTTTAAATATATTCAGTATCATTATATATCATTGATATAAAAATAAATTTGCAAAAGGCGACAAAAATAGTTTTTAAAAAATCTTTTTTAAGGGAAGAAAAGATGAATTACTGTCTCATTTCTAAAAAACACATAACATTATTTTTAGAAATTTTATATAATAAATGATTAATAAACATAGTTAAAATCATTCAAAAATTTATTTTCTAAATTTATTGAGATATAATTTTTTTGTGCATATAAATATACTTTTAGAAGAGGGTATCCTTTATTTTCAAGTAGTTTTTATTTTCATTTCTAATTAAGTTCCCATCAAAGAATTAATATTATATAAACTTTTAGACCATATATTTTAATTATTTATTTAATCACATAGATAATATCTATGTCTAAGTTTAGGTTATAACTATCATATTATGTAATAATATTGTAATAATATGTCACTTTTCATTTAAACTTGGTGTTTCATGTAATGAAACAGTAACTATGTGTGTCATATAACATAAGCTAAAGTCAGTGTTGAGTGAAATGAATAATATCTAAAATATTATATTTATTTGAAAAATTATTTTTTATAAAATCCCAGGGTGTTACAGAAACCCTTGGTTAGGAGGATTAATATAATCATACAGACCTATGATCATAAATTACCATAATCTATTTTATGTGATATACTTAATTTAGGGATTGAAAATAATAATTTTTATATTTTATATCACGATTCATATTTTAATTATATATATGAAACTACCCACACTAATATTAACATATCATTGAAACAGATACCATTATATGATGGTCGTTGATTTTGGAAAATGTGATGTCACATTTTAGATGGTTCTAGTTATTCTACTTTCACAAAAAATATTCAAAAAATATGAAATAATATTGAAAAAATATATATTATAAAACTTAATACATTGACATGAACAAAGAAATCTAGTCACCCATATATATCATACCCATATACATTAAATGACTTTCATTCTTCTATTATTATAATGTATTTTTTATCATATCTAGAGAATTCTATTATGTGTCCTCCAAATATCTATTTAATCACATATACCAAAGATTTATTGGTTGAGACTATATTTGAGAAGGATATTTCTCACAATATAATTAGACAAAAGTTCAATTGATAGATAAAATTTTCAACTATTTTAAAATTTTATCTTCACAACTATTAATATGATAGATAGAATCTAATATTCATAAATCTTTTTTCAAAATACAAATAAATAAATAAATTAACCTATATTTTATATGGATGCTTCCATTATTATTGAGTTTTACGTAGGGGATTACTTTAAACTCTAATAAAAAGTATATCCACGACTCTGTTAGAATATCAAAATATAATGAGATCATGAATCATCATTGTTGGTTTGGAATCTATAATCATTGTAACACCATATTTATATCCTTCTACTTAACCAATGATTAAGAAATAATCCTTAAATATTTTCAATTATTTATATATTACCTCAACTAAAATATAGTGTCCAACATTAATAATATATTTGATTCTACTGGTAATGAACAAATCATAAATAAACTAGGGTTGAGTATATAATACAGAACACAAGATTGATCTAATTTCTAATGAATATAGAATTACACCATTTAATTTAAATTATAATTATTAGTCATTATATTTATCTTTTATATGAATCATACCATGTGATATATTTATACACCCATTAAGGGTTCTTTATACTAGAACTCATTCAAATTACTAATATATGTGTTTTAACTCATATGAATAAACATTTTTTTATATTCATATAGAGTGTTTACTCTTTATATAGATTTCATGAATTATTTCTTTCATATAAGGGCATAAAAAATATCATGAAAAATGTAAAGTCTGAATATCAATTTTACAAAATGAATTGGTATCAACATATAAGAATATAAATACCAGAATAATCCCACTATCCTATATTTGTGAACAATACTCATCAATGTTATTGATAAAACATAAATGTTTGGATACAACATCTTCAAATATGGTTTGAATTTTATTATCATAATATAACCCACGAATTGGTATCAACATATAATATTATAAATACCAGAATAATCCCACTATCCTATATTTGTGAACAACACTCATCAATGTTATTGATAAAACATAAATGTTTGGATACAACATCTTCAAATATGCTTTGAATTTTATTATCATAATATAACCCATGAATTTTTCATTTAAACATTTATAATTTAAGAACAACATTTTGGCCAATGAATCATTTATATTTTATCATATACACATACTCAAATAAATTTCCAAGAGTTGGAATGATTTTCACATACATCCATTTTATAACATAATAATAATGATTTATTATCATAATAAAAATATATATGAACATTATCATCACTATAGGTAAAACATATATTTATAGTCTATAGAATAAATTATTTTTATTTAAATGTATATATTATGGAAACGTTATAGTTATACCTTGAACCAACGTTGTTAGTTTTCATATATAAACCCTACCTTTATCCAATGACTCTCTCCCATTGACCTTTATCTACCATGTTTAAAAAAAATAGTGAATAGGGACTGGTTTTTTAGAACTCATGGCCTGTGAAAATTTCAGAAAATAAAATGTCTTCATAAAATCATAGTTTATAGAAATATTAAATAATTTAAAAGTTGCATCATCATAATTTTCACATTAAATTATTATAATTATCCCCAATAAATATATATCCCAAAAGTAATTTTATTAATACATTTGGAAGTTCAAAGTAAGTGTGTAAACTAATTACTTTTAGTTTCGAAAACATCAAATAAAGCTAACTCACATTGTATCTAATGAAAAATTACTACTTTTGAGTGTTAAACTCAATAATTATAAAATCCACCTTATGTCATCATCTAGTGTTGTAATATTTATCTTGGATAGAAATATATTAAGACACAAACTCATTATATTCATCAGGACAATAAAACTAATATATCACTGGGTTTTGATGGTTAACAATAAAACCATTTTGTTGAATTTTGGGATATGTTTGTTTAAATATAAAACTTAGACATATTCTCCATTTACTAAAATAATTATCTAAAAAAATATTTACATTTCTAGGAATCTATATATAATATGATATTTTCATGAGTTCCTCGGAAGTAATGTGGTTTGGATTGAATGATATTATTTTTAAAACATATTCAGGAATGATGTGGGAGTTTTACAGTAACTCATGATTGATCGAAACAGTTATAATGAGGTGTAATTCAACAAATCTGATAGAAAATTACACTATGATGTTTATTTTGGAGTCTGTAATAAATGAAATCAATAATCACTTAGATGGTTGGAAAATTTATGCCTCTAGTATTCACAACCCCTTTATAAAAGAATAATCAGGATACATCATTCCTATTTTATCTCTTCAATAATTCTAGAATTGTTTTAATATTTTCAAGGCTTCCAGACATGCTCCTCTTAATAATCTAAATACAATATCGACTAATTTAATCAATAATGGTTATGATTTATATATAAATAACACTACCACTTTTATTCATTATTCTAAATTTACTACTATATAATCAGTCTAATAGTCTACTTGCCTTCTCACCATTTCCACAATTTTTTAAATTTTTATAAGAAAATAATAGTTATATTTATAAAATGTTATATAAAAAATTATTCAAAAAATATATATCTAGGGTTTATATTAATATATTTATTTTTATTATATAAATGTTATTTTTTGAAAAACAAATTTTCTGTTAGAATCAACTATATTTGACTAATTATTTTTAATGTTATAGATTAAATTATGCATATATATAATTTTTAATCCCATTAACATATTACTAATTACATAAAAAAATTTATTCAAATATGTAGAACACAAATTAGTATTAATCATGAATAAAATGTAATTCTTGGACTAACAAGATATTGAAATCCAATTTATATTTTTGTAAGAAAAATATTATCTTTTTTTTCAAAAATAATTCACATATATATATATAGTCCACCGGTAATTATATCTATTATAGAATATATTTAAAAATTTACAATATAAATATCCTCTTCCCCATTTATTAATTTTTACTTTTTTCTTGAGTCTGGGTACATCAACACAGACGTGTGATAAAGAAATTATATCTAATAACAGTGATTAAATATTAAAAAGATTAGTTTTTATAACATTTACATCCTTATACACAAAATATATCACATTGGAAAATAATTATTATCAATTGATACCAATATATTATAAAATATAATAGGCCTAAAAATATATTAAAATTATATCAAATACACATTCCATAATGTATTATGTGAATTATTAATTTTTTACCATCAGTTTTTATATAAATTCATTAAGGATTTATATTAAAATCACTCCAAATATAATGATAATCTCATATCTCATCTTCATTATTGGTATAAGATATATATTTCATCATGAATCTACCAATATGATCTTGTATAATTTGTGAAAATATTTTTTAAAAACCATATGAATTGTATTATACCATCCTCCTGGGTATTTTTGTGGAATTGATCTTAATCAATTATTTATGAGTTATGAAAACCCAATTAACATGGAAATATAATTGTTGGGTCACCTGTACATGTGCATCTAAAATAACATATGAGATATAAGATATTATAGGTCTTGTTATCTATATTATTCTTAACATACATGAAAAAAATTCAAGACTACATAAAATTTACGGTAACATGTACCAAATTATCGATTTATTTATTAGTATTTACAAATAGAACAATATAACATTTATTATTTAAATATGATGTTTAATCTCTATATTTATATATACATATTATTAATAAATTTTAATCTTATGTTATTTTTACATTAAATGAAATCCCTATCTGTATACGTGCATCAATCAATTTTGTTTTCTGTTCTATTTTGAAAACAAAATTAAGATATTTCATAAATATAAATGTAAAAAACCCTATAAAATTCATTATTTCAGCAACATAATAGAATATAAATTATTTTAATATCAACACATATTCATGTTAATTTAATATATATTAAAATAGAACACTTATATATAATGGTTTAGTTTAATTTTAATAGAAATACCGAAAAGAGATATGCTAGAATTAATTTAATCAAACATGAAATTTTCATGAGAATTCCTTTTTTATGAAATTAATGAGAAGATGAACCATAATTCTAACTATCCAAACATTAATACCCAATTAAACCGTCAATTTTTACAAAATTATAACTCTTAATGCAAATAAATCTAAACCCCCATTAATGATATAATACCTAAATAAATAAAAACTCTAAGTCATTATTGAAGTAAAATAAGTTTTTATGTTATACATAGAATGTAAAAAAAATGAATTGTACAATAATTGGAAGAACTAATTCACCACATTATATTAAGGAATAAAATATTAATTTCGATATAAGTTTTGTAAATAAATATATTTTATGATTAATTTTAATAGAAAATATATATTCAAATATTTATAATGAAATAAAATAAACTTACATAAATATAACAATATAAATCACTTTGAATATAATTTGTAAAACAATAATTGAAATCCACGATGTGCATTCTATATAGAATAATTTTTTAAAATATAATTACTTCACAGTTATAAATTGAACCACATCTTGGTTTGTAAGAATTAATAACTTTTTCGATGTTTGTAAAATGAATTTAAAATTTAATATATTTTTTATGTCATGTGTTTTAACATGGAAATAAAATTTCACTAATATATGATAGTTTAAATGAAACTAATTTTATTAAAATATTTTCATAACAAGATATTTTTTTTATAATAATTAGCAAGAGATTTTTCATAAACCATTTTAATTATCTATAAATTTACTTGAATCATGATGTTGATATACTAACCATTATTATTAGTCTTGAAAACTATATATTGGCATCGAATTGTTATCAGGAATTAATTAAATAAAAAATCATAATTTTTTTAATATAACTTAATGGATTTGCTGGGTGGCCATATTAACTACTGTAATAGAATAAAATTGAAAACCCTACTATATGATTAACTCGAAACAGAAATAATTAATTAAAATGAAAACAAAAAAATTAATTTATCACTTTTATTCCTCATTCATGCATCTTCATTGATGTTTAATAGTATTTTTTATGAATAAAAATAGAATATTTATCTTAAAAGTATTAAATAAATATAAAAGGGTCTCCAATTTTTTTTATAAACACATATCCTTTAAATATTTTCTTAGAACTATCTCCATGTTCAATTAAAAATAATGTCAGAGGGCATTGAATTATTAGAGGCTGTTATAGATTTTTCAAAATAATTTGATGAAATTTTATAAAATAAAACCCATTTCTTATTAAATGGGTGACTTGGAGTCTGAATATTTCATAGGTTTTGAAAATTAAAAATTATATATTCTTTTATACTTAAATTTAAAAAATACCACATTTATTATAATAGATTCTGAAATAATTTAACATTTACTTAATAATACAAACATCATCAAAAAAATATAAATAATCCATGTATATGATAATTAATGTTTATATATTTCTCAAATTATACCAAATATAATATTCATGAACACCCTGAGGTTGTGAAATTAAATGTATTGGGTCAACCTGAGACATCAGTTGATATACACAACTGGAGTTTTACATTTTATAAATTGTATTTCTGTTAATAATTCCCATTACTAAATGTCATTAATTATAGGAATCCATCTCAAAAAAATACATTATAGAAAACACTATGGTAATTATACATATTTTTGATTGTCTAACATAAATAATTATTATTTTTTAGGGACTGCGATTACCATCACAAATAGGTGTCAATTGTTTTAAAAAATAATTTCATTTTTGTATAAAATACACTATATTTACATTAATATTATATAAAACATGAAAAATATTTATAATTTAAAAATAATACTATAAAAAATATGAAACAACTTAAATATAACAAAAACACAAATAACATTTTTACAACATTTTATAGATAATATGTATATCAATCCAAAATACTAAAAAATTGAGGATCAATAGGTATATAGGGGAGGATAACCACCCAAATGGATGGGGGATTCATACCAATACAACTTTATTGTCTTCACATATACTCTCTGATATTATCATCTCTTTGAATCTACAGATCATGCTCTTCCTCTCACCCTATCTACAGTCACTGTGTCATTTCATAGTGGGATGAAACCCCACATTTTAATATGAAATATGACATAATGACTTTGAATAATATATCATTGAACTATGTAATTACATTACATATGAAACAAAATAATTAATAGTTTATAATCATGAACAAATACAATTCACCCCACCTTTCATGACCAATTCATATTTTCCTATATCAATATCCCCTTATAAAAATATTTCTAACACACAAAATATTATTCTGTCACATCCTAACTCTCTAATGAATTATAATTAACGGTCTTGTAAATTTCAATCCAATTTAACTACAAATTAAATTAATAATTATATTAAATGATGTACTATTAAGAAAAATTATTATCCGCAATCTTACACTATTTTACACTGATAAGCTATATTCCAGGAGGATGAATTTAAATATTAATATAATCATAAAACACCATAATAATTTTATCGTTAAATTCATATATAATATATTATTTTACAATTCATGTATATATATACATTGATAAATAATAATACTTATTATATGTCATTGATGTATTTCAAATATTAAAATAATAGTCCTAAATGCGACTTCCTGACTCCATTTTTTATAACTCCCAAATAAATAAAATAATCTTAAATGTTTATCCTAATAATTATAAACAATATCTATACCATACATAAGATTATATATAGTTATACATATAATATAAGATATACTAGTCAAAAGTAATAATAGAAGCTATATTCATAGCTCTATTTCTTTGGTTGTGTAAACACTAATGAAAATATTCAAGTATAAAAATTTCCCACGACTCTCAGATGTGAGATCTCATTCTTTCATCGATTAGTGAACATATATTATTTATGAAATTTAAAATCATCTTGTTTTTGAATAAATAAATTTACAATAAAATATATTTTTTTTATACATACAATCTAGTTCTCTAAAATATGATGTCTCATAGGAAGGGGGAGGTGAGGCCATGACATCCATTGGATGGAAAAATAATTATATGAAATTCCATCATCCTACAAAATAGATAAATGTAAAAATATGTAAAAATAATAGAAAAGAAATGTAATATTATAAAAAAACTAATACAAAAATGTGACATAAAATAAATTTCTTAATCTACTGAACATACCTCCAAATGTTATGATAAGAATCAATATATTTGTTTATTTTAATGATGTTCTTGAATTGTCAATCTATCAAGGGAATTGTCAATCCTAAAAAAGGTGCTTTAGCGGAATCCTTTGGTTTAGATGAATCAGGTTCATCATTGTGAATCCCGACACCAGTGAGAGAATAATATAGAACATCAGAACCATCCTTGGAAAAATGATACATATAATCTTACCTTTAAAAAATAATCAATACAAATTTTAAATTTAAAAAAAATAATAAATAAATAAATATCAAAACCATCTAATGTATAAATAATTCTTTATAAAGATATAAAAAATTAAATGCTAATTAATTCCAAAATATTTTAAATACATGTAAATAAATAATATAATATAACAATCAAACAATTAGATAATTGTTAATACCAATATAAAATATAAAAAACCATAATGTATCATGTAGATTATAATAATATTACATATAAATATATATTAATATATATATCATGAATGAAATACTAAAAAATACCCACATTAGTGGGGTAATGAAATAGATCATCGAGAATACCACCAGCAATATGAAATAAAAAAACATTCATATAATTAATTTTCAATACAAATATCAAATATAAAAACCAAATAAATACATGATATAATAATTTATTCATCATATCTATCTTCATCTTCATCGATGAAAAATTAGTAATCATCATCATCACCATCATCATCATAAATATCATTTTTAGTTTCATCATCCAATACAAAATCATTAAAATTATCAATATCATCATCCTTTAACTGGGGGGATTAATAAATGATATTTATATATTTCTAGGTAAGTGATTTTTTTTGTAATTTTTAATGAAAATAATAAATATGTTTCACTTCCATACAAAAATTTTCATATTCAATAAACTAATTGTCCTGAGAGTTTATTTCTATTAAACTCAACCTGTCATTTCAGTATCTCTAAACCACATGGTAATTTGAAATATAAACAAGATGTGATTGATGTTCAAATATAAATGGTTAATTTTTAGAAAGAATACATTTATATTTTAGGAAAATTACACTATGATATGTATGAACATGAAACACATGATTAGAATAAAACTCAATGAAATTTATCAACTATTAAATTTTTTGGCACAAGATAATACTTTTCTGTAATTCCATCAATCTATCTAGAAAATTTAACTTCACTATATTTTTTGTGTGATCCATTCAAAAAAACACAAAGGTTCATATATTTTTTATGATTAAAAAAATAATAATATATTTAATATAAAATTAACTAACCACATATCCATTATAATTTCATACAAATTTTGATTACGGGGTTTTATAACACATAATAGACAATAAAATTTAATTTCATGTTGATTTCATGTAAAAAAATTAAAATTTTTAATATTATATATATTTTAAGAAAATAATTTAATGTTAAATAATAAAAAACATAACTTACCTATATATTAATCCAATATTCAAATTACTTCTATAGATGTTCTTAAAGATCATTAGAGGTAATTTATATATTTATTTGATATGGTCAACATACATTCTATAAAAAATAAGGTAAGTAAATTTATCTTTTAAAAAATATTAAAAAATAATGAAAATTACACAATTAAAAAAATCATGTCATATCATTATAACTGAGTTGTATATATATATATGTTCTAAAAGTAGTTATTTTTCTAAAATCAATCATTCATGAAAACCACAAAAACCATGTTTAGGATGATTAAAAAATAACAACTAATTGTTTTTGGAATCATCAAAATTTTCCTCAGTTTAACCCATTTGATTTTGTTTTTGAATATATTATGATTGAAAATAATAAGAGATGAAATTGTAAATATCCTTATATAAAATCACTTTTACAACTAACCCTTCTATTGTTGATTTTCCACACACATTATTCGTTAATTTTAACGCACATTAATTGATTGGGTACATCCATGAACATTTTATACTCCCAAAATTTTAATATTTATTGGAAAAATTAAATTTATAATTTTTCAATGATTCAACGAAGTATTAGAGAAATATATTCCAAAATATATATAAAATTAATGAATTATTTTAAAAAATAAAATAAATTCATAATAATCTAATATTTATACAAAAACTATATCATTTGAATTGTTATATTTTACCTAATTCATTATAGGTTAATTAATTAAAAATAACCCTCAGAAAACTAGGGATTAATATTTCAATTATATCATAGACGTCGTGAATCTTTAAATTTGTAATATATTTACTTCTGATAAAAAAATTAGAATCATAACTATATGGTGACCTCATATATCTATTCCATTGATATAATAATAAATGATTTTATTTATAATGTTTATATGATTTATTTGGATTCATTAAATTTAGTTATTTTCATCATCATATAATTTGGGTTATTGAAATATAAAAATATGGGAAGGATATGTAACACCCTTATATTTAATAGAAGAATATTGTATTTGATAGCATATTATACATGTGACACTGATCCTAAACAATACATGTAATAATAATAAATCAACTTTAATATCTTTGATAAAATTTGGAACATTAATCATCAAGCCTAAATAAAACTTAATATAGTATAACATTATAATCTAGTAGTTAAATTTGAGGGTATGAATATTAATTTTTTTTAAATTATGGTTATTTATTTATTTTTAATAAAATAATAATCCTTTAATAGAAAATAGAATGTGTTATGAAAAAATTTTGTTTTTCAAAAATATGATTTAGTCACACATTTCTATTTTAATATAAAATTATTTTTTTACAATTTATAGAAAATTTAATTCATGAAATGAATTTTATTTTTTAAATAATCATATCATAATAATGTTATGGTGATTTTGTTAGAATTTTTATGAAATGATTCAGTTTTTGATAAATATTAGAAAATATTTATATTTATTGAACACCACATCTCATTAAAATAAATTAAAAGGATATATTAAAATATTAACTGGTTTTTAGGTACCATTAGTTCAATTATATTAACATTTTATTAATTTATGTCATTAAAAAAATCATATTAAATTTTTATATTTAAAAATTCTTTATTTATTATTTGATTCTCTTTGGAAAACTAATTTCTACCACATCAGTAGGTTTAATTTTAAATTGGATTTCTTCACATATATGAATTTAATTTTAAAAAATGGATTCATGTTTTTGAATAATAGTAATTTATATTATGTAATTACTTAAACATAGTGTTTTAAAGATAACGATAAATCAAAATCGTAAAACACAATTATCCTAGATAAAGTATAAAATGGGTCTACCTTGGGGTAGTCTATGTTTATAATAATAAAAATTGATCTAATGTATTTCTACCACCCAATTTATTTCCATATTACGACTATATCACCTAAATGTTTTGTGAATGCTTAATCTTTTGAGGATTTGGTAAAGATAATTATGTGGGTGTAATTGTCTGAATTGCCTGAAGGCCTTCAATTAATTATTCTTATTAGAGTATCCATTTTTTAAGTGTTTAAGGGGAACCCTTCCATGGCAGGTAGGTTTCAGGACATTACAAGACACAAAGGTCTTAGAGGAATTCATCCCACACTATCACTACTTGAAATTTCCCCTCCCAATAATCTACATCGTGATCAGCTCTCCACCTTCACATTATTGTTCAATGTTTTTATCTGTACTTATATTTTATAAAACTAATTGATTCATTGATTATTCATAAAATTAATGTTACTATCATTATGAGGTTTTATTTCACAGTATCATTTTAATCATGTTTTTTAAGATTGGATTTACATTCATGGATGTTATTTGGTTATTAGCTAATAAAACCATTTAATTTTATTTTTGTAACATTATCAATGAATTATTCATGTAATAATATCATTTTTTACTCATTTATAGTTAAAATTAGTGAGGAAATGTTTTTAAGAAAATATGACTTTATTTCTCCCTTCAATTGAAAATACCTTTTAAAAAAATCTGTGTTTCTAAAAATATTTTCTATTATTTTTAAATATTTTTAACTGATTTATTAAATTCATTTTACATATTTTTTCTTTCTATATTTTAAATGAAAATTTATTTAATTTTCAAAACACTTTTTGTATTATCTCTTATTAAAATATGAAAATATTCTCTAATTTAATGTGTACATCATGAATGGAATTTTATGCCTTCATGGCCACTCTATGTATTTAAAAATCATGGATAATATTCAAATTTCATTTAAAATTAATATAATTTTCCAAATTATTTTTGTAACATTAGTTTTAATCAATGATTTTAAATATTAATAATATATTTTACTAAAGAATGGTTTTAAAGATTCATTTATGTTATTTTCACACATCAATGACAAAAACTCTTTATTTTACTTAAGTACCATTTGGAATATGTTTCATTGATTCAATCCATAATATTTATCACAATTGTTTATGATAATATTTTCCAAGGAAAATATTTATGTTCACATTCATTACTCATTTTTTGGTAATTAAGTTTCCCTTAAAATTGTAAAATAGTAAATTTCTGATGATCATTAGAAATTATGTTTTCCCTAAATATCCATATTTTTTATCATTGATATGTTTATTTATTAAACCATGTATCAGTTAAACATATGGTGTTATTAATTTTTTTATTTTTATATGTCTAGAAATATTTAAAAATCTATATTATTTCCTCAAAATATTTATGGAAAGGTATATTTTTCATGGATTAACTCAATTATTTGATATATTTTTAAATAATTAGATATGTATTGATGGGTGGTTCTAAGATTTATATAACCCCTCTATCCATCAACAACCTCATGAGTTGAATTAGTAGGCTATAATTAAATTGGTTTTTATCCATAGAGTTAAACTATTTTTTTAATTCTCTTAAAAGAGGAGGTATCATGATTCATTAGATCATGACATCCAATAGATAATAATTTCCATAAATTGGAATTTAATGATTAATATCAAAGATTTTTTCTTAATGATATTATCAATGTATATATTAATTTCTCAATTATTAATTAAAAGACATGTATTTTTCCTTATCTTCATTTTTATATTGATTATTCCCAATATTTTAATAACAGTCTGGTCATTTATTTAATAGAATGTGTGTTTGTATATTTACCATTCCATTTTGATTATTCAATATTGATTATTATTTATTTACTCATGATTTCTTCAAATTTTCATAAATCATAATGATAATTTTACCTCACCCATATTTTTTCCTTATTAAAGAATCAAAGAAGTGTAAAATGAATGATATGTATAAATATTCTAGGGGTAATAATGAGATTCTTTAAAAAAAATTATATTCTCATTTTTAAATTCATATGTAAAATTAGAATAAGTTTTTTATCTAGTTTACTATAACTAATAAACTATTCGATCATTTAGGATGTGTTTAATTTAAATATATTCTAGTCAAATAATATAGCCACCAGATCTGGATTAATGGGGTTGGGTCTATTAGAGCATTTATCTAAGGAATTTTTTTGAATGACTCAAACTATATTTAGGGAAACATATATTACGGAACATGACCCTATGATATAATTTACGGATAAGTATAGAAGACCATTATAATGATTTGTAATGATAGATGTTATCTGGTTTTTCTTCGCAAGATATT
The DNA here is from genome assembly GCA_963277665.1 of Viscum album. Lineage (NCBI taxonomy): Eukaryota > Viridiplantae > Streptophyta > Magnoliopsida > Santalales > Viscaceae > Viscum > Viscum album. The sequence continues at coordinate 1,737,352,410 of OY728142.1, forward strand.
ATAATCTAGATACTATATAATGGCCCAGACCTCTTCAGTCCATTACATTGTGGAAATGTGGTGTTAGAGGTGTTCTGGGAGGTAAAAGTAACTTATACCCAACGCTTTTCCAAATTCATCATTTTTTATGAATCATTTCAATGTTGGACAGTTGTGAACTGTAACATCACGTTAGGTCTTCAGGTACATTTGGTGTTTCTAACTACCCTTGTTTTGGAGTAGTGACTTGGGGGTGCGTTGGGTGAATCTTTAAGGAAAACCAAAGGGAAGTATATTTTGCATGGGATGCACACGATTTTTCTAAACAGTGTGGCCATACCGTGCATATTTAATGTTTGAGGCCATGGCTAACGCATGTTTAGTGCACGGTTTGTCTAACCATGTGTCTTAACCATGCGAGGTGTGTTTGAAGATTCATTAGAGACTACAAATTTAGACCACGGTTTGCCTAACCATGCGAGCAAACTGTGCGGGTAGTTAAACTAGATCATAAAATTGTGGATCTCAACCGTTTTTCCTCTAACTTGATCGTTTAATCTCATAAGCAGCCATAACTCATGATTACCAACCCTAAAAGGTTGGAGAACCTCTCCAAAGAGTTTTGAAGGTGATATGAACTTCTCTTGGTGAATCAAAGCTAGTTTATTGAGGTATGTGATCTTTCTTCTTCATTCTTCTTTTTTATTGATCGGTTTCTTAGATCAACTTGAATCCACTTCCCCTCTTCTCTCAGTTTCTTAGATATACGCCCATTATTGGTAGATGTAAGTGTTGCGATGAAAAATATGATGGGTTTTAGTGTTGGTTCTGATATTAGAAGAGATATAAGGAGGATTATTGGAGATTCAACCAGGCTTCCTTGTACGTTCTTTGTTTGTTGGGGTTTTCGTCAAAAACCCATGAGGTAGAGGATTCATTGCTTCTCTTTATTTTATGTGCGACTGCATTGTTAACATGTTTAATCCCACTAGATGATAATGGAATTGAAATAATAAATATTTTGAACCGGATAAATAATTTGTTATCGATCCTATGATATTGCCTCTTGGTTTTATAGATATTGTGATATCTATGCTTGCTTTTCTTAACTATTTTTTCTTGATGGAAATCGGTAAAGAACGTAAACCAGTATTATTTAGTAATTGTTTGGATAAACATAAAGTGGAATGAATAAGAATCTGGTTCTTTCTCTAGTATCATGTTAATCTAATTGGAATAGTAAGAATTTTTAATATTTTGTGATATCTTACTGGTTAGGTTTCTCAATGTTGGAACCAACAGATTATAAATCTGTTAATTCAAGATGGATTAAAGAATTTGATTGTTTTATAATTATTTAGAGGGTTCTAAGTTATCCTATTTATTGTTAAAGGGCCATAGCCCAATTTTTGTGATATGTGGGGGAATATAGTACTTTTGGTTGTTGTAGTGGATGACGCCTAGAGTGGTGAGATGCATCGATTTATGCATGTGGGTGTCAGGGGGGAGGGACACCAGGGTTGATGGAATGGGATGGATGTGATTGTTGGATTCTTACTGGTTCTTTTGTTGTTTATCTCCTTTACTTTTCCCCACTACTCAAGGCATGTGGTCTTGCTTACCCTTCTTCCGAAATAGGAAAGGACATGTGGGGTATGCCACGTGCTTTATGTGTTTATCTTCTCTAGTGGGGATGGGTATTCACTCTTGTTATATGCGGCAAAGACTCAAAGGGTTGTACATCTACTCACCGTGTTGATCCCCTTTGAGTTAGTTGTATATAATGCTTTTCTAGAATGCCTGAAATTATGGAAAAGTGTTTCTGTAATGATTGTTTGAATAAATGGTCTTAACCCTTGGGGTTGGAGTTCGCTGGGACATAATGATGAGGCTATAATTTTAAAGGGGCAATGGGCTTTGGGTGTGATTCTAATGAATTATAATGTAGAATGGTTCATGGTAAGTTAATGTTTAATGAATTAATTAACGTAAAGTGGAAATGAAATTAAAAAGGGAATTAAGTAATCTAATAAGGTTCTTTAAAAGGTTGTATGCTTATAGGATACCTAGTCTTAGAAGTAGGAGCTCGGAGTCTGAGAGACATTAGCTACACTGGTGTCTAAGACTATGTTATTCCCATAGTGTCAGTGTGAGATATAATATATCTGGTACTTTTTGTGTTTCTATATGCTACTCCACCATATCATTAAGGGAAACTAACACCCTGGAGATTCTGAGCCTTGGGAGGTGTTTTCCCTTACATTCTGATGGGTGGGTGAATGGATTACAACCTCTTTTGTCCCTACTCTCTTCTCTTGGTATATACTTGTGCCGGTTGGCACAACAGTTAGTTTCCCTATATATGTGTGTAGAGGGATGTAATGGCTTGTGGTTATTCACAAACATATATTCTGGATATAGTATCCTATGGACTACTATAGGTGAAACGTGTATAGGCTGAGATGGCTTGAGGATCCTTACTCGGTGTATGGACTATAATGGGTTGAGGTATAATACCAGATGTATGATACACGTTATGTGAGATGTGGTGGCTCCCAGAATCTACCAGGTTACATTTGGTTGTGATGATGGTGTAGTGCTTCGCACAGGTGTCTACGGGAAAGACTTTGTATTTCACGAGGTGCGCATTGTGGTGCTTCACCCAGGTGTCTGCGGGAAAGCCTTTTTGGAGAGAGATGCTTAGGACGTGTGACATTGGGGAAAAGCGACAAACCAGTGGGGAATTAGTAGCGGGGTTCCCTTGATATTCCTTACAATATGATATATTCTTGTATTCATTACTTGGTGAGAGTAGCCATGGTGAGGTTGAGAACATAGTATACCTTCTTAGGTAATGAGTAAGTTTCACTTGTTTCTCACTGTGCTTTAGCATGCTCTCTTTACTTTCGCATGAGATTCTTTGGGGAGGATCTTACTAAGTATAACGTTATACTCACCCTATGTATATATAAACTGTTTTTAAGGTCACTTGAAGCGGGCCAGAGATCAAATAGGTGTCTACTAGCTTGTGGTTGGAGGAGCTGTTCGGGCTTGTGGTTGCTGCTGTTTTTTACTTTATTTTGGGTACTTTTAGTTTATTTACCCTTTTAGTTGTAGTTATTTTCATGGTATTACATATTTTCACTTGGGTTTCTTTTATATTTATGTTATGTGTTGGTTTTGGTTGGTGTCTATCTTATATCTCTCTTCTGCATGTTTTCTCTTAGAGGGTAATGCCTACCATTTGTGTTTTTATTATACCCTCAGTGTTATTCGCCATCTCGGGGCCTATTGGAGGCAGGACTCTGGGGTCATTATTTTCCCTTTTCACATTGTCGGCCTAGGAGGGGTACACTTTTTGGGGAGGGGGTCATGACGGAGTGGTATCAGAGGTCTGGTTGAGGGATAAGATGGAGTTTGGAGTTAGTCACACACGAGGTTGCATGGGTTGGTAGGGAAATGATGTCATTCATGTTTAGTAATTGAGGTAAACACAAGAGACCAGCTGAGACATAGGCGTTTAGGGCCCCCTATGATCTGATGTACGAACCTTTATGTTTTTAATGTCTACTAAACAAGGTGATAGTTATTACAGGGTAGTGACCTAGTAATGGATCATGCAGCATTCTTATTTGTGCCTGTTTTGAATAGGTAGACCATGGGATAGGTTAACCTAAAATGAATAAAATAAAACAATTAATTTATTAATGTTTAATATTCCATATTCCATTTTGAGGAACTCTACCAGTTCTTGTTTTACAGGTATGGCTCCAGGTCGACATCCTCATCAGGTTTGCGTATAAAATATCCAGCATTCTGTTCCAGCAGATCACCGCAGGGTAGAGGTTGATGACGAAAACACTTGGAGGAAGACACTTTGAGAGTTTCAGCGCCAGATTCTACAGAAGTACGAGTGGTCTATTTCAGATGAAGTCACAGAGGACTGGTTGGAGGAGGTTGAGATATGCTTTAGTTCGATCCATGAATGGATGGAGCGTTGGGTGTCCTTAGCTATGACGATACTGCGTGGAGTAGAAAGGTAGTGGTGGTTCTTGTACCACAAGTATCGTGAGGGGTCAGTGATCTCATGAGAGGAGTTCCGAGACAAGTTTAGAGTCAAGTTCCTTTCTTCTACTACAAAGGCGTCCAGTCTCCAGGATCTCCTTACCCTTCGATAGGGGAGCTCTACTATTTGAGAGTTTGGAATCTATTTCCTAAACCTTTTACGATAAGGAGTCCAGGGTGAGGCATTTTGAGGAGGCTTTGCATCAAGAGATCCAATTCTAGGTCACCCCATTTATGCTGAAGAGATACCTTAAGTTGTTGGTGATGGAAGAGGTTTCCAAGAGGACTTTGTCCAGTACCGAATCATCATGATAGGGGGATCATCATGATCCCTCTTGAAGTAGAGTTGTGGTCCGCGGTTCTCAGTTTTCAGGGAAGAAGAGTTTCCATTCAGTCGGGGGTATGTCCCAGCCCTTCACATCTTGTTTCTATAAATGTAGAAACTCTCAGGATTATTCCAAAGGATCATGAACTTGTTTTTCATGTGGGGGTTTTGGCCATCATAAGTGGGAGTTCCCGACCTTTTAAGCAGTCATCATGCACCGTACGCTGTGCTCCAGGTTCCTCCATTGAGGTAGTTCTATCCAAGGCAGCATCAGCCAATTACACCAGCCTTAGATCAACAGAGGGTAGATGGGGAAGGCATAGGACAACCCCATGACGCTCCCCATCCTTAGAGAGTAGAGAACGACAATGGTGGTGGTCATCATCAGGGTCAGATAGGCCGTGGAGGAGGTCGTGGTCAGCTTTATGCTCTAGCATTTCCAGCTCCAGGAGATCCATACATCGTTCGTGGTACCCTTTACATGTTTTGTACCTTGGTGTATGCCTTGTTTGATTTAGGATACGCACACTTCATCATATAACCTACCCTTGTCCATGCATTAGGGCTTGAGTTAGAGAGGCTTCTGGTGCCCTTTCCGTTGACTACACCAGTTGGAGGTCGAGCTGACTTGTTTGAAGTATGTAGAGACTGTGAGATACTGTTGGGGAAACACCGCTCTTGGGGATATTTCCTTTGTTTATGAATAAAACCATATGATGTCATCCTCAACATGGAATGGTTGTATTTGGTATAGTCTATCATGGATTTCTTCAGAGAAATGGTCATCTTCATTAGTGCGGATAGAGAGAAAGTGGTGTTTTTTGGTGAGCGTGACTCTCATATAGGTCATAGGCGCATTCCATCCTTATAATCTATGATGGTTGAGATGATGCTGAGTTCTTTAGAGGTTCAACAGTTGGTGTTTCCTAGGGTAGTAGAGGAGTACTTTGATGTCTTTCTGGACGAGGTTGTAGCATTTCCCCCTCGATGAGAGATTGAGTTTGGGATCGAGCTACATCCAAGAGCATCTCCTTTATCTATGTCTCTATATAGGATGGCCCCTTCTGAGTTATGCGAGCTACATATATAGTTGGATGGTCTATTACAGTGCAGTTTTGTTGGGCCATGTCTGTCAACGTGGGGTGCACCAGTTTTGTTCATCAAGAAGGCCGATGGTAGTTTGCAGTTGTGTATCGATTATCATCTCTTAAACAAAGGGACAATAAAGAATCACTATCCAAATCTACGAATTGATGACTTATTAGATCAACTAAAGGATTCAAGTTGGTTATCAATGGTCGACTTGCGGTCACGATATCATCAGATGAGTGTGAACTATAAGGGAATCCTGAAGTCTGCTTTCCGTTGTCGTCATGGGCATTATGAGTTCGTTGTAATGTCGTTTGGTGTGACGAATGCTCCAGCTGTATTCATGGGATTGATGAATGTTGTGTTTTGAGTGTTCCTCGACAAGTTAGTGGTTGTTTTCATCGATGAAATCCTTGTGTACTCCAGATCTAAAGAGGAGGATACAGATCATATACAAGCCATTTTGGAAGTCCTTTGTCAACATCAGCTATTTGGGAAGTTGTCTAAGTGTGAGTTTTGGGTTCGAGAAGTCTGTTTCTTGGGGTATGTTGTGTCCCAGCAGGGAGTAGCTGTTGATCCATCGAATAATTGAGTAGTTGTGTCTTGGGCAGCCCCCAAGACAGTGTCAGAGGTGCGATGTTTCCATGGTCTCGCAGGCTACTACAGGAGGTTCGTAGACAATTTCTCACAAGTTGAGACCCCTCTAACAGCTTTAACCATGAAGTATCAAGAATTCATATGGAATGATTAGTGCCAGGAAGCTTTTGATTTTCTAAAGGTGAAGTTAGTAAGTGCTCCAGTCCTTTGTCTTTCAGCATAAGGAGTTCTGTTTGATGTTTTATATGATGCTTCACATCTGGGTTTAAGTTGTGTTCTCATTCAGCAGAGGACAATTTTTTCTTATGGGTCTCAGCAGTTACATCGCCATGAACACAACTATGACACCCATGATCTTGAGTTTGAAGTCGTGGTGTTTTATCTGAAGTTGTGGAGACATTACCTGATTGGAGAGTGCATTTTTATTTTCACCGATCATAAGAGTTTGTGGCAGGTTTTCTCCCAGCATGATTTGAACTTACGATATAATCAGTGGATGGAGTTATTATTGGAATATGACTTCGAAATATCATATACACCTGGAAAGGAGAATGTTGTACCTGATGCACAGAGTCAAAGGTCATGTAGTGATGCTGTGCGTGAATCCAGTCATTATTGGAGAGTAATGGAATTACTGTTAGAATTACATCTTGATATGGTAGAAGATGGGGGAAGAGGATGTCTTTCTCAGATGATGGTATAGTCATCCCTAATGAAGAATGTAGAAGAGTCCCAGTTGGGAGATCGAGAGGTGGAGGTCTGGAGAGACCGAGTTGTTTGTGGTGAGGCCCCTGATGGTTGGACTGAAGATGAACAACACTGAGTGTTATATCATGGAAGGATTTTTGTTCCCTTGAAGATGCGTGAGAAGGTTCTTAGAGAGTTCCATAGTTCACCTTTATCGGTACATCCTGGCATGACAAAGATGTACCGAGCCTTGAGGAGTATGTTTTGGTGGCCTGGGCTGAAGCGTGCGGTTGCAGAGTTTGTGTCTTGATGTTTAGTTTGCCAGAAGGTGAAGGCTGAACACCATGATCCTGGTGGTATTATCCATCCATTTGAGATTCCTTAGTGGAAGTGGGAGTACATGATGCTATTTGGGTGGTAGTGGATCATTTAACAAAATTTGCACACTTTATAGCAATCAAGGAGTAATGCTCAGTGGATGTTTTGTCGAGGCAGTATCTAGATGAGGTGGTGAGACTTCATGGAGTCCCAAGGACGTTTATTTCTGATAGAGATCCTCATTTTTCCTCCAGGGTTTAGAGAGGTCTCCAGCATGCATTCAGTTGTCAACTATGACTTAGCATTACTTTTGATCCTCAAACATATGGCCAGATTGAGCGAACCATCCAGACTTTGGAAGACATGTTACTCTCTTGTGTTCTTGTTTTAAAACGATCATGGATTAGGCACTTAACCTTAGTGGAGTTGACTTACAATAATAGTTTTCACTCCACCATCTTTATGGTACCATTTTAAGCCTTTTATGTCAAGCCTTTCTATTCTCCGTTGTGCTAGACTGGGTTCGGAGAGTCAGCAATTCTCAGACCGGAACTAGTGAAGAATACAACAGAGATGGTTCACGTGATTCGTGAGAGGATGAAGACAGTGAAATATTTTTAGAAATCATATGTCGATCATAGGAGACCCTTAGAGTTTAATGTTGGGGGTCATGTGTTTCTTATGGTGACTCCCCGTCAAGGGAAGTGAAGGTTTAGTCATGGAATTAAGCTTTCTCCCCAGTTTTTTTGGCCTTTCGAGGTGTTAGCTCGTGTTGGAGCTGTGGCGTATCGAGTCGCACTTCCCCCATAGAGGAGTCAGATACATGATGTTTTACATGTATCACAACTGCATTATTATATTCATGATGACTCTCACATCATATATTGGGGAGAGATTGATGTTGATGATGATTCAACCTTTGAGGAGTGACCTATGGCGATCCATGACCACAAGGATAAGGTTTTGCGCAGGTGTTCTATTCCTTTAGTTCATGTCTTTTTTCGACACGATGGATTGGAGGAGAGTACCTGGGAACATGAGTCATAGATACGTGCTCAGTACTTAGAGTTGTTTGATGTTTATATCCTTTCATGTATTGATGTATATTTGTGGTTATGAATCTTTCATGTTTATGAGATGGCTCCCTTTGTTGTTTTGTTCACTTGATCTCTTTTGAGAGGTATCTCGGTGGGTGGTTGTCCAAACCCTGTTTCGTTTTCTCATTATGTGGGTTTTGTATTCTCGAGGATGAGAATGTTATGAGAGTTATCTAATGTAATGGATCGGACCTCTCCAGTCCATTACATTTCGGAAATACGGTGTTAGAGGTGTTCCTGGAAGTCAAGATTAATTATCCCCAAAGCTTTTCCAAAATCATCCTTTTCAAGGAACCGTTCCAATGGTAGAAAGTTGGGAACTATTACATCACATTACGTCTTTAGGTACTTTTGTTGTTTCTAACTACCCTTGTTTTTTAGTAGTGACATGGGGGTGCATTGAGTGAATCAATAAAGAAATCTAAAGGGAAGTATATTTTTCACGGGCTACGTACGGTTTGTCTAAACCGTACGGCCATACCATGTGTAGTTAATGTTGGAGGTAGTGGCTAACGCATGGTTATCACAAGGTTTGTCAAACCTTGCGTCCTAACCATGCGAGGAGTGTTTGATGAGGTAGTGGTGACCACACAGTTAGTGGACGATTTATCTAACCGTGCGAGCAAACTATGTGTGCACGTAAACTAGATCCTAAAATTGTGGATCTCAACTGGTTTACCTCTAAATTGCTCGTTTATGCTCCTAAGAAGACATAACTTCGTATTACCCTCCCTTGAAGCTAGGAGAACCTCTCCAAGGAATTTTGGAGGCAATCTGAAGGATTTTATTGGCGAATCAAAGCCGGTTTCTTGATTTATGTGATCGTTCTTCTTCATTCATGATCGGTTTCATAGATCCACTTGAATCTACTTCCCCTCTTCTCTTGATTTCTTATATCTATGCCCATTATGGGTAGATCTAAGTTTATCGACCCCAAATATGATGTGTTTTGTCTTGGTTGTGTTAGGAGAAGAGATATATGAAGGATTCTTGGAGAATCAACCTGGCTTACTTGTGCATTCTTCGTTTAATGGTGTTTTCATCAAAAAACCTTGAGGTAGGAGATTTGTTGCTTCTCTTTTTTTACGTGCGACTGTATTGTTAGCATGTTTAATCCCAGTGGATGAAAATGGAATTGACATAATAAATATTTTGAACCAGATAAAGAATTTTCTATCAATCGTATGATATTGCCTCTTGTTTTTCTAGATAATGTGATATATATGCTTGCTTTTCATAGCTATTTGTTCTTGATAAAAATCACTAAAGAACGTAAACCGGGGTTAATTGATAATTGTTCGGCTAAAGATAAAGAGGCATGAATATGAATCTGGTTCTTTCTGTAATTTTATGTTAATCAAATTGGCATAGTAAGCTTTTTTAATATTTTATGATAGCATACTAGTTAGGTTTCTCGATGTTGAAACCAAAGGATTATAAATCTATTAAATCACAATGGATTAAAGAATTTTATAGTTTGATAATTCATTTAAGGGTTATGAGTTACCCTATTTATTTTTAAAGGGCCATAACCCAATTGATGTTATATATGGGGGCATAGAGGCCTTTTGTTTGTAGAAGTGGATGACACCTAGAGTGGTGATACACATCATTTTATGTATGTGGGTGTTAGGGAGGGCACCATGGTTGATGGAATGGGATGGATATGATTGTTAGATGCTTGCTGGTTCTTTGGTTATTTATCTAAATTAATTTTCCCAACTGCTCAAGGCATCTGGTGTTGCTTACCCTTATTTTGATAGATGTTAAGACACGCGGGGTATGCCAGGTGTTTTCCGTGTTTAGCTTCTCAAGGGGCGATGGGTCTACACACTTGCTATCGGTGGAAAATACTTGACGGGTAGTACATCTACTCACCGTGTTGATCCCCTTTGTGTTAGTAGCATAGAATGGTTTTCTAGAATTCCTGGGAATATGGGAAAGTGTTTTTGTAATGAATGTTTGAATAAATGGTGTTATCCCTTGGAGTTGGAGTTCGTAGGAACAAATTGATGAAGCTATAATTTTAAAGGGGAAGTGTACTTTGGGTGTGATGCTAATGATGTGTAATGTGGAATAGTTCATGGTTAATTAATGTTTAATGAATTAATTAACGTAAAGTGGAACTGAAAATAAAAAGGGAATGAAGTTATCTAATGAAGTTCTTTAAATGGTTGTATCTTTATAGGATACCTATTCTTAGAAGTTCCATCCTGAATTTTAAGAGACGTTAGCTGCTATGGTGTCTATGACTATGTTATGCCCATAGTATGGTTGTGAGATATTGTATATTCTGCACTTTTTGTGTTTCTATACACTACTCCACCCTGTCAGTGAGTGAAACTTACACCCTGGGGATTCTGAGCCCTAGGGGGTGTTTTCCCCAACATTTGGATGGGAGGGGGGATGGATGACTACACCCTTTGGCCCCACTCTCTTATCTTGGAAGATACTTGTACTGGTAGGTGAAACAGTTAGTTTCCCCATATATGTGTGTAGAGGGCTGTAATGGCTTGTGGTTATTCACACACATATATTATGGATATAGTATCATGTGGACTACTATAGGTGTAACGTGTATAGGTTGTGAAGGCTTGAGGATCCTTACTTGGTGTATGGGTTGTAATGGATTGAGGTATAATACTCGATGTATGATACACGTTATGAGAGTTTTGGCGGCTCCTGGAATCTACCAAGTTACTTTTGTTTGTGAGGATGGTGTAGTGCTTCGATCATGTGTCTGTGGGAAAGCCTTTGTGTTGCACGAGGTGCACATTGTGGTGCTTTGCCCAGGTGTCTGCAGGAAAGACTTTTTAGAGAGAGCTTCTCCAGACATGTGTCGTTGGGGAAAAGCGGAAAAATAGTTGGGAAGTAGTAGTGGGGTACCCATGACATTATTCACTATATGGTACATTCTTGTATGTGTTACTTGGAGAGAGTAGCCATGGTGAGGTTTGGAACATAGTATACCTGCTTAGGTAATGAGTTAGTTTCACTTATTACTCACTGTGCTTTAGCATGCTCTCATTTCTTTCGCACGAGAGTCTTTGGGGGAGGATCCTATTGAATATACCGTTATACTCACCCTATGTATATATAAACCATTTTCAGGTCACTTGGAGCAGGTCGAGACCATGCTAATTTCTACTAGCTTGTGGTTGGAGGAGTTGTTCGGGCTTTTAGTTGCTGCTATTTTTTCTTTCATTTGTGTACTTGTGGTTTTTCCCCATTTCAGTTATAGTTCTTTTGTATGACATTACATATGTTCGCTTGGGTTTCATTTGTATTTTAGTTCTGAGTTGGAGTTGGTTGGTGTCTATATTATCTCTCTCTTCCATATGTGTTCTCTTAGAGTGAAATGCCTCCCATTTTTGTGTTTATTATACCCTCGATCCTAGTCACTAACCCGAGGCCTAATGGAGGCGGGACTTGGGGGTCATTATCTCCCTTTTAACATTGTCGGCCGAGAAGGGGTACACTTTTTGTGGAGGGGGTCGTGACATAATACTTGTAACAACCCATATTTTTTTCAATGGAAATTACCTTCTAATAATTTCATAAAATCAAATGAGATTAAGAACACAATACTTTTATTATAAACAAATATTTAATGAAATAAGAGGTATTTCAATAATTGAAGGAACCTTTAACAATTAAATAGAAACATGAACATTGAAATATTAATGTGACCCTTATGAATGTAAATTGGCTGAAAAAATAATAACCTCATCAAATTAAGTTTAAATAAAAATTATACATCTTATAAATTTAAATATCATATAATTATATCATATTATATATAATTATTTTTTTAGAAATTATTAATTCAGTGATAACATTTTTATAAAATACAAGTGTTAATTATAAATTTTATCATTGATATAATGTTTTAAAATAGTTATTCTCATTAAATATATGAATAAATTAATATTTAACTATAATATGATTATAATATAATTTTATGTGACAATAATTAATTTTCAAAGTGTTATAAAGTAAGTTATAATTATAAATTGATATATTTCTTGTAAATGATGATTTTAATTAAAATTAATTTTACCATATTTTGAAAATTATTTTCATAAAATAGAGTCCATGATCTAATTCTAAGCATTAATAAATGGTTACAGTGAATTTTATGCATTTTTCTAAAATAGTTGAATATTTGGTAAATAGTAAAATATATTAATTTTTGATATATATACATTATTTGTTAAATATACTATTTCATGACTTATTACTGATTTGAGAACCATAGTTTTTGTCTTCACTTTATTATATTATTATATTGGGTGATAATTCTAAAACTATTCATATTATTAAACCAAAATAATAAACTAATGAATAAAATAATGAGAAAACACCCATCTTATCCAATATAAATACCACCTCTCACGACCTATTCTCCCCATCATGTACAAGATTTTATCCTTTTAATACTTCCGAATAATATTCTTCTCATGATCCTACCCTTCTTCTAGACGCAGTTTTTCTCATAAAAAGATCAAAAATACTTTTTTCAAAGGTTGTTTTCAAGGGGAGAATATAAAGAGGTAAATTCCCATTTCCTGTTATTCTAATCTCTTATCAAGATCTTTTCGTTTTCTCTCCTCAACTACAATCATCCAAATTGCATGATAAATAGAGTAACTCATATAAATCGGAATTTTATTATTCTAATAGAATAATCCATCATTAATCCCATATCCCCTCTATTTTATTTTTAATAAGAAAACATCTTTCGTAAGGTGTTAATTTTTCAAATTCATGGATGGAGAATTTTCATTTTCCATTAAAGACTTCAAGTCAGTCCATATGATAGTTTTTAGGGTTAAAAAATTTAATGTATGTGTTAAATATTATTTAATGTTATTTAATAAGTATATACACATGATGTAAAATAGTAAAACAACACAAATATGTTGTGAGCGAAAAAGCCCAAAAAATATCCAAACCATTATCATTAACTATTTATCTAATTTATCATCCTCATACCATATAACAAAATGTTTTATAAGACCATTTTACCTTATTATGTTATGTTATGACATATAACATCAATTCTAGATAATTATTCTCATTTTAAATGATTTCCAATACAGGTATATTAGTAAATCAATCCTAAAAACCATTGAGAAATAATGCTCCCAAGTGATGAAATTTAATTTCATAACCCATAAAATGGCCATAAATAAACTTAAATAAATTATAATAAATCAAATAAATTTTTAAAGGTTATTAATAATATAATTAATATATTTAATCTAATTATACAGGATGTAATGTTCACTTGGATAACCGTTTCAGACATAAGGTAATAGATTCTTTTCGAGCCTATATTTTTTCCATTGGGTTACGATTTCCCCCTCGTTAACCTAATTTTACTCTCCTTTACTTATATTTATTTGTTCTAAATTCAGTTTATATGTTCTAAAATAATATATCCATATAATTTATTCATTATTTTTTTGGGATATACATGTTTTAATATGGCCCACTGCTCAATTGTTCTCTGAAATTACGCCCGATTAAAGGGATCTTTCCAATTTCATACCCATTTTCATGTAACATCCATACTATGTTTTAAGACACCATTGTTTTTATAAAATCACACTTTATTTCATTGAAAATAATTCTTATACCTTTATGGTTTTAGGAAAACATCTATTCCTTTTTCATCTATAAATTCTCTTGAATATCTTCCTTAAACTGCACTAAAAATTTTGATTACTAAAGTGTTTTAAACACTTCTTTTAATTGTTTCCAATTCAACTAGAAATCAAATATCATTATCCATTCATAATTCCTATTATTAAATTCCATGTATAATTTAAATTTTTTTTTCATGTACACGATTGCGATATTCCCTTATGTTATTCCTTTTGACATGATTATGTTACCCAATTCATTCCATGGGTAACCCTTATGATTATTATTATTGACTTAAATATGATTCATCATTTGGAATATGTATTATTGAATATGTTATGATGGTTTCTATTAGATATAATTCTTATACATTGGGTAATGTTTAGTCTCATTAGATGTTATGTTGGGATTAAGAGTAAACAAGATTTCTTTATGGGACATAGTTGACCATTTCTTAGTAGCTAGCCTTGACTCTTGTTTATTTCATTTTATATGTTGTATCCATATTCCTATGATATCTTGATTATATGTTTCCATGTTATAAATTATATTCTTCCTTACATCTATTCATGTTTAATTCCTTTTATACAATCATGTTATTCCTTATATCCCTTATTCTATGTTTTATTCCGATACATATTTCATTACTAGGATTTTTTGCTCAACCCTTTTGTTCACTTGATACCGTTTTTATACAATATAGATGTGTGAGTCATATAGAAGCTATAATCTACTTATGTAGATTAAATAAAATTTGTTTTTATTTGGGTTTCATGATGTTTAATTATGTTTCAAATCATTCAATGACACTAAAGTTTTTAATCCTTGGCTTATTATTTTATGGTTAATTATGCCAATATTCATGTAATAAGATGTTTAAAAGGATAGGGTAACTATATATGGTATTAAAGTAAACTATTTGTTATTTTTTGGATTGGAAATTGGAAAGTATAATAAAATACATAATGAAAAGACTAAATATTATAAAGAAAGCGTAAATTATTGTTGGTATAGGGTATGTGGTTTATCAATAAAATGCATCCTTGTTTGTATAATATGAGTGGATGTGGTTTTTTTATAAATATACTTGGGATTAAAAAATTTGACAATTTGTTCTAGGCTAGACGTGGGGTAACCTAGTACACGGAAATGGGAATAACTATGCCCCTAGTTTGACACTATTAGGGTATGTTATTTGTAAATTCATAAGCACATTATTAACTATTATAAAGGGAAAAAAAATAAATGAAATAAGTATATATGGTAAAAGAAAAATCATGGATAAAATAAACTTAAACAATGAGAACCAATAGTGAGGATATAATTTTCCATTGCAGTTTTATCCATTTATATTGACTATTTTATTTTATTATTCTTATAATTTATGTATTAAATTACTTAATTGAACTTTTTTATTAGTTAATGGGTTGAAATAGAAGAACTCATTCCAATAATAAATTAGATAGTCAATGTGAAAATTCCAAGAATTATTTACATAATATGATGGGAACAAGTGATTAAAACATCATGACAATACATTCTCAACCGTCTCATGCTATGAATATTAACACGAATCATGTGGAACATCCTCCTTCTCCTATGGTAGATCATGTTGTGGTCAAATTCTTTATGATCTATATGACTACCTTTTTTATAATATCATCTAATTCCATCCACATAGTAAAATTGATTAAATCCTTTTAGAGGATATTGTTTATCCTACATTTCTCAGAAGAAGAGAATGTTGTGCTGAAAGTTTATCATTTTAATGGGGAATCTGATCAGTGGTGGACACTTATCAAGAATACTAATTTAAGGGGGAAATTGATTCCAAGGAATTGGATTATTTCAATAAAATATTTTTCAATATATATTATCCTTAAATCTTATTTCATATGATGGAAAATGATTTCCTCATACTAAATAAAAGAAAGATGATTTGACCGGTGCATATCAAATAAACATCTCAATGCCTATAATATTTTCCTTCATCATTATCATTAACCCCGAAAGCAAGGCAGATCACTTATTTTGTAGACTAATTTTAATTATATGAAAATAATTTGTGATTTAAGACATTTAAAACTATGAAAATGTTCTTTGTTTTGCCTTTACATTTGAAATAGAGATATGTAAATATCAATGTTCTCATGGGAATAAATAAAAAAATTATAAAAAAGAGTTTAATATCAGTGATAAATCACATGATGGAAAAAAGAACCTACATCACACATGTTAAATGTTTGTAAAGAAGCATACTTGAAACCACATAATGGAAGAAATAGAATCTTCAAATGAAAATAATATGGGATGTGTCCATAAAATGAAGAATGGATATGAAAAGTCCAAATAATTCAGAATAATAGAATATTTTTTAGGTAAAAATCTACCTATATTATAGTATTTCAACTTCATGGATAATTGGAATTATCCTAGTCATTTACCTAAGCCAAGGGTTATTAGATTAAATAAATAACAAAAACCTCCAATGAACCAAGGATGGGAATATAATTTCACTACTGCTATGGTTGATATTGAAAATAATGTGGTGATAGGTATGTTGGTTAATAATTTTGTACTAGAAAAATATTATTTGATTCTCATTTAACTCATTCATTCATATCTTCCATGTTTGGTAGAACTATTCAATCACCATATCAAAATAAAGAGGTAGAGATATCTATGATAAAAGAAAATATGAAAATTATTGCATCCAATGTATAAAACCTATCCTCGATTAATGTTTATGGGATGAACCTCCTAGAAAATCATCCCATACTTCATTTGGTATAGTTTGATGTTATTTTGAACTTGGAATGTCAATGTTTTTATAATTCCATTGTCAAATGTCATGAATGGAATATCACTTTTTATACCATGCAATATCCTCCACTTATGTATAAGTGTAAGGAGGAGAATAAATCTCATTTAGAGTCATCATAAAAACTGTGGATATTGTTTCCTTATGAACAAAAATGTCCAGCTCAAATGATAGAGACAACAGAGAGATTCCGACTCGAATACATTCCCATTCAGAGGGACTATACTCATGTATTCTTTAATGTGATTCCTAGTATTCATTCAAATCAAGATTTTGAGTTCTTAATTGAACATATTCCTATATCTATATCTATATCAAAGTCACCTTATAGAATTTCCACCATTGAGGTGGAATAATTGAAGAAGCTACTATAAGAGAATATAGAAAAGGGTTTTATACACCTGAGTGTTTCACTATAGGGTATACCAGTCCACTTATTTCAGAATAAGTATAGATGAATGTGACACTGCATTAATTATTCTGATCTCAATAAAATCATCATAGAAAATAATTATCCCGTAAAATAGATAGAATACTTATTTGATCCCATATATGGGGCCAATTATTTCTCTATGGTTGACATTTGTTCATGATTTCATGAGTTAAAAGTGGGGAAGAATGAGATTCCCAAGACTACCATTCAAAAGAGGTATAGACAAAATGAGTTCATAGTGATACCCTTATAGACTCAGTAATTGCCTATCAATTTTCATGGACTTAATTAATATAGTATTTGGGGATTACCTTAAAAAAAATTGGTAGTCTTTGTTGATGATATTATGATTTAAAACAAGAGAAATGACGAAGATAAGGATCATTTGAATACCATTCGGAAGACATTATAATGGGATAAAATTTATGAAAATTACATTCAATTTGAGTTTTGGATGAAGGATATATCTTTCATTGGTGATTTTATCACCAGCATAAGAATATCTTTGTACACTTACAAGATATAGGGAATCAAAGAGTATCCAAGGCCACCAACTGTAATAGAAATCTGCATCTTTATTAGTCTATCCAGGTACTAATGAATACTTGTGATGAACATCATAGGATTTTATATCCCACTAACCATGTTTACTTGAAAAAGGAAAAAGTTTGTATATACTAGTGAATGTAAATACTTTTTAATGATTGGAAAATTTGGCTTATCACTACACCAGTTCTCACACTACCAACAAGTAGGGAACTCTTTATGGTTAAAATAATGCTTAAAAGAAGAACATAGGATTTGTACTGATTCGGAATAATAATATGATAGACTATGCCTCAAATAAGTTGAATATTCATGAGAAAAACTATCCTTTGCATAATATTTAGTTGGCAACTGTGATATTTTATTTGAAATTTTTTTATCATTTTCTACACATGGATAAGTGTGAAATATTTACTGATTATAAGATCCTGGAATATATATTGACATATAAAGATATAAGTATGTTCTAGTGAAGATGGTTAGACCTCATCAAGTATTTTTAATTCTCAATCTAAAACTATACTTGTAAAGAAAATACGGTACTAGATATTCTAAGTATAATGCCTCCATAATCCTTATCCATGATTATAATTTAGAACGATACAATATTGTATTCCTATAATGGATAGAAATAAGAATAATTAATAAACGAACAACCTCAATCATTTTTCTACTGATTTCTCAACTATCCCTTAAAAATAAAATAAATGATTCTCAAAGGAATGATGTGGAAATTCAGTAAAGGGTGGAAGATATCAGAAATTTGAAATTCACTAAGTTCAAGATTGATTGGGGTAGAGACATACTATATGGGTCATGGAAATTTGTATCATCCAATATAAATATAAATAATGATCTATTTAATGATTCACATAGTTTATGCTTCTCTATTAACCTATGGAAAAGAAAGATGCATAGAGATATCTGAGAGAACTATTGGAGGGAAAATATGATGAATTAAATTGAAGAATATAAAACAAAGTGCCTAGTATATTGGAAAGTGAGGGATTTATGGATTAAATCAATGGGGGTGATGAAACCATTACCCATACAATCATTGATGTGGGAAAACATCACCATAGAATTTTTTTCTACTTATATATACAACCAAATAAAACAATGCTATATAGGTTGTTGTGGATCTTCATATAATGACAACACACTTTATCTCAATTAAATAGGAAATATCATTGGATCATATTGAATGGATATAAATCAACGAAGTGGTAAGGCTACATGAGTTCCATTATCGATTGTATATGGTCAACATCCAAGATTCAACTCAATGTTATGGAAAAGTATCCAACATTCTCTGTGAACCAAGATAAACAACAGTAGGAACTATCATCCTAAATCTAATAGTAAATATTAATATACTATTAAAAAACTAGAATACTTGTTGAGGGGGTGTTCTATGGACTTATTGGGGGGGTTGGGACCACCATATTCCACTAGTTTATTTGTCCTACTAAAACATTTTTCACTCAAGTATTTAAATGGATCCATACAAATCCCTCTATGAGAGATTAATTAAAACCCGAGGGGTCTAGGATAATGTCATTGAACGTAATATCTTATGACCAAAAATAGTTTAATAAATGGTGGAAAACATGGAAACATTTCAGCAGCACATCATGGAAACCTGTTGTCAAAAAGAGTTTTACTGACAACTATCAATGAGTCCATGAGTTTAAGGCTGGATACATATGATTCCTCTATATATCTCCATGTAATAGGATCATGAGAGTTTGGAAGGATGGATAGACATATCCCAGTTGCATCAGCACCTATAAAATTCTAGATCGCATTGGGGACAAGGTCTATAAACTAGAAGTTATACTTATAATGATTCAAGTACATAATATATTTTATATATATCTCTTGATAATGTACATACATGATCCTTCACATGTACTGAATTCATAGGTGGTACCACTTGAAAATGATCTCCCATATGAGAAGCGTCCAGTAAAGATCTTGGATCATTGAGGTAATATTATACAGAAAACGACTACTAACCGGGTAAAACTATTGTGGTTGAACAATTAGTACGATGAGTTAACATGGGATCTTGAGGAAGCAATGAAGTAAAATTACCCTCACATATTTTCCCCATATTATATAAAACTGAATTTCAAGGGTGAAATTTGATAAGAAGGGACGAATATAATGACCCAAAAATTTTATCAATGGAAATTTGATTCTTATAATTATTTAATATAATATAATAACATAAAATCACTTTAATATGTCAATAAAAATATTCTAAATGATTTTTTAATGAAATAAGTTTTACTTCTAGAATTTAAAGAACCTATACCAATGGAAAAGTAACATGACATTTGGAATAATAATGTGCCCTTTATGAAAAGTAAACTAGCCAATAGAATAGTGAACTCACACAATAAATTATAAATAATGTTTACCATGTTATAAAAGAAAATATGGTACAATTATATCATAATTTAAGTAAATTAATGTTTTAGAAATTGTTAATTAAGTGTTTATATTTTTATTAAATAGAAGTGTATATTTAAAATTTTATAATATATATATTATTTTAAAAGAAAATATATTTCATTAAAATGTATTTATTAATTAATATTATTTTTCATAAGACTATAATATGATTTTATGAGACCATAATTAATTTCTCAATGTGTTATAAAATTTGATAAAATTTTAAAATTGGTATTTTCCATGCCAATGAAAACTTTAATTAAAAATTATATTTATAATATTTTTTGAATTATTTTGATAAAATGGATTCCAATTTTTAATTACACTTACCAAAAAATAGATATCTTAATCTTAGAGATTTTTCTAAAATAGTTTATTTTTTTGAATGGTAAAATACATTAATTTATATTGTATATATATATATATATATATTATAAGTTAAATACAATATTTACTTGATCACTACTAATTTAAGAGCCCTAATAACTCGCATCCAATCATTATTTTATTATATTTTGTGATAACTCTCAATCTATTCATAGTTTTATGAAAACATAAAAAACTAATGAATATAATAATGAGAAAATACTCCACTTCTCCACTATAAATACCACCCTTCACCGCCTCTACACTTCAAACCTTAAAATATATTATCTTTGTCAAAATGTTTACATTTACCCTTATGAATACCCTCCCACATCTCCTATATCTCTTAGTATTATCAAAATAATGAAATTTATTCCTTATATATTCTTTCAAGGAGGACAAATTCTATAGGTAAATTCCACTTTCATTTTCTATTAAATTCTTGTCAAATTATTTTCTTATTATATTCTCACATCCCCTAATAAAAATGGAATGATATCTCTAATAACAAATATATTCTATAATATTATTATTATAATCTGTTAATCTATCATTAATCTCATATCTGTTTCCTTTTATTCCAAATATCAACACATCATTTGTGAGGTGTTATTTTTTCACCTTTAAGAAAAAACAATTTTTCAATTTCCATTAATGTATTAAAGGATGGATATAGAATGAATTTCTAATTAATAAAATTTAAATATATTAAATATAGGTAATTTAATGTTATGTATTCATTATATAAATATATTTGTTCAATAATAATATAAAATAACATTGTTGGGAGTGAAAATCACCCAAAAATTCCAAACAATTATCATTAACTATTTATCTAATGACACATCCTTATACGATACAAACAAATGATTTATATGACAATTTAAAAATGTTGATTTTAATTAATAACATATAACTTCAATTATGGACAACCATTCTCGTTTTATATGATTTTCCATACATCAATATAAGTAAACTGATCATGAAAATCAAGGAAAAAACACGTTCATCTGAGGAAATAGAATATCATAACCTATAAAAAGAGACATAAATGTACATTATAATGTTATAATTAATAATATTAATATATCAATGGTTATTAATTTCTTAATTAATTAAATTAATGTTGTTATCTAAGATGTTAAGATCAAGTGTATAACTGTTTCATATATAAGGTAATGAATTCATTTAAAACCTCTAATTTATTATTAGGGTAACACATTTCTATCATTATCATAACGTAAATATTATTTATTCATATATAATTATTAAAAATTATCTTTATATGTTCCAAACTTACATATCCAAATAATTTCATCATTATATTTTAGGGATATACATGTTTTAATATTGTTCACCTCGCAATTCTTCTATAAATTTAATACCGATTTATGGGAACTTCCAAAATTCATACCCATTTTAACATATCATCCATAATATATTTCAAAACATAATTATTTTTATAAAATCACTAATTTTATCATGAATTCATTTTTCATATTCTCTTATGGTTTTATGAAAAATGATATTCCTTTTTCTATATTAAATTCTTTTTAATATTTTCCATAAATTGTAATACAATGTTTCACTTCAAAAATATTCTTAAAAACTCCTTTTTCATCTACCAACAATAAATTGGACATAAATTATCACTATTCAATACTATATTAAAATATCAATTGAAATTTATTATATAAATATTTTCATTCATGGGAACCATTTGGATATTTTCTAATGTTATGCCTTTTGACAAGATTATAATACCCTTCATTCCATGGGAAGCCCTCATGTTCGTGAATGATACCATAGGATTGATAATTCATTTGGGAAAAAAATATTGATGAAAATTTTATAATGGGTGTTCCAGGATAGTGCTCCAATTCATTGGGTAATTTTTATTCTCCTGGGACATCATATTGAGATAAGGAGTGAAGCAGGTTCTTTTATGGGACATTGTCCAGCATGTCTTGCAAGCTATCCTTGAATCATGTTAATGCCATTTCATATATTGTTTCTATATTAATATGGTGTCATGATTATATGTTCCTACGATATAAGTATTTTTCTTCAATATTTCTATTCATGTCCCATGCCTTTTATGCATTCATGTAATGCCTTCGAACCCATGTGTTATGTTTTATTCCAATGCTTATTTCTTTATCGGAATTTATAGTCAATACATTTTCTTTATATATTATTTAGGTTATCCAATATATATGCATGAGCTCAAATGAAGTTAGGACCTCATTATAGTAATTAAATAAATGGGTTTCTTAATTTTGTTTCAGGATGTTAAATTATTTACACAATATTTTAAATACAGTACACATTACGATACTTTTATTATAATTAGATGGTAAATTGTACAAAAAATCATGTAATAATTTGTATAAATGGATTGGGTCACTATACTAAAATAATAGGTGTTTCTGAAATAGATAAAGCTATGAGTGATAACTCCAAAAAGGTAAATTGGGATTGACTTGAGAGTTTCCCTGTAAATGATAATGGACTTTATTGTACTGTCAGTTTGACATTCCTAAGGGATATGTTTTGGATAATTCGCATTTTATTTAAAAACAATTATGATGGATTTGAATATGTGATGGGAATTAATAACCTAGGTTAATCCAATAGTTTCATAGATTAAAAAATGGTGTTGTGATCTAGACATCCAATAATTGTTTATTTGGTTTTCCCACTATGATTATTGTTACACTTGTGATTCTTTTTTATTTTAGTGGGTGCCTAGATCCAGAAGGAATGGTTTAATCATTTTATTTGAAGGGATATGGGGAAACAATGAGCAAGAATATGTGATTATGAAAATATTTAGAGATATATTATTTAATTGTAGTCTCTCATCCAAAAATATGATTAAAAACATATACCTTATCTAGCTCTCAAACTCACTAATGAAGGGGTGGATGGATCCCACTAAGAGCATAGTTAGTGGTGACCATGATGAAAATAAGGAACAATTTTATTCATGTCATAAATTTTGGATGATACTCTTTCTAATGTGCCTTAATATAATTGGAAAATGTTTTATGTGCGAAATATAAGGGCATAAAGTGATGAACTGACTAGGACAAATGATGATCATGATGAAAGGAAATAAATCTCAACAAAAGGTTCTATTTATATTAAATTGAATTATATATGGGAAAACTATGAATTGTCCATGTAAATTACATATTCTAAAGGCAATCCTCCAAAACAAGGAATGAAATGCATTGATATAAAATTGATTAAGTATTTATGTAGGTTATTTATTAATTTTATTATAGAATTGTTCTTACTAATTGTATTTATTAATAATAATAATGAAACATCTAAGGATTGTGTTGTATTTTAGAAAAATTTGTGTCTTCGTTAATATAATATTATGGGAGTAATCATTTTTTATGTGTTTAATATTGATCAAAATCATATTGTCTTATATAAATATATTTTAGGTTTAATGTGATGGGATTATACTATAAAAAATTATATTTTTGAAAAATTTATGGAAATAAAACATTTTGGTTCAATACACATTTCATTGAAAAAGTAATTTAAGGAATAATTCCCTTATTATTTTGGGAATATGTGAAAACGTAATGGTATCCATTAGGGTTCATATTATATTTTATTTTGAGGAAATTATGTGTTATTATAATTTATGATTTATAATGATTTATATTAATATATTTTTTGAAAAAGGACAACCCACATACTACATGATAACTTATCACATCCGAAAAGGTTGTGGGTGTTGAACCCATAATTGACGGGAGATAAGCATTTAATGGATATGAATAAAGTATATGATTTTTGTTGATTTTCACTATTTTAACATAAATTATCTGATTAATAAATATTAATGATTAACCAGTAGCATTAATTTTTATGGTTACATATTAATGTATTATATTGGAAAACATGGGATAACCATATTGGTTTTGCAAAATTGTTAGAGATAGACAGAAATTTATTTAATTTTTAATGGATAATATGACCTCTTTCAAGTATATTGTTTTCTTCATAAATAATAAAAATATTATTTAGTATTTCAATATGGGAGTAAGCGATGAATATGAAATTGGTCAAGGCATAACCAAAGTATGAAAGTGTGCTTGTGAAATAGAAAGATATAGAGTATGTATATTTTCATAAATTCATAGACTATAAAATAATTGGTAAAATTTAAGAACAAGATTTTGATATAAGAAATTTATTCTTCTACCTTTATAATTGATTAATTAAATTGTTTTTTAAATAATATTAAATTTACATTTTGAGGTTTTTAACATTATATTGATCATTTGCTTTTTTGTGACCAGTGAACTTCCTCACTCTTTATAATAATTTTTTATTTTCTTCCAGTTAAATTTATTTGATTCCTAGAAATGTTATCTAAAAGAGAAACCTAGATTTGTGTTCTTAAATATGACCTTTTTACTTAACATTATATATTATTAAGTGGAATTTTTATTAAATTTTTTTAATGACATGGGTTTTCAAAAAAGGATTTTTCAAATAACAAACCATTGATTTCTAAGTAGAAAATAAAATTATGAAGAAAAATATATTATAAGTTGGGGATGATGTAAATCCACATGATTCTAAACAAAGAAATTTTTTTAGATATCCTACGCAATATAAAACAACAATATTAAGTAAACAATAAAATATAATTCAATAAATTTAATCTCTTTGATATCTTATGGAACGCTGATCCATAATCCTAAATGATCAGTAATATAGTATATATTTATGATCTAGATGTTAAATTGGTGGATATGAATTATAATAACTAAATTATGATAATTATGTTCCAATATTTAGTATTAATAAAAATTATTCATTTAAAATAAAAAATATATTTTTTCAGAAAAATGTATTTGTCTAAAAAAAATTAGTTTTTCTATTAGCAAATTATTTATTGTTAAATTTTTGCTAATTTTAGGAAAATTATTATTAAATAGTAACATAATTTTTAATTTCATCATATTAAAATTATATTCTGATAAATTATTAGTATTTTTTTATAATTATCATTTTTGGATGGAAAGTAAAAAATACTATTATTTATTTACAACTTCAATTTAGTTAAAAAAATTCACTGGGAAATTCAGTTTCAAATGGTTTTAAAGTAAACATAGTTTAATTAAATTACATTTTAAATTATTTAGTATATTTGAATCATTTTAATGTTAAATAATTATATGAAATCCATCAATACTTATGTGTATTTTTTCTTGGGAAACCCTCTTTTCCTCGGGTATGTACACATAATTTTAAATTGGATTATTCCACTTCTATGAATTGAGTATGGGAATATGGATTACATAATTTGAATCATAATAATCTATATTTTCCAAAAAGATCAACAAAATTATGGATCACAATTAATCGTAATAATAATAAAATCTATATAACATGATTAAGTTTGAAAACTATTTTTCTATGTGGTTAATCTAAGTAGATAATGGTTAAAAGGACATAAATATATCCAAACCCCATTATATAGAAATATATAAAACATATAATTTATATGTTAAAATATTGGAAATTGTTTTCTTCATTTTCATGATAAAAACATTGGTGTAATTACATTTTTTAAAAAGTATCTTTTGTGTCCATTCCTCCACCTATAAAAGACCAACCTGTTGTACCCCCTACTCCAAATTATAAAGCCATTTGGTTTTCCCAATACATTCTAAAATAACTTATATAACACCCTCCAAAAAACGTGGATCCATTTCATTGATCCTAAATGAAACATAGGATTTCTTTTATTTCAAACCTAATAAAGTTGATTTAAGAAGATTAAATCCTCTAAAACTATCCATTTTTTGGTTTATTATTCTGACTCCATAAAATCTTATTAAAACAATATTATATCAAAATAACAGTACATTATATATAATTAAATGTTATTATATTGTGGTAATGACATATATGAATCTCCTCTCTCATTATATGGGAAATAAAACTGTCGATTATGTGTATTGGGTGTTACCTCCTCACGAGATGATGTAAAACATATTCCACCACCACCTTCAACGAATGGGTTTAATGATGGATTTAACTCATATGTATGATATTTATAAAAATTTTATCCATTTTAATTATAATATCATGCATAAAATCGTACATTACTGGTCTTTAGAATTACAATAATTCCCCTAGTGTGTACGAAGGAAAACATCCTCAGAATGTGATGCGATTTGTTTTTCTCATACTATTTACAAGTAATGTAATATGGACAAATTTAATTAATATCTGTGATATATTGGAAATAATAATTTAAATAGAAAATTAATATATCAACTAATTCCATTCCCTTTCACCTGTTATGGAAGATGATAGCATCACTCTTGTTCACAAACGACCCACCATATCCACGAAGCGATATGATCCATTCTCTATGTTATAATTTCGATCATTATTACAATAACGTATCTAATAAAATAATTGATAATTATAAAATTAATTTAATATTTGATATTATGGATATATATCAAATACCAATGAACCACAAATTTTCTACTAAAACTTTCATGATAAAATTCGGTAACTAACACCTAAAACAATGAAAATAATTAAAGATCATTAACTAATGGGATTTGAGATGTTACTAGAGGAAATTATAAGATATTAAAAATATAAATATGATACAGGTATAAATTAATAACATTATTTTAAGTGATTTTAAATCATTTTCAACCAGAATAAAGCTAGAGGTAAGGGACTTCATCTCATTTTCCATTGATTTATTAATATTACAATGTTATAAAACAAATGTATTTATATGGTGTATATAATGTCCATTTTACATTATGTAACATGAATATTTAATTATTCATGAAATTTTGTATTTAAAAAAATTATCTATGTTTATTTGAAATAAATGACACTCAATGGTAAGTAATTTCATAACTCAATTTCCTTTCATTGGGTCATATTACTTAATCATTGTCTATTATATTCTATAATTATGTGTGTAATTATATTTTATTATTTAAATTTTTGTTTTATTCTTTTATATGGATTTAAATTTTATAAATATAATAAATTTCTTTATTAGTCATCACATTAATTTTATGATATTTCTTATTGTTAAATTCACAATCTCATTTAAATCAATACTGTTTATTCTTGAATTTCTATTAATGAAATAGTTTGATCATGGGATAATAGAACAATTTAATTTAATTTTTCTATATTTAATTATTAGGTTTTTAGGTAATAATACTAAGTGTTCCACTAATTTGTAATTACAGTTTTTATGAATTTTTTTATGAAAATTAACTTTATTTCTCTCATCCATGAGGAATCATTTTTTTATGAAAATCCACGTTTTCTAAAAATATTTTCATAAATGTTTTACACTATTTAGAATTATTTAATAATTACATATTTATCTATTTTTACATTTCTATTTTTATGAAAAGAATCTTCTTTCCATTTTCTGAATAAGTCAAGTTTTTCATATCACCAAGATTGTGAAAGGAATATGTATTTTGAAGTGTATGGAATGAAATTAATTTCCATATTTCATAACTACTAAGTGTTTTAAATATTAATTTATAATAGATATAATTTATTTTCAATGAACATTTTTTTTGGAACCGATTGTTTTAAAAGGTGATTTTAAAAACGAAAAACATATTTTATTTATGAAATATTTTAATAGAGTTTTTTATTATTTCCATTTATAAATTACACCAAACAATTATTTTACATATTTTCTAGTTGGAATATATTTTTTTGATACCATCCATATTTATTCTATGATTTTTTATGAGCATTTTGACAAATTAATGTATTTACATTCATTTTGTTGATTCATTTTTATATAAATTAACTTTCCCTTGAAATGTTTACCATCTAGTGAACATTGGACATTAAATATAACATAAATATCCATTTTATTTATTATATTTATATTTTATAATTAAAAAACATATCATTTATGCATACGATGTTCAATATTAAGAGTTTTTTATCTATAAATATTGATAAATCCATATTCATTACAAAATATATATATTTTATATTATGAAACAATGAACATGAATTAAATTTATTATTTTATATATATGGAATGATTTAAACATGTCGTTATCGGTGGGGGAAATAATTATATATCCCATGTATGCATCGGTAGTCTCATGAGGTGAATCATTTATATATCATTAAATGGGGGTTTACAAATTGTTTTGAATTGTATTATAAACCTTCCTGGTAGTAGAGGTATCATGATTCCTAAGATCATGAAATGTAATAATTAAGAATATCCATCCTTAAAAATGTAGTTATTATTATCCATGATATTATCCTGATGATATTGTCTCTAGATTCATTTCAATTTTTTGTTTTTTGGTAAATTGAATGTGTTTTCTATTACCATCTTTTCTATATTGATTATGACTTATCTATTCATGATATACATGTTATTGATTTACTGGGATGTGTGTTTATATTTTTACCTTGACATTCTTATTATGAAATATTTCTTATTCATCATTTTAAAATGAAATATTCGCCATTACATAACTCTTTTTTAGAATAATATATCAAATTTACTTTTCACAATTCTTATTAATCCAAGAAGTTTAGCATGGATGATATGAAAGGGTTTCTATAGGAATAATTATATTCATGAAAAAAAATTCTGTTAATTTTTATACGCAAATATAATATCAGTATCATTTATGTTTCCGTTTTACTAAGATTGTTAATATATTCAGTATTTCTAAATGTAATTCCTTATATATTATGATAATTTAATAATTTAGACACTACCTATAAGTTACTAGGTTTAGGATCACTATAAGATAAAACCATACCATTATATTATCTTTGGTCTTAATGGGTGTTTCGATCATGGAATAAAATATATTATAAAAAAATTATTCCCAATATATGATAAATTTAACATATGATGAACTAAAGAGTAAGATCAATAAAAAATATTCCAAAAACTACTCCACTTTATCAAAAAACATTTCTTTCTCAAAAACATATTTTATTATGTTTAGATTTGGTCAAGATGTAATATGAGGTAATTAAGAGACAAAAGATTTTACATGAATATCTGATATTAGGGATGGTGGTTTGTCTACTTCTAATTTATATTCTATAAAATTGTTTCTATTCATTCAAAAAGGGTGATCCAAAGAAATTTATATTAAAGGACAATAAAATAAAAACTAATTTCATATTTTGATAATAATAAATGATTTATTATCATCCATATAGTATGGAAATCATTTTAGACTATGTGAACTCTACCAAAAAAACATACCATTTTCCAAATTGTTTTTGTTTCTCCACACTAATGAAACCTTATGTGAAAACTTATAATCATGAACTATATCATATGATGTTACACAATTGATCTATAATGAATTTAACTCATTAGTTTGTGGATTAAAATATATATCAATATACCTCTATTGTTTTTTCGTGAATTAATAGTCATATATATATATATGTGTGTGTGTGGTTTCATTATCAACATCAAGGGATGTAATTTTTATAGAGCTATGAAAATATCCCAATAATAATATAAACTATTTTATGAACCAAATGGAGAAAAAAATTGTATAAGGACTGTACATTATAATATGAAGTTCTGAAGTAAAAATATATATATGATCAATGATTTTCCAGAAATCACCATCACATAGAAGATTTATGATTTTACAAAAAAAAATACTTTTTTCAATGTTATAAAAACCATAATTTTGTGGTACATAATTAGTTTCTCCAAATAAAATTTTATCAGAAAATAATTTTACTCTTTCATAGGAAATACAATCATTTATTATTTCCGCTCATTATACATTTATTATCTACATGATAGACAGTTAATAAATGATTAATAATTAGTATAATATAATATGTAGTCATTTTAAAATGTATAGATCTTCTTATAACAAATCAATATATTAGGGAAAAACTTTTTTTAATTTCATAGAAAATTTTAGGTGATGTATTTATGTTAGGAAAACATTATTTAACAGTGATGTTTTTCTTATTGAAACATCATTTGAACTTCGCGAATATTATTTACTATTCATAAATTCTATAGCGACCTCATTTTTTATTTAATGGATTATTTGATATAAGGACATATAATAATATTTAAACAAATGGAAAAGTAGATATTTTTCTGTTTTAATATTTATATTTTCGTTTTGAGTTTTTGTTTCATGAATAGACGGTCCAAAATCCTCATGTACTATTTTCTATAATGATGGATTTAAAATGATTTTTTTACTTTCAATGTAATTTATTTAACTATGTTGTTAAAAAAATAATCATTATGAAAACCAAAACACGTTAGATGAATAAAAATGTCTTAAAATAATTTAAATATCATAATATCACATTTTTTATATGGACGTTTAAATTTTCCTTTAGAAAAAATCTATATTTGATGATGCAGATTATATAAAGGATTCAACACCCTCATTGTAGATATGATTTATCCTAAAACCATTAGGAATTTTGTAATGATTTATCTAATCATCGTCACATAATAGAAACTTTTGTCTACTACATAAGCCTATTGTTTAGAAAACAACTTCATAATTTTGTATAAGCATTACCCATTCTGAACAATTAAGAATTTTTGATAAATATTAGTTATGGATTCTAAAGACTACATATCATAAATATACCAATTTATTACTAATTATTATTAATAGTTATTAATTTATAATAATTATTATAAAAAATTAATAATTAATAGTAACCGATAATAAATTATAACTAATGTTTAAATAAAAATTATTTATTTTCTTAAAATTATTAAAATATTTTTTAAATTGTCCATAAGATAAAAAAATTATCATAATTATCACTTAGTGTTATAAAATTTAATAATATTTACTAATTATTATATAAAATTACTAATTTTTAATAACATTGTCTCATTATTTCCTAATTTTTATAATTTATATAAAAATTAATAAAAAATATAATAATTATAGTAAAAATTTCACTAATTATTATGATGTTTAAATTATTATTTATATTCCAAACATAATTAGTAACGACTTAATTAAAATTATAATAATTTACACATATTTTCACATTATTAAGAATATTTAATAATTAATAAAAACATTTACAAATTATTTCTAATATATAGAAATTATTTATTTATTACTAATAAAATTTCTAATGATTTTTAATAATTATTTTAATTATTAAAACATTTATCTAATTATTGTGAATTTTTAATATTACTTCATCTTGATTATAATTTTTTACAGTGTGTAAATTTTTTAAAAATTAAAATCAATATTTTTATTTCTCACTAGTTGATAAAATTATTTATTAATGAATAATAATTATTTATATATTATAACTAAATTTTCTAAAAAAATTACTAATTTATATTTTTTAATAATATTTAATATTTATATTTTTAAATAAATTATAATTACATTTATTTAATCATATTTACAAATTATTAATAATATTTAGTAATTAATTATAACATTTATTTTATATTAATAATATTTAATAATTATTTATTAATTATAAAACATTAATGAATGATTACTACAAATTAATTTGACTATTGATGCATTTTAATTAATTATTCGGAGTTTAAAAAATTTAATTTTTTTAACAAAAATCATTTTTTTAACAAAAATCATTTTTTTTCATTATTAAAAATAGTTATTTGTTTTTAATAATTGATATAATTAATTTTTAATAATAATAATAATTTATTAATTAGCATATAATATTTAATAAATATCAAAAAATTATATGTTTTCAGTATTTCATAT
Source organism: Viscum album (assembly GCA_963277665.1). NCBI lineage: Eukaryota > Viridiplantae > Streptophyta > Magnoliopsida > Santalales > Viscaceae > Viscum > Viscum album. The sequence goes on from OY728142.1 coordinate 1,737,384,643, forward strand.
TTTTTTACCGTTTTCTAATAATTAGTATAATTTTCTCAATTTAAAAATTATTTTTAATTTTTTAAAATTAGTACAGATATTTACTAATTAATAAAAATTAGCTCTAATAGTTATTAATTATGAAAAATTATTTACTGATTATAACTAATATTTTTTAAATTATTATTACATTTTTTACAAATTAGTTTGAATTTTTAATAATTGATAATATTTTTTATAATTTTAACATGCTAATACCAAATTTATATTTATTTTTCTAATGGGGTTGACCCAAAGGATCCATCAAATTTATTTTAAATAAAAAGTAATCTTCAAAAAAGAGATGGAGACGAACACGACTTCATCATCCCATAAGGATTCAAAGACCAAAAATGAACGATAATGATAAATTTCGCCTTATACCACCCTAAAAAGTTTACCTTCCATGTGGTTGTTGGCCTCGCCTCCATGTTTTCTCCTTCTACCAAGGCTCATATCATTCATCTATAAAATTTAATGATGACCTGCTACTCAAAATCCATGGTCCACTTTTCTATTAGTGGTCTTGAATGTCTAGATCCAGGTTGAATCATATTTTATCCTCAATGTTAATGTGAAAAAATTCCATTAAATCAATATCATCTTCAATAATGATGGATCCCATGTCTTATTTTCTGAAAATAGTCTCATCTTTTTTATTAAAATATTCTGCAATTACTATCCGAATTACTAGAGGTGACATCTCACCCCTCACGTGTCTTGGGGAGAACTTCACTTTCCAAATTTATCTCTATTTTCCTCTTTCGTTCCTCATTTGTAGCCTTGCTATTATTAACACAAATATCAATCATTATAGATGAAAAGTGCAGGAGAAGGTATCATTAGCTAAAGATGAACCATCATTTTTAAATGACATGTTATCCATGTTGGACACTTGCAAATGGGTGGAAAGTCATGACATACAATTTTATCTTACCTCAGAGAGTAGTTTGAAAAAGTTACAATTCACAATCTTAGTGGTGGGTGTCATTGAAGTAGAAGGGGTATTCTTAATTTTCATCCCATGAAAACTAGAACACCCCTTACTCATTTTAGTAACCTTTTATGGTTTCTTATTTTGGAAATCATCTTCTCCATGATACATTTTAACACTTTATAGTTTCCAAACTATCATAAGTTGGTTGTCCACTACATATTGGGAATTTCTCTCTAGACTATTTTCTACAAGATATTCCCCAAATGAAATCAATTTAGTGATCCCAAGAAATGAATATTTAAATTATTCTCTATGTGTGTGTATTTCCCAATGTCAATATTCCTAGGTAATTTCATAAGAAACCAAGAAGATATTTCATCATTTCATGATAGAAGAGCATCGAATGAGGAATGTTATTTCTAGACATACTTTTGGATGCCAGCCAAAATATTTTGAATCTAACTATGATCAGAAATCCCATGTGAGTATCTTATCCTATCCAAAACTAATATGCTAGGGATAAACTGAGTACGAAGACTAACCAAAATATCCATGGGATTGGAATCATCAATCTTCCCCATGGGGGTTTCATATTGGGTCATCTCCCTAGAGCCATTCCGAGAAGATACTTATTTCATATGAATATCTTCTCTCACATATGAGGATACATGATGATTCTCCCATGCCTAGGCTATGAGGAATCACGACATGTGTCTTTTAATGTTTTTATGTTATTTTAAATTAGATAGATCAAGCCCCACCAACATAAAAAATCCAAAAGATAGGTATGGTATCATATTCATATTCAACATATATTTTCTCATAAATGGACACCTCGTGTTCACAGTCATGCAGAGTATTATGCATATCCACATCCGCCAAGATTATAGTGATGTATCCATATTTTACATCCATAGTGTTCTCATCCATCAACATGGGATCACTAATGTGGTAAACTCAATCACATAGAATTAGGATGTTCGAAAGTAGACATCTATGAACATGAATTATAACACAAATCTAGGCATTAGAGTTATTGTACGAGTTGGGGTTGAATTTAACCTCCAATGGTGAATTTACAAAAACCAATAAATTAATTTATAAGGACATTTAATTAAAGACTATTAATGTTTTATCCCCATAAGAAAATTTTAGATTGAAATAACCTCATTCAATTGGGAAAATCTACAAATTTTAGATTCACCAAATCCTATAATTATTGGAGTTCAACTCCTCAATGTTATTTGTTATATCTCACATAAAATTATTAATAAACTAATAAAGATAGAACTAGTGGCATTCAACACTATCATTGAGTTCCACCAGATTGGCGTTAAATGTGAGTCTATCGCTGCGAAATTTGGAAATCTGGGGATCCAAATAATCAAGGGAAAAGTTAATAGACTCCATAGATATAACATTCGAAATAAATATTAGGAATGAGAAGCCATTGTAAATCAGATTCATAAGATATTGAAGTCATGAACTTGTAAACTTCATTGCATATTTTGTCATCAAACACACATTACAGTGATTTAAGGGATGTAGAAAATCAGCAATTTCTACTGTTTAATTAGAAGGAAAATGTGCAGGAACATCATATTCCGACGAGATTGTAGTTGGATCTCCCGTAAGAGAATTCAGATATCAATCACCATCATGATCACCAAGATCACTACCAACAACATCATATTCCTCCGTAACACTAATTAATAATTATTTCTTTTAATAAATGTTATTATTTTAAATAGTACTTTTTTAATTACAATTTTCACATAAAAGTTATTATAGAAATTCATAATTTATTAACATTTACTAATTTTTAAAAATATTTCACAACAATTTATTAATAATTAAAATAATTAACTAATTAATAATAATATTTGAGGTTAATAATTCATTTTTACTAATTATTTAAATTTCTAATAATTGTTAGTAACTATAATATTTTTTTACAAGTTATTATATTTTTTATTGATTATTACATTTATTTATTTTCAAACATTAAAAATTTATTAACAATGAAAAATGTAATAAATATTAGTTGGACATTATAACTGATCTTAACTATCTGAATAAATAAAACACCACAATATTATTAATATAATATCATTAAATAAAGATATGTAACATTATTATAATTAATGTATTAAAATAGAAAAAACATATTGTTCTAATGTTGCATATATATCATGATTTTTAAAAATTCAATCATAAATAATCCATATATGTAAAAATATTGTTCAATAAAATTCTATCACCAATGTTAAATGATATAATCAAAAAAGTATAATTTCTCACAAATAAAAATACATCTAATATCAGATATCCAATTATAATGAGGTTTTAAAATAATATACTGTATGATAATTATTTTTAAAAAAAATAAAACAAGCAATTAATTTTAATGAAAACATGAAAAACATAGAAACTACTCATTAAATTAATTCTCAAAACATATCTTGATTGATACAAAATATTTAACTCAAAATAAATAATGGTGAACACTCAAATAGGTAATCTCTTAAATATAAATGTTAAAAATTCAGAAAACTACCTCAAATCAGGCAGAATCAACGCTTGTGGATCCAAAACATATTATCTTCAATAGTGACAACCCATATATGGAATAATGAACCTACAATGTCCTAAAATAGTAAAATAATCATAAAAATATGGAAAAATGTTTGACATAGGGTTTGAACAAATCAATTTCATCAAGATTTAAGGGGAAATAGAAAAAATAATGAAGGTGGAGAGTAGAAGTGTCTATACATGGGGTATTCGAACCTAAATCTTCCAGAAATCAGTTTTTATCAAAGGATTTAGGTATGATTATTAAGACATCTTGATGATATCTGGGTGCATGAAGGGAATGAAATCAGTGGAGGAGTGGAGAAGTAAAGGTTCGTGTGATTTTAAATTATTGATAATTTACGATGGGTAAATAGTGACAGATTTTCTATCACTAAAAATATATTGGGGATAACCTTTTGGAATGTAATATTATATCCTTCCTTATTAATCTTTCTATGATGACAAATAATGATAGATAATATAGTGTAGTACTAATATCCTCCGCATATAATGAATTTTGCGATGGATAATAGTATTTATTGTAATAGGGTAATTATTATCCTTTATATGCGAGGGATTGACATCCATTACAAATCACATGTAACAAATTTAGAATTTTTCATTATGAACCAAAGTGTATTATTGACCCCCATAGTTCTAGAGACAAACACAAGAGGTATCAATCCTTCATTATTGGAATGGTTTCACCATCAAAATAAAGTATACATAATAGTGAACTCATAATTTGAACCATACATGAGTAATCCATTTATTGGCAAATCCTTATACATTAATAACAATATTTTAAACCTTATTCCACCCAAACATAGTATATGTTAAAAAAATCACGATAAAACAAAATTATAAATTTATAACAGAAATGATATTCGATACAAAATAATGGTATTTTAAAATAGAATAAAATAAAAGAAATGATGAATTTCCCCAAACATGAATATACTAAAATTACCAAAGATCATAAAAATAGCCCACTAACCATTAACACATGACTAATAGTCACCTCTATATCATCATGTCACCAAATAGACTAATATGTTATCATAGCATATCACTGATAAAAGTTGTCCCTTTGATTTTAAATTCATCACATGTACTATGTTTTATAAAAACCCATTGTGTTCATTTAGTTTGTTATTAATTTCATAGTATGTTACAAATGTCTATATGCATAATTTCTTTAACCAATAAATTTAAAAAAATTAATGTAAAAAATAAATATTACAACATGTTTTTCTAATAAATAGAAACCAAATACATGAAAATTTTCTAATAATAAAATTGAACCATTTTAATAGATTCTTGATTAAGGGTTTGTGACAAATATTTATGATAATCAAAATAATATGGCATAGAAAAGAAATAATTATTTACAAACAATAATAAAGATAAAATTAACATAATACACAATACCCACACACCATGAGATCTTATTATTGGGCATGATGAGTCGACCAGGGACTCTAACACTGAAATATTTCAATCTTTAATTATCATTTAAATAATTATATGTTTGATATATTATAGTAAACACAACACTGAACATATACAAGTAATGAAATATTATAATAAAAATTTATTGAATATAAATACCATATTCATTTGTGTCACTTACATTGTATTATATTGCTTTGACTTTTGGAATATAATGATTATAAAATAAATAATGTGTGATGTGATTAAATCCATTTAATTTTAAAAGGGGGTATTTTTGAATGAATTTTTTCAATTATTTTTTATTTTAAAAAATATATCACTTTATATTTATTTCAATTTATATACTAAAAAATTTACATCTAAATGATTAATAATTGTTACTAAATATGAGTAGTAATACTTAATTTTTTAAAAATTCCTTTTTCATTAAATAAATAAATATATATATATATATTATTTTTAAAAGTTGAATTCCTAAAAAATGATTAAATGATCATCATTTGTTAATTCATCGTTTTGAATTTTTTCTTATGGTGAATTATTGGGATACTTCTAAAAGGATGATATTTAGGTGAATAGTAAAAAACTACTTTTAATACAACTATCATTTTTATGACTTCATCATGAGATATTAATGATTTAAAATTTTATGAAATGTTTTTTATTGAACAATATATTTTTAATGATTTAAATAATTAAATTTCTAATATTATATTTAACATTGAAACCCATGTGTGACATTTTAAATTCTAGGTGTTATTTTATGCTAATACAACAATTATTTTTTAATTTTTATTTATTTAATAAATTACATGGTTATATTCGATTTTAGGTTACTTTTATACTAAAATAACTCTAAATGTTTTTCTAATAATATAGTTAGTATCAGGAGAATCAATTTTATACATGTTTTTGGTGTAAATTAATACTCTCTTTAGAAAGAAAGTTTTCTAAAAATAATTTATCAGTGCATTTTATATATTTATATTTAAATTAATTTTGACCAAAATGTGGAATAGAATATTTTAAAATTTATTATATATTAAGAATCCAAATATTATAATTATGTATTATATAATGTTTCATTATTATTCTTATTGAATAGTTACCAAGGTCAAACATTTCCTTCATGGTATATCTTAAGTGAAACAATTAGAGAGGAAAATTAGAATTAAAACGTCACATATCACTAAAACAAATATATGGTTTTTTATTGTATTTTTACATTTACATGTCATATATTTTTAACATTCTCCACTTAGTTCTACTTTTCATTGAAAATTATTACACATTATTTGAATGTTATGGTTAATTACAATGGTTCCACTCTCCACACTTATAAAAGCTCACATCCTATTCATAGATATATATATATATATACACACCTAATGATACCTTATATCAACTAATATATTCTTCAATACCTTCCTAAAACCCTTATAAATGACCTAGGAATTCTTTTTCATCCCAAATTTCCCTTCCAAAAATCCAAAATGTGTTCTTCATCCTAGATTACCCAAAGATGATGTATATGTTCTTATAGAGAATTTTTTAGTTTCATTATTCATAAAACAGCTCTGAATATTTTATAACCATATTAAAAAATGAAATAGTTTTATTTAATATAATATAGTGTTTTTAATATAATGGTGAAATAATTTTTTATCCCATTACATTTAATATAAATTAAAAACGTTTCTCATGTGTACGAGTAAACTACCACCTCTATACAGAAATGTACTTCCTTTTTGACGAAAACATCCAATGGATGGTTATATAGATTGATTAAATTAAAAATATGATATTAATGAAATAATTTTTATTATTTAATAGTAAAATCATCTCCAATTTTATTCCCTCAAATCAATTGGCACATATGAACCCTACCCATGTGTTCATACACAATACCACCTCCATGAAGCAGCGCAATTTATATATTATTGTTACCAACCTTGGATGAATATATAGATGAATATAATTAATAAATATATATTTTATGAGATAATAAATTATCTATTACGATAAATTATTATATATTTTATTTTCCTTCAACCCATTGAAAAATGAAAACAACAACCAATTGTATGTGTGAAGTACCTCCTTATTGAATTAGATATTTCATATTTCATAACCTAATTATGTGGAAGAATATAAAATAAAATTTAATTTGTTAATATTTTATATATAAAATTTTTTATCATTTTTTACATTATGAAACCATGAAAAAAGATGAAAGGAAAAACTTTTCAAATCAATATATTTATGAGAAACAAAACATTTTACAATTAAAAAATATATTTTTTAACAAAGAGTTATTAGTAAATGGGTAAAATGAATCAATAAATAAATTATATCAAGAAAGATAGTGTATTTTTATAAATTATATGGAATATATATATATATTTTGTTTACTGGAGGATAGAATTCATTTTACCCGATAGAATCAAATATAGGGGTTTATTTTTAAATATCCCTTAAAACCATGATTATTTATTATTAATTACAATTTTAGAGAATTATATACTACATCTCACTTAAAATAATTATTTTTTCTTCTAATAATATTATTCCTAATTTTTAAAATTATTCATTCCATTTTCCATCACATCCATACTCAATACCACAAAAAGGATGTTTATAAGAAAATATGACATTATTTATCCTTTTTAGTCTAGGATGATCATCCTACAAATTGGTTGTGACCAAGTTATTTACTAATTTCAACGAAAATTAATATTTTTTAAAAATATTTAAAACTATAAATGTAGTTAATATGGTTGAATCTATGTGAAGGAATTCTAAAAAAAGTTACTCTATGTGTGTCCTACTAAAAAAATCCCAGAAACAAAATATTGATAGGGAAAATGTAAAAGTAAAATGATGAACAAAAATGGTGGGTATAAAATTTGTGGAGGGATAAAAACAGTGACATAGGGAAATATCATCTATCATTATATTCAGTTATATTTTTAAAAAAATAATGTAGTATTTCGTAGATTGAATAGGGGAATTCAATTGGCTGGTTTTCATTTTATTTTTGTAATTTTTTTAGTATTAATTCATTAATAGGTTTCAATGGAAATGCTTAAAGAAGACTGGTCACTTCTCTCAAAATACTAACCAATGTATTAATGGATCCCCTTGGTTTTAATTAATAAATTAACAAATGTACTCAATGAATAAACTATCTAAATCAGAAACATATCTTAATTGTTCAAAATATATTACCCATAGATGGAATGTCCTCTTATATAATGAAAAGTAAACAGAAACCATAAAAATTGAAAAAATTCACATGAATTTTTTGTTATATAATGATATCTAATTCTTCATTAATGATAAAAAGGTAGTTTCTATCCATAGTTATCATTTTAATGATGTAAAATTATTTAACAACTCAATCTCATTACCCCAATTCAATTTTTCCAAAATCAATTACAAAATATCTCAATGTATTTAATACATTGAGTAAAATATATTGTAAATGATTAAAAACAAGAATAATGAGAAGTACCTTGATGAGTTCTCCTATAATGAATCCAAAAAATTAAGAGTTTTGATGCTTTCATCTCTCTTATATTTCCTCAACCTTCACCTAGTACCATGTAAAAACCTCTCCTTCTCATCTTCTCCACATTTATTATTTTTAAATAAAAAATGAAATCCTTCATTATTTATCTTTAAAATTAATGACCACATTTCTATCCAACCTAGTACCCTTATTTTACTAATTAAATTCCACGACCACTTTTTTTTATTAACGTTATGTGCAAAATTAGACGATCTCAATTCATCTGTGTCAGTAAACATAATGACTTTCATGGTGAAGAATTTTTTCCTCTTGTGATTGGGCTTCATACCTCTACATAGTTCCTTGTGTCAAGTCAATGGAATCAAATACATTCATGGATTTAGGAAGAATATGATTGATCCATTACTATTGGGATCAATTATTGGGATTTTTATAAAGAAATATGTCATAATGTCTTGTCTATCTCATAAGATATGAAAATTTGAATGTTTGTATATCAACGGTGACACAATGCTATGTGGGGTTCGTTATCTAATAATGTTTCATAGAGTAGGATTGAAAAACCCACTATTATTGTGAGACTATTTATTATTCTATTATCTGTGCTTCGAAACTGGGATTCTCAGCTGTATCCTCTATTTGTAGTGGGATAGGGGTATTTCTTATAGTGGAATCACACTTTATTCATTATACATAATTCATGTGGGAAAAACATATGTCAACGTAACATAGAAGCATTTTTTGGTTGATTTGTTTGTAGAATAAGTCAGTCTCCATGGTCATTTGTGGAGTTATAGATATATTATTAACAAACTATTTTACAATGATCTATAAAAATGGAATGTATTATTTGTTTGTTGTAGAAAAAGTTTGTATACAAGGTGGAAGCATTTCGTAGTGCATGCCAAATTTTTGGGTCCAAACATTGGAGAATGAAGAAAATATTTTTTTGAAAAAGGATGTTTCACACATGTGTTAAGGATGCTTGGAATGTTGCACGAACGGTTTTTTTTCAAGGTCATTAAATAAAAATAAGGAAATGGAAATAAGTACGTGAATGATATATTTTATCACAACAGGTGAGTTTGTGATAAATATATTTTTGCTAATTACGCTTTCATATTGATGAAAACATTTGGTGAGGTTCACATAGGGTAGGATCTGCCTATAAATTAGTGGATAACCCCCCCCCCCCCTCATATTAACATGATAAACAAATAGATGAAATCAAATCCATGGATCTCTAATGTATTGAGTTTCTCACTAGTATGGAGTTGTCGTGCAATTAGGGAGTTGCACGCAGCAAGGAAGTTGAGCGCATATAGTACGTTATAGTAAGTAGAGAGCTACGTTAATGATGTAAGTGTTGTGCATGTTGTTATTCCAAGAAAAATGGTAAAATATTTAAGAAATTCATTAAAGTTTCACATAAGTTGTCATATGGTTGCACTGAACATTAGATGTTTCCTAGTACATTTATGGTCAATTAACATTGATCTAGTGGATGAAAGTGGAACTTAATGATACTCTAAATGAATTGTAATTTTTTTTATTAAAGTAATCAAATGAGGAACATAATAAGATGCAGTGAGAATACTTTAGTTGGGAGAGTAGTGGGCCATTATTTTTTGATTGGTTGTAAACAAGGTGGTACAGTGGGTTAGATGAAAATATTGTAAACATCAGTGTTCTTTTAGTGGATTTGGTACATCAACACATTGTCAGTGTATGATCCTTATACATAGCCCGGGGATGGTGAACCAAATAAAATTAATGTTCCACATTCATTCTTTAATTTCTATTCATATTCAATTATGAGAAATATATTGGGGAGATTCTTGTTTAACAATGAAACAGTATCCTGATAAGAAATTGTTTTAATACATCATACCCTAATTTACCCCCTGTTAGGGTATTTCACCTAGTGGGACTAACAATTTATATAGAGTATTCACAATGATAGAGAGCTTTAAGACATGCATATTTGTTCCTAGGATTTTCATACATGTAGGGATGTTATATGGACTAGATATGTATCGAAATTGATAAAGGGATCATAGTAGTTAGTTCCAACCAAGGAATCACTGAATTCATTAAATTGTGGTCACCATTAACAAAGGTGTAGTGGTGTGTATACTAGCGAACCATAGCGGTGGATATTCCCTGGAGGTGGTATAGGCATGCAGGGTTCAAAAGTTGAATTTCCAGCCCGATATTGAGTTAAATTGGTGTGGAGTTTGAAACATGATAGTATGTGGGGAAATTATTTATAAAGGAGACTCACATTCATACCTTCATGATCAGATGATATTGACTTTTTCAGAAATTGATGATGGGGATGATCTATATGAATGAACGTGACAGGTGGTATAGATGGTATTACATTTAATAAAAAGGTTAAATTTCGTATTTTTATATTGTTATGATGGTCCTTGATAAAAGAAATGGTATTATAGATTAATTTTTTTGGTTCATATATGCTTTAAATTTTGTTTTTGTGGTCAAAATGGATTTATGATCACTCAATTTGACTATGAATTCATTCTCATTGGTCAGGCAGTTGATCAAGTTGATATGAATAATATCCATGGTATTTTAAAATTTTAAGATTTATTTTTTTTATTAATTGGAATTTTCATGCATTTGATTGATTATTTTCCATTATACTCTCAATATATAATTGAAAACTAGTTTATTTCATATAAACCAAAATGGAAAATTGTGATGAACTTATACCACTTAGAATTTCACTCACATAATAAATTATACACCTAGTAAATTAATGTCATAAAATTTACCTTTTTAAAAATAATCCAGATAAAACATGAAGAACACCATTCCTCCGATTACATAAGTTCAAATTAATGAAAAATCATATAATCTCGTATCACAAAGTAGTCAATGTATCATATGTAAATTCTAAAAACCAACCTATTTTAAAACTAGATAAAATTCAATTTCCAAAAGTACATACCAGAGAATCCCAAGTGGAATTAAATCTATAACAAGGTTAACTATTAGGTTTCTCTCAATACAAGTTTCCTCAATCCAATTAACTAGTTCCCACATTTTTGACTAAAATAAAAAACATATTTATAAATAAAATACTCCCCTTTTAATTTAGGTTTAACATTACATACTTTCCAATAATCTCATATTATCTCTGAAGATTTCTTGAAATTTTTCATGGCCATAAGTATGTATAGAGAACTATTATAGGGACTTGTTAGATTCAGATTTATTTTAAAAAATTTAACTAGTTACCAAATATTAGAGATTCACAATGGGATCTCAATTTCTCATTTTACTTCATATTAAATGGATTTATATAACATTCAATTAAAATTCCAACCTATAGTATTTCTTTTCAAATAGGATATGTAACATGTCGCAAGTTCAATCTCAATCTTCTTAAAATTAAAGTTTCAACAACATAACAATGAAACTAATAAAAAAAATTAATTTCTAATTTTTCATATAGTATATTTGTATATAAAATGGAAAAATTCACTCAAAAATTACAAAATTCTTATTAGTTCAGACATAGAGAAATCCCCAAAAATGATTTATGACAGTTTCCCCCAGGTATGACACTTAGAGTTATTATTTTCCCAACCTAAAGGCACAAAAAGCATTCATTTTAAAAAAATTATAATTTTTATATAAATTATGAATTAATTCTCTTGAGGGGGTAATTTTAAAAACAAAATTGGGTTTGTGATTCATTGAGTAAATAATTGAAGAATAGATAATGAATTGAAAATATACCCTCTCCCCAACACTTAAAACACAACCATATCCCTAATATTGAATCCTAAAGTTTGAGAAGTTTTAAATATTAATAGATTAAAAATTATTCATTTATAATAATATTTATGGTGGTATCATTAATGTTTAAAAAGATCCTTTACACACAATTAAATGTTAAGTCAAAAGTCTTCTTTTGACTTCTATATCATGTTTTGGAAATCACAAATGTATTATATCATATGTTTGTAAATTGAAAATTTTCTTTTATCATGTTTATCGTATCGTACAATTTCAATCGTACCATACTAACTCTGTCAATCGTACCATACTGACTCTATCAATGGTATCGTACTAACTCTGTCAATCATATCGTACTGACTCTACTATTCAGATGTTCATTATTTGTTTTGGTACTTAGTCAAAAACACTCACTACATATGAATCGTACTCATGTTTTTCATTTCTATATATCTCTTTTCATAACAAAACGATGTCGTTGAGTTAGTTACAAACTAATCAAAACGATGTCGTGCTTTCTGTTTCAATATAACCGTTGGAGGCAATATGACCATTGGAACCCGAGGCCTATAAATAGGAGGTCATTTGAAGCTGAGAGAATGATGATGAACGAAGAGAACGAATGAAGAGACTCTGTGAACTATCAAGATTCTAGAGAGATACATTGTGACTTATCTCATCGGCCTTTTCTGTCCGATCATTGTATCGAGGGATTTCAAGTAATTGAAAGACAGAGGTGTCGATTACCTACAAAATCGAGAGCTGCCGGGGATAGGCAGACAGACATTCCGATCATCGTATCGAGGGCTGCCGGGGATAGGCAGACAGACGTGCTGATCATCGTATCAAGGGCTGCTAGGGATAGGCAGATAGATGTGCCGATCATCGTATCGAGGGATCACCAAGGTGTTGGTGAGACAGAACTTTTATCCTCGGTGAAAGTATAACCCTTATCTTTGGGTTAAAATAATTGTATTACTTTTACATTTCCGATGTTACTTGTATTAGAAAGGGATTTGTATTTTTTCCTTTCTTCTTTACATATTCAATTGTAATTGTTTCAATTACAATCATTCTATTACTTTTTGTATTGACTGATTTTATACGCTTTAAGGTAGAATCATTCATCTTTTTATTACTCTGATTATTGTGTTCATCTTGAATAAAATTGTTTTACATTACATTAGTATTACAATACATCATACCTTTTTCAATACAATTGTGGGTGTTTGTATTTGTATAAGTTTAAGATCATTTAAACTAATCTCTTTGTTTCTAAAACTCAAAGGTTTTTAAACCTACAATTCACCCCCCTCTTGTATTGTTCCATCTAATAGACATATATATCTACTATTCGATCCAACATTTGGTATCATAGGATGTTTTCCACTGATTTGTATTACTAGCTTTATTTCTTATTACTATCTTGAATACTTACTACACTAACGTGTGGAGTGGAAAAGTTGTTTTTGTTGTATTAGATGGCAGCAATAAATATTGGATCAATAGATAATCTAAATCCTTCTAGACCACCAATCTTTGATGGGAATGATTATGAGTATTGGAGAGATCATATGAAGACTTTCGTTATCAATACTGGTGTAGACAATTTTATTATGCTTACTGGGGGTTACAAAATTCCTGAAAAAGAAGATAGTACTTTCACCAACCAAGAAAATCAAGAATATCAACTGAATTACAAGGTACGCAATACTTTATTATGCTCTATGACCAGGAATATATATATTCAGATATCTTCATGTGAAGCAGCCAACTGTATTTGGAAGAAATTAGAAGTTACTCATTTTGGTACATCCAAGGTTATAGAAACAAGGAGAGCAATGATTCGAGCAGATTATCATGGATTTGTTTTTCCTTATGGAGAGCCAGTATGTAAAGTGCAACAAAAGTTTATGACAATTTTAAACAGCTTACAATCTATGGGAGAAAAGGGTCTTGATGCTGAATCTCTTGTTGATAAGATTATAGATATTATGCCAAATGAATGGGAGTCAAAAAGGACAGCTATTGATGAAAATAGAAAAGTTTCCCAGATTACTCTTGATGAACTTTTTGGAACTGTTCTACAGCATGAGACAAGAATGAAGAGAGACGCTGATTTGAACAAGAAGAATAATGGGAATGGAAGTGTAGCTTTTGAATCTAAATCTAAAACACCTGAAAGGTTTACAAGGTCTAAATCCAAGAAAATTTTTATATCTGATTCAAGTGACTGTAATCTTCCGGATAATGAGTTAGCCAATCTTGCTCGAAGGATGAACAAGATTGTGGGAAAGAAAGACTTTCAATATAGATTAAAAAAGAAAGATAGGAATGATTCAGAGGTGACTTGTTATGAATGCAAGAAAGCAGGACATATAAGGCCTGATTGTCCTTTACTGAAGAGGAAAGATAGAAAAGAGAAACACTCTGAAAGAAACAAGAAAAGGTTTTATAAGACAAAGAAAGTCTTGAAAGAAAATGATACGTGGAGTGCAAGTTGTAGTGATTCCTCAGATGATTCTTTAGAATATGAGACATCAGGACAAAGAAATATTAGACTTCTAGCCAGACTACCAATTGATGATCATTGTCTCATGGCTAAGGTACATAATGCTGAAGCTGCTACAAATGTATCTTTAAATGAAAATTATATTGATAATAGATATTATGAATCTTCAAATGATGAATCCTCATCATCAGAGGATGATACATTACCTTCTTTCGAAGAGGTCTCTAGATTTGCTAAGTTACATGAAAATGAAAATTCTAAACTCAAAAGGAGATTTGAAAAAGAAAATTCTAGAATTTCTATTTTGACTAAAGAAGTATCAGATCTTTCTAAAGATCTTGATGTGAAAACTTCTGATTTTGAAATTATTTTAAAAACCCTTGAGAAAGTTAAATCTAATAAGGATAAACTTTCTATGGATCTTGAAACTATAATTTCAAAGAAAAATATTTTAGAGCCTAACTCTAGTTCAAATTCAAATGTTTTAGAAAATAAGAATTTGGTTTTAAAACTAATATCAGAGATTTTATCTTTGAAAAAGTGTTTGTCAAACTTTACTCATGGAAAAGAAAACTTTGATAGGATGTATTCTCAAATTAGACCTTTGAGAAATCGTTCTGGTCTTGGTTATACTTATTCCAAACCTGTTTTTAGCAATAACTATTTTGTTCCTCAAAAAACCATTTTCTGTTCTAAGTGTCAATGTGGTGGACACTGGAGAAGAGATTGTTCTATTAACAAAACTCAATCTTTAGGATTTCATAAAGCTCATTTTTCAAAACAAATGTGGATTCCTAAAATTCTTTTATCTAACCCTTCTGGATCCAAACAAGTTTGGATTCTAATAATCTAATTGTTTCTTTTTCAAGAAAACGAGAAGTGTACCAATAAGAACATTTGGTACATGGATAGTGTTTGTTCTCGACACATGACTGGAAACAAAAATCTCTTTGAAAAGGTTATCAAAACAGAAGGTGGAAAAGTTACCTTCGGATATAATGCCCAAGGAAAGATTTTTGGTATAGGTAATATTTTTTTTCTTGGAACAGTTCTTATTTCAAATGTTTTGTTGTTAAAGGTCTTAGGCACAATCTCATCAGCATAAGTCAAGTATGTGATGAAGGTTACCATGTGAATTTTAGAAATGATAAGTGTCTAGTTCACAATTCCAAGGATGAGTTCATTCTATCTGCCCATAGGCAAGAGAATGTTTACACTATTAACATAG
Organism: Viscum album; assembly: GCA_963277665.1. NCBI lineage: Eukaryota > Viridiplantae > Streptophyta > Magnoliopsida > Santalales > Viscaceae > Viscum > Viscum album. Next base: position 1,737,400,670 of record OY728142.1, read on the forward strand.
AAGACCTTAGGAACCAAAACATACCTTGTTTAAGTGTAATAGAAGACCAATCGTTGCTATGGAATAGGAGACTAGGACACTGTAATATGATAAACCTAAGTAAACTCTCAAAGAAAGTACTTCTAAAAGGGCTACCAGATCTTAGATATGATTCTTCAAAAGTCTGTGATCCTTGTCAATTTTGAAAGAGACATAAAACTAGCTTTAAATCAATTAATAAAGTCTCAACTTCTAATGCATTACAGCTTGTGAATATGGATCTGTTTGGTCCTTCACAATCTGGAAGCATTGAAGGCAAATACTATGTATTTGTTTTAGTTGATGACTTTACTAGATTTATAGGGGTCTATTTTCTCACAAAGAAATCTGAAGCCATTTCCTGTTTCAAAACTTTTAGAGCCCATGTTACAAATGAGAAAAACCTATCATTGATAACTATTCATAGTGATCATGGTGGTGAATTTCAAAACTCAGATTTTGAAACTTTTTGTAGTAAGAAATTTATTACTCACAATTTCTCAGCTCCAAGAACTCCTCAGCAAAATGGTGTTGTTGAAAGAAGAAATCGTATTCTTCAGGAAATGACTCGAACCATGTTGAGTGAATACTTAATTGCTAAGCACTTTTTGGCTGAAGCTATTAGTACTGCCTGTTATACTATAAATCGTGTTTTAGCTAGACCATTTCTTAACAAAACCCCTTATGTGTTATGGACTGGCCGAAAACCTAAAGTTTCATACATCAAAGTTTTTGGATGCAAAGTATTCATTCTGAATACAAAAGATAATCTACACAAATTTGCACCAAAATCTGATGAAGGAATTTTTCTAGGCTATTCTACAACCTCTAAGGCTTATAGAGTTTTCAATAAAAACACTTGTACTGTTGAGGAAACAGTACATGTAAAATTCGATGAAACTGATCCTTTTGTTTTCAACCAACCCAATCCTACATCCTCGGATGTCTTTTCTAAAAAAATTTATCAACCTTTATTAGAAGAGCATTCTGATAAGTAAAATGTTCAACAAAGTATTCCTGAAACAATTACCACAGAAGATTTTCTACAATATGTTGATGAACAGGTTTTACAAAACCCAAATCAATTGTTTCTTAGGAATCATCCCAGTGATAACATCATTGGTGATATAAATCAACCTGTAAGGACCAGAAATTCCTTATGAAATGAAATAGAACATCTTTCTTTTCATTCCCAATTTGAACCTAAAAGTCCAAGTGAGGCCTTAAGTGAGGATGATTGGATCAAAGAAATGCAAGATGAACTGAATTAATTTGAATGAAATCAAGTCTGGACTTTAGTTGAAAGACCTAAAGAAACAACTGTGATTGGTGTAAAATGGGTTTTCAGAAACAAGCGTGATGAAAATTGAATCATTGTAAGAAATAAATCAAGACTTGTTGCTAAAGGCTATAATCAACAAGAGGGAATAGACTATGAAGAAACATATGCTCCTGTAGCTAGACTTGAATCTATTCGTATTCTATTAGCCTTCGCAGCATATTTCAATTTCAAACTATTTCAAATGGATGTCAAATGTGCTTTTCTAAATGGTTTTGTTCAAGAAGAAGTTTTTGAACAACCTCCTGGTTTTGAAGACCCAAAACATCCTAATCATGTTTTTAAACATACCAAGGCTCTATATGGTCTTAAACAAGACCATATAGCATGGTATTATAGACTTACAAGATTTATTTTAAAAAAAAATTATACAAAAGGTACAGCAGATCCAACTCTTTTTATCAAAATGGAAAACAAAAATGTTTTGATTGTCCAAATCTATGTTTATGACATCATATTTGGATCAACTCAGAAATCCTTAACTGATTCTTTTGCAAAATTAATGAAATCGGAGTTTGAAATGAGTATGATGGGTGAGTTAACATTCTTTCTAGGTTTTCAAATTTCTCAAAAACCAGAAGGAACTTATATATCTCAACATAAGTATATTAAAGATTTACTCAAAAAGTATGGATTTGACAAAACTAAAAGTATTAGCACCCCAATTGGTACATCAAATACTCTTGATCTTGATGAAACTGGGAAACCAGTAGATCAAACAAATTTTAGAGGTATGATAGGGAGTTTGCTATACTTGACAGCTAGTCGGCCCGACTTGATGTTTTATGTATGCTTATGTACAAGATATCAATCTAATCCAAAAGAGTCTCACTTAAAATCCGTAAATAGAATCTTTCGGTATTTAAAAGACACTATGGATTTAGGTCTTTTCTACTCTTCTAGAAATGATTTTGTTTTAAAAAGTTTTTCATATGCTGACTTTGGTGGTTTTAGAATGGATAGAAAAAGTACATCTGGAACATGTCATTTCTTAGGAGATTCTTTGGTTTCCTGGTCCAGCAAGAAGCAACACTCAGTAGCACTCTCCACTGCTGAAGCTGAATATGTAGCAGCTGGAAGTTGTTGTGCTCAAGTATTGTGGATGCAGCACACACTCACTGACTATGGTTTGAGTTTCTCCAAAACTCAAATTCTTTGTGATAATACAAGTGCCATAGCTCTTAGTAAAAACCCAGCACATCACTCACGTGCAAAACACATAGATGTTAGGCATCACTTTCTTAGGGATCACACACAAAAAGGAGATATTATTTTACAATTAATCGGAACGCAAGAACAAATTGCTGACATTTTTACAAAACCTTTACCTTCTGATAGATTTGAATATATAAAACAGAAGCTAGGAATGATTACACTAAAGTAATCATTCATATCTACTTCATGTTTTACATCTCTCCTAATAGTAAGAAGCTCCTCGTAGAAAGGAGGAGGACATTTCTTTCTGTTTTTATGTTTCTTTTTATCTTATGTTCTTTAACTATTTACTCTTTGGATTGTGTATTTTTTTCTGGTTTATCGTATTGACAGTTTTTATCGTATCATTCATTTTTCCCTTCTGTTTATCGTATTGACAGTTTTATCGTTTTGTTCATTTTTCCTGTTTATCGTATTGACAGTTTTATAGTATCATTTACTATCGACCGATGATGGTATTGAATTTCTTTTCCATCGTACCAATCAATAAATAGTATTGTATCGACCGATGATGGTACTGAATTTCTTTTCCATCGTATCAATAGTATTGTATCGACCGTTGATGGTATTGAGATTGTTTTCCATCGTACTGTCAGTTCATGGTAATGAGATTGTTTTCTATCATATAGTCAGTTCATGGTAACAAGATTTTTTTCTATCGTATGGTCAGTTCATAGTAATGACTTTGTTTTCCATCGGCATGATGATGTTTTTTTCCCATACGATATTATTTTCTTTTGATTTCTATCAAAACCAACAATTACCTTATGTTCTCCGACAGGTATTTTTTTCCATTTTTTTTAAAAAAAAAAATTTCTTTGTTTTAATCCTAACCATTGATCTGGTTTTCTCTAATCTTGACCATAGAAGATCAAAGTTCACCCTTTTTATACCGTAGAAGATCAACGGTCACCTCTTTATCGCCTATAAATAGCCCCCCTCCCCTCCCCAAACCCACATTGGTTTTTCAGGATTTCAGGCGAAGCTCTGCTCCACCAGCTATAAATCATCATACGATCTTCTCATTGGCATCACCTTTATGTCTCAATCCTCTTCTAATACTCCCGCCGAAATGTCTTCAAAGACTATTACAGAGAAAGACTTTAACAGAGAAAGGTTAGTATCTCAAGATTTTTTCGATACGTACGATTCTACAATCAGGAGGATCATTTTGTTTCAAGGATGGGAACATCTGTGTGTTGAAAAGCCTAATTCTCAAGATCCGGTTCTTTTTTATGAAGTTTTTCTGTTTTACAAAACCATTTCTTTCGACAAAGACATGACTATAAACTTTGTTGTTTACGATAGAAAATTGTCTATGTCTGTGAAACAAGCGGCACATTTTCTGAATGTTTCTGTAGAAGGGGATTCTTTCTGTCCATCGCACAAACTACCAGAGGAAGTTGGTATGTTTAATAGAGAAATTACTGAAAAGACTTTGTTTGTTATTATTGAAGAAAAGAGAAAAGTGTCTCATATTTCTCCGGAAAATTGTTTTGTAACTTTATGGATGCAAGGTTTTCTTATCCCAAGGAAAGGGGATAGAGAAACTCTGAAAGTTTCTGATATCTTTATGCTTGACTATCATGTGAATATGAGAAAAGTAAATCTCTTGGGATATGTTTTTGAAACCATTAAGAATGTCAAGATAGGAGGGATTAAGTCCCAGATGATTATGTATCCATCTATCCTTATGAAGTTAATTCTTGAAAGTATGAAGTTCTATAACATTCCATTGAAAGGAAACCCTATGGATTTGAAGCCCTCATGGATTAGTAAGAGTACAATGAAAAAGCTGAATGTTTGTTTTGATACGAATTCAAAACTTTTTGTCAGAGATGTAGAAGCTGAATTGGCTCAGAATCAATCGGCACTTATGCCTGCCAAATACATTCAATCTACCAGTGTTACTCAAAAGTCTGATCCGCAAACCAGTTCAAAGCTGAAGAAGAAGCCAAGGTACAGTAAGGAGGTTGTAGAAAAATGAAGAAAGGATAAGGAACAATGAAAAGAAGGTGATCCGAAGTTTGGTCTTGACCCTGCTGAGGCTTTTGCAGAAAGAGTAAATGTAGAAGAAACCCTTCAGGCTGAAAAGAAGAAGAAGGTTCTTTTTAAAAGAAAGGTTCAGGACTTTGATATCTCTAAAGTCTTGAAAGCGGTTAAGGATGCTAGTTCCCAACTAACAGAAGAAGTGCATCAAGAGCCCATCGTATAGAGTCTCCCTGAGAAAGAAAAACAAAAACAAGTGATGGAAGAGATAGAAGAAGTGGAAGAATAAGAAGGAGACTTTCTTTTAGAATTTCTTCAAAGTTCAAAGAAGAGTAGAGAGGAATCGGTTCAAAAACTGAGTGAAGGTGTTCAACAAACTCCTCATGCCGATCAAGCTCGATCTCCGGACAGAATGTCATCTTAAGAAAAGCAAGGTGCTCAATCTTCTCATTCTGATAAAGTTGTTATCATTAGTAACAAAGTAGAAGAAAGAAAGAAGAAAGAAAAAGAAAAAGGAAAACAGCCACTTGTTGACTCAAGCAGATCGTATGAACTAGCATCGTACGATGAAGATACTGATTCAGAGCATACAATCTCTCTCATGAAAAGTGATTACATTGTTCATGTTTTGAGAAGGGTTGAGAAGACTATTCCCTATTTCCCGAGGCTGGAAGGGAAGAATGATTTTATTACTGACAATCAAAAGAAGAAGTTTGGCTCTGTGAAAGAATTAAGGAAGAAAGTTTTGTTAGTAGATGCTAATTTGAATGTTCTATCAGAAAGTTCAGTTGCTCATAAGATGGCATGCAATAAGATGACCAAGTTGTCGTACAAAATAGAGAGCTCAATCAGTGATCATGAGATAGCAATTGAAAATATAAGAAGGTTATAAAATGAGCTTGCAATTGCTTTCAACAAGCTTGACAGAGAAACGGTTGAAAGGTTGAACCTTTTGTCTTCTCAAAGAGCCTATGTTCCTTCAGTAAAGGATTTGCAAGAAAGAATGAATGTTTTTCAATATCAATTCTCAAAGGTTTCTTCTTTCAAGGATGAAATGGTCTTGCTGAAGAATCAAAATTCGTTGTTTTCCAAAGATAACAAGAATCTGCAAAACGGAATTGATACCCTTGAAGAAGTAATCAGATTCCAGGAGGAGACTATCAGAAATCAAGATCAGATTTTTGCGGACCAACAAGAGCTTCTCAAAACATAGGGTGAATCAATTTCTGAAGACAAGAAGGAGATCAAGAAGATGAAAGTTGTTCTTCATGAGCTTATAAAGAAGGAGAAGGAAAGAGAAAACAAATGATTGTTGTATTTGTTTTCTTTTGGAACTTGTCTTTGTTTCGTAATGACTCTTATGATCCTTTTCATTTATCCATTGTCTTGTATTGCTTTACTAACTCTTTCAGAAAACTCAAGATTAATCCTTTCTTTTTGTAATTCACAAAGGGGGAGAATTTTTACAAAGGGGAGAATGTTTTATAAAGGGGGATAATGATTTACAATGCCCTTAAGGAAAATCTACGAATACAATCCTTAGGAAAGTCCATACCTAAGGGGGAGTTAGTTGTATTCAATTTCTTATTCAGAAGATTTTTCAATAACTCAGGGGGAGATAAGTATTACTTGTTATATTTACTTTGTGTGTTGTGCTTTCCAAAAAGGGCGAGATTGTTAAGTCAAAAGTCTTCTTTTGACTTCTATATCATGTTTTAGAAATCACAAATGTATTCTATCATATGTTTTTAAATTACAAATTGTCTTTTATCATGTTTATCGTATCGTACAATGTCAATCGTACCATACTGACTCTGTCAATCGTACCATACTGACTCTGTCAATCGTATCGTACTGACTCTATCAATCGTATCTTACTGACTCTACTATTTAGATGTTCATTATTTGTTTTGGTACTTAGTCAAAAACACTCACTACATATGAATCGTACTCATGTTTTTCATTTCTATATATCTCTTGTCCTAACAAAATGATGTCGTTGAGTTAGTTACAAACTAATCAAAACGATGTCGTGCTTTCTATTTCAATATGACCGTTGGAGGCAATATGACCATTGGAACCCGAGGCCTATAAATAGGAGGTCATTTGAAGCTGAGAGAATGATGATGAACGAAGAGAACGAATAAGGAGACTCTGTGAACTATCAAGATTCTAGAGAGAGACACTGTGACTTCTCTCATCTGCCTTGTGTGTCTGATCATTGTATTGAGTGCTTTCAAGTAATTGAAAGACAGAGGTGCCGATTACCTACAAAAACGAGAGCTGTCGGGTATAGGCAGACAGACGTGCCGATCATCGTATCGAGGGCTGCTGGGGATAGGTAGACAGACGTGCCGATCATCGTATCGAGGGCTGCCAGGGATAGGCAGACAGATTTGCCGATCATCGTATCGAGGGCTCACCTAGGTGTTGGTGAGACAGACCTTTTATCCTAGGTGAAAGGATAACCCTTATCTTTGGGTTAAAAGAATTGTATTACTTTTACATTTCCACTGTTACTTGTATTAGAAAGGGATTTGTATTGTTTCCTTTCTTCTTTACATATTTAATTGTAATTGTTTCAATTACAATCATTCTATTACTTTTTTTATTGATTGATTCTATACGCTTTAAGGTAGAATCATTTATCTTTGTATTACTCTGATTATTGTCTTCATCTTGAATACATTTATTTTACATTACATTAGTATTACAATACATCATACCTTTTTCAATACAATTGTGGGTGTTTGTATTTGTATAAGTTTAAGATCATTTAAACTAATCTCTTTGTTGCTAAAACTCAAAGGTTTTTAAACCTACAATTCACCCCCCTCTTGTATTGTTCCATCTAATAGACATATATATCTACTATTCGATCCAACATTAAATAGATTCCAATTTTTTTTTTTGATTTTTTATAATAAAATTTCATGTTGTTTACTTTTTGACAAAGATTTTTTTTATTAAATTACATCAAATATGATAAATGTGAACAACGAGGTAAAAAATTATGTATTTCAGTTTCTAGGATAATTTCATATATATATATATATATATATAATAGATGTTTCAATACTCCAGCAAAAGGAAACCTAGGAACCTGTGAAACGAAAGTAAATTAAAAATGTTTCAAAATAAAATCAAGGGGTATTCCCCCACATATACATCCTAGTTGAATATAGTGAAAATAAATGAATTGTAATAATTAATATATTAATTTATATAGTGTATACGAATGTGATTTTAGTTTCACAAATAAAAAATCATCCCTATTGTTTTTTAAAAGAACCCATTATCATATCAGTTATAATCCACAATGATTAAAATAGGTAGAACATACACATGAACCAATCATAATACTAGTTGCAGAATAACTATATGATAATGTTGGGGGGTTTATTTATCTAGTTATATAACTAATATAGATTCTATTTGATTTTGAGAATAGTTTAAATTTTTCTCTAGTGAATTTCATTACAGTTTCATCATCTTAAATCAACAGAATGAGATTGATTAGAAGTGGGAGGAAAGGAAACATTAAAATTAAAAATTAATTCAAGGAAACATAATTCATTTAATGTAATTAAATGGTCCATTGATAGAATCACATTAGGAACCAAGTCTATAATATTCAATTAGACATTATAAATCATTTAACTACTAAATAACTTGATATATGTCAATACATTTTGTTTCCCCTCAATTTGATTCTTCACACTTTTCCCATTGTTTTGAAATTAAATGTTATCAACCATAAATAAATTGTGTTATCCATATATTATCACAATCCAAAAAAAATCAATGGGATAGAGTACTTGGATTATGTTTACCAGGAAATAACATAAGAAAATAATTTTATTGAAAAACATACTACCCCACTTTAAAGATCCAATTTTAAATTATGAAATCCATAAAATCTTTTTGTTCATTTTTATAGATTTGGTAATATTCATAATATTATAATTTGATTTCATCAAATTCAATCAACTCATGAAACCTTAATTATACATTTGGCATTAAATAAAAATTATAAATCATTAGTTACCAAAAATATTTGTGTGGTAGATCCATAGTTAAATAAATTGAATTCTAAATAAATAATATGATATAGAGTCATCACTATTGGAGAATTATTGACTGCCCCATAATCCCATAATACCTAATCCGATGTTATAAACCAATATTTTATATATTAGATCATATTGAAATAAAAAATATATTTATATTCTCTACTAGAGACATCATCTTCTACATGAGATAGTGAGTTTTAGTTGGTATCTGATCTGTGAACACAACCATATTTTCCATCAAATATCTTAACATAATGTTTTAATGTGGGAACCTATTTTAGTAGTGATATCCATAAACACACAAAACATTGATAAAATGGTATTCATGATGAAATTAAGAAAAAGAATAGCCTAGTTGAATGGAAATTCCTTTGTATCAGCTAATATTCATATATAATCAACAAGAACCAAGATGTATTCATTCCCATATGATGAAGGAAAATTTCACAAACAATCCACCCAAAAAATTAAAAAAATTCTACCTATAAAATTTATTTTTTGGGACATTCTTTCCTTTTACCAACATTAAAACATCTTGGATATATATCGCATCATCAAAAAATACTTCTAAGATCCGTAAAAAAGTAACTTAATAATAACTAGATTAAAAAAACTTTTAGTAGTAATTTTAATACAATGATGTGCTCCCCAAAAATATGATTGGAAACTCTTATAAATTAAAAACATAACTTTTTTAGGAACAAATATCCTCAAATTTCATTTAAAACATATCCTTAGGAATAAATTTCTGACTGAAAAATAATCTGTCATCCTATTAAAAACACAATGTATCAAAAAAAATCTTTTTCTAGTTTTGAAAAATGTAATTAGGAATAATTCCAACAACAATAAATGATCAAATTCACCAAAATATGAAATTATTCTAAAAAAATCAAGAATATTTTTATTACAAAATAAATAATTTATCTCCCTTGGATCATCATTTTGAGTATTGGGATGTTTAGGATGAGATCATCAACAAAATTCTCAACCCTTTTCTCATCCATGATTTTTAAGTAAAATTATTACAAAAAAGACCCATATCATTAGTCATGGTTTATCCTCTATTTTAGGAAAATGAAATTAAATAACAAATTGATTATTAAAGACATTGAACTTTTATCCCATCAAATATTTCATAATGTTTATTCAAAAAGTGAAATGAAATGTTACAATTCTTATTATGGTGTAATCCATAGGGTTTCACCAAGAAATATGTTAACATAATAAACTATATAAAACTACCTATCCCACTTCTAGACTAAAATATACCCTCATTTGTTATTTTTTCAATACACATATCCTCAAAAAGTATTTTCCTATTACTTTTAGTGATAATGAGTGTTGAGATGAGTTTTATTTATGATATGGAAGGTATTCTAAAAATGTATCAACTAAATTAAAGTGGTGTCCATAAAAATTAGTTAAAATAGTGTAGTATTTATTTCTTAAAAATCATTTATATTCTTCCAATATATAATTTTTTTAATAAAAACAATATATCCCCTTGATATTATCAAGTTTTGGGAACTTTGGTATTTCTTCACTCATAGAATTTTCACCCAATAATATCTTCTTAAAAGCTTTTTGACATGGGATAACTCTATTAGTATCCACTAATTGATATTTCTCCCTATTTAAGAAACATTTTTTATCATCACAAATTTATAAATATGTGTCCAAATTTTTCAAACTATTTTCAAATTTTGAACATAATATGGAAAATTTATCCATGAATAATTCAACCAATCCCCAAACCCACTTAAAATTATAGAGATTATACACCATTAAAGGGTGGTAGGATGACCACAAAATCCAATGTGAACCGTATATTTGGAAAATATTTCAAATGTATAAGTGAAGGTGGTTTTTTACTCTTATTGAGCTATGGGGATATGATAACATATTGATCAACCATTTAGAAAGTATAAAAAAAAATTTATCCACCCTCATTAACATTTGGTCCAAAACATTTATATGAATATTTTTTATACTAGAGGAAGCAATATGTTTTTATAGACTCTATAGACCCTCCATTTTTTAAAAATTCTTGATTTTATTTTCCAAATAAATTATTTATTTTAATTTTTCACTCCAATATTCATGGGAATTACCTAGGATAAACTTACCCATGAATTTTTTTAAATTGTAAATATTATTCCAAAATCAATAAAGATAATAATATTCTATTAGAATATGTATTTAAAGCTTGGGTTAATCCTTCTCTTCACATACTCCCATGGTTGATAATTATGTTCCATTAGGATATCACTCACGAAGTATGATGATGTTATATGCTTTATGTCTGCAATTTACATGCCACTAAAAGACATAATCATACTCAAGGAAGACATAATTTTACCATCTTAAATTTCAAAAAACCGGGGAGAGGTAATTTCTAGAATGTTTGAGACTTTTAATAAAAGCAATATATAAAAGAAGATGGAAAGGGATTGGTATTATGATTTAGTGGCTCATAGATCGAGGAATGAAATATGTGCCTGGGGGTGGGGGTCAAAGGGCCTCTTGTTTCCAATGAAATATGGAATTAAAATAAACATCACCTTCATCAATATTGTTTAAATAAATTATCTAATCAAATAAGATGTACTGATATTTTTCTCAAAAGTTGTTCTATGATAAACACATATTGGTGTTCAATGTATTCACCATAAAACTCAAAAAAATTATATATTGTCCTTGGAAGATGTAATTATTATGATGTTTTCAGTGGAGAGTTCTAGTGTACAATTTATTTCTTCTAGAATCTAAAAAAACACATCTTCCTCCATATCTACGGATTCTTAATATTTTAATATCAAATCTTCAAGGATGATTCGATCATGGTTGGGAACAATATTTTTAATAAAAAATAGAATTCTTTTATATGTTAACATTGATTATAAATTAATTTTCTATTTAAAACATCAATGATAGCTACCCCCATATAAATAGAAATAGGCTACCATGAATCATTGGTACAACCTGGTCAGATTCCATATCCAAAATGAGAAAATCCATAAGCCAAAAGATATTTTATTCTTCCCCTAACAAATAATTCATCCTACAAACTAGGTGTGTAATTGATCAATCTATAAGTTTTAAAACAACATCAGGGGATTTCAGAACTCCTATTCTTTTATTATAGAACATGTATAAATTAATCAAATTAATTCTTTCTCATAGATAAAAATGATAATTAAATTTAAAAAATATATCATAATAGGTTAAATGGATTACAATTCACTTTGGTTTTTGAATTTTCAGAGGTATATTATTTTCCATGAAAACAATACACTACTCTGTGAGAGTATAATTAGTAAATTTTCTATGGTTTTATCGTTCAACCATTTTTTTATGTGATTTTATATAATAACGAATTTTAAATAAATAAAAAAGGTATGAAATATCGATTTTTAGTTTCATTGCCAAATTTATATATTTTAAAATTTCCTATTCATGATGTACATTCTTAATTCTCTATCGAAAATGAAAGAATTGTTAAACGTTTCTCACAATTGGATGTATCCACTCATCATATTCTTCTTCATTTTTCATTCAATTGTCATATTTTACATTTTACTCATATTTAAATGGTTTTTAAATATGTGAAATATGCTTTATTATGATTTTAATTATTCAAGTATTATTTTCAAATTCATCAGCATACAGAGTTTAATTAAAATTTTCATTCATAATTACATTGTGGGTAGAATTGGGTTCTTTTATAGAATCTGATTGATTTGGGATACCACTCATAGTCATTAATACATTAGATTTATGACATTGATTTAGCTTATTCGTACTGGGTAGTATACCCATTTCTCCTCCTCCTCTATTTCAAACTAATTTCCAACATATAACTTAATATGTTTAGACCAAGCTTGTTAGTTTAACGAATCAAAATATTTTTTTTCATCAAACCTATATATAAAATGTTTAAAAAACACTAAAATATATCTCAAAATGTATAATTCGTACCCCTTGGGGTAGGGATGGAATTACTTCCTAGGTTGTTTCTGTAAAATAGGGGAAAAGAAAATTTCAATATGCCCAACTCTCTCATAGAATAGTTTGGATGGTTGTGGAATCAGTGGTTTTTATTTTTTAAAAATATGCCATCTCCTCATTAAATTCTGGTATAGTACCCAAAAAAATTCTATATCAAGAGCTTGGTAAGGCACATTGAAATTTGGATAGTAATTATATTAATATATGAACATGACCCAATGGTGACATTACACATTGAGTTTGTGTTGAGGGTTTTTAGGGTAAAATGCGGATGACTTAACATCAAATTGTGGGGGTTTATACGCTGCCATTACTAATAATGGTTCGCCATATAGAGAAACATTTTGGGTTTTTGTGAAAGATTCAATAAAATATGTTTTAATTTACTAACTGTTTTATATGATTAATCCCTTCCAGATGAACTCTGAACTATTTTTTGATGGTATAAGGTGTGTTTATTGTAAAATGAACCCATAAGAAATTTTGGTGTGCACTATTTTTTGGTAAAGTACCTAAATAAACCATTGAATGTAGCCCAATTTTTGTAACATTCCTACATCAAAAATTAAAAATAATGTTATTTTTTTCTTATTTTTGGAAGGCATCCTTCTATAGAAAAATATACAAACAAAAGAATTGTATAATTATCCCCCTAAATTAAATATTTTATTATCCATATATTTTAACTATATATATTAATTTTCTTTTATGAAATATGCGAATACTCATATATTTTACTCCTCCTTACTCAATTACCTAAGTGGAAATTCATATATTGAACAATAAATGTCCATAATTAATTCCAAAAATTCTTCATTTGGGAATCCATGGTAAGATGGATGCATATAAATATGAGAATTAATAATCTAATATATTTGTGACATATGGGTTTTAATATTACGTGAAGTGTTGTTTGATATTGTAGTATCTTTAGACTCCCTTATCCTGACTATATTAATAATCCCATTACAGGATGGTTGTTGTTTGAAATCTTAATATTGGGTTAGGTTTTCTATTTGATTTTCCTTAAGAAATTTTAATTCAATATTCATCATGATTTTTTGTGAACTTGGATGTCTATTTATTTTATGTATGAAATCCCCTATATTTTCCTATAATGGCCTTGTTAGTATTCACTAACTTTTCATCTAATTATAGTTTTATTAATATTTTCTTGTTAATTTTTTTTCTTGGTCTCATGTGTCCTTACCCTAAATTGACACAATAATTTTCCTATGACCTAATTAATTACCAGGTTTAAAGAAAATAAAAAATAAAAACCCCTAATTAAAACTAGTATACTGGTGAAGATGGTTTGATCCACATGGATGGAATTATTAAAAATGTGTGTTGTGTGTAACCATGTAACAACAAATACTGCAAAAAATTGTGGTAAGGAAGACGTAAAAATTAAATATTTGAAGAATGTGATAGAGATGAAAATGGAGGAGTGAGTACAATATTGAAGAAAAGAAAAAAATCAGAATCACAATAATGAGTGAAAGGATAACTAGAATGCTCGGTGTAGTCTAAGGATGGAAAATGGGAAATCAATACAGAAAATTTTATTTCCCTGTTATATTTTTTTCTTTTTTTATATTAATTCATGTATATTTGTTGATGGGTCTAGTGAAAAGAGGTTTCCTAGTTCTCCCAATTGACTGACTTGTGGATAAACGGTTCATACATCATCTCAATTGAATAATACACTAATATAATCCGTGAATGAATGTAATACCATATGTTTTTATGTATTATTAATATTTTTCAATGAAATTAAATTTCATTGATATTATTTGTTATATGCACCATCGACTTCATATTTCATTACACAGAACAACGAGTATTAACACACAATGATGTATTGTAAATATTATTATTTTAGCATGAACAATCTGACCTATAAATTAATCTTATCAATATTAATATTAATAAATAATGTTTAAATTTTATTTAAAATGGTTTTACAAAATTAAACCACTTAGATAAAAAATGACTTAATTCTCGACAAATCCTATATGTTTAAAAAATACCATGTTCTCAAAATAACATTTTATTTAATATATTTCAGAAAAATAATAAATTAAATTCTAAAACATTTCTTAAAATGTATTGACCAAAAAAAATTAATGTCAAAATATAAACATTATCCAAGGGTGAATAGTTAGGATTTTTTTTCTGAAAAGATTATTTATTCAATGAATGCTAAAATATACATTTTTTATTGAAACCATAATTTTTATTGAATGAATTTATGAGGTTTAATTTTATTTTAAAAGATAAATAAAGTAAAATATATGGAATTATATATACATTAATACAATTTAAGTAATTTTATTATTTTGTGTATTTAATTTCAGTATAAATACTTTTTATACTTTTGATAATTGATTCTGTAAAAAGTTTCTTTCTCATCATGAGTATGGGTTAAATTTTAAATAAATATTTCCACTTATTTGAATAGAATTGAAAAAAAATTGGTTTCAATATTTTTAATAATCACAATTTATATTGTCTAATATGGTCATATTAATTTTTAACAATGATTGATAAGCGAAATATTGATAATTATTTACCACAACTAAGGAATAAAGGGTTTTCTTGGGGATAAACTAAATAGAAATTGGTTATAAATGAACAAAAATATTTAAAACCCCATTTGATAAATTTTTTTATAACATTATGTTATATTTTATAGATTTATCCATTATTTCTCAATATATAATGTGCAAAAATTGGGTACACATTTTTCTACTCAAAATATTATAGCTCTTCCACTAACATCACTTATAAATGGTCACCCCTTATATTATCTTATTAACACATAAAAATAAATTTGGATCATCCATTACTAGAATAAATAAATTCATTAATACCATACTCATATACTATAAGGGTTAATTTTTAAATAAATCTCACATAGGAAGGATTTTAGGTCAATCATAAGAAGGTTACATGAAGACGAGATAATGTTCATCAACAAGAATTTTTATTTATACCAAAACCTCCTTCACTTATTATAAAAAAGATGATATGAAAAATATATGTGTTATATATAATTATATTTCTATTTTTTGTTCATTACCCACTTCAATCTCATCTTCCATAAAATGAGATATGAATTATTCATTCCTGTGTCAAGTATACAACCTCTGCTCAAACTGATGTTAATTATTTTCCATCACCACATATCATGATTGCATATAACGATGGATTAATTTCATATATATTTTATTTATAATATTATTATTCATCTATAATCATTATTTCAAATATACGACCATACTTTTCTTTTTGTGAGAATATGATAACGTCGCTCGTGATAATGGAGGACTTCCGAGTTACTATGTTTTGGGATCTGTTCATGCTTTACATACAAGTTAATAATTATTAGTTTAATTAAAATATTAAATATATATAAAATAAATTATTATTTAATGATAATATATTATTTTACTTTATTTTGTTTATTCTGTATTAAAAATGAAAGTAACTTTCATACATACATACATCCTACCTTCTCCATAAACAATAGATTTTAATTTCTATCTATAACTCTTATTTATTACAATAAAAACATGTATATTTAATATATATTATATTTATATCATGGGTAATATTATTTAGATTATGTAGCCCATATTTAAGTAACTGGTAAAAAATAATTGATCAATTCACACACAAAGAATGAACGTAGTTATTTCTCAAAACATGAATTAAACATGGAATTCTTATGAAACGGGTAATAACAGATCATAATAAAATCATATATGGTTTGATATATATTTTTATGTTTGTTTAATATATTTATAATAAAT
This sequence comes from Viscum album, assembly GCA_963277665.1. Classification (NCBI taxonomy): domain Eukaryota; kingdom Viridiplantae; phylum Streptophyta; class Magnoliopsida; order Santalales; family Viscaceae; genus Viscum; species Viscum album. Next base: position 1,737,417,133 of record OY728142.1, read on the forward strand.
GTATAATTATTATAATGGATATTTGAATGTGTAATGAGGACATTGAGACTTATGGTAAGATATTTTCCTCTCACATTTTTGACTTATCTAAAATGAATTTAATATTCAACACAATATTAATTTATCTGTTGTATATACTTCAACTGAAATTATTTTCTGATGTTCCTCATCATTTTTTATTATTATTTATATAACTATTTTTTAATCTCTATTTCATGGGGTTTACAGTTAAAAATATACCAAATCGATAATGGGTTTTTTTTCTCAATTTTACTTCCTTGAGACATATATTATGTTATGTATGTATCTTATTTTATTATATTTATATACTACCATTTTTTCTTGTAATAGCATGAATATATCTATAACGGATGATGTTTAAGTTTATTCTAATGGTATTCTTTCTTGGAGATTACAATTCAATGTTTTCTAAGTGAAAAATATTTTATATTAAAAAATCATCGTTTATTGGTATTGATTAGATTAGGTTTCTAAAGATAAAATATTCTGATCAATATCTTAGGAAATACATGAGTAATACTATCCTATTTTTATTTCTTTAAAATAAATTTTTTTTATAATTTTCCACTCTTTATGTACTCAATATTTTAAAAAATTTTATTAAGAAAAAGATTCATTATTTATCACTTTAGTCGAAAACCCAATATTTTCCAAATCTAATTTCCTAAAAGTATTTTCAAAAATATTTTTACATTATATAAATGATTTGTTAATGAAATTGGTATGCCTGTTTTAATTTCCAAAATTTTATTAAAGGAATAATAATTTGTTTTTTCTAAAAAATACTTGTTTTGATTTAAAAAAAATATTAATAGAATCTCTAATATTACATGTAAAAAATGAAACAAATTATCTTCTATCATAACAAATCATTGATTTGAATATTCCTTTATAATATTAAAAATTTAAATTCCCATAAAATTATTTTAATTATTTTATACTTCTAAAATGTTTATTCAATGTATATTGATTATTTTCATTCTGAAATGTTATAAATGATCATTCAAAATCCTTTCCCAAATACGATTGCATTGATTGATGTAATATACACCTTACTAGGGATAATATCTACGTATACCATTCTCATTAACTCTTTTTAATGGTTTATCATTATGATGAAATGATATTTATGAATCGTATTTGTTTTCAAATGGTCATAGCATGTTCAAATGGTAATGAATTTTGCTTCTTTTTTGAGTTTACGCTACAATCAAATGATGAAGTGGTCATGAAACAATTCTTGTATCAAATTTTTTTGATATGATGAAATTTTTATGAAACCCATTTCATTTAATTCATATGAAATGATGAATGTTTTATGATATTTTGGAACAAATAAATATGATTTTCATGGTTTAATGGGTGTGACCTATATCTCCTACAAATTTAGTTGGAAATGATTTGTATCTTAAGAGAATAATAAAAATAAAATCAGGTGTGAACCCAGTTGAATAATTGAATTTTTCTATTATGATGTTCTTGGGAGTGAGAATTGACAACAATTATGTCATGGCAAGTGAACCCATTCCACTATTATAGTCTTTTTGTGATTATTTACAATTATAGAAGTTATGTTCTATAAATATATGTATAAAAATATCTATAACATATGCCAATGATATTATACTCATGGATAGGGTTATTTTATTTCATTATTATTAATATTGAATTGAAAACCAATATTTTTTCCATGAATCATGATTTATATTTTGATATGAAGGGTATGGTTTTAATATGTTGTGATAATATTCTCAAACCTTTATGCTCATATTATTCTTTGGTATGTCCCAGGTTTAGCCATTCTTCAATTCAATTCTATTCTCATAGTATTTTATATTTTATTTCCCTATGTTATGAAAAATTTATTATTTCTGTAAATTATAGATTCAGTGGCTTAAGAGAAATTAAATCCATGTATAGATATTAAATGTGGATGTATCTATGAAAAAAAGTTACCTTGAGGTATCAAATTCAAAAATATAACATTGAGCTAGACTGGATCATCTTCGGGTACTCGAAAATGGGATATGTTGCAAATCGAGTTTTACACTCCTATGGAATATTCATTCAATATTAAAAAACACATTTGGAAATATCGTGAGGGATTTACATTGATGATTAAAAAGATTAAACTTGGATAGTGATATTGTTTCATGGATTAATAATAAGTATTAATGAATCAGATATCCAATAAGTGATTTTTTATGATTATGTGGTTCCCCAATACGATTATTGTTTGATAGAATATGAATTTTTGTTTTATTTAGTTGATGGAACCTAAAGGAACTATATTAATGTTGTGTGTGACAAAAAATTAAAGGATTATACCTATGAGAACCCAAACAATATGGTAGCCGAAATTTAGAATCACAGGGATATGCTCATGCAAACAGCTCAAGAATAACATTAAAATGAACAAAAATAATAATAAATAATGGGAAAATAATTTATTGAGTAATTCAAGATGAATCATTAAAAATTATTTAGTGGATGAACTAATCATCTTGTTTTTGAGTAATAAATTATTACCCATGAAAATAAATCATTCATTTTTCTTGTGTTCATGAAATGAAAACATTATTTTGTCTATATATTATTAAGAAGGAAGAGTGGATCAATGATCTACTCTCACCAATAATACAAGTGAACATGATAAAATTGAATCCATTGATTGGGGTGAGTTTAGGAAGCGATTTTTCAAAATTTACATTCCTCATATTTTTTTTCTAGTTTTATAGAATGAGGTCCACGACCTAAAAATAATATTGATGTATCATTTTGTAAACACTGGGAAATTTTACATGAATTTTATTGTATGATTATGGTCTTATCATCCAACCAAAAAATAAGTTTCAAAAATTCTTCAATGGATTAAAACCAACTCACTTATGAGAATGAGATTTAAGAGACTTCAGTAGCTATAAAGAGATTGTTTAATGTTTTATCGATGATGAAATTTATGTTGTTGTTATGTATCATTATCTTTGTTTCATAAAAATATAAAATTTGAAATCAAAAGAAAATTTAAATATAAGGGATGAAAGAAGATGATATATTATTTATTCCTAATTTTAGGGAAGAAACATGGATGAAATTTTCATAAGGGGATAATAAAATGCTTATTTGAGGAGTGGATGGTCATCGAGTAGTTGAATGCTTAAGTGATTGGAAGAAGTCAATCAAGGATGAAAATATAGAGAAATTAATACATAACTCACCACCCAAACTCTGGTGTTTCAAATGCAAGGAGTGTGTCATTATGCTAAGCACTGCTCAAATTAAGAGGTTAATGATGATGATCAATGTTAATATCCTCTTAAGTATAGATATCAATTGAAATATCATGTGATAAATATATCTGATGAAGGGTGAGATATATACATGGTGAAAGGTACAATTTTCATCCACAGTAGAAGTGTGGATGTCTTATTTGACTCTATATCAACCCATTTTGTTATATGTGAATGCTTTTATATGGATATTCAGTTCCCACCTAAATTAATAGATACTAAATTATAATTGAAGACCCAAAATGGTTGGATGATTTTATATGGAGTATATGATTCTTAATTTGTTTATATTTATCATAATTATCTTCCTAAAAATCATTTTATTATTAATATGGTTTAATTTGATGTTATCTTAGTCATGGATTTAATTTCAATATATAAATCCAATATCAATTTCTGAGGAATGTAATTAACATTTTATTTTGAAACCCAACCATTGATCATATCTGAGTTCGATGATAGATATGATGTTATGATCAAAATAACATCCATTTAATGGGTTTTAAATCATATTCATGAGGGGATCATATCTCGTATGGTAGTGTAGAAATTCACCATCTAAGATTATAATAATGTACGATAGTCTTTTGATGTCCTTCCATAATATTTTCTTATCCCTCCACCAAAATGTGATGTAAAATTCTTAGTATAAATCATACCCTATTCCAAACCAATTTGAAAGACTCCATATAGAATTACATAGATTAAGTTGCATGAATTTAAAATGATACTCTAGGAGGACCAAGATAAGGGATCAATTTGGCCATGTGTGTTACCATGGGGTGAACCTATTCCATTTGTTAAAAATAAAAATGGAGTTATGAGACTTTGATGTAATTATCGATAGCTAACCAACATCATTTTGATTAATAAGTATCTTCTAACCCAATATATGTTATATTTGATCAATTTTTTGGAGCTCAATGATTTCTACGAATGAACTCGACTTGTGAAATCATCAACTGAGTTTCAAGGTGGATGATATAACCCAAAAAACATTTCATACAAGTTATGGAAACGACGAATATAGAATGATTACATTTGTTCATTCTAATTCCCCTCTATCTTAATGGGTATAATTAATATAGTCCCAATATATTACATAGTCTATTTTTAGGTATTCTTTATAAATGATGTTAATATTTAATAAAAGGGTAAGGAAGAGAATTTATATCACATGATAATTGTTCAAAATCCCCTATGGATGATGAAACTAAATGTAAAACATATAATGTTTGGATTTTGGATGTAAAATGATTAATTTTGGGTTATATAATATCAAGAGAGGGTACATTAGTAGATCCATTAAATATAGAGGCTATTAACTGTTGTCCTAGACCAACCACAGAGACTGAGATTCACAATTTTCTTGTTTTATTTGAATTTTATCAATGGTTTGCAAATAATTTCTCATGAAACACTAATATACTCAACATGTTAACTTATATGGGATATAAGTTCCTATAGAAAGATGAATGTGAGTAAAATTTAAGCTGAATAAAAGATTTTTTAGTGCACATGTCCATACATTACTCTATAATGGAGATGGGTTTGTTATATATAGTGATTCATATAAGAGGTGATTCAGATGAATTATTATATAAAATGATATGTTCATAGACTATTCCTCATGAAAATTAAATGATAATTCAAAATATTACGAAACTCATGATTTTGAGTTATCTACAGTAGTTGTTTCATTAAAGATATACAGACATTATAAAAATAGTTAAAAGTGAAATATATATGCTAATCATAAAAGGATAAAGTATATATTAACATATAAGTAGTTTGATATATTATTAATCTTATTGTTTCATCTGAATATTTATTAGGAATGATGATTACATTACCAACCATTTAAAGAAATAATGGTGAATGATGAATTCAGCTGAAAGGATCAATCAATCCTATCAATGCTGAGAATCACAAAAAATCAAATATTTAAATATTTTAAAGGGACATATGTATAAATAATGAATTTAGGGGAGACATCCTATATTTATCAATTTAATGTTCAAGTATCAATATAGTAAATAATTAATGTGTAGAATAAAAAAGATATTGATATAGAAAGGAAGGTTAGAAATAATCATGAGTTTAACATTGATCATTATTGAATAATATCTTTTAGTAACTGTATATTTTTTCTATCCATAAAAAAATTAAGACTTATTTTTTAGAGAAAGATCTTAGTTCATTATTCTGTATTCATCTAACATTTGCGAAGATATAGAGTTATTAGAAGTAGTATTTATGGAGCGATGTCTAGAAGAGATAAACAAAAAGATTTTTTATAATGATCTTTGGTATGTAAAAAATTTATGTGTGAGAGACAAAAGTATAATTGGATGTTACATACATTACCCTTAAAATGAAAAAGTGTAAGAATAAATGGGAATAATTCCATCATACTCCACAAAATGTATAAATTGCATAATACAATATTGGTTTTCATCAACTTCCTTACAAAATTAGCACAATTCATCGATATTAGAGAGGAATTATATATTTATTATATTTTAAAAAATACCAATTATGGAATTAATTAGGTATCAGGTAATAAAAAATTCCTTTTTTATCAGGATAAATGATTTACCTCAATGTTCTAGAAAATTCATCAACCTAGTCTGGATATAGTGTTATGTTTCAGAACAACATACCATTCTAATATGGATGGTTATCCTAAGAGAAAAATTCCAATAAATGTCGATATTTTGAGATAATTTTACTTGGATTTAATTGGTGGGTTGTATCAACACCCCCAAATACTTGAGTTTTCATATAAAAAATAATTCACATAAGAATTCAGAGGATTCCAAATGAAGATAATTATGGTATGAAGTGTATATCGCCAGTGTTATGGAATGAAATTGAAGAATGAAATATATTGATACTTAAGTTATCTAGAGAAATGGTATAAAAGGTTATATCCATTCATCAAGACATAATGTTTGCTTAGAGATAGTATAAAATTTAAGATTACTCTCATCAGTGTGATCTATAATTTTTTTGTGACAGGTTAGATGAATGATTTTTTATGGAATAAAGTAATGAGATAGGAAAAAAATCGAATCCCAAACCATATGAATATTTATCACTTTGAAATTATTGATTATATCGAGATGGTAGCCTATCAGTTGGAACCGCAAAATCTCTTTGTTGTTCACAATATCTTCCATGTATCTCTCTTGAGAAAGTACATACTTGGTCTTTTACATGTACTAAACTTATTGGTCACACAAATATAGAAGAATATTTTCTTTAGGAAAAACTATTGGATATTTTCTATCATAGATATAGTGTTTTGATAAATAAAAACTCACCTAGTCAATGTTTTGTGAGAAAAAAAACATAGTTTTAAGAAGACATATAAAAAATTGAGGAATGAGGTGGAAAAAGAATCCTCATATATTTGTATAAGAGTAAAAAATTTCAAGGGGAAATTCATATTAATGTTACATAATGTAAAAAATATTTTTTTATGAAATATTAATTTTTTAAATAATTTAAATTTATTTCATATATTTCATTACATGAAACACTCAGTTTATCTTATGTCCCATGGAACATCATGATTTAACAAACATTGATATATAATAATAATAATTATTTCTATAAGGCCATTATGACCAACAAGATAAACATGGAGATATGAATTTTAATAAAAAAATTAAATTTAATTATAATATCTTTTTATAAAAGAACATGTTTATAAAAAAGTTATTAATGTTAAAAAAAGTCATTATATGTTTTGGAAATACAATTTTCTCAAAAAAAATTCTATCAATATTTGAATAATAATTAATTTATTTTTACCACTTTTATAAAAATAACTACAAAAAATAAGCATCATATTTGACTTCTTTGAATCAAAATTAGTGTCATTGAATTTTTGGTATTTTTATGATTTTTGTTGATAAATTATTAAAAATAACGATTTAATTGATACCTAACATTTAATTTAAAGAATTGATAATCATTTTCTAAAAAATTTGTTTAAAAGTAGAATTAGTTCAATTATATATAAATTCATCAAGTTTATTTTAATGAATCATTTTTATATTTAATTCTGATATAAAAATTTTATTCATTTGAACATTCTCCCTTTGAAAAACAATATTTTCTTTAAGGCAATGTGATTAAATTGAAATTAAAATTCTCTTCTTATGTGAATGGAAATTTGAATAAATATATTCTATATTTGTAATCCTATTAACTAATTTTATATTATAAGTTGAAAATTTAATTTTCACAAAATGAATAGTAAATGTTGTTAAAAATAATTCTTACAGTTACGATCAAAATGGGTTTACATGGGGATTAAATTAATGAGATAAAACATAAAAAAATTGAAAAATTATCCAACACAAAATATATATCCATATTTTGACATTATATCCTCTATTGTAGATAAAGGTACACTTTTGAGTCTTTAAGAATATGAAAAATGGGGTATGCCTTTTTCATTTAAAAAAAGTACCAATGTACCACTTACCTCCCTTATAAAGTCCCACCCATTCCCCTCTCCAATTAACACTTCCAAATACCATTGGTTCTACCATGAAATACCAAAATCACTTCTTTAATTACCTTATCCCAATTTAAAAGCCCTGTTTTTGGGGTAAACTAAACCTAAGAAGGCATTTGGTGAAAATCTATGGAGGTAACCAATAGAAGAGGTAACATTTCTCAATAAGCATTTTTATTTCTTTCTAAACTGAAATAAATTCATATTAAAAAATGATGATATTATAATTACTATATCAAAAGTATATTTTTAATTTTTTAATGTAAATTTAATGATATAAAACCATTTCTTCTTCCATCAAATGGGACATGAAATCAACATTTATGTGTGTGGAAAACATCAACCTCATGAATCGATGTTATTAGTCTTCCATTACCAACTCTCAGAGAAGGATATATTGATGGATTAAATGTTTATATGTTATATTTATGATATTATTATATTTTTTGGGTTATTATATCACTTATACCTTTATATTTACTTTTTTAAGTAATATGATAATTTCTCATGTATGTACAGTGTACTACCACCTCACGTAATGATGTGATTAATTTATGATTTAATTGTATGGTAATACGGACAGGAATAACAAAAATATGTTATATATATGGAATAAAAATATATTTTATAATGGTTATTTTTTATTTAAATTTCATTCAATCATTTTATTGAGAAAATGGAATGTGTGGTCATGCGTATATTTGTCCTTATATCTCCATGAATTGTGAATTTCATTTTCTCACTCCAAATATTATATATTATAATATTTTTTTGTACTGAATACATATTATATTTATATGATGGAAAAAAATTATTATTTCGTAACCATTATCAAAGTAAGAGGTCCAAAAATAACCAAAAAAACTTACAAAAAATAAACACAAACTGACCAAAATGTTATAGTAACATTAAACTATTAATAATAAAGTAATAAATTGTCATAGGAAAATACTATATAAATGAAATATAAAATTATGGTTCTGTAATAGATGTAGAATAACATTATATTTAATAGATAGTGGTATTGAACATGTATAATAGATATAAATACTTAAGGTCTTTCAATCTCACTTTTTACATTGGTGGGACACATGCAATATTAACAATCCATTTCAATTATATGTGTTATAAAATATCAATGAATTTATTTTAGGGTGTATCCTGTAGAAATTATTGGTATTTTAATATCAATTTTATATACAATATTTCAAGGTTTTAATTGTTGATGAGTCACCAAATTAGTAAATTATTTATGTCTCTTTTGTCCTTTCTTGAAAAATATGTTATGCTGTGCACCTATCTTATTTTATGATGTGTCTATAAAGATACATTGTAATGTAATATCATGAATTGTATTATTATCATGATATTTTAAGATTCACTTATTTTTATTATTTCATGGTTTTTACAATCCAAATTTTCCCAATTGGTAATGATTTTATGTTATAATGTCACCATTTTTTGGGATTATTTATGATTATGTTTATACCTTAAAAACATTTTGACCCATTTCTGAAGATACTAATGACTTCTATTATACTAGGGATTTTTCATTAAAATGTATTATTTTTAGATAATTTTACTTTTCATTGTGTACTCAATAGTTTAAAATAATGTTTTTAGGAAAAAAACAATATTATTTCGTTATTCTATCAAAATAACATTTTATTCCCAAAACCATGATTTATAAAAACTTATTAATTTTTTATTAATTAAAAATTGATTTAATAAACATAATATACCCCTAATTTAATTTTTCTTATGTGGATTAAAAAATATTATTTTTTCTCTAGAAAATTCATTTTTGGATTTTATGAATATTTTAAAAGGACTTTTCAGTTTAATGTGTATTGTATAAACAGAATTCTCTGCCATCATGGAGAATAATTGAATTTATGATTCCTTTACAATATTACAAGGTTATTAGCAAAGAAAAATATTTTAATTTTTTTTATGTTGTAATTCTTTTTTCGTATTGGAAATTATTTTTTCCTTAATATATTTTATAAATGAAAATTAGAAAAAAAATATTCCATCTATAATGACATCGGTGGATGTTACCTATACCCTATTAGGGATAATATCTTAAGATTCCATTATTAATATTTCGTTGAGCTATATATTTTTATGATGAAACTATTTTTATGAAATTATTTTCTCTTCCATGGGTTATAAAAAAAAACACAACGAACTTGCTAATATTAAAGTTTTATGGTATGATTAAATGATTAAATTATTATGAAACATCCATATTTTCCATATGTTATTATTTGGTGAAATGTTTATGAAACCTGTTTAAATTTACGGGTTAGGATTTAATGAATTTTTTATGATCTTGTAGAAAAAAACATGTGATTTTCATTATGTAGTGGTTGGTAAATATAACTTTTTTAAATGAATTGGGTAATAATTTTTATCTCATGAGATAAATAGAATTATTATGGGTAGTTTTCCTAGTTTAGTACATGACTTTTTCATCTATGTGTTTATTGGGATTGAACCTCAATGACTATGATTGTTTTTTGATTGAGGCCATTCATCTATGATATCCCTACCAGTGAGCCTTAATTACTATGTAAACTATTTTGTATTAATATATATATATTTACCAATTCTATATATTATGCTAATATAATTCTGTAATTTATCATGTTCTTTCATTTTTTTTATTTATGTCGTCGAAATTACAATACTTATTACATTACAAATGATTTGTTTCTTTGATATGGATGGTATGGTTTTTATATGTTATACTCATGTTCTCAAACTATTATCTAATGTCATTCCTTTGAATATATATTTTTGATATCACCCTTTCTTATGCTTCTTTTCCCCAGGTTATAATGAAATTTTTTATGTAAGATATTTAGGAGAATTGTTCTAGGTATGATGAACATAGTGTGAGATGATTTAGATCATATATAAACCAGTTACTAATGGTTCCATTTTTTCAATGAACTATCCCATTATAATCCATAAGAATTTATTTGTATAATGTATTGAATTTTAAAATAAAAATATGTAATATCCATGTATGAAAAGCCTTGGTCACTATATAAAACTAGTCAAATTAATAAAAACATCACATTTTCTCATATTGTGCTAAACATTCATGGGTTGTACTCTTCATTAATAGAATTACTGATGGAATTTAGATAGAAATAAATAAAAACAAAATTTTTTCTCTTGTATTTATAGTAGTTTAAGGATATAAACTTCTTATGTAATATGAAATGGGTGGTTAGAATATGCCCATGATGGTTTAATAAAGAATGTGTTTATAACATCTCAATCTCATTCCCCTATAGTAATTTATCCACTAATAATAAAACAAATGTTTAAATTTATATAAAAAATGTGTTCAAATATTGAGGAAATGATGAAAAACATGAAGAATGAATAATCCCTCAATGAAGGATCCAAAACATCCTCCAAAACATCATGACCCTTACTACTCTCTTATTTTCCTTGATGATACTCTCTACTTCAATCACCCTATAAGAGAATATCCATATCTTATTTTCCCCACTATTTATTTTAATGAGAAAATAATAACCTTGAAACATACTATCTATCATTGATGAGTTCTTTTATAAAAAACAATGTACCCTTGTTCCAAACATTAAATTCTTATTCTAATTCTTTTATTAATTTGATTCAATATAAAAAAATATAGTCTCAATTTATTTTTTCATGCATACAGAAATCCTTTCATGAAAATAAATTCTTTCCAGATATGATTGGGGTCTTTACCTTTTTGTAGTTACATGTACTAAGTCACAAGGATACAATAATTGAATGGTCTCAATTTTAATATAATTTGGTCAATGTTATGGGTCATATTATTGTGTCTATAATGAAATTTGTTTTGATACATTATTTTCTAGAACAACTAAACAATAAATTTTAATATTCATGTGTTAGTTGTGATACATTTCTATGAAGGGTACACACTCTGTTGAGATTTAATAACTAAGGATAAAAAAAATTTCTCTTCCCCCAAGAATATTTTCTCGGGGTCCAATCGGTCTTCAACGTTGTTGTCCTTCATGGTCTCCATTGATTGCGGTGCAGTGAGGGATTTAAAATTTTGTACAAATACTTCGTTCATCATCTGTATTTCAGATTAATTCATTACTATGGTGGGAATATTTAGAATGTTCAGCTTTCATCCTTGTATTTTCATCAAATGTGGGTTTTTATCCATCTTGGATGTTTCTCAACATTAAAAAAGATCCAATGGAAGTTGTTTCTAACATTTTTACACTACCATATTCAAAATTCAATCTCTTTTCAAAATGGTGTGGTGGTGTGTGAGTTTAGCTTACATAACAGAGGATTTTACATAAAGGTGGAGTAATAATGGTGGATTAGACAGTGGAACACTCACCTATATATCTTCTTAGATTATAGAATGGCTTGATTCTTGATAGTGATGGAGCACCTCTTTATTATCATGTTGAGTCACCAATATAACTATCAGATCTTGAAATTCTAATTTTTTTTTGATAAATGGTCGAATAATAGATCTATATGAATGACCATAATAAGGGGTCCATATTCATTTCAAATTTATATTTTACAAAATAGTTGCATCTGCCTATTTTTTAACCTTTTGATGACCGATGTTAAAATATTGGGGATATTTATTTACATATGGATATTTGAAATTTTGTTCTAATAGTCATTTCAGAATAGATAGACATTCCATTTGAACTCCTGGTCATTCCCATTAGTCATGTGGATGACCAAGATGATACATTTTTGATCCACTATATTGAGATATTTTGATATTTCATGTAGTGGTGGATTGGAATGGTAATATGGTCGAATAATAAAAATAATGGTTTCTCCATCAATATTCTATATTTAATTTTCATATTTTAAAAGAATTAAAATATTTTCACATTAACCATAATGAAATGTATTGATTGAAATTAATTAAAAACATCAAAATGTTAATAAATTATATGAAAACATAAAAAAAAGAACATTAACAAATTATGAAACAAAAAATATAAATTCCTAATATAATATCCAATGAGTTGAAAATACAACAAATCTTTTGTATTAAATTATTCTCTTTTATAAGAGAAATTTTCCATTGAAAATCTATATTTCCCCCAAAACATATGTCGAATATTATGATAAAAAAACCCACATCACATATCCATATTTTTTATTAAATGATATTTATATAAATAAGTGATTTTAGAAGGTCTTATTATGTTATCTTTAACATTCTATTAAAAAAATTTATAGGAATATTTTAATTATTATTTGTACAGGTCATTTTTCAATCTCTTTTGAATAGTGTGAAAATAATGTTTTTTAGTAATCACCACTAGAATTAAATTACCCATTATAATATATATTATTCCTTAAAAATATTCATTTACTAGTTTCAATGTGTTTTCTATGTAATTCATAATAACATTATTATTCGAATGATTCATTTTTTAATGTTACCACAATGATATGGTTATTAATTTTTAAGGTTATTTGAATACTGTATTTCAATTTATTTATGTATTTTTTATCCTCCACTATAAATCTTAATAAATATGAGTATTATATTTTCATGATTCTAAATGTTTTTAATTATTTATATAATTTTATTTTAATGTAACCTTGACATAACATGAATAGTGTTTTGGAAATAATTTATATAATCATTTTTACAACAACATTAAATGTTCTTTAATGAAAATTAATTTAAATTCTATATTTTAGTTTCTAATTAATTTTTTTAGATACTATATTTAATAAAGAAAACATAATTTGTGATTAACTAATAGTATCTAATCATACCTTAATATTTTATGTTTTATTCCATATCTTTCATGATAATTTTATTCTCAATTAACCGACTTCTATATGATTATGATCCATATCACTGTCTATATCCAATTTCACTTTATTTTTATCCTTAATTTCTATATAATTTTAGTCAGGGATTTATTCCAAATAATATATAATATTCACAATTTCATATTCTCATTACCCCATATTATGTTAAAATCATATTTTACATAAATTGGATTGGTGGTATTTACCAATAAATATGCTCATTTATTTACTGAGTGATTATTAAGAATTTCAATCCCTGATTTAAAATAGTTTATTATTTATATTCAAATTAATTTGATTATGTATTATATATTTATTCCTTTTTCATATTATTAAGGGATTGTACATGGAAGGTTATTGTTGTTATTGGATGTTTGATAGACCATCCATGCTTTTACAGGTCTCAAGAGACAATCTGGCATGGGGATTAATTATTTTCTTAAAAATTAATTTACGATGTCCTGGTTAATGCCCTGAAACATTTTGAGATGTAATGGGTAAGATGTTGATGTTATGATTAAGATGGTCTTTATTATTCATTCTATTTCTATGAAATAGAATATTTTTTCACATAATTATCAACATTGTTATATTATCCATGGAAATAGCACATGATCATTTTTATAAGTTCAATTTAATTATTTGGTTTTTATTTATTTTTATCATATTATTCATTAATTTATCATTCATTTATGTCTATCAATGTGTTCTACCCTTCCTAATAATTTTATCTCACCTTTTTTAAGTTTTAATTTCCAATAGTTTTGAAGAAGTGTAATAAATATGATATATCTTGAAGGGTATCATTTGTGGAGAATGTTTTTGGGAGATTTTTTAGACATATTATAGAATAATAATATATTTTTATATTTATAAAATAATTTACTATGTGATAAATACATTTGTATAGTTATATAATTCATTTCATTATTATATAAAGCTATTACTTAAAAAAAATTTGTTTATGTAAGTTACTTAATCATATCCTTGATGTTGTAATTATGGATGGTTTAAATTCGGTCCCAATTATTAGAATCAAATTCACTATGAAAACACTATATTTGAAGCGCTGGATCTTGGTCTATGGATATGGGCTATTACATTTGGAATCATAGAATGGTCTATATTTCAATACAGGCTTGGATATTATCAGTCAGGGATAATTTATGAGTTATATATATCACCATAGGATGATAATTTAATGGTTGATCATAAAATCAAGGCTATAAGAACCCTTTAGAGGTCTCGTGTAACCATATTTTGAAGGGATTAAATTTTTTTATTAAGAAATTTATGAGTATTTACGTGTAAGATACGAATAAGTTAAATAAAAACCTATGGTTTATTTTTCAGATGATTATGGTGGTTATTTGATAAAAATTTCATTTTTGGAGTAATATGTTGAATGGAATATATAATATTTCAAGTGAATATATTATTTGATGTTGAGAAAGTTAAGGTTAATTAGTTTAAAGGAATGTGAAAATTTCTAAAATATTATAGGATTATGGTGAAAGTGATTTTTTAATAGTATTGGATTTTATGTTCAAGTGGTTGATATTTTTTATGGAATATGGATTTAATTATCATATAAAATATTATATTATTTTTTTTATTATGGTGATGTTTTTAAATCATTAGTTTTTTTAAGCTTATATGATTATGGTATGTACAATTTTTAACGTTATAGTTTGAGTGATTAACGTCATACAGAGATAAATTTTATGTTGATTATTCACGAATATGGGATATTTGTTTATTTATAGGGTATCAATATTAGTCAGAAATATTTAATGAGATTTTTGGTTTAATTATTAATTATATAATTTATGTTGACCTTATGGTGCTATTGTTGATTATTTAGAGGGTAATATATTATAAATTCATATGAAGGTTTATTCAAAAGTAAATTTGGTATGATGTTTTATTTGGTTATATTTTTTGGTTTTGGTAAATGGCTAGAGACTGGGGGAATAACATTTAATCTCTTTTACGAATTTGATGATATGTTAATAGTTCATTTTGGTGTTTTTTGAATAAAAATTCATCATGGTTGTTACTATTTTTTAATATGATATGAAGAAGTTGTGGAAAACTTCTCAAAATACTACCAATGGATTAAATTTTGTTTTTGAAATTGAATTAAATCAATAAAATACATTTTATTATATCAGTTATCATTCTCTTAATGTAATTCTGCCTCTCAAAAATTATAAAGATAAATTTATTAATTATTCTATGGAAAACACCTCTCATATATCAAGGTATTATTTTGGACACTCATTCAAATATATGAGTCATATAATTATATATACATGGTTTTGGAGATATTTAATAAATAATATAGGTTTCCAAGTATTGATTGAAAAAATAATTTACATGATAAAATATAAATCTATTTTATTACTGTATAATGATACACTAATTTTGTTAAGAATGAAATTAATATTTCAAATACATAATATATTTAAAGTTGTATAATATAACAATTGAACATTTTAGTATGTAATTCTTTATAAAATATTTTTATTCTTAATAACATACTAAACACACTACACCAATCTAAAAAAAGGTATGACATATTAAAATAAAATTTTAACTTATAGACATATAGTAACCAATTATGATAGTTAAATTTTATTATTTTGTCTTTATTGATTCCATTTAAGGACTATAAATATATAATTTATATGTTATTACTTATTTCATTCAATGTTTAAAATCATCACTTTTCAACGCTTTTTTTCACTTGTTGAATATCAAAAAAAGTGATCAATTTTAAAAGTATTCATTATATTAACGAATTAATTACCATTCAAGTAAATATGAATTTATATGAAGTAATATTTAGAACTCTTGTGTATAAAAATTACATTATCCGGTAAAAGAATTTTTCTTCAAAATTTAATATTTTTATTTAAAAGCTAAAATCTAATCTAATCATTTATTTTTGAAAACTCTAACTAAATTTTTAAATTCATCAAGTCAAATTTAGTTTAAGGAGATTTTTTTATATTTTTATGAATATTTTGATTTTTTGGTAAGTATATAAAAATGAACATTTTAAAACTATTATCACATTTATGAAATCATCATGATTTAATATTAATATAAATTATGTATGAAACATTTTATATAAGTCGTATTTACAGGTTTTAATTAATATAGAATATTCTAACATATTGTTTTTAATTCCAAAAAACTGTATGAAATTTTAAATACTAAGGAAAACATTATTCGATAAAATATATATTTTATCCTTTATTTATTTATTTTATTTGAAGGTAAATTTGAATTTAGAACAATTTTAATTCATATAATTATCCTCTTTTATTTATAATTCAATCAATATCATGGGAATAGACTCTATAGATAATTTTATTGTAAATTCATATGTATTCTTAAAAGAAAATTTCTAAAAAAATTCTTTTCATTATTAATACATATATGAAAACTAATTTTTAACATATCTTAGAATTTAATCCTTTAAAATGTATCCCATATTTGTAATCCTCTTTTTCAAATTTTTTAATGGGGAACATTTCATTTTCAGTCCTAATGATTTATTAACAGGGGAAAATTTTTCCCCCATGATAATATGATTACTAAGGGAATGAAAATATGATATATATATATATATATATATTCAAATATAAAAAAATAAAAAACATAGTTAGTTTAGGGTATTTAGACTTTAACATATCCCACTATTTAAATTTTCTCAATTTTTTATTTTACCATCAAAATGACTATATTATTATAATTTTAATTGTATTTTAAAGTGTTCCACTATATGATGAACACACATAATGTTTGATTTTTTATTATTATCAATGATGGATCTAACATTCTTAATCTCAATATAATATGAATATACACATATTGGGTTAATCGTGAAGTCATTTCTTATTAATATGGAATTTGTGTTACCACTATTGGTGTTTACTAGAGATCCATTAACGAATGGAAATGGGGTTTTAATTATTGTATCTTATTCTATTAGAATGACTACCTTTATAGATTCATGGTATTTCATATACACGTTTGGTCTAAACATATTTTTTGAAAAGTAGAGTCTCATCCTTGTGAAAATACACATGGATGATATTAAAAATATTGATCAGTATATTCCATCCAATAATTGAAACATGTGTAGGATGGTATAATTAATGGTTAAACTCTATTTATTGATGGTTTTATGAAGGATGGAGTTGTGTTAGGATAACATAGAAGTCATTTGAAGGATATCTTTAAATAGGGATTTTTCTATTTGCAACATAAGCATAATCTCACTATGAGATACCACCATCATATAAGATACTTTATATATGATGGTTTTATAGAAAAACTATCTAAAAAATCCACATATCATGATTTAGTTTACAAAGTTGATTTAATGTTTTGTCATGTTATCAATCTAAAAATTTTCTATTCAACTGATCTTCATTTTTTATATGTCATCAGTCTCAATGCATATGGTTGATCCTCATAGTTTATCCAATAACCACATGTATTATATGAATATATGGGATTCATTGTCAATATGTTGAGTTTTTAGGATATGAAAAACTAAACAATCGCATGATAGTAAAATCATCATACAACATGAGTTACAATGCTTCATAAGAGAATTTACTGATAAACTGTATGTTGAACATTGGAAAACAAAATTTACCTACAGACATTATAAGATCCCATACATCCATTATGGTATGTATATGTTTATGTTTTTGGATTAATACTCACTAAGTTGGTTAATGATATATTTCCTGATATTTTTAAGATTATTGGGGTTTTCATGAGAGTTTGTGATATGAAATAAGGGAAAACGGAGTCATCTAGTCCATGTTCCATGTTTTGCTCATGGTTAGTTGTAACTGTCTTCCTTAAATGTACATTCATGGAGAGGTGGATAAGGGTTGGTAAAAATTGGGCATAGGGAGGAGCCAATCCATTTTGAGGTGGATATGTCCATCCCTTAGGATTACAACATGGGTTTTCAAACAATGTTGTATTCCTAGGAACTATGTGGTATGACCACCAATTGGATAGATGGTGGCACATGATTAGAAAGCAGTTTGGCCAAACTGTACACCTCAATAATGTAGTGGAAAATTACCATTTTTCCATCGGCCTTTAAGAAACTTCACCAAATTTTCACAACTATTATTCCTCTAGTAGTATGGTTGAAAACAATCCTCCTAAACGTCCCATATATCAATATCCATCAATTTCAATCTATTTAGAATGATTTTATGTGTGGATCAAAGCTCTAGGTGTGTTTGAAATTATGATTCATTCTATTTTTTTAATTAGGCCATGTTTAGCTATTATTCATCTATCAAAACACTAAAACCCTTATTTCTAGTGGATCTTATATTGTGTATTTCAATTGTGTTCAAATATATTTCATATTACAAGGTTAAGCATGTGGCCATCCTTAGAATCAGGTTATATCATCTACATGTTATATCACATAGTCATGATTTTTTGTTTATGTTTATGTGGTTTCATAATGATTTCTTTTTGTTGGTATTTTGATGTCCTTAGTATGAAATGATATATTGGTTTGGGTAAATATTGATTTTAACCCCTCATGGACCCCATTGGATTTATTTAGGTTTATTATATTGAGATTGAGGATACCCATGGGGTGTGTCATATTGATGAATATGGGTATGGGTATGTGTATTTGAAATTGAATTTTTATGAGATAGATACCATGATAAATGTGTATATATGTAATCTTGAATTGTTAAATAGATCTAGTCATGTTTTGACTAGTTGTTGTCTTGACATAAGTGGTGTTTTCTATAGTGTGAAAGAGTTAAAAAATATAAAGTGAAAGTGAAAAATGAATTTTGTGATAATATTTGAAATATATAAATGGGTTGATTCAAGTGAGATTATTAATGCATTTAATTGGGTATGATATGAAAATGTATTTGCGTTTATGGTGTAAGTAAACTGAATAAATAATGTGTTAATGGGTTAATGAATAAATATTGAAAATTAATTGAATGAGTTGTGATTCTAAATTGTAAATGGCTATGATGATTCTGTTTTATGATTGGTAAATGTGTTATAGTTAATGAAGCATGTGTATATGGGTTTATAATAAGTGAGTTGTATTGGTATTTAGGATCTATGCACAAGGGTCTAGTTACACTGGGACTTTAAACCCCACCCCTATAATGTATCATCTTGACAGT